>OV815958.1:36043750-37425000 GCA_929112965.1 Mythimna albipuncta
AGTATAAAGCAATCAATAAATATAATGTTCAAAGATAGGAGCGGTCTGCACAAAGAGTGGTCAATTATTTAAGACTTGCTTACATATTGTTTATAACATTATTGATTCTGTTAAACTGTAAAGCTGAGGACGACTTTAGGAATTACGATCATTTTAAGGAACTAACACATATTATTTTAAAAAACATCCATGTTAATACAGTCTACCATACATGAATAGGCGTATCTGTCTCAGTTTAACATAACTACTCAATTAATCGAATTTTAGAGGCGAAATAGTTGTCATCGTCATGTATGGTAGTCTGAAGAGAGCATCTATTGTAGATACTAACATGATAACGCCCAAACTCCACCAGTCCGCCTGCGGGCCGTAGCCCGTTTGCAGGAATACCTCGGGGGCAATGTAGTCGGGCGTGCCCACGGTGGAGTAGGCCAGCGCCCGCCTGTTTCTCTTCCAAGACTCGGCGCGCCGCTTCGAGTCCATGGCGGACGACGACGTCGATACTGCATACGAGAAATTGAAGTGTAGAGCTTAAATAAAAAGGTAATAAAATCTTAATTAATCTCGTCTTTTGCTGCACGTTCCTTCTTCAAACCCATCCTCGCTCCCTCGTGGTGATGATAAAGCTTTGTGCTTACGAGAAGCAATCTCGATGCTGTGTTCGTTGTAGCAAAAGTAAGCGAAGCGAATGTCACCTGACCTCCAGAATTCCAAAAGCTAACCAATTGGTTTTGGTAACGCAACTTTTAGCAAATTGAATAACAAGCAATAGCGGTCGGGTTTTGTAAATCGCTGTCTGCCTCAAAGACAAGATGTACTATTACTGAAAAGTTGCATTAAATCCCCTAGTATTATTTTCCTGTATCTGGTGTATAATGCATTTTCAAGGATATTGACAGCGGTTTATAAACACGAACCAACAAAATAAAAATCGCACGGCAAATTTTAAAAATTCTGCCAAATCAAAGCGTTGCCGCGACCCCGCTGCGCACTCACATTAAGAACTAGTCAAAATGCCGAATCCTAGGAAGGAAGTGGCTGTGAACGAACAAATTAAACAAATAACGCGCCGCGGGGTTCGCTTCGGTTTGACCAGAGCTTTAGTTTGGCTAAACTTTTGAATAAGAACCAACTTACTGAAATCGGAAGGCGTGGCTCTCGAGAGGTCCCGGTAGAAGTCTGTGCGATGGCTCTTCTTGAGGCCGGTGCAGAGCCCGAAGTCGCTGAGTTTGATGTGCCCGCGAGCGTCTAGCAGCAAGTTGTCTGGCTTTATGTCTCTGAACAAATAAATGTCGCCATTATTAACATGCAATTATGATAACTATACAACTTCAATATTTATTAAAACTTTTGCTCTTTTTTTCCTACTTAAATTGTGCTAGTGTACCCATTCAACTAAGTTTAATATTTTTGTTTCTTCGGTTCCTTCGTCTATCTGTTTTTCCGTTAACTTCTACTAAACAATGTAACAGATTTAGAAGAGATTACCACTAGTGGAAAGCACGATAAAAAAAAAAGGTTTATGTGTATTTGCAACCGAGCGAAGCCGGGTCGGGTCACTAGTAGTAAAATACAACAATCAGTCAAGCCAATGGTGAATAGGTAACTTCTAGGTAAGCGTGATCTATCGTCGACCAGATCCTCGCTTACCAGCAGGTGAGATAGTAGTCATAAGCGAGCCCATCAAAACAAAAAAAGAAAATCTGAATCGCATGATACCATTAACTCTTGCCTATATCATAATTATATAATCCATCAATTTTCTAAACACGCAGAAAAGCAGATTGGTAATTAACGTTATCTCGATTTTATGTAAATGGCGTATTAAGAACGATCCTGTTTAATAATGTGTCGTTTATATTCTGCCGAAAATCACACGGCTCATACGGCGTTCACGCCTGATTAACTGCTTAACACAAGCGTAAAGAGAGTAGACTGAACGCTACATCGACCACACTGGAACGTAACGATATTGTATAGTTAAGCCCGATAGGCCAGATAGCAGATCGCCAATAGGCCGGGGATCCGATAACCTTTTTCTACCTCAATGGATTTATATCGATAGGAAAAATCGAAATACCGTGTCAGCGACAACATCGGAAATCGGCAATGTTAATAAAAATATGTATTTCGCTTTGGAATGAAATATATCATTACTCATTTTACTGTAAACTAACAGTTAACTATTCGTTCAACCCTCGTATTTGACTTTGTCTATACATAAGTCACAGGAATATGATAAAAACCGAGATTTGGTCAATTCCCTAAGTGATTTGAAGCGTAACGAAAAGATAATAGATTCATGATGCCATAGATCACAGCTAAGTGTTATAATAAATAAAAATTGATATTTGAAAAACATAACACTCCTTTTTTGGGGCAATCGTGTAAAAAGGTGGGGGATGACTTGGACGCGTACCTCGAGGACTGGATAAAGACGACGCAAGAGAAGAAAGTCTGGAAGGACTTGAAGGAGGCCTTTGCCCAGCAGTGGGACAGTAATGTCTAGTAAAAAAAAATTGTACGATCCGAAACTATGAAGATGTTTAAGATTTTTGTTCATTCGCTTTTGCAAAGAGGTTCCTTTTACGCTCATAACTCTATTTCAGGTATAACAGGCCTTGCCTAGTGCAGGAAGTCTTCGGAAATTTATATTATGTTGATTAAATAAAGAAAATAAAATGTTATAGCAAAACCGACACCCTGTAACTCTTTTCATTAATAAATATATAATTATTATTAAATAATTATATATTTATTAATGATATATTTATTAAATATATTATTATAAGTGTAGACTGGCTGTCGTCCAAGATTCTTTTTATTTAAATTAGTTTTTTCCTTCAATCTGTAATAAATAAATATACCAGAATTGATTTACATAATGAAGACAGCTGACAAGCACTGATAACTGTTTTGCATGAAATAGGGATAGCAATAAAATAAAAATAAAACATTTTGTGTACCAATGTACCTAACATTTTCCGGCTTCTGCCAGCGGCTTCGTCCACGTGTAAGTAGATTTCTCCGTGCAAACTTTGAACTCTTTTTCATAAGTTTAGTTAGAGGGTAAACTTTAGAGAAACCTGTCTTACCTTTACAATGTAAAAGGAACCTCTTTGTAAAAATTCAGCATATTGGCTTAAATAAAAGCAGGAATTTGAAGAGCCCGATTAAGTAAAAGATTATTTATACCACTACAAAACCAACCATATTACCCGACGCCGACGATACAAAACATTGTCTGTTGTCCTGTCGAGAGAATTTACAAGGAATTCCAATATAGCTAGTATATTGCATACCGCAACAGCCCGCCAGATGAGAACTAATCATGTTATGGGCAATGTGGTTATCGGCGAAATGCGAGCTCCTCGAGACTGGGTAATTGAATTTAGTCTGGCTCTATTCCCAGTGCCACCCTAAATTCTGATTAATTTTTCTATATTCATCGACGTGCGCAGTATACTAAGTGCTGAAATAACAGATCAAGGTCAAAACACTACAAGCTCTCTAAAACACAAATTTGACAAAGCTCTGAATGCTACCTATATTAAGTGGGACTGGGCTGGACATGTCTGCTGAATGCCGATCGAGCAGTGGGCCGATAAAACACCAAATTGGTGCCCTGAAACCGCACGATGGGAACGCGGGAAACCGAGGAGATGGCGGGACGACTTATACGTCTTGTTAAAAATAGGCTCAGAGCCGGTAACAATGAAAGGAATGGATGGAGGTATTTGCCCAATAGAGGAAATCTATAGACTAAATAGCAAATATAATAATCGCGCTTACGTCTGATTTAATGCAAGATTTTTTTCAACATATCCATGGTTCTTATCACAAGTGTCATTTTATCCACACAAAACAAAAAAGTAGTAAAAAGAGAGAAAGAAAAACAGTTAATTTGCGTCAAACATGGCGCATACCTTAAAATAAAACGAATAAAAATATGGACTTAAAGCAGCACATAAGTAGGATATACATCACATCCGCGCAAAATAGTAAATAATCAATCGCCCTCTTAAAATGTAATTGTTAATAATTAATAATTACTTAATAATTAAATATTATTACTTTTTTTGGTTTCTGATTGAAAAAGAAATATAATACTTCAAAGTAGTTCGACTGTCTAAAAATTTGAAAATCTCATAATCTATGGCCTAGTTTAAATAACACCGAAGGTGAGTAGTTCATACGTAACATATTAACATAACCCCTCCTGTCCCACGGCACTCAGATGAGCCGACGATTACTTCCTTCAAAACAAATCGACGACGAGACAACCTTGATCAACTAAGTACTTACAATACTTTTACAAATCAAGGTACACTAAACAAATGTAACGCATTACGCAGAACACAAAGAAACAACAATTGACATCGTTCACCGAATTGAGACATGAACATTATTTCAATTACCTCCGAGGTTATGTAATAACAATACTACTCTAATTCTGCCCTCCATAGAAATCAATCTGTTGCGGTAGTAAAAAAATGCACGAAATACGTTCGAGTCTACCGTTCCGCGTGCGCGGTGGGCTATTATTGTGTTACTTTAAAACGTAAAGGAAAAATTTGTTTTGTGTTCAACTTCTCTACAATGCATATTTATTTATTCAAACTTTGCTCTCGTCTGTCGTGGCCTACTGATATGTATCGAAACATGCTAGCGCACAAAGACAAGACACTCAAATCCGGAACCACTATCTGTAGAAACATAGAAGTATTTGTTCCATGCGGCGGGAATCGAACCCGCGACATACGGGGCAGCCATTGCAAAAGCATTAGGTGCTATCAAAACTGCACAATTGAGTGATTATTAAAAAGCTCACAAAACATTTGACAAATTGATTAAATTTTTATTGGAAACTTACACAAGTACGCAGGAGACAGTAATGAGAAATGTAAAGACAGTAATGACAGTAGTGTTAGAAGTAAAAAGAATAAAGTTGGTTCGTAATGGTGGCGTACGGAACCACTGAGGACTGACACAGTGACACTCTGCAATCATTTGGTTTAACCAGGAGTGTGTAAGAATAATATAAACTATTATTCGTCATGGATAGGTAAGTACTTCTTCTTCTTCTCCTCTAATCGAAGGTTTTCTTTCCATCAAAGTTTTTGGGCCCAGTGGGATACGTACTACAGGTTTCAAACTTGTAAAGATCACCTGAAGGTGCGATTTGGTTCGATCGAAACTAGTGCTTTTGAGCTGACAGTTGTAATAAATACCTAAAAACTGAGTGACTCGTTCTTAATTATGTACATTTCAATATTTATGTGATCAATTATAAAATACTAAAAAAATATACTGTATTTCAGTTATGAACAACTGTATCGGAATATAAATTATTTTGTAAGTTCTTCTGTTATTACCACGTCAGTTTCTGTTACTAGAGCCGAATATTCGGTTTCGTCTGCTAATCGTGTTTCGATCAATCACTACAAACTACATTTTACCTAACTAGATAGCAATCACTACAAAATATCGCTTTAGTACTAGACCAATATAATATCAAGAGTGAACACTAATAACAGCTTGTTGTGACCTTCAAATCGATTGCGAATGTCAAAGTCAAATCCATTTTATTCATAAAGACTTTTAACGAGCTCTCATGAATGGACGCTCTCACGACACGAGATGACAAGATGACATCGCGGACAGACTCTATGAAGATGAATAATTTACGAAGTTTTATTTTAAACGAGAAAAGCTGAGGCGGTCGCCTTTGGTTATAAATCTGAGCCATGTCCGGGCTTTATTGGCGTGTAACCCAGTATAACTAAACAGAAGAAAAACAATACACAGTCCCCATTTAACGTTTTTTAAATAGAATAAAAACCTACCTTTACTATCCTAAATATGGTGGGTAAGTGGGTTAAAATTTGACGCTTACCTACGTGATCTCTAACGTCAAACAAATAATTATTATGACCGCTATATAATTATGTACCTTTACCAACAAACAAACAAATCACATTCTTAAATTTCTGACTAATTGAGCTCGTGATGTTGACGTTCGTTGACCCCGATGTGGAAAACATTCCGCTTGAGAACTTCTACAACCGAAGTACACACAGAGAATGTAATTTTAAATCAAAACACCTGACGTAGTAGGTGTTTTGATGATTTTCCGTGTCGACAGCCTTTTCTTGCAACTGTCAAAGCATATCAATTCACAGACTATCTAAGTCGGTAGTGAATTTGGCAAGCAATTATTTCCCCGACTGACTTTGCACGACGAAACTGTCGAGTTAGTCGCAACTAGTCTAAAGCTATTCCGCCTGACTTCCGTAACTCAACCTGCGTAATTATTGTCGCTAGGCGCTAGTAGTTGCGCGCTTTGACGGCACGGCTGGCGCACTGTCGCTGCGTTCGATTCCCGTATGGAACAACCATCTATATGGCCTATAAGTAGTTTTTCCAGGTTTGGGTGTTTGTGTATGTAAGTTTACAGTGTAAGGCAACGATTAAAAGGACAACTATTGAGTCGCTACACGATGTCGATGTCCTGAAATTGTTATAGTTTAATCGTAATTTTTTTCCAATTAACCCTACAACTCTGTGTCGGCAGATTCGTCTTTGCCGTAACATGCCTAGGATGAGGAGCCAGACTAACAGCTAGACAATTCGCAGGGCAGTTTTGACCCCGCGGACCCGATCTCCCGGGAAATTTGAGTGGGGATCTCCAAGAGCAAACATTTGGGAGAAGAATGTATAGGTAATTTAATAGGATGCTAGTCGTAATCCTGATTGTACTTTCGGGATTGTACCAAGTCAGGCCCTTCCTTTCTTGGCTTGTTGCATAGACTGAGATATTTTTATAAGCTGAAAAGTTTTATATGCTAATTTTTACGGAAAAAGCACGGTGCTGGTGAGATAAACCGCAGAAGTTCTCCCTTCATCTCACTAGTAAAAAAGATAATATTTTCTAACCTGTGTATGAAGCCCAGTTTGTGTATACTATCGATCGCGAGCGCCGTCTCCGCTACATAGAACTGCGCGCACTCTTCGCTTAGGGTGTCCTTCTTCATGAGGAGCGTCATCATGTCTCCACCGGGCAGGAACTCCATGATGAGGTACAGGTTCATGGGGTCCTGGAAGCTGTAGTACATCTTGACGACCCATTGATGGTCAGCTTCCACGAGTATGTCGCGTTCTGCTCGGACGTGGGCAACCTGTGGCACAAAGTGTTTAAATTTTATTTTATCGAGCGAAGCTGAAGTTTCTTCTAAAGCTCGAAGACGTGAGAGCTGTGAGCGATTCAAAGAGCACATAACACCGTATCTTCAATATGACAGTCAATAATGTAAAGCTATTTGAGAAGTAGTTTTTTAATTAGAAACGAGTGAAAGTCCTTTTATGGTAAAATATAATTAGATATAAAAAAAACTGGGCAAGTGCTAGTCGGACGCGCGCTCTGAGGGTTCCGTAAAAACTTAACTATGAAAACAGTTCAATTCCCGAATTGAGTTGCGAAGTTTTTACCACATACACTCTTTTTTGTGACGTAACAACAAATTTACACTTTTCAGACTGAAAAATTTCAGGATTCTAGATCAACGGGAAGTACCCTATGAATTTTGATTTCCTTGAGGGGGGGGGGGGCGAAATACACGGACATAAACGGCAGTATCTCTTGTTTTCGTTAACTCAGAAGTTTGATCTTTTCTCGGCTTCAAGGGACTATAGACTTGAGTATACACTTTTAATTTCACCGCAATAACTCCTCTCGTTCCCAAAATAAAGGGTCTTGACCGACAACAGGCAGACAGAAAAGTAACTTTTAAGTATTAAATAGTTTGAGAAAGCACAGCTAGTCACTGAATTTAAGTTGGTAGCGTGACATCCCCATTACTCGGAAAGCACGTCAAGCCGTTTGTCCTGCGCCTGATTTATTTCCGGTCAAGTCGAATTGCCGTCCCTTCGAATTATGGGAGCCAAAGACAAAGAGTGCACCTGTGTTTGCACACACGCTTGTGCACTATAACTCCTGCGTATTTGGCTACCCTGTTAGCCAGTGTGATCGAAATTCGGTCAGGTTTATTGGTGACAACCGTTTTAGCTACCCTAGGTGGAATAACAAATTGAAAATCATTTTCCTAGCCTTATCCCATTGTTTGCGCTTGGTTTTCATCATTATTTTTAGGGTGAAAACAGGACCATATTACTATTTTCCATAATAATAATCGGGCTGTATCTCATGAATCGTGATAGCTAGAAAGTTAAAATTTTCACAGATGATGTACCTATTTCTGTAGCCGCTATAATAACAAATAATAAAAACAAAAAACAAAAAACAAAAATATTTAAGCGGGGCTCAAAAGTGGGACCAAAGAGCAAATGTGTTTTTTGACTCGGAACCCTTCATATGCAAGTCCGACTCGCAGTTGGGGACATTTTTGTAAAACTAACACAGTGAATAAGTCGACTCTCTAATTTTAGTGCTAAATATAAATCGTAACCGTCTTTCGGACAGTCAATGAAACGTTATGCTACGGTTACGAGCCGACTCATTAAAAATTACAGCTTCCATCAATTATGTCTATCCATTTGAAATGCATTTGCACTTAACTAAAATCAGAAATACCACATGCCATTTACTTGTCCATTTCAAAGCAGCATTCGACATAATTGACAGTGAAATAACGCGTTATTAGTGCTACAAAGGGATTACGAACGTGGCGTGCCTTGTCGGCCAGTCACTGAATTATAAAAGAAGCCTTTTAGAGCAACCTTTTCAAATATGCACGTCGAATGCAGGGGTTTGAACGTAGCGTGCATTAACGTTTCGTGACTGAAAAGTCAGAATCGATGAGGCAAAATCTTTTAGTGATAACTCAGGACAAAACTGCAAGCGGCTACTGCAACTTTAATTCTCATATGACTCAGTTAAAAATTCCTGATAACTGCCTTGTTATCGGGAATTCTGCTAAGCATTTGAAAGCACAGCATGAGTCACCATAACCGATTATTTGAGTTGTACAATAAGCACAAACATGCACGATGTATCGCTGTAATGTCTGCAAACAACCCTTCAGTGGCTCGAATCACGACCCAACTATTACGCCATAACTTTTTCATAATGTTTTCTATTTCTTCGCAACTAACCTGTTCTTTTTCTAACATGTCAGCTTTTCGGAGTATTTTCATAGCGTAAACGTGGCCCGTATCTTTCTTTTGGACGAGTCGAACCTCGCCGAAAGCTCCTCGTCCGATAACCTACGAAACAAGGAGAATAGATTCAATTTTGAGCATTACATTGAGAGCTTCGAGCAGACGTTGCGATTGCTAAGCCAGACATTCGCTCTTGCTCATTAATATCTTTCGATTGGCCGACATGGCGCCTGATTGGGAACACTTCAACTGTTGACCATGGACGTACCTTGAGCGGTTCGAAGTCCTCAACACCGAGCCTGGATCTTTTGAGTCTGAGGAACTCTGTTTCCTTCTGCGCATGTTGTTGTCTTTTCTCTTTCTTTTGGCTCTCTGTAAGGCTGTCATCTTTGAGAGACTCTTCGAGTTTCTCGAGCCTGTTGGTGAAAACATAATCAAAATAAAACTCCCTAAAGTAAAAATATATAAATGAAAATGAAAGCAAAATATTATTAAAATACCTTTGTTTCCTCTCCAAATGTTGTGTGATGAGGTTCGTGTAGAAATTCTCTAAGGTGACCTTGGCTTTGGTGGCTTTGTCTAGCGTTGACCCGCTAAACCGTATATTATCTGTGCCTGTCATCTCCAGCACCCCTGAGGAAAAATACACCAACTATAAGATACGTAAAGCTCCAAGTAATATTTGATGAATGAGTCTTCGCTCTTTTAAGTGTACAGTCGGATCGGAGATTCATATCCATTAAAACTTAACTGAAGACTCGATAAAAACGGAGTATTTACGAGTGTTATGAACTTTCTGTTGACATAAGAGTAACAGATGACGCACCAGCATCAGTCATAGGTTAGTATTGGCAGCTCGTATCGCAATCAATCATTTAGAGCCCATGAGAGGAAACGCCAGTTTGTGTCGAGGACTTTGTTCAAGTGCGCGGTAATACGCCGCGTCCCTCCCGATCTTATATAAGCTACGTGTGCAGCAGCGGATTCAAGTCGAACATAGGATTAAATAAAAAACAATATAAACATTTATTTTTAGATCGTGAGCAATTAAAATTAGCTCCTATTTTTTTTAATTTCATATAAACTAGTGCTTGACTTCGATCCCATATGATGGTAGGCAGTGATGCAATCTCTAAATTTTCTTATGCAAAGTGGCGCTTGCCTTAAGTTAAGCCAAGAGTGTACTCTTGGCTTACCTTAAGGTTGCCAAGACGTGAGATAAGGGTGAACGATTCGAAACGAAAAAATTCGATGCAAAAGTGCTGGTCTGCAGAGATTCACGCTAGACCCAAGTAAAAGATATAAGAAAAGATTGGGGATTCAAGCATCGCGTAGATATGTCATCTAAAATTACAAAATATCTTTTCGACCTACATTTTCAGCCGAATACTGTGCACATAGTTGTTTTTCAGCTCAACAAGCTACGTAATAGTAATAACGCAACTTCACGTGAACGTGATATTCAAATAGATAACTTTGTTGCGCAGATTTTCCACTCAACTGCGGATGCCTTTCGCCGATCCACCGGACAAAATTACATACTCCGGCTAGTTAAAACAAAAGTGAGACTTTATTATAACAAACATTTCTTCGAAAACATTGTATTGAGCTGAGAATATAATGTGTAAACAATACAGCAAATAAACGCGCGATGAGTGTTTAATTAGAACAATAACAGAATGTTGATCGATGAATAATGGGAGGAATGGTCTCATGGTCGTTGTGAAACGTACAGAGCCCCGCCACGGCCGGCGGCCGATCAATGGGGCTGCGGCCACAATGCAGGATATCGTAAAGCCAGGTACAGGCTGCTGTGCAAGGTAACATGAAACGAGCATTTCAATCAAAGTGTGGACGCAGTGAACTTGTACACGCAACCTACATGGTTGAAATGGTCCGTGCGTTCGACGTCCACACTGTGGGCAGTGGCGTAGCTAGGTGATCAAGGGCCCTTCGGCAAAAACTAACTGGGGGCCCTAAATTGTTTAGGCTTTATCAACATATTTTAAAAATATTTATATAAATATATTTTAAAAATGCAACACTACTTTATCTTTTATATAAATCCCAAGTTATAAAAAGATTTATCATTAGCATACACACAATGATATGGAGACATGGGCGTCGTTAATATGATCGGCAACGATAGAGTAGGCTTCTAAACCAATACTGCAGTAGTCACATTATCTGGTTCACTATCACTATCAACAGAAATATTTTTTGTTAAGGTTTTCGTTCATTAACCGAGCTTGAGGGCCTCGGAGCACTGCCCCGCCTGGCCCTTAGTAGCTACGTCACTATATATAGGAATGCATGCATGTTACGTTACAGCAGTTTGTACCCGACCTAACTTGCCCACACCCCTTTCATTTCTGCTTTATCTGACGCAGTTTATTCAATATTGTGGAATACCTCTTATCTGTTTGTCGACCGTGACGCCGACTGAACAAGGAAGATTATAATGTTGAAACACTGAATCCTAGTTGATTGGTTATACAACTGTATCGATTTTAACTTATGTTAGGGAAAATATGAGTTGCATATTTAAAATAAGCAATAAACGAAAGATTCTGGACAAAAAAGCTGTAGGCCACCACTCCTCAATTAAAACTTTTCATTTTTTGATCACACAAGAAGGATTCCGTACTTCAATATTAAAATCGGGGGAAAAAAACGCGTCTCGTGCATGGAGCCCCTTTTAATTTCTAACTTTATTTCAATATTATCTATTTTTGTAACGGCAATAGAATTTATTTTATTTATTTATAGTTAATTAAAACGGTACATGCCCACTTACATTAATTAACATAGTATTGTAAAAACTTAAAAAAGCAATTATATATAATGTTGACTATTGTTTGGAATTTTAGAAAATAATTAATTTGATTTTGATTTTAGGATTATTTCAATAACACATAATTCTAAATTAATAATTTTAGTTCAAAATACACGTTAACATGGAACAGTGGGCAGTCTTGCATACCGTTTCTCACAGAACACCAGACAAACACGTCTTTATTTTTTTATTTTATTCCATTCGTCCGCAAACACATCACATTCAGATACAGCATTCAGGAGGGGGGCGTTAAGCATCTTCAAAGTGCGACACACTGGGGATTCGGCTCTAGCGACAGTTCTACATGGCTGAAGTGCAAATAAATTATGACGGCGCGGCTTTGACGGTGTCCAATGTATTTATCGGGCACAAACCGTCGACAGAAGAGGTCATGGAGCTCAGGGCAGTCCATACGTCCACTCAGGATTTTACAAGCCACTACGAGATGATCGAAACCCCTTTTCACCTCTAACGAGTTAAAACCCAGCATCCCTAAAACGAAACTGGTGGAGTACATATAGGGAAAGACAGTGTACAACCTCTGAAATAGAAATCTCAGGAAAGTTTTCGCACCTTCTCAAGCATTAGTGTCTGAGTCGCGGTATATGGATGCCACACACAGGCACTGTCCTCGAGTCTACTTCTAACCAGAGTGGTGTATAAAATCCTAATAACATTGGGATTACGGAAATCCCGGGCATTTCGCAAAACAAAACCCAGGCGCCTGAAAGATTCCTTTGCAAGAGCAGAAATGTGATCCTTAAATGTCAGACAACGGTCAAAGGTCCTAAAGCTCCCAAGTCTTTTATGATGGTGACACGAGTAATTATTTCCCTACCCAATCTATATTCGTAATAGATAGGTCGTGAACCCCGACCATAAGTATTTTTTTTTTATGGTGGAAAAAAATCATGCATTGACAACCCCCGCCCTTGGGCGGAGCGGGAGATAGTGTCAGACTCTTACTGACTAAAAGACCCACCCCGTTCCTTCTAGTCTTCATACCGGGGCTCGAGCGCTCTTTCGGATAACCCTGGCCCCAGTAGGCTTCAACCCGGCTGGGTCCCTGCTGTTGCTGACAACTCCTTGAGGCGCGCGGGAACTGTGCGCGCCGTCGACGACTTGGGCTTGGTCCGGACAGTTACCGGACGGCCGGACAGTGAGCTACCCATTGCTCACTGTGGAATTCGCTGCCGCCTAATGATAGGGGCTGCCAAACTCTTGCAGTTTTGAAAAGAGTGAAAGAACACTATCTATCCATTTCGTCATGGTTTGTATGTTTATTAGTATGTATTATTTAATTATATTATTTAGCATGTCTTTTTGTGATATTTATTTCATGTGCATATTTCTTCTTCAATACAGTCTTTTTACACTTTTGGTTTATATAGTATATCTTTTTTTTATGTTATATTATTTAATTGTTATGTTTTTTATGTGTACTAATTTTTCTTTTATTTTTACACACAGTGTCTACATCTCTATTTTCTCCAATTTTCCATTCGCAGATATACTGGAAGAGATTTCTTTAAAAATAAGCATCACTATTGTACTATTCTTCTGTTCCCTTCTTCTGTTCTTTTATTATTGCGTGTACATAAATTGTTAAATAAAATAAATAAATAATTAAAAACATTCAGTAACAGATGACCCACATACATTGTCATATTATTATTTATCATTCTTATCTTTTCAATACCTACAAAAAATTTTGTTTGTATACATAGGCACAACGTTTAATAATAAAACATCAGAAATCTAGCTTATGACGTCACCCGAGGCACATCACACATCACGCTACGCCAACCTTGACATCGGCCAATGGAGTCTCCTTGCTAATGACTACAGCACTTATTCACCGTAAACTATATGAGATGTTTACTCAAAATATAATAGCTCGCTCACTAACGACTTAAACCATGGAAGTTTGTACAACACACCTCAATAATTCTGAGTATTTTTCAGCGATTTGAGCCCGGGCCGCGGTATTATTTTACCCTTACAGAGGAAAAGTTCACCACAAAGTTTAGTCGGTGCGCTTATTGCTTCCATGTGACTCATTGGGAAATGAACTTGTTAACAACAATGAATACACGTTTTAACCTTTGTTTATTCGCTCTGTAGTCTACAACTACTCGTAAACGCGTGATTTTCACATTAGATGATGCAGTCATCATCATCATTTCAGCCGAGAGTGCCCACTGTTGGACAAAATTGGCCTCGCCCACGTGTCGCATGGACAATCATGTGCGTCTCGCATCCATCGGATGATGCAGTAGGTACAGAGCAATAAATAAATCAACGCTTTGAATTCAAGGTTAAACAGTATTTTATTGGGTAAAGTAGTGTTAGTTCACTTGTCTAAATATTCGGTGATATATTCAAAACAATGACATCATGTGAGTCGAAATATTTCGTTCAATGCGAGGGATAGGTATAATGCACTTGTGTAATGGAGTATGGAGTAGCAAGGGAGCTGACGAAAGTGGTTTCATTTTCGTATGTTGTGCACTTGAGCAGTTTAAAGTGCAGCGCTAAGGGCCGCCGCCGCCGCCGCCCACCGCCGGCTGGCTGCCTGGCGGTTCAGCGAGCTGACGCGCTTGTCTGGGCTGCTGCCCACACAACTGAACGCTTGACCGAACACATTTTTATTGATTGTCGCTCAACAATAACGCCCTCTCACGTTACTGACTATTCAAAGCATATCCAATCTGACCAATCCCATATGTATATTATATTTAAGTTTAGACGGTCACACATACTTACATACAACCCTGAAGCATCTGAGTGAAATTACAATAACTGCCTTATTTATAATAAGTTATAAACTAATTTAAGTGTTATAATATTTATAAGTAGAAAAAAAAACTCTATCGCATTAGGTTACCCCTGTAATGATAGTTGTAAGTTGGAAATAAATAAATAAATGTTGGGGCTCTAAATAACGAAGAATTCTGACTACGTTTTCATCATCATCATTTCAGCCGATACATGTCCACTGTTTGACATAGGCCTCCCCCAAGCGTCGCTACAACGAAAGTTCTTGTGCGTCCCGCAACGATTGGTTTTCCGCAACCGTCACCAGGTCATCGGTCCACCTTGTAGGAGGCCTTCCAACGCTGCATCTTCCGGTACGCGGTCGCCACTCCAGAACCTTTCGGCCCCAACGGCCATCTGTTCTGCGAGCAATGTGCCCTGTCCATTGCATTTACATTGCCACTTAAGTTTGGCAATTCTCCGTGCTATGTTGGCAACCTTAGTTCTCCTGCGGATATCTTTATTTTTTATTCGATCACGCAAGCAAAACCCCGAGCATAGCTCTTTTCATTGCTCTTTGGGTGACTTTTTAAGCTTTCTGATGAGGCCCATGGTAAGTGACCACGTTTCGGAGCCATATGTCATCACTGGCAACACGTACTCATAGACTTTCGTCTTAAGACACTGTGGTAGGTATGTTGGACGAGAAGATACCGCGAAGCTTCCCGAATGCTGCCCAGGCGAGTTGGATTCGACGGTTAACCTCTTTCTCGAAGTTAGACCTACTCAGCTGGACTGTCTGTCAGAGGTAGACGTTATCGTCTACAACTTCGAGTGTAGAGTTTCCGGCGTTGATAGGAGTTGGCGCTACATGGTTGTTAATCATGATTTTGGTTTTATCCATGTTAATTTTTAGATCCACTCAAGCTCTACTGAGGTCATTGAGCATTGTGCTGAGCACCTCCATAGTCTCAGCCATCACTACTATGTCGTCGGCAAACCGAAGGTGAGTGATGCACTCGCCATTGACATTAATGCCCAGTCCATTCCAGTCCAGAACCTTGAAGACATCCTCCATTACGGCCGTGAACAGTTTCGGAGAGATTACGTCTCCCTCACACCTCGCTGCAGAAGGATAGGTTTCGAGGTCTGGTCCTGGAGTCGGACTGACAGAAGGCTGAGGCTGGAAGTCGTCAAACCTGCGCGCGAGATGGTTCGTGATGACCCTGGAATACAGCTTGTAGACATAGCTCAGAAGTGAGATGGGCCTATAATTCTTCAGCAGGAAGTACCACCATACTTCTGCTCCATGCCTGTGGCGCTTTTCCCTCGAGTATGACGGAATCGAACAACTTCTGAAGGGCCTTTAGGACCGGTTTTCCACCCTAATTCCGTCCTCAGCCGACGCCTTGTAGTTCTTCAACTGCTTCAGAGCCATCCTAATCTCGTACAGGCTGACGTCCGGGATATCTTCAGTGTAGTGTCGAGCCAATCTAGCTTTTGGGTCGTTTACCAGATTTGTAGCGGGTTTGGAGATTGACGTGTATAACTGTCCATAAAATGCGTCGATCTCTCCCAATATGTTATGTTTGATGTAAACTAACTTGAGTAAACCACTTACATATTTAGTAAAATCATAGCTACACTATGCTAAGTTCCAGGTTATTATTGTTTTTTTTTTGCAGTTGATCGTGGTTACCGTGAAGTCTTTTTTATTAACCCAAAAATTGATTGGTAGAGAATACTTCGTAAATATGAACGACTACAGTAAATATAATTAAATAAATCATTGACGTTTGTAGGTGTCAGTTCAGTTAAAACAAAAAAGCGCATTAATAAAATATGTTAGTTGCGTCCAGGTAGCACGCTCCAGTATGTACTCATTCAAATAACACTTCAGATATAAATAGTTTGAAAAAGCGAACACACATTTTCACTCTACTTGACCTATTTAGTACGATCACAAAGTTGATTTATTTAAAAGCATCCAACCGATACTAATATTGGTAAGTATAAAAAATCCAATCATGCCGACTAAGAGTTCACAAAATAAGTACAGTTACATACAACCAGAGTTAATTCACTGATTCTTTAGCTGCGGTCAATAACACTGGAAATCCAGTCCGATGATTACCCAAATTATATGTTGAGGTGACAACTTTAAAATACAAACCGAACCAGCAACAAATTGTGTGTTGTGCCAGCTACGTGAGCACGCATTTAACCTTCGTCCTTGACTAAATGTCTAAAATTGGTAAGAAGTTTGCAAGTTTTGGACGAAATCATCAAAAAGTGTACGACCATCGCGTGTCAAACAGACAGATTTCATAATCAAAGACCATCGATCGTGCGATGTAGCAGCGTTGCGTCATCGCCAGATATGACATGTATCGAAGGTGTACCAAACTGTACGTAACGTCCGTTTATAGATTCATAGTGAATCGGGTCGGCGTAAATCACCTTATTATCATAGACCTGTGCCGTTATATCGCAGCTATAACGTGTCACGACACAAAGACAAACGATAGAAAATTCACATCCCGTCCGCTAGACGAGCAGAAGCGTTTAGTATCTAATGAGAGTCCTAATCTGAGTCTTTGCAGCATTTTAAATAAAAATATCACAACACTAGCTCAATGCTGAAACGAGTATTTTTAGCCAGCGATTTACAATAATCTGCCTCGACGGATTAGTGCTCACAAGCGCGGCTACCAAATGCTAGGTATCGAGTACGTTTTCCGGGTAGCGCGGTAGCGCTAAGATAATTACATTGTTACTCTTGGAAAATTTGGTTGGGTTTGGGATTGGGAGTACATTCAACTTCTACAATTTATTAGCTTAATTTGTGGGATACAGTAAGTAGGTACCTATTATATATGCCTGCGTCAACACTGAATGAAATCTAATATAGCAGAATTAAAATTCAATGTGTCATTTCAAAATGATTTGCGCTTAGGATAGGTCAAGGTCGCGGCGCGCTTCCAAATGTTCATTTCGATAAGAGTCGGAAAGAAACCAACAACGTAGGCGCGGCGAGTGTGCGCCATTTAATTAATCAGTTTTCCTCACATTACATCAACTGCATCACATTTTACACAACAATAACGGAATTCTTAAAAATAATATTCATTTAAGTAAACTTCAGGAATTGGATGGAACGTGTGGAAAATTACTTGGAACGGGGTGCTGCTGAGTACTGAGATGGCAACTATCAGAGAAGTATGTGGGGTTTCTTGCCGATTTTTCTCCATAGGAACCGCCCAATTGGAACAGTGCACTAGCTTGACGTTTTATAAGTGCTCAAGTACGCCTATGTGAAATAAAAAATGTATTTCGAATCTTGAACTTTTTTTCTTTTTATCTTTTATAAACTAGTACTTGACTGCGATCCCGCCTGATGGTAAGCAGTGATGCAATCTTTGATGGTGAGGCGTACTAGTTTATTAAGAGCCTATTCACTCTAGCCTTGAAGACACCCAAATTATAATCAGACGGAAAGACCGCAGCAGGCAAACTGTTCCAGTCCTTCGAAGTACGCGGTATAAATGACGAGGCGAAACGCTTAGTCCGGACCGTAGATGTTTCAACAACGTAAGGGTGGATACTCGCCGTGCGTCGGTTTGTCCGATGGTAGAAATGAGATGGCGGAATCAAGTCATGCAATTCCTGCGCACACACTCCAAAATGCAATCTGTAAAACACCGAAAGGTGGCTACCCTACGCCTGTGCTCAAGACTTTGAAGATTGGACTTAACCAAATCTGGAGCACCAATCAGCCTCTTCGCACGCCTTTCCACCGAGTCCAAAGCTGCCAAAACTTTATGAAAGACGAAGATATGTGTCGATCACAGACAAATTCCGACAAGGGTTTTTCTCAGGTGTTTACTCTTAGTGAAGAAAGTTTCATTTCAATATCGTTGCATTGCAGCCAAGATATTGTAGGCGGGGCTGACCAATCAAATTTCCGTATGCAGCTTAGGCCTTGAGAATAATTTGGTACATTACGCAAACGGCTGCGGATACTATTCCCTTAAACGTTACGCAAGAGGCGCGTCAATATTAGAAACCGGCCGAAGATTCCGCTCCGGTTTCGGTTTAGCCAGTTTTGGCCAAAAAACAGCTGTAATTTCGGATTGACAGTACATTTCGGACGTAGATAAGTATCTAACTGTACTTGCTACTTGAATAACTACTTGAATTTTAAAATTCTGTATCCATAATTGGTATTATTCTCATTAATAAACTAAAGTACCGTAAAAGGGAGTAAATAGAGACTTAGGGGTAAAAAGAGACAAAAATTTAAAAGGTATTTTCTCGATATTTGAATATGGGTAGTATCTAAACGAGTGACTGTACATTAAAATTTTAAGTCACAAAAATTATTATTTTGGGTTATAGAAATAATAAATGAGCGACTGACTACGAATCGACTGAGCGAATGACTATCAACAAAACAGCGACTTACAAACTTTAATTTGAGTTACAAAAAATACAAAATGAGAACCTTCATAATATTTGAGCGACATAATATTTGTTTGAGTGTCAACGTTACGTCCTGCATTTTTTTCAATGTATGACCAATGATTTACTTTTACTGAGCGGCATTTTATTTTATAGGAAGTGTTCCGAATGTCCTAAATATCGAATTACACAGAATCGAATATCCTAAACATCGATATTTATGCATTATGTATGTCACAAGGTAATTTGATAATTCGGAATATTGTGAAAACCCGGATAATTAGAAAATGGTGAAATAAAATCTAGGAGCAACTTGGTCGTAGCGTTCGCCGGCCGCTGCCGTGGTATCGCTCGCTTCGGTCACAGTTCTAACCTAATAACCTAAACCTGGGTGAAATACACCCAGTTCAAAGTGATGAATCTACCTGCGACTCGATAATTAGATAATGGTTATTGTTTGTTTTTTTTTGTCTTGTTTTTGTTAAAGTGAACATTTTAATAATTCGTTATGTACGTACAACCTAATTTTTATTTCTACTCGCTCACTTATAAATTTATTCGCCCACTTACTAATTTAGCCGTTTAACTAGGATTTCAATAATTTTTAGTAAGCCCGTTCTGGATTTTATTGTTAATCAATATTTAATTTTGTCGTTAGTTTAGTTTATGTATCGCTTACTCAAATTCATACCGCTCACGTTATTAAAACAGTATATCTCATCTTCGGTTGCTAATTTTTTTTAGTCGCTCGTTTTATAATTCTCCTATGAATATTTTTTGTAGCATTTATCTATATCAATTTATTAATGAATTGTTATTCTAAAAAAAGTGAAAAACTAAACCAAAATTTTGTCTCTATTCACCCCATTTTACCCGGTACCAAGTACCTAACTAATGTTTGTTTAGATATAGCTTTAGCGAGAGAGTTAAATCAACCAATAAAACCAGTCAGGACATAATTAAGCACGTGGACGCGGTTAAAATGTCTTAGTCGCTTACTCGCTTGGATGGTATCTAACGCGCCGAACACAGCGCGAAAACAGCAGTCGGTTTCGGTCTTGGTATCGGCAGGTCTGCCGCCGAAACCGAAACCGAACATTTGGTCGGACACTAATGTAGCGTTTATAATTACTCTAATTTAGATACGATGCATGAAGTTCTCCTCTATGAACGTAAAAAATACACACCTACACAAAGGCAAGGAGTTGTCAGCAACCGTAAAAGCCCCGTAGGGTCGAAGCCTACTAGGGCCAAAGGAAGACTCGGCCCCGGTATGAAAGGCAACGAAGGAAAGAGGTGGGTTTTTTATTCAGTAAAAGTCTGATACTATCTCCCGCTCCGCCCAAGGGCGGAGGACGTCATCTGGATGATTTTCACAAAGTCAAAATTCCTTATGCACCACACACATGAAAAATATTTAACGCTTTATCGCTTTTTTTTTTCCGTGGGTACCGGAGTTTATTACAAAATTACAAAGAGGTACCTACTTCAGACATTTTTCTCTAATATAATATTATGTCTTTGTCCTATGTGTCGTGTTTGGTAATTTAATTTATGATTATGTTGGTCGACATTTATGCTACTGAGTGTACATAAGTAAATCAAAAAGAACACTAACAACCACATTTTATTTTACGCAATTATTTATTTATTTGTAACTGTTGCTGTGTACCGAATGTTGTCGAAGTTCAGCTTTCTTTCACAACGGAATTCTAAAAATATTTTTTGTCAATTTTGACACGGAATAAGTAACAATGTGTTTAGTTAGACCATGGTTTTCTGGGTTCAAACAAGGTCAATGTAACTTCCTGTGTTTAAAATAGTCGCTTTTTCATCATCAGATTCTTACCATTGCCTTAATATTGTTCTGGTAATCTAGTATGGACCAAACGTAATCATTTATGTTACATGTTGCGTCTATTAAATATAAATAATATTGTGAATATTATATGAATAATATTGTGTTACCTTAAAACCTTAGGTTATAGCGTTCTAAATAGAAAAAACATATCCCGAACCTAAACTACAAGTTCAGCGCTTGCGACTGCGCTTTTAGAAGAGTACGACGTGGTTTTTTTTTATGACAAAAAACGAGGAATTTTTCAAGAGTCCCCACAATTTTCAAGAATTTCACTCATCTATACTCAATTTTTTGAAGCAGGCTATTTATACATGGTGATTTTCTAAAGAAGTTTAAGTTTTACTTTTTGTCAATTTTACTCTATCCGTTTCCATCCCAAAACTCGTAAAAAATATAATATAAAATAAATATAGATAACTTACCCGGAGGCTGGGGCGCTGGGGCCGGTGTATCTGGGGCCACCGTAGTGCCCGGGGTGCTTTTTCCCCAAGACACGGCTCAGTCTGCGACAGAAATAAAATAGTATCAGTATTAAAAACTACAATAGGACATCCAGTCTTCAGAGAAGCTCAAAGGTGAACATTTGATTGACTGCCGGAAGAAAAATTACAAGCGCTCAACCATAGCCTCTCTGAGAGGCCGGATGCCACAAGCTCGTGCGTTGGACACTTATCTCTCAGCAACAATACGTTTTTGGGCTGGGAAATCATCCAAGACTTGATCTGCACCAGAGCACACCCTAGGGTGGCCTCTACGAGGAAACGGCGCTCCGTCAAGGGGAAAGCATCTCCACCGTATTTTCCACCAAACATTGGTGAAATTACCAGGTCCACATTGTAGGCTACCTTCCAACGCTGCGTCTACCTGTAGGCGATCGCCACTTCAGAACTTTAAGGTTGCGGGAATCTAGATGGCACAGGACCTTTCATTGTAGCGACATTGGAAGAGGTATATGGCCTATTACACTCTTACAGGGGTTGAACGTAATGAGTCTAGATAGTAGGGACAACCCGACTACCCTTCTTAGTCACAGGCTGCACGCAGCTTGCTTCCAACCAATCAGCA
This sequence comes from Mythimna albipuncta, assembly GCA_929112965.1. Taxonomy (NCBI): domain Eukaryota; kingdom Metazoa; phylum Arthropoda; class Insecta; order Lepidoptera; family Noctuidae; genus Mythimna; species Mythimna albipuncta. The sequence continues at coordinate 36,065,848 of OV815958.1, forward strand.
CTTTTTAGTGAAAGGCGAAATAGGCGTGGCAAGTTCGGCCACTCAGACACGCAAGTTTTAAGGAAAATTGCCGCTATTTAGTAAGGTAGACTTGTTCGCGTCAAGTTTGCGCAGTTCTCTACCGACTTCTCTCTGTTGGATGCGAATGTCCGAAATAGTCGCCTCGCACCCATGAAGGATCTAAAGGTAGAAGATTCCTCATAAAGAGAGGCAAACAAGTTTACTTTTTCCTCAGCAGAGTGGACTCATCGAGTTTTTCAGTAGTCAGTAAGAAACAGCTGAATTTTGATTCAACTAACTTAACCAATGGTGAAAGATAATGAAAACAAATATGGTAACGTAGGTCAAACTACATATTAGCGGCAATTATAAAAATTAATTCATTTCACATACGCGGTTGAACTACCGATTTATTAAACAATACAGCAATTCATTAAAAGTTCATAAACTGTTGCTATTAACTGCGAAACCTACACAAATAATAACATAGTATTTTTTGCCAACTGAGGTTGGGTTCTAGACAATGGACATGAAGAACAATGGTATACTACTTGTTTTTTGCTGGGAAACATCGATTTCACTTAAGTCCCTACCAGATCAATACCTACGTAATATTAAGTAGGAGCCCGAACTTTGCGAGGTAGATTCTTTAGTTAGGTCCATTTGCGTCAAAACTTAACTCGGAAGTTAGTTTTAACACGAGGTTAGGTAAATAACAAATATTTTATACAAAAAGGGTTCTTATATGCAACAAATTAGGTGTTAATCCCGACTGGGAGGTCTAGGATTAAATAAGATTGAACTGAAGAGCTGTGTACTGTAAATAGTTGTTTGATATTAAATGTTGACTAACTTTTTTATTCACCAATATGATACTTTTGTAATTTATAGCAATTAATCAGAATTACTCAATTCATATTTGTAAATCACTGATACCACTTACTGCTTTATTTCCAAAGAAATATTGAGAAAAAAATAACAAAATAAAACATGTTAATATCCTGTTTAGCACATTTTTTGGTGCATGTTTATTAATGTATATTAAGACTTAAAAACATTACTAATAAATATTGCTTATTTCGGTTTTGACTTATTAAACCTGCTAAAAATCATTTCTATAACAATGTTTCACTAAAACCCTCCTCTAAAATACTGGCAATAATGAGGCTGACATTACGTCAAATGATTTTTATGAGCCAAAATTGTCAGTGGTGCTCCAAAAACTAAATGACCTTAAATTAATAAAATATACTAAATATTACAAGAATATTGATATGATATTTAAAAAAGATGCTTGACAAACCTTTTAGTAACATTTGCAAAAGGATTAAGGACCAAACCCATAAAAGAACTGTTCAATGAATTATGACCGACAACTTCTACTCGCAAATTAAAGTACTTATATCATATTTTTTTTAACTCGCACTTGGCCGGTTTTTTTTAAATGTGTATGTTATTGTCGATAACAGTTTATAAAAACTTTAGGTCTTTAAATAAGGAAAAACATCATTGATTAAGTTTACATTTATCATGGGATACTGACATAGTTTTGCGAGTAGGAGCAGACGGCACATTTATGTAATTGGCTGATTAATGGTATCTTATATTTTGTAAATTACCAGGTTAAAAGAAATGAAGTATCATCTCACTTTACTATCTTAACTATATTGCTATCAGCAAAGACTGCTTATCAAGTGGATAAGCCAGTCTTATGTGAATCTTTTACAAAACATTTATAATGTATTATGAGGAAATATAGATGTTAGATAAAGTCATCAGATAGTGACTTTGATAATATTTTTGTTAGTAAATTACAATCACAGGTTTTAACTGAGGTTTGTATACATATAGACGACTCTACAATATCTATGACAATCATGTTAAGTTGATTTTCATAGCCAGAACCAATTATCGAGTAAGTGTAAGTAATCAACATGTTGTAATTTTTACATACTGTACATCTTATTATGTTTCAATAAATGAAATACAACATTACAAATTACAATTAGGGGCTTAGGAATCAAAAGGATGTAACAATGGGCGGTCTTATCAATCTTTCATGTAGAAATTATATGAACAGACAAACAATAGAATGTATTTGAATTTCTCTAGTCATATTATTATTAACTTTCCTGCATAATAATAACAACCTTCTCTTTGTGTTCTATCTAACCAGAAACTCAAGCTCTACTTTTAAGGTTGTCTTAATTCAGGGACTGCAACATGGGATGTAACGGAGTCCATATAGTAAATGCACAGAGCAACTTCATTGTTGTGAATGTTAACAGAGGCAGATGGTCCTCGTTCACGTTATGTTTGCCAAATTTTATATAATCATTTTTCACTGTTACCTTCCTGCCCCTCTCCTGTGTTGGGGTCAACATAACATATATTTTCTTCCGTTCTGTCCTGTCATTACGTTAAGTCTTACGGACTCTAGCTCTTGAATTTTATGTTATTATTTTTTGTCTAGTATTAGCATAAACTGATCCATAAACCCCATCAATAAAATGTTTATGTATGTATGTTAACACAAGTTTAGTGTTAAAAATAATAGTGGACGCTGATAATATAATATACTAATCCAATGCTATGGAGCTGAATGCTAAGAATATGATCAAATGGTGGACGGAGCCAGATCTGGTTAGAAAATACAGACAGCCATCAAGTAATCAAATTGTTCTTGAGATTCTACATTAATTTCATCCAAGTGAGTTAGTTAACAGACTGTAAAAATACTAATTATGTAGCCGTTCTATTTTTTAATCTTAATAATAATCTCTTAGTATTGAACTGCTGGAGTAATATGCAGAGGAATAGAATAAGTAGTAAACTGAGCTGGATTGTGAGCTCATACAATGATCTAGGAAAAGTGAACATTGACACATACAGCTCAAGATCACAATATCCAATGTTTTCATTATTTATGTAAGTATATAATTATGTTCGTACCATTTTCTAACTTATTATTCAACTCCCCTGTAGATTGTTTACAATTTATTGAATTGAGACTCACAAATTAACAGATGTTTCACTTTGTTTGTTAAATATTGGTTCATCTTTAACCAACAATTTTAGGTCACTACTGCAGTTGTTACTAAAGATCATTGAGGGTGAGGTAACAACATTTAACAAGACCAGACCTTGTTCCAATCATATTAACATGTTGATAATTGTATTTGCATTCACCTACTAATCACATTAAAAGCAACACTTCTGGAGATACACACAAAGACAATAACTCAGTGTGAAGTATTAGGAGAGGGAGCACAGTAATATTATGTGTCAAATTGCATGATACAGTTATGTTAGGGGCAGCGACAACATCGCAGCTGGCCGCAGCACTATCAACCAGTAATTCATCTGTGACAAGCTTATCACTGATGGACGGCATCCATCACTTGTCACAAATCATCACACAACATATAAATAACGGTGGGTGATTGATGTCTTCAGAGACTGAGCTAATTATCGGAGCGCGGAGATGTTAAGGTTTTGCGTCACAAAGGAGCTCATACGGCTGAGGCTGGCTCCCTCTCGTAGAACCCGCTATGCACTCCACTCACCTTAGGTTGGACTGTGACCCGAAAATTGTTGCTCGGTCGCCAGTCACCCGACGGCACTAATAAATAAACAGCATGAAAACAATTCTTCTCGACGAGATGACTAAAATCGATATTTTTTTAATGAAAATAAATTATTAACACCGTATCGTGGAACGCTCGTTAATTTCTAATTATTGTCCCACAAATAGCGGTGAACACTCACGAACAGATAATACCTTTGTTAGATGAATTACGAAAGCGAAATAACGGGATTTTTCACGAGAGACTCTACAGAAATTGCACAAAGAAAGATGTCAGGCAATGCACAGATGATAAATCGAATAGCAATGTGTTGCCAGTCTCAAAACCGGAAAACCTGACATTTAGAAAATAGTATTAAAAAATATATATATATTTTTCTATAAAATACGAAAAATTGCTAGAATAAGCCGGTTTATTTTTCATTTTTTACTATCTTATATCCTGTCTAATAAGTCAACCGACTTGGATTTTTTTTTTATGATATTTAATCATTTAAAAAATACTTATATTCGGTACTTTTCATAAGGTTCTTCTGTTAGTAAACAATGATCTCTATCTCTTAATCAACCTTGATTATTGAACCCGTGTTGACTACATCAGATTTCATTAAATACTAATAATCCAAGTCGTTTAACTTATTAGACAGACTCTACACATATATTCCCAAGAGTGAATTAGTTAGAATAAACATGACATGGGTCATTGAGGTGGTCCAAAGAATTCGGAGGACTGAAAGTTTTTAATAAACTAGGCTATCTATATTTGTGTATAGTTAAATAACAAAGAGACAAAACTATTACAGAAACCACACCGACTTCCGAAATTAAAGTTATTTTGTACTTTTCAGTCTTTTTTAACATTGAAGTCGGTTGTATTTTTTTGTAAAAAGTCTTTTAGTAAGAAGACGTAGGTAATCAACAAGAATATTCAACCAAATCGATAACTACCAGAATTTCGTGAAATCCCTGATTTTCTCATTCTCCTGCTACATTATATATTCTTTTTGCTTCGTTTACGTTCACAAAATAATTTGCGTTTTGACTTATAGGTAATTACTATTTAATGTGAAAGAAAAATAAATGAATTGGTTGCTTTCGGTATGAATCACAAGCACAGAATTATTATTTAAGTACTGTTTTGTTTTTCAAACCTAACGCGGACGAAGTCGCGGGCAAGAGCTACTATAGAATATAATAAATAAATAGGATAATAAATAACTTAACCCCGCAGCCTCAGCGTAAACCTACCTCCCAAACCTTGTAAGTTAACTACAGATATTTAATATTAGATCATCATCATCATCATTTCAGCCGAAAGACGTACATTAATGGACATAGATCTCCCCCAAGAGTCGCCGTAACGACCGGTCCTGTGCGACTCGCATTCATCGGATTCCCACGACCCTCACCAGATCATCCACCTTGTGGGAGGCCTTCCAACGCTGCGTCTTCCGGTACGTACCGGAAGTCAAATATTAGGTATAAATAGATAAATATTTATGTGTTATCCATGGTTATTAGGTACCTGTTTACTATTTTCAATAAAATATGATTACATTTAGTTATTGATAGTGGTGGTTGTGCTTTTATATTTTGGCACAACACACGACTTTCTTGTTTTTGGATTTGACATTTCAAATAATATTTGCGTAGTCTCGGTAACGTCCCGAGACTACGCAAACGTCAAACGCACCGAGCGCCCGACGGCCGGTCATCACTCGCGCTAAACGCCTATGTTTAAAATTCCATATCTCGGGAACTAATTGACGTATCGAAATAATCCTTTCATACGATTTTTTTTAATTTTCTTTAGAGAATATCCCATCATTCATATAGAGGACCCATCTCTGTTACGTCCATCCTCTGTAAGAGTATGGAACGGGTAATTAACAGGAAGCTTCTGGCATACCTGGAAGCTAACGACATCCTCAGCGACCGGCAATACGGCTTTCGTCAAAATCGGTCTACTGGGGACCTTCTAGCGTATGCCATTCACATCTGGAGCGAGGGCAATGAGAAGCATGGGGAGGCGCTTGCCGTGTCCCTTGATATCTCGAAAGCCTTCGATAGGGTCTAGCACGAAAGCCTTATTGCTAAGCTTCCTTCCTTCGGTTTACCCACTGGTCTGTGTCATTGGATCGAAGACTTCTTGAGGATCGATCCATCCGAGTGGTAATTGATGGCTGCTCGTCCAGTCAAATGGATGTTAATGCTGAAGTCCCTCAGGGGTCGGTACTCACGGCAACACTGTTTTTGCTGCACATAAATGATCTACTTAAACCCGGAACCTTTGGGTATGCAGACGATAGCACTGTTGCTGAGAGGTATGTGTCTGACGCACGAGTTACTGGGTCACTGATCCGCTCATTCTGAGAGGCTATGGTTGAACGCTTGAACTCGTCCTTAGAGGCAGTCACAGAATGGTGCAATGCCAATCTGGTCAAATTCAATGCGACGAAAACCCAGGCGTATCTTTTCTCCGCTAAACGGAGCCAATTCCACCCGGCTCCATTTTTCCGGGGTGTAACCGTGCCAATTACCGACCACCTTGAGCTTCTTAGGGTAACGCTATCGTCTACCCTCAATTTCGGCTCCTACATCGAGGCAAAAGCCCAACTAGCTGCCAAAAATAAAGGTGAGATGGTAATTCACACCGGAACAGGTGTTCAACCTCTGTCAAGCGCAAGTTCGATCGTGCATGGAGTACTGCTGTCATCTTTGGGATGGGTCAGCCAAATACCAGCTGGATGCACTAGAGTCGATTGAAAAGCATGCCAAGATGATCATAGGCAATGATACTCTTGTAAAGTCAAAACTCCATAGTCTTGAGCATCGACGCTGATTTGCTAGCCTGTCTGTTTTCTATCGTTTACACTTCGGGGCGTGTGCACTAGAGTTACACAATTTAATTCCGCCAAGTCAGTTCCATCATCGGACCACAAGACGTAAGGCGTTGCGCCACCGCTACATGGTGGAAATCCCACCCATACGTACCTACAAAGCGTTTTGGGAACACATTTATTATACGTAGGCACAGCTAAGGAGTGGAATTCCCTGCCGGAGTCGGTTTCCTGACAACTATAACCTAGGGGGTCTTTAAGTCAAGAATGAATAGATTGCTTCTGGGCAAGCGTGTTCCATCGTCAGCCACATCGTCGCTTACTATCAGGTGAGATAGTAGTAGATCGTGGTCAAACGCGAGCCTAACCTTTATAAAAAAATATATATGAATAGCTAAAAATTGAAATGAGTGAACATCATTCTTCATTGTTTTATGTACCTACTATACTATATTATATTTATTTTAATTTAAATGTGCCACTATTACAAATTAACGATATTCTTCTATATTGTATCATCAGAGAAAGACCCAAGATTGAGCTCAGTGGTGACTCTTATCTTCCTTTGGCACAAGGCGAAGGCTAAAGTCGCAAATACGTTCGGGGACATAATGTACCCATTATGATGCACAACGCTCATTCGTGATGCTGCAACGTTGCTCAGTGTTCAGACATTTTCAAGTGAATGCGCCATTCATGTCATTCGACGCCCTCACGAGGATACGGCGGTGTTCCACCCAAGCGGGGCACACCTCCATCGTATGCTCCATAGTGTCCTCCGGGCGATCCACACAGTGGTGTCACTCGCGCTTTCGCATGAATTCGGCGCAGGAATCTCCCGAGTTTACCGCGTCCGGTGAGGACCTTTGTCATGCGGAAGGTGAAAAAGCCGTGACGTCTTTCCAGCTGCTCCTCAAAGACTTAAGGGGAAAAGTACACAAGATGCTGTTTACTTTACTGAACAGGTAGTATTAAATTGTTTAACCGGATTATAGTGGCGATACGTTTTACAAAGCGGCGCCAATGTTTAGCTTTATTGACAGTGTAAGGAGACTATAAATTATGAAGCACTGATCCAAAAGTTATGTCGACGGAGGTCTTCTGCGGTATCTTGTCTCTGTCTGTAGGGGTTCAAGTTGGTAACGTAGTTTGAAGGGGATAACGGTTGCCAGATAACTTATTTTGAACGCTAACTCATCATCATCATCTTCCTGTCCTAGTCCCGTTTTATTTGGGGTCGGCGCAACACATTTTTTTCTTCCATTCTGTCCTGTCACTCGTCGCGCTATCACTAACTCCCTTTTCTTTCATATCGCTTCTTACACAATCCATCCATGTTTTCTTTGGCCTCCCTCCTCCCCTCCATCCATCCACATGTAAACTCATAACTTTTTTAGCAACATGCGTTTCATCCCTCCTTTTCACATGATCATACCAAGACAAGCGATTTCCTTTCAACTTTTCAGTCACTTTTGAACTTTGAACGCTAACTCGAGCACCCGAAATTCTTTCTAACCTTATCTGTCAGTGTAGCGGTGCCCTAAAACTCCAAGCTTGCTTCATTATCTGGTACAATTAGATTAGGCGTCTAAGGCACCCTTCAAATTTACTGCAAAGTGCCGCGCGACGGCAACTGTCGTCGCCCTGCTTTGTTATTCCATAAACTTAAATAAAAACCGCGCGACTGCTGCGCTACACTCGCGCTGCAGTCGCGCTGCACGTTACTTTGTAGCTGTGGTCTGTTGACTAATTTGAAGGCTAATGTTAAGATCTAGCAGATGTACATTAGGCTTTAAATTAGCCTTATAATTTAAATACAAATATCTGAAACAATCAAAAACAAGTTTTTTTGAAGTTGGTTACCGTTTCCTATTCCCTCTAGCTCCGTACCATGATGGCCACCAGCCAGGGACGCCCAGGTCGCCAATGTTAATTGGCTCCACGAGGAAGTGGTAGGCCTTCATCCAAGCGGAGCAAACTTCCACCTTATGCTTCACCGTACGCTCAGTGCGTGGTGTCTGGTGTGCAGTGTGTATGGTGCATGGTAACATCCGAACAATTTCCTGCCACATACGAAACAGGTACCTCCCGGCCAGAAACACGGACTTGTGTCAGCTTATTAAAAAGTAGGCACCCACAGTTAGAACATTTTAACCTTTCAATCGTGAGAATTAGAGACACAATAGTAAGACAATGAGTGCGCTAACGCCGGCGTTTGCTTGGGGTTTAATGAATAGGGGCGCAGTTTCAGAAACTGGCTCCGGGCATATAAAAGGCTAGTTACAGCACTGATACCTAAGCAGTAGTACATAATAAAATTGTAGGTTTCGCTTTATTTTATAATCTGGAGTTACATCTGAAACGTTAAAGTATCACAAATTCTGATTATGCTCGAAAGATGGCTGGGCTTGAGTGTCGTGCATTAGTTTGTATCCTCCAATATTCATCTCTCCGCCTGTAAGTGACAAAAATATTACTTACATTAATACTGTGCACAAGCAATTATTGTGGCTATAGCTTAGGTAAGTGTTCAATAGTAGCCTAACATAGTCGGCCTTATAATGTTTCCACTGTTGGGACTCAGGCCTCCTCTCTAGGAGAGGGAATAGACCGTAATCCTCCACGCGGGCCCAGTGCAGGTTGGTGGATGTCACATGTCTTCGAATTTTTGGTTTTATGACATGTCAGTTTCCTCACGATGTTTTCCTTCACCATTTTGAGAGCAGTGGTGATAAAATAAATTACACAAAGAAATGCGCCTGGCTGGGTTTGAACCCGCGACTTGCGTGTTGTAACGTAAGTCGGGGTCGTTACCACTCGGCCACCACTGCTCAAAAGTGGTGGAACTTATTTACAGACAAGGGTAGCAAAAAGAAGAGACATAAGAAACTGTCGCTATCATATTGTACCTGCACCGTCGCTTCCGAGGTGAGAGTTGCCAATAATCAAATCTTCTGATCCCCCATCTCGCGTGTCTGTCCTGAAGTTGGAAGGTTGAACCTGGCACAAAAATATAAAGTAAGTACCGTGCTGTATTCACTTTATTTAGGTACTAATCATACTGGACTATTATCTTTTACCTGGGCTTCATTACGCAACAGGTCAGGGAACACTGAACCAGGGTATCTGTTGTAAATACCATTTAGATTGTAGTGGAGATTCATGTCTGGACCGATATTCGCCTTAAGGAGCTGCTCCCAAATCCCACCTGAAATGTAACGTATATTGAGTTGCTTTGGTAAACTATACTCCGTTCAAAATAACATTAGATATTAAAAAAAAACTTTTTTACTCTCCGTTCAACCAATTTTGACCTTTATTACGTTGCTGGTATGACAAATGGCAACTGCAGTAAATAGTTAGTTTTGTAACTACTCTTTTGCTTTTAATGCTATCCTTATGCATACGGAATAAAAGTTAAAATCGGTTGAACAGACAGAAAAAAAGGTTTTATAAATGTCTAATTTTCACGCGAATCGAATATAAAATGTAATCAGACAGGTACCTTTGTCAATGGAAGTAATGGGTCTGTTTGACTGCCACGGATACTCTCCGTGAGCTTGGAAATAGATTGCGTACGTCGAAAGCTGTAATATAAATATTTTCATAAACATTGAATCCTATATTTTTTAAGGATTTTATATCTAGTCTTGTGCCCGGGGCCCAGTGGGATAACCCATCGGCAAAATCACGAACGTCCATACAGGAACTTATAACTTCAAGTGGTGGTGTCGTAGATTTTATATTTCCATGGGTGATGTAGTGGCAGGGCGGTAAGATGCTGGGGGTCCCCGCAAAACGAGCCTCCAGCTCAAACAAAAGTCACTCTCACAAAAGGATCTTACGCTTATTTCGTATTCATTTAGAATTCACTGATATACCCACATATAATACAGTACCAAAAGATGTAATATATTAGCTACTACCTTTTTCCCGCGGCTTCGCCCGCGTACATAAAAAATAGCCCATGGCACTACGGAATAAAGCAGCTTTCTACCGGTGCAAACATTTTAGCAATCGGACCTGTACTTTCAGAGATTACCTCCTACACACAAAAAAACATAAAAATAAACTTTATAATTTATTAGTGTAAGTAGATCAAATTGAGTATATATAATAAGAGCAATGGTGGCTGAGTGGTAATGGCTCCGACTTACGAGTTGTTGATCGTAGTGTTCAAACCCAGCCAGCCGCATTACTTTGTGTAATTTACTGACTCACTTCTGTTCCTTCTTTGCCTTCGTTCCAGGGCACCGGAGTTCTCTTTCTCACCATGGCCCCAGTAGATTTTGACCCTGCTGGTTTAGCTGACATCTCTTTGAGGCGCGCGTGGAACAATAAAACGCGCCGTCGACGGCTTCTGCTTAGTCTAGACGATTACTGGACGGTCGGACGACGAACTACCCATTGCACGCCTGCGGTGGCCGGAAATCGGGATCTGGATCCCGGCGGGCGTGAGGGCCGTTCACTCGCACGTGTGGCCGCCTCCTTAGCTAAACATTACTGCTTCTCAGAAGGAGGGGCGTCCGCCTGCCACTCCTTCGCGCTCCGGATCATGGCATGTACCTACCAAGGCCCGGCGTGAAAGATTGCTACCGCCGATCGTGCCTAGGCGGGGCACACCTCTACCATATGCTCCACCGTGCCTCCCGGCTGGCCACACAATGGTGACACCCGGGCGTTTTTTCCGCACGAATCCGGAACAGGAACCTCCCGAACCTGACCGGTGAGAACCTGCGTCATGTGAAAGGTAAGGACGCCGTGTCTTTCCAGCCACTCCTCAAAGAGGGGACTGACCGCCATAATTGTGGCGTGCCCAGGTATCAGTGCGTTGTGTGTGTGTGCCAGTACATTTGATTTTTTTTTTGTAAATTCTTAATGTTTACCTGTGTGTAATAGAGTGCTAACCAATATTTTCCACCGTGACCCACAAAAGCTGTCTCATTCGCATCCATTAAACCTATAGGTGTTTCTTGATGAAGCATTTCTTGAGATATTTGAAGATTGCATCCATACCTGGAAAAAATGAACTCTTGAAAGACATCAAATAAAAACTATTATATGGTCTGTTAGTATATTTCTATTCTTGAATTCGCCTTTTTCTCTGAAAAGTTGATAGGGAATCGTTGAAAAGTTGAAAGGGAATCTCATGAAAAGTTGAAAGGGAATCGTGTGTCTTGGTACGGTCATGTGAAAAGGAGGGACGAAAAGCATGTTGCTAAAAAAGTTACGAGTTTACATGTGGATGGATGGAAGGGGAGAGGGAGGCCAAAGAAAATATGGATGGATTGTGTGAGAAGCGATATGAAAGAAACGGGAGTTATTGATAGCGTGACGAGTGACAGGACAGAATGGAAGAAAAAAACGTGTTGCGCCGACCCCAAATAAAACAGGACAAGGGCAGGAAGATGATGATGATTCGCCTTTTTCTCACTCTTTTATTGCACCTAACACTACTTTTTATCTGCATCACCCAAAGATTGACTGGAAGAAAATGCCTGCCTTAAGGCATTAAGTCCGCCTCAGTACTCAAGTGTGCATAAAGTATATAAAAAACTCAGTCTGAGGAAATCAGAAAGTAATTTGTTTTCAAGCTAAACATATAAGTATGTTTCATAGCAATACTTGGCGGGTGTAGGTGGTAGTGGCTGCACACAACGAACTTCGAGGGAAGGTCGATGAGGCAACATTTGGGAAACGCTTACATCTAGCGGTGAATTTCTTTCTGCTGGAATCATGATTACGATGACCACCTTCAACACCATCTACTTTAAGCAGAGTGAAACTACGGTAAGGAATGAAAGAGAAATTTACAGGTACATACCAATCTGGACAAGCTTTCAATATGTCATAGGGTGCTCTATAATACTCTGCTCTTCTTACGATTGGGTTCCGTATGTTGAACCTCTCGTTGGGATCTGTGAGGTTGACTCGCTTGATTTTGATGTCCCTCCTCTCACAAATGTAGTCGTAGTGAAACTTTGGCAGGGATTCCCCTCTAGCACAGTAGGTTTCTAAAATTTGTAACACACTATCATGAATGATCTACATACTAGTACTCGTATATGACCAAAAAATGCGCTACGAGAAAGCATAACTAAAGCGATCATTTAAACTTACACTTCAAAGACATATAACTGTTTGTATGAGGTAGTCTCCATAAAAGTCTTGAATCTGAATTTAAAAAATATTTCTCTGACGGAAAGCTAAACTAGTTCTACTGTTGAGTGCCATAAAGTTTTCTTACTTTAGGTTTTTTCATGGAAGCGAAGTCGCAGGAAAAAGCTAGTATCCAGTAGATAAACTTCTACAAAACTAGGCTCAAAGTAATATGAGATTTCATTTCAGAAAGTAACATAATCTACAAACTTTTATATGTTCCATCGATGGAGTTGACTGCGGCATATTTATCAATGCAGTATCTGTAGCCGAAAATTGATGGGTATCGAAGATAAGGCACTTTACACGAGAAACGCCCTTCTTGATACATAGCTCCCTGAAAAATGTATAATAAATTATTATACTTAGCTTGAGGATGCTGTTTTTACCAGAGATGTGCTATGCAGCTGTATTGAGAGGCAAGGACATGAAAGTTTAGCTACTAAACTATGTGACCGTTACCTACCACTGATGTTAAATTATGTAGTTGGGGAGTAAGATGTGCTATGAAGATGCTGCGCCGTGAAGTGACTGTGTGAGGAAGCCGCGCAGCTCGAGCGATAAGTCGACAGTACGTAAGGCTTTACGCATAGCTACATCAATCGCGGTCGTCTGCAGCATGCTTCCGTTCACATATAAAACATTGGGCACGCATCCATAGCAACGTACCACAGCATATCCCTGGTGGAAAGCCCCGTAATCCTGGCAGTATACAAGGAACTACCACAGCTGACACTTATCATCACGTTACTTTTGAAAAGACCTCTAAATAAATTTTTCCTTTAAAGAATGATGCCAGAGTTTGCATGAAGTCTGGGCCCAATGGGGCCCACCTTCCAATAGCTATGTGTGTCATACCGTTGGATAGATAATTTTAAGCTGAATACAAGTTGCTATGACACCAAGTTCCAATTCTTAGTCCATTCAGAATTATTAAAATGTTTCTTTTGACAAATAGAACAATGATAGGTAATGTATTTTGTGATTACATGACTTGTTTTTCACTCGCTTTTTTACGAGGGCAGGAAAGAGACATACTGCAGTGCAGTTCAAATGGTTTTCAATTGTATGGTTAACCACCCGGACCAGACCATAAAAAAGTAACTTTGTCTCACGCACGTCACCTCTGTAATAATAAATATATAATAATTTCTAAAAAGTACACAAAAACAAAACCACAAGATAACATAGCGCACTGCCCGTATCTCGGGTAGTTAGCGGTCCACCGTTTTATATTAGTGCAGTCTGTTACAGTATGTGTTATCTTATTCTGTTGGAGCATAATAATATGTCCTCTGGGTTAGTGAATTAAAAAAAAAAAGAATTTAACAAAAAAAAAAAAAGAATAATTTAAATAAATTTTTTACATCATTTACTTAGTTAAGTATTTCTATAAGTTTTTATGGTTCATTGTAGTTTAATGACTTACTAATTTTATAATTTATTTTTAAACTTGTGCTTATTGAGTTTGTAAAGTGAAATCTTTTTGTTGACTTCATTGTAAAGCCTGGAACTCAATGCCTTGTACTGTCGCTGTGCGAAAGCTGTTTTACATCGCACAGAGGGGTAAACAAGTGCACCACTACCTTTCCTTAAAACCTCTTTATTTAGGGGAAGCAGTGAATGCCGCTCTACCACGCATCCCCATCACTTGCATAGAGTGAACTAGTTGAAGGCATATTCTACACACTATGTGTATAAGTAAATCACAGAAATAAATATCAATAGGCAAGTGAATGGGTAATTTGTTCACCGATAGAAGCTGCTTTATTCCTGAGTGACATAGACTATATTTAAGTGCGCTTTTGCTACGGCAAAAGCTAGTGCAATATATAACATAGAAATACTATTGCTTAGTTGTGGCTTAAACTAATATATTTAACAAAAAATAACTTTAAACGGACTAAGATTTGGAACTTGGTGCCTTAGTAATTTTTATTCAACCCAAAAATGCCTATTCGACGATGTGACACATATTAGCTATTGGAAGTTGGGCCCAAAATTTGCATCCTCCTTTACCGCTACACATTTTATAATTACTAACACCACGCAACGTAGATTTACAAGGTCTGATACGCTCCAGCAACCATGAGAAGCTGCCAACTGACCGAGCAAGATCGGTACGTACTACGAGTTGAGCTACAACAATACCGACAAAGGCTTGCATGCACTGACTGGAACAGTTCCTTCAAATCTATGTGGTTATTTCATCAAAAGACCATCTCAGACAACTGCATCTCATATGATTTGACCGTTACAAGAGACTTTGATCCCTAAGATTACGACACTAAAAGGTTTGTGTTTTTGAAAACCTGCTTGCAAAATAAATATCTATATAATAATATATTGGTTGTCTTGATTGTGTCTACAGATCGACTTGACGAAATGGTTCAGAGACATGGTATATATCTATTCAGACATAGACAAAAAGAGACCTTGAAGAGTCCTTACCAGGGTACATTTCTATGTATTTAATTTATGAGTTAACATTATGAAGGGTCAAAGTTTAAGAGGTCTTTAGGTACTGACTATGTTTGGGCACGCCATAATCAAGGCGGTAAGTCCCCTCTTCGAGGAGTTGCTGGAGCGGCAACACGGCGTCCTCACCTTCCACATGACCCAGAAGTACGGGAGGTTCCTGCATCGGATTTAGGCGGAAGAAACGCACGGGTGTCACCATTATGTAGACCGTCGGAGGAGAGGTGGTGAACGGAGGCGGTGTGCTCCGCTAGGGCAGACACTGCTGTGTCCTCGTGAAGGCAACAGCGGCAGCGACCTCTCGCGCCGGGCCCTGGTTTGGGCTATGGTCCGGAACGAGGAGAAATGGCCGGCGGTTGCCGGTCGCTTCTATCTGCAAAGCAGTAAAACTAGCGAAAGAGGAGGCCCTACGCGTGAGCGACGAATGTCTCAAGCCCCAGCCACCAAGATTCCGACCCCGAGTATCAGCCACGGTAGACGCAGGCTTGCGGACGTCAAGCAA
This sequence comes from Mythimna albipuncta, assembly GCA_929112965.1. Taxonomy (NCBI): domain Eukaryota; kingdom Metazoa; phylum Arthropoda; class Insecta; order Lepidoptera; family Noctuidae; genus Mythimna; species Mythimna albipuncta. The sequence goes on from OV815958.1 coordinate 36,081,413, forward strand.
TGGTTAGCTCGCCGTCCGGCCGTCCGGTAGTTAACCAGACCGAGCCCAGTCGTCAACAGAGCGTAATGATCCACGCGTTCCTCAAAGAAATGTCAGCAAAACGTAAGGGCCCAGCAGGGCCGATGCCCAAAATACTGGCGCTCGGCGGCAGCGATCCCTCGCGCTGGGCCTTGATATATGCCATGGTCCGGAGCGAGGAGGAGTGGCAGGCGGTCGCCTCCTTCTGCGAAGCAGTAATGCTAGCAAAGGAGGCGGCCGCACGCGCAAGGCTATGGCTTTCGCACCCCAGTCGCCGGGATTCCGGTCTTGATTTCTGGCCACTTAAGGCGCGTAACCCTCTGGATGGACCCAGCCCAAACATCATTGTCAGCAACTGTAGGGGCCCAACAGGGTCGAAGCCTACACGGCCATGGGTGATGCAAAAGGTATCCCCGGGGCCCTGGAACAATGGCAAAGAAGGAACAGGAGTAGGTTTTTAGTCAGTAAAAGTCTGACACTACAAGACTGGGGGATGTCATTAAATTATTTTCCTGATATCTCTGTGGCACGCGTAGAACACTACGCGCCGTTCAATATTTTTAACACTCGACGTATTGAGTGTTCGATATATTAACCATTCGATATTATCAACATTTTAATAGTTAGATGTTCGATTAAATCATTTCCTTCGATTATTTACACATTTTATAATTACACACACACATTTTATATTTGCATTCAATTTGGCATAGTACACTCTTTGAATGGGTACCTATGTATTTCAATTCAGTGTTCTCAGCGAGTTATCTAGAGCCTTCCAGGAACTCACCTTGCAGATGACGCTACGTCTGCCGGGAGGCCTAGACACGCCACCGAAGCAGTAGGTCCTGGTGCCATTGATCATGATCTCTGTCACCCCTATATGCGATATGAGCGTGATGCCGTTGATGCCCGCGAACGCGAAGCGCTGCAGCCCAGCTCGCTTGCGCACCTCAACGTTGTTCTTCATGCTCATCGTGTTTACGATTGCTTGCCAACCGTAAACGAACTCGTGCATTGGACCTAGAAACCTTGGATTATTTAGTGTTATTAGGAGTTTGCACTTTTGGTCCCAAGGACTCAGAATAGTATGGGTCGTACAATTTATGAAATCTAAAACTAACTTAACTAAGATGATAAGCTCACTTAGAGTTGGGAATTGCTAGGGTATCTATTGGGCTTGAACACAAGTAAACAATTTATAAGACATATGCATTATTATATGTTCTTGGCACTGAAGTAATCTATGTCGAAAGTATCAACTGAGACAATTATTGAGATAGCTGGGCGATGCGGGAGTGTGGAGACGCAATGCAAGACCTGTCTTAGCCTGCTTCCTCAACGTCTCAAATAAACTGTAAACCATTATGTAGGTTTAGTATGTATTGGCGTTTATATTTTTATCTTATTTTTGTGAAGCTGTAACCCAAGTTATAGTAGCTGGACTGTTTAATGAATTATTTATTATATAAAGGTACCTACATAAGGTAATATACGATACCAATTAATTTCCCAAGTCGATATACAAACCTATGCCAAAGCTGTCTCCATCGAGAAAGTTGAACATTTCCCCAAAGGAATCGGGCATCAGGCCGGAGATGACGGTGGTCTGCTGGAAGCCCTCGTCGGGCGACATGGGTACAATCTCGTCGGCTGGCGTCGTGAACTCGTGCGCCGTCAAGTTGTTGAAGCGACTACGGCGCGCGTTATTTGCGGTGCCTTCCTAATGGCATTAAGTACATTGGTGCTTAGTTGTGGACAGATGATATGGTGGTAACTATAATAGTGCCAGAAATTATCTAGCCCTAAATTGCCACACTAATCAAGTTTCGACTTTTAGGGTGGGGTGTTCTTAATATCGTCCGGATTTGATCTCGCATGCGGGATTGCTCCGCATTCGTAACCCCCGCAAATGTCCATTTCATTCAAGTATTTATTGTAATGCGTGGAATACGCAAACGAGACGCGTTTTTTTTTGGTTTTTGTAATTTTCTTATTGAGTAGCAAAACCGCATGCGTGATAAAATCCGCATGATATTAAAAAGACAATCGTAATCAGTGCTTTTTTTATTACTGCATTAGTCGTGACGGCCAATGGCTTAATAGTCAAAAGCCTCGACTAAAATTTGAAGAAGCTGACGTTGGCCAGTTGGATCAAAGGTTTGATCCAGAAAGCAGTAAACTTGGACAGGGCGCGTATTGTTAGGAGATTCATCTCTCTCTGATAATTATTAATAGAAACGCGCTTGACCACAACCTCACCTCCCCCAAACCACCGACCGACCTCTACGCGAACTTACGTGAAAATTATTACAGAACTGCCTGTGAAAGTGGGTTTCTCCATATAAACTATAGACCCTTGTTTATTTATTTATTTAAACTTCATGAAACACTAAGGTACAAAGGCGTACTTAATGCCTTAGGCATTCTCTACCAGTCAACCTAGGTCGTTTCTCCCCTCCAGGTTTATTTTCCAAAAACCTTGTGCAAAATTTTCATGATCCTAGTCCCAGTGTGTGACAAATTCAACCCAATTCCTACAGGGATTAATTAGGTCTGAACTTACCTGCACCATCCAGAATGCAACAAACAAAAATACAAAGGGGCCCATCATCTTTGGTCGTACTGCAGCCACTGCAGTACACGCACTGATTGGCTATCAACTTCAACTGGCAATCGGACTGCTTGTTAGCGGTAACAACTAAAATAATAATGGTTCATTGATGATAAGCATTTGTTGTTAAACTGTAGGTCTGGTTGCGCAGTTTATGTTCTAACATGCTGAGTCTGAGAATACCTATAGGAAAATCCTTACACGTGATCCGCGGGTAGAGCAGGTGACACTAACTGGCGGTAGGTTTCGACCGTTGACTTGAGACCACCCACTGAGCAAAGACGTACCGCTAAGCGCCCTAACCGTGTTTCGGTATGATGCTCAATGCAGCCAGTTTAAAGGAGTTGGGTCGAAATAGCTGTTTCAACGCGGGCATACCAATCTGGCTCGCACTGTTGTCGTGAGACTAGACGCGGAGGGTAACGGGATCCGAAGCACCATGCGTCGCTGGCCGACTGCAGGTGGTTCGGGGCCCAAGTAATGTGCCAGCCACACATGAAAGGCTACCCCACCAACTGTCGAAAAATCCTAGAATGTACCATCGTGCTGGTTGCTGAGAGGACCCGATGAACATTCCCTCTAATCTCATTGTAGTCCACCACCACCTGGAAACTGAGAAACCAGCCCTCTTATTCATTTCGCAGACGCAGATCAGAAGTCCCAATGTTAGCTATGGAGGCGGCCGCACGCGCGAAGGAACGGCCCTCACGTAACAGCCGCGGGATCCCAATCCCGATTTCCGGCCACTGTAGACGCGGGCTTGCGGACGGCGAGCAATGGATAGCTTACCGTTCGACCGTCCGAACAGAGTCAATGTCATTGACGGCGCGTAGTGTTCGACATGCGCCTCAAGGATATTACAGCAACCGTAGAGGCCCAGACGAGAGGAGCCTACTGGGGGCATGGGTGATGTAAAAGAGAACCCCGGGGCCCTGGATCGAAAGCAAAGAATGAACAGGAATGAGTTTTAGTCAGTAAAAGACTGACACGAAGGTGTACATTACCGCAGCTGGAAAGTTGCACGTAGAGCGATATGAGTGGAACGTATAATTAGTGCGTCATCTGGTGTAGATGTGCGCGACATATAAAATTAGTGCGTCTTGTCGTTTTGGAAAAAAATGGAAAAAACGATTCCAGCTGGGGTAACGTTACCGCAGCAAGAAAATTTTTAAAAACTAATCGGAGAGAAAAAAATTGTATATGAGCAGGTAGCTTATGCTTGTGCAAAGATGTGCCCCGAAAATATAATCGGTGCGTCTTCAGGTTTTCGAGATATTGCATTTCCTGCTGGAGTAACGTTTTGCAGAATCGTGTATCTCTAAAACTATTATATGTGCGGTTGTACTATAAACATACACGGGTAGCTCTTCATATGTGCGCATATGTGACAGAATTCGATTTATAGAAAAATGTATAATTCTCGAGTAATAGCACTTTTTTGAAAAATCGAAAATATATCACAGCGCTTTAACGAGAAAACTAATGAGCTCTCTGAAAACGGTATTCAGTCCCGCTAGACGTTTATTATAAGCACAAATCAGTTCCAAAAGCGCACATGCACGCGTTATTGAATAATCCTGCTAAAAGTAGAGACGACGATGCCCTAAGTTTGACGTCAAAGTACAAGAAACTGGCTTAATACAATATGTGAAGGTATTTACCAATAATTAGTGCGTATAACCAAGTGATATATAGTGAAAATACAGCTTCGAATATCTCGTACATAAGAAAATATAATAAGAAAAGCAAACATGTAGATAACGGCTGGCTACCCGACCAAATTCGAATGGTCACAAAAAAGCGACGGATTAGTACATACACATGACCTTCTTTATTGAAAGTGTTAAGCCTTAGTTTTTGTCTGTACAGTCGCGTTCAAATGTGTGTTAGAAATAATAATATGATGTAATTTTAATAATAATAGGTATAATAAGTGTCTGTTTGTAAAATACATACGCTTTGAATACTAGATATAACTAACTAATACAACAACACGAACCACTAATAGATAAATTTCATACTTAAGTAGGTGTATTTGAAACTAGCTTCTAGCGGCTTCAAAACAAAAAGGAGGCCGTATTAAAAAAAATTGAAGCTGTTCATCCTAGCTGTACGCCACTTAAACGGAGTTGATACGTTTGATTATTCATGAAAATAATAAGTATGCGATATATTATGATGGATGTTTATTTAACAATTAAACGTGTGCCGCTTATTTAGCCACGATATTCAATACCGCCAAAGCTCAAGCATGTCCGTTCACTGCTAAATCTGTCTGATCACCTTTGCTCTTGCTTTTTAGAATGTATCCTTGGAATGTATTGCCTTCAGCTCTTGGGAGTTGAAATTTCCTTAAACTTTGGGCAGTTCATTGAGTACAAAGCTACGGTAGCTGCTAGGAAACTCGACATTCATGATAAGATTAGATGGCACTGCCATGCTAGCCATGTAGCAAGAGTAGCAAATGCTACAGACCCCCTATTTGGGGGCCCTGCGTGTTCAGATAGTCACTTTGCTTCAAACTTTCCTGCAAGCAAACTACAGAATAGAAGATCTCTTAGAATTTGCCCCATCATCGTACTTTTTACGCAACTGACCATGGAGTTGTTGGTGTATAAAAGCCTTGTTTTCAAGCTTATATTTAGAAAAGGTAGCTTTAGCCAGCAGCTTTCTGCGCGCGAAGCCGCCAGCTAAAACAACTTGATTTTAATATGTTTAGCCTCGGTTAAGCTTAATTTTAATAACTCTACCTACTAAGAATAAGCATAAACAAGGCTTTTAGGGAATTGCATATTTTGTGTGCCTATGTGAATATTACATTGCCTGTGCGTAGTGACATTTGGCTCTGAAACGTAGTCGTTCACAATGCGCCTCATCAGATAGTTTTAAGTTACAGAAAGAGCAATGAAGAGGAAGATAAGCTTAAGTGGCAGTAAGCTGGGGACATTGCTCTCAGAACAGATGATCGATGGGGCCGAGAGGATCTGGTATGGCGATCGGATACCTCAAGACGCAGCGTTGAAAAGGCCTAGCAATAAGGGTACCAAGAACCTTTTTTTTTTGTAAGGCTTACGTGAAGTCGATGGAGGCGTGATAAACAGGACCGGCCGTTGTGGTGATACTTGGGAGAATCCTTTGTCTAGATGAACGCCTTTCAGCTGAAATGATGATGACGATCGATGTTGGCATGTTGAATATGTTGATGAGATCAATCTCTCAGAAAGATTATTCCAATTAAAGATTGGCTTAATCTGACCTTTCCAAAGAAAAATAAAAAATATTGCATCCTATTAGAAGGAGGCCCCTTGGTCGAATTTGCTACAGACCCCGCGCCGGTTCAATCCGGCACTAACGGCGCTTCACACCAGGACAGCATCGAATGTTATACAAAGCATAGGTCCATTCATTTATAGAGCCACATGTGGGCGGTAGGTCTTTCAATTAGCACTTCCCTAGAATTGAATAAAACAAATTGTGTGTTATCGATTTTTTTTTATTAATTTGGATGATGTATAATATCGTTCAAATGTTCAAGAACACAATTTTGACAATTCTTTTTTTTTTATACTCTGCCCCACACAACGTTTGATAAATAATTCGTTATCATCTTTCGATTCGGTCAAACTCTATTCCAGGGCATGATCTACCTACCCGTGTGACAATAATTCACTCAAATGCGTTCATGCATGAAGAAGTAACAAACATACAATAAATGTTTCTTATCAAGTATATTATTCTGTTTATTCATATAATGTGTTATTGTGTTTATTACATGTAAATTACATTTTGAAATATTTCAATGTAAATTATGTAATACATTTAAAAACATAAAAATAGTAGTCCACCGGTATCGGGAACAGGATCCGATCGCCTAACGAGAGCCTCCTAAGGTGTTGGTCGAGACTCTTGGCTATTAAGCCATTGGCCGTCACGACTATCAGCACAATGATTGCTCTATCCACTTCCCTTATTATTATTATCCAATAAAAAGTTTATTTTTTATTTCTTTTCTACTTCAGTGTACTGATGTACAACAAGTGTCAATTGAGTCATGAGTAAAGTTAAGAAGGTCATGTGTATGTACTAATCCGTCGCTTTTTTGTGACCATTCGAATTTGGTCGGGTAGCCAGCCGTTATCTACATGTTTGCTTTTCTTATTATATTTTCTTATGTACGAGATATTCGAAGCTGTATTTTCACTATATATCACTTGATTATACGCACTAATTATTGGTAAATACCTTCACATATTGTATTAAGCCAGTTTCTTGTACGTTGACGTCAAACTTAGGGCATCGTCGTCTCTACTTTTAGCAGGATTATTCAATAACGCGTGCATGTGCGCTTTTGGAACTGATATGTGCTTATAATAAACGTCTATCGGGACTGAATACCGTTTTCAGAGAGCTCATTAGTTTTCTCGTTAAAGCGCTGTGATATATTTTCGATTTTTCAAAAAAGTGCTATTACTCGAGAATTATAATTTTTTTTATAAATCGAATTCTGTCACATATGCGCACATATGAAGAGCTACCCGTGTATGTTTATAGTACAACCGCACATATAATAGTTTTAGAGATACACGATTCTGCAAAACGTTACTCCAGCAGGAAATGCAATATCTCGAAAACCTGAAGACGCACCGATTATATTTTCGGGGCACATCTTTGCACAAGCATAAGCTACCTGCTCATATACAATTTTTTTCTCTCCGATTAGTTTTTAAAAATTTTCTTGCTGCGGTAACGTTACCCCAGCTGGAATCGTTTTTTCCATTTTTTTCCAAAACGACAAGACGCACTAATTTTATATGTCGCGCACATCTACACCAGATGACGCACTAATTATACGTTCCACTCATATCGCTCTACGTGCAACTTTCCAGCTGGGGTAATGCACACGACACGAAGGGGCGCGGCGTACCTACATCTTACATTTCGGGCCATACATCGAAGAAAAGGCTCAACCGGCTGCAAAAAAGCTCGAAGTCCTTGCAAAGATCAGACAATACTTTACAACGGAACAGCTGCTCAAACTTTATCAAGCACTAGTTAGATCGTGTATGGAATACTGTTCTCATCTCTGGGACGGATCTGCCTGATACCAGCTTGACGCACTGAAAACAATTGAGGGGCGAGCCAAGAGGATCATTGGCAATTATTCACTCGACGATTCGAGGTTTCATCTGGTCTTGAGCATCGACACCGAGTCGCTAGCCTGTCGGTTTTCTACCGGTTGCATTTCGGGGAATGTGCGTCGAACTTCTAGTCTGGTTCCGCCTAGCCCGGACCACCTGGAGTACGGCAATGCACAACCGGTACATGGTGGACGTCACACCTATACGCACAAAACGTTTTGGGAACTCATTCTTTGTGCGTGCAGCTAGGGAGTCGAATTCGTTGCCAGAGTCTGTGTTTCCTGATAGCTACAACCCGGGAATCTTTAAGTCAAGAGTGAATAGGTTACTTCTAGGTAAGCGCGTTCCATCGTCGATCGCATCGTCGCTTTTCATGCTGAACCTATTTGGCTAATTTTGATCTATAAATATAATATATTTAGACCATTTGTATATTATAAATGGTCTAAATATATTACTAAATATTCGTGAATTCGTTATAGTCCAAGTAAGTAGTAGTAGTAAAGGTTTAAATGATAAGAAAATATAGAAAAAAATCTCAAAAAAATTAAAACAACGCCATCTCTAATTAAAATGTTATTTTAAAATGAAATGTGCTGGTTCTGGTAATGCTAGTAGATAGCGTTATTCTTTGACAGTTTAGCTAGCACAATATTCGTTGACTATTAGGCGGATGAATATCGCCGTATCAGGTGTAATGAAATAAAAACAACAGTTTTTAGCATTTTTTTTATTAGAACTTTAAAAAAGCTTACAAACCAAATCAAAACGTTATTTGGCACAAATACACAAACGTATCACTGGACAGATCAAATGATTACAACACGAGATTCTAAACAGATATTAATGAAAACAAAAAAAAAACCGCTAAACTTTTGTTACGTATTGCACCTACCTACACTGTAGGTACAACCAAAAAGAAAACTACTTCAAAATCCAACTTTAAAACTCTTAATACTAAAGTGATGGTAATACACATATTAAATGGATAAATACTTCATAATACACTGTAATATTAAGCACAAGTTTTAGATATCGTCTATACAGTAACGATGTTTCGGCCGAACGGAATACTATTTTACTGGAATACCACACAAAGTTTGGAAATCTATCCACGAATAGTAAGATTAACTACGTATTTACGTCTGTATATAATATAAAAATGCAGTTCATGTTGCTAGTATGTATTTGAATTATCAGTCAATATTGTGTGGTCTACGAACTAAGTTAATCACTAACGTGTTCTGATTAATCAGAATTCTTACATGCTACTACTATATTAACGACTACAAATTACCACACAATTATAATACTTATTAATATTAAAGCAAACATTGTGACAAACATTGACGACAACTAATTAATAAACTGTGATGTTTAATTCCCACATCAGATGATGTGGTATACACTAAAAAGTTCTTATGAGGCACACTGGTGATTAGCCATTTTTCATAGTAGGAGGATGTTCAATGTACAAAGGAATAAGAAAGGAAGGGGTATGGAGCGCGCGGAACGTATGCGGCGCGCGCCTCCATCCGAGATAGTTCAAAGAATCTTAAGGGGGAAACTACTCTATCAAATAATGTCCTATATCTACAATACATGCTATTACCTAAAATTAAGGCTGATTTACACTGAATCTGTTTTTGAAACCGGAACCGAATTTACCGAAAACCTTAAAAATTTAAATCACATGTAAAATAAGAAAAGATAGAATCGTTTTAATAACATGGCCTAATAAAAACAAGTTACTCCTGCGTCTTGTATTCTGTGCTGCATACGATTAGAGCACGAAGGATATGAAACATCGTTTCCATTGAGACTACTTCGAATATTAAGTACTTTTTTTTTTCAATATTTCATATAATTTCAAACTTCTCATTACACTAATATGGTCATGCACTAGATTCCTCTTTGCCGTATCTAGTAACAGCAACCCACGTTTATTTCTTTTTTCTTGTAATATGGAAATATTGTAAAAATCTATATTTTATGTTTAAAGAACAACCGTGGTGTTTTGGCCAGTTTTTAGACTAATTAAAACCGTGTACTAGTTTCTGACGTTTTGTAGGCCTATGTGCAAAAATATTTTGAATTTAATTATCGTTAACTCTCTTATGAATAACAAATCCAATCCAAGTTTATAAGACCAGATTCACCATATTAGCATGTAAGTATATGTAAGCTTTGGATAATTGCGCATACTTAACGCATCTAGTCTTAGAGAAAATCCTTTTGTATAATTCTGCTGCATCTTTGTGTGTATCCATTGTTAAAGATCTAAATAGATGAATGAATAAATGGTTCGGTTGCTTTATAAATTGTAGTGTGCCAACTTGACGGTTTCAAGTAACCCCCTTGCTTCCGATCATAGCAGCAAGGGTTCAAAGGGTCATATTAAAATGACGCACTAAAACATAAGCACCTGATTGTATCACTCTATATGCTACTATGTTTTACGTTATTACAGTGAATAATCTTGAAATGTTGACAATTCTTCTATTTTGATAGTACTCGTATCTATCTATCAATATTTCAAGGTAATGTTTAAGTAAATGACAAACTTTCCTAACCAATAACTGGATGAATGGATTCAGCACGAATTTCGTAATAATGGATTGATGTAAATGAACCTTAAATCGAAGACATAATTACTTAAGTCTATGGTTTAGTCTAGTTTACCTTTGGCTTTCAGAGCCTCTTGGCAGGGAAAACTAAATTCTAATTGACCACTTACTGGTCCATTAAAGATTAAAGCGATAGGTACACTTACAAAGTATCCACCAATAAACAGCAACTAATTATTGACATAACAACAATCACATTGATTAATATTACAAGTTTCCGACGCTTTCTATAGGAACAGTCCAATAGAAACTACGCCGGTTAACTTTCCTATGTCCTAAGTGACATTCAAAAAGTGCGTAGATAAATATATCACCTACACAATTATGTACACATATAAAGATCTCGTACAAAAATGTTTTACAAATATGAGTACCGATATAAGCTCCGCAAAAAGTTTCTTAAACAGGATTCTTTTCAAAATCCTTTTAGTAAAATACTTTAAGTTATACGTTTAAAATCTGCAACTGCCTCGTGTATAGGTCGATTATACAAGAGTAAGATATTATTATGTATACATAATAATACGAAGAGAGCGATTCAATATATAGGAAATGATTTCAACATGTTATGAGACTGGTAGACATGAGACCGTCAGCTCGCAGCAAGCCTTCGCAACAATGTAAGGCACAATGTTACATCATGTTCACAAGCATCAGTCTGATTGATCGTGAATTTGAGTTGAACATCAAAAAAAAAAAGCCACAATATTATGAAAACTACCGACACTCTAAATGCGTAATTCACTAACATTCCAGTTATACATTTAGTTTAAAACTTATAAGTAGACCGTTAGATAGACTCGTAGGTCGAATCCAATTAGTCAATTGTTTATTTTTCGACACCGGTTTTCCAATTACTTCGTTTAATTTTGTAAATAAAATGAAAATACATGTATCGTGTGAGGACTATAAAATATTTACAGTCGCTTAGAGAGTTGGCCATTCATATCCGATTTCATTCCTTTATTAATATATGAACTTAAAATTTGAGTATACCAACGTTAGTAAACCTTACTGAAAAGGATATCACTGTCACCTGAGTTAAGCAGAATTTCCTCTGATCAATTTTATTTTATATTTATCTACTGGCTTTTGTACTACAAAACGACATATTAATTAAAATAAAATACAATGTTGAAATGACTCAGGCCTCCTGTCTAAGAGAGGGAATGGGCCGTAATCCACCACGCGGGCACAGTGCGGGTTGGTGGATGTCACATGTCTTCGAATTTTTGGTTCTAGGACATGCCGGTTTCCTCACGATGTTTTCCTTCACCGTTTTGAGAGCAGTGGGGATTAAATAAATTACACAAAGTAATGCGCCTGGCTGGATAATGGACCATATTGAGAAAACTTCGATTCACAACAAAGTGTATTACGCATTTAGGTTGCAAGTGTCTACTATAATAATATTATTTTGAACACTGATAAATGTATTGTTTACAATACAATGAACTTTGGCTTTACATTACTCTCATGAAAATCTACGTATTTATCCAATAGGTCAAATCTGCTTCAGTCTTTAACGGCAACGGTTCAAAACCGTATGTACGCTTAAGCACGCAGCACATTTTAATATGCCACTATACATGACTAAGTTCAGAACTACGGATTAGATCCATATTAATGCGCTTTTTTATGAAAATATTGACAGTACGATTTTAAATTTTGAGGTAACCTATTTTAGAGAGTAAACTTTTGACAATATAATTAGTTTTTAGTATAATACTGAGGGTTATTCGTTAAAATGAGCAAAATATTTAAAAGCAGGTGACATGGGCATAGGGCTGCTCAGAACTTACGGTACCTATGCCGTAACAGTCTGTGTTTTAAATGAGATCCCTCTGAAATACTGAATCTGTTAAAGATTATCTCCCGATCCACGTTTTGCCCATGGCTCTTACGCAAAAGATTATATAACGTAGTATTTCTTTGTCTACCTTTTAAAAATCTTACTTTTATAATAAATTTGTTTTTTTTTATGTTTGTTAAGTACTTAATTACGGTTTATATTATTTAGTATAGGAATACAACCTGGCTTAATACATTGAAACCAAAAAGTAAACATAGTTTTGATCCCAACACACATTATTTTCTGTTGGATGCAAGTGAAAACCTCGGCCACTAAGTACTTGCTTACTTCCTAATATACTGAAGTAAAAAAGAGCCTCTTATTAGTTTGTAAATACCTACCACAGATGAAATATTTACATTTATACGCTTGGATGACTAAAATCGCGATTGTAGAACTATATTTCCTTCGGTTTCCTTCATCATAACAATGATTTACATTAATTACACGATGTCCAGCGTAGGCCGTTCAACGAACGCAATCGCAGATCGACGCGACGCGAGTGGTACAAACAATTGATACTCTATAGCGGAGACTTGCGTGACCAACCGCACGTGCGAGCGGTGGGCGATGAGCGACGCGAGGCGGTCGCCATCAGTAGTTTTGATTTATTTGTGAACGGTTGCCGCGCTGAATTCGCGTAAACCGCATCGGATCGCTTAGCAACCGCAGCAGCGTTGAATTCGCCCACCCAGGACGCCGTGTAAGGTTTTGACGGTTGAAAATTTAGTAAATCTTCACTTGATTTTAAGAACTTACTCGTACAGATATAAGAACGTACATTCAATAAGCTTATATGTTAAAGGAGATCTTATCAACATATATAAGTTCCTTGCCCATTACCATCATATAGACATAGTAATCTAATTACACTTAATAGAATAGTTAATACTAGACACGGTTCCTCACACAAACCCATGATTTAAGTTTTTTTACGAACGTATCGAACGATAAGAATTACATCACGCCTATATTCCACGAAGAGATAGGCAGAGAGATATGTGGTAGTCTCGAAAATAGTGTGATCATTGAATCAACAGCGGGTAGGATATCGGAATCCTTTAAAAAAAAAAAAAGTTACTTAAATCATGGGTTTATAGTATTACTACAGGGCTATTATTGTGTGAAACACAATAAATACAGATTCTATAACTAACTATATTAAAGTTTACAAGAGAACTTGGCGGTACATATGTACAAGTAGGCCGCCCTTATACTAATACATGAATACTACTAGAACATGAATATTCTAAGGTTAATATGAAACATCACGGTTTAGCTAGGTAGGACTAGAAAGAGAGTAAGTTAATATGGCTTCAAACAGGCGAGACGGCTGACTTTGAAACGAAGAAAAAACTGGCCAAGTGCGAGCTGGACTCGCGTACGAAGGGCATCGTGAAAATTCGGCAAAAAAACTCGGTTTGTTGTATGGTCCTCTTAAATATTTAATTTATTTTGTTTTTAGTAGTTGTTGTTATAGCAGCAACAGAAATACATCATTTGTGAAAATTTCATCTGTCTAGCTATCGCGGTTCTTGAGATACAGCCTGGTGACAGACAGACGGACGGAGAGACAGTCAAGTCTTAGTAATAGGGTCCCGTTTTTACCCTTTGGGTACGGCACCCTAAAAATGACGGAACAACGGCCCTGCCGGCGTGATGGTTGAAAGATTAGCTGTTGTGCTGCGTGGCGGGAGTTCGATTTCCTCAAGGAACAAAATATTTGTATGGCCCACAGATTGCAGTTCCTGATTTGAGTGTCTTGAAAAAAGGAAATTATTTGAGATGCTAAATCATGATGTATCATGTTGATTGTTTACGACTACTTACTGTTACCTGTTCTACATTATAACCGTTAAATAGTCACGACAGATATAGTTTATGACTAAGATATATCTTACGATAACTATGGGCTACTTAGATTACGTACTTATCTTAAACATACATGTTGAAGTTACTCCTCCTTCTCCTCGACAGCTGACAGGAAGAGTTTTTGACAGCAGTGTGTAAATTTGGCTGCAGCAGAAAAAAATATAATGTTACTACGTCTTAAATGTAAGTTTCAATAACTTAGTCAAGTACTAATATTATTAAATAAATATGGCAACGTAATAAAACAATAGCATACTTAATAATAATAATACCTCCCCCGACAAATAATGAGAAACGTCAGCTTTCGAACTTGAAAGTTGTTTTGCAATTTTACTAACGGATATAGGTACTTTTTTGTATAAAACTTTTTAACTTAATAAAAACGAGGAATAATAAATGGGCAAGTGGGTTTCTGTGTATTTCATATCCCACTTCGCCATTGTTGAAAATTTTCAGGTATTCATTCTCACTTTTACCCCATGATCTTGTAAATGCTTGAACTGTGAATATAGAATGAATACATATGAAATACATATAAGAACTAAAGTGAATATAAATTTTGGAACAAAAAAAACATCCAATTCGGTTCACTCGTTTAAGAGCTACGGCCACATAGAGAGACACATACAGCGGTTAAACTTCTAAAACCCCTCTTTTTGTGTCGCAGGTTATAATCACACTAATTATGTGTTATGAAAGCAATGGTTCCAATGTCAGTAACATTCAATCATTATAACATTATGAGATAATTGAGACATTTAAAAATATTTAAAATCAATTCAATTCTGTAAATTTTGCACTACAGTACTATACCACCATTTGGGTTAAGCACCTCAAAAACCTTGTTTTTAAATGATTACGAAAACGCTACCAACGTACGACGTGAAAGCCTCACTGTCATTTGCGTATTTTAAAGAACTTATTCTTAAGGCGGATACAGACTTTGCGAGGCATGCGCCATGCACAGCGCACGGCGCACAGCCAATGCTTCGCACGCCATGGCTCGACCCGGGTATATGTTGATACATAAGCAGAGGCATTCGCTTTTTGCCGTTCACGACGCATGCCTCGCAATGTCTGTATCCACCTCTAAAAATGTTGAACTTACTAGATGCTTCGGCGACGACCTTGGGCTTGAAGCGAATAAGGCCGAAGTACACCGGCACGCCTGCGAGGGTCATCAAGGCTCCAGCAATCACTGCGACGGGCTCGCTGACCACTGGCACCACCAGTAGCACTGTGCTGACGCCCACGAACACTATAGGCATCCATAGTTGTACCTGGAAAAGTGGAAATGTATTCATAACAGTGACCTGGCCTGTTAGTCTAGTAGTTAGTGGCCCTCACTGCTATGCCGGAGGTCGTGGGTTCGATTCCCAGGACAAATGTTTGTGTGATGAGCATGATCATTTGTTCTGTGTCTGGGTGTAATTTATCTATATTATGTATGTATTTAGAAATATATAAGTATGTTTATCAGTTGTCTAGTACTTATAACACAAGCTCTGCTTAGCTTGAGACGAGACGGCGTTGTGTGATAGTTGTGGAATATAGCACTATAGATTACTTACTCCTAACTATGTGGGCTCGGTATCAGTATCTGATGCAGACAAATGCAAGCCAGCTGCTGGTATCGGACCTCCAGAGCCCAGTTACTCAGTCATACTGCAACTCGATACCCTTTGATAAGACTTTTTATCGGACTGTCGCGCATGAGTTGACTGATGCGCACACAATTCTCAGGTCTGGCAGCGTTGTTTTGTTTTTCCATAACAGCCAAAATCTTTATTTAAGACTTTAGGCGCGCCCCTAACACGGAACGTTTGCTCTACAAAAAAAAAAGATCAAAAGATCTCGTGGACGCTCTCCAACACGATGGACGGACCTCATCAAAACCGTGACCCACTGCAGCGTAAATGAAGGCTCCCAAGCCGCCTGCACACAGAGCCGCATGGCGTCGTATCGCGAGAGAGGCGGTGGTGCGGGACTCGACCGAGACATGACCACGAGCACTCTGTCAAGAGTGTACGACTAAGAAGAAGTTCGTTTTACACATAACCTTGGAATTTTTTCAATCGTAACGTATATTCTTACCTTAATAGGTCTAGGCAGGTCAGGTCTCTTGTAGCGTAGCCACAGCACAGCGCTGCAGCTGAGGGTCGTGAAGAAGGACTCCACTACCGTGCAGTAAGTGATCAACGACGTCAGATTGTCCGGGATCAGCATCAGGATTGATATCAGCATCTACATACATGTTTACCATCAGGTGATGTTCCGAGGTTTCAAACTATTTGCTTGTAGAGCAATGAATGTCATTTCAGCTGAAAGACATCCACTGGTGGATATAGGCCTTCCAACTTTTTAATTTATTTACATAAAAATCAAACGTTATGTAATCTACAAAGGAGGCAGCATGTTTAATATACCCAGATGTAGATTTTCTGGTTACGATAGCTACTAGCCAGCTTTTTCTACGATATCTACGTAGGAATAAATCTGAAAACAGTTAATTTGTTTGTTACGTAACAAAAAATAACTGTTTTTGCGATTCGGAAAAATCTTCGAGATTCTTTTCGGGAATTGAACAATTAGTTAAGTTTGTACAGTTTTTTTTTTAATTATGAGGTTCAGCGACTACATCTTACATTGGTCAATATTAGCTGCAATAATTTAGGTAACTATGTACTTATTACACGCGACGCCAACGTAATCTTTCTGCTCAGCCACGGTAGAAAGGCGTAATTTCTCTGAGTATGTACTCAATAAGTAATATTGACTTGTTACGAATAAATCGGTATGTCAAAGTCATTAAACTGTGCATGTAACAGTGCTGCACGTTTAGCCTTAAAATACAAGAAAAACCGCGATAACAGTAAGGTAACCTTCGTATAGCGTAGTTAACGACACGTTTACAATTTGAACTGAGTCGATTTTGCGAGAACAGAATTTGAGAACTTCGACTTACCGGTTGTAGGTCTCGGATTCAAACCTGCCAGGGATTTTCAGATAGAAAGTTGCTTTATTCTTGAGTGACATGGGTTGTATTTTATGTACACTGACGAAGCAGCGGGCAAAAGCTAGTTATTTAGTATTTTATGGAAATTATATGTACATAATTTTATAGATTTTTTTTTTTCTTGTCGCTTTTTCTGCCACCACATCAGTTTTGTTTTCGTTTTCATTAATTTTTTTTTGCTTTTATATAAAAATCCCACTTACCAGAAACACAAGCGACGGCATCGGGGACATGCACTTGACGTTGATGTGCGCCAATAGCTCCGGCATGTGTCTATTGCGGGCGCCGGCAAAGCACATGCGCGATGACGTCATAATGTGCACCGACAGACCACCGAGGATGGCGATCGCCACCAGGGTAGGCATCGCCCAGCGAAGAAAGCCCAAGCAGGATACCGCGAAGTCCTGAGCAGAGCACAGAGTAAAATAAAACATTTTCTTTTTACTCTAGCTCTAGCTCGTGCTAGAGATGTCTTAGTAAACTAAATATAAGTCAGGCTAAATTTTAGCGTCAGTAAAACGCGCCCTGTGTATCATATAAATCAATAACATTCTCCCCCATACAACCTCTAATTGGTTTCATGGTAGTAGTTTTGAAAATGTTACTATTTATGCTAAGTTTCAAGCATACTGACTAAAGGAATAAAATGTTGTAAACAAACCAATTTCCCCCATTTCATCCCTTAAAAGTTGAATTTTCAAAAACCCCTTCTTAGTGCTCGCCTACGTGAAAGAAAGCCTTGTGAAAAATGACACGTTTTTAGTCCCCGTAGTTTCGGCCTTGCGTTCATATCTCAGTCAGTCAATTTCTTCTTTTTATATAGATAGATGAATTCAATGGCTGTGATGTCAGTAATCTATATACTGACCACAGCAATAGCCTCGGTCGCCAGCACTCCCAGAGGTCCAAGGACAGCCAAGTAAGACACGTTGGCCAGTAGATAGATGGCCGTCACCATCGGCAGAGACACATAGATCGCGCGAGGAAGATTCACGAACGGATCCTTCAACTCTTCCGTCATAAAGTTCAGGTAGTTCCTAAAAAAACAAAAATAAATAGTAGTGGCGGAATAACCAAGATACAAAGCTAGCAGGAAATAAAATAGTAATTAATTTATTACATTATGACTAAATCAATACAAGTGACGTTAGTCATCCACCGTTTGGAAAATTGTTGTGAAGTTACATCACCTCACACCTAAACCACCAAATCAACCATGAATAGGTAATATTCAAAACAATGTTGGGAAACCAACACCTACAGCCACAAGGCCCTGTAACTTTCCGAAGCTAATAATAATTCTATTTACGGTTATCCTTATTTGAAACTCTGCCTGCAACTTTAAAAGTGTAGACATACAAAAACAAACATTTTCGGCCTTATAATGTTCCCACTGTTGGGACTCAGGCCTCCTCTCTAGGAGAGGGAATGGTCGCTAAACCACGACGCGAGCCCAGTGCGGGTTGGTGAAAGTCACATGTCTTCGAATTTTTGATTCTAGAACAGGTCAGTTTCCTCACGATGTTTTCCTTCACCGTTTTGAGAGCAGTAATGATGAAATACATTATAGAAAGTAATGCGCCTGGCTGGGTTTCTCGTAAGTCGGGGCCCGTTATCACTCAGCCACCACTGCTTTTTAAAGGTATATTTTTTGGTAAAAACGTGCGATTTTCCTGGGTTTAGTTCTAGACAACGAAGAGTGCAGATCCTTTGCGGGGCATCGGGGACGGTGTATTACTACCTCACCCTTTTTTGGCTAGAGGAAGAAATCTGTTCACTAATACCTATCGGTACCAAGCACGTATCGTTACGCTACATCTTATTGTACTTTTGTCTTGAAAGACTCGGGATGCACATGGCAAAATTCCAATTTAGATTCAGTTTGCGGGCGTCAAAACTGTCAAACGACTGCGCTATTCGCTCGATTATCTCTGCGTGACTAATACTAGTATATTCAAGAGTAGGTCAAAATAAATTGGTCAGACCTCGGCTCGGTTTAAGGCCGGCTTCAAATCTCTACTCCATTGATAAAAATGCTTGGCTCAATACTGGCCCAGCTTCATTACTACTAGGGCGTACAAACGGATTAGTATGGAAATTGTTATTTTTTTAGTTTTTGAATTTTTAAATCTGAGTACCATGGAGCTATTTATTGTTTTGATGTTACTATTGCGACTTGTTTGACATTAATGAGCATGGCAGTTGAAAGTTTGTCATGCTCACTTAAATGTCTCACTGATGGTGTCACGCGTATGTTGGATCATTGGGTTCTCTTCAAATTAGTTGAGCCAAGTGGAAGCCTAATATTTTGTATATACGTCGTATCCGTGAACGGGTGCTGTCAGTTGAGATTGGTCCTCTCTTGGCTGCCAGTAGCTATTTTAATATCTGTATTTAGAATTATTATTATTATTTATATTTTTGCTTTATTTTTTATTTATTTATTTATTTTTTTTCTCCGTAGAGATCTACATAGTGTTCAACTCAAAAACCCCCGCTTATCTCAAACAACGTCTCAAGTTCTGTCATGACACACATACTAGATATCTTGAGTTATCGGAAAACTTGAGGCGAGAAATGAGCCACTTCATTAATTTCTATGACAAGTCGTTTGTAGTTCAAGTAGTGCGGCTGTAGAATGCTTTGCCCCGGGTCTGCTCAGCTCTCGTTAGTATTACTGACGATATTAGACTTGGTATGGAAATCTGACGGTTCTTGCCTTGTTACGACTTTAGCAACGCTTTTAATACCGTCGATTTTGATATCTTATTTGGCATATTAAGCTGTCGTTAACTGTCTCGGGTAGTTCACGAATATCTGAATGGAATGTGCCCGCGGTCTGCAGGTCAACCCTATGAAGACCCAAGTCATTGTTGTCTGCAGCCCTAGGTTGCGCTCAAGAATAGACTAGACGCGGCTCCCACCAATTGTTTTTGATGGCTCAACAATTTCGTACAGCGACTCAGTCCTTAGACCTTGGTATTATTTATTGACAAAGACTTTTCGTGGGGTCCTCAGCTGCAAGAAATTAGCCGCAAGTTGTTTGCGTTTGCGGTGTCTTTACGAAGGCTGCACAATTTTCTTCCAACTGCTACTAAAACTGCGCTCGCCCAATCCCTCCTTCATCCAATCCTCGATAATGCCGATGTCAGTTATCTAGATCTAACCGAAGTGCAGCTAAATAAGCTTGAACGACAACCAAACTTTTGTATTAGATTCATCTTTAGTATGCGCAAATATGCTTTTTTTCGCGGTGGGAATATCATCTAATCCCCCGCTCTTGGGCGGAGCGGGAGATAGTGTCAGACCTTTACTGACTAAAAACCCACTCCTGTTCCTTCTTGTTTTTTGTACTGAGAGCTAGCTTCCCTTTCGGATAACCCTGGTACCAGTAGGCTGCGCAAATATGCTCATATTTCTGAATTTCGTATTAAGCTCAAGTGGCTGCCAATCCGCCTTCCCCGGAATGCTCATATTTTATCGTTGCTTTACATTGCCTTATCTCTTATCTCAAAGTTCATAGACTGGGTTCTACGTAATTTAATTTCTTCCACCAACCCTACTTTATTTTATATTGAAGATTAATATTGAAGCCGCAAAACTTCGTGAGATCCGTTAAGTCGCGTAAGTTTCAAGTTAGTCGATTCTTAAGCTATCTTAATTAAAATCTCGCTGTAATAAACTTTCTCGTTTGGAACTGACAAGACCTAATAGAGACAACAAACTACGTCGTACTTGGCGACTTCGATCGGTCTATTAGCATCCGCCAGCACTTGCGGCAGTTTCCTGTCTTTAGGGCCCTTTTCCTGTCACGCGTTTTTTAGCCCGCACGCGGTTTTCGTCCACATGCGGACTGCCCGCATCCTATCATTTGATAGCGGCTAGCACGCGCGCGGAACGCGGATTGGCTGCGGGCCAATATATTATGTAGGATAAAAATTTACGTCTACCAGCAACTTGCTCTAAAATATTCTCCTGTAGAATCAGAAGTGCAGTACTACAGGTACCTTATATTCGTTCGTATATGGCCGACCCAGCTCTCGATAACGATCATAATTATAACATCTGGGATTGGACTACCCTCACTTTCATATATGTATATTGTAATGTCTGTACCACAACGTGTACTGGATTGAATTCAACTTAACGTATTGATACCCGCAATACACAATACCCTCAAAATGAAAATAAGTCATGGGTAATATAATAAATAATTATAACAAATGAGATGAAATCCGCTACACGTGCCCGCCCCACCCGCCCCACTCCAGCAATCACCAATTCAACCTTCATAGCAGGATAATTTATATTCCCATAGAAATGCCTGTAATTGGGTAATATTACCATACAAATGCACGAGTATTCCAATTGACATAAAAATATAAAAAATTGTAAAAAGAAATTTTCGTACCCGTGTACAGGCTTATGAAAATGCCGGGGTCGTTTATTAATAGCTTAAGAGCCCCCGATTGCCAGACTCGTTAATTTATGAAAGCTGCGAGTTTGTCAGTGCATATCCCAAACGCAGGTAAGAACGATGCCTATGAACTTTCAGTTGTGGCGGCTTTGACAGGTAACAGCTAACAAGTATAAAGTAAGTACAATTACTTTGATTAAATGTTTAGCGCAGGGCTTACTACCACATAGAGTCTGGCAATGGATTACTAAAGACCGAATTATATGGTGTCCTCCGGGCGGTCCACACATGGTAAAAACCCGGGCGATTCTTCCGCACGAATCCGGCGCAAGAACCTCTCGAACTGACCATGTCCAGTGTAAACCTGCGTCATGTGGAAAGTGAAAACGCCGAAGGTCTTACCACCCACTCCTCAAAGAAGGGTCTTACTGCCATAATTATGGTGTGTCCAGTATTGACATATAATAAACTGGTGGACAATAAAATTAGGCCACCTACCAAATGTGTTGTATTGACGGCGTTTCAAATCAAAAACTTTTTTTAATTTTATATGTATTACGTGTTCCGTCTAACATTAAATAATGCATTTTAAATTAAAAAAACTTGTTTTTCGTAGCAATATACAAGAAATAACAAAAATGAAGAAAAAATTAACTACAACTTCTTCACACTAATTTAAAAAAAAAAAAAATGGTTTCGCTTATGTAATCTTTCTTTTAGTAACACGAATTGCCTCCTCTGGCTTTGATAACACATACAATCCTTTTATTCATGGATTTTAACAACTTTCTAATGGTAGATTGAGGTATGGTTCCCCATCCCTCTAATAAAGTCAATTTCAGCTACAGCAAGTTCTGCGGAGTGGGTTCTCGATGTCTTATTGTTATTTTTAGCCCGTCCCGTTAATGTTCTATAGGATTATGTTCAGGACTTTGCACTGGCCAGTACAGAACATGTATCTCGACTACTCGCAAGTAACTTCTTAACGCACATCGCAGTGCCAGGCGCCCATTATCATGCATTAATTTAAAGTGTTGATCAGTAAACCCTAAATATGGCGCTACATGCCCTCCAAGTATGTCGATTATGTACGATACAGCTGTCACAGTTCATCTTTCTATGATAACCAGCTCTGTACGGCCTTCTAAGCTTATGCCTCCCCAGAACAAAACTGAACCACCTCCAAAGCTTACCCTTTCAGATATGGCACATTGTGCATATCGTTCTCCCGGTCCACGGTTTGAACACTTAATCCTTTAAGCCATGTCTTTGTATGGAGTAGAATGAATGGAATATAATGTAATTTCTTGAAAAAATCATAAAAATAGGAGTGGCCTAACTTTTTTGTCCACCAGTTTATATTAAATTCGTATTTCTTTGAAAAAAAGAGGTGCACATAGGTATTTAACATAATTATATCATATATTTGATTATATCATACTTTTTGAAATATAATTTAGAAAATATAGTATTTATTTCAATTAAATGGTGAGGTAGACCAAGACGTAACACATCGGGTCGACGAAGGATGGATGAAATGGCGAAAGGTCACGACATGCCCCTCAAGTGTGATAGTGGTCAAACGCGAGCCTATCCATAATAAAAAATAAGTCGAAAGGTAAAATACAAGTCTGTGATAAGACCTGTCATACTGTATGGATAAGAATGTTGGGCTGTCATCGCATCAAAATTGGAGGGACGGAAAATAATGATTTAAGCAATAAATAATAAACACTTACCAGCCAGAATAGGAGAAGATACCCGAGTAGAACGCGACAGACCAGTCGCTGACCGAAGACTTTGTGCCTGCCCATCCGTCTTCAAAGTGTTCCGTTCCACCTTTTGAATAAAATCAATATAAAGAGGTTTGTTTTCACAGGCGATATTATTATTAAGGTGTTGTGATATTGGATGAAAGCTGAGTGAATTAATTGTACTGTGGCGGTTGAAAGGGGAGAATGAAAATTTAGGAATTCTTTAATCATAAAAAAAAACCGGGCAAGTGCGAGTCGGACTCGCCCATGAAGGGTTCCGTAGCAGCAAGTAACATAATATAAAAGTTCTTGTAATGTATTGTAACTTTGATCGATGTTTTAATAATAGTGTATTTTTTTCGGTTTATGACGCATTAAAAAAAAACTACTTACTGGATTTTGTTCAAACCAATTTTCGTTGGTAGTTTTTATAGTAATGTACATCATATATTTTTTTTAGTTTTATCATTCTCTTATCTTAGAAGTTAGAGGGGGGGGGACACACATTTTACCACTTTGGAAGTGTCTCTCGCGCAAACTATTTAGTTTAGAAAAAAATGATATTAGAAACCTCAGTATCATTTTTGAAGACCTATCCATAGATACCCCACACGCATGGGTTAGATGAAAAAAAAATTTTTGAGTTTCAGTTCTATGTATGGGGACCCCCAAAATTTATTGCTTTTTTTCTATTTTTGTGTTAAAATCTTGATGCGGTACACAGAATACATCTACTTACAAAGTTTCAACAGTATAGCTCTTATAGTTTCGGAATAAAGTGGCTGTGACATACGGACGGACGGACAGACAGACAGACAGACAGACAGACAGACAGACAGACAGACAGACAGACAGACAGACAGACATGACGAATCTATAAGGGTTCCGTTTTTTGCCATTTGGCTACGGAACCCTAAAAACGAGATAAAAAGTGAGGGAATTCCACTTTTATATTTCTGTTCCAACCACTCCATCGTTACCATATCATTGCCTACTATCAAATAAGATAGTGGTCAAGCGCGAGCCTTTACTAGTAGTATTATAAAACTTGCTAATGCCAGGCCACGTGGTTGATCACTAATGAGATGGACAGACCAGATCAAGGCCGCAACTAAGTGTTCGGTATATGAATGTACCCGGAAAGCTGCAATGCGCGATGAATGGCGCCGCGTTACAAAGATGATCACCCGTCGTGATTCACAGTGATGAGCACGACCAGTCTGGGAAAAGTGTACCGACTCACAAGAAGAATGCCGGGAAATACTGCACTACGAATTGTTTTATGAAGATGTATTTTAGTGTTGGATAGTCCATTTATCGAGGAAGCTATTATCACGTAACATACCACCGACCATGGAAGCGAGGCAGTAGCGTTCGAGACTGCTCAAAAATAAATTACAGTTCACATAGATTTAAGCTGTGTTATCACACATCAGCATAAAAATAAGATGCAAATCAATGAACAGAAAAAGTGATTGTTCCGACGCGAAACAACAAAAAGTCTCTCTCGAGAAGCCTTAATTAAACAAAGATCTCTTGACGCGAAGCTCGCACAATCCAGAGATGACCTACGCAAGTGATTGGTCAGACATTACAATCATGTGAAACAAGGGCCCGGTCGTTACCCTGTCTAGCCGATGCATTGTATCGATGGAACGTTTCAAATGAGCAACTACAGGCTCATATTGTACCATTAATATACATTGCTAGTCTTCCAAGAAGCTTCACGAATATTTTTTAGTGTTTTCTTCGAAAAGTTAGTCAAAACTTCAAAAAGAAACATTAAATGAAGATGCAATATTAATAGAAACGTCGAACGTCCCGAGCGTCCCGACCTTACAACAGCATTACCTCCAATATTATTTATTTTATTGATTGCTTTGAGGTGACTTTTACGTGCGTCCGGTCGTTCCACCTCAGCCCCGTGTGGGAGCCCGCCGGTCTCCAGTGGCGGCAAGCCACCCTCATAGCCTGGCAAAATGCTCCTCAATATAATTTCAAGAACTAATTAAATACTTGAAGCTCTTCAGACATTTATTATTCGATGAAAACTAATATTTATTTATATATTGATCCTTTTCATAGTATGGTTCTCGTTATGATCAAAACCAAAAAAATTAGTACCTACTTAATAATTTCTCAATATTACATTGAAAGATACCTGTCTAGAAGAGTCTAGAATTTTAGATAAATTAATTATTATGCTATTATAAGGCACCGTGATTATTGCGAAGCCATTGAACATAATAGAGTACCTTATTGAAAATAAGTAGGTAATACTCAAAAAAATAAGTAAGCACGTTATCAAGTTAACGACCGTCTAGACACTAATGTTATTGCGCCTCAATAGATACCTAATTACATTTAAAAGGCTATAATAAACATAAAATAGGTATTAATTGTTACCGACTTTCAAAAAATGGGAGGTTCTCAAGTCGTATGAATGTTTCTTTTCGTGTCTTTTGTAAAAAAGCGTTTTTGCGATTCGGAAAAATCTTTGTAACTCAATTCGGGAATTGAACTGTCCTCTCAGTCAAACTTAAATAGTCTGCAAAGTCTATAGTATCGTATAGAATTTTACCATTAAAAGCACTTATAGCTACATTGCATGGCAATTCTCAATAAGCCGAGCTACGCTGAAAATATATTGTTTTCTTACGGAGTTTTTATGTCTATCTTCCATCATCAGATTTGGGGCCCAAGTCTGCAATTTTTATAAATTCGTCATTCCGACACGATCCCATTATCATTTAGCTAAAAGTTCCTAATCTGCTAATTCATAATGATCGATCATTGATCGGTCAATGGTCTCGTAATAGAGTTGTGTTAAAATGACAATATCGAGCTTATTAAAAGCTTTGACTGCATAATGACGTTCTAATGGTAGGTCACTGATCAAAATTTTTGCAGCATATCGCATACGTAAGACATTCTTTTGTAAATATGTACGAGATTACCATTCTATCCCACTCTTTCAATGGAGTGTCAGTGGTTGATCATTGGAAAGTCATAATGACGCCATTATACTCTTATTAGTAGATTACCAAAATTACTCAAAAACAACCATTATGAAATCAATGATAGACCATTCTGACACTATTGTAATAGCAGACTTGGGGACCAGCTCGATTGTACCAATGGAACTGGAGCCAGAGTGTATCTCATGTAATAAGCCCAAACACGGCAAGGCTCTCGCACAAAGTGCACCTCACTAACATAAGAGGTCTGCACTAAAATATCGTCGCAGTCCACTATCACCTGGAGATTGAAAAACAGCTCTCTTCTTCCTTTCGGAGACGCAGATCAGGTGTCCTTCCGACGTTTCGTACCTTTCCTTCCCAGGGTTTACCTTGGAGCACAATTTTAAACCACGTACGGGTGTATGTATGTACGCCCGGGACGACATCTACTATCGACGTGAGGGCTCCAGTTTTTCGACGCTCTGAATCTTGGTAGACACAGGCCTGGATAAAATAATCTACGCTTGTGTCTACCGCTCGCACAGCGGAAATCGGGAGACATCCGGGCTCACACAGCATTTGAGTGAGGCGACGGATGCGGCTCTACAGCGGTAGCCTTCTGCCTTCTTCACATTACTTTGGGGATCTGCAGCTGATGTAGACTCAATTTTCATATTACAAAAGAGAGCAATCCGATCTATTTATAAAATGAGTCCTCGCGAGTCCCTCAGAAATAAATTCAAAGAAATCATTATACTGACCCTGCCTTCTCTTTATATCTTAGAAAGCATTTTTTATGTTGGTGAAAAATTAATACTCTTTAAAATTAGAAGCTATTTTCACAGCAAAAATGGAAGAAGTTTGCTGGCAGTAAAAAAATTTATTAAAGACAGGCAAATTATATACGAAGTTATTCAACATACACTGCAGATTGGTGTGGGAAGCGTTTTTTCACAAGATTCTAGGTACACTAGCACCTTTGCGTGATCTGTGAAGAGGATAGTTTGCCGCTGGGTGCCGCAAAACGTCACCGAAGCTCAAAAGCAGACAGGCACGTGTGGAGTGTTGCCGTGATATGAATCAAAAACTTTAAGCAGGCTTGTCTCGGCGCGTTTACGACATTGTGACAGGGGGCGAATCCTGGATTTATCAATACGGTCCAGAAACAAAGCATCAGTCGACATTTTGGCTGATTCAAAACCAACTAACGCTTACGAAGATTAAGCGATCGAGAAGCGCAGGGAAAATTTTGATCGCTAAGAGAGACCAAAGCAGTATCAACGCCGTATGATATACCACAAAATGCGAGCCGAAAATTTTGTCTGCAAAGAGCAACAAGCGACCGAACACCGGGCTCCGCGGGGTACTGCTTCACTATGACAACGCGCGCGCGCACTCAGCAACAGACACAACACCAGAATAAAATAATATATGTTTGTACCTATATGGATAAAATAATGTAATGACTCAATTTAGTGACTCGAACTTACAAAATTACATAATCCTAACTAATAATATAAATGTGAAAGTGTGGATGTTTGGAAGTTTGTTACTTAATCACGCAAAAACGGCTGAACGGATTTGGATGAAATTAGGCATGCATATAGCCTATGCCATGGAAAAGAACATAGGCTACCTTTTATCTCGATCCCTTAAGTACCTAATTACACGCGGGCGAAGCCGCGCGCAAAAGCTAGTAATTTAATAAATCTGACAATAATCTAATCATAACACGAAGAAACAAAACCAGAAAACTGGCTTCCGAAATTAAAAGTATTTTGCAGTTATTATTTTTCAGGTCTTTTTCGCGTCGGTTGTATTTTTTTTTCTCTTTTACCTACATAGGTACTTGATGAAATTTTCCATCTATACCACTCTTAAGAAATAGGTAAATGCCATGCGCATTGAATTGATTATTACTTTGCATCCATTAAGCCCAATCAAGCATAATTAAACTGTTGAGTGTACTTCAGTATATGGTGGTACAAACATGAATGTAGTCTCATTCTCACGCACATCATAACAATCTTCATCACGTTCATTATTCATAACAAAACTGTCATGTTAATTGATCATTATTATTTTGATGAGCTTGATTAATTTTTTCATATTATTTAACTGTTAATTAAGAGTGGAAAATGAGTAAGAAATAACCATTCTCAGACTACACCAAATTATAACAGACCACGTGGATCAAATCTGATACGAGAGTCGAAATGATGTAAAATTAATAAGTCAATCAAATAACGTAAAATCGATTTTATAGTAAATAGTCCACGGTAACCTGCGAGAATCAACACAGTATGAAACCTTTAAGCTAATTCAGACTACACATTTTTCATCAGTATCTTGTGAATATTATCTAGGCTTCTATGGAAATCAATTTACAAATTTGTGTAAAACTAATCCAGTTAAGACCTCTGAAAATCTGCTATTTTGCATGAAATTTGACACTTCATAATTTACCCAAAAATTTTAAAAGTCAAAAAAGTACAACTATATAAGCCTAGCAAATTTTATCAAGGTTCTAAATAATGACAATGTTTTTCAAAAACTATTAAGTGTTTAAAAAAATCACGTATTTCCTGGAACAAGTTTTATAAAATATTCGAGTAAATCACGGATTTACTGAATGCCAACAGAGTTTTCAGGTATTATTACTTTTTTTTCCCCGTTGCCTTTTCGTCAAACATCACGTTGGATTGCGTTAGATGAAGTAACAAGCTTTTAAAGCATGCTCGATGTTTACGATAGGCGAGTGAAAAGCAGGCTCTTAACTTCGGTTTCCTATCCAATCATTCATTCATTCGTTTATTCATTTTTGAGTTATTCAATTAAGCCTGTTATAAATGACACCTCGTCTCAAATTCTACAAAGTAGGTACGAGTTCCACACAAAATTACCCATTGTTCTTTCATAATCATTGACCGATTCGTCAAGCCGTTTCTGAGGAGTTTTGTTACAAACACTGTAACACGAGAATTTTATATGTATATTAAAAGAAATAACCTATTATATCTAGAGAGATAATTATTGCCCAGTCTTATCCTTGTTCTCGTTTCATATAGAAAAGATATCAAGGTAAAGGTAAAAATAATCGTCACGGCAAAAAATACCACTACGGTACATAAGAAGTTGATTCTGGCGTAAGTTAACTATATCCGTTACATTGATCTCCGCTTCTCAATTAATTATTAAAACTCAATCTGGAGAAGTTATTATTTTAAGATCCAAATCGCACAAAGACTGCTATTATTTTAAAAATAATCACGTGTGGTGATAGAATAAGGCTGAAGGTTCGCTTCATCTTTTGTTCCTATTTATCTCGATAATAAAAATAAGTGCCTATAATAAGCCAAGTCCCCATGAAAAACAGGGAACTGTAAACGATATGGAATGGATTATTGTACATGTATGGATTCTTCTACAGAAGAAGATTCTTATTCAAGGCGCGCAATGGATGACGTGTGCCTGTTACAGTCAAAACTCATAACCAGTCAAAACCACTTTTTACTGCAAAAATTAGTCATTTTTACGGACCACTTCAACTTTTTATGAGTTTTGACTGACAATCTAAATTTTAAATCAGGCAAAACCACTTTCTGTTTTTTTGCAGTTAAAAGTGCTTTTGACCGATGCCCTTACTTAAAACCACTTTTGACTGCGAAAAACAGTTAAAAATGTTTTTAACTAAGGGCATCGGTCAAAAGTACTTTTGCCTAATTTTTGCAGTCAAAAGTGGTTTTGACTGGTTATGAGTTTTGACTGTAACATATCTACTTACGTTGTCATCTATACATATTAATAAAATTGGAGTTTCTGTTTGTAATATTGAAATAAACGCTTTTTACTACATGCTTAAGAATATATATTACACGGTACATAAACCAAAATATAATTTTTACCATAAATTTCGTACCTTTTGAATACTTTTTGGCAGAAAAATACTATCGAGTAAACATTCATTGCGGTAGTTATTACTTTTTTTATAAATTACGATAGTATTATGACAAAATTCTAGTACTGTTACAAGTGCACTGAAAACCACACAGAAATAGAAAAATGCACTTACCCTCGGGTTAAAACTTTTATTTTATTAGTATATTTTTTCTGAATTATTCCGGTTTATACTGCAGTATAAACCAGAAATATATTCCATTAAAAATTCAGTATTTTCAATTATTAAAGTCAAAATCATTTTCGTTTTCGAAAATGAGACTGAAGCCGAAGCTTCGTTTTCGGCTGAAAATACATTTTCGGTCGGACACTAGCTGAGAGCAACCCTCTACGCCGCGGAGAGTACGATTTTATGCTAGATTTAAAAAAAAATAGTGGCAAGAATAAAATTGTGTACATAGTGGTTTTACATACCTTTACTCATCCAAATGATGCCTCCCATGATAATTATGACGAGCGCCGTGATCTTGGTGAACATGAACACATTCTGGATCCTGGTAGTAAACCGCACATCGTAGGCGTTTATAAACGTCAGGAAACCTAGAAAAACAAATTTCATTACAATTGTTTCTTCGGCAGTTTTCAAAATGCAATTATAGGACTATTAGCTTTTTTGCCAAACTTGTTATGTAAAAAGGCATTCGAGCAGGTAATTTACATTGTCAGTATGGGTAAATAACCTGCGTTGGATACTTTATGAAAACTATCGGTAATTCGTATTGTCTCTATGTCCTATAAATACTGTTTACTATTGTTTACTAGCGAGAACGAAACGATTATATATCGGGTTAATTGTTACATTATTTGAATATTCAACAAATACCTGTCATGATAATTTTAGCTTAAGGTTCTAGCTTTGATGAAGATTTGAAGTGGCTGATATCAACAATGTAATCATCTTCAACTGTAAAGCGCGCTGAAGATGATTACATTGTTAGTATAAAGATAGTCTTTGAAAATATGATAAAATTGTAATCTTTTGAATTAATTTTACCGAGTTGCTGAATCATTAAAATATTCCAAAACAGCGGTACGCAGTGACCTATTCGAATACATATTACGCTTAGCATTATACATCGCACAGTAATGCGGGTGAATAGTCATATTTTAACTATACCTACGTTCAATTTAATACGGTTGAGTTAAAACCACAAGTTGACGATTCGCGACATCATCATTATAGTGGTCGAACCACAGGTTTTGCCACAGACAGTTTTGTTTGACGAAAAATCTCGTCTAAAGCGATGATTGACGTTTTACCGTACTGATTGACGAAAACCATCACTCATGATTGATGGAATTGATTGACGCTTGCATGACCGTGTAATGGTCGCCTTACGAGTTGTGCCCTGTGCCTGGAAGTTACTAAATGTGAATAAAATTAAACGTAACTGGAGAAATATAGGTGTCCAGTTTAAAAACCACTACCCCTTCTCTACAAAGGACACAAGCCAAATGTTATATTAATAAGTAAATACTCACATATCGTGACGGCAGCGATAAGTTTTCTACACAAGGGGTCGATGGGGCAGTCGGGGAATATCGGCTCCAGGATGTTGTTCGCGAATGTCAGAGACATAATAGCATTGGTGCTCGGCCTAAAACAAATCAATGATTTATTTTGTTGATCTCCCTAAAATCATACTCCTTTCTTTCCTTATATTTTGATCTATTACATTTAGATCAGAAATACAGGTAAAAAAAAAAAATGTAAGCATATTTAAAAAAAAAAAGTAGATTTAACATTTTTTAATAAAATAAAAAATAATTAAGAAGGCATTTTCTTGAACTACGAGTATTTGAGAGGATAAATAGTTATTTAGTTCATAGCGGCCTCGGAATTGTGATAATTATATGTTTATGAAAAAACAAAAACACATTAAACACCATAACTTTACTAAAAACGCCCAAAAAGCATTGAAACGTTGTTTTTTAATATTTAATTGTTTCAGTTTTTTTATGTTTTATAATATTTCAATCGAATAAGATAATTTAATAAAGTTAAAAGTTGTTAAAGTATAAAATAATGTCACATAAAGAACCAACCAACTAAATATGAGTGTGAGTTAAAAAACAGAGTCGCAGGTGAAGTTTATAATTATTGGAGTCATGGGTTAAGTGGAAATGAACCCCCGGGGTTCTAGAACGCAAGCCAAAAAAGGAACACACGAATGTTTTAGTCAATAAAAGTCAAACACGCCAGCAGTCTCGCTCCGTCCAAGGGCGGGAGATGTCATTAGATGAGTTCCAAACTAAAATTTCCTGCTTACCATCATGTAGGATCGCAGTCAACACTAATTTATATAAGATGAAGAAAAAAAGAAGCGATTTTTATGATACTATAATACAAATGTGATCAAAATTCTTTAAAAACACAATTTAAAATGACATAAATATGGCGTCAAAATCTAACACTAATTCCTAAATCTAGAATTTGAAAAAAATAAATGAACTCACGTGTTGAAGCTTATGACTCAATATACATCATAAGTAAAAACTCATCGGTTCAAGTTTAACTTAACAACAGCCCCCTCCTCCCCCCGATTTCCGAATTGAAAATTCTAAGTTGATAACTTGCCATTCTCTACTACAAAGTATGAAAATTTTCCAAACTTTGACATTAAATAAAATAGAGATCGGTAGATTAGATATTATCAATTCAGAAATCGGGAGGAGTCGAAATATTTGATGTTGATAGGACGAGGTGAGAGACGCGACTGGGCTCAACTCGATGAAAGTCGTAATATTAATTAAGATGATGTATAGGTATCTTTCAGCTAAAATTAGAAAGGAATGGAAAAGGACACACTGGGCAGCAAAAATAACGGGTCGCATCGAAAATCTGCGATCATTTCAAAGTGCAGATTATAAATACTTATTAATGTAAATCTTAAAAGAGGTTTCATTTTAACTATTTACAGCAGAAAAAACAACAGATTTTCTTTGAAAAATAACAATATAATTAAATAAACATTTATCCGCTTTTGTTTCCAAGTGGGCAGTCACTGTTAAATAATTTATTAAATCGGCCGGCTTCAACTAGTTCCAGTTGACGAAAAAATTGCCGTGTCGTTTTAATACGTATTTGCAAAGTATAATTTGTCATTAATTGCAGTATACAGCGCAATTTCATATCTCTAACACTTGAAGAGTGTACACGAATTATTACCAACATCGTACAAGGTGTTAGAATAGCTATACACGAGAAGTCCGATTCATCGTGAGCTCTATGTTGAGAAATTGAGCAACAATGTGAGAACACTATCAAGCGATGACTTTGTGAAGCTGACATAAAACCTTATACCAAATAGTCCCAAACTGCGCTGAGAATTTCAAGTACGAAACAAAAGAGTACGTAAACTAATGGGAGAATGATAACATCAAGCGAGTTTTGAAGAAAAGACGCAAGTCGGTGGAGTATTAATGATGGTATGGGCTGGGATATCTTTTGAGAGTCCGGAGTTAGTGGGTATAGAAAACGGTTCTTTGTTAGCTCTTTATTATGTTGTGTTTTTGTTAGCAAATATATATAACAAACTACATTTTTATGAACGATAATGCGCAGCAACTTAGTGCTCATTTTGTCAATACGTATATTCAAGACGATGGTATGACCCGCATAGTGGTCAGCTCGTAGCTCAGACTTAAACCTGATACATGTAAGACATATCTCTCCAACTCTAGCTACCTTACACGAGTTAGTTTTCTATAGGAATAATCTATAGTAATCATCAAACATAGATAAACAACGTACTTGGAACCAAAAGTTTAATAGTATGCATTTTCTTTCAAGTACTAATCAGTCATCTACTACAACATGCTACAGTCCCACGAATTCATTTTATGTATTTAAAAAATCTTCATTAGGGAGCCAGTATTTTTGGGACCCAGTGTATTTGCGATGACGCACATTAACCAGGTATCTATAACTCAACGTGGGTGAACGTGAGGAAAACGGAAGGGCCTGAGCAGACGATTCGTTGACATTATGATCACTACCCACGACCTCTCATAGAGGCACGAGTCGCAGCAGGAAGCAGGAAGTTCATTTAATTAGTTATCTATTCTTATTCTTCTTCTATAACTTATAAATATAATGGTTATTATTGACTGGCCTGTTGGTCTAGTGGTTAGTGACCCTGACTGCTATGCCGGAGGTTGTGGGTTCGATTCCCACCCAGGACAAATGTTGTGTGATGAGCATGATCATTTGTTCTGTGTCTGGGTGTAATTTATCTATAATATGTATGTATTTAGAAATATATATGTATGTTTAGCAGTTGTCTAGTACCCATAACACAAGCTCTGCTTAGCTTGGGACTAGACGGCGTTGTGTGATAGTTGTGTGGAATATTATATATATTATATTATATTAACATAATTTTTCGACACACTTGCTCAGAAAGTGACTATAATTGCACTATACTTAGGTATATAATGTAGCTTGTAACCAAACTGTGACTTTTTGATTACCATTATGCACAAGTGTGATAATGTAGTGATAACCATTTTTGTTAAACCTCTGTTCTCAAATCAAACATTTAATTCTAAAAAAAAAATACATTAGGTATTGCGTTCAATAGTAGGTACCAATTAGTGTCTTGCTTGCTTATTTTATGTCGATTTGTGTTTAAATAAACTATTTTAACTTTTACATGTTTATTATATAAAACCTTTCATGAAATAAAAATATTTTTTCTGTTACTAGGTATGAAACCTCATTCTTATTTTTATTAAAACAGCCTAGCTAGAGTAGCTAGTCTATAGCCGCCATTTTGGATGCGCGCGCATAAGAAAGAACAATTTTTTGTCGCCATACTACAATAAAAACCGGCCAAGAGCGTGTCGGGCCACGCTCTGTGTAGAGTTCCGTAGTTTCCCGTCCGTCACAATAAGTGTACCCACATTTAAGTTTAAAAAAATGCTTGCATATACGATTATACTACAAACTTAGTCCAGAAATTATTTTGTAGAACCCTTTTGTTTTTTTTGTACAAAAACTGTTCTTTCCATCAAGTTCAAAATAATTTTCCTAGAAAGTCCTTATAAAGTTCTACTTTTCAGATTTTTTTCATATTTTCTAAACTTATGGTTCAAAAGTTAGAGGGGGGGGGACACATTGTTTTTTACTTTTGGAGCGATTATTTCCGAAATTATTGACATTATCAAAAAATGATTTTAGTAAACCCCTATTCATTTTTAAATACCTATCCAACGATACACGTTAGGTTTGTTAATTTAAAAAAAATCACTTCCCACTTTACATATAGGGGGGCTACCCTAATAAAACATTTTTTTCCAATTTTTATTTTACCACTTTGTCGGCGTGATTGATATACATATTGGTACCAAATTTCAGGTTTCTAGTTCTAACGGTCACCGAGATTAAGCGAGGACGGACAGACAGACGGACAGACAGATGGACAGACAGTCATGGCGAAACTATAAGGGTTCCTAGTTGACTACGGAACCCTAAAAAAGAAACAGTTTTGCTGATAAAGCAATAACTAATTAATTTGTAAAAAAAATTCTTCTCAAGTGTGTCAAAAAACGTCGTATGATACACGTGAATATTGTAATCACCAACATTATACACTTGTATCACAATGTAATAAAGTGGTTTTACATTTCGCGCTAGCCTGTTATACATTTTGCTATTACTTAGCCATAAAGTGTAAAAATAATATAAACAAAAACGTATTAATAAAGATCAGCGTATTAAAGATATGATCGTATGATCGAGCTAAGACGCAAATCACAAGATCAATCCAGTTCATGATCAATTATAGCATCCATCATTGTTCATACAATGTAATTGATGGACTTTATAACATTAGTCCAAAAATATCTAGACAATAGATCAATGATCATGAACTCTAGGTAGGTACTTGGTTAAAATGTATTTACCTAAAATGCAAACTCACGCGAAAAGGATGCTGCTAACCACAAAATATCATGCTTTGCTATATGATGGGACCGCGTTTAAGCACTAGGTACATATCATTATCATATCATTTGAATAAATAAATAAATAAAAATATAAAAGATAACTGTCAATACCATTGTGAAATTATCTGCCTGCATGAAAGTGTAATAACTTTCATGATTAAACTACTGAACCGATTTTTAAGAAATTTGAGATAAGTTTATTAAGCTTGAACCCCAAGGAAAAACATACGATATTTTTATCTGGCTTCGACTTCGTGTCCACAACAACCGATATTCATGCAATGGAAGTCGAAGGTTTTGCCTTTGACTTCCATTGCGTCAATATGGGTTGTTGCTAGCAACATTTTATTGTTTTAATCTCAATATTATTTTCGCAATTAGCAAAGCAACACTATAGGTAAATTAATTAAATAAATTATTATTAAACAATCGCATGAATTATTTAGATCACATGACAGGAAAAGAGTTACAGTGAGCTATATACATTCTATGTAACCATTTTATTATAAATATGACTTACACAAATACTAAGTTGGCATCCCAAAGATATAGGAATGCTGGTAATGGTCCATATGCCTCGTTAATGTAATGATAATCACCACCGCTTTGCGCCAATGTTGTACCTGTGTGAAAAGTACATAATCTGATTATATTTGATATTAAACAAAACAAGATTAGGTTCGGTAAAGGTTTCTTGGTAATGGTACTTAGGAACAATTGCATTTTGTAAGATATTGTTTCCGTTTAGTGGTGACAGATGGATAAGTATCCTACTAATATTATAATTTGAGAGCAGTGGTGGCCGAGTGGTAATAGCTCAGACTTACGAGCTGTAGGTTGAGGGTTCGAATTTATTTCATCACCACTGCTCTCAAAACAGTGGAGGAAAACATTGTGAGGAAACAAGCATGTCCTGGAACCAAAAATTTGAAAACTTGTGACTTCCACCAACCCGCACTAGGCCCGCATGGTGGATTACGTTCCATTCCCTCTCCTAAAGAGGAGGCCTGAGTCCCAGCAGTGGGAACATTAAAAAGGATGATGATGAATATTATAAATGTGAAAGATTAGGTTTGTTTATTTATTTAAAACTCTACCAAAGTACAACCGCAAACTTAATGCCTATAGATATTCTCTAGCAGTAGACAAAGGTTGGTGATGATGTATCACATACCTCGAAAACACTACAATTGCCCTCAGCAGGCACATTTGTAATGAACCCAGATTCTTTGTATAACATATTTCACCACGATCATACTGAATGTGATATGGCTGCATTATATTACAACAACATTTTACGTACCAGCACCAACTTGCAACACTGTGTTTTGTGTCATATGAATGTGATATACAGATTTTAAAGCTAAGAGAGTCGGCTGATCGAAAGCCTGCAGTTTGCAGGGTTTCATTGATTTGTGACAACCAATTTGGAACTGTGCACTAGCTTCTGACATTTATAAGTGCCTATGTGAAATATGTAAAACATTTTGACTTTTTTTGACTTTTGTGAGGTTGAATGCACATATCTCAGGAAGTTTGAATTGAAAAATTATTATATATACTATTTGTCTGTTCCACTGTAACACAGTTTATACTAGTATGGAGAACAGGGTTAACCTTTTGAATACTGTCACTTAGAGACAAAATAGAAAGACAATGACAGAGGAAGTTGGGGTTTCATGAATTAATCAGTTCTGTGTAAGCTGACAACCTTATTAGACTTAGTGAAACTGTTTTATATTAAGATTTTAATTTTATTGTTTTATTACTTTTTTCGGAAACACAAAATTGAATCACCAATAGAGTTAAGCTCTGCGCCGGCCATAATAGTAAAAGAAAAAGAAGCAGACCCCCTCAAAGATGACTAGGTGAAATCAAAAGAATAGCAGATGAAAACTGGGAAATGCCCAAACTTTTCCCAGTTTCCAGGAACCTTTACTCAAATACCTCTGTATATCCTTGATAAGAGACAAAATCAAAGTAAAACCATAAATAATTATTTATTTATATCTATCTGATGGATGCGTGACGCTCAGGTCCTGTGCCTATGTCCAACAGTGGATGTCTTTCGGCTAATATGATGATCTATCTGAATATATTTGCATGTAAATAGAGATTGAGAAACAATAAATGGATAAATAATAATAATATTATGTTTTGACTACATAATATGTTCTAGAGATCAAACAGAAACTACAGATATGAATAAAAACTTGAGCCATCATCTGAATAATTAATCGGTTAATTGGTTTGCAAAATTATTTTATAGGGGAAATATATATTCAAATAATATGGCGTTTGTTAGAGCTTATATTTAGTCAGGTGGGAAAAGGAATCAACGATAGTTAAATGGCATTAAATCTACACGCGCAAATTATTGCGACGTATTTTTAAGAAAGAATTTTTAGGATATTCTACGAATTGAAAGTAAAAATAAACGGGTACTTTTAACTTACCTAATTCTGCATAGGACATGGCCCCGAGCGTAGCCAGGCCTCCGCACGCGGCCCAGACCGAGAGTGCACCCCATACTGACCCAGTTTTTTCTAAAACTTCCTTGGGCGATATAAAAATACCACTACCGAATATTATCCCCAAAATAATTGCAACCCCTTCGAGCAGCCCAAGCTGCTTCCGCATCTTCACTTTTTCATCACTCATTGTTGTAGTTTTATTAACGAATTTA
The DNA here is from genome assembly GCA_929112965.1 of Mythimna albipuncta. NCBI lineage: Eukaryota > Metazoa > Arthropoda > Insecta > Lepidoptera > Noctuidae > Mythimna > Mythimna albipuncta. Next base: position 36,120,273 of record OV815958.1, read on the forward strand.
GAATGCTCGGATCTGACTACAGCTGCACTTTAGCCAGTCCTAGACATAACTAACCTAACTAAAAAGTCGCTTTTAACCTTTCACATTTCTTTTTCTAATTTCTAATTAGCTTTCAAATGAAACCTTGGAAGCGCTTCGGGAAAATGTAATATTATTTCATTGACATGATTTACGATGATTAAAACGAAAACAACACATTAATGAAAATAATATTGGCGATATTGGCAACAGTAGGCGCCCGCAATCTATCCGGCCACATGCGGACTATTTGCCGTGCGTATGGCCGTGCGGCGCAAAGCGATTTCGCTGATTTCGCTAAGATTTTCGCGCTACTGCCTCGTGCCGCTATTTTCATTATAAAACACACAGATGATGCAAGTAACTTGTCTTCATTTGAGAATCAATAGAAAGAAAATAGACCTCATTTAGTCGAATATTATTTATTCGATTTAATAACTGACTTGCCATGACTTGCCCTAAAATACAAGAACTTTGCTTGACGTTAACGTTGCCACAGCATAATTACATATACAGTAGTCCATCTTCATACAAACGGACGAATCACGAGCTATACAATACCTATGCGCCTCGATCTCGCGGTGCGCTCGTGGTGCAGACAGTCGCGAACTCGCGACTGTGCCGCAGTGACGATCAGACGGTGTGTTGTTTTTTTAACAATAGCCGCACGATTATTTCAAAAATAAGTTCAAGTATATACATATTGTGACGAGTAGGATTATATTGTGCTGTTTTTGGTTGCATTAATTCGTCAATAACGCATCCAGAGATAACTTTTTTAGATTCAAACTCTGAAAGGTACTTATTAGTAGGTCTGTATGTATTTTTAATGGATAAGTAGGTATTTCCATAAATGTCTCAAAAAAAAAAGATTTCTGAAATTAGACATCAGAAACGTTTATTTCAAATAGACCAGTACCCCTAGCCAAGTTGCTAATCTGCAATAGTTAACGCTTGTAGAAAACTTCAAATGTACGGGAATGACGTCGTTTTAACGCTGAGTCACGTGGTCAGAACAAAAGAATTGGCGGCAACGTCAACTCGAAGCGTTCGGCGCAAGCGAAACGGTTGTAACTTTGCTAGGGGGGCAGCTGTTATTCTACAGGCACTTTTGAATTGTCAAAATGTCAGTCAAATAATTGTAAATAATAATTGCACGTTCCAAAGAGTAGGTCTCTATGGAGAAGAACGTGCATGAAACTCCGTGGACACTCTTTTAAATCGTATTGAGTAACATGAATCTTCGTTACATATTTCTTTTTTGCTTCTATTATGTGAACACAATGAAGAAAAGCAATAAAAATTAGATATAATGGTAACAATAAGAATAGAAATTGAATAAGTCACTGGCAGCTAAGAGATAACCAGTCTCAACTGACGGCGCCCGTTCACGAGCATGACGCGCGCATCAGCCCTCTCAGCTCAACCATTTTGAAGTGAGCCAAATGACCCAATAACACGTGCCACCATCAGCGAGACATTTTAGTGAGCATGATAATCTCTCAACTGCCATGCTCGTAGTGTCAAACAAGTTGTAACCAAATAAAAATGCTCCATGGTACTTCTCATTCACAAAATTGGAAAAAAGTGCTTCTACATTAAATTTATACAATGCTGTTATTTCCAAATGTGACACGTAATAAATCTTAAGTTCTATTGAAATAAACAAATAAAATTTAAAAAAATAATCCGAAAACAACAATAAAAAATGACTGTGACTGTGGGGCAGGCATTTAGCCAAGCATTTTTATCGAGTAAATAATCTTCCAATTTATAATATGCTTGCCTACATAACGTGCGTTTATTGCATGTTTTAAATTTTGACTCGTTTAACTGGAGAATTTCAAGTGGAATTTTATTAAAAAATTTTACACAGTACCCCATAAAAGAACCAGATACTTTAGCCAATCTGAATCTAGGTTGATCTAACTTGTCTTTATTTCTAGTATTAAAATTGTGCCTGTCACTTATCTTAGTAAAAAGATGAATATTTTTTCTGAATTAATAAATACAGTGAATAGAGTAAAGGAAAGTGATTAACACGAGTGAAATAGGTAGTTATAGGTAGTTATACGTAGTAACTATTCAGTAATCTGTGGTTATAGGCGGTTCATGAATCATGATACGGTAGGTACGCTTGTGTCAAAAACCTCGGGGCATGTGTTTTGTTTTGTTACTTTGTTTAGTTCAAATTAAAGTGGTATTTTTTTATTAATAATAATTGTTTTTTTCACCTAAAAATGCTCTTTTACACCACCTGCTCGATAATGTGTTTTACAGATTGCATTTTGGAGAGTGTGCGCAGGAATTGCATGACTTGATTCTGCCATCTCATTTCTACCATCGGACAAAAATCATTATCACTTTTCTATATCAAACAAACTTCACTTAACCTTTCAATTGTGATAATTACAGACACAATTGAAAGACAATAGGTGCGCGAACGCCGGCGTTCGCTTGGGTTTTAATGAATAGCAAGTCATTCCATCCCTTTATTTAAGATTCCTTTTTCATTCAATGTCTCAGGTCTTTTAACGGATACTTCTCCAAAACTGCTTGTGGCACAGATGAGATTCATCCATCACAAAAATATAAAATTGCGAGTCATTTCAAATCATTTCTCTCTGGGTAGTTGTGGTTTACTGGATATTTAATGTTTTAATAATTATAATATCTAGATTTTGTTACGAAACAGTCAGTCATGTAACTCGAAATAAAGAAATTTTAATTTAATTATTAAAGTGTAATTACTGTGTAGGTATGTGATAATGTTTCTGGAGCATAATTAAGTAGAAATTAACGTATCATCTAGCTGCCTGGAATCAAAAGGTACATAAGGTAATTGGAAAATTAATAGACACAAACCTGTAGGTTTGATAATTTATTTAATTTTTAAGAATTAATATTATTTAATGATTAAAAGATTAGAATAATTTAGGAGTGATTTCAGGATCAGGATCGGGATAGTACTGAAGTAAATCAGCTACAGGAGCTTCTTGGTCTTCATAAAAATCACAAGCTAGAAGAAACTCGCGCTTCGAATAATCGTCTCCTTTGCAAAACATGTCACCTAAAAAATATCAACAAAAAATTTCAATCAACCGATGATTTAGTTCAATGAAAATGACTTTTACTTAGGTAAAATACTTCTATTAAGTTTTCCGGGAAATCTATTTCTTGAAAAGTGCTCAAATAGGGTTAACTTAAAGTGTTGTATTGATTATTTCAATTATTATAATACCATATAAATAGTTAAATGAAGTGCAAAATTTTAAAAACCTAAGTTTGATTTTCACTGATTACAGCTACTTTAATTTGTGTTATTAAGCAATTATATGTTAATCTTTAAGAAATTAATTATATAAACTGAAATGAAATTACCTTCAATATCCATAATATGAACGGCACTTTTGGCTTCAAGTGCGCCAACACAATAATGTTCTTCAGTCAAGTCTGGGTGCCAATACATTATAGCATCCCTGCAGGAAGCACCAGCAATAGGAAGTAGTATTCTGTCCTAACAAAATAAAGATTTGGTTAGAAAGACCAATGAATAACATTTCTCAGATCTTTAACTTAAGTACTTTAAAGATCTCTGAAATTTTACCTTGCAGATAATTTTGTTGTTAACAATAGGTTCCTTAACTTCTCCAGTGCAGAAGAACTTGCGTTTTTTTCTCATGATTAATGTACTAACCTCTAGAACAGTTTTGATACTATTTCCTAAAATTTAAATTAATTATCTAAAAATGTTGGTTAATTTTCTCCTTAAAAAGTGCATTTTATATAAGGTTATTATTAAATCTTTATATTAGATAAATAGACGCAATATATTAAATCCGGAAAGGATATTACCTTTTTCACCATTTATAGCTTCAAGTTCACGCATGCCACGTGCTTGTGTTTCTCTGCTGTTTTGTTGTTTCATGTAATTTGCTAATCTGCCCATCGCATCAACAAACTCATCGATGGGACCTGACAATCAGTAAACATGGTTTTTACTTTTTAAATGTAACAATAAAATTAAAATTTTGTTTTCTTACCTGTTCCGAAACTTGATCCGTCTAAATAGTTTAGAAATTGATAAAATCTCAATGCCTCATCAGATTCTATTTCGTCCATCACTGGTCTCTGAAAAGTAATTTCTCAGTTGTACAGAAAAATCTATCCTTAAGCAACATGGACAGGTTAACATTTCGTTTGTTAGTGGTTCATACAAATTTTCCACTCCAGGCTCCGACATCTGAATACAGAGAATTGACCCGGCTTGGCATCCAATCAAGTGATGAACGGGCCACAAGAACTGGGTGCTAAAACAGAGGTTAGATTTACAATTAAATAAAACTATCCTTAATCTGATGCAGATATTTCAATGAATAGTAAAGTTTTACCAAAGAAGCCAACTTCGCACTTGCGTTCTCAAAAAAAAATGCTATGATACTTAAAAGTAACCAAACGGCCGACATGGTCCCAGTTTCATTAATAAATGCAACTCCCATACTAACGATAATGAAAACCTATCGGAGCTAACATCGTTAAAATAATTGGAACAGTTTAGAACTTTTTGTTTAATGACTCAATTAAGGGCTTACGCTGTTCTAGTACTCTATTCTTTTATTCCTATACTAGGGATACACCTCAGCTTCGAACGGGTGTTATTTATCTTAATTATACACTTAATCCTTTCTCATGAATTACCCTGTCTATTGGTAAACCTCGTAAAAAATCATACAGTAGTTTTCGAGTTTCTTGTGAACATACAGATAAACAGACTTGGTGGCTTTATCTTGTATTATAGTAAGGATTAGAGCATACCTATATAGATTAGACTTTCACGCTGATAAATATCTCAATTAAAAAGTTATTGTGAATCCACTCACTGACTTATCAATGCCCAGTCTAAACCCATGGACCTAGAACGCTAAAATTTTGTACAGAGCTTTCCTTAATGATGACAAAGAAAAAAAAAGTATTTTCCAAAGTTCATCCTCTAAGGGTATGAGAAGGGTCTTAAGTGTGTATAGATAATCTACATACATTCACGCGGGCAAAGTCACTGGCAAAAGTACTTAAAGTACCTAAGTCTTTAATACTAATGGATGGTCTACAATTGAAAATATTAGTTATATTATCCCCATTCATTTGATTGTGTATAAAACTAGAAGCCTGAATTATGGTTACAAAGCTATCATTGTTCAAACACTGTATATTTAAAATGATATTCAATTTAAACAAGTAGTATAATTATAACTGGTTAAAGTTTCTGAATTTTGTCATTCATTGACTGACCGATCATCAAAACTCTAATGTACTTCTAGCAGACATAAAAGCTTCAATAGAATACAATTAGTGCTTAGTTTAGAAATCAATGAAAATTAACATATTTTATAGCACAATTATAAGAATAAATCTAAAAACAGTAGGTTAAAAGATACGTCACAAAAAAAAATCTTATTGCGATTCGGTAAAATCCTTTAGACTTCATTCGAGAATTGGATGAATATGTACATTTTTCAATTTTAGTGGCAATACTTTTTCGCCGGTTTTCGTGAAAATAAGGGACCCAAGACTCTGATTCTCGCGAAAATCGGGGAGAAGAAACTGAAGAGAAGAAACTTTTTCCTCAGTTTTGTGAAAATTAGGGACCCAGGTTTCTAATTTTCACGAAAGCTGAAGTAACGGTTTGGCCAATAAAATAGAGAAAAATTATATTCACCCAATTAAACTATTCCGTACAAACTTCCCTATGTACTTAAATACATAGGGAAGTTTGTGCGGAATCTTCAGTGCGCGAGTTCGAGTCGGCCTTTTTTTTAATATTTATTATTTAGTCGGGGTCGTGGTAGACCACGAAGGAGATGGCGCGACGAACTTGATAGATTCCACCGGAACTGGCAAGAAGAAGCCCGGGCGCGTGCAAAATGGAAGGAGTGGAGGGAGGCCTTTGCCCAGGAGTGGGACAGAACAGGCTAACAAATAAATAAATAATTTATTAGAAAAGCTTGTTACTTTTTGACTATTAATATCCTCTTTACGCCACCTGCTTGATAATGCCCTTTTATAAATACGTCATACAAACACACTTATATCAAATCATTCTATCCCTAGGGAGATAATGTAGTACTGGCGCAAATATGAGCCATCTTTAGGGAATAATGAGATTTGAATTTTTAACGTCAAAAATCGAATTAAAATATACATGCGTCAAAAAAGTTTGTTTAAAATTCAAACTGGCCATTAGCAAAAATAAAACGGAATAAAACGTGTGTAAGACGGAGGCGTTATAGAAAATTGAAACTATAGAATAATGGAGTAGTGAATTGTGGTTTTTTTATTTACTTGTAAATATATTACTTACTTATATTTCTCTATTAAGTGATTTTGTCGACTAAATTGTCTTTTATTTATCTCAGAGATGGTGTAAAAAGTAGAGTATCCAACACGGGGATAAAGCTGTCTTTGTCTTGGGCGGCTTGAATTCTACACTTCACTCAGGTTTCTTTATTAACTCCCTTGCGATGCCCGGGAGTTAATCAGTCAGTAAATCAGTACCTACAGTCATGTAGTACGGTCATTCACGCGAGTGACGAAGCGAAAAGCGAGTCAACATATTTCATATTTTTAATAATCGACTAAAACCTGTTTAAATGTCAATATATTTAATTCTCCCTCTCTATTATCTTATTTTAAGTGCCTAGTTATAAAAATGAAGAAATGGCACAAAGGTCAAAAGGCCATGCCATAAAATTGGAAAAAAAAGTACCTAGTTAAGGTCCAAGTACGGGTCCAAGTGACCAGGTCATAAAAATACAAAAAAAAAGTACTTAGTATGAAAGGTATGAAATGAGAATGAGAGCTTTTACACGAGATTTATTAAACTCCCTTAGTTCCGAATTATTCCGTCCAAATCGATTTTATTGCGAATCCGACCAAATTTACAAGTTATAAAATTTAAGGACTATTGAGTACTATTTGTGACATTACGCGTTGGTTGGATTCGCGCCATAATCGCTTTTGACGCAATTCGGAACGCGGGGTCTATTTAAGTTCTATTGACATTGACAGCGTAATTTTCGCGCCATTTAAACCGATGTGTCATGTCATTTCAATTTTTTGTTACGCATCGCACACCGTTGTATAACATAATAAAAAGTAACGAATGCCTGTATCTCGTAGAATATCGTTATAAATAATTCAATTATACAAAATGCACGTGCGAATACGTATATTTGGTAAGCCAGATACTGTTGTAGTGGTTGAGTCTAAGTTAACAAAGATAGATCAGTTCCGGCGAGTTATAAAGGAGAAGTTTGATGTTCAACCGAAATTACAGAGATTATTTTACGGTGGGAAGCTGGTAAGTGAAAACTTGTAATTTGTACCGACAATCTATTTAAATTTTTTATATCAAGTCTTTTATGAATACAGAAGTTACGAGGTCATATTATATGCTTGCTTTATCTCGATGAATTCAGTGTTTATTCACGTAAGCCAGACTTTGTGACGTCACAACCCATCGCGACCGTTAAAAATGCCGCGATGCTAAGTGCTTACAGTGACCCCTTCTTGAATTTATGTTATGAATTCCTGAATTGATGTGTACTTACCTGGTAAGATTCACATGGTGAGTAAAACTCAACGGATGCCAAGTTGTACCATCCATCAAACATTGAAATATGTATATAGTATATCCGACTCTGTTTTCAACTTAACCTTTTGGATTTCTTATGTTACACAGTTCGACATAAGCAATTGTCTTTCTATTGTGTCTCTAATTACGGCATTCAAAGAGTTAAATATGACATTCGCTTAGCAATTCTAGACTGATCGACTGATAGGGTTACATAGTCACCTGAATAGAGTGGCCCATAAACATACTTCTGCAATACTAAATAATAAGTTAAATGTATAAAATCTTATGTTCATGGAAGTCTTAGTAGATCCAATATGATAACCTCTTACTTAAATTCAGAGTTAATAATGAGTTTATGTTAATTTCTTATGTAACATCTTATTTTACAATTTCTATTTCCATTTCCTATATTTTTTGTAAAAATAAGACAAGACAACAGAGGAATGTGGGTTTGAAATTTAGTATGAAACTGGTTCCTTTGTTATATAATATGTCATAATAATTGTATGTGTGTGTGTGGGCAATCTGTATAATTCAGGTGTTCTGTACAAAACCTAGGCAGTGTATAGAATACACGAGGCATCCTTTTAGGTATCCTATACATTTCCTAAATATTGTATAGAAAACTGGATTATACAGATTTATTGTTGTTACACTACAATAATATATTTGTTATAACAAGATAACAATATTACAATAATGTATCACAACTGTGTTTTGCCATATTGTGATATTTATTACACAATGGGGCAAAACATACAGTTGACAGCTTCATCACATTCATGATGTCTTCTAAGCAACCTGGAATACACTGAGATTGCCTGGATACAAAATGGGGTACCCAATTAGTTAAAGAAAATAAGTATAAGTATGCTTAGAGAGAACAGCAGGAGCCGGCGACGCGGTAGGACCAGAAGGAGATGGCGTGACAATTTGGACTCCTACCTTAAGGATTGGACAGAAGTGGCTAAAGACAGAAAGGAGTGGAATAACGGAAGGGAGGCCTTTGCCCTGCAGTGGGACACAACGGGCTCATAATAATAAATAAAAAATAAATAATGCTTAGAGTATAAGTATGCTTAATGTGTTTATGCTGAATACCATAATACATTAAAAAATTCACTCATTTGTATATAAGTCCCAACTCACACATTGACTCTGCAACACCCAGCCCAAACCCTTAGACCTAGCCATTATATCATCTGTTACAATACTTCATTGGGTTTTAAAATCTAATTTATTTCAGCTGGAAAATGGCTACACATTCCATGATTACAACATTAAACTCAATGACGTTATCCAGCTCATGGTGCGGGCACAGCCCCAAGACGTTCCCAAGGAGAAGACTGATGCTAAGACTGAAGATACCAAACAAGAGGCAGATGTGTCCACTGGGAAGAATGTAGAGTACAAAGGTAAGTTTTAGTAATTTATCTTGTCGATGGAGTAACATAGTAGCATGTCCAACATTTTGTTAATGACTTGACACTATTTTCATTGTGCAGATGCAGAGAGCACATTATACGAAGTAGGTGACCTAATAGACATAAGAGACCAACAACTGGGCTCATGGTTAGAAGCAAAAATAACTAGAATAGTGTATGATCCTAACATTCCACATATACCTGATCCAAAAGATACCTCAACAAATAATGCATCAGAGCGCACAAATTCAGATAAGAGTGACCAGAGTTTTGATACGGAAAATGATGTTGAGAACAAACCACCGAGTGAGACAACAAATGCAGATAGTTTGACTAAGACAAAAGTTAAAGGCATTGCAAGGTATTTCAGTAAATCTCCTAAAGCTGTACGGAAGAAACCGGACAAGGAAGTTAGTAAAATAGAAGAGCCCACAGACTTAGATTCAACGCTGCTTTATAAAGTAGAACTGGAGACTGAGTGAGTAGCATTTCATTAATTAATTAATTATTCTGTTCATTTTAATTATCTAGTCTTCTAATGTTCTTGTAGTACATTTTATTTAACAGAATATTTTATAATTATCTTTTACAGTGATGAAGATTCAAATATGTATTGTAAATTAAAAGAAATAAGACCTAGGGCTAGAACCATCATAGACATAAAAGACCTTAAAGTGGGACAGAAGGTGATGCTCAACCACAATACTGATGAGCCCTTGGAAAGAGGATACTGGTAACTGAAAACAAACTATATTAATACTTAGAAATATGTTTCGTCAACTGCCTATGGAATTTAACATATACTTAGAAAAACAATTTAGTCATCTAGCATGGTTCAAGCATAATTATTATTAGCCAGAAAGAGTTGACAGTAATCTACCTTACTACCTAATGACTAAAAATTTTTTAATTATGATTTTTAATTAACAAAGTTACATGTAGGGTAAGTAAAAATACACTAATACATTCGGTTTTACCAACAGGTATGATTTCAAAGTAGCAGAAATAAAAAAATTGCGGGCTACTTACGAGTTGATAGGAACTCTTTACCTGGGTCCTGACGCTGTGCCACAGAATGATACTAAATTGAAGGTGCTTGATAAAATTTACGCTATTGAAGAGGTGGTACCTCTAGCAAAGAGGACTGAGGAGTACAAGCAGATGATGGTCACACCACCAGAGAAGAGTAAGTTAGATTAAAATGTAGAGTAGTGCTTTAGTCTGCATTCAGTTCACTTACAAAGGAAAATAAAACTCTTTTCTTAATTTTTGTCACTGCTTTACAATCTGCCAGCTTCTGCTCATAGCTTTGCCCAAGTGTTGGTGATTACGTTGACGTTGCTTGTCTCCGTTTGTAAGAAAACACGCACAGTCTTACACATCGAAAATCAAGTCGTCGACGGCGCGCGCTGTTCCCGCGCGCCTCAAGGAGTTGTCAGCAACAGCAGGGGCCCAGGCCGGGTCGAAGCCTACTGGGGCCAGGGTTATCCGAAAGGGCGCTCGAGCCCCGGTACGAAGGCTAGAAGGAACGGGATGGGTTTTTTAGTCAGTAAGAGTCTGACACTATCTCCCGCTCCGCCCAAGAGCGGGGGTTGTCATAAGATGATTTTTCCCATCGAAAAAAAAAAAAACACATCGAAAATACATCCACGCGCATTCATGCAGATAACGCGCTTACAAGCGGAGAAATATGCGCACATGCGCGTGCGTGCGTGGTGACACGCAAGGTATGGCACACTGAATCTTATAGTGCCGTGCGTGATTTTGTATGAAATGAGTCAGAGCTTGCGTGAATTTACAAAACGCAACTACGCGCGTGAATGCGTAAAAAACCCGCACGATGATGCAGATCTGTACTCTCGCAAGTGTGCGCGTAGGTGCGTTGACACGCAACATGCAGCATGATGCGTGGCATTGTGGTAATCGTCTTATGCTGATAAAAGTATCATGTCCTTCAGACCCTATGCAATATATAAGTTTTTTACTAAGCATCAAAAATATGCCAGTGTAACAAATAAACAGAATTGATATTTATAACCCAAACAGGAATTTGTTTTAATGGTATAATTTAGTGGTTCTATTCAAGTCTTAATCATCTAAATACTAATAGTACGGGTGTATTTCAGGATCTTTACCACTGAATTGCTTGACATGTCGCGATGACGAAGAAACTCTGTGTAAAGACTGCGGTTGCTATTTATGTTCAGGGAAGGAGTTCCCAGAGAAAGTAAGTTATAAAGTAGTTTAATTTCATTTAAGTATCGCCAAATAAGGACGATTTTTAGGGTTCCTTACCGCAAAAGGAAAAAACGGAACCCTTATAGGATCACTTTTTCGTCCGTCCGTCCGTCTGTCTGTCAACGACTATTTATCTCGAGAACGCGTGGAGGTGGAGGTATCGAGTTGAAATTAAAAACATTTACTCAGGTCTACGATCCCTTGAAGCTGTGAGAAAATCAAACTTGTAAGTTAACGAAAAAAAAAATTGCTGTTTAAGTATGTCGCAAAAAAAGTCTATTTCGACACTTAGAGAATCCAAATTCATTGGGTACTTCCCGTTGACCTAGAATCCTGAAATTTGGCATGAAGCTAAGTATTGTAGCACAAATATAGGAAAAAATGTGAAAACTGTATTTACGTCACAATTTTTACCATAAGATTATTTTCTGATTCGGAAATATCTCAATTCAAAACTCAATTTGGAAATTGAATTGTTTTTTATAGGTAAGTTTGTACGAAACCCTCAGTGCGTGAGTCCGACTCGCACTTGCCCAGTTTTTAAATTGATCTGTTCATTCTTACAGATAGTTTTATGTGACGAATGCAACAACGGCTACCACATGATCTGCCTGGATCCGCCGCTCACCGAGCTGCCCGAAGAAGATTGGTACTGTCCCTCTTGTAAACGAGACCCCAATGACGTTATCGCGCCGGGAGCTGCCAAGCAGACGAAGAAAGTTTCTAAGACGAAGCGCGATTGGGGACGAGGAATGGCTTGTGTTGGTCAGTATCTTATGCTACTATGTGGTTTTAAGATTCTTAAAACTGTAGTTTTTTGTTTTGTCAGTTAATTTGACTATTAATTTTGCTGAGTTATTTGCTTCTGCGAATATTATCAAATGGTTTTGGTCTGTGTTTAGTAAACCACTGCTGGATTACACACAGCTGACAGAGTAATTAATAATATAAGAACTGGGTCAAAAATTTTAGTTCTTTAGAACTTTCCGTAAGGGAAGATGCTTTATTGCCTTATACAGAAATGCTAGATTAGATATAGAGATATCGGAGCTGTGCGGCAAAACACTGATGGTTCTCTGAATTATCAATCAGACTGCGATTTTTATTTGCTTGTCTTTCGTTTACACGTGCTTTTGAGACGACTCGCGATGTTCATTTTATGTAAAGGCAACTGAATTATGCATTGCTAATGTTGAAATTCATTAAAGTAGAATATTTTAATATGTATGCACATATTGTTAGGTTTAGTTTATTGTTTGGTTAAAAAGGGGTAAACTTTATTTTTTAACAGTTAAATAAGCTAACACAGTATTATAGTCATTACAGCTATTACACAACAATGCTTGCGCAAATGAATGCCAATGCAGTTGTGCTCACTATGCATTTATCAAGAGTAAAATATATTATAGCAATACACTTACTTTATCATCAGCTCCTGTCGATTTTGCTAAGCAATGTTGCCGACGGATGACGGGGCAATGGGTGGGTCGCCGTCCGGCCACCCGGTAAGCGTGCGGACCGAGGCTTAGTTATCGACGTCATTTAGTGTTCTACGCGCATATCGAAGAGATGTCAGCACAACCATAGGGGCTCAGCGGGACCAAAGCCTATGGGTTGACTTCCGGAAGGGAAACCAGTGGTTCTAGAACGAAAGGCAAAGAACAAACATAGGTGTGGTTTTAATCAGTTAAATTCGACATGCCCTCTTGCTCCGCCCAAGAGCGTTTGTTTTAAGTTAGGTACACTTTACACCAATTCTGAAAACAATTAAGACAGGCTGGGCTGGACAGTATGAATATTCCATCTTTTTTGCTGACAGTATTCCAATAATTCTTTGATGATATGAGTGTCTGGAAGTGCTGGGCATTGATTTGAGCTTCAGGGCAAGCTGTACTTAATGTTTTGGATTTCTGACCAATTTTACATGAGTGCAAAACATGCGTATTACACGCATGTTTTGCACTCATATAAATGTTACTTACATGCATTATTTTCAAAATTTTTGTTGGCTGGCCGAAATGCAATTAAATATGACACTGAGTACTGAATGCGAACCTATTTGTACTCATAAATGTTGCTTTGGATGTGCTATATGCGAACGCAGTTTTTGTAAAATATTGTTTTCAATACTGGCGGCTACACTAGATGTGAAGGGAGGAAGTAAAAATACAATTTAATGTCACCTAGGCTTACATGGGCAATTGTATAACGGCAAAAGCTAGTGAGCCAATGACGTTTTCTTAAAGAAATTAATTTCGTACATGCGTAAATCAGTACGAGTTTTGAAAAAAACGTACTTTATTTTTTAATTTTATCTCTACAAATCGATAGTGGTTCATGTACCGGATCGACCCTCCACGGGGTCAAAACGATTAAAATTTAACGGTGTATATTGGAAGGCCTTCTACAAGGTGGACCGATGACCTGGTGGATGCGAGACGCACAGGAACGTTCGTTGTGGCAACGCTTGGGGGAGACCTATGTCCAACAGTGGACGTATATCGGCTGAAATGATTATTATATATGTAAAGGTTGCAGGAATCCGAAGGATACGGGATGCGCAGGATCGTTCTTTGAGGCGACACTTGGGGGAGGCCTATGTCCAACATTGGTCGTCTGTCGGCTGATATGATGATGATGATTATTATTATAATAGATGTATGTCAACGTATCTAACTGTAACAGTCCTCATTTTTTGCCAATATACAACAGTAGGTACTGCTTGGCGTTAGAAACTGCTGGTGCTTCTCGTAATGTTCTTGATTGATACCTGACTCAAAGTCTCAATCTTGGAGTCAGAAAATGGTTTACTGCGTTTGGAATTTGGCATTTTATTCCAGTGTATGGACAACAGCTATTATTGGAAATAATCTAAAAAAAAACTAACAGACGTAACGTGTGTTAGTTTTATTGGCCACAGTATGTAATAATAATGCTAAATTACTTTGTACTAAGTTAAGTTTTTGTGCACGACAAAGAATTAATAATATTAGGCGCCGCTTTCTCACCAATCGGGGGTTGTCTTTGGGTGCACTTGCATAGCAGATAAGCGTCTGTTGGTATCACATATCCGTAAAAATAGTTTAAGGGGCCTCTGCGCCTTGGCTTGGGTCCCTCGTACGCCTTCTAGGGATTCAGAACCCCAGGGTCCCGAGAAATATAAAGAAAAAAAATTGCTGCTGCCAAAGTATAGATCTAGTAAAAAAATATATATTTGGTTATAATTTTGAGATACATTTTTCGTATTTCATGAATTATAATATCTGCATCTGACTTTACAGGTAAAACGAAGACTTGTGCGATGCCACCCAATCACTTCGGACCCATACCTGGCATTGAAGTCGGCATGTGCTGGAGATTTAGAATACAGGTAACATCATATTTAACGACAAATTTTCATGACAGATTCTGAGGTCTAGTGACTAGCACTAGACCTCAGAATCTCTGCCATCTCGTGCAATCTGACTGTAAGAACGGGGCACTTGGTAATGACCTCACATCTATACTTGGCGTCCGACTAGTAACTATCCGGAGCGGCCCGAGCCGTCGACGGCGCGTAGTGTTCCAAGCGCGCCTCAAAGAGATTTCAGCAAAACCGTAGGAGCCCAGGGGCCTACTATGGCCATGGGTTCACTTCCGAACATTCCGAAGACAACGAAGGAACGTAGGAGTGGAATTTAGTCAGTAGTAGTCTGACACGCCCGCCTGCTCCGCCCTAGAGCGAGAGAAGTCAATGGATGACTTCGCACCTTAAACACGCCGTATCATGTCTTAAATTTGGACACGGAAACTTATTACTTGGGCGAAGTTGCTGGCAGAAGATAGTTTGTCATAATTTCTACCCTAGTCCATCCAATAGATTACAACATGTCTTGTTTTATTTTATTCCAGTTATCAGAAACGGGAGTCCATCGGCCGCCTGTTTCGGGAATCCATGGTCGTGATGTAGAGGGAGCTTACAGCATTGTGTTGTCAGGTAAGACGCGATAGGTATCCACCTGTGGGTATCTAGCTAGATGACTATTCAAATCTCACAGCTTCAAACCACACGATGACCTATGTGACAGATAAATAGTTATTTTTAATCTATTTACATGGTATAGTTTGCTTCTAATAAATGTACAGCTATCCTCAAGTCTAAGGTTTGACTTTAAAGCTTCAGTGTCGCAAAAGTAAGGGCTAAAGTTGCACAACTAAAGTGTAGTAGCAACAGGGTTCGATTCCCAGGTAAGACTTAAGGGTGTTTTTGGGTTTTTTCATTGGCAACTTTTCAGAAGTTTCCTGAAGTTTTTAAGTTGGTTTTGCCAATCTCTCCTCTCAGGTTTCCTGGTGATGGTCCTTTAGGACTCTGAGAGTAAAGAAACACCGTCGTGCACAATTATACGGGTATCTTCTGCATACTGGGCAGGTGGAAATCAGTCCTAAAAGCCTTTCAGAAACTGATTCCGTCAAACTCGAAGAGAAAACCCCTACTCTTCTTTAAGACGACAATATTTTGCTTAGGATTTGCAAGCATGGATAAAATAAAAGTCATGAAAGAGATTGGGGACTCTACACTCGACGTTGTATTTAGTTGTGATTACATTTAGCTAGGACAAATTCTGATCCAGTTAGATCAGTCTAGCATCGAGAAAAATGGCAATCAAATCTGACTTGGCGCTTGGACGCTGGCAGCGTTTGGGTAGCTGCGCGGTATGTTCAAGTCATACACACAGTGTTTCAAAACAAAATTCTATGATCAGAACTTGTTGCTATTGATAATAAATGGCTCTGAAACGACGTGGTCGCTCAAAATAGGCCTGATTAGAAGGCTCGAAGTCACCCTTAAAGGTAGCGGAAAGCTCGGAGTTTCATCAGAAATTATGATGAACTAGCTGACCCGGCGAACTTCGTACCGCCTAACAGTCTATTAATGTAACCAGTCAGTCAACCAATTCTGACGAATCAAAACCTAAATAATGTATCAAGTTACACCAAATTTTAATGCATAAAAGTTATCTTCATCGATTTCGAAAATTTTACGTGATGCGCGCAAAATTAAAAACTTATACAGATTTATTTTATGTATAAGATGGCTTGGTAAATATACTAATTTGAAGATTGGTTGCCATGACCATAATTTGGACTAATTTTGCCTATGCTGTCGGGTTTTGAAAAGTATTTATTCATCATTAGCAAATTGAAATACTTGAGTTTGGCTATGTCTCTCGTATGGTGTCAATGAACCTAGCAACATATTTGCTCCAGGTGGCTATGAAGATGACGTGGACTACGGCAACGAGTTCACATACACGGGTAGCGGCGGCCGGGACCTCTCCGGCAACAAGCGCACCGCAGAGCAATCCTGTGACCAAACGCTCACCAGAGAAAACAAGTACGTGCCTTTATTATTTTTTCTAGTTTGTCCGTCTGTCTGTCACCAGGCTTTTTCTCAAGAACCGGGATAATTAGACTGTTGAAATTTTCACAAATGATAGATTAGAATAAAGCTTATACAAAAACTTTAAAAAATAAAACACAAATGAAAAAAAAAGAAAAATGATTTAAATGATGTATTTCTGTTGCCGCTATAACAACAAATACTAAAAACAAAATAAAATAAATATTTAATGGGGTTTCTCACACAACAAATGCGACATTTTTTTTTTTTGCGTGACGCGGACTTGTTTCCCGCATATAACAAATATTTGTATTTCCTACAGATAGTAGTTTCGGGTCTGGGAGTATTGTGGTGTGAATTTACATGTTTGTGCACGTAGGAGCATATAGCTCTATTGTGGAGCAATGTTTAAAAAAAAAATAAGAAAAAATACACTACTAATTGGTACAATGCATAGTGTCACAGATAAAGATAAAAAGTAATTTGTTCCACAGAGCTTTAGCGCGTAACTGCGCAGTGAGCCAAGTGAACGAGGAGGGCGGCGACGCAGGTGACTACTGGCGGAACGGCAAGCCCGTCCGCGTCGTGAGGTCCTACAAGATGCTGAAGCACTTCCCCAAGTACGCGCCCAAAGAAGGCATCAGGTCAGTAAAGGGCTTTCAGTACTTCGTTCATTTGGGGAACCACCAATTATACCGAGTTTCTTCGTACATTCATAATTTCTAATAATTTTATCAGTTTCATGTAATTAAATAAGAAGTGATTAAATTTTTGGGGGATATTAATAAACACACAACAATATGGTTTATTATTTATTTCTTGGTGCACCATATTTTTTGTCACGTATTGGTGTCATTGGCGTTTACGACAAGTTTTTGTTTGTGTGGTAATAGAGTCTAATGTTTAATAACATTGAAATGCAATTTTGTTCAGGTATGATGGCATATACAAAGTAGTCAAGTACTACCCAGAGAAAGGACTGTCAGGGTTCCGTGTTTGGAAGTACCTGTTGAGACGAGACGACCCTAACCCCGCGCCGTGGGAGCCCGGTGCTAAGGAGTACCCTATTATTGTGAGTATTTATCACATCTTTTTTATTCCCGTCGGCTCCCAAGAATAACCACAAATGGTACTTATTAGAATTGAAAGATTTACATTATTTTTATATGTATAAGTATATCTCAGACCACTGAGGTCGTGGACCTTTGGAAGGGATATTAGGAGCCGAAACCAACTCACAGAGGCCCTTTAGTAATTTTTAATAAAACTTGGTAACTACTGATGATTATCACTGTATGCGCTATGCTAGTGCACCCAAGGGCAACCCCCTATAGGTAAAAGTCTATTATTGCGACATGAAAAAACAAAGATAAAAAGGCTATGGTTTTTGGAGTCTTAAGTGGACTGGTTACCAGGAACTATGTCAAGACTATGACTAATATTATAGCTAGCAGGTGTGTTCTACTACTGCACAAAGTTCTTCTTTTCTTTTCATTGTTGATGTTTTTAAAGTTCACAAAATTGCATAAGAAGTAAATAGAAAAATCAATGCTACTATTCGTTGTAATTTTATAACTCAAGAACGGGCTCACCTATCCAAACTAAATGTTTAGGCTTTGTTCGGACTATTTAGTAGATGGTTTATGTGAAGTTTGGTAGGGTAGAGTAGAGTAGGGTAGTGTTGACAGCTAACTAAAAGGTATCACAACATAACTTAGGCGGTACGAAGTTGGCCGGGTCAGCTAGTTTAATTTAATTTTCAATAACAATTTAAATATACTTGGCTCATCTTATAAACAACAGCCCCCCTAGCCAAGTTACAATCGTTTCGCTTGCGTCGAACGCTTCGAGTTGGCCGCGTCGCCGAATCTTTTGTTCTCACCACGTGACTGAGCGTTGAGATGACGTCATTCCCGTACATTTGAAGCTTTCTACAAGCGTTAACGATTGCAGATTTGCAACATGGCTAGGGGTACAGGTGTCTTATGTTTAAATGCTTGGTGAGGATGCTGGCACCCTAAACTCCATCTCACAGTGGGTGTCAGAGTTCATCGAAAATAATTCCTTTGTTGTAAATGTAAAGCATAATTGTTAATAATGTTGAAGTATTGTAGTACGAACTGAAGGCCATGATATTTATCTTTTTTTTTGTTTGCTGTTCTATATCATGTCTTTCTAGTTCATAAGGTAGTTATCCAAACTTTTCCATCATCTTCCTCGTGGCCTGCTACGGCTCCGTCCAGCAGTTTCAGAGCACCAATCTTGAGTTTTCCAAACCAACTGCTCTATAAATTTAGTTTGGTATTCATCATATTTGATATTTTATAAAATTTTGTTGTCTTCAAGTTTAGAGTGAATAGGTTCTTTATAAACTGGTGCGATTCACCATCAACGATTTCATCACTGCTTACCATCAATTGTGATCACAGTCAAGCAGTTTATATTAATTAAAAATAAATTTTGTATATCATAGAATTTATTAGTGTACTAGCTAAAACAGCGAACTCCGTACCGCCTAGCGGTCAATGAAGGTTGTATCTTTCAATATAGTCAAAGGATTGCGATGAAACAAAAGCTAAGTAATATCAAGTTACACACAATTTTAATGTATAAAAGTTATCTGCATCGATTTCGTCCATTTTAAGTGATGCGCGCACAACTAAAACCTTCTACAGATTTATTATAAGTATAGATTATTATGAGTAGGTTAATGATATTTAAATATTGAGTACAAATTAAATTTTTAAATGTATTTTATTTATTGTGATACCTACATCAGTGCATATTACTGCATCGTGTAGTTTTTTAAATCCAAACGTTGACTGGTGAGAATGTCTTGTTGCGTTAAGTTCGCGTCTGTACTACATAAAGGTTAAATAAATAAAATAAATAATTATCTGTATCTTTACAGTATCCCGACGGTTACTTAGAAGCAGAGGCCGAGAAAAAAGCTCTGAAACAAAAGATCAGTAAAAGCGGGAAAAGTGCAAGCAATAAAGGCAAGGGTAGTAAAAAGCGCGCGCTGAGAGAAAGCAATCAGACCACGTCAGAGAGCGACACGTCGCCGCCCGTGAAGAAACGGAAGACCACAAGACTAGGTAAGCAGACAGGAGACGACACGATCTCCGATGTGACGGTGAATAACGCTTGGTTACAATTTACAAAAATACAGAATTTCTATTATGTAAAGTGTAAATTACTGTATTACGGAAAATTGTTTATTTAATACTTTATGCACATAAACATACAGAGGCGGAATTAATGCCACACACAACATAATTCTGGAATAAAAAGTACCCTATGGTAATACTATATTCCAAGACATGTTTCACCCGTGTGCCTTGTTCATTCAAATGCATTAAAACGTGAAGAGGTAATAAATAATCAAATGGAGTAACATTTTGAATATTAATATAACTAGATTTTATGAGTGACTTCGTTCGCGTTAATTTCTCCCCTCGGGAACTGTATTTTTTTCTAGATCAACGGTACCCTGTCTTTTTCTGGTAGTGGATAGTGTTTCATGTACTGGATCGACCCTCCACCGGATTAAGCCAATTAAAAATTTAACGGTGTATATTAACATTCTAGTGATACTTCAATATTGCGGCTCGTAATGAGCAAAGTTAGTTGTGTGTTCCCTTTTAGAAGTCAATTTGAATGCGTATTCATAAAAACGCGCTATGTATGAAATTGAGCACTCATTCAACCCAAGGGGCAACTTCTTTAATTTTAAAGAATGTAAAGCACTGCATATTTCAGTAGATTTTAACAACTTTCAGACATTAATTGCTGTTGATATGATATTGTGACTTTTATTGCATTATTTTTGTCCCTTGTTCTTTCGCTCTGATACGGGTACTTACATAGGATAGCTATTTTTTTTCCATTTCTTCGCTGGACAGACTATAGCAAACAGTAACTTTGTATAAACTTAGTTATATTAGTATGTATCTTAAATGTTAATATTTTGATTCGCAAGGACAGCCTAATACGATGAAAGCAATTTCTTGTAATACTAAAGAATAATAATTTCAGCTGTCAAAAAGAAAGCGTTGAGAGAAAGCAATCAGACCACGGAGTCGGAGAGCGAAGCTTCGTCGCCTGGCGCGAAACGGAAAACTTCAAAACAAGGTATGCAGGCCTAGACTTATGTTCTCATGAGGTTAGGGTTTATTGGACATTCCTCAAACTTTCGATGCGATGATATCGTTGCTAAGATTACCGCTCTGGGTAGCGAATACCGCACGGATCAACTGGCGCTACATACATTTTGAATTACCCGCGCCCGCGCTAGCACCCCAATCTGCCTCCACTCTGATTGAGTTATTAGTAACTCTAGACTACACCCAGGTCTATGGTCCTAGAGGACGGCCTTAGAGTCGTATTATAGTGTCTAACTAAACTCATCATTCCTTTGAAAAAAATTTACAACCGCGTTTTTAATATGAGCAATTTTACTCACGACTCTGTTCACACTGTTATTTTATACTCTGCAAGCGTCGACAAGCGCGACCTTCGTGTCCCGCGATAATCGCCCGCCAAGCTTTGTGTACCCACCACTGAGTATTGTGATCAAGGCAAATATCAAGTAATACTCGTATTGTCCTATAAAGATACCATGTAAATGGTGATATATCCGTGCAACTGGTCCAGTGGTGAAAACGTGACTATAGTTGTGTTTTACCGTGAAACAGGGTAAATAGAGACTTAGGGGTGAACAGAGACGAAACTTTGGTTTGGTTTTTTACTTTGATACTATTAAATTGGCAATTCATTAAAAAAATTATATATTTAAATGCTGCAAAAAATATTCAAATATCGAAAAAATACCCTTTAAAGTTTTGTCTCTATTCACCCCTAAGTCTCCATTCACCCCATTTTACTGTATTTCTCGTTTAGCTCCCTTCATCCCGTCTCTTAGTTATCAACTCACTAAAATCTAAATATAATTTCAGCTACACCAAAAACCAATGCCACTCCAAAGTTTAAGATATTCACCAGGAGCCCCGGCAAGAAGTCTCCGCGGAAGAAGGAAGTGGAAAGTGCTTTAAGCGAAGAAGAGCTGGCTGCGATTAAAGCAGATACAATGAACAGCAAGATATGGGATGAATGTCTCATTGTGTGTGACACGAGGGGCAAGAAGGTCAGTTTCTCCATTGTCGTACAACCGCTTTTACGTTATTATTATGTTATTACACATCTTTCTCCAGATATTTTGGATACTCAGCTATCTTGTGGATGTTATGTAGGTTTTTATTGTAATCAAATCATAAATTTGTGTAAAACTAATCCAGTAAAGACCTCTAAAAATCTGTTATTTTACGTGAATTTTGGCCTTCCACTCGTATACTAAAAATATAAAAAAATAACCTACATCTATAGCAGCCTTGCACATTAAATCGAGATTCTGAATGACGACAATTTTTCTCAAATCTTTCAAGAGTTTTAAAAAACACGTATGTCCTGGAACTGGTTTGTTGTAATCACCGTATTACCGAGTGTTAACAGAGATTTAAGACTTAATCTCTCTTTATTCACGTTGCTTCTATATCAAACATCGCGTTGGATTGCGTTAGATAAAACAACAAGCTTTTAAACCATGCTTGACGTTGACGGTAGGCGAGTGAGTTCCTAATTGACATTTATCCACCCCCACCACCGCTGTTCTCATAAGACGTTTTAAACGCTTAACAATTTCAATTACCCTGACTAACTCTTTACTTGTTCTTTTTTTATAATTCAGTTATATTTTTTTCATATAGCCAATAATTTCTTGTGATTCGTTTTTTATGTGCAGGAATAATAATGTAATAAAATAATACATTACTATCAAGTTGTCTCATTCGAAACCAGATTTATTTTCTTTTCGTTTTATTACAAACGAAATTAATCCAAGTATCGAGTGCAAGATTAGGATATGGTGATTAAAGAAATCGACTCATCATTATTAAACCCATGATTAGATTATTAGATTTTCTGGTTTACTTTACAGTTATTTTATTTTTCTAGTTTGGGCATAATCATATATGCATAAAATATTATCATGATTTTACCTGATACATTTTGAGTTTTAACTTATCATAGATTCAACTTACTTGCAGCTACATTATTTATTTATTTAAAATTATGTTTTTTCTTCCAGGAATTCGTCGAGTACGTGACGCAGATGTTCCTCTGCATCATTTGTCAAGACGTAGCCGTGAGTCCTGTGACCACGCCATGTTTGCACAACTTCTGTATGGTAAGTAATCCTTCCTTAATTCCGCTTTTAGGGTTTTGCACCGAAAGGGCAAAAGGGGCCCTATTACTAAGACTCCGCTGTCTGTCCGGCCATCTGTCTGTCAGTCAATAAGCAGGCTGTATCTTATGAACCGTGATAGTTCGTTGTTGAAATGTTCGTATATGACGTATTTCTGTTGCCGCTATAAAATCCGACAAACGTGAGTTTGTTGCTACGGATACCCTTCGTGAGCGAGTCCGATTTGCACTTGGCTTGTTTTTTTATTTATAATTTTGCAATAGTCCAATACTATGAGCAAGTGTGATGAAATCCCCCGTGGGACAATCTG
Organism: Mythimna albipuncta; assembly: GCA_929112965.1. Taxonomy (NCBI): domain Eukaryota; kingdom Metazoa; phylum Arthropoda; class Insecta; order Lepidoptera; family Noctuidae; genus Mythimna; species Mythimna albipuncta. The sequence goes on from OV815958.1 coordinate 36,143,538, forward strand.
TATAATAAATAATCTGCAGCTGTTCATTTTCAAAACATGTCTCCTTTTCAATTTTGGTACTGATTCCCGAATGGCCAACGTCACTGCGAGTAGGTTTGAATAAATTGCAAGGCGTGCTTTGTATTTAGAGCACATCGTGTAGTTAGAAGTGCAGTAAATTCCATCTTTCCATATCAAATGATAACAATCATGTTTCTACTAGCAGCTCTTTTAAAGATTTTTTTTTCTTTTAGGCATGTTTAAAGCTGGCGTTCAAATCTTCCGGCCTTCTGTGTCCGTGCTGCCGACAGAGTCTCGCCAAGTACGAGGTAGAGCCGAATGAGGAGCTGAAGACAGCTCTGCGCAGCATCATGGCGGGTTACGACGCGGGCAAGAAATAGACTGATGCTAGGGTTAGTGTTAGTATCACTTGGTGAGGAGGCAATGGGAACCCACTGGATGGTAACTGGGTTGCACGTTGAGTGAGGCAGCCACGTCGTAGTGATTTTAACAGTTTTGTGGAATAACAACTTTTCGTAACATTACGCACTATCGCGTTAAAACGTGGAACAGACTTGAAGTAGTTTTTAGCTAATGTCTGATCCTTATTGGTTTGAGTATTAGTCTGAGTTAGCTTTTGCCAATATGGGGTGACTTTTAGTAGTTTTAATTCATCGTCAATCTGTCCGAGGGTGGAAGTATTCTCAACTGTGAGTTCAACTTTGAAATATGAAACAACTCGAAAACGTCTGCATTTTTGTTGTGCAAAATATCATACACTTGTTTTTCCTATTAAACAGCAGATTTTAATTTCTGTGAGTCCATTGTTCACTTAAATACAGGGTTATTTTGTACAACACTAACAAACTTGCACGACTGTATTACTAACATCACAAAAAACAACTTTTGTTCTGTGATTTTTTGCAAAATAAAATTAATTTACCAAAAACAAACCTTCAAGATTTCGTTGTTCTAACACATTTCAACTATGACGCGGTGCAAGCGCATCAAGCACCCCGCCCCCCGACCCTCACTCTCTTCCGCGATTCTACTATCACTTGCTTCGCATGGATTTCGTAATATTTAGAACATTCAATGTAAAAAAGAATATTTTCGTATGAAAACCTGATGATCTAAAATATGGTAAATTTTTAAAATACCTAGAACAAAAGTTGTTGTTTATGATGTAACTTAGTCTTGAGAGGTTGCCAGTGATTTACAAAAACCCTGTATTAAAAAAAATGACATGGTCTGCTTCGCCTTCTGGAAGATTGCTAATTAATTAGAAATCACTGTATTAGCTTATTAGCTACTTTTTCTCTGATCTTCATTTTGGGGCCCTGTCAATTGCACAATCCTCAACTTATTTTTGGTGACTTAAAAGTAGTAATTCATAAGCAGCCCAAAATAAAATCTAAATTTTCCTACCGAGACCGGAAAATTCCCATATTCTGTAGCCTCAAATAAAATACTTAGTTGATCTGATAAGTTAAGCGCCTATTACACCACTCGATATTCAGAGTCTTAGTCTATGTAGCGTAGTGTAATAAGGGTCAGAAAGTCTTACTCGGAATGAAAAATAAGACAGTCTGTATACCGTGTGCTGAATAACGCATAGTGTAACAGGCGCTTTAGTTGTAAAAGTAATAAGCTCTAAGGAATGTAGGTCAGAAGCCACTACTAAGGCCAGAAGTAAACTAATAATTAGGTAATGAAAAATATTGCAAAGATTAGACAGTAACCAATGCTATGCTTCACTATTATTCTTGTATTATATTTATAATGTTTTCACAACTGTTACAGTACTTACTGTGATATGACGTATGTAGTGTTATCTAACAAAATCAGTGTTTTGATCGTATGTTTAGTAATCACAGGTACAGCATGTATCCGCCCAGGTAGGACACTGCATTTTATTCTAAGCGACCACGGTTTATGAACTAATTTTGATTGTAATTAACATGGTGTTAGTAAATGTGCTATTATAACTCTAACTGCTTCAAAATGAATTAAGCAACGTAATTAAAAAAAACAGCAATTTGCCAAAAAAATGTGAGAAACACAGAATTTCACGTAAAACAATTTTATATACAACCTTTCTTCACATATATACTAAAGTATGTGCGGTACCTGAAACACCTGTCTAGTATTTTTATGTAAGGAATCCATGTACAACATTTCAAAACTGTATTATGAATATCACAAATTTATAAGCCAGTTATGATACTTGGTTGGCGACATAAATGCATGGTCACCGTGCCACCTGGGCGACAGAGGGGTTTTGCTTTCGTAATAACCTGCCGTGACCAATTATGTACTTAGTGTCGGGGGTGTCCAACATGTGACCTTTTTTAAATATTTTTGGGAAAAAATATCAGATGGTGTAAAAATTATTAGAATTGATTCCGTTACTGATTGCGAACAAACTATTCAGGTTTCGCATAAACTATAAATAATGTTGTATATATATGGCTTCTGGGACAAGTCTCAGAGGTAGACAACAGGTAGTAAGTCCGAATAAATCCTTATGTACCTCGCGTTATGAACTGAGTAGTCTATCTCGCTCGCACATATGGAGCTTGTACAGAAGGCACAACGGATCTTGAGCGCTCGGCGTTAGAGTTATCGCTTTGCGCATTCCGTACGTTGACGAGCCAATCGTCTTTGTTGTTAGATACATGCAGCAGCGCAGGGAACGAATGAGGAGAGACATCTATGACGCGATGGCTCGGTGAGCCAATCACTGACACTCCCCGCCCCCGCGTCTCACTTCGCACCACTAAAGAGATCGAAAATCTGACTCCTAACCGCTCAAAATCCGTTGTGCTTACTGTAACAAACTATTGATGAGATGCAAAGCATTCACATTGCTATTGCTACTAACATTTATGGTCGACGACTCCGTACCTAAGTATTCCGATACCGAGTATTGTAACGCAATAAGTACCGCATGTGAATTACTCACATTTGAAACTTTCTGTGATTTCCTAATTGTAATTTTACTGTTAAAAAAACAAACATAAAAACGAAATTCCAAAGCATTATTTGAGAAACATCGTGGAAGTAATTTAGTTGTAAATAAATCCATAGTATAAGTATGCATGTATTGTACTCGCCTTGAAATTATGTTGTAATTTAATGTAGTATAGTATTTAAAACGCGATGGAGTAAATACTTATAAGTGAATGAATAATTACTACCTCATTACGTAGTTTTAATTGTCAGTAGATAATTTAGTAGAATAAAATATAGCGGCATTTTTATTGTAGTCGGCCTGAAATATTATAACAAGCATTTGTTGGTCGTCGCTGGAAACTAAAAAGTATATATCTCTCTAGTCCATGTAATAGAGTATAATGGGGAGTGGGGAGTAAAATTAAATAAATTAGGAAAATGAACTAGGACTAGTAATCAGCTACAACATGGAATTGTTCCATAGAATTGACACATTTTAATACTTGGTGTAACCCGACGCATTACCTGCATATTTGTCATAAATACAGTTAAGGGTTGCGACTAGAAGGACATTATACATTAATTAACATTTTAGAATAAATAAAGTAGAATTACAGAGCCAACTATATCTGTGAAACTCCACAATATAGAATTAGCAATATTGCAAAAGAGCTGTGAGCAATCATAACTTTTATTTAACCTCTATAATATAAGTTTTTGTTGATGGACTTTGACTTCCTTTAGAATACGAAATTTCAGGCTTGCTTCATAAAACGATACTTTTACAACATATGCTTGGTATAATATTTATAAGCTGATTTGAGTTAGTTAAGTTTGTGTTCTGAAAGATGGTAACGGGCAGTGCCCTTGGACAGGTGTCGTGCCAATAGTGGACCGCAGTAAGGTGATCAGTTTGGTGAGTCGAGTGCCTTGAATAATAAAAAAAAAATTCAGTAAGGTGATCAGTTTGGCGAGTCGAGTGCCTTGAATAATAAAAAAAAAATCGTAGCAAGGTTTGGTAGAAACTCCAAACTAAAGTTCCAATACCATGAGGTTTGGGTAAAGTCTAATGATTACCATAGGCGCGCATTATAGCTTATTGTATTAAATAATAATCAGCCTGCATGCCCTCTGTTGGATATAAATAATATGTAGATGATGTAATGTTGTGACGACAACAGCTAGTGGGCTTGATGGTGTGTAAAACTTGATGGGTACAATATATTAAACGTTTTGTTATTTATGTTTACTTGTCCCAACTACTTGTTGTGTTGGGATGTCAGCTCGACATGCTTTAGTATCGTGTTCCAATCTTATTTTGATCTTGTAAAGTACAAATATCATAGTTTTTAATCATATTAATATTCATGTGAGGAAGTTTTAACTATTTTTTTTTTGTTTTAGTGTTGATATAAGAAAATATTTTAATAAGCTGAAATCCACATAGCACTGCTTTTTAATTTTGATGTTCATTTACTTACTTTTATTATACATATTTATAAAAGCGCACTGATTTGTAATATGTGTAGGTAGACCAGATATTTCTAAATGATTTCCAATATTACAGAACAACTTGGAATGAGTACTGTTGATGTGTGCAGTTATATTTAACTTTGATAAATGATTTATACATATGTATAGTATTACTTATATGAATTAATGAAAATGTTTAAAAATTACATTGATGTTGATTGATTTATTTAATGCTGTTAAATTTACAATAAGATATTATCTAGAATTTTTGTTTAGTTAGGCTTTGGCTAGATATAAAACCTCTTTGCTTGAGGTCAAATGACTTTATAAAACTATAAAATGTAATTTGGTAGAAATACCATGTTGTGTCGTTCATTAACTAACCATGGAACTAGGATGTACAAATATTTGTGAAACCAGTACATATTTTATTGTCATTGTTAGCGGTCACTTATTTTCTTACACTCAGGTAGTGCGAATTTTAGTTCGATTTCGTAGCGCCTACCGTGTTTGGCAGTGTAGAGAGTTATTTCTCGATCACACATACCGAATAAAAGGCCGAGACAGTGGTGAGTAAGGCAGTAAGCGAGTTGTAGAGATAAGCGGTCGGCTGAGCACTCGGCGCTTTGTTTATACGTACCGAGTATTCGGCCGAGAGCCCTGTCTCGCCCGTTTACTCAGTAAGTGGATCCTTGATCACATTAGCTATTCGAGGTCAGTATCTAGCCTCAGTCTTCTAACTGCTTCACTTGGATGTCCATCCCAGCGGTGGTTTAAGTCTAATATTTAATGTCGGGATGATTTTCCAATAATATGCATTTAAGCTTTGTTTTCATATTTCTTTGATGACTCAATACTTTTGTAATTTAGAGCAATGACAAATTATGCTGGATTTTTTAAATAAAATTGTTAAAAAATTATTTTTAATTAATTAAACCCCAAGCGAAAGTGCGTTCGCGCATCTATTGTCTTACTTTTGTGTCTGAAATTGACGGTATCTGAAAGGTCTTTTATTTTTCTTGTTATAAGTTGAACCAGAATGATTCCCTATAACGAAATGTTTTAGAACATTTTGTCAATGTTTACGGTCTAAATTCACTAGTCAAACTTTTTGAAGGCGCCAAAATATCAACTTACTATGATCATGTCACAACTAAAGGAGTAAAATGAAAACACTAAAATATTATGATAATAATTTTATTACATTGGGTTTTACCTAGTTACACTTCTGAGCACAATATCACTGTCGTGTCCAACACACAGCACAACAATCAAATAATCGACACTACATGAATACATCCTAATAAATATATTATAACATCACAGTTTGTATCAATATGCATGACCGGAACACGCTTGGCATTTGTACGTTATTTCCTACAGATATGTCAAAGGAACTGTTTTTGAAGAGATCCCTATTTAAAAATACATGTTTTAAACAATTATATTTTTAACAACTCCAATTTAGAATTTAACAAGGAAATATTTATAATCAAGTATAACCTAAAAGGTAATGTTTATTTTTAGTCCGGTCACATTCAACCAAAAGTTATATCGGTAACAATTTTTGCGAGGATAGAATTTCATAACTAGATTTTGCTATGACAGTAAAATTAACATAAAACAACATCCAATTTTATTATATATCGAAAACAACTGAAAATAAAGAAAAAGGCGTTTGATAGAAAATTAAATAAGATATAATTTAATTTATAATAATAAAATATTTACTGAGGCTGAAAATAGTGTTACGGTTATAGGCAGATATATATAGTACGTACATAAAAAATTACGCTGGCGCTGCTAGCGTTCTTCTACGCTTGCTTGTTTTTTAAAGTCTGTTACGTAAAATTATTTCCAGCCAAAATAAGTCAAAACAAATAAAACCAAACAGTTTAAAAAGTTTAGTAAAGCTGCAAGGGTTTGTTGTGTATAAAACATAAAAAAAAAACATGACTATATAAATTATAATGCGTTCAGTTAAACTTGATCGATGTTCATAAATTATTATACATGTAAGATTTTAATTTATATTATAAAAAAATTGCTTGCATGAATTAAATTAATACGTGATAATTCCGTCCATCTTCAAAGTGTCAGTGTTTCATTTAATGATACGAATACTTTAGAGAAAGCTCTTGTACGAACACCGAAAAAGCGTTTCTATATAAAATTATTTCCTACTCTGATTGTACTTACGTTACTCTAGCAAAATGCCACCTTTTAACTAACATTCAATCTCACTGAATTAGGATCAACGCTTAACTACGAGTGCTAACATTAACAACTTACCTTAGTTACAACCGCAAACACACTGTTGTGATAACCCGACAACTCTATGATACTGGTATTTAATAGATATTTAAATTATACATTAATATTATCAATACCTATGTAATAACTAAATGCACATATACATATACTCGTATATATTAATTAAGATATAAATCTTGTATGAAGGAAATGTAGGTATATTTAGAAATATTATTTGGGGAAGAAACTATAGCACAGCAGATAAAATTGTAGATTATTGTTATTTATATTTCATTTTATTGATTAATTCAGATAATATTAGATTTAAATAATTACTAATATTAGAATGATATGTGATAAAATGGTATTATGTCGAGCAGCTAAGTGCAGATCAGATGAATGAAAGTAAAACTAATGCTTTGATTTATCGAGCAGCTTGATACAGATCAAGCAAGAACTTAATTGTTAAAATTAAGAGTAAATGTCATCTGAGTCGTCGGGCACGGTTATCATCAGCTCGGAAAATATTCATGATTTTTATTAAACTTTAAAATTTATCATTGATTTCATTATGTTCTTAAAACTTGATTAATCTATAATATTCAATTTAAAATAAATAATTTTATTATTGCTGCATAAAATAAAAATCACCGCACACATACGAATACTTGGATTGCATGGCGCCTCCCCTAGCCTGAGACGTTAGAGAGGAGTGTAGAGGTAATCAAACAATAACAGCATAACATATTGTACCTACGTGACATACCTGCACGCAGTGTATCACACTATCCTAACACTAAAATAAAGCTGTCTTACGATTAATATGAGTCAACAATTCATAATACATCTCTTATAAACTATATGTTAACGTTTGCATGGAAAACGTCCATCAAAAATACTTAGAAATCTATATTGTGTACCTAAGAAGAATCGTTTGCATTGTGAATGCGAGACGGTTCTGCGATGGCACTGTGGCGAGAGGGTTCAACGCTCTCGGTGGATGAGCTCAATTCGGTAGCGTCTGGTTGTGTGCGACGGTCGTGTTGGAGCCGTGGCCGACGCTACCCGTGCCGAACGTGGCGATGATGCGTTCGAGCGAGGTCCAGGTGCCAACCACGAGTCCCAGGACCCCGAAGACCACGACGATGGCGTTCTTTATGATCATGCGGATGCGCTCAGAACGGGACACATAGTACCAGTAGGTGCAGCTCTGGATGAGCGCGGGGAAGGCCAGCCCCAGCGCCGAAAGGCACAGCGCTCCGAACAGAGAGATGAACAGCTCGAGCGCGGGCACGGCCGCTGCGATGCCGACTGTACGCAAATAATTTTACTGTTAGTATCACATTTACGTTAATCGATTCTCAAAAAAAATCTAGATCTTTAGCAGCTACAATATTAATTGTGTAGGTTATACTCACAAGTCATAAGCACAATAGTAGTCCTGATGAGGTACTCCCAGATGAGCCTGTGCTTGCTGTTCAGCAGGCGGATGCCAATGTACTCGTTCCACAGGATGTCTATAGCCACGTAGCACGCGAGGCCGTGGGTGATGAAGATCGCGAAGGCAAGCAAGCACTGGACCACGTTGGCAAGACTGAAGAACAAAGATTGTAAGTTACAGCATTATATTTCATCAATGAAAACGGGCTCAAGGTAGAGCGGTGGCCAGTTAGATAGGCACAATTAGGACACCATATACCGAGCAGTCCACACAGCAAAATATGTGTCAGCAAAATATATGTGCATGCCTTTGAGACGAATCATAATTATGTGGACACGATCTTCAGTAGCGAAACGCCCCCGCTGCTGAAAATCGTGAAGAAAAAGTTCCTTTCAAGCATTCCTCAAAAGTGCAGATGCGAATATCGAAGACCTGTCTTATCTGTATATTTAAAAGACAAAGTCCTGACTCGTCGACGCCTAGCCCAAACCCTTGCTGCCGTTGTAAGTAAAAAGAGAACAATTTTCACCGATTTTTTGTTTTAATACATGTTCGAAAGTTTGCACTCAGGTTTTATGATAAGTATTCAAAGAAAGAAAACATTTTCTAAAATTTACGCCAAAAGGTAATTACTCCCTTTAAACGGGGGTGTACATTAAATATCTTATTGCATTTGGGACATTCAGGGCAGACAGAAGGGTTATATTATATACATCCCAAAACCTTATAAATGGTAAGATTAAAAGTATAGGTTTATGTAAGAACAAGTGCTATTATTAGCTTTTTCAATACACTTCCTCAGAAAGGGACTCTTATTGCACTGCACTTAGGTACATAATGGCCCTTGTTACCAAACTGACATTTTGATTACCATTACGCACTAGTGCTATAATGTAGTTAAAACCTTATTGTTCAACCTCTCCCCCGTCATAATTATATTACATTTGTCGTATCAGGCTGGGCACAGGTCGTCCCCCGGAGTCGCCGGTCAACCCCCGTTTATTCATTTCGGTGAGTGTATTGAAAGGTAAATAAAAAAAATATGGGCGCGCATATGAAAACAGATTTTTACCATCACAAAAGTTTTATAGTTATTTTCTTTACAAGTGTATTGAAAAACGTCGTATGATACACGTGAGTAATTAATGATTACCGTTCTCGGCTCCTTGCCACGGCTCGGGTCTAAATACCGCGTCGTCGGTAATCACTAACATTACACACTTAGGTATATCATAATGTACTATTAAAATTTTATGAGTACAAATAAGGTAGGTACAAAATATAAGGTATTTTTATTAGCAATTAGTTTATCCACTTATTGCAGCACCATACAGCAGTTCTATGTAGTAAGTACGTGTGCTGCTTTTGATCATCAGGTGGTCGCTCAGGACGCTGTACCAATAACTTGTTCCACTTACATATCTTCAGCGGGTAAGTTGAGTGTGATGCTTCCTTCCGATTTTTCGCCATACTGCAGGTACCCGAACAGACCCATTCCGACGTACAGCACGATGATGCTGACCATGGATATGTTCAGCACTCCGAACTTGCCCACGAAGTCACGAGGAGTCTTCATCTCATTCTCTAGGGGCAGGATCTGCAGAAGTAAAGAAAAATTAAGTATGGAAATGCTAGTTTTATAATAGAGGAGTGGTGTTCTTAGTACTCAAGTTGTTTTTGAGGCAAATTGAAAATCAGATGCTTATACTGGTGTAGGATAGTCAAAATAATCTGTAAGTATTGACCTGGATCTCTGAGTTACATATCATTGCAAACTAAAAATTAGTGACTTCCATATTAGTGACCCAGACCTTTGGATCTGGATTCAGATTGGACCAGCCGCCAAAAAAAATTGCGACTGCTTAGGGTGCATAGGAAAACATATAAACTGCCTTTGACAAAATGTATCATGCGACATATCAAATGGAGGGGTAAATATTGTGAGGGTTTCAAATGTATTTTTTTCATATTTTAAAAGAACAAGTTACATGAGACAGATGAAAACTGCTCCCAATTATTTCAATTGCTATTGATTTAAAATGTAGCTATTGTATTCTATAACTCTTCAACCGCAATGAGCCAATGAGTTCCGTCTTTTATTATAGGTATATAAAGTCGCCTAGTCAGTTTTGCTAGTTCTCACGTGTTAGCGTAAGATATGCAAGTTATGATCAGAAGGCAACGATTTTTTTTCGTAGTATAGTTAAACCACGAAAACTCTTATGTAATAAAAGGCATCTCTGCTTTTTCAACAGGAGGTATGTCTACTACTGGGAAACATGTTTTTTGTTGATGAATTTCCATCTATTTAGTTATAAAATGTATCATTATTGACAAGTTATAAAATGTATTATTCTTACCACACCAATAGCTTCAAGCGCGAACAGTACAGTTCCAAAGAAGAGCGGGAAGTTGGATAATTTTCCAGCAGGCACCTTTCCCTCCAGGTTAGGCGTTACCCTGAAGATGTAGTAGCAGATGATCCCGAAGCTAACGATGGTGACCACATTGGCTACCGCGGACAACGGTGCCAGATACTTCAGGTCCCGCACCCAGTTGATTAGAATCAGGGGTAAAAGGATGCATGACATCACTTGGAAAACTGTTATCTCTATGCCAAAATGTTCTTTCAGCACGAAGTATATGTTCTCTGATACGAAAACTACGTAGACGCAGCAGGTTCCAATTTGGTACACCAGTAGGAAAGCGTTTACGACGTGCCTGTAAACAAAAGAGGAATTTTTATTGTCCAGTGGCTGGTATGTGGTCAGTTCAGGGTATAAACTTGGAAAGTGTCAGAGTTCACGATTATCGTATCCAGAGTGCGTAAATTATATTATTGACTAGCTGTGCCCGCGACTTTGTTCGCGTGGACTACAGGATTTTGAATTTATTTTTTCTAAAGTAAAAGTAGCCTAAATCACTCCTTATTACATCAGCTACCTGCCAAAACAAGTCCCGTCAAAATCAGTCCAGCCATTTCAGAGATTAGCCGGAACAAACAGACAGACAAAAATTGTAAAAAATGTTATTTTGGCGTTTGTACCGTATAAATATTCAGCATGTAGTAAATAGCCGTTATTTCAATATTACAAACAGACACTCCAATTGTATTTAACGTATAGATTCGTAACAATAAGTTTGTTCTACAGTATAACTACTAAATGCTAGTTATGTTATTTAGTTACCGAATTTATAATGATTTATTTTTATTGTTGATCAGCTGCCGTCTGCGCCTAGTTTTTGTCGTATTCTGATCTAAGACCTTTATAAAACGATTCCCATACAAAGTTACCAATTTTGAATTATTCAATTGTAATTTATGGGTTTTCCTTTTTTATTTTTTTACTTTTAAACCATTGAAATCGATTAACCTGTTTTTGAAATCGAGCAAGAGTAACGGACAGCAACTGATTTTTATATATCATCATCATTTCAGCCGATAGACGTTCACTGCTAGTCATAGGCCTTCCCCAAGTGAATCCACTATGAACGGTCCTGTGCGCCCCGCATCTATTGGATTCCCACGATTTACCATATATTATGTATTGTTTTTTTATATATTGTTTGTAAATAATAAATATACACAACATATAAAAAAATAAATATACAGTTATAGATTTGTTGATACGGTTCTTGACGCTTTGTCGCTAATACAACACCACACTCGAATTGCAAGATAAGTCGATGACATTGTTTATTATTGAATTTACTATCTACTTTTAAAGTGTTTACTGCTGAACGAACGTTGAATAAGGTTACACCAACATGATATCCATGTTAGATCAACACCACTTGACGCAAGGTCTACAACAAAAATTTAATGCATTGTAAACAGTTCAATCGACATGTTATTCACGTACGGGCTGCTTTTCTTGCACAAAAAAGAAAATAAAGGTTTTAGTAAACCTTGCCCTCCAACATTTTACAACGCATTCACGTGAAGCGGATCAATTCGTTGACGTTTTGCCTTCTGCATCATACAACTGCCTACAAGGCAAAGGCTTTTCCCATGTCTTCCATGTTTTCGACCCAGAGCTAACGGCACTGGTCATGCCAAGATCCATAAACAAATGAAAAATACTCACGCAGCATAAGGCGCGCACGCCTTGCACCATTCGGGACCCTCCAATAGCGCTGCTTCAGCTGCCGCCGTGTACGACATAGAAGGCACTTTTCTTCTCTTGCACAGCACGTAGCAGGCGTCGATGAGGATGTGTATACAGTAGGTGCACAGGACTCCGATGACGATCGTGCCCACCGTGCCCACCACGTAGCCCGCATTGGAGAAGGCTTTCGGCATAGCGAGGATGCCAGTACCCAAACTGCCTTTCATCAGGTGAAGGAAGGTTTCCATGTTTCTGTAGAAGATTTCTATCGTTAGATTTTTGCTTCTAATGACTAAGAGTTTTCAAGAGGGCATTTGGATGTGGTGCTGGAGGAAGATGGTCCATATCCATTGGACAGCATTTCAGGCCAACGTATCATATTGCAAGAACTCAAAATCTCCTTGCGTTTGTCTTTCGAGTACCTTCGCAAGATTCCGCAATGAATTTGCTTTGGTCATATCGTAAGGAAAGTCGGTGGCTACTTCAAAAACTCATCGTGACCGGTAAAGTAGATAGGAAAAGACTTCGTGGCTGCAGCTCATATGTTGGTCCTAACAGATTTGCACCGCTCTTGACTACCTAGGGTATAGATACAGTGCCCTCCACCGCCAGAGACAGAAAGAGATGGAGGAATATCATACAAGTGCAAGTGATAAAGCAAGGAAACGGAAAGAGAAAAGGGAGGAACAGGTGGTAAGCAAGGGAACAGGTCTATCGAGCATTCTAGGGTAGGCTAGTCAAAATTATGACTTTATATTTATTCGTGTCTCCGGGGTTGTGCTCAGGACTAGTCTTGGTCCTTAGGAGACCCTCGGACCTTCAATCAGTGTTCTGTTTGCTACGTTATGTGATGACTATATCAATATGAAGGTAGGCAAGTACAATCGATAAATGGTTCAAGAATATATAATTTAATAACGCTTTTTTGTATCTTCTATTTAATACTAACCACATTTCATAACAAAGTAATGGTTGTGGTATAACGTTAATAAATAATAAAGCGAAATTAAATTAGGTAGGTACCTATTCAAGTTACATGTTGTAGTTTTACAAAGAATAGCTTCATTTTCTTTATTGTGTAGAATTACTAATAATTATACTAGGTACCTAGCTACTTATTGGTTATATTATAAATTATTGACTACAAGCTTCTGCCAGCAGCTTCGGTCGCGTCAAAGTAGAACCTACGAGTATATTGGTACCTCTTATGTCACTCAGTGATAAAGTATTATTCTACTGGTGCTTTATCTTCAAATTTTTAAAATCGTTTTGAGCAGTTTTTTATTATTTATATTTTTTGCATTTTCCATTCCGTTCTGAATTTATGGTGCGCGTATAAGCGTTTTTTTGGTAGATAATTATAATAATAAATTAATTCAGGTTTATTCATATAAATAAATTGTATGTGACACGAAATAGCTAATGTTAGTAAACCAAACAAATGAAATGAGACAAAATAAAACACAGATTTTAAGACCACACCAAAACGCAAACAGCATATAAGTAGCATGCCGTGTTTCTTTTTTGAATGCGTTCAGTCGTATCTAGTGCTAAAGCATCGGAGAGTCCTCCGGTTCGTCAATTCGCTCAAGATGCTCTTGGAACTAGCTCGCATACGGGTTAGGGTCGAGGTGGAATGTTAACCTATATGTTACAGAAAAATTGCAGACTTCATATGATTGTAATAAATCTTTAATCTTTAATAGATTATAATTTCTTGGTATGATACGAAAAAAATCGTTTTGTTTATGTATGTTAAATCACCTCTAAATTCATAAGTTTCCAACATAACCGTGTCGTATTTAGAAAAAATAGTTTACAATATCTATAGATATTTCACAGTCGTACGGCGGCGTTTGCAATTTTCCAGTGACAGATGCTAAAGCGGACTAGATATCTATCTACATTGAAATGTTATTCTAAGCACGATGTGCGGTGTGATGAACAGAGGATTTTCTTGTATGAGTAGCAAGGTTGAGGCTATCGTTCGAAGACGAGATCTGAATTCCAAATCACTACCTGCTCTCAAATGGAGTGTGTGCGTAGTAATATTTTGTAAAGTAGACAGTGTAATATGATCTTATTTATACAATTTGACGGGTTAGGCGGAGGTTTATGACTGAGACAATAGGTAATTTGTTTATTAAAATATATTTGCTTTTGCCAGCGACCCTACCCGCGTTAGAGTAAAAAATATATAGAACACTGAGGCATAGTGCAGCTACATATTAAGTAAAAGAATTTTTAATAACGTTTTATTAGTTTCAGAGACTACACAAACTTACTATCTTTTTGTAAAGAAGTAAAGAAATATTTAATTTTTAACCCTATAAGCACGAGCAAAATGAACATTGTACAAAGGCGGAATTAATGCCTTCAGTATTTTCTACCAGTCGATCTTCACACTGTAGACGTTTGCCGGGTTAAGTCTATTGGAGATTAATCCAGATTCCAGGCTTTTTCACATCCACTTATTCGCACTGGGAACGCGTGGCTATGTCACGACTCATGTAACACACATTATTGTCACAAAATATGTAGGTACCTACAGAAGTCAATCTACATACAAAGCGCGCTCGAGCAACGCACACAGACACGATGTCTCAGTCGCGTCTCGGATCACTCGTCGAACAGTTCCGGCTGAAACGCTCATTAGTGTGCGTCCACCGAGCGTACGGCTGTCCAAAATCAAAACCTAGCAAGGGACATTTTTGATAAAACACGTTTTCTTCAACCAATATTCCCAAAATTTTTTGCTGCGTCTATAACAAAAACAACTGTATTTCTATCTTAAATAGAATCGGAGATATGAACATGTATGAACCTAGCAAGTGCACTTCGTACTCGGTGTTTACAAAGTGAAAAAGCTAGTAAGTAACGTTTCCAAATACAAAAACCTATTAAGTACGGTACATGCTAGGTTTTTGAATTTGTGAATGGACTTACTAGGGTTTTGAATTTGAAATTAGTCTTTTTACTAAGTTTTTGAAGTTGGAATTGTCCCTTACTAGGTTTTTGATTTACAATATCACTGAAGTGTTGAACACGATTATCAAATAATGTCTATAATAAATAATAGTAAGTCGATGAGAACGCGCTGTTCGCTGTTCCATCCAGAAACGAAGCACGTTACTATTATCTACCAGGAAAGGAGAACAAAGATTTGATTCCCGTCTGTAAGCGCTTTTTCCTAGATACACTTGGCTTGAGAACTGATGGACCTATAACTGAATTATCAAAAGCTTTAAGAAGGGACAATTATTTGCAGCTATGACTGGTGAAAACAGAGGTGGAAAAAAAAGGGAATTAACAAAAATTTACTCCGGGAACATATTCTCAGTTACAAACCTACTGTCAGTCATTATCGTCGACATAATTCCCCGTTTACAAAATACTTGCCTAGAGAATTAACAGTACGCGAAATGCACAACAATTTTAAGACGAAATACCCGGAAACACAATGTTCTGATGAAACTTACAGGAAAGAAATTAAAAAAATGAAGATTTCTTTTAATATGCCAAGAGGAGACAAATGTGATGAATGTTTTTTTTTATGGAAGAAAAGAAAAAATACGCAGATGAATCTCTTATGCCAGATAATCTAAAACAAAAGTGTGTTACATAAAGCTAAATCTGATCAAGCTCTCGAAAAGTACAAAATTGATTTGTCACAAAGGAATTCAAAGCATATAAAGTATTTTTCGATGGATTTGCAAATAGTAATTTTGCTGCCTATAATGCCCCAAATTAAAGAAGCTGTTTTTATAAGTCGATTAATTACATTTAATCTAACTTTTGCACCTATAAGTAAGCAATCTCCTGATCCAGCTACTTGCATAGTTTGGTACGAAGGTTACGCCGGTCGAGAAGCTTCCAACATAGTTGATGCTATTTTAACATTTATGAAGAATGAAAGAGATTGCCAACATTTTCATATTTGGGCTGATAACTGTACAACCCAAAATAAAAACTGGACTCTGTTTACGGCTTTAACTACTATAGTAAATACAGAAACAACGATCGAGACTGTGACTTTGAGTTACTTAACAAAAGGACATACTCATATGACTGCAGATTCGGTGCATGGAAATATTGAAAGAAAAATTAAAAGACAAGGAGACGTTTTGGATTTCGAAGACTTTAAAGATGTCGTAAACAGTTCAAGACAAAAAATAAAGGTCATAGATTTAAGTGATTGTAGGAGCTGGCCGAAGAAAAAAAGAGCACCAAGGAAAACGGATAATGAAGACTTGATGAAATCTTTCTTGCTCAGCCAAGTTGTCCAAGTAAAATTCGTTACTGGATCGAGGAAGATTCTTTACAAGACAAGGTAATTATTAATAGTAGATAGATGTAGTAGTGAGTTTAAAGTTAAACCCGTTGATTAATGACTATGGAATTTTCAGCTTTGATGAACCATTTGTGGAGTTAGACTTCCTACCAAAAAAATTTCAAGTAGTTGGGCTGCCTGAAAAAAAATCAGCTCTTGGAGGCATTCCTGGTCAAAAAAAGGATGTGATTGTGGCAAAGCTGGTACCCTTAATGCCAGAAACAAGGCGTGCGTTTTGGGTTCAAATACCCGTAAACAATGAATCAGTTGATCTCCAAACTGGAGGCGAAGTAGCTGAAGAAATTTGATTATGTACCTTATGTTCCTCAATAATTTAATTAAACCATTTTATATTAAGTCAACTGTTTTTTTACTATAATTATGCTACTTACTTGGTTGAAATACGACATAAGGTATTAAAAATAATAAAAAATCCAATTCAAAAACCTAGTAAGTGTTTTTGCTAGGTTTTCAATGTTAGATCCAAAAACTAATGTATAGAGAAACCAATTAACAAACCTAGGTAGAGATCTAACTAGGTTTTTGCTATTGGTTTAGTATCATACATATCTTGAAGTATCCAAAGAAGTCATTAGTAAGGCACATAAAACTTGTCCAAATGCATTTTCATTTAATTTATCTATTTCGTAAAATAAAACAAATCATAATTATTGCCATGAAAACAAGATATGTTTAAAAAAGGAATTATATTCTAAATGGCAGCTAAAAATGTTTCATGTCTTCTCCTGTAAAATTAACTCAGATGTACTTGCTAGGTTTTGATTTTGGACAGCCGCCGGTAGGTATAAAAAGTGAAGTACATGAGATTGTCTTCTGTACATATCTATTTTGTGTTATTGTGTTCATTGTGTTTGTGTGCATTGTTATGATTACGTTCATTTTCTCTCCTAGCGAGGATGCCAGAGTTCCTGCTGTGGGAACATTATAAGGCCGATTATGCTTTAACTACCCATAATTTAGTACCTACCGAATAGGCACAGATAGCGTCATCAACTGATTATGTAACTACCCCCTTTTCTAAGGTATTTTAAAGAAAGAGTTACCACACCCAATGAGGGTGTTCTAATGTGACGTTCACTAGGTGGTAGCACTGAGGCGTCAGGTCCAGGCACCTGTCAATACGCTTGTGTGAATGACATTAGTTAGACGTCGGACATCAACGTCTTGTAGGTATATGTTTTCAAAGAAAAAGAGCTTACAGCTCAATGGCGCCAACTGGTGGTGCAAATTTTCCCAAATCCTTAATGATGCAGCTGTCTGTACTTATTTATTATTATTATATCTAACCAATACTGTTCCACTGCTAGGCAAAGGCCTTGCTCTATGCCTTCCGTTGTTCCCGGTTTTGAGCCACTTCTTGTCAATTCACAAGGAAGACATCCAAGTTGTCCCACCATCTCCTTTTTGGTCTGCCGTGACCCCATCGTGCGATGGGGTCACGGCAGACGGAAGAGGCCTAATGAATACTATGATGAATACTACCTAATGAATACCCGACTTAAAACAAACTCGCACTCAGCGCGAGTAATAAGTAGGTACCTACCTACATAATCTAAACAGCAAATGATCCGTACCTACCTAGATCTATCGATTAAAATTAAATAATTCATCGTATATTGTGTTTTTCCGTATGACTTAAGTTGTTTGAATGCCAAACGAGCTGCACCGCAGCTTGTATTGCAGCAAAGAAGACTGACCGGTAGGGTTGCCACCTTTTTTTTGGGTGAAAAATAGTATTTTTCATCAATTCTGGCAAACAATATAATAGGTACTTTTAGAAAATTCGGGAAATAAAAATACTTAGTACGTTCTCATTTATTTTGAACTAGCTTCTGCCGGCGGCTTCACTCGCGAGAAAGAAGCTTTCTCCACGCACACTTTGGACCTCCTTTTCATCCCTTTAGGGTGTGAATTCTGGAAAATCCTCTCTCAGTGTTCGCCAACGTCATAAAAGGAAACCTGGTGCAAAGTTTCACACTCCTAATCTCAGTAATTTCGGGTGTGTTTATATGTCAGTCAGTCAGATTTACCATTTTATATATATGTAGGATATAGATTTTTCGTTATTCACATTAGACGTTTGAACATTAATGAATGATAGAAGCAGGTTGCAATGATTTTGCAGCGCTGCGCTGAGAAAGACGAATGCCAGTGTGATCGGAGTGAGCTTCAGTATTTATATTTTTGACAATGTCATACAAAAATAGGATTCAAGCGAAAGATTGAGAAATATGTGATAGAGTCTGGGGTGCTAGAACGAGCGCAAACATTTTGGTACGCCTCCAAACAGTGGTTTACTAACATATTTTGGTACGCCTCCAAACTGAGGTTTACCGACATATTTTGGTACGTCTCCAAACTGGGGTTTACTAACATATTTTGGTACGCCTCCAAACGGTAGTTTACTAACATATTTTGACCTTTGGATTTTGGGGTAAATTATTCTCAATACCTATTTGAATTAACGATAAAAATGTAGCATTTTGCATAATATCTTATAAACATAAATAATTATACTCGTGGCAACCCCTACATGACACACACGTGTCTGTGTGCACGTGTTTGTGCTAATTATTTACTCATTGTGTGCATTATCTATGCCATAGAATCAGTAATACTCTTAATATCCTTAAAGTACCTACTACAACATAGTTTGTCTCAAAATACTTTATTAGTAAACATAACTACGTCAATCGATATAATATTCCTGAACCATATATATAGGAGTACCTACCTACCTACTTACCTAGTACCTACTCAACTAGGTTGGTTAAGCCATTTTAAGGGTTTATTTTCTGAAAATAATCCACATCTACTAATATCACCAGTGTAAAGGTGAAAGTAAGTTGTATGTCTGATACGCTTTACGGTTAATAAACTACGGAACCGATTTTGACGATTTTGATTCAACTTCAACAATGGGCATAATTCACTTGGATGAAGACGCGGGCAAAAACTAGTCTAATATAAATTGGTTACAATGATTTTAAAGTTAGTTTGACAGTTTCTTTAAGTGGCATGTCATCCAATGACTTCTCCCGCTCTTGGGCGGAGTGGGAGGGCGTGTCAGCTTTTACTGACTTTTTAGTCCCCTACTCCTATGTTCTTTTCAAGGTTTCGTTTTATGCCCCGGGGTTCTCTTTCGCACAACCCATGGCCCCAGTAGGCTTCGACCCTGCTGGGCCCCTACGGGTTCGCTGACATGTTAAGGTGCGCGTGGAATACCACGCACCGTCGACAACTCGGGCTCGGTCCAGACTAGAGATGTGCCGTTGCCCGCAATATGGGAATATTGCTGGCAATATTGCCAGCAACGGCACATTACTAGTCCGGACGGTTAGCAAGCGCAGTAGTGCCACATCGGTTTATTTACTCATGTGCTAGTGTAGCAAGTGGTGGTGCACGCAATGTAAAAAACCTCGACTTGCACGCAATTTGCTTGCGGGTGGAAACGCGGCCTAAAACTTTTTAAACGCAGTCAATTTCAAAGCTTTACCATAATCTGTATTCCTGTCATATTTAAATAGGTACCTATAGACTTAACATTATCATCATGAGGAAAAATCCTTGTTGCCATTTGTAAAGGATTTAAACGGAAGCCGTATAGGAAGCAGTGGTTACGGAAGTTACGTTTTATATTCATGAGTTGCGTCATTTATGAACCGTCTCAGGTCAAAAAGAAAAAAGATATGCATGTAACCGCAAGAATACCTATTCAATACTTTCTATACCTACATTATTATAAAACAAAGTTCCGCACTACTTTACTACTACTTTACCAGTTTCTCATTAATAGACAGACACAGTAATTTTTAGATTGAAAACGAGAACTTTAAAGATTTTTGACATCTAAAAAAATTTTTCAGGTTTCATGCCCCTACAGTCCAGGCGCTTAATCTGCTGAACTCCTTGATTGCTCAGGAAACATATTTTTATATAGCGGTAAAGAAATGATAAAATACAAAAAAATATAAAATTTATTAGTTCGTAGATTTTTGCTTGCTAGACATTTTGGTGCATTCTATAAGTATAGCACTCAAGCAAATAATAAATATTAAATAAAGACAATGGAGGCCAACGGTCGGTGGAGCCATCGCTACATATAGGCCTGGCAGCTTGTTAGAGAAGTGAGTTCAAGAAGTTTTAATTTGTTTTCATATATTAAAGATTTAGGGATCCCCTCGGTAGAATTTACTTCTGCACGCTTAGCCAAGTTGTTAGTCAGAAAAGTGATGAAACGTATGGGAATGACGTCATCTCGCGTGGTCGGAACGAACGAATAGAAAATTCGTAGCCAAGTTCACATCGTTCAAAATGATAGAATGAATTTCTACAACGTTTAACGCCTTTGATAAACAAATGCTACATTGTAGAACGAGCGGCCGACGCAAGTGCGTCAACATGGCTACCCACTTATCGTTTTCTACAATTGCTGACACCAAAGCGTTACCGATTGGAGAACGGAATTCGACACGATACAGTTGTAACTTGGCTAGGGGGGCTGGCCCCATGTCAGCGATGTTGGAAACGCGTCTTTTAAATTATAAGTCGTAAAATATTACCTCTTCCTTTAGAGTGTTTATCTATAACATCATCCAGTTTATTTGTTGTCAATTGTGTAAATTAAGTGTTCGGTTCTAAGTTTAGATACGGGTAGATAGGCTCGTTAACGCAGGCCTCAGGTCAACCATCCTATAAATGATTGCGTTTTTCCTCAATAAATTGTAAGTGTCACGATGTCGATAGTGCACGCGCCGCATCTTATTGTTTTATTGGCAGACCGGTACAAACGGACAAACAGACACACGAGATTCATTAATAACAAACAAGAAACACGTGAACATACAATGTAAGCAAGAAAACATATTTATTAATGTTGAATGGAGCAAGTTCTCCGACATTACTACAGTTCCAGTTATAGTCCAGTCAAGGGTAAGGTTACAATAATTGGCACTCAACTGGAAATTGGTAGGGTTGTTCAAAACACCACCATAAATTAAATCTAAAGAAATCTAAAAAGTCCTCAACGATTCGACACCTGGAAAATTCTCTGGGTAGAAGGTCACAAAATCGTTTTTTTTTGCGATTTTCATCAAACGGGTAAGTTTAACAGTAAAAATTGTAGTTCAGATAATTTCTACAAACATTTTTAATTTACTAAGAAAAGAAGGGGTATATATTGTTAAAAAAACACACATAATGACGTGTTATATTGACGAACCATTTGGGGGTGAAACTCTCGGAACCGAGTGCTCATAAGTTGTTTATAGATCTGTCGAATCGTCTAGTTGACACGCGTGACCCAAGGGCTTGCTTTTACCTCGGACAGAGGCTAAGCATTGCCATACAGCGTGGCAATGTCGCCAGTCTTTTGGGGACATTACCAGTCGACAGCGATGTGGAAGAGTTTTTTGACGCCATATTTTAATTTGACTCTCTTTAATTTTACTTTTAGTTGTAATTAGCGTCAGATTTTATTACAATTTTTATTATTGTACTGTAATTATAGTAAGTTATGTAAATCACAAAACAATAACATTAACATCATTGAGTAGTCAATTCCAGTAAATAAGCAAAATGAATGACATTTTTCATTCAAGTTAAATCGGCCACCGTACATAAATATTAGAGTTACTTTCCACACGATGTCATTGACTGCCCTGCAGTGTTGGAGCGGGCGGTCAGTAGGGTAAATAAAATATTCACGAACAGATTAGGGTTGCCCCGAACTGGCCAAGCTCGGATCCACCGTGGTGGGCACAATGGGTCATGCCCACAATCCTAAAGGGCTTGTGAAGTAATGTTTTAAGGACATGCTTATCATGCCAGTTTAAAAAAAAAATTACCTAGTTTTTGCCCCTGGTTTTGCCCACATGGATCTAGACACTGTTCAAAATCTTGGTCAGGACGTCATACATTTTGAAAACATCTTCTTTGTAGGAATAATAATAATAATTTGTATATTATCCCATCACAAAAGTTTTCTATTGCTATATTTTATTTTTATTATTTTATAGGTACATTTTAATTAACAATATGACTATAATTTAGAGCTATATAGCTATAATCTAGATCTATATGAGGGAATGGTGGCTGATGAAACAACCTGTATTACAGGTCTTTCGCCACAATTTCTATCCCAAGTGTAGATAATAATTGTGGTGAACAGCTGGGCAGTACCCCTAGCCAAGTTGATAATCTGCAATCGTTAACGCTGGTAGAAAATTTCAAATGTACGGGAAATTAATGTGCGTCATCTCAACGCTCAGTCACGTGGTCGGAACAAAAGAATTGAGGGCGTAGCCAACTCCAGGCGTTTGACGCAAAACAAACGGGTGTAACCTGGCTAGGAGAGCAGGGATCGGACGTTTCTTCTGCCTGGATCCGATGAAGGAACCTCCCGAAATTGCCATGTCCAGTGAGGATCTGTGCTATGCGGAAGGTGAAGATGCTATGCCAAATTGCCATGCCACTCCAGCCACTCCTCAAAGAAGGCACTTACCGCCGTGATTATGGCGTGCCCAGCAATGGGTTGCGACAGTAATGTTGGCATTTTGCCATGAGATCTCGGTGGGACTCTTCGCCCCAGCGTTACATCTCCACGTGTAAATCATGCATGTGTGCAAGGACTAGTGTTTCCTCCAGATCCCATGGTGGCGGGCCCATGACACCATTCAGATGGCCATGACCCTCTGGCAAGCGTTCAGGATGGCCACCGGTCGCTTTTGTATCGAAGGCGCCCACACCAGCACCACGTAAAGGGTCATTATTTCTCGCGTAGAGCCCCAGGCAGGAGGCGTCTGGACCTCCAAGGTTGGGCAGCAGCCGCTTTAGGGCAGCGCAGCGCTGGTCGCCGGACGCGTTTGTGTGACACTACGCACCGTCAACGACTCGAGCTCGGTCCAGACGGTTACCAGACGATCGGACGGCGAGCTACCCACTGCTCGCCTTCCGCAAGCTTACGCCTACGGCGGTTGGAAATTGGAATCGGAAGCCCGGCGGGCGTGAGGGTCGTTCCCTTTCCCGTGCGGTTACTTTCTTCTCTAGCATTACTGTTTTACAGAAGGAGGTGGCCGTTTGATATTCCTCATCGCTCCGGATCATGGCCTGTACGGCGCGAGAGGTCGTTGCCATTGATCGCCCCCACGAGGACATGGTGGTACTCTGCCCAAGCGGGGCAAAAACTATACCTATTAAATAGGTATAGTTTTACCTATTAAATAGGTATAGTTTTAAGTAATAGGTGGTGGTAGGTGGTTTTAGGTAGTTTTAAATAATTAGAAAAAATGATTTATTATACAGATAAGGAATTTAAATAGGTACCTACTTTTAGCATTCTTCCTCATATCTACCGTTGTAATGTTGCTGTGCCAGACAGCATCCACAATTGTTTCCATTTTTTTTTATTATTTATCACCTGACATGTACATGGATTGCGTTAAAGATTTGAGAGGAATGGTAGTACATATAATGAGAATAAAGTAATTATTTATGTTAATTGAATGCACACAGGAAACCTAGTAGGTATTATTTCTACAAAATACTTTAAAATTCGATAAGCATGGTATATTCAAGATAGCCATAATAAGTTCGCTATTGAATTACGAGTATGTAGGTAAAGTATGGTTGTAACGAGTGTAGGTCTACCCTTACGGCCACGTAACAGATAAAATCGCCTAATATTCATCACTATAACAGTAGTCATTTTTATAATTATTTTTTGTTGGTGGGTATATCATCACTGACAACCCCCGCTCTTGGGCGAAGCGAGAGATAGTGACAGACTCTTACTGCCTAAATACCCACCTTGTTCCTTCAAGCCTTCATACCGGGGTTCGAGCTATCTTTCAAAACTAAGCCTGACGCCAGTGGATTTGATTGCTGATAACTCCTTGAGGCGCGCAGGAACAGTGCGCGCCGTTATCAGTTGTCGTCAAGGTTTAAGTATAAGGAGTTTGTACTTACGTGGTAGGATGGTCGACGACTCTGTTGTCGTAGGGCTCGTACTCCTCCACCTCGGGAATGCTCTTCTCGTTCATGTTGACGAGGTAGATGCTCTTGTCTCCCGGCCTCTTCTTCTCATCCTTCACCGGTGATAGGCTGTAGAAGAAAACGAGGTTTCATTTTTGAAACTTACTCCACGAAAGAAAAGAAAAAGGTGGCCTTTTTATCTCATCTCTTAGTGCTGTCTGTTCTCCAAACGGACACAAGTCTTCTTAAAGAAATGCTTTTGGTTAAATTTCAGTTTCAAAGAGTTGGGGAAGGTGAGTCCGATAGGAGTGAGCAGGCAACTCTTCGAAAGGTCAAAATATAACCGAGAACGTGGTCTTAAAGTAGAATAAAGGAAATTAGCACGGAAAGGAAATTTGAAGCACAAAATTGAAATGCTTTTTGATTTCGCACAAAGCCACAAAACACTTTTTTTAACGTAGTCGCATTTTAATTTAGAACTGTAAAGTTAATTGTTGTCACTTACGTCAGACACTCGCAAGTAGCCACAAGTTTTGAACAAAAACATTGTTAATTTACCTGGCATTATTTTAAATTAAGACTGTAAATAAATGGTAAAGCTAAGGTTATGTACACGTACCCCTCCATCGCGCTCTCAGTTTGCCATTGCTAGGAAACCGATGGAGCTGTCTATTGATTTACAATTATACGGTTTATAGTCTATAAACAACTGTTTTATAAAGCACACTGATAGGATTTTAGGAAGAACGAGTAACTCGTGGAACTGACTAGTTGAGCTGCTAAAGCGTTGCGATACTTCCAATTCGAGCTAACCTACGTTGCACCGAAAGAGCTCACCTGTCATGAAATACTAACAAATAAATCTAAGTATTGATTATGTTACTAAACCATAAGGCCTGTCCGCAAGTCACGTGATTACGAGTAAACATTCGATGCACTGTCATAATGCAGTACTTTAAGATCGATAAGCATTAACCTCCCGGTAAATTAAAAGCCACTCTTATTAATGCCTCCGAAGTGCTTCACTTACAGAATTGGTATAAAAACTAAAGTTTCGTTTAATCGGAGTGGTGAACAGGTCACTAGTTTTAGGTCATGAAGCTATGGCTGAATAATGTAGGTGTTGAAACCTAGATTCTACGACCCATTGGAGATATTTGTTTTGACATGCAGGTCATGAAAGTAATCTAAAATCAATGTTTTTTATTTTTTAAGGTGGGATATAGGTGGAAATTCTTATCGAGAGAACCCGTTGTAGGTGTAGGGAGGCCGAGACCGACGTTTAACCAGTAAAAGCACACCTGTGTCCTTCTCAAAAAATCTCCGAAGTAGTCCATTAGGGAAAATTTACCTTATCGAGATCTTTTATACCACTTTGGAAGAAAGGATAATTATATTTACATAATATATAATAATATATCTATAGCCTAAGTGGGCATCGGCCCTGCTGGTGCCCTACAGTATTTTGACCTTTCTTTGAGGACTACGTGGAACACTACGTGCTGTAGATGACTTGGGCTCGGTCTGGACAGTGGCCGGACGGCCAGACGGTGAGCTAGCCATACCCGTCGTCAACAAACCCGCGTCTTCCATGTCTGTTAGACGGGATCGCACGAGGCTGCTGGGGTGAGAGAATTTGTTTCGTCACGCGTGCGCCCGTCTTACTACTTACGTCTACGCTAGCATGATGAATAGGACTTGATTTGAGGAAATCGATTAGTATAGGTACTCATGAATGATGATGATGGGTCTGCTAGTTCAGAATAAAAATTAGGTTTTGGGGAAGTGTTAAAACCGTTTAAATTCCTTTCGGGACTTATTGACTGAGATTTGATGGTCAATTCCATAAAACATTTTGTAAATTCCAAAATTTAAACGTTATTCGTTTATAAGTTGAAAATGGTTGATCGAGAAAATTTGAAATGATTTTCCGGAAAATGAAATTTACATTTATGGGATTTTTTAGAACTTAGTTTGAATAGGACCACGTGTGTGGCATCGGCTTGTGTGTTCTGGTAGCAAGTGTTTTTAGGTCAGTTCAGGAAGCTTTCGAAACTGTGACGTTTCCTTGGTTTTTAAAACCATTTTTGACACCATATTTTAGTTTGTTGTTAGTTAGTTGTACTTAATTAGCGTAGGGTAGCGTAGGGCGTATTTATTATTTTACTGTAATTGTAGTTAAGTATTTTTAAAATGTACATTATATTTTTTTTATGGATGTGTATGACAAATGAATGTAACAAACACAGCTGCGTCACCCAGCAGGCTCGCTCCATGAATGAAGCTAGCACTTGTGCATCGCCGCCGTAGCGGTCACAAACAGATACTTCACATCATCTTCTTATTGTTATTGTCACAATGGCCAATTAATGGTTGACGTCAACGAATTTAAATCTAGCCCTTGGATAGAATAAAAATGACTTTTTTGTTTCTCCTTTCAAATGTTAAGGTTTCGGGAAAATTCACCTTATCGAGATCGCAAATAATACCAGATTGATTGTCATGGTAATTGTACCACTTTGGAAGAAAGGTTTATATGTATATAATTTACATAATGTATAATTATGTATCTATAGCATATGCTGTTAGAAAATTTCGAAATCTAACTGACTTAGAGACAGCATGTTTACTTTAGTTATTTTCATAGTGGTATTCTGTTGTGGGGAAATGCCGCCGATATCCAGACAATTTTTATTTGGAAGAAAATGACTGTTCGTTCTATTTATAAATGAAGTTCAAGATACTTCCTCAGAGATAAATTTATAGAGATTATTATAATGACTGTATACTTCTATTATTATTGTATGATTATTAAATGACTTCTCAGTATATATTACGAGAATATTTTCTATGCCCATAAAAATGGAAACATTTTTAAGAAATACAGTGATATTCATGATTTTACGAGAAATTACGAGTTTATAAACAGGACCCAGTTAAATTGCTGTGTTTTATATTCAGACAACTAGTGATATATTAGGATGGTCTAAATTAACAAATTATTTTATATAAAAATTTAGAAAGAAAGGACTAATTTACCAAATAAACTAATGCGCAAACTGTAACTTACGCTTTCTGAAAAGGGTGCATATGTGGGTAGTGGGAGTTAGTGAGGTTTGGTTTGTATATTCACCTTTGGGGTAGGAAGTCGTCCGGTTCGAACGAGGGGTTGATCATGGGCCCGCTCTGCCGCCGAGACCATTGTTCTGCCTCCTGCAATAAATAAACGCAAGCTTTTAGCTAATTATGTCAACCTCCTACTATGTTAGCTCAGTTTCTGTGTAACCAGACGCAGGACATGGAGCGACCACCTCGCTGACTTCCACGATCCCGGAACTGGGTAATATGATACGCCATATCAAGACTAGTCAGATTTTTCTAGTTTCTGACTATCCGTAGCGGTGGTCAAAGATTTTCAAATGACAGTCGGGATCAACTTAGGTCTCTAAGTCAAGAGTGAATAGGTTAGGTACTTCTAGGCTAGTGTGCTCCATCGTCGACCACATCATCGCTTACCATCAGGGACCCAAGTCTATATTTTATAAATTCGTCATCCCAACACGATCCCGGTGTCATTTTGCTAAAAGTTCGTAATCTGCTAATTCATAATGATCGATCATTGATGGATATAGTTGTAGTAGAATGACAACATTGAGCTGATTATTATAAAAGCAATAACTGCGCAATGCATAATGGTAGGTCACTGATCAAAGGAACTGTCAAAATTTTGGCAGATTGCCGCATACATTAATTTGTCAATGTGTACGAGATTACCATTATAAGTCACTTCCTTCAATAAAGTGTCAATGGTTGACCATTGGAAAGTCATAATGACGCCATTATATTAGTAGATTACCAAACTTGTCAAAATCTACAATTTTGTAATCAATAATAGACTACCTATTCTGACACTATTGTAATAGCAGACTTGAGGCCCTTGTGAGATGGTGGTCAAACGCGAGCCTAACAATAAAAGAAAAATCAACGGCTTCACGTGCTCTACGGAAAAATTTCGGTATGTTATGGATCGTCACATTCGTCACCCATATGCAGACTGACTACAGTTATCGTTGCTATACGATGAAGATCCTGGTATTACCAAACAACGACCCTTACAATAAAGAAAATGTGTAGTAAATGAGTCGTGAGAGCGACAGCTGTTAGCGCAGCTGCAAGTCGCCACTCCAGAACCTTTCGTCTCCATAGACCATCTGCTCTGCGAGCAATGTACTCTGCCCACTGCCACATAAGCTTGGCGATTCTTCGGGTTATCTCAGTAGCTAGAATTAGTACTTCCCAATTTGATAAAAAATAGCCGATGTTAATCCAGAATTTATAAGCTTTCCCGGAAACAAGTTTCATCCAAATGATATGCCTTCTATGATAGTACGGTAAAAGTGCAGTAGACCTCGATGTCTCTGTTCATGCGATGACCACTATGTACTGTTGGCGCAACACTGTACGTGTCAATTGACGTGTATTTCGGCGTCCTAACATAGGATGTCGAGTCGGTAGCCAACAACGTGGGGTGTGCGCTAAACTATACTCAGATTTGTATGGACCCCCTCGCCTCCCTCTCCCCTGCTTGCGTGACAAGTAGAAAATTATTTCAAGAAAAACTTTTTCCTGGGATACACAAACACATACCAAATTTCACTAGTATAATTAATCAGCGGGATTAAGCTTGCATTTCGAAACATTTCCAGGCATAGGAAGCGACCAAGAAAATTAAATGGGAGCCAACCAAATCTGTGATATCTCACTAAGATTGGCTCTGAATTTGTTTATTATGAGAGCTGCGCCCACGCATCCGTTCGTCGCCGTATCAGACTAACGACTTATGATCTATTTGTGATTCGCTGTATTTTCGGCGATGTCACGTGTAACTGTTTGTTACAAGTTATAATGGTAATTATCATAGTGAACGAGTGAGCCAGCTAGCCATAATATGTTTTTCTTAGAAAATGATTTTTATGACGTTCGTGTTTTCAGGTATGTGCTCCCATTCATCCTGTTTTATTTATCATTATTAAGGTCATCTTCAAAATATTTCCACTGACGTCACGTTAGGAGTAGAACCATTGTAGTAGGTAAATAACAAATATTTTTGATAATAAGTCAAAAGCCTATTTAAGTAATAATGATTGATTTCCATGGAAATTAATTTATTCTTGGAAATATTTATACGCAATGATTAATAAAACTTCTAATTGTGGTATTTACAACTGTTTGAACCAGTTTGTGGTTAAACTTTCCTATTGAATAAAATATCGTGACGTAGGTACTGGTTGAACTCTGTGGGAATTGAATATGATAACAATAATAATTAAGAAGTTATGATTGTTCTATTTTATTGATTGATATATTGTTTCATTACAATATTTGCAGCAAATAGTAATAAGTAAGAAGTAAGTATATTGTAATATACTTACATATTGCTATTTGCTGCTAATATTGTTTGCAATTGTTTGCAATTTATGCAAGTATATAATAGGTAGATTGTTATTATTTTACACCACAAAGTATATTTTCTTACTACAGTAGGTACGGTCTATTTGACCACTCTGAACTTAGCGTTCCGAAGTATTTGCTCATATTCGAAAAAATATTCAATACACATTAGCCATATTTTGATTGTTAAAAAGAATTATTACGCAGTCAATTGTTCGAAGTTGGAAGTGGTCAAGATATTTCGGCCGTACTATACCGATACAAGTAATACATGTAGATTTATTTATTAATGTAAGGAGTGTAAAATCTAATAACTTATTTAGTAGATTAATGATATTTATTTTGTAAATAGGTTTAAAAAACACTTTTACACGTCAATTTTATTTCTTCAGTTTATGCTAGATGAAGTCAGTGTGTCCTATCTGACTACCCTGAGAAGAAACACCGAATCAAACTCAGGGGTCAAAGACTCTTTTAAAGTCCATACAGTAAATATGTAATGGTCAAATCACATGAGAACCATACAGATTTATCTGAGATGGTCTTTTGAAGAAAGAACCATACAGATTTGACTGGACCTGTCCAATCAGTGTAAGCATTTGTCAGTATTCGAAAAGCTCAACTTAGGATTACTACTATCATACTTAATGGAAAACATAAATACCTTTTAAATTAGCAAGTTTTGGTATGACTATTTACTTAGGCATAGCTTCAGATGATTCATACAAAATGAGTTTAGTCATTATGTTTCGATGTTTACTGTTAAGTCGTGTAAACAAGTATTTTTACGAGTTGTTTTTTAGATATGATTTGAGAATGGTGGGCCCCGCAGGGCGTGATAATTCTGTGATAAATATTACCTACCATACACAATCATCTCCCTAACCTTTTTACAACCAGCTTTGGATCGGCTTCCAGCTTAAAGCCAGGTTTTACTGTCTTTTTATTTTTTTGAACCTCTAGAAATCCACAAATATAAAATTAATCACTATGAAAAATTATTTTCTTAAAGTTGACCATATGACTAACCAACAAATCACGTAATATAAATTAGTTGGCTTGATAAAAAAAAATCACGAATCAGACCCTAACTTACGATTTTAAACATGTAATATCTACGTTTTATCACAGAAACTACGTCACATCACAGAAATATTTGAAAGATACATAAAATAATAAAAAAAAACATTTTTTAAACGGATCTGGCAAAAACCAAAATTTTGATTAGTTATTATGAAAATAAAATCGTTGCTACGGGACAGCGAGAACTCGGTATAGACCCCTACAAAATACTGTGTGAGTACAACCGGCTCTTAACTAGAAGCGGCTGCATAGCCCAGTTTCCAGCCACAAGCCAGTCGGGACAAGGCGGGGACATGCTGATGTGGATGGAATGGTTTTATTTCTGTTGATGGTACGTTCCCACATGATGTAGAGTTCATAGTCATACGCTGCAACAAACTTGACCAAAAGAAACTCCAGAGCGATATTTTCTGGCAATCATCCTTCAACAACAAATGGCTACAATTAGTTATCCGCCAACAACGGCTCGTCAGATCTATTCACAAATAAACAAGTGACAGCTCTTGGACGTGGCCCAGGTGTACAGCTGCTTAGGTTTATCCAGAACTGTGATGTTAGACAAAACTCCTATAAAATGAATACTGTATTCAGCTGGTCATTCTCAAACATGCTGCATTAGAGATGTGCTGTTGCCGGCAATATTGCCGTAAAGTGAGATCATTGGTGGCAATATTGCCGGCCACGGCATATCTCTATACAGCCTTATAAAAAAAATTGTGATAACGGCAAACCTCCCTCAATGACTCATTTCCTATCCATTTCTTCAATAGATTTATTGACAACCCGCCCACGATTGATTTGTTGATCACTTATTATAGTCATCACTAAAACGTATAATAAATGTACAGTTAACCACAAAAACTTATCCCCATTTATAAAACTTTATGTGAAATATAAATGGCGTTTTAATAATTAACTTAAATAATTACATAGCCTGTATTACATGTGCGCTGTAATTGTAATTAAATGTAATAAACATTAGAGTTATGCATCGGCATATCATAATACTGTCTACAACTGCTTCTGACTTAATTAAAAACATCGATTTCTTAGTCTTGACAAAATGTCAATAGGAATTTAAAATACAATATGATGCAAGCCGTTTGCCATTAAGCTGGCAACACTTCCGGAGTGACGAGATTGTGATTTTCTCTGAGACATTTTTACTTAATCAGGGATCCAACCCATTAGAACCTCGCGTATGGCAAGCGAAGGAAATAATAATTAACCAATAACACAATAGACATACATCGCAGAGGCACCTGTTGTGAATTCGATGCAATTTAAAACCGCTCCTCCTCCTTGCGCCGTATTCCTCAATGCTGAGGGTCCTGGTGGTGGTGAGGTGTGACCTCCCTTTTTCATAACTTTACTTTTTATGATGTATTTCCATTTATTCCTGTCTCTGGCGGTGAAAAGCCTAAAACCGCTATGCAACAGTAAAAGCCGTTGACACTGGGTGCCTTACAAATATCAACTCTTCAGAGTTTCAGGCGCACACGGCCGGCATGTATTGGTCACAGTAGCAAAAGGATATACATAAGTAGAAAATGTTATTTACGTTTGGAAAATGCTCTAAAAGTTGATCAAAAGAAAAAGATGCTAAAAGAACATATTTCAGAATGTCTGCTAACAAAACCCTAGGTTATGGAGATGCCAAACATTCCTGAGAATCCTACGGCATCGGCATTGCATTATTTAAATATCAACACTCGTTTCATTTTAGGAAAATCGCACAAAAGCTTTGATATTTCATTAGTATACAAAATCACTCAGAAATGAACTAAATACCTATTGGAAATAATTGTTTTTGTGTTCCTTTAAGTATTTGCCTGGATTCTATACGGTAGGAAAATTTATTAAAATCTCGGTAACTCATTGAAAATAAGTACGTAGGCATTTCCGAGTATATTCTTGCTGGCCTACGCGTACGTTCAGATATTTATGTAACTAACTGAAGGAAAAGCAAATAGCAGCCACTTATCACGGATAAAAATAATTCGGGGAGTTTCCACTCGTAAAGTAGGTATAGTGTGAATTACTAACTTAGGCTATTGGAAACGCAAACACAAGCATGGGGCCCCATCATTTAATGATACAGCCGTCATGAGCCGAACACAATCCTTTCAGGAATTTACACCTTCAGCCATGTTTAGTCGTGACTGAATAATTTACGCATAAATGTGTTTTCGCACGGTGCAAATGTGTAGTAATTTATTTAATTGATTGTACTTTTGTTACTGATTGCCAAACTATTGGCGCATAGTAAAGGGGTGACGATACGTTTCTAAATGAATGTTGATATCATAAGCGAGGTGCGATCAATGATTTTGTGAATATTCCTCTACATCACTTTGGAGTGATTTAGTAATCTTTAAGATTCTGTTGCAATAGAGATGTAATGAAGGAGATAGCGGGACGACCCAGTTGTTTTCAGGAAGAGAGGAATCGTGATCTTTAGATAGAATGGAGCGAGGCCTTTGTCCAACAGTGGGACAATGTGGGCAAATAGTAATAATAATAAAAAGAAAACGAATGATTCTCATTTCATACTAGCTGTTCTACGCGGTTTCATCCACGTCTTTGAATGCTGGTCCGCTTCCACGGCTCGTAGCGTGATAGTATATAACCTACCGATACTATTGTTCATAAACCTCACTATATAATACAGAAGAAGTATCCTTAAAATACAGCTTAAGAGGTACTTAAGTTTTTACGAAAACATTCACGTGAACGAAGTCGCTGGCATGGTTACATATTTCTTGCCGCTTACATTATGTGAGAACAGGGAAAATATAAATAAGGTAAAAAAGAACAATTATATATTTCTTATTTAGATTTAAAATACAGATATTCAAATAAGCCACTGGCAGTTAAGATATTAAGTCTCAACTGATACCGTCCGTTCACGGACATGACGCTTTTATCAGCACGGATTACTTCTGAAAGCTCTCAGGCCCCCCAACGTTACAGAGGAACAGGTAAAGGCACTTTTGAATAAACTACAACCCACTTTTGTAATTCAAATCAATCATGAATTGAAACAAAAACTTATCCGACAGTCGAAACCACTTTTTTATTCCACTGTAGGTTAGTTATAATATTATTATATTTACATTTGTCTATCTACGTGTTAAGCAATGTAAATCTGGTTATAGAAGTTAACCTCGGCCCTGTTCATTTTAATAATGTTACTTTGTAAAGACTAGATCTACTTGGCCGTAAACTAGTAAGCGTATGTGCCAGCAATCATCCACTGTTTACTGAAAACTTATTCCTGTCAAAATTCGTGCTAACTTAATATCATTGATTGATGCATTTCCTTCACTTTGATCAATCACAAGAGCATGTACCTACGAGATTTGACAAATCTAAACTTAGAGGTTTAATCAATCTAGATTTTTGTAGAGAACTAACCACATCAGATTGTACATTTCAACCTCGTCGTTCTCTTACTGGGTGAAAAGTGCTGTACTAACGAGAACTGGTTCTCAGGGTGACCACAACCACAGCCCTGACCAAAGAATAGTTGAAAGAGGTTAGAATGGCCTTGTGTGCGGGGCAAGCGTGCCACAAAGTAGGCCAATGCTCATAGTTCAATAACCAATAGCAAACTTGCGATCTAAGTGTGTGTGGTCTGTTAGTTGCGTAATGCGTGTTCGTCTAGTGGAGTTAAAGGGTGTGAAACTAGCGGCGACCCTCGGTTGTAGTACAAATCGAAAAGAATTTCCTTTCTAACCTCTTTCATCTTTTTTGTGGCCTGACACTATAATTTCTCAATAAAAGAAAAAGACCTCGACTTTGTATCAGTCCTCGTTAAAGACCCTTATCTCTCGCGCACGTCACTCCTAATCAAGCCCTCTCGAGAGCATCCGTCTGCCACGGTCTTCGTACTCTGCTCAGGTACTCTTCACTTTGCTATTGAAGACCAGTGCGAGCCGGTTCTAGTCCACTTAACTATTATTAACACACCTTGTAAACACTGGTCTTATCTAGTTAAGAAAAGATTTAGTTCAAGAGGTGGTCGAGTGGTAATGAGCAGTGGTGGCAGAGTGGTAATGGCTCTGATTAATAAGTTGTAGGTTCCGGTTCAAACCCAGCTAGGCGCATTACTTTGTGTAATTTATTTCATCACCACTGCTCTCAAAACGGTAAAAGAAAACATCGTGAGGAAACCGGCAAGTTCTAGGAACAAAAATTCGAAGACGTGACATTCACCAACCCGCACTGGGACCGCATTTTGAGTCCCAGCAGTAGAAATATTAAAAAGGTTGATGATGATCGTGGCTGGTAAATACAGCGGTCCTAGAGAAGGAGGTATTGCCTGAGCAAAATGTAAATGAAATTAATTGAAAAAGGTCGTTATGTCAAAAAGTTGCCAGATGCACTTTTTGACTGCATATTTTATAACTGCCTCTCAATATATAATCTTCTTGTTTCTTGATCTATCACGTGTTCTAATTTCCTAACAGCAGCAGTTGATAAGGATGGCCCTCATTGGCACTTAGGTACAGTTCTTTCTTTGCCTGTTAAGGAGTCTATTGTTGGAGCTTGTGTCGCTTCATTGAGGCTACCATTAGTCCTGTGTGCAGTATCATTTTGCAACAATTGACTTACTTTAGCGTTCAAAGGAAATGCAGATTTCAATACCGACAAAGAAGATCATTTTCTGAAAGTACCGTTGACAACGAAAAAAATGCTACATAGGTATTAGAACTAGGTACAAACTGGAACAAAAGTTAATATGGCGCAAAAGTTGTAGGATTACATCCGTCAAGTCAAATTATCTATGATCAATGATTTGCTGAAAAAATATACAAGAATTATAAATATTGCTAGAACTAAAGACTGAAATTTTGTGGTTCATTCTTCTATAACAAAAAACCTTATTTTACCACATTCATCATCAGCCAAAATACGTCCACTGTTGGACTTAGGCCTCCCTCAAGCGTTGCCATAATGAACGGTCTCGCATCAATCTCCTTTTTTACCACTTTACGTGAAAATAAAAGAAAATATTTACGTGAAAATATTTTACTCTTCTGCCTATTCTGAAGAAGAGGCTTAAACATGTAGGGAGCTGATTGATCTGTTTTAAATTAGCTAGAACTGTACCTACTTAGATTATGTACTTATTTAGATTATGTATCTAAAAGACATAATTGATGTGTCAATTTTAGTTCTGAAACCAGAATTAACTCAATGTTTTTCGTCTTCATAAAAGATACACATTTTACATACGGTATGAAAAATATAGTAGTATCTAATCTAAACTGAAACTGTATATGTTTATCCGATCCACATTTCCTTCAAAGAGCTAAATTAAAGTGTAGGTCATGTAGTCTAAAGTTAGCCGGTCCTCAATCAGTCGAGGAGTAACGACTGCCTTCCTGCCGCTATGCAGATGACTCAATTGTCGTACTCTGGCGAGATTCCCCACATCCTTCAGTGTCCTAGGTCGATGAGCTATTGACGATTGTCACTCCCACTTATTTGAGAAAACTTGTTTAAAAATAACTGGGTTTAAAAATAGAATATAGCCAAATGTTACTGGCTGATTCATGTCTGGTTAAATTCCTTTTTTTTTTGTTCGCTGTTTTATTGAGTGTTATATGTAATGACGCGAGTAGCACCGGTACGAACTTCTAAGGTAACATTCAGATATAATGTTAGTGGTAGTGTTGCTAAGTTTATTAACCTTCAGACATACGGTTTTATCGAGTTTTATCCTTATGAGTAGGTAGATATTATCTTCCTCTATACCTAAATTTTTTCCTTGTACTGGTTTTGGGTTGTTTGTTTGAATCCAAGTTAACTACCAAAATGCTAATCATATCGTGTTCCCACTGTATTTCATATTATTGTATGTACCTAGGGAATTTATCTTAATGAAAAGTGAGTTAAAAAGAGTGTGTAATACAATATAGGTACCTACTGGTCTTTGCTTATTCTTAATCTTTATATGCCTATCTGATAAACAGAATTAATAAAGAGGTAGACAAGCTTTATTTATACTCCAATTCTTAATTTATTCCAAAGTAATAATTAATAAATTAATTATTCAAAACAGTTGTCAACAAACAAAGTGGTTGTCATGGAAAATAACTGAATTTTATGACCGGCAGATTTTTCGAGAAATTTTAATAAGTATTTACCTTCTATTAAGTATATTATTATTTTATACACCAAATAGTTAATAAGTAGGAATTGACCATTAAAAAATAATATATTTATTCGCTTAATTATCTCAACCGAATGTGTATATAGGTATAATAAATTGAGAACTTCCTCAGGTATTTAAAACTTACAAGATACCACTAAAGCCATACTCTATGCAAAAACAATCAAGTAGGTGCCTAACATAATAATATTGACCTTTAACATCGTTCAAACAATGCTAGTTTTGACTAGAGTCGATAGATTCACTGATAGACTCCAGCTACTGATGTGCTCAGCATTCAAAGTATTTCATTTTGTTGACAAAATAAATAATTATCTGTGTAACTACGTCAATTAATCCCTATCTGTTTAATATAAGTAAAGTACTGAACGAGGGACTTTAAAACTACCCTTATTTACTTATAGCTTTACAATATTTTGCAAAAAAGATCGTCTGCTAAAATCCATGTCGTATCATATTTATCCAACAAGACAATCTTCCATTTCTTCGTAGTACTCGTAGCAACTGTGACAAACTGTGGTACTGGAATAAATAATAAATCAGTTCGTTATTAATATTAGATTACTTTTTATTGAGCTTGCACATGATTTATAATAGTCGGCGGGCGATGTGAAGGTATCATGAATGAGCGCATTCATGGAGCCAGTTGACACATTGCCCCTTGTACGTTTCCATAAGCGCTCCCGTAAGATTAGCTAGTGTTCGCGGTCTCCATTAGGATATACTTACTTAATTGAAGTTAATTGATAGATTAAAGACGTCATCGGTAGTTTGATTTGCCACCGTTACGTAGAGGCTGCGTCGCATCTATCTTCTATTATAATTTATATAAAAGGAAAAACTGTCTGACTGATATAATATCAACGCACAGCCGAAACTACAGGAGACAAGGGACATGAAACTTTGCACAAGGATTTTTATGGCGTAGCATTACAAGAGAGCTAAGTTTTTTGTGAAAAGGGGGTCTCGATGTTTGACTAACATTCCAATAACGTGAGTCGTTGGAACAACGTGAGTTGTTGGAACAATTTGAGTTGTTGGAACAGTGTGAGTTGTTGGAACAATGTGAGTTGTTGGAACAATGTGAGTTGTTGGAACAATGTGAGTTGTTGGAACAATGTGAGTTGTTGGAACAATGTGAGTTGTTGGAACAATGTGAGTTGTTGGAACAATGTGAGTTGTTGGAACAATGTGAGTTGTTGGAACAATGTGAGTGGTTGGAACAATGTGAGTTGTTGGAACAACGTGAGTTGTTGGAACAATGTGAGTTGTTGGAACAATGTGAGTTGTTGGAACAACGTGAGTTGTTGGAACAATGTGAGTTGTTGGAACAATGTGAGTTATTGGAAATCACAACCATCCCCAATAGAGAAAAGGGTGTTTTAGAGACTGTATGGAGGATTCTTATTCCATTTACTACCGAGTTACGAGTAATATTTACAAGATATTGGCGATTCCAAAATATCTAGAGAAAGATGTAACTATTAATAGCATCATAATGATTCATGGGTGGTTGTGTGGAAATGAATCGCGGGTCGTTATTATTAATCAACGCTCAATTCGAACATCCAGTTCAAACCAGTCAATAGATTACAAAATATATTAGTAGGTATTGTTCTTTCTTGAAGTTTCTAATTGAAAATATGATTTTGATTGAAAAGGTAAAGAACAAAATAATTAACACATTGTGTCGTTTTATTATCCGTTCTTGTGTTTTCCTAACTTGACATGCGTACGATGCAAGTCAGTTTTTTTTTTAAATGTGTTTGTTCAAAACAATGTAGGTAACGGTTTGGCACAGCAAACTCAGTTTCTACTTAGTACTGAACCACATTATTTGAATTTTCATTTGGAGTAGCAGAATCAGCCTTACGGTCCCACTGCTGGGAATCAGTGCCCGTACTAATCAGTAACCGTAAGTACTCGAGCCCAGTCCGGATTAGTGTATGTCTCTATCGAATCAGTACTTCCAGAGATTACTTCCTACAAACAAAAAACTTAAAAAGAAAACATTTTTCTCTTTATTATATTAAGTGTAGATACTGCTTACCTACGAGTACTTGGGTTCGAACCCACGACGTTACAACTCGCAAGTCGGGCTTATTATCACTGGCCACATCAGTACATAACGCACATATTTTCCGTATCCTAATGTCGGTTCGCTATTTAAGTCCATGTATTTAATTTTCTGTCACATGTGACCAAAAATGTCTTAATTCAGTACCTATAGTACTTAGGTGTCGCAAGTAAAGCGTGTGTTTTGTAGTCATTTTGAACCGGAACTGTTAGTTTTTGTATATTGTTACATTTTTTAACCTTGATATGAGTTATCTACGTGTAGTTGTATAATAGAGTCTAATTTTTTTCCAAACTTTAAGAAATGTGCGTTGGTACGAGTAGGTAATGCGTCATGACGCGAGTCTGCTGTTAATAGAATAAAAAAGTTTTTTCTATTAGCGAGACTCATTAGCGATTCTAAGGTCTAATAGATTTTATTGCTGGAAAAATATATCTATGAATTGGCATAAAATGAGGCTACATAACATGTTGGTACTGAGAATGCCTTTTGTTATGTATTTACTTGGTAAATATACGTAGTGCTCATTGAGCTCCATGTGCCTATTTTGTATGAACAGTAAGACGGATGTATTTTGTCTGAAACTAATGTGTTTGTCACGTTTTATGAGTTCGGCGTTAGTAAACAGTACAAAAGAAATAAACTTAATGTACACATAGTGTGGAAAAAACCACCTTCTGCGACCAGCAGAGTCAATATTAAAAGAACATTAATATTTGTGCTCATAATTGCTTTTTGCTTTGATCATAGAACTTAGAGGACAAATAAAAATCACCATTAATCCAAAGTAGTAAGGTGCATAATTTAAAAAAAAAAACTACTAAATCAAATTACGATGCCATTCACGTGAACAACTTCGAGGAGGCGAGGGGGGTTGGAGCAAGTTATTTCAGTAATTAGGTATTAGGATTGTATTGATTGATATTATTGTTTTTCTATTATAGGCCGTTGGGGTCGAAAGGTTCTGGAGTGGCGACCGCGTTCCGTAAGACGCAGCGTTGGAAGACCTCCTACAAGGTTGACCGATGACCTGGTGAAGGTTGCGGGAAACCGATGAATGCGAGACGCACAGGTACGCTCGTTGTGGCGACGCTCGGGGGAGGCTATGTCCAACAGTGGACGTATATCGGCTGAAATGATGATGATAACTAGATTACACAAAGGACTTTTGGGGACTGTTCAGCAGGACTGCTGGCTGCTGGGAAGACATGTTCACAACAGAACTAGATATTCATCAATCAAATAATTCATTTATAAAGAAAACAAGTCCTTGTGCCTGATGGGATTTTCCTCCTGCAACTCGTCAAGAGCCTATGAGCAAAATTCCCAGGGACTACCTACTACTGTATTTCACGTTTTTAAAGGCTTTTATTTAGTTTCACCTGTCATTTTACGAAGAAGCTCATCAAATAACTCTAGGTTGAGAGGGGGAGTGTCACACTTTTACCGACTAAAACAAACGGTGTCCCTTCAGTTACCTTTTACGAGGGAATGGCAACTTTTATGAGGGCATGGCAACTTTTATGAGAGCATGGCAATTTCTACGAAGGCATGGCAACTTTTACAAGGGCATCCGGCATGGCAACTTTTTAGAACAATCCGCTGTCTTGGCAAACCACCTTGGAATACCTCTCAAAACAGTTTGACTAAATATTAATAATTAAAAAAATATTATTCTATTATTTTTTATTCTTTTGGTTGAACTGTGGTACCTAATTCAAAATTTTTTTATTATTATGGAACACACAATGCCTGCGGACATTTCTCAACAGCTACTAAAATAGTGTTCAAGAAAAGAAAAGTAAATTTATACACAAGCACCCTATCAGTGAACGGTAAATAAATATTGTCATTGACTTGGGGTAAGATAATAATATATTGATGATGGCGGCAAGTGGCGGCGAACCATATGGCAAGTCCGGCTGCCCAGGTGACCCACTTGCCTTGCTCAAAAGTATAATGCTAAAGAAAATAGAATTGTCTCTAATGACTTAATGAAACTTTATGTAACAACAATACATTGTGTTAACAAAACAGCGGGCTACCTATTTCTTATTATTTGTGTCTAGCACTTTCAAAGCGACTTCGTTTGTGAGAATATTTGATTACCCTTGATTTTAAGGGTAGTTTTTAAAACCAAGTACCAATGACAGTCTGAATTATTAATTTTGATCAGAATTTGTGCAAAAGAGAAGTTAGAAGTTTCAAGTTTTTCTTCCTAGGCTCCATACAATCTTTAAAACCTCCTAAATGGTACTATTACGGGTAGTTCTAAAAACAAACAATGAAAATTATTATTATTTGCTTTGTGTAAAATTTAATGTTCTTAAATTTTGCTTTGCTGTACGTTGTTATGTTAATCAGTAAGTTTCTCATTTTATATATTTACCTATATAAAGATCAAACGATTCGTGATTGTGAAATTATTGAGTCAAAAATGTGAATAATTAAAACTCGAAATACGATAATTGCGTATTTTCTTAAACTCTTCTATTTAAAAACATAATTCTTTACATATAGGAGTAAAGTTACTATACAAGCGCAAATGTCCTAGGAATGTTGTAAGTGTTAGTTTACTCTCGAAAATTAGCACTCGGCGGGTAGGAACATTCCGCTGTGGAGATCTATCAGTTACGATGACCAATGTGAGTTCAGCATTTATGTTGATTATATGCACATAATCAACATAAATGTTGATTAGAAATTATACACCAAAAATAACTATACAAAAAATGAATAAAATAAATAAAAGCTTCTTTAGACTGGTGGTGGCCGCAGCCGCTACTTCTAAATTCTAGGTATGAGGCTTTTTTGATGGTGGGTAATCATCAAAAGCCTTCCACTGGGTGGGGTGATAGATTGTACCGACACCCACCAATGTTTCTCCAGTTGTCCTCTGTATTCCAGGGTCACTGTTACTTTCACCTCCGTGGTTTCACTCGCGTCTTTTATTACTGCTCCACTTCTTTCGGTCGTAGCGAGATTTATGTATATTTAGTCTTCCTCGATAAATGGGCTATGTGCATTCAAATAAGTTTTTATTTCGAACCAGTGGTTCGTGAGATTAGCGCGTTCAAAAAAACAAAAAACATCGGCTTTATAATATTGTATTGTATAGATAGATGTGCAAAGAGACAAGTTGAGACAACCCTGTCCAGGTCCAGCTAGCGGCGGCCCTTAGGCATTCGTCGATCAAACCAGATACAACCGGATTTCACTGAGAGTGAGGAATTATTACAGACGAGTAATTCTGCAACCCATTAATACGTTGTTTTTTAAATAAATTATTTTGACCTCGCTTAACTAGGTTACGACGTTTAGCTAAACAAAGATGATTTGTAAATTAGTATATGAATTAAAAAATTAAAATGTAGTGAATAAGTGCGCATTTGAGAAGAGGTCGTTGCACAACAGTAGGAACAAATGTGTTACAAGTCATCATCTTTCTGTCTTTGCCTCACGATATCATACTATTTGGTGAACCATTTTCTTCTTCATTTCCATCTTATCACCTGTTACCTATCAAATATCTAGTAAGAATAAGCTCTGTTGAAATAGGTACTTAAAAAGTTACATTACTAACTAAATATTATATAAAGGATAATTGGCGGCAAACAAATGACACAATAAACTATTGCAAATAACATAATTATAGCCTACCTGTGATTACAGCCTGATGGTAGCAAACGAGCGAACACTAAGAGCTGGGCAAATTATTTCGTCTGACGAGAGGCGTGATGGCAGTAAGAACAGTTTTTGTGCATGTCTATTAATATTACAGAATGATTCGATCACTCTAGGTTTGTAACACAGAACAAATTTAACTCTATGTAATAAGCCCAAAAACTCTCCAAATCAGTTCCCTGTTATCAAATAAATATGCTTGTTATTAGTAAATAGGTCAGTGTGTATTTACAGAACTATCAGCCTGCACACACTTTTACAGATTTATAGATAGATGATTATTGAGTTCCCAAAAAACCACTGAATCACAATCAAAATTGATTCGCACTAGGTAATCTAACCCCGCAAGTGCGGGATCCCGCACCTTTTCTGCGGGATTGAAGTTTTTTGTA
Source organism: Mythimna albipuncta (assembly GCA_929112965.1). Lineage (NCBI taxonomy): Eukaryota > Metazoa > Arthropoda > Insecta > Lepidoptera > Noctuidae > Mythimna > Mythimna albipuncta. The sequence goes on from OV815958.1 coordinate 36,186,938, forward strand.
AGAAAATTGAATTCCGACGACCAGCCGCAGTTTTGATTATTTATTAGACCCCGCTCATCCTCATTAAAAAGTGATGAATCAACTTTACTTGGAATTCGTGACATTTTTTGAAGGATGATCTGACGGTAGCAAATTAACGTTCCCACCAAGGTGACCTTGGTTTGGTGTTTGGTTTGTGTTGCGACTACATGGATGCAAACCACGCGCCAAGACGCTCGGTGTTTGGAAAACGCACCTCCCAACCATGGGCGTTGAAGGTCATGGTATACACGGACGGAAACTAGCAAGGTCTGGTCAGATTGGTTTGCAACCATCTGGTCACCCCTTTATATAATTTGGAAGGAAAATAATTATTTTGTTTTTCATTTTACCTTGCAGCTAAAGGTAACTTATGTGGTCCTCCTGTATATACATATATCGCGACACTTCTTTATAATTCGTTGCACTAAATATTTTTTTAATTTCTATTTCATATTGTTATGAGAGTCCTGTAGGTGTCGCAACTGGAACGAAACGTAATCAATGTCAGTTTAGGTACTCTATAACCCCGGGATTCCCCAAACCACGTGAATTTATTTTCTTAGATGATGGCCCGTTAAATATCTTATTATATTATTTTATAACAGCAATTGATTATTATCATTTATACGAAAATTGATAATTTTCATTACACAAGATGATTTTTTTTTGTAATTCGAAATATCTTCGAAACTCAATTCGGGATTAGGACTGTAGGAAAAATCTATAAGAAATACTCGGTGTGCAAGTCCGACTCGGACTTGATCAATTTTTATATTTATTACTACTTGAAACAAAAATTAGTTAAAAAAAAAATCCGGATTTGGGATTTTGCTGACTTTACTCCTGCAGACATGTGGGGTCACAATTTTGATGTGGGATTGGATTCCGTAGTCGGCACCCTAATGACAGTACGCGAAAAATATAGGTAACGCTAAAAATACCCCAAGCTGTTCCTTACTCCGTCACACAGCGCCGTTGCGTAAGTTTTATCTAAAATTAAAACATCTTTCACATTGTTGTACGGTTTACGCGATTTATACGCAATTTGTGACGCAAAGGAACAATTAATGTGGCCACAGCAATAATGGGCGAATCTCAACACGAACACTAGGATTGCTCGACTAGTACCTGCTTTATTTAAATGTAAATGTGTAACGCAAAATAGTTATCGCATTAATGTCCATGCCATTGCAAAAACAAAATTTGTTACTTAATTATGTGATACAAGGTCGCGTTTAAAACTGAACTGGTCTACGCTCGACGTAGAACTTGGTATAATAAATTATAGTAGGTATCCCGTAGGTACTAATTTTGTAATGTAGTAACTTTCTTACTATACGAGTATAAGCGTAATCCAAAATCACGAATATATTTAAATTAGCAGGCCCGCATGTTAAACAGTGAGCAGCTCCCTGCTCACTGGTCTAATTTTCGTGTTGAGGAAAATTATGTCTTGAGGAAGGCTGAAGCTAACGATGTAAAATCAGCAGGCGAAAGTGAGCAAACGCAGTTCAATGCTATGTCTTAGTATTTTTAAGACACCATAGCGTAAAAAATCATGTGTAACTAATGTTTGAAATAGGAACATATTGTGGAGAATTGGAAAGATCATATTATCATCATCATCATTGGATTTCTTCATATTTTTAAAAATTCAAATTCATGCCATAATGCGTAAATCCATATTTTGCAAAAAAACAAACACTTTCTGGGTCATAAGCAAATCGTAGCAGAATCCCCCCGCTGCGTATGCGGCGATTTCATTGCAATCGTTTAATGGCGGCGCGCATGCGCGGTGTGCCCGCCGCCGGATGAGCCCGCGTCGTCATCGCCTTAATTACCACTTCTTAACTCTACCGCCCACTAACTTGCGAAAAAGAAATTTCCATAACTGGTTTCCGAAACCAAGGCCGGTTTGACGGACGATTGCCATATTTTCGAAAGTTAGGTACACCCAAAAACGTCGAAGGAACTAAGTTACATTCGGCTGCAAACTTATTTTCGCGGATGACGTCGGCTAAGCGAAGTTGGGGTCAACGACTTTAAATTTTTGTGAAGCTATTTTCGCAAAGAACTGAATTTATATGTGGCATTTTTTTAACCGCATTTATTGCAAGTGCACCCTGGCTTTGGCTTGGCTACATTGGATATATAAATATCTTTATTGAAGAGTTCCTTACAGTTGCACATGGTTCCCAGTTAATTTCTACTGCACTACCACCAGTGTAACCTAATGGTCGTTTATGTTCGCAGGCGGAGGTGTTCCAACAACTAACGCCTCGACTATCATTACATTCTGGTGAAGGTATTGATTACTCGACTATCAAGACTCGAGTTGATGCGTTATTATCTGAGAGGCTTAGGTTTTATGATGGCCTTAAAATTAATTAAAAAGCTTTCGATCGGTGGCAAAGTTGTGCAAACAGAAAAAAACTTAACCTTAACATTAAGTAAATAATAGAGATTACTAAGTTTCGCCAAAAAAAAAAAAAATTAAGTTTAGATTTATTTATCTTCAGATATAATTGTATATCTACATACCAAGTGTACGTTGAATTAAAAGAAGATTTTCGGCATAGCGCGTCCTATGAATGGGAGCCTTTTAATGCTGCCTTTGATTAGTTAATAGCTTATATTGCAAGAATTGAAATAATATATCCGCCTTATCTGTCTATTTAACCTATTCTGTACCACAACAAGGCAGAGGCCGCTTTATCCCTTTTCCGCACGATTTTACCTTTTGCTCGTGCGGTCCAGGCCTTTCGGTATGCTGGAACGTTCGAAAGAGCTACCGAAGCTCTGAAACGCAAGGGTAACTAAAGGACACGAGTGGGTTTTAATAAGTAAAAGTCCAACACCAACTCTCGCTCCACAGTAGAGCGGGAGAAGCCTGAATGATTTCCCGCCTCAAAAAGCAACATTACATCTAGGTAGATACTACGAGTCTGCCAAGAAGATAGTCTAGTTTTTTTTTTATCAAAGTTGTATACGTCTTGTTATAAGGAAAACTGTTTTATATAACAGACGCGGATCTCAATTAAGATGATCAATAAAACTCGGCCTGTACCAATATATAATATATGCTTCTATATGACTTTAGATTTTTGATTGCTTTGTCGGACTGAACAATTGTGCAACACTTTTAGTTTAATTATTGGCAATTTGGCATATTACTAGGTTCCTACTTATGTCTATGGTTAAAAAAACTGAAAATAATTAACACATGTAGGTGGGTACATACACTCTCTCCCAGAGACCAGCCTCGAGTCCGAGCCGTGGGAACACTGTAAGGCTGATTTTTGTATGTTTACAATACGTTATTCTCATAGTGAGTCGACACACATGAAATGGTACAAAAATGCTGTAACTGTGAAGATGTCGCGACCTGAGCCGAGCCTTCAACTCCGATTTAATGATTCAATCGGCAAGATTTACTCATTGCGCGTTAATTACTCATAAATATTGTACGCACGAAGCTTTTGTAATTAACAAGAGAAGGTAGAATAATTTGTGTAATTTATTTCGAATAGATCAATTACAGGCGCTTCTGAATTGTCAAAATGTCGGTCAGTTAAAAAAAAAGTGAAGCCAAATCGCGTGTTCCAAAGCGTAGCTTAGATCTCAATGGAGGACATGTAAGAAACTCCATGGACGCTCTTTTAAATCATAATAATTACTGGCTGACTCGGCAAACGTGGAAGTTCTGCCATATAAATGATAAAAGAAAAAATGTAGGCGATTGGAGGGTACGAAATAGCTGACAACCTAGTCTCTGATCTACCGAATAATTAATATACACGAGAAAAACATAGAAATCTGTCTATTTTCGGAGGAGGATAACAAAAACAGGGACACTAGAGTTTTGTATAATAGAATATAGACTCCTTAGCAGACAATTTAGACCCGTAGGATAGAACAGAACAAAAGAAGTAATGTTTAAAAATTACCCACTAGATGTTGATTGATTGATTGATTCTTACCGATTCATACCGTTTTTTATTTTTTTTCCTTATTATAGTATTTTTTATTCAATCTGGTATTGTTATTCTGATTAAACTTATATTTGAATTTAAATGTGTATAATATACGTTAATGACGTAGTATTTATTATTATCGATCAACTTAAATAATTCCGAACGCATACAAAACCGCGACTGTGTTAACTTGACTAATTCAGAAATTATAATATAGTGCGTCAGGGCCGATACGACAAACGTATACTTTATGGAAAAATCTAGCTTGTGGGTACGAGTACATTTCCATGTTTACAAATTATTATACATCAGTATTCTGTCTAGTTTTAGGATCCTGTGGTAAACCTCAGAAACTATTTGAAGGTCTTTAGAAGATCTTGGCAAAAAATAAATGACCTGTGAATAAAAATAAATAAAGAATCCACAGTATCCTATTACTAAGCCCCCTCAGTTCATTCGTCTGTCTGTCTATCAGCGAGATGTAGTCGTATCTTAAATACTTTTTAAACTTATAGTTTACCGTAATAATCTCATGAGTGTATCTTTCCATGCTGCTAAAACCACAAATAATATAAATCGTACGGTTACCGTCATATTATTATGCGAGTAAAACACACACTCGACCGTAGTTTTTGTAACAACAACTTGTATACCGCTAAAACCAGACGACAGTGAAGTGCTCACACGTGGGTACTACAAGGAAAATGTACCTAACCGGCAGGTAGCGGGTCAGGTACACACCATTGAGGTTCAAGCTAATTTCTTACCGATAATATTAATAGTTAAGATAAATTTGACATAATTTCTCAACAATACGTTGTTGTCGACATACTCGTACATCAGTGTTTTATCCATAAGTATCTACGAATATTTTTGTCAAACACGTACACTTGGCGCAAAGGACCACCTAACTCATGGCTAAGTACTATTAGACATGCGCGCAAATGAAGCAGAGCTCATAATTCGCATCACTCAAGCCCCCGCTTGCGCCAGCGCCGGCGCGGGCGGCTACATGTGAAGACAGCGACAATAATTGATCGGCAAAGCGCACGTGCTTCGGACAGCCGTGTGATACTATTGAACAACTCGAGAGACAGAACAGAAGGCTAAGTTCTAGAAAAAGTGCTATAACACGCACAGAAATTCGGCGCGATGAGCTAATTGAACAGTTTATAGCCAATAGAGTAGTTAAACTAATATACGTATTAAAAAAAAATATGACTGCGTGCGAGATATCCATACCACGCACGTGATGATGACCAACGTAAGATATTATTAATTATAAAAAAAAATGCAAAAAAAACTTGGCTAGCAGTTGCTATTGACTAAATATGAGTGGAAAGTGAGAGCATAATCAAAGTTAACTCTGGACACATTCTACAGTATTTCTGTTGAACCTAACGTTTGTCTGCGTAGTACGTGGTCGGGGCAGCGCTCCAACTGCATATTACTCCGAAATACTCGTAATACAGGAACATGTGCTCGTCAATTAAAGCGAACGTGAAATATCGCACACTTCGCGAAGCACGGGACTCGTATAAATAACGGTGACATTTACCGAGATAATCTGTGATCCGAACAAGAAATGTAGTAATGCATATCTCCCACATTTGTCATTATATCTTATAGATGACAGTCTTGGTTGGTAGCCGCTCCGTGGCTGGGGACTATTTTAAGCGCTTTAACATAAAGCGACATTTGTTCATGAAAATAATATTGGCTGCTAGTGAAATAGTGAAAGATCTTTTCTTGGTCATTGTGGTAACCCATTCATTATCTATATAACCAGCAGCTTTGGACAGCAATGATGAATTGTCTTTTTACACTTATGGAATGGGATGGTCTCCCGATGACAAGGTGACAGCAAACCGTGGGCAGATCTTTTGCGCATAATTCTTACAAAACCTTAGTGAGCTGTGCCTGCTTGTTTTATTGGCACTGTTAACTTATATTTCAATTAAATTTCCAAAAGACATTGAACTAATTTATGTTAGTTATTTTATGTGAATATGTTCACCTTAGAAAGATCATCAAATCACTTTCTTAACATCCTTCTGGGTCCTTTTCGTTCGCTTCTTAAAACTCTTTAGGAGTCCGGTTTGTCAGCAGTCATGATGGGATTTTCCTCATTCATGTACCTTTAGGAACAGATGAATGCTGTCACTATCATCTTCAGAGTGTTGAACTGCAATAAATAAGCTCAAGGTGATATTGGCACCATCACCGCGTTTGGCCGACTTCGATACATTGTGTGTATCTAAACTTAGATGCGGATATTAAACATATTGTTTTGTAAACATTGTGCATGACTTTAAATAAATATTACTTAAGTGTGTGTTGTGTAGCGTTTATTTCAAATAATTTTCAGTGTATTCACTACAAAAGTTACACAAGTTTTGTGACAAGGATCCGCTAAACTCTGCAAAATATACTTAAAGAGAATGTTTACGGGTGTTTTTCAGTTTGGCCTTGGACTTAGGACAATTCTTTCAACGTCTTAACTACAGAAAGGTAGTTTAAATTAAATACTGCACACTTGGCGTAGATTTCTTAATTTTTCTACCACCTTAATATTCTTCGATTGGTCTCTTGTAGGAAATAGTGCCAAGCACATTAATGAAGTACAGATTTAATAGTCTGATGGATTGAATTTAATTATAGGTAGAGCGAGCAAAACCAGCCGCGGTGTCGCAGTGAGGTTGACAAATGGCTGTTATGATTCCCTGAAGCTTTCACCTTTTGCCTGGTTTGAGAATGCTGTGAAAAATGTTGATTTATTTTCTTATTCTACGCCCTTGAAGTCGGTGCCAAAATTTTTGAGTAGAATAAGCGTGTTTTTTTTTAATACTTGCACGTGACGGGAAATCGTCTTTCCGCAGTCACATCGTCAATGATCAGTTTCAATGTTTATTAGAACGTATGAGCGGCTGCATCGCGCTGCAATGCAACGCTCTGACGCTCTGACTCACCACGCAACGTTTCGGCGCTGCCCTTGAACTTCAGACGCGCGGCTCCGTGTTCCGTGCTGGCCGGCCTGGCGGGCTGGCGTGTGGCGTGCCAGTGCCAAGTGCCAGGCGCCTGGCGCGACCGCTTGGCACGCGACCACCAAATATCTGCCCATTCAGGTTTGGACGAATTGTGAACTATTCTAAAAGTGTCACTGCAAGCTTGCCAAAGATGCGCACACATTATAGTTCCGACAATTTTTTCAGCCCCGAAATGTTGCGAACACTCGAGTTGTTTGAAGGGCGACACTCGACAGCGGTTTCACCTCGCTTGTGTACGAGGACGTTTTGTAAAAACCGCAGTCAAATAGTTATATTTATTAACGTTTCAAAATAAATCGAACGTCATCGTCAAACACGAATATACGAAAGAATTTCTTGCATCGGCTTACAGTTTGTTTTATAAAACCGTTGGTTTTATAAAAACTGAACCCGAATTTCCTTATCGAAATAATTGGAGAGCTCTCTCCATAAGTGGCGGCGGTAGGTACTTAGCAGAGATGCAATCAGTCGTCGTGTTCAGGGTTCCCTTGAAGGTACCGAGTACTATCGCGGCAGTGAGTGGCCGAGGAAAGCATGGGAAATTGTCAGGCAACCGGTCCGGCGCCGACCGGTCTGGTTGCGCGCACGCTCCGTGTTTGCTACGTGGCCCACTCACTGCCTCGACCGACGAGCCTGCCTGCCGCGCCTCCGCGCCTGCATATCGTAACCGCACACGCAGTCCTTGGAATCGATCGAAAGTACATTTACTAAGGTATTACTTTATACACCGAGTGTGTGAGCGAGGTTAACGAATTACTTGAAATGTAAACTATACCTATACATTGGGTTTCAATTTAAATACTTAATATTGGGTTAAAATTCATTATAAAATCAAATGAATATGAAGACAGCACGCTGCGGAGACAGTGGCCGATGGTGGTGTCTCTACTAGAGGCATTTAAAAATTACGTTTGTTTTTTTGTTTAATCGTCATTAGATATCGAATCCTCTTATCGTTTGTATTGTCTCGCTAATTACATAATTTAATTTAGACTAATGTATATTACTTCGATAAAAACTATATTAAAGATACCACTAAAATAAAATGACTAATCTTAACTAAACTGCGATTATGTACTAATAGTTACAATCGAAACAAGAATTATGATCTCAGATTAAATAGTACAAAAAAACTTGTTTCTTGAGATGATATGAAGTTGATCTTGACAACTGGAATACGTATGTCTCTGCACCACCCTAAGGTCGACTGGTAGATAATGCCTAAGGCATTAAGTCCGCCTTTGTACAGTTTTTTGTGCAAGAAGTGTCAATAAATAAATAAATAAATAAATAAAAAAGATGTAAACTTGCGTGACCTCGTTCAATTTGCATTAAAAAGTTATAAATCTTCGTTTGTAACACTTAATGGAAATATCGAGAGCATCATTTTATCTACATATCTTTGATTGGTCTCTGCAGTATTTTTTTGCTGTTTAACTGCACTTTTGACGATATTAATTTTATCGAATGAATGTATTCGTTTGATAGCAATTTTATGTACATACAGACCTTATTGAAGGTAACTAAACCGCGTGTTTTTAATATGACCCTCTGTAAATACTTATAACATATGACTAAATAGGTACATTTAGCACTCGGTACACGAAATCAGTGGTTCGAGGTATCTCCGTTCCGCGGTATTTTTTAAATGAGTTACCGTAGCCTTGGAACGCCAAGGGCAACTGAAGGACCCAGGAGGGTTTTGTTCAGCAAGTCTGACATGCTCTCTCGCTCCACCCTAGAAGCGTTGATTTGGTGATTTTCCACCTTAAAAGATTTTTTTTTTTTCATTTTACATATTTGTTTAGTAGTAGATAGTAGTAAGTTATCGGAGGTGTGCTGCCGTCTCTTTGTATACGAGTAGTAAACTAGCTTCTAATAGCTTCTGTCACTCAGTGATAAAGTAGCATTCTATTGATAAAATAATGTTTAAATCGGTCCAGTAGTTTTTAAGTTTTATTACAAAAAAATACAAGTCTTTTCTCTTTTTTTAATATTAGTACACTTAGATGATTTCTCGAGATTAGTTTTTAAAACAGAAACATAATTGTTTTTTACACCACATGCTCGATGATGTCGTTTTTTATGTCTTACAAACCTCACAGCAAGTCATTCAAACCCTAGGGAGATAATGCAGTATAGCTGATCCCTAGGGAATACTGAGATTTGAATTTGGAACACCAAAAGTCGTCAACATTGTGAATTAAAATAAAATGTACGTGCATCGAACAAGTTGACACAAAATCCAAACTGACCACTAACAAAAAAAAAAAGAAGAAAATAGAATAAAACGTGCTTACTGACTGGAGCGTTATAGAAAATTGAAACTATAGAATCTTGGAGTAGTGAATTTTGTTTGTTTGATGAATTTGTAAATGTAATACTTATATTTAGATAAATTAAATGATTTGGTCGACCAAATTGAATTTTATTTATCTCACAGATGGTGAAGAAGTAGAGTATGCAACACGGGGTTAAAGCTGTCTTTGTCTTGGGCGATTTGAATTCCTCACTACACTCAGGTTTTTTTTTATTAACTCCTTCGCAAAGCTCGGGAGTTAGTTTTATAGATCCCTCACGGTCGCTCGGGATTAAAATCAGCAACCTTCGTTTCGTACGGAATTCAACATGCCGCCCGCGGCTTAAAGACACTGCTTTATCCCCTAGTCACATAAACTACTATTTCAGTGCAGCTGATAGTTTCAATAGTTACTTGTACCAATAGCCAATATTTTATTGATATCGTAATCACAGCCATAACGTCAAAACTGCGGAAGCAATAAAGGCACCGCTGATAGATTCCATGTCGAGCCGCCTGTAAGACGGCTGCTTATGTTTATATCAGCCATTTTTATGTGAGTTTAGATCCGTGATTTTTAGATTTCGTTAGAAGTACTGGATATAATTATTTTTAAATTTATTAATTGGAAAAACTCCACTGACATAATGAGTGGATCCAATCACACACTTCATCTCCCTTACCTCTTCCAAACAAGCTGGAGTCGGCTTCCAGTTCTTTTTGGAGTCTATCCAGACTTACCTTACTTACCCTTGGCACCGGTGCAAAAGGTTGTTGCCGGCGACGAGGACACGGCGGTGCTCCATTCAAGCGAGGCACACCTCCACCATGTCCTACGGGTGAATGTGTGATGCATTGACCGCTCGATCAAACATTCGATATTGTGAACACTCGACGTATTGAGTGTTCCATTCGATGTTATGAACGTTCGAGTATTTAGGTGTTCGATTTAAAGTGTTCGATTTATTGATGTTTGACTATTTGGCATCCGATTCGATTCGATAGTAGTATACCCGTCCTGAATAGGCACAGGAGGCGCCTATTTGATTCCTGGACAGGATTTAATGCATTGTGTTATCTGGAGGTGAGAGCAATCATGAATAAAAGCCAACAACCTATGATTTCAAGTGAAATATGTAGGAGTAATGTGCACTTGCAAGGTGCAGTTGCAAGTTGCAATGTGTGTATGTAAATAAAGGTCAAGTTTGCCCAATTGTTTGACTACCCTAACACGGGGGAAATATCCGAATTAAATTATAATTATCAATTTCGTTTTTGAGTTAAAATCTTGTTCCAATTTTAAAAACCCGGAACAGAATCTGGCCGCGTATACACTGTGTGACTAGCCAGTGAGAAGTGGTATGAGGTTAGTTGCGAGGCCGTATAGTGTGCTAGTAATTGCGCATAGCGCCAGTCACTCGACTACTGAACAGTCTAAGTGAAGCATCCTGCTGCTTACTAGATCCAGGCATTGATTACATCTACTAGACATTGCGGCTGCAATAAGCTAACTTTGAAATGTGGCAAGATCAAAGAGTGTAGAAAAATCGCTGGCTAAACGTCAACTAACGTCAGACTAAGAAAGAGGGAGTTAGATAGACAGACCAAAACTTTGTAAAGACAACAAAAATTGTGACAAAGGAAAATAAATTCTGACGCCTCATCTTCAAGTTGTATAATTTCTAGTTCAACTAAGTAATTGTTCCATTGTGCTCGATTAGACAAAATCATTTGAATTTTAAGGCAAAATGCGGGTCATATTAAACGAGGGTAATGTGCAAACTGGAAACAAGTTTATAAAGTCTTGTTCGGAATGGAAATCGAATATATACAGCATGTTACAACTAAACAAAACAGCCTTCACGAGGTATACCGGATGTGTTAGCAATATTGCCAATTTATGTAGGTAGATTTATTATCGCTATGAATAACTGGGGTCTAAGAGGAAACGCCACGATATTATTGAATGCGTAAAACTACATTTTTCATGAACGACTGAGACTACAAGATATTATACTAATATTATAAAGGCGTTTGTGTGTCTGTATGTTTGTTACTCTTTCACTCTCAAACGGCTGAAAGGATTCGGTTTTCCGTTTTTACATGGAAGAAACTGGTAGCTGCAAGTAGGTATTAGTTAGTATTTGTATAATCCTCAGAAAAGAAGAAAAACGTTGAAATGAGACTGTATGTCAAATCTCTGACTAGCGATTACGGACCTGCAAAGAAGTCCTTATTAAAAAAAAAACGAAAAGGATATATATAACTATACTGGATATATATAAATGTGTTTTTCCTCGATATAAGCAAGTTAGCATTACTAAAATAATGTATTTCAGGCATGAAAATGAAGGGAGAGGCTTCAATTGCATGCCTGAAATACATTATTTTAGTAATGCTAATTTGCTTATATCGAGGAAAAACACATTAGGCCAAAAACATGACAGCCTCATCTAAACTGGCGAAATTACATTTTGTATTTTCGTCATGTACCAAGTTATGAACGTACGTAATTATTTTTTCATTACTCATACTCTGAAAGTAGGTCTGAAGTTGCCTGAGGAGCGGGTTGAAAGTAAGTAATACTTAAATTGATACTTTTCATACCTAGGGAATTTTACTTTCAACTGACAGAAAAAAAAAACTAGTTCTATCTTCGCATTTCTATTGAACCATGTTCCATACATCCAGTCAATCACAGCGTGTTATTTAATTGAAATAACTTAAAGATAAGTATTAATTAAATAATATTATATTTTATGTGACATAAATGTCCAACTATTTCCTTAAAATACTATTTACTATACTATTTTTAAAGATTACATATAATTTCTAATTTTTCATTAATGAGATGATTGTCAATCAATCAAAGTCACCCGTATAAACTACTGATAGCTAAGTCGTTGGTGCTTACATCATAGCCAGAAGCTTACATAACACGATTTGTACCTACATTGTGTTCAGTACTACTAGCCAAGTTGTTAATCTGCAATAGTAAACGCTTGTAGAAAGCTTCAAATGTACGGGAATGACGTCGTCTTAACGCTCAGTTACGTGGTCAGAACAAAAGAATTGGCGGCAAGGTCAACTAGAAGCGTTCGGCGCAAGCGCAACGGTTGTCACTTGGGTTGGCTTGGCTGAACATGCATTCTTAGCATGCGATCAAATTGGATAGAGGATAGGTTGCGCCGCCTGCCGCGTCTGGCGATAAATGACAAAGAGCCAAACTTGTCTATGCGGTCATATCTTATTTAAATCTACGTAGATACTTACGAATCTATTCTAAATAGACACTTAATGTACGTGTTCAAGGTGTACCATGGACACATTTGAAAAGTGTTGGATTCAAGATGGTACAGATGCACTGAGGGCCCAGTTGGACCAGTCCAACTAATCAGCTCGCTAATCAGTACCCAGGTACTGATTAGCGAGCTATACTTTTGAAAACATTAAAATTTGGAAAATAAATTAAGCTGTCAAGACCAATTTTGCCAAACTAAGCGTTGGTGCAATACCTACGCATTATAGGGTTCACTGAATTTGAAAGTAGGTACCTATAATTTCTTGTGATAATTATGACGTGTCCGTCTGTTCACGAGGCCACTGGTAAATACCTAGACCCAGCTATGTCAAAGGTGCATTACTATTAAGTTACGCCGTCGGGTAAGTCCCTGCGTTTACCTTATTTTTAGACAAACGTTGGCACGTCACAATGTTCGTTCGCTACCTTTCCATCTCAGCAGGTTACAAAGTGAATCACGGAGAGGTGATCTTAGGGGGTTGTAGGTATTGTGTGACCAAAAAATAATAGTGCGACTTTCGTCTTTAGACATTTGGTTACAGGTATGATACGAGAAGATATTGGTACCTATTTTAAGTGGGAAATGATCAAGACGGACGTGGTGGCCGAGTGGTAATAGACCGGAGGACCCGACTTACAAGTTAAGGGCGCGGGTTCAAACCCAGCCAGGCGCATTACTTTGTGTAATTTATTTCATTACCACTGCTTTCAAAACGGTGAAGGAAAAAATCGTGAGGAAATATGTCATAGAATGAAAAATTCGAAGACGTGTGACATCAACCCACACTGGGCGCGCGTGGTGGATTACGGCCCATTCGCTCTCCTAGAGAGAGGAGGCCTCAGTCCCAGCAGTGGGAACATTAAAAGGATGATCATGCTATGCTATCTTTTTGAGGCGCGCATGGAACACATCGTTGACCCGGACTCGGTCCTTCCTGAACGGTCGGACGGTGAGCTTCCCACGGCTGGTCGTCCACAAGCCCGCGAACATATTGGTGTCAGCCAGTTTCATTTTGTTTATTAGGATGAGAACCCAAAAGTATGCTGGCAACAATTCAGTTTAAGTAGGAGCATGAGTTGAAACTCAGTAGGCGAGGTTACCATTTCGTTGTAAACATTAACAGTATTTAGCGCTATACTGGGTAATTATTCTGATGTGTCTGTGTGCTTGTTTTTCCGCTCTAATAAAACTAGATAACGCTTAGTTCATAAATAATGTAATTTTGGCCCCTGCCGCATGTTTGGAGAAAGTCCTAGAGTGAGAACACTGATCAGAGAGGGCTTCGTCAAAATATTGACGTGTAAGTGTTATTTTTTTTAATTTGTAACACAAGCATTATTTCTATATCGTGGATGTCAGAAACTGCAAACTCACATAATATATACAAGACATCATAAATATCGACAGTCAGACCCGAACCTATCTGTAGATTTTTTTTTTTTTCGATGGGAAATGTCATCTTATGACAACCCCCGCTCTTAGGCGGAGCGGGAGATAGTGTCAGACTCTTACTGACTAAAAAACCCATCCCGTTCCTTCAAGCCTTCATACCGGGGCTCTGTAGATCATAAAAATATTTGTTCCGTGCGGGAATCGAACCTGCGACTGCATGTCGTGGCAGCTAATCGTGCCATCCAACAGGATTTATAAACAATTCGCAAAATAAATATGAATGTTATCGTCAATCGCTTTAGATACACATACAGATACACATTACACTTAAATAATTATTAGTGAAATAATTGCCTGCGGTGCGCCACATTCCTACTAGATCGATTAAGCACTGGTATTTCCTAATGCCATACCGATTCGTTGTACGTGATTCTTAGAACCTGTCAGAAATAATTCAGTTTTAACATTTACTCTAGTTTTCCCCAAGTTTATTGTGTTAGGTTATCTACCTAATTAACGAGCGGGCGAGGACATCGACATTTAAAATAGTTTTTCTAAACGTAATCAGTATAAATAGAAGGCTAAATCTATAATTTATTCAGTTCTTTAATATAAGGCGTCTGACAAGCCATGTTTTTTTTTTTTTTAATTGATATTAATTAGTGCTTGACTGCGATCCCACCTGATGGCAAAAACTGATGCAATCGTTGATGGTGAGACGCGCTAGTTTATTAAGAGCCTATTCACTCTAGCCTTGAAGACATCCAAATTATAATTGGGCGGGAAGACCGCAGCAGGCAAACTGCTCTAGTCCTTCGATGTACGCGGTATACATATGTTTTAGTTAAACATTTTATTTTGTAAGTTATTCTAGAAAATAACACAAGAAAAATGCTTGTAGTAGGACCTTGTCGAATTCCGTTCAGTCATTTTAGAGGTTATCTACATCGATTATACGCAACTACATAACACATAGGTACTTGCTCAGAGTCATATAACGCTTGCCCGGGGTTTATTTTAATTAGTTAATTACTAGCTACATAGTGGACAGAAACTGGTTTACCGTCTCACAGTGACTAACAAACAAAAAATCTTTACTAAGGATAAGTATCGGAGTGATTGTTACAATAAAGAGCTCAAGCAATGAACGCGGAATCAAACCTGTTGTCCTTCGAATGTTACTCGTACAGTGCACCGAGAGTGCGGCTCCACGGTGCCGCTAATGTTGGGTAAACTTAGTTTATATCAATTAAAAGAAAGAAAGAAATAAAAAGACCTTCTCCTTCCTTCTTTGGCGATATCTGCTGACCGACCTCATCAAGTTTTTAGTTTTTGTCGGTCACCAATACAAGTAGGTCATAAACTTCAATATTATTCGGCCATTAATTTATCCTCAGCTGGGATTAGTATCTAAATTTTTATTGCAGCTGAGGTGGAATATAAGCCCGAGCCAAAGGTGAGGTCGTTATGGAACCGAGAGACTGCCATGATAAATGCCTACGTGTATCAAACGATGTTTTTCAACACACGTAATTTAAAAATTAAACATAAATATATATGTACATTATGTACATAGGTACTATTTATTAATAAATTATTGTGGAAAATAGTTTTTACGGATTGTTATCGGAGCGAAAAGGTCGATTTTCGTGGGACTGCCCGTGACCAATGTGGGGATTGCCCGGTGACCAACCTGGTGTATTATACGTTGAAAAGGAGCGGGGGCTAGCCGGATCATTTTTCCGCACTAGTGTGAAAAATACTTCATTGCGTGTTTAAAAGCGATGAGATTTTACAAGGCAGGCGCTATAATGTCACTTTGTCTCTCTCTTTTTTGTTTAAAAACTCTAAGGCTCAAAGGAAGAAAAAGACCATTTTAAAACAGTTGTCTACAGGTTCAAAAATCTATATAAAATTGTCCTACGAGTATGTGCTAAGCCAAGCATGTGATGAAGGAAAATCGTTCGATCGGCCATTGCCAATATCTTGCACGAGGCGCCGTATATTAACATTATTAACTCGTAAATTATAGTTTGAGAACTGAAATAGCCAACTGTGCTGCTACTGCGACATGCACCAACACTGAGCCCGCGGGCAAAACTACAACCCAATGATGGACTGGGCTTCAAGCCTTTAAACCACTAAATGGGTCCAGTGCGGAGGAAGACTGGGTCCCACTCGTGAGCTATAAGGAGATGGTGCACCCACCTCCGTGGTGTTATGGACACACACCGCTGACGTAGGTAACTTGCGTGTGCGAGCGCTATTCCTTCGCTACTTCCGTAATACTTGTGTAGATCAGTTCGGTGTTATTGTACCTACGTCCTACATATCGCCGTGATATCACTTTTTAAGCTTTTGGTTCCAGTTTCAAAACCTGACCAGGAGAATCCTTGATTTATGTATGTGTGGCCAATTCCCTAGTAGGACAGCATTTATAGCATAGCATAGTCGACCTTATATAATATTCCCATTGCTGGGACTCAGGCCTCTTCTCTAGGAGTGGGAATGGGGCGTAATCTATCACGCAGGCCCAGTGCGGGTTGGTGGATGTCACAGGTCTTCGAATTTTTGACTACGGGACATGCCGGTTTCCTCACGATGTTTTCCTCCACTGTTTTGTGAGCAGTGGTGATGAACTAAATTACATAAAGTAATGCGCCTGGCTAGGTTTGAACCCGTGACTTATATCTTGTAAGTCGGGGCCGTTACCATTCGGCCACCACTGCTCTACTACAGCATTTACTAGAAACCAATGTTACGGTCAGTAGGTGATGAAGATAGGAAGTAATCCCCGGTGTAATAAAACGTTTGATTACAGCTACCAGTAAGGATTGGTTGATTCAGGACCACGGTGCAAAAAGGGTTCCTTTTATAATAAATTAAAATTTGTATCTATAGTCGTAAGCTGCACGTAGTAGTCAATATTTTTCATAAATATACACCGTACATTCTTGGCACTCTCAAGTAATAATTATGCAGCAAATATTATATCTGTTTGCAAAATGATGTAAGCGAATAAACAACTCAGTAGCCACGTCTTTCTGGAACATTCCAAAGACTAGTAATTGAAGACATGCAAATAAACACATTGGTTCTAACAAATCCAGTAATATATGTATCACTGTGTTCGACAGCCTGTTTTCAGATGCAGAAGATATCTGAATTTGTCTTCTTTTTTCCGTCCTGATCTTTTGAGTACTTTGGGATAGCCTAAAGTCAGTCATACCATAGTACCATTAAATACAACGGTCTCTTTTAAGAGATCTTTTAATTTAGAGGTTATTATTTTCGACCTGCAAGCCTAAAACATCGAGCACAATAGTTTAAAATCAATCGACAAACACTTTCCCTATTATAGCAAGAGCCAGAATACTGACTTTCTCAAGAACAGGTGAATCTAAAATCGCTAAGATTTGAGTGACATCACGTCGGTGCTGTGCGGAACAGGTTGCGATGCCGGTGTGTCTGCTAATCCAGCCGAGAGTCGAGCCGAACGATCCCAGCGGCGCGGGCGACCCATTCGCGCATTAAAGTTTATACTTATAGGCTCAGCACACGTTGTGCAACGCAAGCGCAGGCATAGGACTGATCCACATTGAAGGCTCGTGCATTTCCGTGAGAATTCGGTTGTGCAAGGTTTGAAGGCTTAACAAGACGGATTGAACAAAGACGATCTCTATTACTGTGGGATCTAGTAGGTTATGTTCTCAGGTTTGTGTACTGTTGGACCTATTTATTTAAGTATTTCAATGTGTCAATCATGAAAGCATCTTATAAATTTCTAAACGCACACATAAGCCTATGTGTCAAGCATGACGTGCACACTGCAATATCCCTACAATAACTGACAGTGAAACAAATAACTTCAATAAAACTACTGTAAAAGACTTATAATTAGACCAAGAACGGAACATAACCGGTGAAGCCGATATCAATACATGGTGGGGTCAATTACTAATATGCGACAATACAATTGCTGGCGGGCAGCCGGTTATGGCCGGTTACTACACTAGTGTTGCGAGCTAATAAAGAAATACAACTGATTTCGCGACGTATGCAAGTATGCGGATGCATTTTATAACCAATCAAATGCAAATAACATACCATTGTAGTATGTAGTATTTTCAAGATTTTTATTCTTAAAGCGGAAACAAATTGTCGAACATTTCAAGAACTCCTTTATCATTTATCTTTCATGTCTGCCAAGACAATGTAACAACAAATTGAATGTTGTAATCAATGCTTAATCACAGACTTAGTAAACACTTTCAACCATTGTTATAAATTATTTTATACTTATAAGTATTTCTTAGGTGTGTTTTGTGGAGATTGTATAGAACACTACGAATGCCTTTCATTTGATAATTCAACAGCATGTGGTCTGTGGTACATAATCACAGATGCGTTGTCGAGTCGTCGAGAATATCAGCATAGATTAGGAATATCATTCAAATTCTCTGTCTTGCAGAAGAAGGTATGTTTCGCAATTAGGGTGCAGTCTGAGCAATCATCGTCGTTCGTAAAGTTCCTTTTAATAAAACAAAGTTTTATCAATCAAGGAGTACCAAAAGTTGTCATACCAGTAGCTTTAATAAAAATAGCAAATTATAACAAATGTCACAGTAGCCATGTATGTGAGCCTATGTAGTAGCTCTGTAGGTGAAGCTAGTTACGTAAAAGGTCGGTCTGCGGTGGAAGCAGTGCGGCTTACCACTGACACTGGTTCACTTTGATTTGTGACGACGATCCGATCATACGATGATCCCACATTCCGAACTATTCATCAGATTTATTCGTAATTTATGATTGGTTTATTTCGTACGATCATGCTATGCGTATAGATCATGGATTTTCCCTTTTCAGTTTCATGCTTCCAGATCAGTCGAAAATTTGTAGCAGATTTTCATAGTCAATATTACTGTTTGTGAAAAGAGACGCTGCAGTACTTTACGTTTAGAGGGCAAGAGATGTAGCGCGATACTCCGTAGTGGTAGGTCAGAAAATGAATGCAGTAATATGATGGTCAGAAACATTATGTAATTATGTGATCTCATGTAAATGTGACCAGCACTAACGTGCAGGGTGATCAGGTCACCTCATAATCTCAGACTTGCCTAATTATAGATATCTTAATCTTTTTCAGACCATCTTCATTGGTCAGGCCATGATCATAATGTTTTAATGGCTCAATCATCAGTGTTTTCATGGATCTCATTACAAATACAAGAGGCAGTAAAGTCAGGTATGCCTGTAAAGTGCTGCGCATAAAGTGAGCGATCAAGGACGGCAGTATTGTGGAGTTGTAGTAATGTAATTAACAGGGACGTGGCAGAACTGTGATGACGTCATGACGTGCATCATCTCACGTTATTGCTTATGAGTGTTTTGGAAATGTTAATGAGGAATAGCGAGGAGTCTATTTATAGAGAGGGCCCAATAACACCTGCGTGCATACGAGCTTAAGCTTGGCTTGCAAAGTAAATGCTAGAAAGGACGAATCATATTCGCAGACGTTTTTCTAAAATTGCTCTCTGCATCATATATTTCATCACCTATGAGAGCCTTTAGCAAGCTCGTGGTCGCCGTAGCACCTTATATGCATTAATCGAATACTTTGAAGGGGTAAAGTGGTCGAAGTGCTGAACAGCTCCCAATGGCCGCTATGACCTGCCGTGACCTGTGTTGTACTTAGTGTCGGTGGAGTCCAACTTGTGACCTTTTTTAAATATTTTACAGAAAAAATGTAAAATGGTGTAAAAATTATAATTGGAATGGATTCAGTTATTGATTCTGATCAAACTATTTTCAAGTTTCGCTTATACTAAAAATAATGATGTATATGACCCGAAGGCGAGGCCGTGTTGGAGCCCCGAACTACAATCAGTCCAGTCAATATGACACAAAAAAGCACTAACGTCGCAAACGCGCATATAACTACGATTTTTCTGTATGTTGTTAGGTCCGTTGAGAGTAGTTTACACCCAAGTTTGCAACCCTGAAAACTATGTGCTACTCCTATGGTCCTCGACTGACCGACATTTGACTATTTGAAATAAATGCTTTGATTTGATTTGATTTGAAGCTAATTAAATTTTCTACAAATTACTTCCTAATACTTTTCTCTAGGTCTAGCCAGTACGTGTCTTTGAATATGTCGCAAACACAAAATATTAACTTTTCAAAAAAAAAAAAAATGCCTTCTTTGACAAGCTGCAACCAATGGACCTAGAGTGCTGAAGTTAAACTCCAATTGTAGTACGAGTAATTTTGTTAGCTTTACTAGAAACAAATATACATATATGTTTCAAAAACGCTATCTTCGGGTATTTTTTTTTTTCGAAAAAAATAAAAAAGTACAAAATTTCGCAGTTTTTCGAGCACCATGGGAGTGGCACAGGGTTTTCAGGGTTGCAAACTTGAGTGTAACTCTCAAGGAATCTAACAACATATAAACAAAATTTTAGATACATGCGCGTTTGCGTGTGCGCGTTTGATGTCGATTGACTGGCCTAAATAGCGGTAGTCTATTTGTATTAAGACCATGAATTTTTACACTACTTTTAAAAATCTCGTGGATTTATTAAATTCCACGGGATTGTGCATTAATAAATTGTGCAAAGGGCTATCTGCCAAACTAGTGTAAAATACACTAGCCTCACTACTTTTGGGCACATAATGATAAAAACTTTAAACTATTGCTTGACTGCGATCCCACATGATGGTAAGCAGTGATGAAATCTCTGATGGTGATAAGCCTTTTAATCTGTTTTGAAAACATATTTTGCAAGCGTTCTGATAAACAATGGTTTCAATTGTCTCACTAACTCCTTTAGCGGAAAAGTACCTATAAATAATTTTCCGCTAGTGTGAAATAAGTACGATCAATAAATATTTATAGGCGTTGAAGGTAAATACTATTTTCGTTTGGAATTTCCAAGTTTGCTTTTACCTTGCACATGTCTTTTAAGTAATTCTGCGGTGACATTTACATTTTGTACCCATGTTTGATAACTAGAGTCTAAATTTTAATATTATGTAATGTAATTTATTGTGGGACTAAAATATGATATTATTAATTATTGTTATTGTATAGATAGTTAATTCATTTTATTTTTGATTATATAATTTCAATGTAGAGGTAACGCTCATTAGTTATTGCTAGTCTGTAATATTGGAGGTATGTTGTAGTTTATGTTGTAAACTCATGGGACATTTTAGCAAACATGTTGAAATAGTGTTTATACAGGAGTTTACTGTTTTGCACGAACATAGTAAGTAAATCAGTTTTAGATTGGCTAAGTTACCCAGTTTAGTAAACTAGTAGGTAATGTATGTAGGTACCTATACTAAACTTCTAATACACACATTCCGTGTGAGTCGACCACAAGTATCGTCGACGTCGGGTTTTTACAAAGAATGCAGGAACATTGCGATGTTTTCCTCTTTCATTGAAACCTTTAAGTTGACAGTCGACTTGATTAGGAAATTTTAACTGATTACCTTCGCTTATCCTTTTACGGAATTACCCAGCTTGATAATATCAAAGAAATTATTAACTATGTACACGTTTAAACGGTATTCTGCACACTGTTACCAACCATGACATAAAAAAACAAAGTTGTCGTAATATTGTAGTTATAACAGAACGGCATTTGCGAAATCTCCTTACAGTAGGTACGGTCAAAGTGAGAAGAAGTTGGCGTTTCGAACTATCCTGCGTACACGAAAACATACGCAATTCGCCATACGAGTATGATTCGTAACTAAAAACAATTACTGCGCAGGCAATTGTTGTGAGTTCGAAGCGGTCAAGATATTTCGGCCATAGGGATTGTAAAATGTGCATTCTAAGAATAGGCAAATTGCAAAAAAATAACTATTTGCGATTTACAGCTGTTTCCTCGCCGAGGTCGGAGGCCGCGGGGGAGGGACGCTGAG
Organism: Mythimna albipuncta; assembly: GCA_929112965.1. NCBI lineage: Eukaryota > Metazoa > Arthropoda > Insecta > Lepidoptera > Noctuidae > Mythimna > Mythimna albipuncta. Next base: position 36,208,914 of record OV815958.1, read on the forward strand.
CCTACTCTATGTTAAGAACGTCGCGCCGGATATATTATCATTTTCCTACAATACGTAAGAGGAAAGTGGGTGTGTTTGTCTACGTCGCCGTCATCTGGTAACGACTGGCGCGCTGGCGCCCGACCGCACTGCGCCTGCGCCAGATCGCGCGCACCCACTGCTATTTTGCGTCTCTCACAAAATATTTCAATGATAAATAGGATTTTTTAAAGAAAGGTGACTTTCAGTACATAATTGTTCTTTTTCAATTTAGGTACTTTTGACAAAAAGTCGGCGCCGCTCTGGGCGCGCTGTAGGTGGACTGTCGCCGGTGTCGCTATACTTACCTATTTACGTTTTTATATACCTTTATGTTTGTTTGATAGAGTTTAATAACGTCTTTTTATTTGGTAAAGTTTGATAAAATTACAGAATGGCTGTAAAAAGAAATAAAAATATCATGTTTCAGAAATTGAGAAATCCGCAGGACAACATAGGTTGCCGAAGAATCGCCAAACATAGTAGTAGAGGGCAGAGCAAATTGCTCGCAGAACAGATGGTCGATGGAGCTGGAAGAGTCTGCAGTAGCTACTGCGCACCGGCAGACGCATGTTGGAAGGTCTCCCACGAGGTAGAGCGATGACCTAGTGAGAGGGAACCAATGGATGCGAGACGCAAGGGAGGATGTTCAGCAGCGGAGGTCTTTCAACTGAACTGATGATGATGTGAAAATAAACTTGGAAACGCTTTGAATGAGTGCAGAAACAATGCGCCGAATCTGACAGACATCGCATATTATAACGCTACGTGTGCGTAATGCTGATTTCCATAATTTTTTCGAGGTTGTCACACGTCTACGACTTTCAAACACAACCGCCAATGCCAAGCGCATGGCGGCCTCATAAATAACGACCATTTATATTATTAATTACATTTAGCCTTCAATGGTATCGATTGTTTTCAAGAGATATGAAGTAGTCCCTTGTCCGATAGTAGACAGGTTAAGAGAACTGGTGGGAGCGGTGTCTAACGCCGCTGTGCAGATTGCACTTCAACACAAGTTATGACTTACTTGCTTTATTGAAGGATGGGCTTGTTCAGTAAAAGTGCGGAACAGTAAAATTCCTGAAAGGATTTATGTAAAGGAAGCTGTTGATAGAATCAAGTAGTTTCTCAGCTTCATTACATCATAGTACAACGCGACATCAAAAGGTTAACACTAAACTAATATTTATGTACATAATTTAATTCTAGGCAACATTTACTGTTTTTACCAAAAACTTAACAAGTGCTGTTCCCACCCTTAGCACACAAACTGTATACTTAGAAATATCACTAAAACGCTAACATTTTAGGAAAACGTAGCTTGTACCACATTCGCCATGCAACATTCGCAGTGCACACAATAAATTCGCTATGCATCAAAATTCGAAACTAAGCAACAAAGTCGGTGTCAAAGTTATATTAAAAATAATTCAATAACAATAAGTTCTGGTCTTGCGGAGTAACAATAATTTGACTAAAAACGTCATACAGTACACCTTACAGCCTCACAAGGATTTTTGAAGATGGCCATGTACCAAAGAAGGAAGTTTTGATACGGAAAACTACTAAGGCGTACATCGTCCACAAAGTTTTTGCATACAATGATTCATATAATCACAATATAGTTGGTAAGCTGTTTTTCATACATTTTAATATATGAAAAACAGCTTACCTTGTTGAAATTTTTTATAGAACGTCAGGTAATGTTTAAACATTGCCATCTCGAGAGCAAGCCACCATTACCGAAGGAGGCACAAGCTAAGGTTAGGTCTCTGGTAAGTATTAAATAGTAAAAAACCAAATCTTTACTGAAACTTAGCTTGCTCTGTGCATTAACTAACTACTATTCTATCGTTTTGTTTGTGTAAGGCATTCCGAAGGTGCGCCGACGCCGTACTATCTCTAGGACCACTTGAAAATTACACCCTGAACAAGTTGTTATGAAATTAAATTTACTTCACTCAAATTTTGAACATATATCATGTTCAATTTTTTTGACCGTTGTATCTTGCAGTTGGGAGGAGTCTCTATTTCTATTTTTTTTCTTTTTTAAGTCGATGGTACCTACAGCTAAAATTGGCGCAATACTTTGCCACTTTACTTGTAATTAATGAAACAAGTACCTATCATGTATGAAATTCAATAGGCAAGTATATCTATTAAAATGCTACGACAGCATAACAGTGACTCCAAAGATTTTCTTTATGGCGTCTCTGTGCCCTCTAGTTATATCTTTATGCAATTGTAACTTGGTTCAGCTATTTATTTGCTTGACAAAATAATTACTTAATAGTAATAATTAGAGAGCCATAATAATAATCACAGAACACAGGAATCATACAGTAAGTAATAATATACGGGCCTGAAATCGGTCAAATTCACTGCACTTTGACGCTGAAAGCTGTTTTTGTAACAAAACTGGAGGAAACCTGCCCACCTGCTGCGGAAAAGCATCTACTAACAGACCGAAATAAACTGTATTGTTAGTAGCCGCAATAACACATCCGACGTGGTGTTTCCCTCTAAGAGTGCTGCCACACTCATCGATCTATCGACGATCGATGTCATTGATCCGCGTCAGCCGACTCGCTTGCTAGATTTACTTTGATTTGATGTCTACTGATCCAGCCTACCATCGATTTCAATTTGCCGACATCAATTTGCAGTCAGTTGTGGTATCGTCCTAATAATAATATTATTCTACAACCATCACAAACGCCATCCAGTCCCTAACTCAGCAGAGCTTGTACAACTGATAAACATACTTATATATTTCTAAATACATATAAGTATATATTATAGATGAATTACACAGAACAAATGATTGTACTCATCACTCATTTGTCTTGAGTTGGAAATATAACCCACGACCATCGGTATAGCAGTCAGAGCCACTGGCCACTAGAGCAACAGGACAGGAACTAATGTTGTTGTCTATCAAAGCTCTGGTCGTCTTCTTCTCCCAGCTTGGTTTGGCAGCGCGTGTTGGCCCACTGCCGGCCGGCGGGCCCGCCCGTGGACCGTGCCCCTACACGTGACTTATTGTTTCATACCAAGAGAAAATATTGCCAGAATGTCGACTGTCCGACGGGATTATTTTTAAACTATTTACAGACATGTATGAGTATTGTACTGTGCTGTACTCACGTGTCAGTCAAGCTATTTTAGAGAGCTAGTTTACGATATGTTTATTGCTAAATAATAGTTATGGCTCACCACGAGATCGTAAGTTTAGTTTTGTTAACTGTTTTCCTTTTCGTGCAAGAACACAATTATATATTCTTAATTAGATTTAAATCTATATAGTATACCTACGAATCATTATATAGTATTCTTCTTGTATCCAGGAGAGGCGTATTTACGAAATGTTTCATTAGGTAACACTAAACTTGACTTCCTAAATGAGATATGCTGAAGAATTATAAGTAAGATAAATCTTTAACTAAATCTTCTATTATTGTTATTATTATTTTTTAATCTTTATCTTCAATCTTTAAAATTGTGACAAAGCTTCTTAAGCTTTGACCATACCGCTCCGTCATAGACAATTTTTTTTTTTTTATTGTATTAAATTTTGTATAAAATTCTTGCCTTGTCTGACGTAGGCTTAGCTAAGATGTTGCAAATTTATACCGATATCTAAAAAATTAAAAGTGATAAACATATTTATATCGCATAACCACTAGCATAGCACAAACATCATAATTCTAAGAAATCTACCAGCAATCAGACAGACACAGAAGTGCTGTTTGACTATCAAAGCTTTTTTATTCATCAATTCAGCTTTTCTCGAACACGTAGTCAAAATGTGTACACGGGGGTAGGAAATCAAAATGTGAATATTATGCACTCATAATGTTACGCAAAATAATAGTCAAGATTTTATACAAAAGTCGAACATAATGTTCTAAATAGTGAATGATTGACTAGATTTGGGGCGAATTGACGTAAGCTAAATTAAAAGGATCTTAAGAAAGCAAGTGCCAGACAAGCATGTTTTTTTTTTTATGGCAATTGAGCCGATAGCGACTATTCTGACAAGCATGTTGTTAGTGTGGGGTTGTGACATGGCAACGTCAGAGCACGTTAGCGCTTGTTTCATCAGCTCACGTCACACAATTAACGCCTAACAATTCACCACACTATCTACGAGTTCTGTGTCCAATCATAATATACAGTCAGATAAGTTAATTGTTCATCACTTTAAGGTTTAACGCCGAATTTAGAGTCAACCCTAGTAAAGTTTCAAATTACTTGGACTTTTCAAAAGTGATAGGTACTCAAGCAACGAATTTCCCTAACTTTATTAGAAGTAAGAAACACGTGACTTATTTAATAGGTTTGCGAAAAATCACGCGTATACGAGCAAACAGTTTTTTAAAATAAAATTAGCATTTATAAGCCGGTTTTTTTAATTAATTAATTGTTTAACAAGGAATTGCCAACTAGTATGTATTATAAAGTTAAGGTTAATATAACTTTAATTAATACTTTTTTTTCAGCAACTTCAAAATAGGAGGAAATAAACAAGTATATATTTTTGTTCCTGGTTTAAGGATAACTTCGATTTTGATAATATTTATTTCCACAGAAGATTGTTTTCTGAGATGGTTCCGTTTTTTGGTGAAAATCGAAAGCGAACTTCGGAGATAAACTACGGAACTCCTCGATAGAGAATCGTAAATCTCTTGGGATGGCTGTATTTGCATGTCTGCTAATTCTTTACAACATTTCATAATAACACTTATTACAAAATTTTCTGCGAAATGCTGCAAGAATATTACAATGTGTGGATAAAAAAGTGACTGTTCTGTATCACACCAACTCCGCAATTGCGGGATACCGCGCCTTTTTTTGCGGAAAAAAAATGCGGGATCCTGCACGTCTGCGGGATCCTGCAAGTCTGCGGGATTGAAGATTTTTAAATTTGAAATAAAATAAATATTGGATTCTGACGCTTGGCTCAATGCTGGTCCAGCTCCACTACCACTAGGCGTACGAATTAGTTGATTAGTTGGAAACTAATATTATTATTTTTTAATTTGAAAGACACAATTGCATTGTATAATGTAGAAGCACTTTTTCCAAGTTTGTGAATGTGAAGCACCATGGAGCATTTTTATTAGGTTACAACTTTTTTTTTTTTTTTGACATTTTTTTTTTTTTGGCATGGCTGTTGAGAGTTTGTCATGCTCACTCAAATGTCTCGCTGTTGGTGGCACGTGTTATTGGGTCGTTCAGTTCCCTTCAAAATGGTTGAGCTGAGTGGGGCTGATGCACGCGTCATGCTCGTGAACGGGTGCCGTCAGATGGGACTGGTCATCTCTTAGCTGCCAGTGGCTTAATTCAGTTTCTATCTTTTAATTATTTTACATTTTTATTTCTCTATCGACATTGTACTCACATGATAGAAGCAACAAGTAATATGTAACCAAGCATTATATGTAACACATATATGATTTAAAAGAGTGTCCATGGAGTTTCTTGCACGTTCTTCTCCATAGAGACCTACTCTTTGGAACGTGCAATTTAGCTTCACTTTTCTTGGACTGACCGACATTTGACTATTCAAAAGTGCCTGTAAATGGTCTATTTGAAATAAATGCTTTGATTTGATTTGATTTGATTTGACGACCTGCCACCGTTTCGATTATTTATTAGACCCAATTGAAACCACTTTACATGGAACTCGTCACATGTTTTATATTATTTGTATTGAAAATAATTATTATGTTTTCGATTTTACCTTACAGCATAATAAAAATGAATTTCTATTTTGCGTCGTACGAGTCCTGTATGGCAACTGGAAAGGATTGTGTCACTTTAGGTACTTACTCTATGACCAGGGATTCCTCGAAGCACGTGAATTTACTTTCCCAATAAATAAGGGTCCCTTAAATATTTGATTATATTGTTCGATAAAAGCAGCTGATTTTATATGAAATTAAACCTTCTAAAATGTTTTTTTTTTGCTATTCGGAAAATCTTTAAACTCGATTCGGTAATCAAACTATTTACATAGGTAGGTAGGTAAAATAAGATTTATTTTTAATGTTTAATAAGAAATTAACCAAAAAAGAAAAAATCCCAATCCCACAGGCATGCGGGACCGTGATTTTGATGCGGAATTGGATTCCCTAACACCAACAGTGCAAAGGCAAAAGAAAAAACGGTTCTGTGTAATGACTTTCAAAAGTAATAATTAACATTTTTCAATTGGAGCAATGTATGTAGTTTACAAAGAGACGATAAGGAACCAGTGGAATGTTCACGTGTACCAAACGACGTTTTTCAGCATAGTTAGGAAGTGTCTAATAAATAAACAGGGGTTGATCGACTCAGGAGGCGCCCAGCCTGATACGATAGATACAGTAAATTGTGGCGGCAGCGAGTTTGCACAGGTTTTCCGCACTGGGGTGGAAAACGGAAAATTGCGTGCCTAAGAGCTTTAACGGTAGGAGTTGGTTTTCTAGTAGGTGTGTTGATAAATACGTTTTGCATGGTAGCTTCCTAACCAATAAATCCATCCAAGTTGAGGACTAAAATGATTTTTATTATTTGTATCAGCAAGATAACTTCAATCAAACTCGAAAATAATTATAATTTTTCAAATCCTTTCAAATAAAAAAAAATAAAAAGCATGCACGCAAGCTGCCGTCACCGCCATTAGGTTACGTGTGTACGAAAGAGATAGCGAGATATCCCTACCACGTCCCCTCTTATTTGCGTACCAAAATTTGAACTGCTAATTGCTGTTTAATTTACTAACCAATTTTGATATTATTTTTAGTTTATTTGTTGATTACTACAATATTGTATAGGTAATAAAAAAATATACACAATAAGTAGGTACAACATAACTGGATATAATAAAAAACTAAACACAATGTAGGTAGTGTTTATTTTAGTAGATATTATAACCAGTTATGTTAGTAATTCCTTGCAAATAATTATTGGGGATCAAATCAAAAAAATTACGCAATCGGCCGCTGCTGAAGATACCAAAATTTTCTCCTTAGTTCGGCTACATCACCATCACCTTGCCGGTATGTCTTTTCCGCTGTCAGTCTTTTCAACGTCAGAATCAGCATTTCAAAAGCCTCAGATGCAATAAGGGACAAATTGTCCCCAATATGACGCGCAACGCTGTCGAATTGTCCCACAACATGTTCCGCGCCCCGTAAATGCCTTCTAAAATATTGGGGGCAAGTTACGAGACTTAATCAGAGGATCCTAGGTACCTCACGCCACTGTTTTCATCTTGGTTTTCCTCCTTCATCAAAGCTGTTGACATCTTGTTTCAAGAGAGATCCAGTTTAGCCTGTTTTTTGGCTAGAAAATCGTCTATGTACTGGAGAAGTGGGAATCCGTTGTATGAGATGGATGTTGCCATGGCGAGCTTCTCTTGGGGAGAGCTTCGTCCAGCCGTGGACGTCCAAACGATGAATTTTGTAAAAAATAATTATTTATCTGATCATCATCATCATCATCATCATCATTTCAGCCAATAGACGTCCACTGTCGGACATAAGCCTGCCCCAAGTGTCGACCGGACGACTTGGTCAAGTTGTCGATCGGAGGACGACGGCGACTCGCATCCGCCGGATTCCCGCAACATTCACCAGGTCATCGGTTAAACTTGTAGGAAGCCTTCCAACGCTGCGTCTACCAGAACGCGATCGCCACTCGCCGTATGTTCTGCGAGCAATGTGCCCGGCCCATTGTCACTTAATTTATCTGATACAAAGCTAGATATGGCATTTAGCATTACAACTTAAAGTTTGTAGCATTAAAGGTAAATGACATAAGTTTTTTATCAAGTAAAAGAACGGTATCTGTGGGTTGAGCTCTAGAAGCCATTGCTAGGAAAACTTCTATTGCTTGATAAAATTAAGATACAATGAATGTTTCAATGGTGGTCAGTCTAGAAGTAGGCTAGCATGTCGACCGTGACACAGTCTGACGGTCTGACCACGTCAACACTTGGCAGTTCTCCTCGAACAAGGCTAGGATTAATATATTCAATATGCACTGTCGTGTGCGAAGCAGATGTATGTAACTTAGTAGGTTGAGAGATTTTTGTTTGGACTAAAATTATACTCGTATTAACTAGGTACCATCGGAGACATTTCCGCCTGAACACCGCTGTGTCCATTTTTCTTTGCACTCGAAAGGAAAACTTCAAACGGTTTGGCTTGGCGCCGCGCCGCAGGATTCAAGCGAACATTCTTTTAAGTGATCAGGCAGAAATGGGCGCGATCGTGCTATGCTGGTGTTGCAGCTGCAACTACCGAGAACTTCATGGAGTCGAAATTGAGTTAGTCATTGGACAATGACTAACTCGTCGCATCACCTCTTTGAGACGTTTTTTGTGATCCAGAATTTCAGAAATATGTATTTTTTTTGATATCTAAAGTTTGTAGGTATAATAATATAATTTCAGTTTAATACTACTGATTTATCACACCAGCTTGCAATGTTATACAAGGCACAGGTACGATCCTGTGTGGAGTTCTGCAGCCACATATGGGCAGGTGCTGCAATATGCCATCTAGTAGCTTTGAACTCAAAAGAAAGGCGTGTGAAGAAGCTAGTTGCAGATCCAGATTTGATGCGTAGGGTAGCCAGCCTTTCGATATTATACAGGAGGATCAGTGGATCGTCTTAGGGGTGGATGATACATTTTGGGGAGTGTGCGCGGGAGGGAATAAATGACTAGATTCCGTCACGGCGTTTGTCCACCCTTACGTTGTTGACACCTCTACGGTCCGGACGAAACGTTTCGGTTCGTCATTTTAACCACGAACATCGAAAAACTAGAACAATTTTCCTGCAGCGGATTTTCCATTCGATTTATAATTTAACCTTTCAGATACCGTCAATTTGAGACACAATAGTAAGACAATAGATGCTCGAACAGGTTCGCTTGGGGTTTAATGAATTAAATATTTTCAAGGCGAGAGTGAATAGGCTCTTACTGAACTAGTGCGCTTCACCATCAACGATTGTATCACTGCTTGCCATCACGTGGGTTCACAATTATTATTAAGCAATAGCCTAGGTATATCATTAAAAAAAAAATAAACACGTTAATTTTTAACCGTAGCACGGTTTGGTGATATAAAATAGATTCTCAATTAGTACCTCGATGAAAATTATTAGAAGGAAGGTATATAAGAATTATAAGTAGGTAAGCATCGTGAAGAGTCACAGCGAATACCTATATTTTCTAAAATTTTTGTACATGTGGGTAGGTAATACAGTTTTTGGGAGGAATATGACTTTGATATTTCTGTGTATACCTTCCCGATACACGTATTGTGATTCCACACAGGCATAACCAGTAAAGAACGCTTCAATAAATAAAGGGAATGCAAAAATATAGCAGAACAACCTCGGTCTAGGAGTAATTTTTTCACAGTTTTCCTCAAAAAACACAACTAAAACGTATGTTTATAAAACAGATCCGATCTATCTCGAAGAAATCAATCATGTGAACTGGATACTTAGACTTTATTCAATAACGACTATATTTCCGTGAAAGCTTTTGACAGTCGGCCACTGAGCCACGAGGCTGAGTGTGCCGAGGTACACAAACAGCAGCCGACCTTCATGACTTCTATATTTTACTGCTACATATTCCATAATACAGAGATACACATCAAATATCTACATTTTTTTTGTTAAATATGTGAAATCTGGCGAGTGTCCAAGTTCACACAGCGCTTTAAAGCGCTCGTTTAGAGTTTGGATCGTATCGATACACTTTTTTGGTATAGCGGGAGTTGGTACATTTCCCAGGTTTTTTTTTTTACATTTCTATAAGTTTAACTTGCGAAAAAAGCCAAGGATTGAATTTCATGGCGGTTTTGTTCTGCACAGGTACTGATTTCCGGTACCTACTTCGTAATGAAGACTAATGAAATATTTGGGTTACTATGTAGGTACCGAATGAATTATTTTTCGTGTTTTACTATAAATATTAATATGTATAATAATGTTTATTGTTACAAAAAATACCTTACAGCAATTACATAATCGTTATATTTGTAATTACATATTTTAAAATTTACAGTTTGTTTTTGGGCAATGGTTACTAAAGTACAAGCGGGTAGGTGTATCTTGAGGATGGGTCTTAGTCAGGTACCTAATCACAATTCCAAAATGCGTTTAATTTAGGTGGAGATGCAATATACGTACTTATATAATATTTTTAAGTAGGGTAGGGTAGGTTGTTGTAAACAATTAAACTTGATATCGACAAGTTGAATAATATGGTTGTAAAAAAATTAAATGGTACAAAACCATTTAATTTATGAATTTAGAGAAATGCACAATAATAGTGTAGGTCTTTGATACTTATATATATATTTAATTGTAAACCAATTTTCTTGTGCGTGTACCGAAGGGAAGCGATATTGACATTGTACTAGCAGCATGACGCGTCGGTAGGGGCTATTTTCGTCCGGCCGTGAGCTTCGACTAGCCATTCATTCGGCTCGAATATCTCCAAATACCGCGCATGTAATCGCTATAACGTAACGTCAGTAAAAATTCGCAAATATAAAAAAAAACGCATATTGAAAAAGTTTTACCTTTTTGTTCGCCTGCCTGGGCGTGAGGCCCACTTGGGACCCCATCTCTGCGAGGATATTCTTCGGCATTTTGTCACAGATTAGTTCACACAATTAATAAAATTAAAAGAGTCTGTTTGAAAGTTCGCGGTAGTGCACTAGTGTTGGTCCAGGTGACGCGAATGCGCGGCGCGCGCGCTGACAGTCGAATGACGCGCGGATCTGCCCGCGCGCCAATATAACGCGCCTGCGCGGTGACGTCACGCGCCCGCCCGCAACCTGCGCCCTGCACCACACAGCCTGGAACAGCGCACTCACGCGCAGGACCTGCACGCGGCTTATAAGTCATTATAACACGTGTATAGGGTATGAAGGAGGAGTGTATACCTAAGCAAGAATAGCAGTTGCTTGGGTTCTAACAAACCACCATGGGAAATGGCGTGAATGAATGTATGTCAAATACGGATAGGTAATGCTCGTTTTATACGTCACAAAAACTACCCGAATATTTTTTTAAATGAAGTAGTGAATCTATCAAAACACACGAAATTGCGAAGAATATTGTGCCTTCACAGACAGCTAGACAAAAATGTACAATAGTTTATCGATCACACTACTACATTACAACTTACCTGTATTGCTTGCTAAGAACATTTGTACAGCAAGAGTGTATCACTGTATCCACATTACGCCAGCTATGATACTCCCCATTAAAAAAGCGCCATTTCTATTGCCTATTGCCTGCTACTGGGATATGTCAGATAAGAAAACCCAATAATGCTTTGCCCAAACCAGAGAATCGAACCCATACCACGTGAGGACGTCACACTCAGTTGTAGTGCCTGCGACCACTAGGCCAACGAGGCGCACGATCTTACATAATACAGGTGCGCATACTGATATTTCTTACTATTTTCTGCCAGCGACTTCGCTCGCGTCATAGTAGGTTTCTAACTACAAATTTTGGACACCCGTTTTATCCGCATAGGGAAAAAAATCTTCGAAAAAAGTAAAAATAAAGATAAGAAATAAAGCATATAAATAAATAAATAAGGAACCTTTGTGCATCAGCATTCTAGGCCTAGGGTTACAAACCCTTGGGATCAGAATGTTGAAATGCCTGTTGTGTCCTCTTATTTAAGTAATGGAACCTACATAGGAGGACTTAATGCAACAAGACATTCTCTCCAGTTCAACCTTTGGGTTAAAAAATACAACACTGTGGTAGGTTTGCATAATAAACAATTAAAATACACAATATAGATATACACAAAACAGAAAAAAAAGTTATTAATATAATACATAAACATAGATATATATGCTAAATATAAACTAATAAATACTATGAAAAATATTAAATTATTAAAAGAACTTAAAAATAATTATGAACTAAGGTTAAGTCGACTTCAAGTATTAGTTCCGAATTTCCGTTCCACTTGAAGGAGAATTTACTTTCGGCTTTTTTGATACGAGTATAATTTTACACAACGACATAGGTGTGTATCACATAACGCCGTCTAACCCCAAGCTCTGCTTGAGCTTATATTATGAGTAGGTACTAAACAACTGCTAAACATACTTATATATTCCTAAATACATACATTTTACATATAGGATTATTTGTAAAACACTAACATCCTTGCAGGTTGCTGCATTACTAACATCATAAACTACAACTGTTGTTCTATGACTTTTTACAAAACATAATACATTTACCAAAAACAAACCAAACAATTTGTGAGATAGACTATAGAATATTAGAGTAGACTGTAGCTATTTTTACTGCTAAATCAATCTATACAGATATCACCATCTACCAGTTTTTAGAAAACCTACTGAAAATCTCGAGAAGGTGGATGCTGCAAAAGACGGTTTGATTTCCAGTCTAATATCTATTTACAAACCTCTATGGAAGGCAACGGACTGCAATGCTAAAAGTAACTATCAATAAGTTTAGAATGTTTGATAAAACAGAGCTGTTTCCAGATGCGGGGGTTGATGTAGCATGCAAACTACCAGGATAACATAGACCACCAGTAGGTGGGATCTCCAACAGAAGAGATTTTTCTTGACCTACGAACTACAAACCTCCGTGGTGACCGATTCTGCAGTGTCGGAGTCAATCAATAAGTTTACAACGAATAGTAAAATTAGACTTGCTCTTATTATACGAGTATGCGAGGCATGGGTCGGCGAGCTCTATGACCTGTAGGTAGTTTGTACGCAACGCCGACTACTATCTATTGGTCATTGAACTCGCTCAGCTGACTTTTTCTTATAGAAATTAATTTTGTACATGCGTAAATTAATACGAGTTTTGAAAAAAGGTACTTTAATTTTTATTTTTTAACCGACTTCTAAAAAAGGAGGAGGTTCTCAATTCGGATATTTGTATTTTGTTGGAAAGGGTATACTTCCCAAATGATCCCATAGTCACCAAGTCGGTATCTGATGATGGAATATTGGCGAAATCAAGGGAAATCCTCAAATATTGTAGGCAACCATATAGTTTTTTTTGATATTTTCATCAAAGACTTAAGCATTTATAGTCAAAACATGACATTTGATGAAGTGGAACTGGTGAAGAAGACCAGAAATGGCCAACGGAAGTTCATACTCTATAACTATCAATAAGTTTAGAACGTTTGATAAAATAGAGCTGTTTCCAGATGCGGGGGTTGATGTGGCGTGCAAACTACCAGGATAACATAGATCACCAGTAGGTAGAATCTCCAACAGAAGTCTTGATTTTTTTCAATGAATGGTAAAATTAGACTTGCTCCTATTATACGAGTGTGCGAGGCCATAACATAATATTACTTTAAATAATCAGGAGAACAAGGATCGTTCATTATGGTGGAGAGGGTGCACAGAGATCTGAGAGATCTCTTGTAACGGATTGGCAGCCATTTAAGCTGAGAACGGAAGGAAGAAATGTTATCATATTTACGAAAACCAAATATGAAGCGAATACAGTTGTTGAGAAGTCGATCCCATTTGTTTAGAAGTTTTTGGGAAAGATCAGAGTAACAAATATCAGCATAGTCAATAATTAGGTAACAGAAGTGATTAGACCAAAGTAATTTTAGTGCTTGACGGGAGGAAATTGAATTTATAGAGATCCCGCAGCGTGAAGGTGACTCACTGGCTTACCTAAGCAATCTGTTTGTTTCAGCTTAACCTATCGTCAAGATATATAAACCTGATGAATGCAGAATGACTTTACATGGTCCTGATGGACGCTCCACAGTCTAACAAAGGTAATCAGAGTACTGATGACCTTTGTTTTTTTTTTGAGGGTCATCAAACTGTTAAGATGTGCGATTTTATTGCTTTTGAGCGTATTTCTACCTACCAAGTTTTAAGCCCAAGTAACAAACGTTAGCGTACAAACTAATTTTGAATTTTTACTTTCTTTTTCTAGGTAATTAAAAATAAAAACACCTACATTAATGGATGTCTCATGGATCGGTTGTGCGTTGATATATCCGCTGTGTCCTCATGGAGGAGATCTGTGGCAGCAATCTCTCGCGTCGGGCCTTGATACAGGCCATGGTCCGAAGCGAGGAGGAGTAGCAGGAGGTCGTCATCTTCTGCGAAGCAGTAATGCTAGTAAAGGAGGAGGAAGCACGTGCATGCGCGAGGGAGCGACCCTCAAGCTCTAGCCGCCAGAATCCCGATCCCGGTTTCCAGCCACCGTAGGCGCGACTCGGCGCGAGGTTGCGGACGGCGAACAATGGGTAGCTCACCGTCCGACCGCCTGGTAACCGTCCAGCCGGAGCCCAAGTCGTTGATGGCGCGGACTGTTTCACGTGCGCCTAAAGGAGATGTCAGCAAACCGCAGGCCCAGCAGGGTGGAAGCCTGGGTCTGAAAGGCAACGAAGGAAAGAAAAATCTGTTTCTCCTTTTTATTATGTCAAAGACAAAGTCAAAATCATTTATTTCAAATAGACCATTTGCAGGCACATTTGAATAGTCAAATGTCGGCCAGTCCAAGAAAAGTGAAGCTAAATAGCACGTTCCAAAGCGTAGGTCTTTATGGAGAAGAACGTGCAAGAAACTCCATGGACACTCTTTTTAAAACATATTATGAGTTATCATAGATCTTGGTTACATATTTCCTGTCGCTTCTAATATGTGAGCACAATGTAGGTAGATACGTAATAATAATAAATTATTGTTATTATTTTAAAAGAAGGTAATTAAAAATAGAAACTGAATTAAGCCACTGGCAGCCAAGGGATGACCAGTCTCAACCGATGGCACCCGTTCACGGGCATGAAACGTGCATCAGCCCCACTCAGCTCATCCATTTTAAAGGGAACCGAATGACCCAATAACACGTGCCACCAACAGCAAGACATTTGGGTGAGCATGACAAACTCTCAACTGCCATGCTCGTAATGTCAAACAAGTTGAAACCTAATAAAGATGCTCCATGGTGCTTCACATTCACAAAAACTTGAAAAAAAAGTGCTTCTACATTATACAATGCTATTTAGTTTCCAATTAAAAAAGGTAAAAAAATATCATAAACTCTATTGAAATAAAAAATACATTTCGAAAGCAAAAATACAAAAAGGGGAATAGTATCTCTTCCAATATTTAGAAATATATAGGCATAAAAAATAAAAATAAACTAATTTGAAGGTAAAGCTGTAGTTGTGGAGCTGGACCAGCATTTAGCCAAGCATTTTTGTCAAGGAGATAATCTTCCAGTTTATAATATGCTTGTCTACATAGTGTGCGTTTAATGCATGTTTTAAATTTGGACTCATTTAGTTGTAGAATCTCAATTGGTATTTTATTATAAAATTTTACACAGCACCCCATGAAAGAGCTATGTACTTTAGCCAATCTGAATCGAGGTTGATCTAATTTGTTCTTATTCCTAGTATTAAAATTGTGCCTGTCACTTATCTTAGTAAAAAGATGAATATTTTTCCGAACATACATGATGTTTTCATAAATGTATTGACAAAGGACCGTCAGGATGATTATTTCTTTAAATAGTTCCCTAAGAGAATCGCGTCTGCGAAGATTATAAATGGTTCCGATAGCTCCTTTCTACAGTATAAAAATAGACTCTATGTCTGCAGCCCGTCCCCATAGCAAAATACCGTAAGACATGATACTGTGAAAGTCACTAAAATAGACTAATCTCGCCATATCCACATCAGTAAATTGACGGATTTATCTGACAGCATATGCTGCTGAGCTAAGTCGTCCTGCCAGTGATGTTAAATGAGGACCCCATTGTAGCCTCGAGTCAAGCGTGATCCCTAGGGAAATCGTACTCTCGACGAATTCGATTTCCTCCTTGTTCAATACTTTGTCGGAATAATTGCTTTTAACATTCGGTAAAGCAAATCTTATTCACTTAGTTTTTTTTTTTCATTTAATAAAAAATTATTAACAGTAAACCAGTTTTGGACTTGCTATGTAGGCATACTAGCTGTTACCCGTAACTTCGTTCATGTGTAGTTTGAGAAGTGGTTCAACCCGAGGTGCGCTTTACTTCGCGTCATTTATATTATACGCTGTTCCCGAAACGGTGACGAAAAACATTGTGTCCAAACCGGAATGAGCTTATCAGTCTAACGAAGCTGAAGAAGATTAGGATCCTTTTATTGGTAATTACAGTTTACTCCCTCTGAACAAAGAAATTGACGCTTTGAGTAGTAACATTTCAGCTAGTGTATTGCTTCGAAGTTCTCCCCATCGTGGTTTTGACCGAATACATTTTGAAATCATAATTTCGAGGAAATGTTTTCGGTAGTAACTAGAAAACCTGCTAGATGCTGGTTCGTTTTATACACGGAGAAAAAAGGCAAGTATTTGAGCTACAGGTAGATTGCACTAGTGTGTGTTACGATACTATGGCCAAGGTCCTTGAATGGCGAGCGTAGCTTGAATCGTAGTAAACTCGTAGTAGTTTGAATGTCTCAATGGAATCGTACTACGTGTCATCTACGTGGGAAGTACCAGGAGGCTAAGTGTAATCTACTTATTGATTTTTTTATCACGTTTTCATTCGGTCAGGCATTTAGAGACAAGCGCAATGCAGCTACACGCCCCACAGTACACCTACGCAGTCCACGTTGTACAGATTTGAGATAGTAACTATCATCAACTTTCTGCCCTTGTCCCGTTTTATTTGGGGTCAGCGCAACACGTTTTTTTTTTCATTCTGTCCTGTCACTCGTCACGCTATCACTAACTCCTTTTTCTTTTGTATCACTTCTCACACAATTCATCCATCTTTTCTTTGGCCTCCCTCTCCATCCACCCACATGTAAACTCATAACTCTTTTAGTAACATGCGTTTCATCTCTCCTCTTTACATGACCATACCAAGACAAACGATTTCCTTTCAACTTTTCAGCCACTGGTGCCATTTTCAAACTTCCCCTAATATACTAATTTCTCATTTTATCCATTTTCGTCACACCACACATCCATCTTAACATTCTCATTTGCGCCACATGTAACCTTTTTTCATACGTCTTTTTCCCAGTGCAACATTCTGATTCATATCAGATAGACATAGACAGGTCTTATCATGGACTTGTAAATTACCCTTCAACTTGAGGGGCATCCGTGGGTCACAAGTTGTTCCCGTGAGGCCGTGACCTGTCGCCATTTCATCCATCCTCCGTTGATCCTATGTGTTACGTCCCGGTCTACCTCACTATCCGCTATAATCAGCTTTATAATGTTCCCACTGCTGGAACTAGGACTCCTTTCTAGAAAACTGAATGGGCCGTAATCCCCCATGCAAGCCCTGTGTGGGTTGCTAGATGTCAAATGTCTTCGAAGTTTTGGTTCTAGGTCACGCCGGTTTCCTTAAGATGTTTAGCTTCACCGTATTGAGAGATGGTGATGAAATAAATTACACAAAGTAATGCGCCCGGTTGGGCTTGAAACTTGTATTTCGGGGCCACTACTACTGCACCTCCATTGCTCTAAGAGATAATTGTTATAGGACAAGATTATTTTAAAACACTCGTGTGTCGAGCTGGACTTAAAACACCTTTGTGACTGGTGAGTCTAATAGGTGTTCAAAAGAAATGAATACATAAACATTACCAGAAAGAGAAGCGATAAGTAGATGGAAAAGATCCAGAAGGATCCCGTTACGTAGATCAGAGCAAACCCGCTCCACACCAAAGTCCACAGCCTGCGACGCCCTCCACGTCGCTGGACATACGACAACGTAGCGAAATATAGTTCATAACAAAATTATACCAACGTCGAGCTCATGTCCCTCAGGTTGGAGAATAAACGATGAACACAATTTAATGATGATTTTTTTTAAATTCAGGTTCTGGTGTCAGAAATTATATAATCTCAACTCGTCCAAGTACCATAGACAAGACCAGAAAGTTGACTAGCCGCCGATTGAACAGACTCTCATTTGGGATCGAGACTGCACTACTATTAGTGTTTACTGCCACATCAGTCGTGACAATTTTTTTTTTGTGTAAATATGGGTACCTCCAAGATTTTAAATGTATTTTTAAATTTATTCGTTATAGGTGTTTTTATTTCCTGAAACAAACGATTATTATTACTTCATTTGTTTGATTTTTTATTGTATTTACACCACTATTTTCTAATTAGTACACATACTTAAAGGGCTTATTAGAAAAGGCCTTGTTATTTTATAAGTTAAATCTCAATGAATAATATTCATAAACAGCAAAGTTATTAGCGTTGGTTTGTGTCCCAAAATGTCACTCAATTTATGGAAATTTTGTGCAGGCTATTGATTAATGAAGGAATAAGTGACAATTATTAAGGAAAAACACTACCGGCAGTATTTTCTACTAGCAATTGTTATGTTTGATTGATTATATGATGAATTTACCTTTGCGTGGTCAATTTTAGGATTTCGTTTTTTTTCTAATTTTGACTAACTACAAGATCAGTGACAGGTACAGATATGGCTCCATTTTTTTTTTTGTGTACTAATTAAAAAGTAGGGGTGTATATTAACATTTTCAAATATTTCTGTGTGTTCATTAAAAAAATAGTAGCCCACCGGCATCGGGTACAGCGTCTACCGGTGCTGGTCAGGGCTCTTGAGAGAAAATTTTTCGAACAATAATAATAATAAGGCTCTAGTACTTTCAGTACTCCTAGACACTTCGCGTATTGTCCGGAGGTTCCTCTCTCAGGAGCCCTGACCGCCGGCAGCTTGGACCCTGTTCCCGATGCTGGTGGGCTACTATTTTTATATTTTTAAATGTGTTTTTTAATTATTTTGTTAAGGAATATTTAAAAATATAATATAATATGTATGAAAGTTAAATAAAGGAAATAATAATAATATTCCACAACTATCACACAACGCCGTCAAGTCCCAAGCTAAGCAGAGCTTGTGTTATGGGTACTGGACAACTAATAAACATACTTATATATTTCTAAATACATACATATTATAGATAAATTATACCCAGACACAGAACAAATGATTATGCTCATCACACAAACATTTGTCCTGGATACGCGTCGAGGAGTATCTACAGCCTTCTGGGTCAAGCTCTTGGTCCAACTGCCCAACGAGAGCCTCCTTAGGTGTTGGTCGAGGGTCTTGGCTACTAAGCCATTTAGGTACCGTTACGACTATCGGTACAAAGAGTGTTGTGCACCTTTTCCACATGTCGACAACCTCGCTAGCTAAGTCCAAATACTTAGTTGGCTTATCTTTCTCAGTTTGTACCAGATTCTCAACATAACGGACCACTATATAAACAATCATTGTGTGATCTTCTAGTCGATCTATCACCACTATGAAGAGCAAGTTCCTTTTGGATAATCCTGACTAAAAGGTTGTGTCTATGCAAATAGTCTCCTTTAGCTAAATGAGAGAGAACACCTTGATTGATTCTCTGGGCCGGTGGCATGCGCGACAGATGTCAACCATACCGTCCTTCACAATGTATTTCCGAGAGTTATTCGTCATCATAACTTCATCTGTAATGGCAAAGACAAAACCTTCGGTATCTCTAAAGAGATCACCAAAGCGCAGCCAGGATACGGACACTTAAAGATCTACATCGAACCCATGCAAGGCCCGGTAAAAGCGCCTATGAAGCTCCTTCCCCTGCCATACATCCTTGCGTTCATTAGCATCCATTACTATAGGTTTGCGCCAGTTCTCGTTGGCCAAGGAGAGCGGGGTGAGGCCTTTAGCCACCTCACGTCGGTTTCCAGGAAGTATTCCCTGAGACTGCATGCCTCACGATTGTGCAGGGTCTTGGCATTTAAGAAGCCAAGAAGAATTTATTATTATTATATGACAGAGTCTTTAGTGTGACGTAGACTTATTAAGAATTTTGCCACCAATATTCTGCAGAAACCTACAGCATTCGTAGGCTAGATTCCCTCGCAGTTCTACTCTGTTGTTGTTACCTTCCAGTAGTTTATGAAGTCCTGGTACTTCTCGATCTAATACAGCCCCCGCATTTCCAGTTCTTCAATGAACGGTAGTAAAATCGATACAGTCACGTTGCATTGATACCTCCTGACCTCCCGCCGGCTGCCCGGCCCCTATCTCGTCTGCCTTTGTACCTCTGTGTTGAATGAAGTTTTAATAAATAAACAATAATACCTCAGAACATCGTCAATCAGTTCAAACTCGGCAATATAAAATTTTTTTCTTTCTTTCTTTTAACAAATGTGGCTCAAGCCCTAAACGCGCACTTGTGAACCAACTAAAGATACTTACTATTTATATTGTTTTGTTAAAAGAAGGTCCCAAGTAGCTTGTTCAGCAGGTTTCAAGATTTCCCAGAACACTTAATTATTGTTTTTACCACTTTCAAGCTGGTAATTATTATTATTTTTAAGGCGGTCATGCTTTAAACAGCGCTATGTTCCACTTGCGTTCAGTCGAAGGACGATCTCAGTCGCAGGAGGTTGCAACTCTCTAAATGCACGTCGTAAATTCGGGGTTTCGAGCGTGTTAGAAGAATCGTAATAGTTTTTTTTTGTAATTCAAGACATTTTCGAAGGTTCAAAAATGTGTTATCTGCCCAGCTCTTCTCAACCGTGTTGAAGTCTTTCCGTCGAACTGGAGTGATCCGATGCCGATGAGTACCAATTTGTGAGATAGACTATTGAATATGTTAGAGTAGCCTGTAGCTATTTTACAACTAAATCAATCTATATAGTTACAGATGTCACCATCTACCAGTTTTTAGAAAACATCAAGAAGGTGGATACTGCAAAAGACGGTTTGATTTTCAGTCTAATATCTATCTACAAACCGGCATGGACGGCAAAAGACTGAAATGCTAAAGTAACAATCAATAAGTTTAGAACGTCTGATAAAAAAGAGCTGGTTCCAGATGCGGGGGTTGATGTAGCGTGCAAACTACCAGGATAACATAGACCACCAGTAGGTGGAATCTCCAACAGAAGAGATTTTTTTGACCTACGAACTACAAACCTCCGTGGTGACCGATTCTGTAGTTTCGGAGTCAATCAATAAGTTTACAACGAATAGTAAAATTAGACTTGCTCTTATTATACGAGAATGCCTGGGTTTGTGAGCTCTTGACCTTTAGGACTACCTAACCTGTAGGAATTTTACAAACTATTGTACGCAACATTGAACTCGCTCAGCTGACTTTTTCTTATAGAAATTAATTTCGTACATGCGTAAATTAATACGAGTTTTGAAAAAAAAGGTACTTTAATTTTTAATTTTATCTGTACAAATCGATAGAGTTTCATGTACCGGATCGACCCTCCACGGGATTAATACGATTAAAATTTAGCGGTGTATATAGGGTTATTTGTAAAACACTAACATCCTTGCAGGTCTGCATTACTAACATCATAAACTACAACTATTGTTCTATGACTTTTTACAAAACATAATACATTTACCAAAAACAAACCAAACAATTTGTGAGATAGACTATAGAATATTAGAGTAGCCTGTAGCTATTTTACTGCTAAATCAATCTATACAGATGTCACCATCTACCAGTTTTTAGAAAACCTACTTAAAATCTCTAGAAGGATGGATGCTGCAAAAGACGGTTTGATTTCCAGTCTAATATCTATCTATAGAATAGAATAGCATTTATTCGGCGCAAGAAACACAATATACAACCACATAAAATAATAATAAAAAAAATATACAGCTGGTTGCGCTACTTGGGCACGCCGTCGATGACTTGGGCTCGGTAGAGATGGTTACCAGACGGCCGGAAGGTGGATAATGCAAAAGACGGTTTGATTTCCAGTCTAATATCTATCTACAAACCTCTATGGAAGGCAACGGCCTGTAATGCTAAAAGTAACTATCAATAAGTTTAGAATGTTTGATAAAATAGAGCTGTTTCTAGATGCGGGGGTTGATGTGGCGTGCAAACTACCAGGATAACATAGATCACCAGTAGGTGGAATCTCCAACAGAAGGCTTGATTTTTTTCAATGAATGATAAAATTAGACTTGCTCCTATTATACGAGTGTGCGAGGCCTGTGTCTGCGCGGCATGTATCACCATAAATGTAATACACTAGCTTCTGCCAGAGGCTTCGTCCGCGTGAATGTAGGTTTGTACAAACAAACTTTGGACTCCAGTTTCATCCGCTTAGGGGTGAATTTTGCAAAATCATCTCTTAGTGCTCGCATACGTAATAAAAGGAAACCTTTTACAAAACGTTAAACTCTTAGTTCCTGTGGTTTCGGCTGTGCGTTGATATGTCAGTCAGTTGCTCCTTTTATATATATAGTTTACAATAAAGTGTAATTTCCAAGAATTTCCTAAACTAACTTTGTTTCTTATTTTGGATTCATCAAACTTTCATGTCATATCGGTGGCAAATCTAATGAATCAATCAATAAGCTTCAAACGGTTGTTGTTGATATTAGATAGGCTCCGAGAAGCGGGGGCTGGATTGGCATCACATTTACCAGGATAACATAAAAGACCAGAGGAGTGCTGGGCTTGATTGTACCGCCGCCTGCAGTTATGTTCAGATATTTTAAATATAAACAAGGAGCCTGGTGCGGACACAGGAGGTTCTACGACCTTTTAGTTTACAAAGGGTAACCGCGCTTTCAACTATGTAGATGGTATTCTGTGGCAACGGCGGGGACCTGTCGAGGCGGTGACGGAGGACCTTATCAGCAAGTATTCAATTGGAGCAGACTTATCAGGAAAATATCCAGAAGGAGCCCGTTACGTAGATCAGACCAAACCCGCTCCACATCAGAGACCACAGCCTGCGACGCTCTCCACGTCGCTGGACAAAAAAAAACGGAACCCCTATTACTAAGACTCCACTGTGTCTGTCTGTCCAGGCAATATTTCATGTACCGTGCTAGCTAGAGAGATGATGTATTTTTGTTGCCGCAACAAATACTAAAAATATTTTTATAAGTATCCCCGTATAGGTACCGAACGTAATTTTATCGCATAACGGCACATAACGGTAACAGGTAGATGCTGGAAATATTAGCAGAATATTAGTTTGTAATATTTACTTTAAAAATAAAAAGAAAACGAAATAATTTAAATATTTAATGGGGCTTTCATACAACAAACGTGATTTTTTTTAATATGTAATTATTCATTCTGTTTCTCCAAATATAATTACAATTTGTATTGAAAAACGGTGTTATTATACGTAAATTGACCTCACAACAATTTTTCTAAAGGGGGAAAATCATCTAATGATTTCTCTCGCTCTAGGGCGGAGCGGGATCAGATTTTTAATATAAAAATAATATAATATGTTTATTCAGGGTAAAATTTAGTAAAATGGTTACATAAAATCTTAAGAGTAATTACAAAGGTAAAATGATCCTTCGTAGTTCTGGATTCCATGGCCCCGGGTTTTCCTTTTAACCCGTGGCCCCAGAAGGCTTCGACCCTGCTGGGCCCATACGATTTGCTGACATCTCCTAGAGGCGCAAGTGAAACAAAACGCGCCGTTGGCGACTCGGGCCCGGTCCGGACGGTTACCGGACGGACGGACGGTCGCAGCTACTAATTGCTCACGCTGATGATACCACCGTTTGGTTTATAAAAATTGAAAATGCGGGGGCTGCAGTGATGCGACATCCACCAGGGCTCAATAAAATATTAGAAAGTGGCAATTCAAGAGTTTTCTCTCATTCTTATTGATTTGTCTACAGCTACGTAAAGAAGCAAGTGTGTGTGTGTGCCTGTGCAGTAAGTGTGTGTGTGATCATTCATCTAGTCAGCCCCCGCATTCGCATGCAATTGTTATTTTTTAATCCTTTGCAGGATGAATGAAACTAAACGTAGCTACTACGTTATACCAGGAGTTTAGGATTCCAAACAGGAGTAAAGGCTCTTTATTACATAATCATTTGATGTTGAAGAATAGTAGAAATCTGAGTGGATATATTTAAGAAACTAAACAACAATACCTATATGCTTTTTTGCAAAGCGAAATAACGGCTGCGAGAAATAGGTATATATCAATGGTGCAAATATACAAGGTCCGTCGATCCCAAAATGTGGGAACGAATTAGGAATATAAGTAAGAGGATGGCTATGTTTAGTCTAGTTTGATGCGCTGAACCCGCGAAGCGCTCGGTGTCCCTGGGTTCAAGTGGAGAAACTGCCATTGTCATCGTTCCAGGACCCACGTTTTCCTTTCAGAAACGAACCCATGGCCCCAGTAAGCTTCGGCCCTGCTGGGTCCCTACGGTTTTGCTGAAATTCACTTGACTGCGTAAAGCTTTGATATACAGCTGGTTGCGCTACTTGGGCACGCCGTCGACGACTTGGGCTCGGTAGAGATGGTTACCAGACGGCCGGAAGGTGGATAATGCAAAAGACGGTTTATTTATTTAAAAAACTTCATGCAACACAAAGGTACAAAGGCGGACTTAATGCCTTAGGCATTCTCTACCAGTCAACCTAGGGTGGTGAAGAGAAAACATGGCAGGTGCATAAAAAAAAAAAGAATAGTTTGATAAGAAAACAAGTGTACAAATATTTATATAATAAACATGCTTAAATTTGATTTCCAGTCTAATATCTATCTACAAACCTCTATGGAAGGCAACGGCCTGTAATGCTAAAAGTAACTATCAATAAGTTTAGAATGTTTGATAAAATAGAGCTGTTTCCAGATGCGGGGGTTGATGTGGCGTGCAAACTACCAGGATAACATAGATCACCAGTAGGTGGAATCTCCAACAGAAGTCTTGATTTTTTTCAATGAATGGTAAAATTAGACTTGCTCCTATTATACGAGTGTGCGAGGCCTGTGTCTGCGCGGCATGTATCACCATAAATGTAATACACTAGCTTATGCCAGCGGCTTCGTCCGCGTGAATGTAGGTTTCTACTAACAAACTTTGCACCCCAGGTTCATCCCCTTAGGGATGAATATTGCAAAATCATCTCTTAGTGCTCGCATACGTAATAAAAGGAAACCTTTACAAAACGTTACACTCTTAGTTCCTGTGGTTTCGGCTGTGCGTTGATATGTCAGTCAGTTGCTCCCATAGATACTTTTTGGTTACTCCTCTTATATAAATGTAGTTTACGAGAAAGTGGGATTTCCAAAAACTTCCTAATCTTACTTTGTTTCCTATTTTGGATTCATCAAACTTTCATGTCTTAACGGTGGCAAATCTAATGAATCAATCAATAAGCTTCAAACGGTTGTTGGTAATATTAGATAGGCTCCGAGATGCGGGGGCTGGATTGGCATCACATTTACCAGGATAACATAAATGATTAGATGCTGTCACGTCTACGTATCTCAAAGAGAAGTGCTCGGCTTGATTGTACCGCCGTCTGCAATTATGTTCAGATATTTTTAATACGCAGCCTGTTCAAAAGAACTTTTTTTTTTTAAGTATTTATTTATTCATCAATATCCATTTTGTTTCCTGCAAAGTAATCCCCTTCAAATATAATACACTTATGCCAGCGCTTTTTCCAATCCTTGAAGCACTTCTGAAATGCGCTTTTCGGTATGGCCATCAGCTCATTCTTCGATTCTGACTTTATCTCATCAATTGAGGCAAAACGCTTTCCTTTCATTGGTCTCTTCAGTTTTGGGAATAGGAAAAAGTCGCAGGGAGCTAAATCTGGTGAATTTGGTGGTTGAGGCATGACTACGGTGTTGTTTTTGGCTAAAAATCACGAACTAGCATTTATGTGTGTGCGTTGCTTTTGCTCAAAATTTTTCAATTTTGGAACAAATTTCGCTGCCACAAGTTTCATGCCTAAAACATTCGAGAAAATTGTATGGCATGATCTGATTGATATGCGAACATTCTCTGCAAGTTCCTTAATAGTAATTCGATGATTTTCTAAAACATTTTTTTTTAGTTTCTATGTTTTATTCGCTTGTTGACGTGGTTGCAACTCCAGGAGGCTCATCGTCATCAACATCTTCTTGACCTTCTGTAAACCACTTGTACCACTTATAAACGCTTTTTTTGAGACAAAGTGGACTTGCCAAATGCCAGGCAACATTTCAAGGGCCTTGGAGCACTTTATTCCATTTTTAACACAGAATTTAATACATATTCTTCGATCCATTTTTTTCAAAAGGCAAAAATCGAAGAACACACACAAAAACGTAACTAACCTTTTCAATTGTCAACAACCAACTACTAATTCAAATTGGCTGATAATGCCAACATATGACAAACATATGTGTAACAACATAACAAAAAAAAAATCGAAAATCAAAAGTACACAGCTCGCGAAAATTCAAAATTCACCTTTTCTTTTGTACAGACTTCGTATAAACACGTAGCCTGGTGCCGACACAGGTTCTACGACCTTTTAGTTTACAAAGGGTAGCCGCACTTTCAACTTGTAGATGGTATTCTGTGGCAACGGCGGGGACCTGTCGAGGCGGTGAGGGAGGACCTTATCAGCAAGTATTCAATTGGAGCAGACTCATCAGAGTATGTTAGTCTTGTTTACGTTGTATCCGTGCGTTGATGCAGCGATCGCTTTTTTTGGGTTCCGTGCCCAAAGGGTAAAAACGGAACCCCTATTACTAAGGCTCCACTGTGTCTGTCTGTTACCAGGCAATATTTCGTGAACCGTGCTAGCTAAAGAGATGATGTATTTTTGTTGCCGCAACAAATGCTAAAAATATTTTTACAAAATTACGTTTGGTAGGTACCTATACGGGGGTCCCCGTATACCTACCAAACGTAATTTGCATTTTTAATTTTTATTGCATAGCGGTAACAGGTAGATGCTTGAAATATTCGCAGAATATTAGTTTGTAATATTTACTTTAAAAATAAAAAGAAAACGAAATAATATAAATATTTAATGGGGCTTTCATACAACAAACGTGATTTATTTTTTTAATATGTAATTATTCATTCTGTTTCTCCAAATAATGATTTCTCTCGCTCTAGGGCGGAGCGGGATCAGATTTTTAATGATCCTTCGATGTTCTGGATTCCATGGCCCTGGGTTTTCCGTTCAAACCGTGGCCTGCTGACCCTACTGGGCCCAAACGATTTGCAGACATCTAGAGGCGCACGTGAAACAAAACGCGCCGTTGGCGACTCGGGCTCGGTCCGGGCAGGTACAGGACGGCCGGACGGTCGTAGCTACTAATTGCTCACAAAAATTGAAAATGCGGGGGCTGCAATGATGCGACATCTACCAGGGCTCAATAAAATATTAGAAGGTGGCCATTCAAGAGTTTTCTCTCATTTTTATTGATTTGTCTACAGCTACGTAAAGAAGCAAGTGTGTGTGTGTGCCTGTGCAGTAAGTGTGTGTGTGATCATTCATCTAGTCAGCCCCCGCATTCGCATGCAATTGTTTATTTTTAAATCCTTTGCAGGATGAATGAAACTAAACGTAGCTACTACGTTATACCAGGAGTTTAGGATTCCAAACAAGAGTAAAGGCTTTAACTATTTAGTGACGTTGGTAGTAGGTTGGTAGAGAGGTTTCAAGGGAATCACATAACTATTTGATGTTGAAGAATAGTAGAAATCTGAGTGGATATATTTAGGAAACTAAACAATAATATATTCTTTTTTGCAAAGTGAAATAACGGCTGCGAGAAATAGGTAAATATCAATGGAGCAAATATACAAGCTCCGTCGATCCCAAAATGTGGGAACGAATTAGGAATATACCTAAGTAAGAGGATGGCGATGTTTAGTCTAGTTTGATGAGCTGAACCCGCGAAGCGCTCGGTGTCCCTGGGTTCAAGTGGAGAAGCTGCCATTGTCATCGTTCCAGGACCCGCGTTTTCCTTTCAGAAACGAACCTATGGCCCCAGTAAGCTTCGGCCCTGCTGGGTCCCTACGGTTTTGAAGAAATTCACTTGACTACGTGAAGCTTTATGCAGTTGATATACAGCTGGTTGTGCTACTTGGGCACGCCGTCGACGACTCGGGCTCGGTAGAGATGGTTACCGGACGGCCGCACGGCAACCTACCCATTACTCGCTGGCCGCAAGCTCATGCCTCCGGTGGCTATAAATCGGGGTCAGAATGTAGGGGGCTGAGGCATGAGAGAGTCTATTCCCTCACGCATTACTGCTTACCAGGAGGCGAGCGCCTCCTCGCAGCAACACGCTGACAAGAAGGCGGTAGTGAGTGTAATGACCGCGTACCTTTGAATTCAACAAATTCAACAGCATAGTTGGAGTTCCTTTGGTTGGTTCAGTGGTAACAGTCCTACTTATGAGTAGTCGTAGTAGTAGGTCGTGACTTTAAACCCAGCCAGCTGAATTACTTTGAATAATCTATTTTATGACCACTACACTCAAATTCGTGAAGGAAAACCTCGTCAACTGGGTTTGGGCTGAGCGTTAAGGAATCAGTGAGTAAATCTGGACTTCATCTTTTCTACATACAGATTATTCGTTTTGTTCAATCTGTCAACTGTTACAGTTTTTAGACGGGGGGTTAGAAGCTCCACTGTTCCCTCCACGGCTTTCCATAGTCATTATCGTAACAGCTTTTTCGTTCTGGCTACCTATCTGACTAGAAGTGACCTACCCAAGCATTTATCACGAATCAAAAGTTATTACACTCAGCGATAGTGTAGTTTTCTATTGCTTTTGTCATTGGCGATAAAAACATATAGAAGTATTCAATCTATTCAATCTCGACTTAAAGACCCTTGGGTTGCAGCTATCAGAGAGCACAGACTCCGGCAGGAAATACCGGATTCTTTATTTTGTTAAAAATCATACTAAACTGGTTGTAGATCCCTGCACTGACGTCAACGCGGCCAGTGCCTGCGCACCACACTCGTATAATGAAACATAATGATTTTCCGCCTAATTCAAAGCACGTAGCATATTTTAGATTTTGTGTTTTACCCAACTTTGTCACAAAAAATATCAAATGTTGCTTACTTCCTTATTAGCCTCAAGTACTTATATAATACATAGATACATACAAGCAGTACTTCAAGGTTCAGTGGCCCCCTTAGGAACTATGTGGTTTGATTTTCAGTAATTTGCCCGGTGCGGTCTTCCTCTCCAATTTTATTTAGATATCTTCAACGCTAGCGAGAACAGGCTCTTAATAAACTAGTGCGCTTCACCATCGACGATTGCATCACCGCTTACCATATTTTTATATAGTGGTTCAAATTATCTGGGGCTCTCCAACATTTTAGTTAAAAGTTACAATATGTCGGCCAAGTTATTCTATGCCTCAGGAACAACGCCACGTGGCGTGGTCGTCAACCACGATTGATCCAATCGAACATGATGCTATGTGGTTTCTGAGAAAATTGCTGATTACTCAGGATAATATTTTCTTTTATTTTTATAGTTTACCTAGCTATTAATCTGGGAAATATTACTTCTGAGAAAAAATAATATAATGGCTAAAATTATATCTATAAACTAGCTTCTGCCTGCGGCTTCGCCCGCGTGGTAGTAGCCTTCTCTATACCAATTGTGGAGCACCGATTCATCCCCCCTGGGTAAGTTTCGAAAATCCTCTCTCGCCCACATCATAAAGGGACCTTGTGCAAAATTTAATTGTTCTAGTCCCAGCAGATTTGGCTGCGCATTGATCTGTCAGTCAGTCGGCTTCTTGTTTTATATATTATACAGGGTTAATTGTAAAACACTGGCCACCCCTAAGGACTATGTTACTAACATCATAAACAACAACTTTTGTTCTATGACTTTTAAAAATGTACCAAATAAAAATGTTCATCAGATTTTCATACAGATTAAAAATATTTAAATTGAACGTTCTAAATCTGTTTTTTTATATTTCTATATTCTAAATTTTACGAAGTCTATGCGAAACAAGCGATAGTACAATAGCGGAGAGGAGCGGTGATCGAGCTGCGGGGATGGTTGATGTACTTACGTCGCGTCATACAGACGTAGAAAAAACAAAGTTGAAAAGTGTTAGATAGAACAATGAAATCTTGAAGGTTGGTTTTTTATGATCTTATTAATACAGTCAAGTACAGTACAAGTTTGTTAGTGTTTTACAAATAACCCTGTGTATTAATATTACTAGCTGTCCCAACAGTCGATGTCCAGCCCGTGAGGTGGCTTTTGTCAGATTTAAAAATTGTGGGCCCGATTGTAGCGCTACATCGCACATCTCCCGTCGCGCGGCGGGAGGGCGTGTCAGACTTTTACGAGCAAAACCCACTCCTAGTTCGTTTCGTTGCCCTTCATACCAGGGCCGGGGTTTCCTTTCAGAAGCGAAAATGTAACTATTATGTATATTTTTATTATATTTTTTTCTTTATTTGTCTATGATGCTTAAAATAGAGTTATTATTATTACAAAACAAAGAGGTCTGCACAAATGAAAGTCGGGATCAGCGGCTTCGAGTTTTCCAAGCCACGGAGGAAGCTCACGCTGACTTCGGCAAATGTTGCTTAATCTCGGAGATGAACCCGCGGGGCTGGTATTATTTTAAACGCGAACTCTTAAACGTAGTATTAGATATCTACGATCTTCGAAATTGAAATACATACAAGGTTAATGAGGAATAGCTAAATAAAGTTTTATACGTAATAGCAAGATGTGACTGAATACGGGCCAGGCAAGGAATTTAACTTTAAAAAAAATAAAACTAGTTTTTCCATCAACACGCTGAGAAGAAGGAGAAGGATAACTGGCCTGCAGGAGCCCAATGACATTAAACACCACAACGGGAATTATTGTTTAGAATTTAAAAAACCGATTATTGAGATCTATCAAAAACAAATACGGAAATAGTATAAGGACTGTCTAGATTCAAAAATATTCCGTTCATAACAGGTAAAGAAGTTAAAAGGGTTATACGTTACAACAAAAGTCCAGATGAAGACGATGACTTCTCCCGTTTTGGGCGGAGCGAGAGGGCGTGTCAGACTTTAACTGATTAAAACCACACTTGTGTCCTTCAGTTGCTCTTTGCGTTCTAGGACTACGGGTTTCTTTTTCAGAAATTCCCCGTGGTCCTAGCTAGCGGGCATCGGTCCTGCTGAGCCCTTACGGCCTGCTGACATCTCTTTGAGAAGCGCGCGCTGTTGACAACTTGGCTTGATCCGGGCACCTACCGGACGACCGGACGGCGAGCTACATATTGCCAAAAAAAAAAACATGTCCAACATCATTTTACCGCTCAAGTGTCAGTGAAGATGTGCTCTCAATAAAATTATTCTTCTTCATTAGATGACAGGTAGAAGCTATGTTAATAAGTAAAGGTCAAGAAAGTTAGTGTCACATTGATATGAGGCATTTCGTAAAGTTATCCGTTACGTAATCGACGAAAAATTAGATATTAATCAACCAGACCAGCCTGGATCACTATCTACCGATCATCTGGCAAAACCTAACAAATCTTTGTAGCCCTCGTAGACTAAGCATTTTAGTTTTAAACTCAACAGATAAGTATAAAAAATCTGATTGACTGACCACATTCTCAAAGAGCTTTAACAAAGGGGCACAAACCCAAATGTCATACCACACGCAAATGAAGTTAGGTGTAGTGTACGGTTCCAAATTGGTCTTATTCAATAGATATTCGAGAATTTCAGCAGTCCGAAGCCAATAGAGGTCCGATAGGTCCCGGTGCCGACGACGAAGAGGCGTTAAATTAATTTCTAGAGAAATTTATCTTCGCCGACATAACGTCAAAATAGTTTTAAAAGATATGTAGCGCCAAGATTTTTTCACAGATTTTATGTACTACAATGTAGGTTGGTTTTTATGCACAGTCAACCACACATCACTGAAAAAACAGTATTGCGACACAAGAGTTGTCAGAGCCAAATGGTTACCGCTGTGACTATGACAAATTGTGACTTGCGGTTCGGTTCACTGCACCTAGCCTCTGAAAGAAATTTCCGTAGGAATGAGAAATTTGCTCGCTATCCGCAAGCCCGCGCCTGCGGTGGTCAGGGATCGCCCTGCGGCTCCTGACAGCCGGGGTGTCTCATATGGCGAAAGCCATAGCGTAAGGAGAGCCGTTCCCTCACGGTTGCGTTCAACTCCTTGACGAGGAGGCAATCGTATCCCATTGCTACTTGCTCCGGACCATGGCTTGAACCAGGGCTCGGCGCGAACCCTGGTTCAGGCCATACCCTATGCGTGGCCAATTATTATTCACAACATAGCAAAGCATAGTCGGCCTTATAATTTTCCCACTGTTGGGACTCAGGCCGTAATCCGGGCCTAGTGCGGGTTGGTGGATTACTATTCACTGGCAACCTATTAGGGAGATAAAGTGTTTTACCAAAGTAGCCTTTCAATTAAAAAGAGTATCATTGAGACTGACACTTTCGTCAATACCCACTCTAATTATCTACGTAACCTATTAAGCGCTGCATTACGGATTTGAACAGTAACTGGTGGTAATTGCGATCGTTAACGCGGATCTTATTACCATCGGAAAATAACCCAAATGTGGGCCATGGAAGATTCTGATGGAACATTTGAAGAATTACTGACACATGCCGCACTAACATAGTTTTGTTTGGGAAAATTATACTTAGTGTCTTTTTCTTTTCTAGAAGAACGATAATTCGAGGCCAGGTGGGCGGCCTCGTTCATATCAGCGTCAGTGGCGTTAATTAGTGCCTCAAAACTACAAGTTCATGGATACTTGCGGCTATTCAGCATGTGATAATGGCTGTTCTGCGCAGGAGCTCCCACTTACTGTTAGCGACACATTTTGCCAAGTTATATTCGCAACGGCCCAGGCAGGAAATAGAAAGTATTAGTTGTACAAAACAGTCATACCTATACAGTAAGGAAATAACTCCGAAGCCCGCTTGAGTCACGGAGAATTTCTTTGTAGGAAACTTGTGGTCCTAGTACTCAAAGAGCAACTGAACCACATCTGTATTCTTACAGGTATGGTTTTAATCAGTGGAAGTCTGACACGCCCTCTCCCTCCACCTTAGAGCGGGAGAGGCCATCAAATGACTTCTAACCTATCCCATCCCATCTTTGCTTCGTTTACGAAAATCGTCTTGGAATGATAATCCATTCCAAGACGATATTCTTCAAAAGCATTTATTATTGTTATTCTGTTGTAGTATCATTATTAACATGATGTATTGTTTATACTGGTATATAATACGCTACTATCAGGCGACGAGCCAACCAGCTGTCACTGCATCTCTAGCCACCACTCAGAAATACAATGTTTTTTTACCCGACTACGGCAAAGCCAAAGGAGGGTTATATTCAGCGACATAGGTGCTGATTTGAAATCGAGTGTCCTAAATCGTAAGTAGTTGGTTAGATTAGTGTCAAAGAGAACCAGTGCTGTTCTGCTGCGGTTATAAGATATGTAACGTAGGTATATATAATGAATAGTCTATGTTTAGTCTCTTGAGTCTAGTAAATACTTAAGTAGTAAGCCGAAGTACTATCGTCGTGAACTATAACAAAAATGTCGTAACAACTAAGAACAATTCGCTGTTTCCATAAAATCCGGACTGTGTAATAAATATCACGGGTTTTCATCAATTAATAGAGCATACGAGGCATTCCTTGTCTCCAATGTAGATTAATTCACTACCATCTATTGTTATCAAAACGTTTATTCTTTTTTTATCCGTACTGATAATATAAAATGAAATTAAAGTAGAAGAAAATTTAATGCTAAATTAAATGGTGTATGAAAAACCAAGAACAGATTAAAATGTACATAATCGCCACTCATAGATCTCCCAAGAATTTTTCTCAATTTTGGAAAAGTACAAATAAGCATAATTTGTGACCTGGTCTCCCTGTGAGTATGGCAGGACAGACGGAAGCTAGAGACAGAATAAAGCTTTATAGAAAGAACTTTCAAGTTAAATCGCCGCTAAATACCTGAACTGAGCGGGTGCTCAATGCTGAGACAGCACGGGATGGCATACCATGTAGTGTTAGGTTCACGGCGAAGGAGATAAAGTTACACTTCAGAATATGAGTAGGGGTAAATCGCCAGGCCACGATGGGCTTAGCATTGAGCACTTGCAGTATGCAGGATCACATCTGCCGCGGGTTCTAGCTATGTTCTTCTCCTTGTGTATTACACATTCTTATTTGCCAATTGATCTGATGAAGACTATTGCCGTGCCAATAGTTAAAAACAGAACTGGAGATATTGCGGATAAAAACAATTACAGGCCGATATCGTTGGCTACTATTATTGCGAAGGTTCTGGATCGTTGAATGGACAAATATCGTGAAAGGCATATAAATCTGCATGACGGACAATTTGGTTTTCGAAAAGGTTCGTGGAGAACTGGGTCGGGCACGTACTTGTAATACGGTAAAAAATATTATTATTATTAAAAAACCCACCCCGTTCCTTCTTGCCTTTTATACCGGGGCCGAGTGTCCCTTTCGGAACGGGACCCTGGCCGCAGTACTGGACCCTGAATTTATTAACAGGCTTCGACTTTGATTTCGCGTCCAAACAAAATAATAACCGACATTCACGTGGACATATCGCGGAAAAGAGTACGTAAATATCTAATATTTATAATATATTCATTCTTTTATTTCAGATAGTGAAATATCCATAGACGGTCCTCATCAAACCCAATTAAATTGTTATTACCCTTTCAGATTCAGATACCATCAATTTGAGACATATTAGATGCGCGAATGGCCGGCGTTGCGTATTTACAATATGTACATAGCCAAAACGCATCCATAGGAGTTTGCTCGCGTATACTTTGTAATGCAGTTTTTAAATTTGTGATTACAAAGTATACACGAATTTTGCATACTACTCTCGTATAGTTTGTAACTTAGACGTGCACATGCATCTTTCCAATTTATACACGGCCTAAACGCCATATATATAAAATATCAATTTATTTTACGAATTTTATACTTCTATTTTTTGTGTTCATTTTACTCAGTGCTTCATTGTAAGTAAGAATGTGATTATTAGATTGGTTGGTGATTATTCTGATGTAGTACAAATGTCTCTGCGTACATCAGAATGTTGTAGCACGTCAGTGTTTTTCTCAAAGACGTCATTACCATCCATATTTTGGTAAAACTCGTCAGAGGTATGTGAAATTTCCCTCTAAACTTGAGTCTACGAGAAATTCAGTACCTATAGTTAAAATGTGTTATCTTGGCTTCGATCGGTTGCAAAACTTTAAGTAAGCGGCACTGTTAGTCTGGCGGCTATGCGCAAACATGAGTCGTCTATATTGATACTTTTCAAAAATATTTGCCAAAAGTCAAACAACACGTGCCGAAAGACGATGCAATGTTTAGAATAGATACGCAGATATGACTATCATTGTAATAGAAAGAGAGATCAACAAATCAAAGTGGCGAGCATGCACCTGCTCGCGTATAGATTGGAATCTAAAGTGTGTCTGCACCTATTCCGATCTATACATGATTAGTTGCATGCGGACTAGCACTGTATATTGTGGAACAAAGCTAGTTACTTTGGCCACTACAAAGTATACGCGAGTATTTGCGTAGGTACTACTGTTGTCTACATTGGAAGACTTTGATTAAAAAGTGATTTCACACCCTCGCGCTCAAGCCATGTACATATTGTAAATACGCGCCGGCGTTCACTTGGGGTTTAATGAACTAAATTATTCACGCGACAGAAATTAAGTAAGTCAAGTAACCTGAGGTAGCCTCGTGGCATCGTCCGTCGGTCAATGGATATTCAGTAAGCGTTTGATAATTGAATACTTGATTCATTGTTTTTTTTCTATTATTAGAGTTTGACAGCTGACAGACCGACAGACAGACGGACAGCGGAGTCTTTGTAATAGAGTCCCGCAAAGAGTAGGAGGTACCCTTTGGGTACGGAACCCTAAAAAGGATGCACAAACTAAGTAAAACGTGACGTCACCGACATCCGGTTACACGTGTAGAAAAAAGATAACCAGATGTTCTCACCATGGAATTTTATGTGGACTGGTTACCAGGAACTATGTTAAGGCTATGGTTCCTGCCTGAACAATGTCATCGATAAAAAGGGAGGAGGTGACTAGCACACTCAGCTCAACAAATGGTCCCCCAAAAACGGTCGCTAGCACATTGTGACGTAGCAACAAGACGTCTACATATCCTGTTGTACTTAAGGAGTGGAGAGGTTTAGGTACCACGGCTATCATAGACATTCCCAGAAGTACGGTCAAGATCCTCACCAGCACTTTACTGTATTATAGATCCTTCCCCCGAGCACGTTTGCTCTTGCGAATCACTACTCAAGCCAGCCAATAAAGGCAAGAGAGAGATGGTGCTTTGTGTTCACTACGTAGGGGTCCTAGACCGGTCGTAGCCGCGATGAGAAATCAGAAATCAGAAACGTTTATTTCAAATAGACCAGTTACAGGCACTTTTGAATTGTCAAAATGTCGGTCAGTTAAACAAGTGAAGCTAAATTGCACGTTCCAAAGAGTAGGTCTCTATGGAGAAGAACTTGCAAGAAACTCCATAGAGATGCGATTGGTTATTTGTTTGCGATTTAGGCATAATTTTCAAGAACTTTTTTTTAGATGTAATAATCATCAAATTGCATACCCCGCTCTAGATAAACATATTTATTGGTAAAAAAATACATTAATATACTCATTATAATTAAATGAAATACTTAGTTGTTTATACTATTGGTACAATTAATTTATGAAATGAATAAAATAATTGTTTTTAAAATTTTCATTGAAACTAATTAAATCATAGAAAAATATAAAATTATAGTAGTTTTTTTTTAAATTAATTAATTGATTGTCATTGAAATTAATAGATTAACGGATATTTATCATTTTCTCTATAGGATAAAACGCTGACTTAAAAGTCACTCCTGTTCCTTCTTTGCCATTGTTTCATCACCCATGGCCCCAGTAGGCTTCGACCCTGCTGGGCTCCTACGGCTCTACCGTATGCTTCACTGTGTCCTCCGGGCGGTCCACACAGTGGTGATGGTGACACCCGGAATCTCTTCAGGAATCTCCCGAACAGATCACTGATTGAAAACGTCTTCTGTTCATGTTGATACTTACTATTATATCACACTGTTATTTTTTCTTTTCTCAGGTGAAGCATTTAATATAATAACAAAGATATTCTACCTATTATTTTCATTCAGACAATCGGCGAATGCCTAGGAATGCAAAGTAAAATGTAGGTATCAGAGCTGAAGCCAAGGATTACAGATTAACTATTGTTATTTAGTTATAAGTTACAGTTAAATCCAGATCAGTAGCACTTGGTGTATTCTGAAACATACTAGAAAATTCAATGAAATAGTACATTTTGATACAAGGTTTGAAAGTTTGCCATTGCGACCGAGGCGGAGTTCTGAATGAGTGATAAGGAGCCGAGGGCTGCAGTGACAAACTTGCACGTGTATCAAACGACTTTTTTCAATACAATTACGAAGAAATGAATAAACGGGGATTGACCGACGACTGGTGGGGGTCGATGCGCGCCCAGCCTGATACGATAAATGTAATAAAATTGCGGCGGGGAGAGCACGCGCATTTTCTGCACTAGTGCTGAAAACAGACTATTACGTGCCTAAAAGCGATGAGATAAGGGCGGGTTTTCGATTAAGTGTATTGAAAAGTAATTATTA
This sequence comes from Mythimna albipuncta, assembly GCA_929112965.1. NCBI lineage: Eukaryota > Metazoa > Arthropoda > Insecta > Lepidoptera > Noctuidae > Mythimna > Mythimna albipuncta. Next base: position 36,246,555 of record OV815958.1, read on the forward strand.
CGATCAGATTTGTAAAGAAGACAAAGTCTAAAAGTGGTGGTCATACACCGAAGGCACCGAAGGTGAGCTCCTCCTCATTCTAGAATCTTGAAGATAACCTTCTGTGCGTCAATATTATACCAACATTTCGACGCTACCTTTAAGAGAGCAGCATGAGAAGGCTACTCCTCTGCACGTAAATTATGCTGAGCTGGTGAGCGTCACAGATACACCTCGGATGCAAGAAACAACATTCATTGTGGTAATGATTTGAGCAACATTTTCTTGCTCCACATAAAATGTACGCAAGATTTACTGAATTGTGTTGACGTTTGTCACAAATCCAGGTTTAACAGCAACAATAATGAGCAACATTACGATCCAGTGTGAATTGGAAACGCTCCAGACTCCTCTCAATTGTGTCTCAATTACTTGATGCATGAAGTTCTGATTGCAGCCGCTGTTACCGGCCAGTCTGGTGCAATCGACTTTATCCTCAGGATGGTCCCACTTCAGCAACTTCCTCCGATTACTGACAATTTTCTTCAATCGTTTGCGTCCAATTCTTATTGTAACATTTTCCGGGTGTAGATACATGATAGCTGTAAGTAGATGTCTCTGTTGTACCTAGTATCATGTGTATGGGGAGGTCGTTACTAGGGTAACTATAACATATAAGATATTGTTTGAAAATCTTGTGATGACCTTTTTTTTTCAGTGGGAAATCATCTAATGACATCCCCCGCTCTTGGGCGGAGCGGAAGATAGTGTCAGACTTTTACTGACTAAAAACCCACTCCGTTCCTTCGTTGCCTTTCATACCGGGGGCTGAGCTACCTTTCGGAGCTAGCCCAGTAAGCTTCGACCCAGCTGGGCCCCAGCCGTTGCTGACCACTCCTTGAGGCGCGCGGGATCAGTGCGCGCCGTCGATGACTTGGGCTCGGTCCGGACAGTTACCGGACGATCGGACAGCGAGCTACCCATTGCTGGCTGTCCGCAAGCCCACGCCCACGGTGGCCTGAAATCAGGATCGGAATCCCGGCGGCGGCTGGGTGCTGTGAGCACCGTTGCCTGATACAGTCAACCTCCTCCTTTGCTAGCATTATTGCTTCGCAGAAGTCGGCGACCGCCTGCCATTCCACCTCGCACCCGACCACCTGTACCAACGCCCGGCGCGAGAGATCGCCGCTGCCGATAGCCCTCACGAGGGCACGGCGTCTTGTGATGGCCTTCCAACATTCTTTCTTTTAGTCAAGGAAGTCACCATAACTTTTTGTGTTTCTGGCGTCATTACCTAAATTATTTGTGTATCAAATCCCGGAAATCGCGCAAAGAAACAACAGTTACTTTAATAATTATGTCTCATTAGTGAAACGTAATAATATTTATCGTTGAAAATAATAATATTAATCTGAACACAATAATATTACATACTACATGTAATTAGAATAATGTACACCCCTGTACACCCTAATCAGAAACTTAAGTTACAATCATAATATAGACACTTACTTAGATGAGGTTTGAAATTGTTTATTCTGATAAACAAGTAGATTAAAATGTGTGGAGACCGCTAATTGACCGACATCCTGAATCAGAAATATGGCAGAGCAGCTGGGAAGAATGGTGGCAGCTGGATGAACATACCTGATAATTAAGTTAAATGACATGCGATTTTTCAATCGCATGTCATTTCAGTCCTATGTCCAGCAGTTTACTGCTGTAGTCTGCCGATACAAGTGAAGAGAAAAGCTGAATATATTGTGCTACATTGATTTCAGGGTACTTCCCGTTGACACATAATCCTGAAATTTTAAACGAAGCAAGGTCATATAGCACAAGTATGTCACAAAAAAAACTTTTCAATACACTTACTCGAAAACTGGCTCTTATCGCACTACGAATAAGTTCAATATGACATGTTTATCACCCTCGTGTTTTTTTTATTTATCATAACAAGAGCTTTTTCCATTCCTATTTCGTCACGGTCAACTATGTTTTTTTTTTTAAAGCAAAGTTGTTGATATTTTTTAGGTTTTAATATTAAATGAAAATGAAAATTATAAACACAAACTGTGTTTATGAACAAAATATCACGAATAAATAAGTTTATTTACCCAATAATTTGTTATTATCAACAAATTAATAATTATCTGTATTCTAAATTCAAAAATATTATAAATATTTGAATTTCTTATTTTTAATATTATTTGCTTCTTCTTCAATCTGCAAAGGTAAAACGCGGGAAAAAGTCTACAAAATATTATTTTTTATTTGTGTTATGTTTTGTGAAAAAAAATGTTGTATTTAAGATTTGAAGAGAATTCTTTAGATGGTACCGCCGGCGCCAGATATAGTGATTAAGTTAATAAGTACTTGCGATAGCCTACGCCCTACCGCTATCTAAATCAAAACTAAAATGTATGGCAACATTTTCTTCAGTACAAAATGAACAAAAATGCGTCGTAATTTTCAGATAAAGTAAGTATTTCTTCAGTTCAGTTTAGGTCTTAAAATGTATCGCGTTAATTCATTAAACCCCAAGCGAACGCCGGCGTTCGCGCACCTATTGTCTTTCAATTGTGTCTGCAATTATCACAATTGAAAGGTTAATAGCTCGTGGCAGGGCCTCTGTTCGCAAATAACTCGTGACAAGGCCTCTGGTCCTCTCGCGCCGGGCCTTGGTTAAGGCCATGGTCCGGAGCAAGGAGGAGTGGCAGGCGGTCACCGACTTCTGCGAAGCAGTAATGCTCGCAAAGGAGGAGCCCGAACGCATCATACAACGGCGTTATCGCCGTCGCCGCCAGCGCCGGGATACTGCCCCGATTTCCGGCCATAGTAGGCGCGGGCTTGCGGACAGTGAGCAATGGGTCCGGCCGTTCGGTAACTGTCCGGACCAAGCCCAAGTCGTCGACGGCGCGCACTGTTCCCGCGCGCTCCAAGGAGTTGTCAGCAACAGCAGGGGCCCAGCAGGGTCGAAGCCTACTGTGGCTAGGGTTATACGAAAGGGCGCTCGAGCTCCAGTATGAAGGCTTGAAGGAACGGGATGGGTTTTTTAGTCAGTAAGAGTCTGACACTATCTACCGCTCCGCCCAAGAGCGGAGGTTGTCATAGGAAGATTTATCCCATCGAAAAAAAAAGGACGTCTGGTCGCAAACAGCTCGCGGCAGGGCCTCTGGTCTCAAACAGCTCGTGACAGGGCCTCTGGTCGCAAACAGCTCGTGGCAAGGCCTCTGGTCGCAAATAGCTCGTGGCATGACCTCTGGTCGTAAATTAGCTCACTTTTAGCAAAACCACTTTTGAGTTGGTTACGAACACAGAACTAAGCACTTTAAGTGCATGTTAAATTGCCATTATATTGCACCGATCAATAACGATTGGTATTGTAATGTATTGTCTCTCGGTCATATATCATGGCCTTCACAGAATGAGACGCAGATGATGAGGTCGCGCTCATTAATGATCAGGCAGTTTCTGATTATTATTAGGTTCTATTGTCATCGACATTCTTAGTTTATATTGTTTACATTCATTGTAAGAATGCAAGTTATAAAAAATAAATAAAATAAAAACCGACTGCGTAAAAAATTACTACATAAAATCTGAAAAGAAAAATAAACAAGTTCAGTCCACAGTTCAGCGACACTAATACACATTAGATAGAATGATTTTAGTGAAGAAAATGAGAAGTGGCCATAATGAGAAGTAGTCCATTTGGGAGTCGGTTGCCAAAATGAGAATTAGCCCTAATGCGCCTAAACCAGATAAACCATGGAACACTTCAATAAATGACTACAAATCTTTAGGCATTGATGCATTCGCATGTCTGTTTACTTAATCGCCATTTCATAACAAAACATCACACCAGTTCCATATGACAAAATATGATGTACCAATATAATTCTGACTGGTATTATACCCTCATTTTACTAATTATTTTAAAATGTCATAAATTTTTGTATTTAGTTATTATTATGCCACTGTTTTGTATTTCTGTACACTTTAGGGTTCCGATTTTAAGGTATAAAAGGAAAAACGGAACGGGAACAGAACGATCCTTTAAAAGGATCGTTTTGGTGTCTGTCCATCTGTCAAGACCCTTTAACTCGAGCACGCGTAGATAAATGATAAATGATGATAAATGCTAAATGATGATATTTGATAAATGATCTTTATTTTGCAAGTAGGTTTTATAAAAACTCTTTTACACGTCAAATTTTTTTTTTGTCAATTATTGCTAGATGAGGCCGATGTTTCCTAGCTACAAATATAATAAACACCGAAACAAACTCAGGGGTATAAGATATCAAATACCTACTTACTAGGGAATCCAATCCCGCACCAAAATCGCAATCCCGCACGCTTGCGGGATTGAAGTCAGCAATCCCGCGGATCCCGCGAGATTGGGATTTTTAATTCCTTTTTTGTTATATGTAGTAAAAAACATGAAAAACCGATCAACTGGGAATCGGAATTTCACACAGAAAATTTCTTATAAAACCTACCTAAGTAAATAGTTCGATTCCCGAATCGAGTTTCAAAGATTTTCCGAATTGCAAAAAAAAAAAAATATTTTGCAATGTAACTACTTTACGATTTTTATATAATTTTTTTATGAAACAATAAAATAATTAACGAATGTTCATTTAAAAAAAAATCACGTGCTTTGAGGAATTCCTGGTCAGAGATTACCTAAACTGTCATTGATTACATTCCGTTCCAGTTGCGATACAAGACTCACATTACACAAAATATAAATTTAACAATTATTTAACAGCTAGACAAAATCGAAAACAACATAATTTTATAGACAAATTCTATAAAAAATGTCACGGGTTCCATGTAAAGTTGTTTCATCACCATCAATGAGGATGAGCTGGGTCTGATAAATAAATCAAACGGCGGCAGGTCGGCGGAATCCAATTTTCTTATAAAAAATTTCAATCCCGCAAACGTGCGGGAACCCGCATGAGTAATCCTGTATTTCTGATCCCGCAGAAAAGGTGCGGGATCCCGCATTTGCAGGATCCCGCACTTGCGGGATTGGATTCCCTACTACTTCCTAAACTACCAACCTAACACTGCCAACTACTACCTATTTATCTACTAATTATTTACTTAAGTTTACTAGGTACCTCGAGCAGCAGTGACAAAATCAAACTTCGAAGTCAACGCAATCTAAAGGCAACGCTATTTATGCTCCGTTCAGGTACATAGTCTGACTTACAAGTATAGGTAATTTTGTACGGAACCCTCAGTGCGTGAGTCCGACTTAAATTTGCCTTATTGATTTATTGCATATCACAGTAGGAAATCCAAGAATTTTTAGGAATGTCTCGCTTTGTTATCTATCTTTCCCAAATTTTATAAAATAATTTGAGGTTTCGACGATGCCCATTATAAATGTGATTGTAAGTGTTCCGTCCCTGAAATTTAAAAATAGCACAGTTACATATCAACTGTGGTTTTATAGATTACCAGACCTACGAGGAATTTACATTATTTTAGCCGTGATTTTCACTATCATTCATTTTTCAAGCGCTTGCCGGTAAAACACAGAGTTGGTGGCAGACCAAGATGGCAGAAAGACTTAGATGTCTTCCTTAGGAACTAGCAAGAAGTGGCTCCGAGCCGGGAACAATGGATGGAAATGGAGGAAGGCGTTTGCCCAGCAGTGGGACAGTAGGTATAACATAATAATCTATACTTATAACAAATCTGTAGAAGTGAAAATTCTGTAGATACATTAAAAATATATAAAAAAAGTGTTACTATACCGACACCAAACCCAAAAATGTGATAAAAAATTTTTGTCTGTCTGTCTGTCTGTTTGTTCAGGCATCACGCAAAAACTACCGGTTCGATTACAATGAAATTTGGTATAATTATTCTTTAATATTCTGGGCACCACACTGGATACTTTTTATCCCGGAAAAGTATATACAATAAAAAACAAACTTAATTTTGCGGTTCGATCCCTAGACCCGATTACTGTACTAACCGAAAATACTAAGGTTGTCGTAGGTTACGTCATCACCCGCAGCGGAGTTCACTATGGGGCGCTGCACACGGCCAAAATACTACTCGTATAATATTCGTATTTGATCTTAAGATACAATATCGCTCGATATACAATTCAATGGACTATCACACACGACAAAGATATTATATAATCTACACTAATATAATGTAAACTAAATAAAGAGGTAAAGTTTTCTTTTTGGAAGTACTGGTCCGACTAGTAAAATTTTTCACTGATATAAAGCTGCTTTATTCCGAGTGACATAGGCTATAATATTTTAATTATGTAAGCAGGCGAAGCTGCGGGCAAAAGCTAGTATAATAATAATTGTAACCTCTTTTCATTTGTCCTTTCAGCAGCTAATATACGTTATTTTTTTGTTAATTAGCTAGTTTATTGAAAATCACGTATATCTCATTTCAAAACAAGTTTAACGACTCTTTTACATGGTTATGGCAATGACTAGGTATGGGCACGCCATTATCGCGGTGGGAACTTCCCCCTCTTTGAATAGTGACTAGAGAAGAGCCACGGCGTCCACACTATCCACCTGACGCAGGTACTCACCGGCGATGACCAGTTAGACAGGTTTCGGATTCAGGCGTCAATTTGTGGGCACCGCCTTGTTCTCTTGGAGGCAATCGGTAGCAGCGACTTCTCACGACTAGCCGGCATGGTCTGGAGCGAGGGAGAATGAGAAGCGGTCACATCCTTCTGCAAAGTAGTAATGCGAGCGATGGGGATGGCCGCAACCGTGAAAGAGAGAATGTCCTCATACCTCAGCCGCCGCCCCATCAGAAATCGAGAACTCGCACAGCAATTCCTGTTCTCCACAGGCACGTGCTTGCGGACGACGAGCAATGGGTGGGTGAAGAGGCCAAGTAGAGTACAGATCCCGATCAGTAAAATCTGACACGCCCTCTCTCCACCCCAGAGCGCGAGAAGTCATTTTATGATTACCCAATTAAAAAAAAAGGTAAATATGTGTTCAGGACGCCTGGAGAAGCTTTTGGTCCATGAAGACGCTAAACTCATCGACATTTACATGTATCCTGCCCACCTAATCTAGGGTGCTCAGACCTGGCCACTCACCGAAATGCAAAAGTTTCGCCTTGGGGTTTGCCTAAGAGCTATGGAGCGCAGCATTCTACATTCGCAGGTGTAAAAAGAACAGACCAAGTTCGGAATAACACACTGCGCTCCATAACGGGTGTAACAGACGTGGGCAAAAAGGCTGCCAGGCTCAAATGGAATTGGGCGGGTCATGTGAGCCGCCTTCATGCGGCTAACGTGTCGCAGTAGTCGCTGGAAAGCGCCGCAGAGGCCGCCCTAGAAAGAGGTGGTGAGACGTTCTGGACGCGTATCATGGGGACTGGTTAGAGACGGTGCGGGAGGAGAATGTCTGGAAGGACTTGGGGGAGGCCCAGCTGTGGCACAGTAATAGCTAGAATAATAGGACCTTGAGACTGATTGTTGAGCTGTTTTCCTAGTATGATATATACAGGGTTATTTGTAAAACACCGGCAACGTCTCAGGATCCTGTTACTAACGTCATAAACCACTATTGTTCTATGACTTTTAAAATTTGTCATATTTTATTTGATCAGATTTTCATACAAAAATAAAAATATTTAAATTGAATGTTCTAAATATTGCGATGCAAGCGATAGTACAATAGTGGAGGGGAGAGGGATCGAGCTGCGGGAGTGCTTGAGTCGCGTCGGACGTAGGTAGCTATAGCAAAATACAGAGTAGTAGTAATAGCAGAAATATGTTAGATAAAACAATGAAATCTTGAATTTTTTGGTGAATGAATTATGTTTTGTGAAAAGTCAAAGAACAAAAGTTGTTGTTTATGATGTTTTTAGTATTTAACAAATAACCCTGTATTACAACACTAAGAATCTATTCATCATTCAGCTGAAATAAAATACCTACTTAGATTCCTGAACATAAAGTTCTCCTACTATCACTTTTATACCTCCTCTACACTACTCGCGAAGTTGAATTTTGTTAGACGAATACGATAGTGTAGAGAGGCATTTCGGCTTACCTCGCTTCGGGTGACTTTTATTTGCTGTCGGTTTTTACGGCCGAGGCAAAGGGAATGAGCTCTTCGTGAAGTTAACGAGTGTGTAGTGTCGCGCTTCGAACTTTACCCAAAGTTTCTAAAGTACTTCGTCGAGGCACTACGCGAGTATTGTAGAGGAGGCATTAGGATCAGTCTTCTGTGTCCTGCTCCTGATTACCGCGACCATAACCAAAGCTTAAGTTCGCCTGTGGAACTTGGGTAAACCAAACAGTAGATAGGTGTGCGTTACGTGTTTATAGTTGTACTTGACATCTTGTACCACCCCACTGCTGGGCAAAGGCCTTTCTACTTTCTTCCATCAGTTTCTGATCAGAGCTGCTTAGGAGCAAACTTTGTTAAAGAAGTCTAACCTACCTATATAATACCAACTTGTGATTAATTTCAAGCCCTGGCTCCATGCTATTGGCCTACTGACCGGGATGGGATTTATCCCATAAGAAAACGTACGAATAGTTACATTTTGGCGTGGATAGCCTTAGATCTAGGAATTTAACCTTAATCCTTGGTTTATATCTGAAGAAACCGAAATGGAAAAGCTCTGTTTTTGAGATGCGTCGGTGCACAAAATACTTTTGTAAGTATAAAGTAAGTAGGTATCCAATTTACCAGGCACAACACAGCAACTACCCTAAACATCAATTAGATACATAAAGTCTTAAAAATAAAAATAAAATATCCATCTTAGCTAACTTTGTAAAAGTCAAACTGATTTGAGCCCCACAAATCACAGATTGATTGTGTCCAGGCGTTTCCCAGACACCTGCACACGCACAAGTAGCGCTGTTAAGGAGTGCCAAGAATAACTCGAACCACTTCGCACTGGTTGTAACTGGCTCGCGAGCAATAGAGGGCTACCGGGGCAATTAGTGGGCGTGCAACGCAATGACCGCGGGCTATTATACGCGGAATAATTTATAGGACGGTAAAGGTATGTAATAAAATAAGAAAAAAAAAGTTTATGTATAACGAGTACATAGATCATCTTATGATCTACTTTCAATAACCCATCATTAAAACATTTAAATGTTATTTAAGACTAGCTTTTACCCGCGACTTGTAGTTGGAATTCATCTAAGTACTTAATAACTTACGCGTCTTTGTAGCCACTCCTCAAAGAGGGACTTACCGCCGCAATCATGGCCTGCCCAGCGCTGGGTTACGATTGCTACTGTTGACATAATTATCACCATGAGATCTCTCCGGAACTCTGTATGCCATGCCGCGACAAGTTGCGATAGTGGAGTTCCACCTCGGCGTTGCAACACTATGGGCCGGTCGTGCATGTATGAAAAGATTATTGCCTCCAAATTCCACGGCGGCAGACCAGCAAAAAGGCTTACCGCTTCTTGGGAGATCCTGCACTATCCGGATGACCATGACCCTCTGGGACCCGTTCACCTATGCCACTAATGGTCACTTCCACAGTGTCGGCGCCCACACCGCCGTCCTGTAAAGTAGCCACGTCCAGCCCTATGCAGTTTGGGAGCCAGAGGTCAAATACTCTTCGAAATTCCAGGAACACTTCGTAATCGACCCGACACCGATGTGAACCCCTCCTATCGTTATTTAAGAACCTGGTGGCGATGTGTTCCGACGGATAGGAAAGTTATGGGCTTGAGACTTGTGCAGTGCCACCTCGAGTCCTAACTGCCGGATCTTTTCCATGACTGCTGCAACCCCGTGTGTCGCTAGTTCGGCCGTCGCCTGGTACTACTTTCCTTGTACCATAGTCCAGCGTGTCGTCAGTACACGTAGACCAAGCTGCAGTCGAAGTTCGACAAGGGCGGCCTCAGTACCGATCCCTGCGGAACACCGCACTTTATTTAATTTCAACTTCCTTAAACCGGATAACGGCATTCGAAGTAGCGCATACCTGAGAGTTCGTCAAATTTTCAAACCTTCATAACTCGCAAATCATGCAAAACACGATAAAAATATAATGTAAGTATATCAAGAATATAGACAGACATATATAACAGACTCAAATATTACTAAAATCGGAAACATTTAAATTTTTTAGTTTGTCCGCTTCACGTGAAATGCCCCAAAAGACACCGCCAAGGTGACCCTGCCCCGGAACCCTGCGTGCTCCATCGTGAGGGCTCACACGAGCATGATGGCATCCACCGTAGAGAACCCTCTGTAGACTAACGAACTGGCTGCCCGCAAGGTCCGGTCTCACGACTTCATCCGGGTGAAAGTCGGTTATTACAGACACGAAGTCGAAGCCAGATAAAAAGTAGCCTATAATAATAATAATAAGGTTTAGGTTTTGTCTGTGCGATTATGGACGAAGTTATGATAATGAACAAATACCGGAAATACACTGTGAAGGATAGTACGGTTGGCATCTGTCGGGTACCTATGCCACTGGCCCGGGAAATCAATGGCGCATAAATTTGTGGGTTTTCTCATGTAGCTAACGGAGACTATTTGCTAAGACACGACCGCGTAGCCAGGATTATCCTCCAGGAATTTGCTCTTAAATACAATTTTGTGGAATCAAAAGTAGACCAGGTACCATACTATAAGTATGTGCTCCACCATGGAAATATCACATTGTTTAAGAAACGATCTATTATCACTGACAGAACTATTGTTGCCAATAAGCCTGTTATAGTGGTGATAGATCGACTAAAGCGTCGATAATAATGATTGTTGATAATATAGCGGTCCCTCATGTCGCAAACCTCGTGAAAGCTGTTGTCTCATGTGGGAAGTGGATAGAGCAATCATTGTGCCGATAGTCGTGACGGCCAACGGTTTATTATCAAAGAGCCTCAACCAACATCTGAGGAGGCTCTCGATGGGCAGTTGGCTCAAGGGTTTGATCCAGAAAGCTGTACTCCTGGACACGGCGCTCATTGTTAGGAGATTCTTCGAAGTGTGGTCATTAGACGATTACTGGAAACTGAAAGAAATACAAGGTGAGCGTTGTGCCAGTAAATGTATTATTTAATACGTTAAAGTTTATATAAACTACTATTCATCAAAAATAAACAGATCGGTGAAGGTCGTTCTTCATCGGATCTTATACAAAAGGGTTTGTCGGCAGTAGTCCGCTCCGCTAATACTGGCACCACTCTCTCTAAATGCAGATTCATAATTGACTGAGGTTTGGTTGAGAGCGGAACTTTATTGATGATGAAACTTTGCCGATTTATTATTGATGTTGATGTGACCAATAAATAAATGTTTTTATTAAGAGGCATGCGACTCAATATCTGCTTCTTACTGGACATCTTTTTTATAGATTCCTATTTAATATTGTAGCAATTGAAATGTGGGAAGACAGTGATTTTTGCACTTTCTGTGTTCTTATGCACTTTCAGATTTACTGCGTAAACTGAAAGTGTACTTTGGTAATGGGCAATGAAACACAATATCAATAAGATTGGCCGACCTTCGGCTACTGAGCTGCAAATGGACGACTTCCTGTTGATGTCCCACATCCTCGAGCGCCTTGACACCAATCAGAGCCCACAATAGGTTCAAGCACATATTTGTATTTCAGACGCTGGCAGGACCTACTCTTCCAGCATAAGGAACCACTTTCTGAATCTCAGACGTGCTACGAGCAGGTTTACCACGCCTGTTTTGTTTACTGTCGAATGTTCATGAAAAAGTTCAAATTCTATTGGGACCCGTACTTTTATTATAGCCTTTTTAATAGAAAGCGTCACTTGAAAATCAACTTAAAATACACAGAAAATGAAGTCGATATTTGTGGTAGAGGCGATGGATTGAAACTTTCTCGAATATGGAATATGCATTCATTTTTTGTATTTGCTAAATTAATTACTTTTTAGCTCTGGTAAACAAATATTTTAAAATAATTACAATATCTTCACCAACGATAAAGGCTTCAAAGCTGCTAATAAGGAAGAAAATCCAACATGGTAGGTATTTGACGTCACCCGTGCGGCCGCCTTAGAAAACGATGTCTTGGTGAGAGAGTCAGATACAAATGAACAGCAATCTGACTTATACAGGCTGAAAGAGCGTATTTTGTTTTGTTTTTTTTTTATTTGTTTACTATTGTTAGACATTTCTTGCTTACTGTGCGCCAATTTTTATATTGTTTTCACAATAAATTAGTATTCTATTTTTGTATACTGATTGACACATTGGATAAATAATAGTAGATTATGTGACTAGGGGATAAAACAGTGTCTTTAAGTCGCGGGCGGCATGTGTAATTCCGAACGAAACGAAGGTTGCTAAGTTTAATCCCGAACGTTAATGAGGGCCTTATACAATAAATTAATACAATTAAGTTAATAAAGAAACCTGAGTGAAGTGAGGAATTCAAGCCGCCCAAGACAAAAACAGCTTTATCCCCGTGTTGGGTACCCTAATTTTTAAAACTTCTGTGAGATAATTAAAAAACAATTTAGAAAACAAACATTAGAGAAATATAATTATTATTTACAAGTTAATCTTAACTATCACTCAACATGTTTTGATATTTGAAACAAACAAAATTCACTACTCTAAGGTTTTCTATAACTCTCCCATCTTTCGTTCTCCACGGCCACGTCTCTTTTTGTTAGTGGCCAGTTTGAATTTTGAATAAACTTGTTTGAGTTCGATTTTTGACGATTCAAATTCAAATCTCATTATTAAAGGGATCGCCCATACTTCATTAACTCCCTAGGAACCGGTCATACAACCATCACGACTTGGATGAACTGAAATTAATTCTGGGCTGGAACTGAAGGTCATATAATTATGGTTTTATCATAAAACACAGTGTATCATTAAACCCATTTATTTCACATAACTGTCACTCTTTACTTTTGACAAACAAATAGAAGTTTTAGACCAAACTTCGCCTTTACAATAATCAACTACGGTATAGATTTAAAAACGCAAACAATTAGTATAATCGGACCTCAATTATTTCGTTAAAATTATTTTCAGTTTTTGGGTTTGATTTTTGTACAAAGTCATGGTATAAATACGAAACAAAATGCACATATCAATCGTACCATTCATTCACATTTGGGTATTTCATCTAGTCGTCATGAGCAGTGAAAATAGTTAAATGGGCGAACCGAGGGTCTAAGGCCCGTATTAAGGCTTATAGTCCCTTGAACCATCTGGCCGAAATTGAATGGACGCAAATTTCGCACCCGCCTAGGCGGCACTACGCATATCTGTGCTTTTATTTGCGGCCAGCAGCGCCTGGAAAGCGCGCGGCTGACCTTTAAATCCATTTTCTTTGCGAAATATTGATTGATTTACATATGCTATGTTCCATTTGAAGAATATTTAATCACCAATTTTTATGTGTAAAAATGTTTCTAAAGATCCAAGCCGTTTCGAAGGAGTAGGGAAAAGTTACGAAATTGCTAAATATTTTTTTTTTAGGCAAAAGTATTAATAGCACGATAAAATCAAATGTTCATAATGTTGTTCATGAATCTATAACAAACATATTTTTTTCAAACCTATAAACCTGGCCGTTACCGAGGAGTAGGCTTCAAAAAGTCACTGTTTTATGGCACTTTTCGGGCGCTTGGGCCTTAATAAACGTCACTCAATACTCAAGCATTATTTAAAACTAGATCAAGCCATTTGATTGATTTTTATGTAATATATGTATATGACATTTCGCAACAATTGGTATATTTAAATTAGCAGGCCGTATAACGATGTACTCTTTCCCACCCTAAGGCCGCGTTCTCACAATGTCATAACGGTTATTTTATCGTCGGACGACTATCGTCTCTAGTTGTTCCTAATATAACGACAGTTTCTCGAAGCAACGACAGGTGGTCATAGTCGCAACAACGACACATGATTTACAGTGATATTGACATATTTTTATCGTTTTACGATGTGCTAGCCGTTCCCCCTGTCATAACAAACCGTTGTCACTGAAAAAAAGACGTAGACGACCGTTAATCGTGTCGTCCTATAAGTGAACATCTCCATTTAAGTATACATATAAGCCACGACACCTAAAACTACACGACTCTATGTGGTCACGACAAAGTGGGAACGCGGCCCTCGTACTTTTTTTTGTTACTATATTCGCCAGTCGAGTCATTTACTGAAACAACTTCGAAATCTTTGCAATAATAAATGAGGTCCAATTAAACACTGACATAGAATTTTGTGACATCGCAAACACATTTTTTTATATCACTTTAACATAATATCTATATTATATTTAAGTCTATAATACTCAATACATTTGGCCTCTATTAGAAATATTAAAAACAAATATTATTTCGGATTGTATTTAAATTATAATACTATTATTTCAAGATTAAATTGAAGTTAAAATAACCTTAGCGTTGAACAATAATGTCAAGAATAATAAAAACAATAAATTTTACATTCACTAAAATAAATAAGGAACATAACTAGAAAATTCTCTCTTTTGGAAAATCTATATACAACAATATTTTATACAATATGAATAGATAAATTAATACAATATACATAATTGCTATTCAGTCAATTATTTAAATGCGATACGGAAAACCAAAGAAAAATAATTCGTCAGCAAGCAGCTCATGTAAGATAACTCGAAGATTCCGAAATACATGCGAGTGGCATTTACAACCACTTTATAGAAAGAAAAATCCGAGGCATAAAGTTGCGGGGATTAAATTGTTTATTTCAATGAAAGTTGTGCTGTTACGACCATTCTCGTGTTTGAATCAATTATAAATACATAAAGATATTATATTCGTTAAAACTAGCAAATTAACTACCATAACTATAGTCGCATAACCGCTCTTTTCCACCAAAATAGTTGGCGATAGTTTGAGATAACATCAAGAAGGAAGTCTTAAAAGTAAACACACCCCTGGGTGGGAGAATTTCGCTATGCTTAAAGGTAGTACAACTACGATACTGTGAACTGTGTAGAGATTTAGCGAACTCAACCAATATTTATTTATTTCTAGCCAACTATACATACTATGGGTATAAATAAATATAAAATAGTTATGTATTGGGTACTGCAAATATCTTTGAAAAGCAATTATTTGTGAATAATAATATTTATCATTATTAAATATATAAATATATGTATTTACAAGCAACGATGGTGCATGACAAAAAAAAAACCTCTTCATTCTTTCATAAAAGAGTGTTCATGTCATCAAATTTGCCATGAGAGGCCGTAACACAACTGTTGAGAACCAAGCCCATTTTAACTATTAATAACTTTTGTATTTCTATTTAACAATGCAACATTCGCTATTGTTCAAGTTTACAGTAAGTAGGTAAGACATTACAAGCAAACATGCTATTATCTAATATTGCATCTAGAATTATTATAACGTTGTAACTTGAATACTACTATTTGCAACATGGGTGTTCCTATTTCAATTTAAACTTTTAACATGTATACTATGTATTTAAAAATATAAACCTATAATGTAATCATGTCAAGTATATTTTTAATTACGTTTCGTTTTGGTAAATAAACACGGCGACCTACGATTGATATTCTCGTATCAAAAAAAAAAAACATGGACAATTGGTTAACCCGCATCTATTTCTTCCAAAGATCAAAGTGTTCAAATCTAATTTTAAGTGTGTGATTCTGATTAGAAAAAAACACATGATTTTCTTACCTGACTTGCGTCGTGCAGTCGTGTACCGATTAATGTGGTTGTTATTAGTGTATCCTATATAATTATAAACATATAAGTGCATTATATACATATAAAAATTGTGCGCATATTATTACAATTATTTTACATACAATATGGGTGAATTTTAAGTTAGACTATGACGGGCCACAGTAATGGTGCCCTACAGCGGCATGTGCATGCGTTATCCATACTCCATTTGTTTAGCTATTTAACTAAACGTAAACCATCTTCATGTCTTTTTTCTTAAAATAAAAAATTATAAAAAAAAACATACAAATTATTTAAATTTCTAACACAGTTTAGGTTGTAACTGATTGTAAACACTTTTAGATCACACATTTAGTCAATTTTTAGTATACATGTCAAGATTGTTTACATTTACCTAAACAAATGTAATATAGTACAATGTAAAGTGTTAATCATGAAGATGTTAATTATGACATTGTCGAAGGGCGAGCATTGGAATAGAACCAGCACTTATATTATGCCGAGTTTGAAAGTATTACTGACACGATAGGAATCAAGTTTTAATTATTTCTTAAATAAATAATTAGTTCTCATTATAGGCTTTTGATTTGCAAATGTACCCAAAATATTTCTCGTCTTTTCCATGCCAAACAAATGACCTTAGACATTTTTGATATTATAAGCGAGCAAGCCTTTTGGCGTCGCTTTCAGACCAAACTCTATCTCAATGATGCGTTTACTTAGCTTGCGCTGGCGCCACATTTAATGTACTTGCGAAAATACAAACATTTTGCTAACATTCTTTTACTTTATTAAGATATATATTATATTGTTCTATCATAAATACGAGTATTATCACAAAATTGTTTAATCCTAAGCTAGTGGAAGTTGAAGAACGTGACCAAACCATGGGAGTTCAAATTACGATTAGTTTTGTTGACCGTACATTTAGGTATATTCACTTACTAGATGAAGCAACACGTTATGCCAATTACAAGAAGAGATAAGACAAACACCGATGAGAAACAGAGAGGCACAGGAGACATTAGGAAGCCCTTACACAGACCTTTTATTTCCTAGTCCTAACATAACCTAACACATATTATAACCTCACTGATTCAAGGCAACCTCGATTTTTCGCGCACTAGAAGCGTTTATAAGCGCAATAGTGATCAACAATATCATATTTTAAGGCATGCAGCCTAAAAATATGATATTATTGGTCACTATGGCTTATAATTATTTTTTAACTACTTTTTTAAAGACAAGCTAGACCTGCGGAGTCTCGATCAAAATGGTTTCGTGCCCGGCTCAATATGTCGTTAACGAGTTTATTGTGAGACTTGCTTGTTGCTACATGTTACAGACATTATAAAGTACGTTTCGTCTGTCAGGCGTAGCCCCCTAAAGTTTGCCCGTCTGTCACAAGACATACGTATCGTTAATAGTCTAGTGCAGACTAAATTTGGCCCAGGAGCGCCGACTCCGTGGGTGCTAATAAACAGTGGGTGCCGACCACCCCTGAGAATAGACACCGAGAAACATCAGTTATTGCCTTTTAGGTATGAGCGTTTTTTCATTACCCGACGACAATATATCCTAGCTGTAAGTTATCTGAAGGAATACCGACACAAATATTGGAAGACAATACAATGACGTCTATAAATAATCTTAGTTACGTTGAAATTGTTTACTTGGAAGACGATTATTACTAAATATTGCTTTTGGAGTATCTAAATTATATTCAATGAATAGGCATTGAAAAGTTAAACTACGCATCACCAGGCTAGCGTGTAAAAGCAGCATTGAGCAGTTTGTGTCAGAGAAATAACAATATGTAACGGTCAACTTTGAACAGTGTTATGACTGAAAGCATTAGGATTTGGGTTTAATCCCTATATCGGGTGATGTAATAAGGTGTTTTCTTTAGAAATGGCTTGGCTCCTAGGCTTGCGGCTCGTTTTGGCTAAAGGTAGAACATAAACACAACTGGAACGATATTAGCGTACCTACTATACATCTTAGCTTAATTTTCAAGGAATGTGTTTTATGGTGTGACGAGACCTAGTGAAGGCGCTGCTCGCGAGCTGCTTGCGTTCAGCGCGCGTGTATTCCGGGCGCGGCTCGTGAACTGCACGCGCGCAGTTCGCAAGCGGCTCGCGAACGGCGACCAGATCTGGACGCACCGTATAAGTGACCTACACGATGATGTGAATCTCTCTCATTTCCGACAGTGCGGTACAGTATGTTCTCTTATAATTAATTATTAACATTACATTGAACATTTACAACTGATACATTTATCGATATCAATGAAACTACGGACTAGCGGGACAAAGTGATTTGTAAGTGCAACGACTTTATAATTTAAAAGATATTGTGTAGACATATCTCTTAATTTTTACTATGTGTATAGGTACTAAAAGTTTTTTTTTTTTTGTTTTAAAAAGAGAAAGAAAGAAAAAAATTTAGTTTGAATTTCATGCTTAGTTCATGATTGACTTTTAAATGTGAGTAATGGCAAAAAAAACTTAATTTTATCGATCGAGAAAAGATAAGGGGCCACAAATATATTATTGTGTTATTTTTTGTCTTTTTTTTTGTTTTTGGAGTTGAAAACCTTATTTTAAATCTAAAATAAATAAATAATCGTTTCTTATTGTACTCACAATCACTCCGCTTCATTTAATCCAGTTTTACGAACAGATGACAGCTTCACTGCGTGATAATAGTAAACAGTTACGCAAAATTCAAAAGTCATTTTCTCCAAAAGTATTTATGGTTTTACAAAAACAGTATTTACGAAACCAAACTATAAAGAAACAGATCTCTTTTTATAGTTACAGCCAATATTTTTGAATTTTGCGCAATAGTGTGTGCAGTGAGTCCGTGCGACGGTATCCAAGGTTAGTTGAAAACGAGGCGGGCGCGCGTGCGGCCACGTAGGTGGCGGTGGTGTGCTGGGCGGTCATAGCACGGGGAAGTGCGTGTCGGCGTTGTGGTGCAGCGCGGCGGCCAGCGCGGCGTGCAGCGCGTGTGAGCGGCCCGGCGGCGGCAGCAGCGCCAGCACGCGCGCCTCCGCCGGCCCGCCGCCCTCCGCGCCCGTGTAGCGCGCCACCCGAGCCATCGCCGCCGCGCTTATCTATCAAACAAAACATAAATTATGTTTGTTTATCTTATAACATACTAATCCGGTGGATGTTGTCATGATAAGTTTTATACAATAACTAATAGAATAGAAAAAGCAGTTTATATTTTTCCGCCACCACCTTCCCCCCAGTCAACTCTTCGTTTACTAAACTCTGTAGAAGTAGTTCATGACACGGTCAACATTTAAGCACACAATCTTCGCAGGCGCAATTCTCTTAGGGAACTATTTAAAGATATAAACATCATGACGGTTCCTTGTATTATACATTTATGAAAATATTATGTATGTCAGGAAAAATATTCATCTTTTTACTAAAATAAATGACAGGCACAATTTTAATACTAGAAATAAAGACAACTTAGTTCAACCTCGATTCAAATTGGCAATTCAAAGTATCTAATTCTTTTATGGGGTACTGTGTAAAATTTTATAATAAAATTCCATTTGAAATTCTCCAATTAAATGGGACAAAATTTAAAACATGCATAAAACGCACTATGTAGGCAAGCATATTATAAATTGGAAGATTATCTACTTGATAAAAATGCTTGGCTAAATGCCGATCCTGCTCCACAGTCACAGTCATTTTTAGCTACTAATTAGCCGTATTTTTTATTTAATTATATATATTAGAAGAGATGCTGCTTTTTTTTTCGATGGGAAAAATCATCTTATGACAATCGTCGCTCTTGGGCGGAGCGGAAGATAGTGTCAGACTCTTACTGACTAAAAAAACCCATCCCGTTCCCTCTAGCCTTCATACCGGGTATCGAGCGAAGAGATGCTGCTGGCCTTTTCCTATTGTTGTTTTCGGTTTTTTTTTTTAATTTAATTTGTTTATTTCAATAGAACTTAAGATTTATTACGTGTTACATTTGGAAATAACAGCATTGTATAATGTAGAAGCACTTTTTTCCAATTTTGTGAATGTAAAGTACCATGGAACATTTTTATTTGGTTAAAACTTGTTTGACACTACGAGTATGGCAGTTGAGAGATTGTCATGCTCACTAAAATGTCTCGCTGATGGTGGCACGTGTTATTGGGTCATTTGGCTCCCTTCAAAATGGTTGAGCTGAGTGGGGCTGATGCACGCGTCATGCTCGTGAACGGGCGCCGTCAGTTGAGACTGGTCATCTCTTAGCTGCCAGTGACTTATTCAATTTCTATTTTTATTGTTACCATTATTATTTAATTTTTATTGCTTATCTTCATTGTGTTCACATAATAGAAGCAAAAAAGAAATATGTAACAATGATTACATAATGTAACTCAATACGATTTAAAAGAGTGTCCATGGAGTTTCTTGCACGTTCTTCTCCATAGAGACCTACTCTTTGGAACGTGCAATTTAGCTTCACTTGTTTGACTGACCGACTTTTTGACAATTCAAAAGTGCCTGTAACTGGTGTATTTGAAATAAACGTTACTGATTTCTGACAAACAGTTTGCCCACCTGCCCAAACAATCAGTAAATCCATCTTGTGGGCCTCCTTGAGCAGAACCAATGATCCTGCTTTCCGTTGAGTGAGAAACCAACCTCCATTAAAACACATCAAATTCTTTAAGGTGACTATGCCCCTCCATACAACACGACTGCCGTCAATCTTTTTCCCAGACATCCCATACGAGGGCGACACTGATAATTTTTAGAACTAGCCACTTTTAAAGAATATAAGAAAAAAAAAATAGAACTCAGCCGGGAGTGTGACATGATTGTTCACGTGATACGCACCTGGTACTCGTCGTCTTCGTCTAGTCGGGCTTCAGATACTTCTTTCCTCGTCTGTCTCTTCTGCAGCACCACTAACTGCGAATAATTCATCAGAAGTCATGGTTAATTACGGCATAAACTACGAACAAAGTGTTCTCAATGGATATAGTATCCTTAAATGTCATGTCACCGAGAGAATTGAATGAGTTTTTGATGATGAACGAATTGTACCTTCAAATATCTTTAGTTTGTAGTTTACATTCTTAAAAGACTGTATTTAAACCACTTTCTTTGTGCCTCAGAGCAGGGTAGTAAAATGAAATCTAAACACGAAGGGGTGACTATGTCAGGTTACAAAGAAAAGAATTTCAAATCCTTTATCTTGCTGATATACTATTTCGTGAGAATACATTTGCCGTCCAACTTACCTCTATAATTTCTCCTTCATAGGGGCTGAGGGTGCAATACCGGAAGTCAATCATCTCCACGACGCGCTCCGTCTCAGGCTCCGCAACCACCAGGAACTGAAATACAAATATTACCCTTGATATATACTCAACACATATTATTTATTATAACTATATTTTCATCATCATCAGTATATATTTCCCATTTCGTAAATCGATTTATTGAGTCTGCAAGATGGTAGTTGATCGACTCTGAAGTCTCTCCAGGAGCCACCGGACTTGTATTTCAGTAACACCTACTGATGAAAGCTGTCATTTGTACATCTTTGACAGTCATAAGATATATACAGAAGCCAGACAATTTGCACAGCTGTTTTTTTATTTTATTATTATTGCTTGGCTCGCGCTTGACCACTATGTTATGTCCAGGGGTATTGTGTGCCCGAGTTACTGGGAAGCTTAGACTGGCACGCTCACGCTTACGCTCTACGTAAAATACTGGTATTAAGCTGAAGTCGAAAGCCGATAACTACACAATTGGGAAAAGGCTAGCAGGTTGCACATTGATTTTTTAGATTAAGTCGTGAAGGTCTGGAGTGTAGTGACCTTGTGTGTGAGCAGCAGCTGCAGGCGCGTGTTCTCCAACAGCACCTCGAAGCCCGTCAGCGCCGTGAGCTCGGCCAGGCGGAAGGTCCAGCGCACGCAGTCGCGCTTCCAGCCGGCCGACGCGCGAGGCTCGATGGACAGCCGGAGGACACGCGGCTGACAAAACATGGTTTAAATATTATGTTAACTTGCATAATGCACATCGACATTAATCATTACGTTCTTTTATCAAGATGAGCTTCCACATACCTCGGGCACTGGGTCCCAGCCAGTCTGGCGCAGTAGGCCTGAGCCGGCGTAGGCCACCAAGTCGGCAGTGGCGCTGAGCGGCTTGGTCAGCGCGCCCAGCAGACCGCGCCGCAGGGCCGCTGCGCCGCTCTCGGTCTCGCCCACCGCGACACCTACGAGCGGGTGGTGTGCTAGACCGCCAACAGCACCTAAAATAAATTACGGTTTAGATTTCGGCATACTACTATTATTAAGTTCTGTTGCTCGCTAGCAACACCACACTACGCGAAGGACGACAGCGGCAGGACGGGCGCGCTCCGCCGCTAACTGAATTTTAATTGACCATTCCTATCACCAGCAACAGGATCTATTTCATGCCTCTCTACTTCCATATGACTTACTTATTTAAATCTGGTGGCGCTGATTATAACGAGTATCAAATCTGAGACGTATTTTCATCTTTTGACAACTTTTCCATTTTATCACACGTCAATCGTATCATCAGATGCTGACAAGTAGCTGTCAGCGATTGCCTATCTCGCATGCTCCTTCTTAACCAAACACTCTGGTCAAAGCATAAATAAGGAAAACACCTCACCTAGAATATTGATAGCAAAGTTCGTGATCCCCGCCATTAAACCTGCCACGAAGCTAGGGGGAGGTCTTCTTCTGGCTGCAGCCGCTCTTCTTGCATGTTCTTCATCACCAGCCAGAAGATCAAGGTTTCTGGCCAAGGAGCCTGCCCAGGCGCTCAGGGAGCGTAGAAGCGCAGCCGCCGCGGCGGAGGCTACGCCTTTCACGCCACCCGTGGCGCCTCCCAAGCGGGCCGCCAGGGCTCCCGGGGCGCCAAGCAGTTCTAGACCGCCGACTACCCAACCTGTTATTGTAATCAGATTTAGTTGTAATATCTGATTGTTGATTTAACTAGAGGAATTTCTTTTTCGCCAGTGTGCCCTTCGCCACTCCTGGAAGAAGGCTTCTGTCCATTTTTTCCAGCTCTTGTAATTCATGTGTCATAAAACTAGTTTGGATTTTCTCACGAAGAGGAAAGCGCAACGCAAGCTTTCGATTCAAGAACCAACAAACAAATTACAATTTCGTTCTTCAATTGTAATTTAACGAAAGGAGTTTGATATTACCGAAGATACAAAACACAAACTTATAACTCCAAGTCAATCCACAGATAACACTTTTTTTTAATTGTTGATATTTTCACGCTTGACCGCTATCTCACCTGATGAAAAGCGATGACGCGTTCGACGATGGAACGCGCTTACCTAGAAGTAACCTATTCACTCTTGACTTCAAAGCAACCCGTTTTAAAAGTAGCCAATTTCATAGGAAAGACCTATTATTATAAAGAGGTAGATTGTTTTTTTTGTTTGAAGGATCTCTGAAAATACTGGTCCGGTTGCAAACATTATTTCACCTATAGAAAGCTGCTATATTCCTGAGTGACACAGACTATATTTTATGTACACGGGCGAAGCCGCGGACAAAAGCTAGTAAAATATAATATAAATACAAGCTATATTGATTTTTAGTATTTTATATCAGAGTATCGAATCACCTGCTCCCAATATGGCCGCGGACAGATAGTGCACGGTGAGCGCATGCGTGAGGCGCTCCGATGACGTCATCATGTCGTGCAACTTGAACGCACTCAGCTGCAACGGACTCTGGTCTAGAGCTATGTACATTCGCACCTGGGAATCGAAAGCATCATTAAATATGGTCTCCAGGTTGAATCGATCGATCTATGAATATAACTGCCGTTCAGTAATATCTTCCCGTGAGTATCAATTATCTGCGTGTGCGACCACCTGGGTGACCACTATAGGCTTGTAAAAGACATCCGAGAGAAGATGGAGTGATGACAGCGACCTGCAGTGCTTTTTTTTTGGCAGAAAATCATCACACACAAATAGGACAGACTCGGACTTTTACCGATTAAAACCTACGTTGTATGTTTCTTGTTTGCCTTGGTTCCAGGGCCCCGGAGCTCACTATCACATAAGCCATGGCCCTTGCTGAAATCTCTCTGAGACGCGCGTGGAACACTACGCACCGTCGACTCAGGCTCGGTCGGGGTTTTGCTGATGGCGAGCAATGGGTTGCTCGCCGTCCGCGCTTGAGGCCGCCTCCTCTGCTAGTATTACTGCTTCGCAGAAGTAAGCTATCGTCTGCCATTCCTCCTCGCTCCGGACCATGGCCTAAGGCGGTGTTCCGCCCAAGCACCCAAATCTAAGCTTAATACAGTGTAAAGCCGTCTACTCCGACGCGTGACCAGTACCAGATATTAGATGTCATGCTTATCTTTTGTTCCATGACCTGCCACTTTCCTGACACATTTTCCTGTTCCTACTCATAGTCGTGTGCAAAGTCAGCGTGAGCTCTAAAAAACGCATGGAGCGCTTCCCGTCAAGTTCCTAACTGCTAGACCATACTCACGGCGGTATGTAAAGTCAGCGTAAGGTCCAGAGGATGCACGTGCAGCAACCGCAGACGTAGCGGCCGCTGCAGGGAGCGCTCCTCGGTCAAGCTGGACCCCTGATTGCTTAAAGGCACCAAAAGATGCGATAGGTCTGCTAACGCCTTCACGTACGCGTCCTCAATGTACAGGGCTAGCGTGCCTAGACGCACTTCCAACTCCGTCAGCTCTGTAAAATAGAAAAGGGTTAAAGGAAGTTAAGTTATATTGCAATCCATATGTATACAATGTATACAGTGCAAAGTGCTATGTTTTTTGTGAAATAAATACTTATTATTATTATTATAACATAAGAAGTTCCTTCGCCGTTATATTGGCAATACGAAAAAACAGTTTTGCTATGTTTTTAGCCATAAAATTACTGGATCTTCACCTGGAATAATCCTTAAATACTCCTTTTGTGCCCGTTGGTTTTCTTACATCTGATAATACGCGCACGCTAGTGCGAGTACTACGCACTAGGTCTTTCTAAAGATGACACCAGTGTACTCACCATTATATTCATTGCAGACAACCACCCACTTATCGTTGGTCATCTTGAGCAGTAAGCGTGCCGAGCGGGCCCGGGTGGCGAACGTCTCTCTCTCGGCGAACATGTTCCACAGCGGCGGCCAGCGGTCGCTCTCCAGCGCAGCCGCGCGCGTGCTCGCGACCACGGCGAAGTCGTACTGGCCCGTGTCGTATTGCAGGTTGTCGATCTGTGCGTCGGCTATTGATATCGTTGTTTTTGTATACTGTGGAGGTAGGTGTGTTTAAATATGTATGTTATTGACTTATATAAGTTTTAATTATAGATGACCTAAGATCTGGAAGAATTATTTTTTAAATAAACGAAAGCACATATTTTTGGCGAAAACCGCATCTGCGTCGCCTGCAGGCCGTTCTTTCTTCAGAATGCCTAATGATGAAGCTGCGTATCTACTTTTTAAAAATGCAACACATTTGTCATACAACAAGCTATGACCAGCTTACAAGCTGCATTGTTGTCATAATACCTTGCTATCCGCCTGTACCAGCACCGCCGAGCGGTCTAGGTGCAGCGCCAGAAGCGGCGCCACGTCGTTCGTGGCCGACACCTCCACCGCCACGCTGGAGATCACGCAGCGGAACCGCTCCGACTCCACCGGAAAATCGTCCTCGTCTTCCAGATCTGTGACAAACTCATCACTTTACATCTCACACACACGCAAACGTTTCAGATGAGCTCGTAGCGAGATGCAAGCGGTGCTATGTTCGAGGTTCAGCAACGCTTAGCGAGGTCTGGAAGGTTACCCATTATATACCGAGATTCCTTCGTGCCTCAGAGAGCACGTTAAGCTGTTGGACTGGCTGTATAATTTGTAATTATTTGACAGCCGTTATGACAGAAAATCTGACACCAGCCATGCTAAAAGGTACCGCGTCACTTAATTACTGGGTAACAGATAGGCAGACCAGATCAGTACTCAAATTCTAGTAATCGAATCTCATTTTAGGTGAAGGCACTTTAGAATTGGGTATTTACTTGTGCTTATTTTTGTACGAATAACACTAAAAAGAATGATTTTTCTGTAAACAGCATCAAAATTTGTTATTGAATGAAGCAGCAATTAGCATTCCAAGTATTGGTTTGAAGAAGAGTGGGCGCGTGGTGGGAATATCTCGCTGTCTTGTGAGAGCACGCAACCTAATGGCGATGGCATTACATTTCCCCTTCCACCAGATTTGAAAGGTTTCTAACTTGCTTAACATTGAACGAAATTGAAAATTTCTTTCTATTCGTGATTTTGAACCAAGTTACTTAAAGTTACTTTTTGACGCAAACAATAAAAATAAAAAGGGGTTTTTGCAAGAAGTTGGAAGAATCATCACAGTGTTAATTAGTGTATTTGTTTTTTTTTAATATACTCGTATGTATATAACAATGTTTTTGCTCTATTTGTTGTCTTTCCCTTAAATTGAACGTGGCATGTTCCACCGCCGCACCATCCTAACGACTGGTAGGAATTGGCTGGCTAAGGCCGATTGTCATGAGAAATGACGACTACACAAAAACTGCAGAGTATAAACGTACAGAGACCCGCACCATTTCATCATCGGCTAATGAAAGAGATCAATTTTCACAGACGAGGCGTTCATCAAGGACTGACAATCATATTAAACTGTGTTTGAAAAATAGAGGCTAATTTATACTCACCGAGGTCGACGTTGCCTCCAACAGGAGTCTCCATCGAGAACCGCGAGGCACTGGAGCTCTTAATCATCCTACTAGAGTTGTCTGGACGACTTAATGTGCCTGCAATTTTGTTCAAAACGATTAAACATTTATTTCTCGAATGTATAAAGTAGGTAATGTATATTCGGTGTAAGAAAACCGTGAGACCACAGACTTATATTGGCTAGACTACGCCAGTATCATTGTTTCTATAGAAATGTCAAGCACGAACCTATAAACAATAAAGAACAAGCGTGTCATTATTTCTGTAGCAACTGTGACGTCACATGAGCGATTTAGTGATAGGAACACCCCGTCCACGATGAAACGATTCAAAGGCCCTGGGGTGCGGTAATCGTCAGGGGAATGATAAATCAAAAATTATTTGTTTTTCTAATTAATTTTATTACGTACTTTTTGTACGAAAATTACAACATGAATATGAAAACCCTAGAAGAAATTGGATCTGCAAAAAAAAAGCCTTATTATTATTATTTAAGTGCCCATGTAGGCACTTATAAAACGTCAGAAGCTAGCACATGGCTCGAAATTGGTCGTTTCTTATGGAGAAGGACTGGCAAGAAACTCCATGGTTACTGTTTTAAAAAAATGGTTGTTCTTACAATATTTCCATAATACAGTATTAATAATTATTATGTAATGACAGTGTAGATCAATCAATATTGTACTCAAAAGTACAATGAAAATAATCATAATAAAAAGTGAGTCGTAATGGATTACTTAATCTAAGAAATCGCGGAGTCTACAATGTTCTCACGTTTACATTATTGTTGTCTGGCCTGTTGGTGTAGTGTTTAGTGGTCCTTACTGTTATGCTGGAGGTCGTGGGTTCGATTCCCACCCAGGACAAATGTTTGGGTGATGTGCATGATCATTTGTTCTGTGACTGGTTGTATTTTATCTACAATATTTATGTATTTAGAAATACATATATAAGTATGTTTATTAGTAGTCTAGTACTCATAACACAAGTTTGGGACTAGACGGCGTTTGTGTGATAGTTATTTATTTATCTTAGAACCGTGAAGTCCTGGGCCTTTGGGAGGCGTGCAAGGGGCCGAAGCCAACTTGCAGAGGCTCTTTAGGTTATTATAATGGAACGTGATACCAACCGACGATTATCACTGCACGCGCTATACTAGTGTACCCAATGACAACCCCCAGTTTGAAAAACTATTGCAACATAATATGGGAAACAAAATAATAAGGCTATGGTTTTTGGAGCCTTAAATGGACTAAGTAACATGGAACTATGTTAAGTCTATCGCTCCTGCCTGAACAATGTTATTAATATCCATCGATAAAAGGCAGCAATAAATGGGCCCCCAAAAACGGCCGCTAGCACGAAGTGACGTAGCAACAAGAGGGCAACCTGTCCTGAGGCGCTTGAGGAGTGGAGAGGTATACTACAGCTATCAGGACAATCCCAGAAGTACGATCAAAGATCCCTACCAGCACCTTACTGGACTATACATCCTTCTCCCGATTATGTTTGCTCTTGCGAATCTCCACTTAAGCCAGCCAATAAAGGCAAGAGAGGTGGGAGCTTTGTTCCTCGTCAGTGTTCACTACGGCCGGCTAATAAAGGCTAGTCACTTTTTTTTGTCGTTTTTAGAGCTCAATACCGCACAATTGGGCATTTTTAAAATTTGTTTGACGTTTGACATCAAGGACGTTCGAGCGCGAAATGAATGAAAATGGTTCCAAATGAAGACATACTAATAGTAGTAGCACATACTAATGCACATACGTAATCTAGCCAATTTAAGTCTGTGCGTGAGACCCTGCTGATCTTTTGATTAGCTTTAATTTGTAACTAAGACTAATCCCCGCTAACTTATTCGTTTCATTGACCCTCAAATTTGACCAGGGCCCGAGCGAATATGATACCACAATCATCAAAAGAATAACAATTGGGTACGACACATTTCAATTAGTTTCGCCTTTCACCAGGATTCGAAAGGAAAACTCTATGAAAGTTTACCTTACTTATTTTTTGTACAATAGTTTACACATAAACAAATATATTGCACCGATCCCAAGTAATATAGGATAAGGGCAGAAAGAAGAAGAAGTTTATACACAAAAAATACTAGAAATCTTTTTTCTAAAAACAGCGTCAAAATTGGTTATTAAATGAAGTAGCAATTAGCGTTCCAATTATTGGTTCGGGGAAGAGTGGGGGCGTGTGAGATTAAGAGAAAAGTCGGCTTTTCTTTGAGAGCCCAGAATTTTCTACAACTTAGCTCCATCCTTCGTTCTACCCTATCTTGGGTATTTTTACGAAAAAAGAATAGCGTGCTTCTAATTATAAAGTTAATTTATTTGTTACACCACCTGCTCGATAATACTTTTTTATACGTCATACCAACATCACTTAAAGCAAGTCATTCTATGCATTATGGGCGATCCTGGAATAATGATATTTGAATTTGAAACATCAAAAATCGTCAACCCGTATAAGTCGTAAGTGAATATGTATGTGAATCAAAAAAGTTTATTCAAAATTCAATCTGGCCACTAAAAAACAAAAACAATAAAAAGTGCTTAGAGTCTGTCTAATAAGTTAAACGACTTGGGTAAATGTTAGGATTTAATTAAATCTACGATGTAGTCAACACGGGTTCAATAATCAAGGTTGATTAAGAGATAAAGGTCATTGTTTACTAACAGAAGAGCCTTATAAAAAGTACCGAATATAAGTATTTTTTAAATGATTAAATATTATACAAAATTCCTAAGTCGGTTGACTTATTAGACAGACTATACTGAGGAGTGTTACAAAAAATTTAAACTATAGAATCTTGGAGTAGGGAATTTTGTTTGTTTTGATTAACTTGTAAATATAATACTTATATTTCTATAATTTATGATTCGGTCGACTAAATTTTCTTATAATTATTTCACAGATGGTGTAAAAAGTAGAGTATCCAACACAGGGATAAAGCTGTTTTTGTCTTGGGCTGCTTGAATTCCTCACTTCACTCAGGTTTCTTTGTTAACTCCCTCACGATAATCGGGAGTTTATCCACCTTCGTTTTGTTCGGAATTCAACATGCCACCCGCGACTTAAAGACACTGTTTTATCCTCTAGTAACATAATCTACTAATCCGAATCCGAATATATAACAGTTCAAAGTAACCCGTTTTAAACAACGACAATTTCTTATGTATGGAACTAATATTTATATTCTATAACATTCTAAGCAAATGAAATAAAACCTAGTTAAAAGAAACGAATGTGTCGTAGAAGGCAAACATACTTGTTTGTACTTTGAACAGGTTAGGACTTTCCCTGGTGGAATCGTTCTTCGCACGAGCCGCACTTGGTGCCGATTTCGTTGCGCCGATGGGCACTGCAACAGAATGAACTTGTAAAACTACCCATTTCATGAAGTAGTCAGCTAGTTCGTGGAGTGGAGTCATTTTTATGAAAGACTAGCTTTTGCCAGCGGCTTCACCCACGTGTCAGATATATATCATGAATGATGGTGAGGTAAGTTTTTCGTCAATCAAGGTTTTTTGACTGTGGCTGAACTGACAGCAAAACCTACCGTGTAATGTTCGCCTAAGAGTCACGCTGACAGCTCAGCGCATACAGTGCCTTTCATTTATGAAGTTCCTTCGCCGTAATATTGGCTCCCCTGTCTGTCCAGAAAAAAGAAAATAAAAAAGAAAAGAGTTGCCTATGTACTCTAGCAAAATTGTTGCACGAAATGCGAAACGAAATTGATTATAACGGTAATTTTTTTTTATACACTTTTTGGAGAATTATGAGGGGAATGGGATTTATTAAAAAAAAGGAGGTCTAAAAGGAAGTTGTCAATGGAGAGGTACGATATTGTGGCGTGGCGTTTTCGTTATTCGAAATAATTGCAGGATAAGCGAAATGGAGCCCAGCGTCCTATACTTTATTCAAAAATAGTTTTTATAAAACTATAAAAACTACCAAAAGGAAAAAAAAACAAAATTATAAGGCAATTGTGAAAAGTAACGAAATATCAGTTAATTTCCCTAACATTAAGTAATTTCATTGCTAAAATATGGCAATACTGTTTTTCTTTTAAGTAAAACGCACTGTACATTGCGTTTCACTTATCGAAACATCCATAATAAGTACTTACCACTATTATTATTCAAATAATAATAGTAGATAGGTATGTAGGTAGATAAGGGAAATGGTACTTTCCGCTATTAACAATAGAGTCGAAATTCGCGCGAAAGTGACTTGAGAACATTGTGTAATAAAAATTATTTATGGCCCCGAGACGCGACCCTATTGTTCTGGACTTATCTTGATACATCGGTATCTAGAATTTTCTTCGCTCCACATATAATAAAAAACGAGCCCCCGACCGGAAGTGAGTCACTTTGATTTCGACTGCAAACAAGAGCGAACTACCTAAGTGTCTGAAGTGATTAAATCGGCATTTAATTACCCACGTACGCAACATTAGAGAAATACTGATATTTCGTTACTTTTAACAATCGCATTATAATTTATTTTTTTTTGGAAACTATAAAAACTATTTTTTTTTTAAATAAAGCTTACAACGTTGGGGAGCCCATCTCGATTGTCCTGCAATTCTTTCAAATACCGAAAACGCCACGCCGCAAAATCGTACCTCTCCATCCAAAACCTTCCTTTTAGACTTGCTTTTTTTTATAAAATCCCATTCCGCTCATTTATTCTCCATAATGTGGTGCGACTACCGTTAAAATCGATTTAGTTTCATATTTCGTGCAAAAATTTTGGCAGAGTAGGCAACTCTACCAAATTTTCAGGGAAATATGAAATCCTTTCTTTTTTCTGTAGACAGACAGGGGAGCCAACATTACGGCAAAAGAAACTCTCAAATGAAACGCACTGTTGCTTGTCATCGGTGAGGTTCAGCGCGAGACGTTTCAGTATCGTGCTGATCACTATGGAGTACAGGCGCACAAAAATGCGAATGGCATTAATAATTGCTGCTTTGTACTACCTAATAAAAAAAGGAAAGACTACGACGAAGACTTCATGTTCATCCATTGATTGAACAGAGAGCCTTCGCAGGAAATTTTGTCATGTTATACGGCACTTTGAGGGCTGAGAAAACAGAATTCTTTAATTACTTTCGAATGTCGATTAAAGTTTCGACGGATTATTGTTTTCTCAGGTGTACTTCGTCGATTACTCGACTTGTGTCCACATCACAATTCGTCATGACTGTTCACGCTGACGGCGTCCGCTCGGCTCGACACTAGAACGCTCAGTGAAGACAAAGGTGCGCGTGCGTTGGGCAGTGCTGAAGGCTACGCGGCGCCGACGCGCGGCGCGTACGTCTGCTGACCCTTCGGCGCTGACCAAAGCACACGCTAACCGTTACGCTTTATTCTAAAACGCTTCTTAGAAGTTCATACGTTTCGGCGCTGACGGTCAACGCGACTCTTAAACCAGCCTATAATGATACTAGACGACCCGGTTGACTTCTTATCGCCTAACAGTCAATGAATGTAGTATATTTTTGATAAAATCAATTGTGATGAAACAAAGCCTAAGTAATATATTAAGTTACACTCAGTTTTAATGTATAAATGTTGTTTACATAAATGTTGTACATTTTACGTGATGCGCGCACAACTAAAAACTTCTACAGATTTATTGTGTGTTTAGATGAGATGCATCCTTTAAACAGATTAAATTGGCGGTATAAACATTGAAGTATATTATTACATACACATTTTGCAGACTGCAACCGCATTAACACACTCAATCGTAGTTGACATGGGTGTCAGAATAACTTAGAACATAGGAACTACACACAGTCATATAGACACACACTGGCTCTGTCTGGGACCGTCAAGCTGTTCAGAAGATAGAACTACAGAACTTTCAAATACATGGAGAGTTCAGCGCATTTAGAGATTTGTGTCTGTAATACAGATACTTACTATCGTAGTTGGCCCCGAGTCGCGTCAAACCGCTGTCGGCAAGTGACTTCGTATTCTGCCGCTAGAACAACAATTAATTAATTTCTATAATTAGTGAGTTTTAAACGACACTCGTGTCATTGAGGAACATTGCTACTTTCTGTACACTATTATAAAAGCGTTTCAATCTATACAGTTTACCCGCAGTAATCCAGTGCTCGTTTAATTTGGAACCGTTGCAAAGCATGTCGGATATAATCCGACATGCTAATAACCTGTTTTTACTATTTTTGTCTAACAGTATAACAATATATAATAACAATAATATTCCACAACTATCACACAACGCCATCTAGTCTCAAGCTAAGCAGAGCTTGTGTTATGAGTACTAGACAACTGATAAACATACTTATATATTTCTAAATACACACACACTATAGATAATATCTTTCTTTTGATAGAAATCGCTTTCTTATTTAGCGTCATGAATGGATTTACTGACGTCCCTGAGCTGGTGAGCAGGGTACCTAATTCGTGTGTGCCTCGCCGCAAAGTGCGTCTTCTTCATATACCTATTGTTTCAACAAACTATCGTAAAAACTCACAATTAAACATAAGAGCTTGTTGTACTTTTAATACGGTGTGTCAGAATGTCGACCTTGATTTGTTTACAACCAGTGTTAAATAAGTAAAGAAAACTTTAGTCGATCGCTTTTTTGTTACAAATTGAAAAATATTTTTTGTCTTCTTTTTTTTGCAAGTATATTACGAGCGCTATCGCGTTAACCCCATGCTGTTGTCCTCTTAGTTTTAGTCACTTACATTAGTATGTAAAACTTTTAAATGGCCGTTTTTTACCTATTTTAAGTTTTACTGGAACTGGTAGCTGTAAGTTTTCCGAACAGTAATAAAATAAATTACACCCAGACACAGAACAAATGATCATGCTCATCACACAAAGATTTGTCCTGGGTGGGAATCGAACCCACGACCTCCGGCATAGCAGTTAGAATCATTAGGCACTAGACCAACAGGCCTGTCAAAACGTTAATATATATAATATAGATGCTTAATAATATATCAATAAGTATATTTGAGACAGATTTAGTCATATTGACGTAAATTTTATAATTCAAGTTTTCTATTGTATTGTTTAAATTTCTGAATTCTTTAGCAAATATTATTAAGTACTAGATGTTGACTGCGGGTACACTTGCGTGAAATGAGAGAATTGTCCCAAAAGAACGTACTCCCGGGATAAAAGAAGCCCATCTACTATTCCACGACATGGTCTGACTGCGTCCTCGCAGGTACGAACGTTTAATTTAGGTACCCATAAACAGTACTTACCTTTGACGTAGTCACGGGCGTATCATCTTTTTTCAAAGCGCCCATTAGTCGCCGTCGTATGTCACTCGCTGATATGTCATTCTGAAATATTTATAGTATTATTGGTACCAAATTGCCATTTTGGGGCACTCTAGCAGTGTATAATCACGAATAAACCTCCCGCTGTGATTATTTGAATACCGAAACTGTCCGACTAGACACGTTGCCAAAACACAGACCTAGGTAGTGTCACATTTTACAGCAGCACCGGTGGCTCAGACAGTCAATTATACGAGGCGAAGGCATTTTTTACTATAGCCACATATTATGTACATAAAAATCTAAAATAAAAAAAACTAAAAAAACTTTTAAAAATGTTTGTTACACCTTTTCATTTCATATGTATAATATATATCGCGGGGGTGCATGGAAATAATTATAGTGCATTTTGCTTAAGAAGTTCCTTCGCCGTAATGTTGGCTCCCCAGTCTGTCTACAGAAAAAAAAATTAAAAACTAAAGAGTTGCCTACTCTAGCTAAATTGTTGCACGAAATGCGAAACGAAATCGATTTTAACGGTAGTCGCACGACTTTATGGAGAATTATCATAGGAATGGAATTTTATTTAAAAAAAAAAGCAGGTTTAAGAAGGACGTGTTAATGGAGGGGTACGATAATATCGCGTGGCGCTTTCGGTATTGGAAAAAATTGTAGAACAATCGAATTGGAGACCAGCGTCGTATACTTTATTCAAAAC
The DNA here is from genome assembly GCA_929112965.1 of Mythimna albipuncta. NCBI lineage: Eukaryota > Metazoa > Arthropoda > Insecta > Lepidoptera > Noctuidae > Mythimna > Mythimna albipuncta. Next base: position 36,281,042 of record OV815958.1, read on the forward strand.
CTAGCTATTGACCGCAGCTTCGCCCACGTACATATAAATATAGCCTATGTCATGCAGGAGTAAAGCAGCATTCTTTGGCGAAAAAATTTTAGCAATCGGACCCATACTTCCAGAGCACAGAACAGAGGAATATAGATAGAAATCGCATAGCAATTCATTTGTATCGGGACCAGCGAACCCAAACTCACACAAAGACAGCTATATCATATTTCATAACACTAAGAAATCCTTAATATGATTGAGTATTTTAATATTAATTGAAAGAATTCCGTTTTAGAAAATAAACCATATGCTAGTAGACATAGAGTTGTTTGTTAGCTACCGTTTAACGTATCGCATAGAATAATTAGAAGAACAATTTCCACTATCCCCCACTAGATGTCTCTATAATATAAGCAATCAATTTAGCGCTCTATTTACTTGTTATAACATTAATGTTTCCTAAATTAAGTCACTGCTAAACGTCATTTTCTAGAGATGTACCATTGGCGTTGCCTTATATTGCGTTTTATTTTCAAATAAAATAATGTCAACAACAGGAGTTCATATATTACAAAAACAAAATACTTACCTACGTATTTTTAATTTTATTTATAACGGGCTTGTAGCTATTTCATTAACCATGAAATTACTCATAATTGAAATTAAAGGTTTCTTTTGTTTAACGCTAAAAACAATTAGAGCGAATAACAGAGACAACAATAAATTGTTTTTCGCTTTTTATAAATGAAAATGTAAAAATAATTGTTTAATTAGTAAAATAGATACGTAAAAACAGGTAAAGTAAAAAATACTGACTGATAAATAATAATTAATTTGTTCATAAGTATGTTTTAAAAAACACTTTTACACGTAAATTTTTACGTCGGCTTAAACTAAACGAAGCCAGAGTTTCTTGGCTGACTACAAATTTGCTTTAAGAGTCCATACAGATTTGAGTAGAACTGTAACATCTTGACCTTCTTCGAGACTGCTAGGGTTCGGTATAACCAGATTTTGAAGAATTGACTTCTTTTTCTTCTACCAATATCTAGAAATTCTTCTGAGCTAAAGTTTTGGCACTGCTGTGTCGGTAATAACACGAAAGCTACATTTAAAGTTTAACCCTTTTCACATTTTATTTAGCTAAAATTAAAATAGTGTGTGTTTATAATTTTGTCGAAGCACTTGTGTATTTTGTTTCCCGATAAAACATTTTACTTTTATAATATTGATAACTGACTATCGATAATAGTAACCTCTAATTGAGCAGCTGACAGTGACATTTGTTGAATGTCTTAGAATATTTTTTTGAAAGTAGATCTTATGAGTTACAAAATAAAGTCAACTTCTATTTGTTTTTTTTTATAAGATCTTATTTTTGCAAAAATAATCAAAATAAAATAAACCAGGGCTAACCGATGTTAGGATATAACAACATTTGATAAATTCTTGATTCTTCTGTCGTGTTTGCACTTCAAAACAGCACAGATGGGCATTTTTATATATTTTTTTATCTAGTTATTATCACCGTGACGACCGTAACTAGACTGATGTGAGCGGCGCATGCGCAATGGAGCATAAGCGGTACTCCGCAAAACTCGGGGCACGCACGCCCCGCCGCCTACTTACTCCTTCTATCTACTATGATTCCTATGTTCTGTGTTCCAGAAATGACCTCCTACAAAAAAAAAAAATAATAAAAAAAACAAGCTTCATCTCTTTAATAAATTAGTCTAGATAGTTTTTACAGTATCAGAAAGAAAAAAAAATAATTATGAAGCAATTGTTAAAAGTAACCAAATATCAGTTACTCTCCCTACTATTAAGTTATTTAATTGCTAAAAATATAGCAACACTATTCTCCGTATTGCCAACGGCAAAGGAACTTCTCATAAACGCACTATAGGCTGCCATCTTTGAGAGTGCGCCATATTGGATTTAGAATTATCTTACTGTTATAGTCACAGTAAGATAAGTAAGACAAGATATAATCCAAACCAAATGTGTCTGCAAAATTTTATTTAATTAGTGGGATAATCGTTTTTAAATTCAAGAAGTTAAATAAAAGCTTGTAAAAACATTTACCAGATCAACATCTTGTAGCTCGAGCAGGGTGGAGTGCGGGTGGGTGCGCACGCGCAGCTTGATAGTGAGCCCGCCGTAGTATTGCAGCAGCTGTTCTCCGTCGGCTGTAACCACGGGCGCACACCACTCCTGCTCGCCCTCGACTGTGGAAAGGGGATATGTCATTTACTGTTGCTCACTTGTAGGCTAGCAAAGAGAGCTCGGGCCATGGATCGTACATAAGTTATACATTAATACATTATCATAATATACACACATTGCAGCACTTATTGCAAAACCAACACTATTGTCCACTGATCACGAGTCTTATCACGTTAAGTTGTCAGTCGCTGATCTATTTGTCGCTAACTAATTTGAACATCGCATAATTGTTATGAATAGTCAAGTCAGGCCATCTGTTCCCAGTCTTGTCAAGGGCTACCGAGTTACCCAGTTCCTGAGTTAAAAAACTGGTACTTAGCTGAGCCTGGTTAGACTCTAAGCCAACCACAACATAAAAAGCCTAAGCACGTGAAATGACAGATCTCTACTCGTAAATGAAATTATTTGAATCCCATGGATATACAGTCTTACTACCGATGATAGTAGGTGATGCATCCGATTTGCAGTAAGAAGAGTGCTGACCCTGCTATCCAGGGCGTCGGATTCCGTCTGAGTCCGTTTGAGTATGCCAAAAGGGTACATCAGCGAAGAAGCGCTCCCTCAATGACTGTTTCACGTCAACAGTATAGATGCCTAACGCTTCCGACATACCCAAATACTTGTAAGTCTCGGTTGAGCAGAGGCGTCTAAGGTGTACGGATCATAACATACCACCCCAGGTAGCACAACAAGCTGTATAACAACTGCATAAAGCTTCAAGGTGTACAGTAACCTGTAGAAACCTCGTATAAGCGCTTATACAGCTGATAAAACTGCAAAAAAGGCCCCAAATTAGCAGCATTAAGTTTTAGTTGGAGTAACCACATACCTGAAAAAAAAAAAAATATGGAAGGTTGTTCAGTTTCATCTACTGAGCAAGCCCTTAAATTTTGTGGAGGGCTGTCCCTTACACCTTTTATAAGTAAAATATGTTTAAGTGGACTTATCAAACTTGGTTTAATGGTGAATTTATAGTGCCGATTTTATTTCATTGTGAAAATGTGTATTTTTCCCAAGAAAAAATTCACGCGCCAGCGAAATAATCAAATCTAACATAATTGAAAAATAGTAAATACGGTAAGTATGTTACTTTTTTAAGGTTAGATTAAAAAAGTACGTTTGAAATAATAAGAAAAAGTGTAAATTAAGAATAATCCAAGATAATAATCATGATAGGACTTTAGGTTCTTGCCAAATAATCCTTTGATTATGTTTGTAAAATCATTATTCATTAGAAAATGGCGACAGTTTACTTAACCAGCTTTTAAACTGTATTTGGAGAGTGATAACACACAAGTAACGGTATAAAGTAGGTTATGGACGATCTTTTACAGCATTTTACGGTTTGTCCACTGTATAATAGTGTAATTTTATAATATAAACTGTATAGAGAGTATTTTTACAACGTAAGCTGTATTATATTCATTACAAATACCTTCTTAAGGCGTATAGTCTCTTGAACCATCTGGCCGAAATTATGTGAACGCAACTCTCGCACTCGCCTAGGCGGCAGGACGCAAATCTGTGCATTTATTTGCGGCCAGCAGCGCCCGGAAAGCGCTTTAAATCCATTTTCTCTGCGAGATATTTATTGATTTACATATGCAATGTTCACTTTGAAGAATATTTAACAACCAATTTTTATGTGTAAAAATGTTTCTAAAGGTCCAAGCTGTTACGAAGGAAAAGTTGCGAAATTGCAAAATATTTTTTGTTGACAAAAGTATTAATTGAAAGAAAAAATTAAATGTTTATATTATTGTTCATGAATCTATAAACATAATTTTTAATAATTACACACGAATAAACACATTTTTTTTTCAAACCAATTGACTTAGCCGTTACGGAGGAGTAGGCCTCAGAAAATCACTTTTATGGCACTTTTCGGGCACTTGGCCCTTAAGTTTTAACCGCACCATTTTCGAGATATTTTAATTTCTTATTTTTTTAATCTGCAGGCCCAAAGCACGGAAACTGTTTTACATAGTCCAGGAATGTTCCTAACCTATACCTCACCACAGCTGTTTCAGGGCTTTTATAGACAAGGTTAATAAGGTACTGTAATAATAAAGCAGTCCTTATACAGTTGTAAGCTGTTAATCATCAGGTTTATTGATTTTTAAAACACTAGCGTGCTGCTTGGGACAGATTCCATAATCTCCCCTCGTTTTTCATGCATGACTGCACATTTGTCCAAACCAAATTTCATCCAGTTGTTGGGTACAAAAAGTTTCAGTTCATCCCTGTAAAGAACCCCCTCTCCTCAACCGGTAGCCTAAGCTCCAACCCTCCAGCAGTGTGCCGAGAGGGTTCAAGGCTAAGCAATATCACAGTGGACTCAGATTGTCTCCCTGGAATATGCCACGCTGTCCTTATCGGTTCGCTGTTCTCCAAAATTTGTCGACACCCCATCTCTTCGTTCTCGGCTCTCTTAAGACCCTCGCCACGGCTCGGGTCTAAATACCGTTTCGACGGTAATCACTAACATTACACACTTATATCATAATTCTATGGGTATCTTACTATAGAACTTGCACACTTGCACATTGTTTGGCTGAGAGGTATAAAACTTCTTTACAAAAAATACAACAGACTTCAATGTAAAAAAGCACTGAAAAGTGCAAAGTAACTTAAATTTCGGAAGTCTGTATTAAATAACGAAGAAACTATACTATAATATACTATTATAGAAACACCGAGTTCCACACTATTTAGTGGTTTTTTTTTACATTGAAGTCGTTTGTTTTTTTTTATTATTTTTATGTTTATTTCGCTTTACGATTAGATTAAAATCGATCATTCAAAATTTTGATTCAATTTGCAAAGCTTCTACTGTTATATTTTTATGACTTTTTTAATTTTTGTGTACATTATGAAAGGTTCAGGTTCATGCAAAAGAGCAGATTTTCAGAGGTCTTTACTGGATTAATCTTACACAAATTTATAAATTGATTTCAATAGAAGCCTAGATAATATCCCCAAGATAGTGTTTCCAAAATACCAAATGAAAAATGTTTAATGACGTCATAAACGGCGGTATATAAAGGACGGTTGTATGAAAAACGGTGAAAATGTATGTTACGACTATCGGGTTTTACACTATTTATTTGGTCCATGACTAGTCCCTCGAAGTTGCTATAGTAAATTTTAATGTCGAAACCACAGTTTTAGTTCATGTGTGGTTGTTGCGTACCTTGTGCCCTGGCGAAGGTGAGTATGGGCGAGGGCATGGAGGGTGGCGGCATGGCGACGGGCGGGAAGCGCGCGCAGTGGGTGGGTGTGGAGTAGTGCACCGCCATTTTGGGCGGCACCATACACCACCACTTAACCCCAGCACATTCCGGTATCGCCTGCAATTTTATAAGAGTTTTCTTAATGTTAATGTATTAGGAACATTTTTAAGACACTGTATCTTCTTCATTATATTTTTATATGATAAGAGGTAACGTACGTGTCAATTATTTTTCATGTTAGTTAATAGTGTACCTGTGTGTACGAGGAGGAGGGCCCGTCAGGCGCGTGCAGCGGCTGCGCCACGGCCAGCGAGAGGCGCGTGTGGTTGTGCACCACGAACTGCGGGCACGGGTCGGGCGCCACCACCACCAGCCAGCGGCTGTCCTGCTTCATCTGCGTCACCACTATCGGGACCTGGACAATAACGAGCATTTCAATTTTTTTGCTATATTTACAAACTGAAACTAAGAATTTAATTCAATAAATCATTAACACTTTTGAATCGTCAGGAATTCGGTCATTTAGAAAGATAAACATTGTTAATTATGAAATCCGGATCTCTACGGAAAAGAACATTCAAAAACTTTGAGAGCACTCGTTTCAATTAAGCCATAATAAAAGTAATAATAATAATTATTATTATATATTCTTTATTGTACACCACATATACAAATACTACAGGACAAACGAAATAAACATAAACAACAAATAATAAACATTTTTAACCCCCGACGGAAAAGAGGAGTAATATAAGTTTGTTGTGTCTGTGTGTCTATCCGTGGTATCGTAGCTCCTAGAGAATGGACCGAATTTGATTTGGTTTTTTTTTTTAATTTGAAATCTGACACTATCGAGATGGTTCTTAAATACATTTTATGAAAAACTGTTCAGATGTCGGTTGAAGCAGGGATCTTAAACACTTAATGGATATAAACTTCACTAATAAACACACAAATATGTGATCTAAAGTCTGAAATACTCATATAGTTACATGCCGGCGTTATCAAGCCTCTCTGATGATGGAGGTCGAAGGTTAGAGATGTAACCTTGGATTGCTTATTCCAGTTTCGCCTCATTTAGATTTATTTAAAAAATAGTTCTGTTTGTTTCCCATGATGACGAGAACCTGATGACGAAGACCTGATGCTAGAACTAGGAGGAGTTCTTTTTATACATTTTACGCGCCCGGGGTTTTTTTAATTTTGCTATTACTGAAAAATTTGTTTCTATCATCACCAAACAAGTTAAGTTCAGAAACAAAAAGAAACACTGTTTTATTGCAACGTTCAATAATGTAGGTAGTAATCAAATTCCTAGAGGTAATGACATAATATGGCAAACTAAAAGAAACCGCAGATTTTTAACAAATACTGTATTTTTTTCTTACGTTACGTAATTTCAAATGTTTACAATTTTAAAGAAAGAAAATTAAAAATTGAAAATAGAACAATTATATTGCAAAGTTCCGATACTCCGCTGGCAGTGTGAAAAAAAAACCAATTAAGCGTCATTTCGAACACACAGTATTCAGTTTACAGTTTTTAATTAATTAAGTATTAATTTTTTGTTTTTAAGCTATTGCATAGCTTCTATTGCGGGCCTTGAGCGTGGAGACCGAATCCAGAAATTCCGTAACGAAAATAACCTAACACCCCCCACTCATTTGTTTTGAGCGTGGTGACCGATAAGAAAACAAATGAATGATGCTATGCAATAGCTTTACCGCGGCCGTCCCCGAGTGCCACACGTCTTTTTTTTTTTATTTGTTAATAAATAATATGTATAATATTATTTATGATATATGTGTCGATTAAAGCGTTTTGAATTCCTTTTGACCGTAATTTGAGATTTCATGAGTTACGTAAATACGTTACTGGACAGTTCATGCAACTTTTGGAAGGGTAGAATCCACCACACTAACCGACTTGGCTTTCTCGTCGGTAAGCGCCACGGCTCGTCGTAGCGGCGGATGGCCCAGGTGGATGGGTACGGCCGGGCGCGTGGTGTTGCTGTCGGACGACAGGGACAGGCACAGGTAGGCGCGCAGCTCCGCCGGGTTACCGCCGCGCCAGCGCCCGCGCAGCCAGAACTTACATAGTGGCGTGCCGTTTGCCGAGCTGAAATTAGAAAAATATTTAGCAACAATAAAGCAGAAAAAGAAGAACTGTAAATAGATAGAGGTGTCCGAACGTTTACTTATACCTTTGCCATCTCCTTACTATAGAAAACAATGATAAGAACTCAAGAAACCTTCAAAAACGGCAAAACCACACACATGAACAAACAATATTTGTCACGTGACATAGTTCCCATGCCTCTGGCAAGTAACCTGGTCCACCAGATTGTAGAAAATAAGTACAGCGTTGAAATTAGTCAAACGTTTTCAATGCAGGAAGGTTTAAATCTTATGTTACAGTTGGCTTACATAAAGATTTGGCATGACTGCATGACATGATTGCATACATGAAAAACCGGATCAAAAGTTCCTCATCCTCGGTTGCAAAGAGAGTATCCCCTGACCAGACGGGTGGTATGGCTCATGGACTTACTCCTTTCGCTGGACTACACCCATCGGTTGTTATCAAGTTTCTATATACGAATTTTGCACGGACATGCTTCAAATGTTTGAACCTAACTATTTATTTAAATTGAACTAATTCAGGCACTTTTGAACAGTCAAGGAGTCAGTCAGAGACGTGAAGGTGGGCGCACGTTCAACACAACACACAACAAGTTTGTTGTTGTGTTGCTACTTCTTAGAGATCTGTCTCTAAGAAGTAGCAACACAACGACAAACATGCAAAACACCATTTTGCTTTTTTTTGTATATAATTAAGGCTGAAATATTGATTTTATAATAAATACTTTATTCGAAAACATTCATTGTGAAAATAATATAAAGACACTAGCTTTTGCCCGCGGCTTCGCTCCCACTCTACCCTACTCCACCCTACTATACCCTACTTTATGGACTCGCTCAGCTGACGTTTTCTTAAAGAAATTAATTTACCCCTGAGTTTGTTTCGGTGTTTCTTCTCAGGGTATTCAGATAGGAAACACCGGCCTCATAAACCGGCCTAGCATAAACTGACGAAAAAAAAATTGACGTGTAAAAGTGTTTTTTAAATCTATTTACAAAATAAATATCATTTATCAATTTCGTACATGCGCAAAATTAATACCAGTTTTGAAAAAAAGGTACTTTATTTTTTTATTTTATCTTTACAAATCGATAGTGTTTCATGTACCGGATCGACTCTCCACGGTAATTAAACGACCAAAATTTAGTGGTGTATATATAGATATGGATTGGGAAGGGATGTCATCATATCACTGACCTGCCGTCTTTAGTCGGTGACACTATTTTGAAGGTTTGGGGGCGCAGAGTGATCCAGTTCTCTACGTCGTTCGGCACTACAATTGATGATATCTGTCAAAAACGATACAAGACATTTTTTATCGCAGATTATGTGTTCCTGTGGTGCGGCAATCAGCAGGCCTAGCCAAGTTACGACCATTTCGTTTCGAATCACTTTCGTCGCTCGCCTTGAGTCGGCAACTCCTCCGATTCCTTTGTTCTATGACTAAGCGATGAGATGACGTCATTCCCACACATTTGAAGTTTTCTACTTGTGTTAACGATTATCAACTTGGTTAAGCCCTCTGATCATGTTTACGGAAAAAAATTATCCAGAGATCGCTCTAGACAAAATAATTTGGAAGAAGAAAAGGGAGGCGTTTGCCCAGCAGTGGGCCACAAAATGGGCAAATAAAAAAGTGATCCTATAAAGAAATGTGGTTTTCGAACTTTGACACTAAAATCAAAATGTGATCGTTCTTAAAATACTGAAACTGCTCGTGAGCAGTGGATGTGTTTGAAGAAGATGATGGCCATCTCACCAAGAGGTCGGTGTCGAGTCTGTTGATGAGCACGTAGGACGAGGACACGCCCAAAACGTTGATCTGCTCCTTGATCTCGTAGTACAGCGTCAGCAGCGCCACCTGCTCAACCAATACGGTCCTTCCTTTGATTATACAGTACGGTCCTTCCATTGATTAACCTCTATTAGCTAGGTAATTTTTAAGTTATTTTTTATGTAAATGGTAATAAATTTCTTCGTTTGTCGTTCTATTCTTCGATCGTAATGGAAAAATATGGGAGAAAAATCAAGTGATTTAAGTGTTCTAAATAAATTGGGACCATGACAAGAAAATTAAACTTAACGAGATATTTATAATTATTAACCAAATGTGGTTAAATTATGTGGTGTAAAAATATATATATAATAATATAAAGAGACCTGCAAGATTTGTATTTTAATCCATACCCTATAAAATTGAGAATATTGTTTATTTAATAAAAATAAAATACAAAAAAGCAATTATATCGCATACTTTGCATTTTTGCCTGAACTTGGTTGAACCTGTATATCAGGGTAAAAAGTACAAAGAACCTTATGTAATAAATTAATAATCATTACATTCACTACACTAAATAACCTACATTTAAATTAATTAAGAGCAAAATATATATTATTTACACACTATAAGGAGATCTTCTGTCTCTCCGTAAGTAATTACTGCACATGCACAATAATCTTTATAATATAATAATTGAATTTAGGTTTGTATAAATTAAATTACTATATTTTATCTATTGTACAAAAATGGACAGAAAAATAAGTTTGGTGAGTAAATACGTTGTTGTGTTTACACACGTTGTTGTCTCGAATAAATATAATCAGCAGCTAAGTGCAATATCTTGGAGGAGGCCTATGTCCAACAGCGGACGTCTATCGGCTGAAATGATGAAGTGTATAAAGTCAGGCTGTGGATGAAGAGCTCAAACACACGAGCGGCATGTTGCCTCCGCCGGCAGAGATGTACGATCCGAGCATATGAGCGAGTGTCACCTTCTGGCTGCAGAGGATGGCGAAGTTGGCGGCGTGGTCGAGCGCCACGTGGCCGGCGGGCGGCGTGCCGTAGCGGCCTGGATCCTCGGCTGACACCTGCAACTGCGAGCTCACGAACGTGTCGCGGCCCATCTCCACCGACATATAGAACGGTTTCTACAACACAATCATTATGTTAGTCTTATTATATTCTCCAAGAGGCAAGTCACATAATAGTAGTTTATGTGACTAGGGAATAAAGCATGTCTTTAAGTAGCGGGCGGCATGTTGAATTCCGAATGAAACGAAGGTTGCTAATTTTAATCCCGAACGAACGTGAGAGATTCATAGAATTAACTTCCGAGCATTGCGAGGGAATTAATGAAGAAACCTGTGTGAAGTGAGGAATTCAAGCCGCCCAAGACAAAGACAGCTTTATCCCCGTGTTGCTATACTCTACTTTTTACACCATCTGTGAGGTAATTAAAAGACCATTTGGTCGACCAAATCATATATTAGAGAAATATAAGTATTGTATTTACAAGTTCATCAAACAAAACAACAAACAAAATTCACTACTCCAAGATTCAATTTTCTATAATGCTCCCGTCAGTACGCACATTTTATTCTATTTTCTTTTTTTTGTTAGTGGCCAGTTTGAATCATAGTGATTACATACTCTTTGGTTTGAATTTCGAGTCAACTTGTTCGATGCGCCTACATTTTAATTGACAATGTTGACGATTTTTGGTGCTCCAAATTCAAATCTCATTATTCCCTAGGGATCGGCCATACTGCATTATTTCTTTATGGATAGAATAACTTAAGTGATGTTTGTATGACGTATAAAACGACATTATCGAGCAGGTGGTGTAAAATAGTACATTGTTACACTAGGGGTGAAAGTAACTCATTTCGTCCCGAGAAGGAGTTGGCGGGCGAGCGCAGCGAGGCCTCTTCTCTTATGAAATTAGGCGTTAAATCACTATTTTAATCTGATAAACATAACGTGTTAATACAATCTCGTTGTACGGAAATGTAAACAAAACTCGAAAAAACCAACGACTGACTGCCACTTTCCCGCCATTTTGTTTTTTATTTCTGCGGCCGGCCAGCTATTCAGCCTTATTAATGAAAAATTAGAAATTAATTGTAATCTTTTAAAAAGAAAGTATTTTAAAGAAATAGTTGAACAATTAAATCACTTAAAATATAACATTATTTAATTAATACTTGTCTTTAAGCTATTTCAATTTTATATCGCGCTGTGATTGACTGGCTGTATGGAAAATTGGAACATGGTTCAATAGAAATGTGAAGATTGAACAAGTTTTTTTTTTTTTTAATAATTTGACAGCTCTCAGTTGTAAAGTAAAACTCCCTAGGGATGAAAAGTATCACTTTCAGCCCGCTCCTCAGGCAACTTCAGACCTACTTTCAGAGTATGAGTAATGAAAACTACTATGATGAGTCAATTAACGGGGAAGCAATTGCTGTCTCTTTAGACGTCTCGAAGGCCTTCGACAGGGTATGGCATGCTAGCCTCTTGAGTAAGCTTCCAGCATACGGCATCTCCCCTGGTCTGATTAACTGGGTAAAAGACTTCCTGAGAGAACGGTCTCTTCGAGTTGTTGTCGATGGATGCTCATCAGAGCCCATGACGACTAATGCCGGAGTTCCTCAGGGGTCAGTTCTCTCTGCAACTCTTTTTCTGCTGCATATTAATGATCTGCTGATGCCCGGTATCTATGGGTATGCAGATGATAGCACAGTTGTGGAGAGATACCTGCCAGGTGGTCGGGCTAGTAAAGAGCAAATCCGGTCTGAACGAGAGGCTATGGTAGAGCGTACGAATATCTCACTTCAGGCAGTCTCCAAGTGGGGCAAAACCAATCTGGTGGGATTCAACGCCGCCAAAACACAGGCGTGTCTGTTCACCGCCAAAAGGAGCCCGTTCACCTCGGCTCCTACTTTTCAGAATGTATCATTGGATTGTACCGACCGCCTTCAACTCTTGGGTATTGAAATTTCCTCCGACCTCAATTTTGGGCGGTTCATTGAGTCCAAAGCCAAAGTAGCTGCTAGGAAACTAGGCGTTCTTGCAAAAGTCCGGCGGTACTTCACACCGGGACAGCTTTTAGTGTTATACAAAGCACAGGTCCGATCGTGTGTGGAGTACTGCAGCCACATATGGGCTGGTGCTGCAAAGTGCCACCTGGCAGCTTTGGACTCGATGGAAAGGCGTGCGAAGAGGCTGATTGGTGATCCAGATTTAGTCAAGTCCAATCTTCAAAGCCTTGAGCACAGGCGTAGGGTAGCCAGCCTTTCGGTTTTTTACAGATTGCATTTTGGAGAGTGTGCGCAGGAATTGCATGACTTGATTCCGCCATCTCAATTCTACCATCGGACAAGCCGACGCACGGCAGGTATCCACCCTTACGTTGTTGAAACACCTACAGTCCGGACTAAGCGTTTCGCCTCGTCATTTATACCGCGTACATCAAAGGACTGGAACAGTTTGCCTGCTGCGGTCTTCCCGTCTAATTATAATTTGGGTATCTTCAAGGCTAGAGTGAATAGGCTCTTAATAAACTAGTGCGCCTCACCATCAACGATTGCATCACTGCTTACCATCAGGCGGGATCGCAGTCAAGTACTAGTTTATAACAGATAAAAAAAAAAAAAAATAATAATAATAATAATCGATAATATTGTGCTTACATAATTATATCGTAGGACTATTTCTTTTTTTTCTAAGATTTTGCTGAAATATTTTATATACGAGCTGTTGCCCTCGACTTCGTTTACGCGGAGTTTGAGATCAGTAGGTAGTGTGTTTTTTTAGTGATCATGAAAGAAAATGCTATCCACTTCGGAGACGGAGGGGTCCGGTTCCAACAGAAAAATTAAAACCTTATTTACTCATTGTAACATCAGCTATCTCTCAGTGCTAAGTCCATCAAAATCATCAGTCCAATCGTTTCGGAGAACAGACAGACAATATACATATATTTACTGAAAGTGTCAAATATACTTTTATATGCAGTTACTAAAAACATATTTGTAATATAATTTTGATATTATAGAAATGTAGATATTTAATTTCATTTATATGTATAAATTCAACGTATCAAACTTCCTGCCATCTTTGCTCCTCTGTCCAGGCAAATAATTTCCTCATGTATAAAGTACTTAGCATTATTCATTAGTTTCTTTTTTATGTATTTATTTAACTATATGGACACATTAGACTAAAATAAAAGATGAAATAATAAAATTGAACTGAACTAGCTCATTCTGTTCTTTTCTCATTATTATCATTACAACATATCGTTCCCCCGGGTCTCGTCGACCACTAATACAAACAGAGAGGCAACACCGAACATACGTGAATGATGGCCGAAGGCGGAGATATCGCGGTGCCCGACTGCAGCTTGCAGAGCGGCGCGGCGTCGTAGGAGCGTAACGTGAGCGTCACCGGGGACGCGTTGCACAGTAGCACTACAGGACACAGCTGGACCTCCAGGCTGCAGCCGCCGCCCGCGCGCACCGCCGCGTAGCGCACCTGTCAATATTCATATCACTTTAGCTTAATACTTGACAAAATTATATCATCATCATCATTTCAGCCGAAAAACGCACACGAGCTCGCCTCGCATTAGCGCACCTTTAGTCATCGATCCTCACCACCTTGAAGGGCAATGGAAAGGGTGCTAAAACATTTCTTGCGTAATCCCATCAAGAATAAAGTTACTAACGTTACTGATATAGCCAGAAAACGCTCCAAACTTAACTGGCAGTGAGCAGGGCAATTCCTATTTTTTTTAATAAGTATTATTGTCTAAACAGCCTATATTATGTCACTGTGACACAAAGATCTCTATCAAAACCCTCCAATGTTCTCAGTCAGTTGATAATGTGTGCCTTATTCAATCTAATTAATCTCTCGTAAACTATCGTCGGTGGCCTGACGATAGTTACCTAGGCCTCCTTCGGCTGCCACAGCGTAATGGCCATGGCCTTTCTATCCTGATGCATTCTACATATATGATCACTTCAGTCTAGCAGATCTATTGCCTATATCGTCTTCCTGTTTTAGAGTGTATCGTCGTAATAGCATTCGTATTCAGTATAGAAGTTATTTAGTTTGTATAAAAATAGCTATAGTATAGTCACCGTAACGTCGCAGCGCGGCTGCAGAGTGGCGGGTTGCCATTCGCCCTGCCAGTGCTTCTGCACCACGGAGTACGGCCACGCCGTGTCCGCCTTACTGCCCGAACGCCGCACCCTGGACAGAAACAAAACATCCAATGATTCATAAAATCGATCCGTAACGTGAATCATGGTCACAACTGCAAGACTCCGTCTTTACTGGGCCCGCTTGGAGGAATACGGCTCATTCGCTCTGCTAGAGAGGTGAGCGACCGCCATGTTCCTAATTCATTAGTTCAAACTAGATGTTCGTGTTTGGACACAGATATTCTTGTGTGTACCAAAAGTCTGCTAACCAATTCAATTGGTCCAGAAGATTCGGAGTAAATTAGATGTACCAGACAAACTGATCCACACAGGAGTGATCCTACAAGGGTTCTGATTTAATACGGACGCATCTAAAAAAAAATCTTTTATAAAAGTAAATAAAATTGTCTGCTGCCTGATTTCGTTGGTGTCGTCGTCGACGTGGCAGCCGGCGCGCGTGTGTCGAGCACGCCCAGGTTCATCGTCGTCTCTACGTCCCTGTATGTGTAATCCCTTCACAATTGTACCAACCACTGCTTGATCTCCTTGATGACTTCGTCGATGTTGCAGATGGGCGTGCGCTTATCGAAAACAGAGGTGTCGGTCACGCCGTAGTGCATCGGGACCGCCTCGCGGGTCACCGGGCTCACCATGTCCCTGGCAATAGGTATACAAATAATTATTCCATAACAGTTTATATTAGAACAAAATTTATATCACTACAAGTCGATTTATTACTCATCAGGTAATTTCTTGCAACCATTTTTATAAGAACATATTATCTATACTTATAATAAATCTGTAGAGAGGTAAATTCTGTACATAAAATATATTTAAAAAATAACTATCAAGGGGTGGTTAGGGATCGCTACTGATGCTAAAAATGCAATCAGTAAAATTTTTGTCTGTCTGTCTGTCTGTCTGTCTGTCTGTATATTCGTTATGGAAACAAAAACTACTCGACGGATTTCAACGAAATTTGGCACAATTATTCTTCATACTCTTGGGCAGGTTATAGTATACTTTTCATTACGCTACGATCAATAGGAGCAGAGCAGTGAAGGGAAATATTGGGAAAACGGGAGAAGATACTCCATTTTTTAAGCTTCCGTCGCGTGTGCAGGCTTATAGGTTAAAGCTACATAGAAATCATGTATGACGGAAATATTCGCCCTAAAATTATATAAAAAATATTCCTCGACAGCATATGTCTATCTTTTATGGTTGACTCACAATAACACGTGAAACTCCCGATAGCTTGGCAATTCGGAGATTTCTGATTGTATTTGTCTACTCTAACGTTTACAACACTATCACTCATCCCTAATTAAAAAAAGTTAACATTATTACCTATTCAATAAAAAAAGAATCATGTAAATCGGTGTAGAAACACCAAAGTTATACATGAAATAATAAGTCATCGCGCGTGAATACAGAGTCATGCTATAAGGATTATTTTTGTGTATCGGTTGCCGCGCTCGACGCGCGTCGTGGCGGGAGGTATAAAAAGGCGGGGGGTCCGCGCTCGAGCGTCATTCAATATTTGGCTGTTGATGCGAATAGACGTTCAGACTGTTCGACCTTATTGACAACCAATAATTGTTATTTGCAAACCGTGCTTATCAGCACGACTTTTAGTCTTTGAATAATTTATTTTTAGATTTGTTTTGTTGTTATTTTATATAATAGGTATTATGGTAGTGTTTAAATATATTATTAGTTTTAGGTATAAGAGGTTTTGGTAGTGATTAATTAAATTAATAGTTTATTTTCGTAATTATTATATTAGTTATTTTGGTAGTGTTTAATTGTATTAATAGTTTATTTTCGTAATTGGTAGTGTTTAATTATATTAATAGTTTATTTTCGTAATTATTATATTAGTTATTTTGGTAGTGTTTAATTGTATTAATAGTTTATTTTCGTAATTGGTAGTGTTTAATTATATTAATAGTTTATTTTCGTAATTATTATATTAGTTATTTTGGTAGTGTTTAATTGTATTAATAGTTTATTTTCGTAATTGGTAGTGTTTAATTATATTAATAGTTTATTTTCGTAATTATTACATAATTACTATATATAATTGTAAGTGTAAGGTAGCTTCAGTTACCGTCGATTAAAAATACACAATGCCACCTAAAAAACGACCATCTTTATCTCGAAATTCGAGAGATGCTAAAAGGATGAGAAATGCGCGTTCTCAAGAATCGGCAGAGGAAAGAGCACATCGGTTAAACTCTATGAGAGTTAGTGCCTCAACCTCTCGAGCCAATGAAAGCTCTCCAGAGAGAGAGATGCGATTAGCAGCTGACAGAGCGAGACGAGCTACATCACGGGCGTCTCAAAGCTCTTCTCAACGAGAGCTGAGGCTTACCATTGACCGAGAACAACATGTGTTATCCCGAGATGCTGAAACTGCGTCACAACGAGAATTGCGTCTCACTGCTGACCGCGAACGGCATACATTATCTCGCGAGTCAGAAACCTTCACTGACAGGGAATTACGTCTCACTGCTGACCGCGAACGGCATACACTATCTCGCGAGTCAGAAACCTACACTGAGTGGGAATTGCGTCTCACTGCTGACCGCGAACGTCATATATTGTCTCGCGAGTCAGAAACCTACACTGAGAGGGAATTGCGTCTCACAGCTGACCGCGAACGTCATATTTTATCTCGAGAATCTGAAACTTTAACTCAATATGAAGACCGTTTGACAAATGATAGGGTGCACCATAATGTTATTCGATCTCTCGAAGACGCACATGAGCATGAACAACGACTAGAGTCGGTACGCGAATATTATAATTCTTTGAGACAAGAACGATCAGTAAGTTTGTCTAATGAAAGATTAAGAATCGAAAATATTCGGTCTCTTGAAACGGATGAACAGCGAGAGGCCCGTCTTACTGCAGACAGATTTCGACATAGCCTTAATAACTTAGATGTACACATAGAAGATCAATCTAGAAATTCGGTGGTTTGGTCCGACAAATATAAAAGTGGGTTTGCTTATAACCTCACAATTGATTACGGATCATCTTCTGTAATAGGCGATATGAACGTGGTATGTCGTTTTTGTAATGCTGCAAAGTGGAGTAAGGAGTCAGCTGGTTTCTGTTGTTCTACAGGTAAAATAAATTTGCCTTCATTCGAAGACCCACCGGAACCTTTGAAATCACTACTTTTAGGGGAACATATACAATCTAAACAGTTTTTAGATAATATTCGCACTTATAATAGTGCATTTCAAATGACATCCTTTGGCGCTCAACAAATCTCAGAAGGTCATTTCATGCCTACTTTTAAGATACAAGGTCAGGTTTACCATTTGATAGGATCCCTTTTGCCTGAAAACCAACCTAAGTTTCTTCAAATATATTTTGTATCCGACTACAACGAACAGTCGAATATAAGAAATCAATATTTCCCGAATTTAAATACTGAACTCATATCACAACTTCAGAACATGTTGCATCAGGTTAATTCGTATGTATGCAGTTTTAAATCGGCATTAGAAGCTCTTCCTCGAGATGATGATAACAATTATAAAATTGTTATAAATGCCGATAGGCGTCCAACTCAGGAACACCCTGGGCGTTATAATGCTCCATCCACGAATGAAGTTGCTGTGGTATTGGTCGACCAGGAATGTGATAGGCGTGATATCGTTATCCGTTCCAGAGATAATCGTTTGCAACGTATTTATGAAACCCACAGGGCTTACGACAGTTTGCAATATCCTTTGATATACTGTCGAGGGGAAGATGGTTATAATTTTGCTTTATACCAAACTGATCCGCGTACAGGCGCACCTAATTATAATAAAAAGATTTCATGCCTTCAATTTTACTGTTACCACTTGCAAGTAAGACGGAATAGGTTTGTATACTTTCAACGTTTTCGTGGCTTATTCAATCAGTTTATTGTAGACATGTACGCAAAAATTGAAACCGAAAGATTAGTTTATATACGATCTAATCAAAGGCAGCTGCGCGCTGAAGAATACGTGCACCTTCGCGACGCCATGCAGCAAGATAACGATACGGTGAATATGGGTCGTTTAGTTATTTTGCCCTCTTCTTTTACTGGTGGTCCACGATACATGCACGAACGTACTCAAGATGCTTTTTGTTACGTAAGAAAATATGGACGTCCCGACTTATTTATTACTGTAACTACCAATCCTAAGTGGGATGAAATTACTCGGGAGCTTCTTGAGGGTCAAGCACCGCATGACCGCCATGATATCATAGCAAGAGTTTTTCATTTAAAATTAAAATCAATGATAGATCTACTTACCAAAGATAACATTTTTGGAGAAGTATTGTGTTATATGTATAGTATTGAATGGCAAAAACGCGGCTTACCTCACGCACATATCCTGCTTTGGTTAAAAGATAAGGTTCGACCTAATGATGTAGACAGTTTAATCAGTGCTGAAATTCCAAGTCCGATTGCAGATCCCGTGTTATACGACATTGTTAAAACTCATATGATACATGGTCCATGTGGTGCATTTAACGGGAATTCTCCTTGCATGCAAGACGGTCGTTGCACTAAAAGATATCCAAAAGCCTTAGTGGATGACACTGTAACAGGACATGATGGATACCCATTATATCGTCGCCGTTCAAGAGATAATGGTGGTTTTACTGTTGAAAAGCGAGTGTCTGGACAACAAGTTACTTTAGATAATAGGTGGGTCGTTCCGTATTCTCCTGTGTTGTCCAGAGCATTTCAAGCTCACATAAATGTTGAAATGTGTAATAGTGTAGAGTCAATAAAATATATTTGTAAGTATATTAATAAGGGCAGTGACCAAGCTACATTTGCTTTGAGAAATGAACATGATGAAGTTACAAGATTTCAGTCAGGCAGATATATAAGTTCTTCAGAAGCTGTGTGGCGGATCTTAAGTTTCAACATTCACGAAAGATATCCACCTGTGACTCATCTGGATGTTCATCTTGAAGGCGGCCAACGTATATATTTCAACGCCGAAAATTTCACAGAACGGTTAGAGAACCCTAGACAAACAACTTTATTAGCATTCTTTCGACTTTGCCAAACTGATGATTTTGCAAAATCTCTTTTGTATGAGGAAGTTCCATCGTATTATACCTACGATAAGCAACGGGGTGTCTTTAATCGAAGACGCCGTGGCAGGCCTGTAGATGGCGAGTCAGGTATTTTTAAAGAACATGTTCTTGGTAGAGTGTACACCGTTCATCCTAACAACGCTGAGTGTTTCTATTTGCGATTATTATTACATACCGTGCGAGGACCAACCTCATTTATAGATTTGAGAAAAGTAGACGATGTTGTTTATCCCACTTATCAAGCAGCTTGCCAAGCACGTCATTTGCTTGAAAATGATCAGCATTGGGATGACGCTTTAGCAGAATCCTGTGTTAGTGATAATCCACGACGGTTACGCCATTTATTTGTAACATTACTCATATTTTGTAATTTGTCAGATGCTGTAAAATTATGGGAAAAATATAAAGAAAAATTTGCAGAAGACTTTCTTAGAAATATACCTAACAATGATGAAGGCACAACTAATGATAATTTCCGTGATCTTGCCATAAATCAGTGCTTATTAGCTCTTCAGGATGACTTAACAGCAGTAGGCGGTAAATCACTCTGTGAATATGGTTTGCCAACACCAACCTCAGTCGGAGAGGTAACTAATAGGGAATATTCCGCAGAGATTGGTTACAATTTAATGGAACTGCTGACAACATTAGAAAACGGTGTCCCAATGATGACTGCAGAACAACGTTCAGTTTATGACCGCGTGTGCAATAGTGTTCAAAATAATTTGGGAACAATATGGTTTTTAGATGCACCTGGAGGAACTGGAAAAACCTTTTTGACTAAATTAATATTGGCTTATGTTCGAAATCAGCGTAAAATTGCTCTTGCCGTAGCTTCATCAGGGATAGCTGCAACATTGCTACCAGGAGGTAAAACTGCTCACAGTATGTTTAAAATACCAATTGATTTAGATCGCACGGAAAGTCCAACCTGTAGTATTTCAAGAAATAGCGACAAAGCTAAGGTATTACGCGAGTGTAGTTTAATCATATGGGATGAATGTACGATGGCCCATCGAAAAGGAGTAGAAGCGGTAGACAGAACTTTAAGGGATATAAGACAAAATGATCGACCAATGGGCGGTATCACGGTTTTATTTTGTGGTGATTTCCGACAAACCTTACCAGTAATACCACGGGGAACCCGAGCTGATGAGGTTAGGGCTTGCCTGAAAAGCTCTTATTTATGGCGTGATATACAATCGGTGCATTTGACTATAAATATGCGAGTGAGAACTGGAGATAACCCGGATGATAGTCAATTTTCTGACACATTATTAAAGATTGGTGAAGGTACCTATCCACAACTACACCAAGGAAAACTTATTCTGACGCCTGAATTATGTTGTATGGTGCAATCTCAACCACATCTTATATCGTCGGTTTACGGTGACGTAACAAATATATTAAATAGGGACAATTCTTGGCTATGCGAAAGATCTATTTTAACTCCTCGCAATGACCAGGCATCTGAGATCAATAACAAAATACTGTCGAATATACAGGGGGAAAGCAAAGTTTATAGATCAATAAATAGAATGGTCGATGAACAAGAAGCCACTAATTACCCGATAGAATTTTTAAATTCTTTAAATATGCCCGGACTTCCCGCTCATGAAATTTGTTTAAAAATTGGGATACCGATTATTCTGCTCCGAAATTTAAGACCACCACAACTTTGCAATGGAACTCGACTAAAAGTAACCCAGTTGCAACAAAATATAATCGAGGCTCAAATTTTAACAGGTTGCGGTGCAGGAGAAACCGTCTTTATTCCCAGAATACCCTTAATACCAAATAATTTTCCATTCCAATTTAAAAGGACGCAATTCCCAGTATCGGTGTGTTATGCAATGACAATTAACAAGGCTCAAGGGCAGACTTTTGGTGTTGCTGGAGTAGATCTCAGTGTCAGTTGTTTCTCGCATGGTCAGTTGTATGTTGCTCTCTCCCGTGTTAGCAGTTCTAAAAATCTTTATGTTCACGTGCCGGACGGGTCAACTTTCAATATAGTTTACCCGGAAGCTTTGCACTGAAGTATTTTCGTTTTATAGGTACCTTTACCTTACCTTTATAAGGCAGTGGTACTTATATTGCCACCAAAATTTGAACCTTAACACATTATTATAAAGTTTAAAAGCAATAAATATTTTTAAGTTCTGTGTCTTATAAAGGGTTAAGCCTCATGTGAACGTGATCTAAACAATATTACCAATATAAATAAAAATAATAAATATTACCAATACATTAACTTAATACACAAGGAGTTACACGCTGACGGAGACGCGGGCACAGCTATCTATACTTTTCTGCCGGAAGTCACTATTCCACGCGGACGAAGTCGCGGGCAAAAGCTAGTTCAAAAATAAGATAACATCTTTTCTAAAAAAACACAGTTATCAGAATTCATGATTAAGGTTCAGATTAACTTCCCTGTCACTTCCGAAACCTTTTCATGCATGTGCTTAAAAAAATCATTATCTACTAAAAATTTAGGTGTGCTCTTGGATAGCAAGCTGAACTGGGACCTTCATATAGACCAAATTAAATCACGAACAAGAAAGTTAATCTGAGCGTTTAAAAAGTTATGACACATTGCTGATCTACAACTAATTCGTACGGTATAATACTACGCACTAGCACAGTCAGTGCTGGGTTACTATATTACGGTTTGGGGTGGATCATGAGCAAAGATCATTCCTCAAAGTCAGGGCCAATCAAACCGATTACCACCATACCGATTTTCGACGGAGACCCTGTACCAAAACTGTCAAGTTCTAACAGTGAGACAATTATACCTACTGAACGTACTCATACAAAAACATCGTGTTAGTTACTCCCTACAATGACACATGGCCATTGTGGTCGTACAGGCAGACGCACAGTTCGGAATGTTTGTCCATACACTGCATCAGTGAGGCAGCAGCACATATACTTAGCAATGAAACTCTACAATAAAGCAAATATGATTCCAACAATAAAACTTACACGGAATAATTTTAAACACAAAATAAAAACATGGCTCCAAACATTAAATTTTATTATTTGCAGACTGAAACTCCAAAGTAAAAATATCAGCCTCACACTCAAACGCTAACACACCCACAATCTTAAGGTTTTATTTTTGTTATACACTTCTGGACACATCTATTGGCCCACCTTGTATTTTCAGTTTCGTTTGGTCCTAGCTAAAATTTTATATTAGCTCGAGCAAAAAGTTTTTATGCAGTTTTGAACCTGGCACATTCACAATTTCATTCAATAGTCTTTTTTTGAATTTCGAACACAGAATTTAAAGAAACAAAAGACAATTTGGAGCCTGTTTGTTGATATCAAACAATCGAATACTAAGAAAACTTGGTTTTATTGGTTTACTTGGATTTAATTCTTGAAAAAGTGATTGATATCTTTGGTTTTGCAACAAACATTACTTATTCTTAACATTAAGGTGAGGTTCTATCAATAATCTATGGGTACTTCACCTGAAGTTGCCGCCCAAGCTGTGGCACTTATTCAGGCCGGACACAGCCAAAGAAACGTGAGTGCTCAACTTAATTTAAGTCGATCTGCGGTCCGAAATGTTTATCGAAGGTACCTAGAGACTGGCGGCTTTGTTCGTCGCCAAGGAAGGCCACGATCTCGGGTCACAACTGAAAGGCAGGATCGATTCATCGTGACGACCAGCTTGAGAAATCGTCACCTTACCTCCATTGAGATACAAAACCAACTTCGCGACTTCCACGGAGTATCTGTGAGCGCTCGAACTGTTTGGAGAAGGTTAAAAGAACGCGATATGGTACCACACAAGCCAGCTAATGGGCCCAAACTAACGCGAGCCCACCGAACAGCGCGCCTTCATTTCGCACGCAGTCATTTAAATTGGACACAGCAAGATTGGAGCCGTGTACTCTTTTCTGATGAGTCTAAAATTATGTTACATGGCAATCATAGAAGGAAGAAGGTCTACCGACGTAAGGGAGAGCGTTTCGCACAATGCTGCTTTGAAGAGAGGGTTGCTTATGGCGGTGGCTCATGGACTGTCTGGGGCGGTATATCCGCGAGCGGCAAAACTCAACTTGAGGTTGTTACAGGACCACGGCTGCCAACATTAAATGCTGAGAGGTACATTCGTGAGTGCTTAGAACCTCACGTGATACCATACGCGGACTATGTGGGCCCAAATTTCCTTTTTATGCATGATAATGCAAGAGCCCATGCGGCCGGCATCGTCAGGGAATATCTTCGGGATGTGAACATCACAGTTATGGACTGGCCAGCCAGAAGCCCAGACATGAACCCCATTGAGCACATGTGGGACGAGCTAAAAAGACGTGTTGGGGCTCGTCAGCCAGTTGCCCAGACGATGCAGGAGTTGAAAACTGCCATAGAAGAGGAATGGGAGATGATCCCTCAAAATTTCATAGAGCGGTTGATAAACTCTATGCCTAATCGTATGAGAGCTGTGGTAGATGCCCATGGAGGCAACACGCGTTATTAAATTAAACCTTTATTTGATAAAACATGTTTTTTATTCAAAAATCAATCGCCTTTAACAAGGCGCATATCCGACTTGTTAGGCGTAGCTCCATGTCGTATGGTATTCTGAATTCAAATTTAAAACAATACGATCGAAAAAGATGGTAAAATGTATCAGGTTTAAAACTGCATCAACAGTTTTTGTTCAATCTAGCAATCATATTTCGGTAGGGGCCATCGAAACCTAAACTCTAAGGTGGGCCAATAGATGTTTCCAGAAGTGTATTTTTTTGTATTGTTATTATTATTTTTATTTTCAAGCATGTTTTACTTCTTTTTTTTATTTTCTTATTGTTTGTAATTTTAATTTAAGGAAAGGTCACTTCGACTTCGAGAATTAAATGACACTAATGGAAGAAGACACTGACTGTTTTACAGGTCACCTAGCTCAAATTTTACAGTGTAAAATAATTGTTAATGTCAATTAGGGTTTGGGAATTCCCGACAATATCAAAGTCCCGGGACAAGAAACAGCCAACAACCGAAGTCCCGGGAATTCCCGTGACTTCGAGACTTATAAAAAACATTTTTTTTTTTTTAATAGGTGTAACATTTCTTTGAGGAATTTTAATTGTTGGTATGAGTTAATTTTTGGTACATATTAAAAGGCATTTCATCAAACAGAAAATAAAATCTTAATAAATTTAGCGTAATTTCAGTCTTAATAATTGCTTACTCGTATTCAACAGATATCGGTTTGTGTTCAAGGCTTTATACAGTAGTTTCAAACTGTGTACGTTTTCCGATTTCTTCAAACTAAAACTCTATTTTTAACGTTGTTCTTGCTTTTTTTTTCAAACAGTAGTAGCCCAAGTAAATCTATCATTTAACTAACAGATAGAGCTAGGTTCCTTCAATTATTAAAAATAAAAATGATTAGATGACAATTTCGACTATCATGTCTCGTCTCGAGTCTCGAGCCGAAAGTCCCGGGACTCGAGACAACGAAAATTACGAAAAGTCCCGGGACTTCGAGAGTCGAGACGTCCCGGGACCCAAACCTTAGTGTCAATAAACTATTCGATTTGATTATTATGAATGGTGGTTCAAGGTAGTTCGAAAATACGTTTACTTCGGGCAAACTCTTCGCCTCTAGGAAACTATGCCGTGCCTGTTATTTGAGTATTCCACAATGGCTGAATACACTAATGATGCGTTCGGTACATCAGTTCATCAAAGACGCTTCGTGTCCTATGGCTAATTGTGCTTGAAATCCCACTGAGGGATCGTATCCTGAAATGATGTGGCGAAAAACCAAATTGTTGACATTGTTTGCAGAATAGCTCGAAATGGGCTATATCATCAGCCGCAGAAACGATGCTCGTTGAGATGCGGGTCTTGAGTGAAGACCGCAAATCAGTAAACGTTACATGTGACGCCCTCATAGACAGGTGGAAACCGCAAATAGATTTCGAGTGAGGAAATCGTGTTAAATGGAGACTGCTGTTGGCTGATGATGACGAGAATCAGTGAGAATATCGTTCAACCACTAAGCCACTATAACAATAATAATATCTCTATATTTTAGGCTACTAAGGCCTATAGACACTATACATAAACAACAATCTTAAAAATAACAAACTAATACATAATATTAACCATCTATTTATTTACTATTAAAACCACGTTGGTACGTTAGGTTGGGTTTTAAAGCTCTTTATTATTGTTTGAGCTTTTAATGAAGCTATTTTTAAAGTATCGAGTAGAGTTTTAAAATGAGTAAAAATGGACTAAGTACTGACGCCACTAACATAAGTCCTTGGATTAATGCGTTTATGATTAATTTATATATATATTTATATAAAAAAATGTATGACTTACTTGTCTGATGCGCTATGAAAAAAACATATTGAATAATATTAATATAAAAAAAAAATATGAGCGAGATGTTTGATCAATAATCACTCCGGTCTATGTAGTTCATCGGATTTGTATGATATTGGTTGGTATCAAATAGTCAGCCGATGCCATGGATTAGGACCCAGAATAAGAGATGACGGTGGCGGCACTAACTATAGATGGCATTATTCGTGAGCGCGTAATGTTTGAAGATTTGTTTCGAATGACAATGTCATTAGAATTGACATGGGCCATCAATTTATTTATTTATTTGATCTTTATGTAACGCACAGGTCAGCAACTTATCTGTGAAATGGAGAAAATGGGAACTACGGTCGCCATGTTGAAATATCATTCGATTGTCGGTCGATTTTTCAATATAAATATGGCGTCTTAACGTATTTGTTTGCTCTGACATTGTGTGTATCTAAAAATGTGCAAAAAAAAAATTGTTCTTTCTATCTATTTTCTGTAGAAGCTGTCAAACTTTCATACCTCCGATAATACATCTCTCATATTGTTGTAATACCAACCGTTAGTCGTTTTAAGAACTCACCTATACTGGAAGGATAAGGAATGCCTAGCGGAGGTGGTGCCGGGCGCCTGGAGGTGTGAGGTAGCACCGCGCCCCGGCGTCTTCTGCAGCATGGGTGGCTTAGGCGGCTGGAGCGACTGCTGTGACTTCTTTTCCTTCCCCTCGTGCGGCGTATACGATTCCGTTGCTATCAGCACCTGAAAGATGATGCACAGGACATTTGGTGGTGGATTTCCAAATGAGGTGTGTTTGGATCAAAAAGCACGCGGATTATCATTTGTACATTTTTGACAGTTGCTGTAGTTGTCATCAGTTGTAGTTGTCTGTTGTTGTTCTTAGTAATTCGTCGACAGACAGTGGCACCATAACAATAGGGATTTTATTCCAGTACGTTTTTGATTCGGCACCGAAAGCAACATGTAAAAACATTGGGATATCTGTGTTATAAGTACGGAAGACAAAGGCGGAAAGATGAAGTATAAAAGACTCACGTCTGTGTCTAGCGGGAGATGCGAGCGCAGTACGTACAGGGGCCACACGGTGGCCAGGATGCGGCCGTCCGCGCGCCCGCGCACCACGCGGCACCACACCGACACGAACTGAGACTCGCCTTCCGTCGGCACTAATCAATTAAGCAAACAATCGACATGTGATAAGAAACTGGAATCGGAGGTGCTAAATCAATGGTAAGGGCGAGGCTTTCATACAACTCTACTCTTATCTATGTAGCGACAAAAAAATCGAAATCCTGTATCTCGATACTACTACTATAATCGCACGGAGAACTCAAACTCCGTGCGATTATAGTAGTAGTAGTTAGTAGTAGTGCCAAGTATACAACAGCCCGAAATCATCTGCCGGGCAGTTGCCTGAGGCAGGCATAACATCCGTCTAGTCCGACGATCGTTTCTTTTTGGAGGCATGAGGTACTCTACACCCTATCCCGCATACCTCTAAACCTACTTTCTTTTATGTGTTGATTTTATTTGTGATTAGTTTAACCAAAGTTTCTTCGACTTCAGAATATTCAGTTACTACTTCGGTTAATATTTATGTTTCTGTCAGTTACTGCTACTAAGGTTTTCCCAAGTTTAAAATATTCTTACCTTTGACCAGCCACGGGACGTTTTCTTTGGGGCATTCCTTCAGCGGAATGTCACCTGACCAGCAGGTGTTGTGGATCCTAAACCTGATTCTGCAATTACAAATTGACATGTACTTAGTTTCAATGGAAGGGTGACAGTTCGTAAAATAATGTTTTAGACGGTGTAGACGCTTCTCGCAATAAAGTCACAAGTTTCACGCAGCGAAGAGATCCGATACGGCTCACGTGTATACAGTGCAACGAGCCGCTCTGTCCTACGTGTGCACGAACAAATAATTTCAAAAGATACGTTTTCAATATTTTCATGAGGAAATTTTGTTCTGCTTCGGTGCCGCTTTAAATAATAATGAAGATAAAACCATCAACACGGCACAATATCAAACAACGAATATTTCTTCTTGTCTTTTGCGGAGTGGAGTACGAAATAGATAAAAACTGCAAAGCCAAATAAACTTTCTTCAGGTAATAGTGGTCCAGACTAATAATGAAATGGACGGGCCCGAAACATAACCGTGGATAAGTAAGACTACAAGAAAAATGAGCTAATAAAATAAATGTCCGGGTAAAAATAGTTTACAATAACAAAGATTGTGAAACGTGTTCATGCCACGTTTCGCAAAGAGTGTTCCTTAATTGTGTATATTCAATTACATAAATGTTTATTACATTTTAATTATGGTATAAATCGGCGTTTCGTTTATTTTAATTAGATAAAGAAGTAATGGCGTCGTCTTACTTGAGCACCATCTCGCAGTCGTTGCTGCAGACGACGCTGCGGCCGACGGTCTCGCCGGCCATCTCGCCCGAGCTCACCGTGTTCCACTGCGGCGAGTCCGCGCCGTGCGATCGCACCTGCACACCACCACCCACTTTAGTCTATCTAAAGGCACCAACATCACCCAGTGGTGACATTTTCGTCGTACAATATCTAGGCAATGTATAAAATACCTGGGTGGTCAAGGTTATTTAAGAAATACTATGAATATTATTGTCCACATAGGTACTTTAATTAGGTAGTTTATACAATTCCTTCAGATTGGATAGAGTATCTGCTGGTCCATCAATTGGATAAATGTATTTCTAAAATGTTATAAGTATTACATTTTTCAAATATGTTTCTTGTCTGAGGGGGAAACCATCAAATCACTTCACCCACTCTATGGTGGTGCGTGAGAACATGTAAAACTTTTACCTTTAACCTTTCAATCGTGATAATGACAGACACAATTGAAAGACAATAGATGCGCGAACGCCGGCGTTCGCTTGGGGTTTAATGAATTAATTTGCCCTTTATAACTCTTCCACACGTTCTCACGGCCATTTTAAATAGGGGCGGTTTCCGACAACTAATAGTAAGATTGGCTTTAGCAGGACTTTTTAGTTTTTGACAAAAAATAACATAAATTTAAATTGTCCTTTAAATTAAATGACTTTGTTCAACAGTGGACTTAAGGTAAATATAAAAAACAGGCGCTGTTCATTATTTAACAAACCTTTCATTGCATATAAAATACCAGTCGGTATGTTTTGCCAGTCTGCCATATTGATTTTAGAAAGCCAATCATGCTTTATTATTTAAACCAAACATGTAAGTGAAATTTTAGATAAATTGGTTCAGGATAATTGTTTTAATATTTAACCCATGCATACATAAAGCAAAAGTGTCTACACACCGAAGCCGGCTCGCCGGTACGAACCCGGCGCAAGCTAGCGGACCAATCCGCGCGCTCCACTGGACGTAGTGGAGCGCGCGGATTGGTCCGCCAGGTACGTGCCGGCGGGCCAGGTGACTTCGGTGTGACCTTTACAAGGCAAGTTAACCAAAAGCTTGTAAAAATGACTTCAGTAAATATTACTTAAAAGTGAAAAAAGTGATGGAAGAATTGAGCAACCTTATACAGCAGGGTGGCTCTCAGCATGTTGGCGAGCACCAGGCGGCCGGACAGGTGCATGTAGCGGCTGGCGCCGTGCACCTCCACCTTCACGTTCAGGAAAGAGCCGCCGGGGAGCTTGCTGTTCTCCGTGTCGGGCGTTTCGATCCGAAGGCGATGGTTGCCCGCCCGGAATGGTAGACCTGGAAGATAGCAGGTGTTCGATACTAAAGATTTGGTTAGTTATTATTATTGATAGGCTTGCGTTTGATAACCATCTCACCTGATGGTAAGCGATGATGTTGACGACGACGGAGCACGCTTGCCTAGAAGTAACCTATTCACTCTTGACTTAAAGACCCCTAAGTTGTAGCTATCAGGAAACACAGACTACGGCAGGGAATTCCACTCCTTGACTGTACGCGCAATAAATGTGTTCCCAAAACACTTTGTACGTATGGGTGGAATGGAACCATTATAGAATGTGCGGAGGCCAACTGTCAACGAAACTACATAAATCAATTAATTCTGATTTACTCAGATAGCCAGGCAGCTCTTAACGCCCTGAACTCGAATACTTTAAATTCGAAACTGGTAAAAGACTGCGTTAACAAACTAAATGATCTGGGGCAAAGGAATAAAGTTATTCTGAGATGCCAGGTCATTCTGGAATCAATGGCAACGAAAAAGCCGATGAAATTGTAAGGGCTGGGGTTCAAGGTCATCAGATAGGACCAGAACCCTTCTGTGATATCTCAAAGAACCAGGCCATGCAGACCCTTAAGGGCAATTTATTTGGCGATTCAAAAAAGCACTGGTTGGTACAACCAGGACTGCTACACGCCAAATCTCTTCTAGAAGGCTACTCACAAAAACGAACTGCCGAGCTTCTTGAGCTTAGCAGGATGAACATCTGTGCGATAGCCCGCGCCTTAACCGGCCACTGCAAACTAACCAATTTCACATGAAACTGAGTGACACTGATGTTTGCCGGTACTGTAATCAGGAGAGGGAGATGCCTAAGCACCTTTTGTGTGAATGCCCCTTCTCCACAAACGCAGTGTCCATCTGGGCCAACACATTATTCGCCCGGAGGAGATTAAAATTCTAAAAGCTAGGAGTATTCTAAATTTCTTGGAAGCCTCCGGGCTAAAAGGGTTACTCTAACAAGGTGGCGAGTCACAATAGATCTTTTAGGTCGCAGTGACTACATCCCCTACACTATGGGTGATGGATAGCCCCTTATCTTCTAAATAATAATACTTTACGAAGCTTTAAATATGACAATACAAACTATTTTCTAGTATTCAATGTGGCAAGTTGGCAACTGTTTTGCGAGCCGGGTGCCATGTTAATAATAATGCGCTCTGATTGTATACAACATCAAACGAGTTATTATTAAAGTGTAGTACTCACTAGCTGACCACATCCAATCAGTCGAAGGTCCGGCGAGAGAGAACCGCAATCTTTTTTTAGCCGTTGGGGAACGCCATCTATAAAGCATACATAACATTAATTTGAAATTACATCAATCTTATTCCAAATCACCTAACTGAGATTGGGGGCATTATACGGCAGACTGGTTCAGTACTAGCACGACAGTGCGTTTCACTTATTAAGTTTCATCGCCGTTATGTTGACTCCTTTGTCTGTCTACAGAAAAAACAAAATAAAACAGAAAAGAGTTGCCTACTCTAGCAAAATTGTTGCCCGATATGCGATATTATGAGGGGAATGGAATTTTATTAAAAAAAGCATGTCTTAAAGGAAGTCAATGAAGAGGTACGATATTTAGGCGTGACGGTATTTAAAAATTGTAGGATAATCCGCCCGGAATGGAGCCCAGCGTTCCATACTTTATGCAAAAATAGTTTTTACAGTTTCCAAAAAAAAAAAGCTAACATTAATCTCTCTAATATTTAATCATTTCATTGCTAAAAATACTGCAACATTGTTTTTCCGTATTATCAACATTATGGCGAAGGAACTTCTTAAGTGAAACGCACTACTCGTATACCTAGTATTGCGCTAAGTACTGAATCAGTCTGCCGTTTAATTCCCTTTTAATATTTTTGTTTTGTTCCCGTCGCTATCTTGCCGTTTGACATTTATGCGGCTGACAGGAATACTAAACAAAGTTTATCAATCTCAGTGTCGTTTAAAATGTTCCCAAGTGCGTTCGACCTGTAGGCGAGGCGGGCGCCGGGCCCCAGCGACACCACCTCGTCCGTGTCCTCCTGGCCCACGCGCAGGGTGCTGGCGCAGCTGTTGTGCACCCACAGCGCCACGCGGCCCTCCAGCTTCTGAGCCATCATCAGCGCCACCTCTGCTCTGCTTTTGTTGGTGCTATCGATCACCTTCGTGTCGGGTGATAATGATCCGCGGATGTACTGAAATGAAACAAATTTCTTACATACATATGCTTGAGGTCAATCAATTTGCGAAGGCTTTTTCCATATTTTTATTCTGGTGTCGTCTTCCAGTTTAACCGGATACAGCTCAATACCTGTACTTTACATAGAGAGGCTGGTCCTATGGTCTTTACAACCCAGTAGCAGTGTATAATGATACTCCCTTGCTAAAATGATGTTACATTACCAGTTTTAGCACATGCAATGTTTAGAAAATATAATATAAATCATTGATGCAGTCCCCTTTCCTAGAGAGGAGGCCTGAGTCCAGCAGTGGGAACATTATGATATGCTTATTGTAGTATATATGTTTAGTAGTAGCTCATCATTAGTTCTAAGTAAGGATGGATAGACAACGGTAATATAAAAGAACTGTAATGGCGTTCGGTAGCCGGTAGCGATTTAGTTGAGTCCAGGCAAATTAAAACTAAGAGAACTTGTGCAAATGCTCTTTTATTGTGATCAGAGACACGATACAGATGCAGTTTTAGTTTTTATAAAAATCGAGCCAATTTTTTTGCTGTTCCTCAAGGTTTCTGATTTGGCCACATACAACCACTTGGAAAAATCATCTACTATAGTAATGTTTTGGTATTTTCATCAGAAATAACATATACATTTAAAAAGTATCACTTGATTAAGTGAAACTGTTGAAGACGACCACAGATGGCTACACAGATTCACAAATTTCAATGAATTAAGCAACTATGACAATACACATTTAAATAGTTCCGAGAATGGTTCCTTGTATCTGATCTGAAGATGAAATTATAAGGTAGGCATCAAACTGCCGCAAAATAAACAATGTATCCTAACCGGGTTTGGGCCCGTTAGTATTTAATTTAGTATATTTTTATTCTTGATTAGCCTGCTTTCGACTTTAAACTCCCTTGATAGTAAGAATTAATTAATGCCTACGCTCGCTGGAGCGAGCTCAGGAGATTTCTGGTTACGCGTTTCAAAGACTGACGGTTCCAAGAAACACGTGCTAGAAAGTCTTTTTTACCTGCAAACGTTAACTGGACTGACCTGATCGTAAGCCACATTCCAATCGGCGGCAAGTGCCTGCAAAGTCTTCAACCTCGGGACCTGCATCGCCATATGTATCGCGGTGGTCATCATTCGGCAACGCGTAGTCAACAGTGACTCCTTAACTGATATGCCGCTCTGCAGACGGAACTCTTCGATGATTTCCTCCATTGTACCAGTTGAGCAGTCTACCAAATCGAAACTGCGGGTAATGTTAAACTATGTAGAATTAATGTAGTCAAGAGTGGCAATAAGGTGTGTAGTGAGTGCGTGTTACCATATAGAGCAGAGTAATAAGTCTTCCGGTTGTCTACCTAGCAAACAGGATGCATACTTGTTATCAACTGCCCCAAGAGAAGACAGTCCCTAATTAAAGGAGAATGTTCTTGCTCGATAGAAAAAAAAAAAAACAGCTCCGGCAGAAACGAGATGTATCTCTAATTATCAGTAATAATAAGTAATAAAACAATAACCAGCTCTTACCATGATCCTTACTCGCAAACATATAAAAATTGCCAGTTTAATTAATCAGGCGTCGATTTTAAAAATGGCTTAATTACAATTAATTCTTATTTACCGACTTCAAAACATGGGGCATTATTCTATTCGGTTGTATTTTCGATATTTTGTTTTATATGCTTTTTTTTTAAGTATTTTGTACGACGGGGCCGCGGCAGACCAAGAAGGAGATGGTGGGACGACTTGGATGTCTTCCTTGGGAATTGGAAAGAGGTGGCTCAAAACCGGGAACATTGGAAGGAGTGGAGGGAGGCCTTTGCCCAGCAGTGGGACAGTATGGGCTAGATATAATAATAATAATGTTACCGCGGAACTCCTTCGATTATGGACCAATTTGCAATTTTTTTCCTCCTAGAAAGATATAATTTCAGATTGGTCCCATTTTTTTCAAAATCCAGCTCTGATGATGGAATCCAAGAGGAATCGAGGGAACTCCTCAAATATTACAGTCAACCAGTATTACAGTCTCCTCAAATATAGGGGGATTTTGGTATTTTCATCGAGAACTCAAGTATTTACTCGTCAAAAAGTAACATTTGATGAACGGAACTTCATACTCACGTAGAATTTTCATGAGAAATTAACATTTTTCATTTTAATGTTAACATTTTTGATTTCCAAATGTTCCGGAAGTTAAAGAAAAGTGGATCTCGAGTAATCTCAAGATGTCTTAGTTTAAAAAAAATATTTTTTTAGAAATGTAGTAAATAAGTAAGAATAACAAATAAAGACAGAGAAGATAATTCTTTGGTTTATCTTCATTTATTTTTCCTTACAAAGCAAAATTAAAAAAACAAGCAGAATTAATCGACGTCGATTTTATCGATAACGATATTATTGATGCAAAATTGACTTGTGCATCAATATGTTTACTGACATTGTTGCAACTGCCAATCACAACCGCTGCATGTTCCCCCATCCCCCGCCCCGCGCTAGTGAATCGTGTGCCTAGACGAAATCGCTCTATTAGCTCTCAAGTGGTTTAATTCTCTTTGCATTAAAGGGACATGACACACTTCATATTTGTCAGTCATTCGGCAGTGGCTGGAAAGGAGACGATGGTAATAAAGATGTATGAGAGAAGACATGTTAACCCGATCACAAAAAAAGATGGGAATAAGAGCAGGAAGATGATGAATTACTTACGATAGATTAGTGTCCACAACGATCAGTTTCCCAGCGGGCGAGCCGAGCAGCGCATGCGCTGCAGTCCTACGCGCGGAGAGCGTGAGCACGCGGTGAGTCTTCATTAACGGCTTGGACACATAGTAACCTTCTAGGTACGTCGAGTTGCTGACAAATAAAAAGAATTCATAATTAAGCAGCAGACCTTGAGGATGATGGCGGCCTGGCTGCAACTCCTTTTGTTTGTAACTCCTTTTGAATATTAGAATGAATATTGTACCTTTTGTAGTCATATAGTTTAACAATTAATGGTTTAATATTACTTTCTATATTTACAATCACCTCCGTCCCT
Organism: Mythimna albipuncta; assembly: GCA_929112965.1. NCBI lineage: Eukaryota > Metazoa > Arthropoda > Insecta > Lepidoptera > Noctuidae > Mythimna > Mythimna albipuncta. The sequence continues at coordinate 36,316,043 of OV815958.1, forward strand.
ATCTTCTATATGTACCGAATTTGTACAGAAAGTCAATTCTCCTTTTTAAAGATATTTGTTATTTATTTATATTGCAAACTGAATGATGCGAAAGTGGTAATTTATTAAAATACGAAAATTACCTCTCAGGTCAAATTAACTCTGATTACGATAAAGAGTCTTACATCGTAAGAACGTCATCAAATTAACTTCGCTCTAAATATAAACTTCGTCACCTGGTAACAGCAGGCAGCGAGTTATGCAAGTGTACGTGCAGGTTAGCGACGCGCACCACGGCCTTGGTGCGTGGGAGCAGCCGCGGCGCGAAGTACGAGTCCACGCGCAACACGCCCGACAGCTGCTCGGCGGTCACGTCAGACGACGCCTTCGTGCTGTGTGTTTCATGTGATTCGTCTGAGATCTGGAAACGAGCAAAAATGAGCCCTAACTTGATGGATTTCAAACTTTGCTTAGCTTGGGACTAGACGGCGTTGTGTGATAGTTGTGGAATATTACATATTACATATTTACTAGGAGGCATTCCAGGTTTCTATCAGCCACATCCCAGTTTTACCACCAAGACCTCGTCATCATGAGAAATGTATAAAACCAGTTTAAGACGAGTCTTAATGCGCCAAAACTTTTAACGGTTTACTAATACGCAATTCAGGGTTACTTACCATCAAGCTCCGTCATCAGACCAGCTCAAATCAGAACAGCTCGAGCATGTTCATGACTCATGAGTATTTCTTATATTAAGTTACACAGTCATACGTTTAAATGTAAACACTTATTATGTGTTTAAAATCTCTACTAACAAACGAGCTGATGACCTTGAACACCTGAATAGATCTTCATATAATAATAATAATAAAGCTTTATTTGATTAATTATGACAAGGTTCAATAAATATACAGTAATGCGATAAACCAAAGACTTAAATGCTAGTTTATTACAAATTCCCTGGACCCCACACTAGGATTCCCTGTGCCGTGGGATCCAGTCTCTTCCCAAGTTCAGCAATAATAATAATAATTAACAGTTAAGTTACAATTTTTGAGATTAAAAGTAAGATATATTATTATAAAGAATTAAATTAAGGAAAAAAAATTTTAATATCATAAATTGTATGTAAGAACCATCTCGGTAACGTCAGCTTTCAATTAAAAAAAAAACACATTAAGATCGGTCCATTCGCTTAGGCACTACGATGCCACAGACAGACACAGAGACACCCCAAACTTATAACACGGTACCCCCTTTTTCCGTCGGGGGTTAAAACAAACAAACCTAAGGGGAAACTACTTGTATCAAGTCATTACGTCCACCTGTTAGCTTGTATGTAATTAAAAAATTTTAGCGCTACTGAAACATTTATATATGTACTTATGAAATAGGATCATAATATACATAGATTATTACTGTGCACATAGGTTTAAGTTTCTGTGAAATTGTTACTATTTTGGTGTACAATATAGTTTATTTTATTCTATTCTATTACTTTGTAGACCAGTGTCGATAATTTTTAAAACAAAAAATAATAATAGTAGGATGAAACCCATCACAAAAGGAGGAGAATATTATAAAAATGAAAGGAAAAATAATTTACGGGCGATCTGAGGTCGGGAAGGGGGTGGGGGTGACTTTTTAAGGGGAAAAAACGGTTTTTCTCGATTTCCGGCAAAACTAAAAGTCCTATGGAAAAAAGTCAAATGGCAAAGTTGTAGGTAATAAAAAGATCTAAAACTTTTGTATTAACACTTTTTTCACATAACCTCAAAATTTATGTGAAAAATTCAAAAAACCATGTTTTTGGTTTTTTATTTTTATCTCTTTCAAAAAACAATATTTAATCACAAAATTTGGTGAAAACTTACCTTTTTATGTCCCAAATACGCTGTAGTTTATTTGATTAGAAATATTTATTTTTTCACCTTATTTTGAATAAATATCGAAAAATCACCCTAATTTTCAATCGAAAAATCACCCGTCAAAATATCTTTTTTTTTTCAAAAAGTTTATATGGTGTCTGTTCGTTGAAATCTCTACTTTCCGATGGTGAAAAAATATATATATGTTACCATAGTAAATATTCTCAGCAAATGCAAAAAACCGAAAAAAACTCGAATTCGAAATTTTTTTTCAATTATTATATTGAATGTAGAGCTATTTATTAAAATTTACACTTTAATTACTCGAAAAACGTAAAATTACATGTAACATAGATAACAAAAAAAATTGCAAATCAAAATATAGTACTATAATTAACAAACAAATAAGTTGATAAAATTAATACTTAATAAGACGTCTACAATATTTGGAGAAAGGAGTCGAATCTTCTTTAAGTTATATGCGTAGATGCCTATTTATAACTATTTTTAGATAACTTATATTTATCTGAGTGACCTACGAAAAATTTTAGCCCATCAAAAGGTATTTCATAGAGGAGTGGGGAAGGGGCTAGGCGGGTCCGGGTCTTACTACATACATACCTAATATATTATTTCGTAGCAGCTGTAACAACCGTTAGCCTAGCCAGTATTCGAAATACAGTATAGTATACAACATCGTTTAAAAAAATACAAGTGCACGTTGAGTTTCTTGAAAATAATTGTGACAAGTTTACAAAAAAACTAAGAAGATTAAAAAAAAAATAATCTCCTTTATTTTGCACACACAAACTTAGTTACTCCCATAAGATATATAAAATACACATCGTAAATATATTTTTACTAACTTTTGGCCGATTTTCATATATATATTATACATTTCAAATATATTTCAGATATATTCAATTTTTGACGTGACAACGTCTTATAAATTGGTTTGCCGGGTGACACTTCAAGAAACTGCGTTACGCTCCGCTCACGTTATGCGCTCACAATGAGAGCGAGTGAGAGGCACGCGTCCCTTCCACTCGGGCATGGTTAGCCCGCCTAAGAGCGAGAGAGACAGACATAAAATATGAAATAATTCTTTGTATAAATAAATGTTTTAAATTGTTACTATTATTTCATCCTTCTTCCTACTATACGAATGAATATTCACATTAAAATTATTTTACCACTCAAAGTCGTTGTCACGTAAAACTTTCGCCCGTATACCGACTTTACAGGCAACCAATTTTTACACATAAACAGTATCTATGAAATTGTTACTATTTTTTTTATTTTATTTTTAGCTATGTTTTTTATGTCTTTTAGGATATATTTTGAATGTATCTAAAATATATTTAAAATATATGAAATATATATGAAAATAGGCCATAAGTTAGTTATTAAAAATATATTTACGATGTGTATTTTATATATCTTATGGGAGTAACTAAGTTTGTGTGTGCAAAATAAAGGAGATTATTTTTTTTTTAATCTTCTTAGTTTTTTTGTAAACTTGTCACAATTATTTTCAAGAAACTCAACGTGCACTTGTATTTTTTTAAACGATGTTGTATACTATACTGTATTTCGAATACTGGCTAGGCTAACGGTTGTTACAGCTGCTACGAAATAATATATTAGGTATGTATGTAGTAAGACCCGGACCCGCCTAGCCCCTTCCCCACTCCTCTATGAAATACCTTTTGATGGGCTAAAATTTTTCGTAGGTCACTCAGATAAATATAAGTTATCTAAAAATAGTTATAAATAGGCATCTACGCATATAACTTAAAGAAGATTCGACTCCTTTCTCCAAATATTGTAGACGTCTTATTAAGTATTAATTTTATGAACTTATTTGTTTGTTAATTATAGTACTATATTTTGATTTGCAATTTTTTTTGTTATCTATGTAACATGTAAATTTACGTTTTTCGAGTAATTAAAGTGTAAATTTTAATAAATAGCTCTACATTCAATATAATAATTGAAAAAAAATTTCGAATTCGAGTTTTTTTCGTTTTTTTGCATTTGCTGAGAATATTTACTATGGTAACATATATATTTTTTTTCACCATCGGAAAGTAGAGATTTCAACGAACAGACACCATATAAACTTTTTGAAAAAAAAAGATATTTTGACGGGTGATTTTTCGATTGAAAATTAGGGTGATTTTTCGATATTTATTCAAAATAAGGTGAAAAAATAAATATTTCTAATCAAATAAATTACAGCATATTTGGGACATAAAAAGGTAAGTTTTCACCAAATTTCGTGATTAAATATTGTTTTTTGAAAGAGATAAAAATAAAAAACCAAAAACATGGTTTTTTGAATTTTTCACATAAATTTTGAGGTTATGTGAAAAAAGTGTTAATACAAAAGTTTTAGATCTTTTTATTACCTACAACTTTGCCATTTGACTTTTTTCCATAGGACTTTTAGTTTTGCCGGAAATCGAGAAAAACCGTTTTTTCCCCTTAAAAAGTCACCCCCACCCCCTTCCCGACCTCAGATCGCCCGTAAATTATTTTTCCTTTCATTTTTATAATATTCTCCTCCTTTTGTGATGGGTTTCATTCTACTATTATTATTTTTCACTTTTTATTATTTTTGAAGGCATCTACCCTGGTCTATTGTAAGTTCATATCACATAGAAAGACTATGTAGCTTAAGTAGAGGTTCACCTACATTTTTTTTAAGTGCCTTGTAATAGGGTGCGATATATTGCCATGAACCGGGTAATACATATAATAGCATTGTAATTATAATCTAATACCGAGCATGAGCAATTTACACTGCAGAAACCCCAAGAACTTTTGAATTTCGGGAACGCGCGGTGCGGAAGCGGTGTTTAGCTGTGATAGTGTGGTGACAAACTTACCAGCACGTCTTGTTTGGGCAGGAACTTCTTCATGCGAAACTCGTAGGGCGGCGGTTTGGCATCGGGCTCGACGCAAGCGCGGAACCGCCACATTATCGCGAACACAGTCTCTGTTCAAACCCCATCAATCAAATATACATACGTAACTTGAATTACAACTACAAACATTTGTTTAAATAAATCCATTATTGGGCCCTTTTGCATCCTGTTACATGGTCAGTTCAGGAAGATGAAGCTAGATATACGAACGCTTTGCAAGGTGCGCGCATATCCATCTTGATAAGTAAAGGAACGCAAGGATGTGATATGGTTGAGCTTGCATATATTATGACGATGGAGAGGCACCCTAAAGCCTCTCCATCGTCATAATATATGCTGTTACGTGAGTAACGAGGCCGGTCGAGTACATCGACCTATGTGACGATCCACGGTATGCCTGCACTTCCCATCATCTTTGACAGTTGTTATGGGAAGTTGTATAACCATAGGAGCAATCGTGTTACTAGGCTTTATGAGAGGTCTGATAAGCAGTAGTTTCGTGAAAACTAGTAGTATTCATACGTAGTTGAGAAATAGGTCAGCAGGTCTTCATTATCATCATCATCATTTTAACTAAACATGGGTTCCCTCAAATGTCGCCAAGACGACTAGTCTTGTGCGTCTCGCATCCATCGGATTCTCGCGACGCTTTGCTCGCAAAACAGATGTTCTATGTGACCAAAACCTTTAGAAGTGGGGATCGCGTACTGAAAGATGCATGGTTGGTAACCCTTCTATAAAGTAGACCGCTGACCGGGTGAAGCAGGTGTCGATGAAATTAAATAGTTTTCATAAAAATAATTTTAGGTGGGCATTACCTGGTGGGTCGACATAAAGCGGCAGTTCCCGAGGCTCGCCGACGGGCAACTTGAAGTAGGTGTGAGGTTCCCACTGGCCCAGCACCGAGTTGTACAGTTCCAGCACGCAGTCGATCTCCTTGTCCTAAACAAAAATATTGAACATCTTAAAAGAATTGTCACGTAATGTTGGCACTGCTTGTGTTATGTTTTACATGTACATGTTGTGTCTGAGACTGCGGGAGAAAGCTCGTGGTTGATAGCTACCTGTCCGGGAAGGGGGAACGCGACGACCCTCGTGATGGCCCGGGGGTGCGGGTAGCGCCACGAGACTGCGTCGCCGTTCAGCATCACTTGGTACGCCATCGGCAGCTGACCTCCGCTCAGAATCTTGAATGCACCGCTTCTGTATGAGTGAAACCATTCCACTTTTTACTAATGTTGGTATTATTTAATACTAAACTGTCTGTAGAAACAGCTATTGCTGTTTAATGTAGATACACTCGATGTAGACGGTGAGGATAAATGTAATGTCTTACTCTTTGCGTAAAATCAAGTCTGAATTTCATAAGGCACTCTTTTCACATTCTCATTAGAACAAGATTAAAAAGAGAAATTTGTCTTTTACAAGCTTTTATGTGTAAATCAGATGACAATGCAAAATCATTATGACATGGGGCTGATCTGATGATGCAACTGGAAGGTGGCTATAGGGACTTGGTAGTTAAACGACACAACCCCATCGAGTTTGGGTTCGTATGATTCGTCTTGACGAGCATTAATTATATCTATAGATCGAGCTATAAAGCTTGCTATGAAAAAATGATTTTCATTAAAATCTTGTTTCACTTACATAAATAAAGATAATTAATAATTTTTTCATATCTTTTAATTAGCTTTACGTCAAACATAGTGTTAACAGATACATTACTTCGTAACTTCTTCTATGGTCAATGCATGCCTTAGCATGGCGAATCAAGCCCTCGATCCAGCCATTTAAGAGACCTTCATAAGATGTTGGTTGAGACTCGTGGCTATTAAGCCATAGGCTGACACGACCAATGAACAATGATCGCTAAATCCACATCCCGTATATCGACCACCTGGCGAACCAAGGTAAGATACTTGCTTTGCTTATCTTTTTTGAGGTGCTCGTCATACGGGACGGTAATGTCAAAAATCATTGCACGCCTCTCGCTTCGTCCACCACCACAATCCTGTCAGTGATAATGATCGATCCCAGTACCGTGTGATATGACGATTATCGAGAACTGGATCGGGCACATATCTGTAGTAAGTCACACTTCCGGCTTCACAAGAGAGATCTTTATTACATTCCATATTGTGTACATAGGTGGTATAACATATTTTCAAGATCAATATGGACCCTTTCAGAAACAGTAAAGTTAGGAGAGAGGAAGAAGGCTAAATTACAATGCATGGAATTTATTATTATTGGCAGATCTAATAGATGTAGTTATGTATGTATATGGGGTAATGTTGTAAATTATTATGTTTATTTTTTTGTCATCGTTATTATTTATTCACTAAACCCCAAGCGTTCGCGCACCTATTGTCTTTCTATTGTGTCTGCAATTTCCACAATTAAAAGGTTAAATTGTATATGAATGTTTATTCATTATGTCTATGTAAAAGTACTGGTAGATTATGTCAGAATTTTATTTAGCTACTACTGTTGCTACTGTTGCTGTAGCTAAAGTTGAGTGTTCCTTAATTTTTAAAATCATTTGACCAATTATCGACCAATCAATAATCAACCAAGAGATATAGAAAGAACTGAGCTTTCCAGGTATAAAATGAAAGTGTGACAGAAGTAAAGTGATCGTGCGGCTAGTTATTTTGTTTTTATTAAAATATGATTTTCCGCGTCATACACTTGAATATTACCTTCGTCACTGCGCTCGACAGAAAAATACCAAGTCAAGCCGCACATTGTTTTTGACTTTTTCTGCAGAATTATTTACTAGAGATCTCTGTATACGGGTTAAAGTAACAAACTCGCGGAACTATTTTAGGATCGATATGATGATGATGACGACCAGCAACTCAAATATTATTTCTTGTACTGAAATGACTCTTTAAAAGTCTGGAATTTGAACTTTGTCATGTATGTATAATTGTATCTAAGCGAAATATCTCGAATTGCAATTGGAGCACAGTTGATAAAAAGCGTGAGTGTACCTGAGATCGTCCTTGTAGAAGTGGTCGGCGTCATCATCGATGAGCGAGTAGAACAACTCGTGTGATGAAGCATTAGCCAGCTGGCTCATGATTTCTTGCACTTTCTGTTGCGTTTTTGATGGTCCTTGTGGGTTCTTCGATGTTGATTCCTCGAAAATGTTGCCTGTTCGCGGATTGCTGAAGTGGGTCCTCTTATCCGTGGGGCCCTCAATCAACTACGGAAGACCAATTTATTGTTAAAACTGAAGAGTAACTACCGGAACCTAATTATTAAGACCTACTTTCCACGGATGGGTAGTTTTGTAAACTCGTACAGTACGCCCGACGGATCTTGGCGAGCCTGAACACCGCCTCTGCGCATACTCGTAAAAAAAAACTGTTTTTGACTTAATTTTTTTTTTAACCAATATACGAATAAAAATTTACTAATACAGAGACCCTAAACAAATAAAATAAATACTAAATCATTATGAGACAGAAAAAAGTTATGAATTAATGAAACAAACTTAACAGTACACAAAAAACTTGGCAATAGATATATTAATAACAATGAACAAAAACTTTTGTCTTCGCCTGTGCTCAAGACAGAAATAGCGACTCGAAATTCACACCAATGCTAACGTGCGAGACATATTATCGCGTATCGAACATTGCCGAACAAGCACGAAGCTTTACGAAGTTACCAGTAAGGGATGGGAATTCACGTGTCTGAGGAAGTTGTTTAATCGTTTTTATTTTTTTAAATCGATTGAAATTAGTTATAAAAATACATTTATATTCATTTACCTATATAAGGAGGTTTAAAATATTCTCAAACTATTGTTATTACTGTTAATAATTAAATCATATAATTCAAAGAAAAAAAAATTTAGTTTTTTTTATTAATGTCGAATTTTCGTTTTCTAACGACAAAGTTCATTATGTTTGTAAATCTATTTCGTCAATATCTCATTCACGCAAAAATTAATAAATTCCAAATCAATAAAAATCGATCGGGATATTTTATGATCGATTGTGTTCACATAGAGTCAATCTCTAGCTTAGATCTAGTCCCCGCACACATCGCCTCATGCCACCATTTGGTTCCTAAAAATCGTTCGTGCGCAGCCTTTTGCACAAAGTTCGGGCTCGCCAAGACCCGTCGGTCGAAGTGTACAGGTCGCGCGGTGAATTAATATCGCTTGGTGAAAGTAGTGGCGGCAATCGGCGCATGTGTACCATTGCGCACAGGAATTCCTAGTATGTCAGGATTTTATTTTTAATTTCGTATGTTTGAACCTTAGTAACATAACTTATAATAGTAGTTTTTGCTTGTAATTTATCTTGTAAGTAGGTAAATTCAGAAAAAATATTTTATTTTAAATAAAAAAAAAAAAATTCGTTAGTTTCTTTCTTATCGTAACAATTTACGTCGTAAATCATTTTTCTGGCTTGCCGTTTTAAAACTTTATTTTTAACCATTTTTTTTTACCACTACGTATTACTAATACGATAACACAAGCTGTACGCAACAGTACCCAAGTACAACAGTATCCAATGACACGCGTGAACGCAACGCGGGAATTGAAGAGCGACTGATCTACCAATGACGTGTCGCCGTCGGTGCACACCCACGTCGGTGCACGTCGCCAAATAGACTTTAGAATTGAATACTGCGCATGCCCTTACCACTTTTGCCGAGCGATCTTAATTCACCGCGCGACCTGTACCTACTCCTGCGTTAAGTTTACATACAAAACTATGAAAATCAATCGACGAAGCTGCAACGATACGATGACACGACGTTACCGCTTCGTGTAAACTGCGAGCAGGCGCTCACCAAGCTTGTCGTGGACTGTAGGCCTAAGCCCCCTCAATCCGTCCGTCCCTCCGTGTATCTGTCTGTATAATAACCTTTCGTTTCTTCGAGATTTCTTTGACAGACTTGTGCAGTCGCTTCAATGCGGCGAGCTCGGCGGGCCGCACGTCGATGGTGATGTCATCGAACTCGACGCTGATGTTGACGGTGGGCGCGCATGCAGTCGTCCCGCCCTCTGCCCGACGCCACGCCTCCCAGAAAGCTTCCGCTTCCACGCTGCAAATGTGTTACGTATGGGTACGTGTATACGTGTAGGTAATTTTCGATATTTCTTAATGAAAATTATTTGTGATTAACTGATCTGCAACATAATTGCTACAATAAGAAAGGGGTTATATGTTGTGTGAAGTCCCAGACTGCTGTTACGTATTAAACCTGTATTGCAAGAGCAATTGTTCCGTTCTAGGTAGAACCATAAATTATCGAGCAGGTGGTGTAAAAAAGAATATACCAGTATTTTACTTGAAGTGACTGCCTCTTTGACCATAACTGGTGGTTACTTATAAGGGTAAACCTTTCAGAAGGTCTTTTTCTTTATTGAAGACAGGTACGAATGGCAAGCAAGACGAGGTTTTCATTTTTTTAGGCTCGCATTTGACCACCATCTCACCTGATGATAAGCGATTATGTAGTCGACGATGGAGCACGCTTACCTAGAAGTGACCTATTCACTGTTGATTTAAAGATCCCAAGTTTAACTATCAGAAAACACAGACTCTGGCAGGGAATTCCACTCCTTGACTGTGCAAACAATAAATAAATATAGTTTTAAAATTAAGACATACCCCAGTATGAGCGGCTGCAGCAGCACATGTCTCAGCTCGCCCGGGGGCCCCGCAGCCACCACCAGCGCGGTGACGAGGAGCCGCGACGTGAGGCACGCGGGCCGCGCGCTGGCGTTCACCTGCAGCGACGCGCTGTCCCAGCTTAGCACGCCCTCGTGCCCGCACACATTGATCTGACCCGTAGTGATCGTGATCGAGTCTATATTTTCGTCCACTGTAAACAAAAGCAAAAAAAAAAAAACAGGTCAAGAGAAGTGAACCGCCCCAGCAGCAAAACCTTTTCCTAAGGCAGCCCCATAGAACGTTTTTCAAGAACTGATTGGTGTTGCTGAGCGGTTCTACAGAAGACCAAAGAACGTTTATAAAACTCTTATTGGCCGCAGTTATATCGTTATTCGCTAATATAGCAGTTCTGTAGTAGCTTCGGCGTACGATGTTTGACATGTAAGATTGATATTACAGTAAGATACGTCACGGTTTACAGTAGTGATTGTGGTTCTTTTACTTTACTATATCACAATAAATCGTTCAGTATTTCGTTCATTCTCATACAGTTGATGTTGTTATAGTGATTGTGTATTACTCTTTTATGACGACCACGAAATAGTAAAATGCGCTAGTAGTAGCGATCCAAGCTGTGCCTGTGTATCTCGTATAATTAATTATTTTTATTTTACAATTTGATATTTTTTTAATTAATTATTTATTTTTTTAATTTTTGTTATATTCTATTTTAATAACACTGGTATTTGTTTAAACGCAATTTTATCACTTACCTATTCTGAACGGAGACCACTCTTAAAATAATTTAATTTAATGTAAGAACTCAGCTCAAGTCAAACCTAATAAAATATTGATTTATACGATCGTAATCTACAAAATATTTCACTAACTAATCACTTTTTTTAGATACGTCTGTGGAAGCTATAATCAATCCTCAACATCTTGAGGGAAAACAGAAAGCTTGACTTGCATAAAAGATGTGATGGCTTGTTGTTATTTAGAGCAGGTTTGCAGTACGAAATTTATTATAATAATAATAATAATAATTATTTATTTTTTTAATTTTTGTTATATTCTATTTTAATAACACTGGTATTTGTTTAAACGCAATTTTATCACTTACCTATTCTGAACGGAGACCACTCTTAAAATAATTTGGACTGGTGGACTCTGAGGTACCGTACTACAGGTATGTGCCCGACCCAGTTCTCGAAAATGACCATGTCACGTTGTACTGGGATCGGTCTATCATTACTGATCGGACTATTATAGCCAATAAGCCGGATATAGTAGTGATAGACCGATTAGCGCGCCGCGCAATGTTAGTCGATGTCACCATCCCACATGACGAGAATCTCGTGAAAGCTGAGAAAGAGAAAAAAATCAAATATCTCGACTTAGCACACGAGGTTGTCGACTTGTGGAATGTGGACTCGGCTGTCATTGTGCCGATTGTCGTGAGCGTCAATGGCCTTATAGCCAAAAGCTTCGACGACCATCTGTCGAAGCTGGCGTTGCGCGGATGGATCAAGGGCCTGATACAGAAGGCAGTACTCCTCGATACGGCTCGTATTGTGAGGAGGTTCCTGTCTCTGGAGCCCTAACCACCGGTAGCTTGGACCCTGCTCCCGACACCGGCGGACAACTATTTTTTATATTTTTAAATGTTTTTTTTTAAATTATTTTTTTAAGAAATGTTTAAAAATGTAAAATAATATGTTTAAATGAGAAATAAAGGTGATAATAATATATATATATTATTATATAATAAATATATATTATTTCAATTAAAAGATCCTATACAAAGCATTTTGGATGACTGTACTTTAGATCCTTGAATTTCTTTTAGTATTTGTTGGAGCTATGGTATTTAAGCCCGTGTTAATTTTCTATTCGGAATAGAAAATTAACACAACCAAATACCAGTGGTTTTAGATGAGTAGTATTAAAAAGGCATAAATCAAATGTTTGACATAAATCTTTACTTTGTTAAGTAGTGAATGTGTCTGGCAATTTGAGTATTTTCTGCGGCCTACCTGATTGTCCTCTCCTTGGTATCTTTTTTGGTTTGCTTAGTTCGCCAAGTAGTTGAGCTCCTTAGTGGTCCTGAGTTGAGCTTTTCGAATACTCACAAATGCTTGCACTGCCTGGACAGGTCCACTCAAATCAGTATGGTTCTTTCTTCAAAAGACCATCTCAGACTAATCAGTATGGTTCTCATGTGATTTGACCATTACATATTTACTGTATGGACTTTAAAAGAGACTTTGACCCCTGAGTTTGTTTCGGTGTTTCTGCTCAGGGTAGTCATTTAGGAAACACCTGGCTCATCTAGTTTAAAACGACGAAAAAAAAATTGGTGTGCTAGTGTTTTTTAAACCAATTTGCAAAATAAATATCATTTATCAAACCCTCTTCTTTATCTTTTTCTGTGCCTTCACATTTCACTTTAGTTATTAAATAAAATAAAAAAGCCTTTTAATTCATTGGTCGAGTTATATGAACATAAATGTATGGAGCAGCAAATTTATTCATAACATAAACACAAAAAAGAAACCGTATATTTTGATACTCTCAAAGATTGAACTTCCTAGAGTACTTCCCGTTGACCCAAAATCTTGAAATTTGGCACAAAGCAAGATCTTATAGTACAAGTATAGAAATATATCTGAAAACATTAAATTTGTTGTTACTTACTAGTGATGTAACGAACGTCTGATTTCTCACATTCGCGAATGCGAATATTGACTGTCAAACAAAGTGCGCGCAAAATTTCATACTGGTTTCACATTTCGTATCAGCCAAGTTTAAACCGAACATAACAGAGCCGTAACAGACTGATTGCACAAAAATTTTTCAGGTAACACAGACTCCGGCAGGGAATTTCGCTCCTACGTAGTGCGCATAATGAGTGTGTTCCCATATCTCTAATAAACCGCTATATTTACTTTATCTTGTTACATTGATATAAGTTTAAATACGAGTAAGACGATGGAATAGATATGGTGAAAACATCCCATATAGTTTCAAAGTGATTTCCGCGTTGTGTTGTGTTGTGCTGACGAAAACCTCAGCTGAGCGAGTTCAATGACCTGTACGTAATAGTCGGCATTGCGTACTAACTACCTTCAGGTTCTTAAAGAAATTAATTACGTACATGCGTAAATTAATACGAATATTAAAAAAAGGTACTCTATTTTTTTATTTTATCATTACAAATCGATAGTGTTTCATGTACCGGATCGAACATTCAAACGCTCAAAATTTAGCGGTGTATAACGCGATAATCATGTGTACTTTCTTATCGCGTTATACACCGCTAAATTTTTACCTACATGACTACTTTCTGTTCTTATATATATAGTGTATAACATAAACCAAGGTCACCTTTTTTTTTCGATGGGAAAAATCATCTTATGACAACCCCAATCCCCGCTCTTGGGAAGAGCGGGAGATAGTGTCAGACTCTTACTGACTAAAAACCTATCCCGTTCCTTCAAGCCTTCATACCGGGGCCCGAGCGCCCTTTCGGATAACCCAGGCCCCAGTAGGCTTCGAGCCAGCCGGGCCCCTGCTGTTGCTGACAACTCCTTGAGGCGCGCGGGAACAGTGCGCGCCGTCGACGACTAGGGCTTGGTCCGGACAGTTACCGAATGGCCGGACAGCGAGCTACCCATTGCTCGCTGTCCGCAAGCCCGCGCCTACGGTGGCTGGAAATCGAGATCGAAATCCCGGCGGCGGCGAGAACGCTGTTGCCTGATGCGTTCGGCCTCCTCCTTAGCGAGCATTACTGCTTCGCAGAAGTCCCCCTCGCTCAACCAAGGTCACCTCAGTTGAGACATTGGTTTGCAACCGTCTGGCTCCCCATTAACAAACAGTATGTATCCGCAGCACTAAAATTTTTCATAGCTTAAAATAACAGTAATTATTAGTATAATAATATGACTCACGCAAGTCGTTCTTTATCTTGTACAGGAAAGGTCTCTCCGCCTCGCAGGTGATCACAGCAGGCCGGCTGAGGTTTAGGTCCAGCTGTAACAAACGTTGACGAGTTTGTATACAATTTTCATTAAACAATCATCATCGTCGACATTCCAACCAATGGACGCCCATTGTTGAACTTAACCGCAAACACCGCCACATCGACCGGCCTTGTGCTGCTCGAAAAAACCAGACTGCCACAACCTCCACAAGGCATTTAAAATACATTCTTTATTTTTTTTTTATATTATATTGAAACTTTTTACATTGAAACAAACGAATACGGAGCGGAGGATTTGGCGCGCATCTTCAACGGTTAGGTTATGCCTATATCATATCCGTCGTACTTCTTTGTGATGGCAACAATATCTTTAGCTTTTTTCATCATGTTAATCAAATCTAGAAAAGCTATGCTTTGATCAATTGCTTTCTATTGTTCTTTTATACTTCTAAATGCAATGTCAGGAAATTATGTTCTAGCTACCGACGTGGGATGCATCGAGATGTGGTGGCGGTAGGTAAGGAACTCACCCCGCTCTCCGTGGTTAATATTATCTGGCTCAAACCTATTTGACACTAATCGCAGGTAGGTATGGCTAACTAAGGAACTTCTTGGCGCAATATAATACAAGTAGCGTCCGTAGTTTGGAGTTTCTGTGACTTCCTTTTGGGACACCGAAGGTTTAGTCTGTACGATTATAGACGAAGTAGTCATGACGGTTGACATACGTCAGGCTTGTCAACATCCGGCAGAATAAATACGCCACATTGCCGCAGGTTAATCTCATCTAGCTAGCGGAGAGTAGTTGCTTAGGCACTGCCTTGTAATCAGGATTATACATCATCAACTTGTTCGGAAATACTCTCTTGTGGAATCGGAAGTGACGTTCTACGAGTATAGATACAATTGCCATTACGGATTTTGAGCGGTTGCGCAGAAGTCAAATATCCGATCTGTTTAGTGGTGCGAAGTGGGACGCGGGGCGGAGAGTGTCAGTGATTGGCTCGACGCGCCATCGCGTCATAGACGTCACTTCTGATTCGTTCCCTGCGTTGCTGCATGTATCTAACAACGAAGACGATTGGCTCACCAACGTATGGAATGCGCAAAGCGATCCCCACTGACAACGAGCGCTCAAGATCCGTTTTGGCTAGTGATGGTCCCGAATGACGAGGACCTCGTGAAAGTTGAGAAAGATAAGCAAACCAAGTATCTGAACTTGGCTCGCAAAGCTGTCCACATGTGCGATGAGCACTCAGCAATCATAATACTGTGGCGCAGCTCAGCTCATCGATAGGCACGTACTGGGATACTTTAGGAATGAAAAACTTTGTAGCGCGCACACTTATATTTTGTAACTTATTTCACCATTTACGAATACATGTTGTCTTTACAAAATCTGTTCCGCACTGAAAAAAACAACCGACACACTTTTTTTCTACTAACTTTCAAAACTATTCTAGAACAGCATAATCCTTCGAATTATATTTAAAAGCCAGTTCGTTGGTTATATAAAAAAAAACAACTCATGCGATCTCCTTTCGATATCACAATACCGTGATAATAGTGGCAGTCAATGCCTTGCTGGCCACGACTCACATCTTTGAACGCTTTCGGTTGGTCAAACGTCAACTTTTGGACACGGGTTGTATAGTTAGGAGGATCCTTTTTCTGGAGGCTTGACCGCCGGTAGCTTGGACCCTGTTCCCGATACCTTTGAGATACTATTTTTTTAATATTTTAAAATGTTTTTTGTTTTTCATTGAATTATTTAAATGAATAAACAAAATATAACAATAACTTACAAGGTGGGTGATAGCCATGCATCTCAACAGATTGTCAGTGGACAGGTCTAGCTGCAGCGGGCGCTCGATGTCGAGCCGCATGGTGCCGCGCGCAGACGTCGACGTTGTGGCGGCTCCAGCTGGAATATTATTGATTTTTTACATTATTTATTATAATTATTCATGTTCAACTTGTCGTGTAATATATAAACTATGTAATAGTGTTTGATTTGTAAGTATATAACCTCATCTAATCGCAATTATAATCTTAATATATCTAGGATTTGAAACGCATCGTACGTCTTTTCTTTCGTTAAACACCCATCCTTACAAACTTTTCTCGTTTAAAACGACGGATGGTCTGAATTTGGAATTCTTGCAGTGCTCAATTTTATATAAGGAAGTCATGTGCAAATTGTTTGTAAGGGCATTTGCAACACAAAGGATATTAGGTTGGCGTGCCTATATTTCGATTACTTATATTCTCTATTTTTGCGACTGAAGGACTATGTATTTATGGTAAACAAATAAATGAAAAAAAAAGCAGTCGTGTTGCCTACACGGTCTGAAGAGGGTTCCACAATTAAAGTGTTCCTGTCTTTTTAAAGACATTAAAGCTACTCACAGTGGATGGGTGTGATCATTTTAAAGGTGGCGAGTGCAGGCGGGATGTCGGTAACGGGGTCGGGCACGCCTTTTGCGGTGGACAGCAGCACGGAGTACCAGCTACTGGGCTTGTCTTTGAGGCCGAGGGCTACACACGTGTTGAACAGGGATAGCTGTGGACGATGGTTATTATTGATTTATTTGACTACACAGATCAGTAAAACAAAGACACGAGTTAGTAACTTATTGTAGAACCAAAGAAGC
The DNA here is from genome assembly GCA_929112965.1 of Mythimna albipuncta. NCBI lineage: Eukaryota > Metazoa > Arthropoda > Insecta > Lepidoptera > Noctuidae > Mythimna > Mythimna albipuncta. Next base: position 36,333,104 of record OV815958.1, read on the forward strand.
AATTTAAGTGACGAATAAAATAGTAAATATAGTGTAGTAGCAGCTAAGTAGTTATGAATAGTTTGTGACCTGACTTAATCGTGAAAGGATATAAGTGTGACGTTTCTATATAAATCAAGTGCATAAACAGACCCACCAACTTATCTGTGAACTGAGTGTTAGCGACACCGACGCTTTAGTGTTGCAAATTAATAAAAGTTACCCATGATTGGGTATGTCAGATAAGAAACTAGGTAAACATATAAACGTAACTTTATTATTTTAAACAATACCTAACATTGTTTTATAATAATACAATGCTAATATAAGTACTAAATAGTCTTCAATAATAGGAAAATTAATGTAGGTAGATACATACATTAGCTTTTTCTCTGGCATTCAATTGATATAATGTAGGTACCCCACTTACAAACGAAATTCAATTCTTACGCTGTTTCCACCATAAAACTCTGGAATTGACTTCCCCTAGACATCAAAAAAGCCGAAAGTAAATTTTCCTTCAAACGTAAAATTCGGAACTACTACTTGAAGTCCTCTGAACCTTAGTTTGTTCTTCGTCAGAATTGTTATTAAGTTCTCTTTAAGATTTGATATTATTTATAAGTTTATTATTTTAGCATATTTATGTATTTTATTATTTATTATATATAAATAACTTATTATGTTTTTTTTTTCCGCTTCATAATTTGTTATTTGTTTATTGTGCAAACCTACCACAGTGATCTCTTATTAACCCAAAGGTTGACTGGGAGAGAATGCCTTGTTGCATTAAGTCCGCCTATGTACCACTACTGTACATGAAGTTTAAATAAATAAATAAATAAATGTTTAGCAAAGTAGGCAAATAAAATTTAATAACTTGCAAATAAACGTTATATTAAAAAAAAAAAACTAATTCTGCATTTTGCATAAGTACTTACTTAGATGGATTCAGCAGTTACAAGCTTGATACAAAAAAACCCATAGTTTAGATATTTGAGTTTTGTTTAAACAAAAGTCAAATATACACTCAAGATGTGTCCTGTAGAACATGAGCTTGTTAATAGACAGAATAAAACAAAAGTTTCATCATCATCATCAACTCGTATATTTCCCCACTGCTGGGGCACGGGCCTCCCTTAAAGATGTGAGGGGTTAAAAAAAAAAAAGTGTGCTTAACAATTAAAAACGTCGTTCCGTGTTTGGCTTCCATCGAGAACGGACGTGTGCAATCCGCGAGCGCGTGCTCTACTTTAGAGTAATTTGCTGGCGTTGCAAAAACGCTGTCATCACGGAAGAGCGAATCGATTTATCAAGGCCTCCGCGATGACCTTGTTACTAATTATAGTGTAAATAAGTGCAATTTAATAATTATCTTATAGATGAAGTTTTAACATAGCTTACAATGAGTGCATCAACGGTTAAAATTAAAACTGATTTGGAAAGGCAGTTATATGACTGTTATATCCGAGAAAAATCAGCGAGAGAAAAGCTGGAAATCCTTGTTAATGACTTAAAGGTTCAGGTACAACAACAACAACAACTCCAGCAACAACTTGGAAACCGCCACCAAGAAAATCATTGCTCCAAGGGTCAAAGTAGTGAGTCTACTAAGGACCTGGCTAAGAGCAACATTAAATTTGCTCAATCCGAAAAAGAAAACGTCTAGTATTGTACTGACGAGGATGAACTCGCTAAAAAAACTGAGTGGATTAGGGCCAAAAGCAGGAAGAAAAGGAAGCTAAACAACTCTCTTTCTCCTCAACAACAACCTGGAACAAGCGCCCAACAACAAAAAGACGCGAAAGAGCCGCCAGTTAAAAAACTACCTCCACCGCCGCCAATCATCATAGAGGGAGTCAAGAACTATCAAACGTTCTACGACTCGCTGATTGAAACGCAACCAGCTGAATCATTTACCGCCAAAATTATGAATGGAGATTGTGTGAAACTCAACGCCAAATCAGAAGACTCTTAAAGAGCGATTGTCAAATTTTTGACTGAAAAAAGCTTCCACTGGCACTCGTATGAAAATAAACAGGCTAGACTAATAACAGTTGTGGTTAAAAAATTACAGTCTTCTTGTCAGCCTGATCGCATTAAAGATGACCTTATAACACAAGGGCTTAAAATAGAAAAAGTTGACTACAAATTCAGCTGGAAGAGTAAAGAACCACTCAATGTGTTCATTTTATCTTTCCATAATGACGAAGATGTCAACAAAATCTACGGCATTAAATATATATTAGGGTGCAAAATTGAAATACACCCGCTCAAAAATCCAAAACTTATTCCTCAATGTAAGAGATGCCAAGCATATGGGCATACTCATAAATACTACAAAAGGGAGCCAAGGTGTGTGAAATGTACTGGAGAGCATCTTACAGCTGACTGTACAAAATCCCCGCAAGACAAGCCAAAATGCGTCCACTGTGGTCTACCCCACTCTGCAAACTACAGAGGGTGTGAAGTAGCTAAAGAGATGCAACTCATAAAAAACAAAAATCATAAGAATTTTGATGTGACAACTTCCCAACAGTCTCCTCTGATAAGACAAGAGAAACAAGTACAGAAAACAATCGTTCAAGCAACTCCCAAACCCACACAAGGAACTAACACTTGTTCTTATACTCAAGTTACAAAGCGAGGCTATTCGAACCTGGAGGATAAAATTAATCAGATACTGAAGTGTATAACGACATTTGACAAGAGTTTAGAAAAGCTAGAATCCAGCACCAAAACAGCTGTTTCAAATAATCAAAATCAACACCCTTAAAATAATGGCATGGAACTCCAATGGGCTCCTCAAACATCAGAATGAGTTACAGGCGGTCCTAGATACAGAAAATTAAAATAAGGCAAGAAGATGCATATTCCGAGCTTAAAACTATAAAAGCTGGGGTACCCCAAGGAAGTGTGCTAGGCCCAATCCTTTACTTGTTGTACACATGTGACATCCCAAAGCTAGAAAACAACACTATTGCGACTTTTTCTAATGACACTGCTATTATGGCTACAGGATCAAATCATAGAGAAGCAGTAGAAAAAGTTCAATTAGCAGTGAACAAAATTTATGAATGGACACAAAAATGGAAGATCAAGCTGAATGAGTCAAAATCAATTCACGTTGACTTCACAAACAAACGGTGCAACTACCACACAATCTACATAAACGGTACGCAAGTGCCTTATGCTAATACAGCCAAATATCTTGGCATAACTCTCGACGCCAAGCTGCGATGGAAAGCTCATGTCAAAAAGAAAAGACAGGACCTCGACATACGCTATAAAAGCATGTATTGGTTACTCGGAAAGAAATCCTGATTATCAATACACAATAAGATAACTATTTACAAGCATATTTTGATGCCAATTTGGACGTATGGTATCCAACTCTGGGGCTGTACTAAACGGAGCAACATCAAAATAATACAACAGTTCCAAAATAAAGTACTCAGGGATGCTGTAAAAGCACCTTGGTACATCAGAAATGACGACCTCCACCATGACCTCCAAATGGAACTCGTCACCACCATCATTCAAAAATTTGCTGAAGCCCACGAACACAGACTTCACCGACACGTGAATGTTGAGGCTATACAGCTGTTAGACAATACGGACCTAGTGTGTTGATTAAAGAGAACTAAACCTTTTGAGTTAGTGTAGTGTTTAGAGTATAATAGTGATCAATGCTGTGCTATGCATATTACACATGAACAAAGTGTTTTTATCAATATCAGACTCTAAGAAAGTGCTACGGACTTCTTTAAGTGCTCAAGGACGCTATTCTTAGTTTAAGCAAAACCGTATAAAAATAAGTTAGAGTTAAATTACTTATTAGTCTTTTAGGCTAGATTGTTATCAATTATTAAGAAATTTATTCTTAATAATAAGGAAAAAAAAATAATAATAATAAAAACAATGAATTAAAAAAAAAAAATGCTTATGGCTGTTGTTTATCAGTATTAATAGCAAGAAAAATAAATAATTACCACTATATAACAAAATAAATTGACTAACGAATCGATGGTGGTCGGGGTCTTTTTTATTTATTTATTTTTTTAACTCATAGCTGTATGTAACAATGAATGAAAATGCACGTATAGTATACCTGTAAAGTTTTCTGTGTTTTCCTCTTCCAGTAATAGACGTTGGGCTGGAACAGCGTGACTTGTAGTAGCGGTATGGTTTCTGCATTCGTCTGTAGGTCACATCATTATCATTTATTTAATATCTCTATTTATTTATGTTATCGATTGTCCAAAACAAGTTAATTAATTAATAATAATAATGTTTATATAAAGAAACTTAGACACAAGTTACAAAATATATTAACAGGCCAGTTTAGATCAATATATGTGGTGTAGTCATCTGTAGTCGAACTAGGCAGAACCTGTATTTCGACTATAAGTTGATGAAATATTATTGATGAAATATGATGATGATATTACGTTAAAAAATGTATTTACTTTATTTAACACTTTTGCAGCCTTGCTGATTCAGTGTTGTATTTGATAGATGAACTAACAATGTGCAAAATTTAAAAAAAAAAAAACCTTGGCCGCTCTATTACTGCTGTGTTGTGAGTGCGTTCACAAATATGTAAACATACATGCAAAAAACACCCAGATCCAGAACAACTATCAGTCAATATTTATTCCTTGCGGGAATCGATCCCGCGACATGCAGTGCAGCAGTCAATCACTCAAACACTGTGCCAACCGTGCCGTCAATTTAGTCAAGGCACAAGGTCCAGCGGTCGACCACGTTACGTAGGGACCTTATGACAGCATCAGCGATCGGCATTGCCGTGGCCGAATTCTGAGCCAGGCAAGGAATTTAACTCATTTTGCCATCGATACGATAAGAAGAACTAATGTCGTGTGTGCGCGCGCTTGGCGTACGGCTGTTTCGTAGATCCCATTAAGTCAATAAGTATTTTGCGAAAGTGTTAAAAGTGGTGCGCTTATATATCAATAACGGTGAAATGCAAGAAGTGTAATAAGGTTTTATCTGCAGCGAAAGATGAGACCAGTAAATGCATAGGTTCTTGTCAATCTTCCACAAAAAGTGCGTCACAAGAACTACCTTCAAAAATGAAAAATGTGAGGATTGTGTTTCCCTGCCCGGATCACATCCATGTTCGCCTAGTGTTGAAGAACCAGATATAGCATTGACTCTGGCAGCTATGAACAGGAAAATGAATGTGGTGTATAAGATGGAAAAAAAGCTGAGTGAACTGGCCGAGCTGGTTGATTTTGTTATAGAAAAGTATGTTAATCTAATGGCCAATCAAAAATCAATTGAAACAAAAATTAAATCCCTACAATAGGGTATCTCAAGCTATAAGGGCGAAATTGTTTTTTCCGATTTTGATTACGCATACCCTCTATTTTTTTTCTATTTGACCCTAAGAACTAAAATAACAAATATTATTGGTATCGGAAGACGATAACCCGTGCCGACTTGATGTCAAACTTTTAGAAGAAAGTTTGTATGAAAACTACAGAGGAAATTTTAGAACTTAATTTTTATTCAGAAAATAAAACATTGCTTTACCTGTATCTTATATTTTTCAAGTATCTATTATAACTAGGACTTAATCTTTCCAAATTTAGGTTTTTACACTCAGGCTAAACCTATCTATCTGTTAAAATATGCTTTTGTTCGTTGTTCCTCTTCAGTAGTGACTTTGCTGTGAAAGTGCTCTCAGAGTCAGCACCTGTTTTGTAGCATGTTGTAATGCATTACTAGACCATGAACTGCATTCTAAACTGCTGATGCCTATTTACTTCCTGTAAAGTAGTCCAGTTTTGGCACCACGACCAGTTGTTCTATAGGACGGTATCATTATACGAAATAACTATCGAAGAGACATTATTCTTTACATTTGCGCACATCTAAAGCCGAAAACAGTTTATCATCTGTGTCAATCGACAGTTTATAATCGTACCAGTACCTGCCATGTTTTGGAAATCGACTTTAATAGCTCCTGCGCGCTCTTTTTTTTATTCTCCGTACAAATTATTTGAATTGAGGACTTGCTTATGGGAAATTCGTCAGTGTTGTATGCAACTGTCCCAACAGTAGCTTTTAAAGCAAAAATCTGTGTTTATTATTGTTAACACAGAATTGCTCATATTTAACTGTTCTATACTCAAAGTTGCAACTGTCTTTGGAGTGATAAAATTTTTCCCCACGGAACTTTTATATATGAATCGTATTTAAGATTATGTGCTTTTGCACGAAAATGTAAATTTTAATGTCAACGGCTGACATTAGAAATTGGAAATGATAAAAGCCTAAGTTAATGCAAATAATGAACAGCGTTTATGGTAAACGACCTAACATTGAGTCTTGGGGCACCCCAGTGGTAACAGTGATTGGAAGCCTTTTTTTTTGTGTCCTGTTGTGTGACTATTGTTGTATATCTTGAAGTTATAACCGTATTTCAGCCACGACTTCAGCATTAATACAGATAGAAAAGGACAACTTGCATTGTGTAAAGATTTATCGAGTTTGATTTTCTCACTGTTAGCACTTGACCCTTTTAGTACAGGCTCACCGTCAGGAAACGGTATGGTTAAAAGGTCATGTCTACGGGAAGTTATCATTCAGTTTCATTTCATATTCCTGAAAGATTATAAGTCTACTTTGTACTTTGTTTTGCATGAAGATTAAATAAATAAATATCAGAGTGTTACCAAGACTGGCAGTTCTAGGTTGGTGCGGCCTGCGTGGTCGTGGCGCACAGTTTCCGAGAGGCTGCGAGTACTGCCCGGCGACAGCTCAGTATCGGAGTTCTTCCGCAGGCTCTGGTTTTGTATGTTTTCCTGTCAACATTGCGAAGTCTTTGTAGAAACCACCAGGTGTTTTGTGTGAAAATCTTAATACGGTTCATAGAATACATATTCTTAACTTAATTAACTTAATTGTAACACATGATATTTATATATATATATATATTGTATGTATTTATATATTGTATTTATTCATAAATGTATATATGTACTTGTATATTTTTTTTATTTTTTTTCCCCCTTAATTAATTTGTCCCTTGATTTGCTTGAAGCACACCGCAGACTACCCCCTTATCTAGTTTAAGTTCTTATATTCCATCCCAAGGTTGTCTGGAAGACATCGCTTTCAGCGATAAGACCGCCGCTGTGCACATAGGTTTAAGTTTCTGTGAAATTGTTACTATTTTGGTGTACAATAAAGTTTATTCTATTCTATTCTTACAAAGTTTCAACAGTATAGCTCTTTTAGTTTCGGAAAAAAGTGGCTGTGACATACGGACGGACAGACAGACAGACAGATTTACAGACAGACGGACAGGCAGAGAGACAGACATGACGAATCTGTAAGGGTTCCGTTTTTGCCATTTGGCTACGGAACCATATTATATACTATACTATATATATATAATATACTACCATTGACAGAAACGAATCACTGCAAAACCGACTTAACGCAGGCTTGCCTGCCATACCGCTAGAGTGTAATTCAAGCCTGCGTAGGCGAGGCGGGGTGGGGCGGTCCGCGAGCTTTGGAGATGAGCGTTGAAACCAACTGCGACAAGCTCGCGTGGGGCCGGAGCCACGACAGAAACAAGGCTTGTTGATTATTGCATGCCTGCTTCCATACCGCATGACTGTCATGCATGTTGCATGCTTATAATTAAATAAAATAATGTTATTAGTCGGGTAGCTCCTAGGAATGATACGAGAGTGGACTGTATAACAAGATTTATAATAAAATATGTAAATATGAATGATGACAACTGTTACTTACCCTCAACAAATCCATGGTGGCCATAGGTTTGTCAGCGGCCTTGGCGTCCATGTTGTCTTGCGGCGGGCGCAGCGCGGCCATTTCTTCGCTGTTGTCGTCCAGCACTTGCAGCGACAGATCGATCACTCCCATCGTTATGAAAATTTCCAGGAATTGGGATACGTCCGGCCTTCACAATTAAACGAGGAATAAAAAGAAACAGTAACGGGAGTAGGCAGAAACTATTGTGAATAATAATAGTGTGAATTTCTAATCGGTTCAAATCCGTACAAACGACGATCACGAATATAATGTAACTAAGAAAACCTTTTATTTAGTAAGTGTCTTTTCACATCAGTCTACAGGCTTACCAAATTTTAATGTATTCATAATGATAGGTACAGGTACCCCTTGTATTATATGTGAGTTCATATTACTCACGTTTCCACGAAGACGACGGAGACCGACTTTCGGAAAGCTGTTTCGTCAGTCAACAGTTTGTGTCTGGACGACTCGCTCTCCAGACCAGAGTCGGACGCCATGCGGCCTAACTCCTGGTGAGCGTGAATGTGAATGCCGGCCCGCTTATCCCCTGGAATAAAACAGGACACAGGTTCTTGACACGTGTGATACTATTTGTAGGCTCGCACTGTATGACCACTGACTCTTTTTTATACCAGTGCTGCGTTAATCTTTTTAAATATCGCAGCATATGCTGAGTTAGGCGCCTTTTTGACCTTACACAGATTTTAAAGTTATCTAAAAACCGTTATCATTATCCGTTATTTGTTGTTAAGTTTTTTATTGTATTCTAATTCTGCTGTTTTTAAATTTAAATATATGTGTGAGGTACGAATAAACTTTTTTCTATTTTTGTTTTTTCTTCTTTCTATAGTAACAGTAGTATGGGCGACGATCGAGTACGCTTGCCTAGAAGTAAGCTATTGACTCTTGACTGAAAAAGCCCGCGGGTTACACAAGGTTACATTCTGGATACGGTTTTTCGTTGCGGGCAACGATGCATGCGTCCGACTACTAGATGTAAAGATGCTACTGGAACCGAATTATGCTGGCTTCGTCTCCCTCTCTCTCTCTCTCTCTCTCTCTCTCTCTCTCTCTCTCTCTTACACTAAGTGAATCTTTGTTAGGAGTGGAAAAAAAGCATAATACGCATTAGAATGGTCTTTTTTAATGGTATTGTTACGCCATTAAACGTGAACACGCCATATCTCCGAGAAAATAGCGAGTAGCACGTAATAATTAAAACGCATTGCTGTTCGAAAGGTCTAGAATAGTTGGACGTAGCCAGGCTTAGAAAAATCTCGAAACATCCACAAAGTAGGCACCACTAGTAGTTAGGTACTTATCTCCCGATAAGGGAAATGGTACTTTCCGGCTTTAACAATAGAGTCGAAATTCGCATGAAAGTGACTCTTAGTGCCACTAGCAATAAAAATGATTTGTGACTTTGAGAAGCGATTCAATTGTTCTGGATGTCGGTATCTAGACTTTTCTTGGCTCCGCATATAAATACGAGCCCCTCGGCCGGAAGCGAGTCCTCACGTCAAGCACATAGCGCCCTGGCACGCGCGGCTTCCTGACGCGAGGCGCTTCCCACGCCACCTCCTGCCGGACGCGGCCAACCCCACCGGACTTGACTCCTGAGTGAGCCGCATTCACCTACACGCGACTCACTCAAGCGATATAGACTCTACAACAGCACTCGCACCCGGTGCGCGTTGTGTGCTAAGTTAATATAGGCATAACGTGCACCAGCCCACACACACTCACGACTCTACAAACACTTAACCCACGTAGCAGGCGTGTAGCGCGGTTACACGCCCTTGCTTGCTTACATGAGCGGTGTTACACCTTCAATGCCGCTCACACTCTCACTACGGCCCCTGAGTCTGAAGCGTGACCGGCTAGACCTGGAAGCGTGACGGACGGGGGCCAATCATCCTCAGTGGGAGCGCCATCAAAGCCGGCATTCTCGTCGCTGGTCGTCCTTCGCTGGGCTTCCTCCGGGTAACCGGGGGTTCCACCTGGCGGGGGACTGACCGCCGAGATGTCGTGAAAAATCGGCACTGCAGGAGCAGTGCCGCGGCGCCCTCACTGAACACATAGCAGCTACACCCAGGCAAGCTGCGTACACGCGCTTGCCACAAGGTCGTCGCCCACGTGGCACCCCAACGCTGGGTCCGTATTTACGGGCCCCAACCCCGATACCGCGGGATAAAGGCAGTGCCTACACCCCGCCCGCCGCGCCCCCTTGCGGGGACGTAGCGAATTCCCGGAGGAAGCGAGTCAGTTGTGATTTCGACTGCGATCAAGAGCGAACTACCTAAGTGTGTGAAGTGATTTTACCTAACGAAATAAAGCGATAGTGTAACGGTACTCTAGTGTTAATTGCGATTCGGATTATTGTTGACTGGGCTAATTTGTTATTGTTTGTGGTGAATAAAGTTGTCTATTAGTAAATCGGCATTTGATTACCCACGTACGTAACAGTATTTTTTACCCCCTCTCTTTGGTAACCTAGTTTTAATCTAAAAACCGGGCAAGTACGAGACGGACTCGCGCACTGAGGGTTCCATACAAATTTACCTATAAAAACAGTTAAATTCCCGAATTGGTTCCGCATGTTTTTCTTTTTTCATAAGTTTAAAGGCCCGCTGACCGAAAGATATGGTTTTAATTTCAACTCGAGACCTCCACGCATTCCCGAGTCTTGATAGACAGACAGACAGACGGACAACAGAGTGATCTTATAAAAGTTCATTTTTTTTTCTTTTTGAGGTACGGAACCCTAACTAAAATAATAGGTAACTACTTCTTTTTATTTTCTGATTTTGTCTGTTTATCTGCGACATTTTCATGAAACACTAATTTTATCAAAATGTCACACGAAGTCGTCGATATACGTGATGATGGTCATAAAAGCCTATGGCTTGTTAGTTGAATCCACACTAATATTATAAATGTGAAAGTGTATGTGTGTGTCTGTTTGTCCGTCTTTCACGGCAAAACGGAGCGACGAATTGACGATCACACGAGTTCCGAGTTCTTTTCTGTGTTCTAAATCACGAAAGGGGAACCGTGTTACCCCGAATTTAACGCGACCGAAGCCGCGGGCAAAAGCTAGTCTATATTAATATTATACAGTAAAGTTTCATCAAAATTCGTTTTGGAGTTTTGGGTAAAAGACTAAAGACTCAGTAACTCCTTGGCAAGACTAATATCACATTGTGTGGCCTCTCGGTATGTTATGATGGTCACCACGGGCCGACCTCGGCAAGCATGGCTCAAGCTAAAAGATCAACCTGAAAGGCTGTTACTATGGTATGCATCCGTAGTAACAGCCTCCTTCTCCAACTGTGCATCTGAGTCAGTATATTACCAGTTACGTTATCGAAGAGTGCAGACTCGGTGGGAGAGTCGATGTCGTTCATGATGAAATTTGCATACGGGCACGTGCCGCGCTCGTCCACGCCAATCACTATACTCTCCGCGAAATACCTGGTGAATAAGAAACAAACATTTAAAGTGAAGCTGTCCGTTTAAAAAACAAGTTTGCAATGATAATTTTTTCATAACAAGCTTCTAAAGCGCGGTATATACGTAAATAAGTATATATTTCAATAAGTATTAATTACATAATTAATACTCATCAAGAGTATCCCAAAAAGATAAAACATGATAGGATTATCTTATTGCGCTTATTACTGAGTTCCTATGGCCATCTCAGCAGATCATCAGATCAGTCATAATAATATTGCATCGTCATCTCATTTACACACGTATTTCAGCTCAATCGGTAATCGGGAAGTAAATCAATTTTAATTGACAACATTTGACAGGTAAAACTAAATAAAAGCTTGTAAAAAAGAGCATGGGTCTGACGATAACAGCAAGTAACGCCGTCGTGGATGTGCGGCATACAGTACAGTACGACCGCGAGAACAGTTTGTGTGACAAATATGGAAGAATTATTTTAAAAGCGTATATATCGTAACGTGACGAGATGACCTAGACGCCCATTGCAATATCTAATCTAAAATAGAATATCGTTTATTTATAAATGTGGCACATTTGAAGTTAAATACATAAAAACAATCATAACGTTAACGGTTGGACCTGTATTTCAGGCTAGAAAGTACTAGAAACCTTAAATAATTAATTAACAATTAAAAAACTCACTATATAACTAAAGGGTTATGGCGCACTACTCATACTTTGGCCAACAGTGGACAATATATTCAGACAACTTCATTTCATAGTTTTTTTTTTTTTTTTTTAATAATAAACCTATTACAGCTTTTACAGGTTTAACTAAAAGTTGGAGGAAATGAGTTAAATCAGTTTTAATTGTTACACTATTTTATGATTAGATTCAAAATGGCGGATGTAACACAGAACATTAAAATTATATCAGATTATTTAATTTGTAAAAGAAAACATTTTTTATTCATTTATTCACAATATCTACTAGGAATCATTTTGCAAATAATTAAAACAACCATTGAACTTCACTCAATAAATCTCGTCCACCAAAAACCCCCAAACATTTTAAACGACGAAATTAATTTCTTTTTTTTAATAATATAAGCAAAATAATTGTGTTTGGTACGCATTTTTATCGATTAACCAAATACTTAAAATTGGTATAACAATGATGTTTATTATTTCTCTAATCTCGTAATTTTTATTTTTCCGCCTGAAGGACTATTCATGGTCAAAAAATAATTTAAAAAAACTTGAAAATGGTTGCAGGAACCACGGAAACACCGAATTAATGAATTTACTTATTGTTTAATAATAAATATCCGAACTTTTACTGTCGTGATATTATTTTAATAATTATTTCTAGAAATTATTAAGATTTTTAATATAAATAATAATCTTGTCCGCGATATTAAGAAACGCTCGGCCATATCTTGGCCAACTCCTTCAATTGACTAAAAGCAAAGCATGTTTTATTTACAAACTAAAAGAAGATCTTCTGTCTTTCCGTAAGAGATGCTGAGTAAATATTGTACAATCATCTTTTTACAGCTACAATAATTTAATTTATACAAACCTAATTTTCTATTTAGTCTATTAATTGGTACAGAAATAAGCCTAAAACGTGAAAAACCTTTTGAAGTGTAGAACATAATATGTATGCTTTCTTATTTTAGTAAGTACATTCCTTTATATGTATGCTAAGTTAGGAATATACCTCATATGCGACGATTCAATGTAACATGAATTGCACTCAATAAATAGTACTTAAAGTATGTGGTTGTTTCCTTGAGACCACCTCTTTAGGAACCCCAACATTACGTGGCGACCCTGACTTGGGACTCTGCCAAGGGGATTGTTAGTTATAGTTGCATAATTAGAAATTTGCAAATATAATGTGTCACTCAACCGCGGAAAGGGAAGAAGTTTTCCTCAGTCAAAACGCCGCTGGAGGTAACAATGCCGCCACGTTGATGAAAATCGGAAGACAGGTGGAACTTCTTAGCATCGTGACCTACATTGTTCTAGCCATCATGGGAGTTGTAGCAGTCTACGTTGAGAATGTACAAAAGCTGTAATCGCACATGGATCCAACAAGAAATTGGGATGAGTACCATACAGAGGATAAGGTCATCCATCAGAGAGCGCAGTGAAGGCACCGAAAATAAATCATAATTCAGTGAATAGTGAGAACTATCATATTTTATAACGCAAAAATTAAAAGGAGCTAGAATCATGCACGGACGGACACCTCATCATAAGACACTAAACGGAAACAAAGTGCAACGTCGGATTTCATTTTTTTTAGTTTTATAATATAGAATGTGTTATATGTATTCTATTATTAGATTAAGGAATCTTTATGCTATGATTGATATTCTAGAACAAAATTATGACTATTTAGTAGACTTACGAAATTATTTAGTAAAAAAGGGATAATCTAAATATAAAGGTAATGTTATTTCAACAAAGTGGGAACAAGTAAAAAATGCGTATGAAAAATGCTGTAAAATATTTAAAAAAATGAAAAAAGCGAGGATATTCATTTAGCATCGGCGATGGAATTATATCAGAAAACCAAAAAAAAAAAACGAGGAAATAGGAAAATTGTGTATTTTTCCCGTAGCAAAAGAATAAGGTAAAATGGATTTCGACGCTGGCGAAGGTGGCGTGTAGTTTGATTCCAGTAATAGACGGTGTTGAGGACACTACCAAGCGGTTGATAGACTCTGTGGAGTCGTATGCTGGCATGCTAGACGGCCCAGGTAAGGCATTATTAATTACTTTCGTTCTAAAAAGTAGACTGAATGAGAACTTAAAACTAAAAAATTCAAGCTTATACAAAAGCGTTCAAGATTTAATAGATGATTTGTGAAAATATCTTTTACCCAAAAAGTCATTTATAGTCATACCAAAACAGCTTCAAAAAATTCAATAGGGCTCGAGATCTATTGAAGAATTTGAATCTGAGGTAGAAAAAATATTTACAGAGCTGACGATAACCCAGGCGGATGGAAAATCTGAGACATTTTCTATTATAAAACCGATCAATGAAAGTTTTGCTATAAAACGGTTTTCAGATGGCCTACGTAGCTCGAAACTGAGCACCATCGTCTCAGCACGCGGCTTCAGCAGCTTAAAAGATGCCATACAAGCAGCGAAAGACGAAGAGTGCACGTCTTTCCAACCATCAGGCAGGGACTCAAACTGTAACCGTAATAAAGTGTTTTAACACTGTTTTTTAAAACAGTTTTGACAGAAAAACACTTTTAAAAAGTAACAGATACAATAATGTTACCGAATGAATCTGTAACCTTTTATATGTGTTATGGCGTGCAACCAAATCAAACTGTAACCTGTTTATATGTGTTAATAAGTGTTAATATGTGTAACTGAATTAATCAGTTTTAGTGTAGCTTTGTAAATTGTAACTTTCGCAACGCTGCGTTTACCTGTTTTACTTATTAACACTGTTAACACTTTTATATCTGTTACAGATATGTTAGGGTTACACTTTTGTAAGTGTTTGGTTGGTGTTACATATTTGATTCTGTTACCAATTCAACATGTAACAATTATAATTCTGTAACCTTTATGAAGGTGTTTTTAAGTCCCTGCCATCAGGTAATATAATGCATGTATCTCGAAATGGACGAGTTTCACATAATAATAGGCGATCACAAAGTTATCATAGGGGTACATTCCGTGGTCAATATGGTAACAATTACCCGCGTGATACCAATCTCATAACAGTTACAACCGAGCACAAAGTTCTCGTGGAAATAATAGACCAAATAAAATTATCACTCATCATTTAATAATAATAGGGGTAATAGAGGTTCGAGATATGCTAGGAACTGGGGACGAGGACAAAATACGTTCTCAGCAGAGCGGAAAATACGGATACACCAAACCAGTTTTTTCGAGCCTAAGCATTTTGTGTTATCATACCAAGGAAATGCGAAGTACATAACCTTTTATATTAATAATACTAAATATTATTGGCTTATTGGCAAAATGGACGTTACCAGAGTTAAAACTTTGTTGTCTGAATTAAATCTTAATTATTTAGATGGAGAAGAAAACCAATCAATTAAAGCAATATGTACGAAGTATTCAGATGTTTTCTATTTAGAGAGAGATAAGTTAAGAACAACGAATATACGAAGTGCAATCTATTGTTGTGAAACATACAAAGATATATCTTGAAAAAGTATTACGAAAAGATTAACGAAAAGCTGGTGAACAGTCAGTACGTTGCAAGACTTGTTTAGAAAATCTGTGGGATAGAAGAAGCGGTAGAAATTGGCTACTTTTAAAATGATTCTCTGAACTCTTTCATGAGGTAACAAATGAGTTTTTAGTGCTCCAGCTTACGAGGTATTACAGTACCTAATCACAATTACAATCAATTGACAGTTTGTAATCTATTACTCTTGGGATGAAAATGTACTCTTTTAAGTCTGACCTTGGATCACTGGTAGCCTCGAGGAATTCCAAAGCCAGCTGTTGAAGCAGCACGAGGTGCGCGACGGTGACCTCTAGGCTGCAGTCCGACACCAGGTTCAGCTCGACAGCCGGCCCACAAGTCAGCGCGCCGCTCGTGAACAGCGGAGGTGCGAAGATGCAGCTCAGCTCGATTCTGGAAAATAAAGTTATTTAGCTTTTTTACTATCTGTATAAATCTACACTATATTGTGTAAATCTACACTATATTGTGTAAATCTACACTATATTGTGTAAATCTACACTAATATTAAAAGAGGTAAAGTTTTTTTTTTCTAGGAGGTAATCTCTGGAAATACTGGTCCGATTGCTAAAATTTTTTTCATCAATAGAAAGCTGCTTTATACCTGAGTGACCTAGGCTATATTTTATGTACGCGGGTAAAGCTGTGGGCAAAAGCTAGTTTTTGCATAAAGTATATGACGACGCTGGGTTCCATTTCGATTGTCCTAGAATTCTTTCAAATACCGTAAACGCCACGCTACGATATCGTACCTCTCTATTAACACCTACCTTTTAAAACTGCTATTAAAAAATATAATCCCATTCCTCTTATAATAATTATAGAGAATTATTCTCCATAAAGTCGTGCGACACTTTTGATAACTCTTTTCCTTTAGTTTTCTTTTTTCTTTCGACAGACACGGGAGCCCATATTTCGGCGAAGGAACTTCTTATGTCAAACGCGCTATATGCAAAGTATGTGATCTTTGCGATTGTGCAAAATGTAATAATTTTATAAAATCTTAAGTTATTATTATTAACTAGCTTTTGCCCGCGCGGCTTCGCTCCCGCTCTTCCCTACTCCACCCTACTCTACCCTAACAAACTTATGTACGAGTTGAGTGTGAAATAAAACAACCGAGTACTAGATACTGATCTAATGCCATCTAAACAGCGGACAATCTTAACACAGACTTCTAATTTGACGCCAACGCCATTCTAGTTAGAAATGTGTAACTAACACATACATTTTTTGGACTTAAATCTTGGTGAGCGTACTTTGAAAATGCATGGTTCTAAACACTTGTCCTTTATAATATGTAATATTATTGGCAAATACTCACAATTGAAATAGAGGTAGCTTTTCGTTGTTCGCTTTTTTAAAACACACACTACACTTAACTGTCGAGAAAGAGAACCAACTTTCTATTGGCGTTTTATCAAAATTAAAGAATTAAATAACAGCATTCAAGTGCTTTTGAGAATTTTGATGTTTTTATAGCCCTAGCCAAGTTATTTGAGTCATAACCTGATGTATTCCAAGCATTGTTATTAACTTTTCTGAGAAATATTCAAAATAGTATGTAAAGTTACGAGATTATATTTATCTCTAAAACTCAAACCCTACCAATGGCCAATTTCGATTCCACACAATAATATCCACACACAACCACAAGTATAGTATCCGAATTCATAAACTGTAAAATGACGGAAAACAAAAAAAAACTATCAAAACAATAATAAATTATGTACGTACAACACGATAACCGATCAAAGCAAATTTGAACTAAGTACATAATTTGTAGTTCATACAACTTTATGCTTCATAGAGAGCGCCTCGTATTATAATGTGCGTAAAAATTTATGTCATTAATGAATTTTCCAAAGCCCAGCTTTTTTTAAAACAAAAATGTTCGATGAGCATTTGCACACAATAACAAATTACACCCACACTCACTCAAAATGTGACGTCTTTATATCAAAAGTAGAAGATAAAGCCTCATAAAAGCCTTTGAAGCAGAAAAAGACAACAACACATTAGTGTTCATCTCTTTCTTTTATTAAGTGTTAGAGTGAGATCGGAGAGATTTCGCTCAGAATGGCATCCTCGCTTCGCCCTGGTATCGTCTTAAGAATGATTTTTGAATTTCGCACAACAAATTGGCAACTTAGCGTAACGGCGTAAGCGCGCGAAGTTTAAAGTTTAGATTTTTGTGATAATTAATTGATTGGTCGTGTTCTATGATTTAGGTGAGGTTTTGGTAGATCAAGCTGGGCTTTTTGGCTTGTACTGCTTGCACGTTCCTGCCTACTAATCGGTCAGTCACCTTGATGCGCTGGCGTCGCGTCATACGTGTTCTTGTAACGAAATTCGGCAGTGCGGACGTAATTATCTTTACTAGATGGAGTATCAATATGCTAATGTCAAGTACACGGAAATAGTGCGAATGCTTGTTAGGTGTGATGACAATGTTTCGAAAACCCGCTTACTATAGCTACGAGAACAATGCGCGGGAGGCGTAAGTAGATACGGCAAAATACAGAATTGAAATGTGCTAGACAGAACCACGAAATCTTAAAGGTTCGTTTTCAATAAATGTGTATAACAATAAATGTTTGGTAAAAGTCGTAGAAAGTTGTTGTTTATGATGTAGTTATACAGTCGTGCAGGTTGTTAGTGTTTTACAAATAACCCTGTATAGATTTATCTTTATTCCAAAACAGTACGTAACTTATAAGCTAAGCCCCACAAACCGATAGAACAGGTAAAAAAATAAGCAAATCTCAATTCAGGTCCCTAAGAAATAATATGGTCGATATAAATTAAAAAATAATGTCCATAACAGAAACTAACCAAAACTGACGTAGAACTGAAGACTGAAGTGGATAATATTATTTCGAACCAGTAAACCGGTATCACATTATGTATACAAGGTGCCGTTTTGAAACTGCACAATATTTCAGGAGGTTGTAATAAAACTCATAAAAAATCATATAAAAATACGATACTTGGTCAATTAATCAGTAATACTTGCTATTTTATTTTTAGGGTTCCGTAGTAAACTAGGAACCCTTATAGTTTCGCCATGTCTGTCTGTCCGTCCTCGCTTAATCTCTGTGACCGTTCCGTTAGCACTAGAAAGCTGAAATTTGGTACCAATATGTATATCAATCACGCCGACAAAGTGGTAAAATAAAAATTGGAAAAAAATGTTTTATTAGGGTAGCCCCCCTATATGTAAAGTGGGAAGTGATTTTTTTTTTAATTTCAGCCCTAATGTTGGATAGGTATTTAGAAATGAATAGGGGTTTACTAAGTTCATTTTTTGATAATGTCAATAATTTCGGAAATAATCGCTCCAAAAGTAAAAAACAATGTGTCCCCCCCCCCCCCCTCTAACTTTTGAACCAACCAGTTCTACAAAATAATGTCTTAAATTTCGCTATTTAATTATTCACTTTTAAGCATCATTTCAATGTGAAAATCTTTTAAAAATTCACGTTGACTTCGCGTCGATAGGTACTTATGTATCAGCTAATGAATAAAATGTTAGGCCGAGATCAATAAACCTTATCGAGGCGTCCGTGCCTCCGTCCATGGGTATCACGCAGCGAGCGCGCGCGAGATTTAGATAGGCACTGGTACATGAACGTACCTACCAGACGCAGTCTGTAGGTAATATCATTCTCAAGGTCAGTTTTCCGTAATAATTTCGTTTTTACTTGTCGATTAAACTGATGGATGTAAAATTTCCCTTCCTACTTTTTAATGGGCTGAGGACCGACAAAAATACTTCAAGATAATTTGTGCTAGTTACGTAGATAGGGGTACATCGATGGCCGTGGGGGCATTTTTGATTGGTGATTTATGAAACTATCGTTGCATGTGTGCGTTTGTGTGTGTGAAAGCGCGGTTATAAGGGAGGTATCAGACTAGCTGCGTTTTAAAAAAGGTAGTTCACACATGCCGATTTCCATAAATAAGGAAAAAAATAATAATAAAATACCTACTCATTTTATTATTGATTCGGGTCGAGAATCACTAACATAATTACCTCCTGAAATTTTTTACACCTTTAAAACTGCACCTTGTATATCCGTACTTATCCAGATTCACACATCCGTAACATATCTCTGGTCGATATACATATAACATTTATGATGTGAATTAAAGTTGTATGAAATACTCACGGGAGCAGTATAGGCGTCATTTTCGGCGTCTCGGTTCTTTTCTGGCTCCACTTTAAGGCCGGGTTCTCACTAGTCGTGCCCTTTTTGGACTCAGCTGCGACCGCCTGTTGATATAAAGATAACCATTTTAAGGATCTGTTAGCTTTATGAAAAAATAACGAAACTTTTGCAGAAAAACGGTTATTTAGTGTGTAAATATACAAGGTGCAATCAGCTCCTTATTTTGAATCATGTTCCAGTGAAAATTTCCCATTTTTTTTTCTTGTTTTCAATTTCTGTTGCTTTATTTCAATGTAAAATTACATTCTCTGTACCCAGAACTCCAATAATATAAACAACACAGCAAAAAACATAACCCTTCTTGCAGTCGGGTAAAAAGAAAACAGCAATGGATGTTAAAATTCTCTAATGAAGGACACATGAAATCAGCTGTTCAATTTCTGCCTAGCTAGAGTTTTTTTAACCCAAACAGTACAGAAGACGCTCCGATTTGTGTAATAATAATAGCTGCGTCCCTTTCTGTCATATCGGATGATCGCCGATCATCGTTTGCACAATAAATTTGCCCAATCGCAACAGTGTTGCCAAATTACTCTTTAGACCCTAATTAGTGAACGAAAAACGTTTTGACTTTTCAAAATTAGAAGCGATTTCCATAACATAAATACTCGTAGTAAACACGAAATTATATTACCCAAATGGAGATTAGTCAAGACCAGTAAGTCATTTTTAATAAATAGCATACGCTTTTATAACAAGCTACCAAAAGCGGTGACTGAACTTAGCGAAGGAAAGTTCAAAACCCATATTAAGCGTGTCTTAACCAAAAAAGCTTATTACAAGGTTAGAGACTATGTCGAAGACACACTTGTTTGGCAATGACTACCTCTGCACTTGTGGCCCCCTGGTAACTCATAATATTGTGTGAATGTATCTATTAACTGCTCCATCTTTGTTGTAACATTTTTTTTTTTTTCTCCTAACACATTGCTTTTGCAATATTTTTATTTAATTTTATATTATCTGACTCCAACCACATTAAATTCGTTAGTTTTTCGTTTTTGGTTGTTAACGTCTCATTTATTGACATCTTTTTTTTTTATATAGCCTCTTTTTACAATGTAAATGGAAGAACACTGTAGACTCCACGAATTCTTAGATTACTTCATATTTTGACTCACTTTTTTTAAATGATTATTTTGATGATTTTATTGTTCTTTTGAGTACACCATAGACCGGTTTACACTGTTCTTAAATAATACCTATTAATACTGTAATATGGAAATATTGTAACTACAACCACAAAGAGTAACCATGGAGTTTCTTGCCGGTTCTTCTCCATAGGAAACGACCAATTTCGAACCGTGCACTAGCTTCTGACGTTTTATAAGTGCCCATGTAGGCCTATGTGAAATAAAAAACTTTTGACTTTTTGACTTTTTTTTTGAAAAATATTAGAACGAAAATGACTCATTTTACCTAAACAAGAACTCGTAAGTTCATTTAGTCAAGTTTTTTTTTGCACGAATATTCGTGAAATTGGCAACAGTGTCTGTGTCCGTGTGTCGTATGCAGCCGCTGCTGTGTCGTGGCGCGAATGCGTGTGCTGCGGGCACAGGCTGTGGAATTTTCCATTTTGATCGTCGTTTATTCAATATCCTGTTCAATATTTCCATAAATTCAGTGACATTTTGGGATATAAACTAACGCTAATAACTTTGCTGTTTATGAATTATATTTACTGAGACTTTACTTAAATAATAATAAGACCTTTCCTAATAAGCCTTTTTAGTATTTGTACTAATTATAAATTCGTGATATCATGAATACGGCCTTTCACTGGGTGGTGATCGGTTTATAAAATGAAATTTGTATAAAACAGGATATTTCACTTCATTAAACTTAGTCAAATGATGACACAAAATCCACCTGACTGAACATCGTGCTGGTCAACCAAGTTTAAGTATATGTATCAGCGCCGTCTGGGGAGGATATGGCCGCGCTCGGGCCGGCCCGCTTTCAATATTAGTCTTAATATTTTTGCCGCCAGTAGCGCCATTTCCTGTCGAATCCTCTTTTGCTCACCGCATCAATTTTGTAATTACTTTTTTTCACTAAAGTACTATCTTTGACACGAAATACAGAGTTCTTTAATTACTTCCTACAAATTTTGACTATGTTGCAGAGACGGACCTCAGCGAGAGTTATGTTCTTGAACCTGCTGGACAGGACGCTCACACTGCTGACGATGATCTCGTACTGACGCCCTTCGAAGCCACCGCCAGCCGTTATCCAACCACCGTCCGTGGCCACCGAACGCCTATACAAAGAATGACTATTAATGTGTGAACGGATTGAGAGAGAGAGGCAGTCCAAAGAAAATATTCGATGAGAAATGGTATGGAGAATAATCAGTGATAGCGAGAGAGTTCACAGGAGGAAAGGAAAAAGAAAATATGGTGTGCCGATACCGTGACAGCAATGAAGCTAAGTCACACATTTTGACAATCCATATTAAAATGTGAACGTGAAGACTGTGAAATAAACATGATTGTCTGGAAGTTTGAGTACTTCATACGCCATACATAGGATTGCTCGTCAGATCGATGAGCTATTTAATTTCTAGGTCAAGCTTCATGATCATTGTATCCGTACAAGTCCACTTAAAGGAGGATGCAAATCCTGGGCACAAACGCCAATAGCCATGTGTGTTTTGTTATATTGTTAGATAGTTCAAGAGTAACTGAATAAAAATTACTATGGCGCCACGTTCCAAATGTTAGTCCATTTAGAGTTAATCAAACGCTTTTTTCACAAATAAAATAATGATATGTATTTTTTTTTTTTTGTGATGACTTTGTTTTTCATTCGCTTTTTTTATAAGAGCGGGAAAAAGGCAGAGATTATTATGTTGTTATTGACAAGTAAGTATTATTAAAACATCATTTAGAAACACTTGGACAGCGCCGTTATTACGTAGGGGTAAATTTACAGATGTGTGAACCTCAAAGGTTAATTAATGAGGATAAGGATGATAATGAGGGTTTTCTTAAAATAAATGACGTTCACCAGGTGGCAGCACTGAGTCGTCAGGTCCAGGCACCTGTCAAAACGCTTTTGTGAATGACATTAGTTAAATTGATGTATACGTTTTCAAAAGTAGAAGACCTCTCGGCTAAGTGGCGCCAACTGGTGGTGCAAATTTTCCAGGAAACCCGCATTAGCGCATGTTTGGTGGCATCATAAAAGAAGCAAATACTTACCGGCAAATAGGATTTTCTGGATGTGGATTGACACTTATTTTTCCAACCTGTAAAATATTTGAGAATTATAACGAGCATACTCTTTGCGCTTTGTGCAAACTTGATACATTATTTAGTGAAAATAATAATTATATTTTGGGACGTGTGCAATGATTGCCACACAGAATAAATATTTGTGTCTGTCTGATTAATGTTCCAGGCCTGGATGTTTGCGTATGTGAGTTAAAATATACCCACGATACAAGAGTTAATTCATCATCATAATCATCATTTCAGCCGAAAGACGTTCACTGTTGGACATAGAACTCCCCCAAATGTCGCCACAATGATCGGTTATGTGCATCTTGCATCCATCGGATTCTCGAGTAAAAAAAAGGTGCAAAGAAAGGCGCAAGTGCAAATCGGACTCGCGCACTGACGGATCTCAATTAACATAAATAGTTCAACTCTCGAAAGGAGTCTCAAAGGTTTTCCGATTCTCAAAAAAGTTTTTTTTTTTGTGGCGTAACACAAATTTACTGTTTTCTGATTTATTTCTATACCTGCTGCTATAAGACCTTGCTTATGCTAAATTTCAGTATTCTAAGTACCCTATGAATTTTTATTTCTTAGACAGTGTCGAAATGTACGTTTTGCGACATAAACGGCCATATCTTTTTTTTTTGTTAACTTAGTAGTTTCAGTTTTTCACGACTTCAAGGGACCGCTGACTTGAGTATATGGTTTTAATTTCAACTCGAGACCTCCACGCGCTCCTGGGACAAATGGTCTTGACAGACAGACAACAAAATGATCCAACAAGGGTTCCTGGAACCCTGAAAATAAAAAGTAAAAGACTACAACAAGTATACGACAAAAAAAAAACGATACTGAAAAAGTATGAAACAAGATTTTCAGGATGCTGAAATAAACAAGGTAAGTGAAAAAACCAGACCAGAAAGAAAAGCCGGAGTCACACGTAATAGGCACGAACTGAAACACTTTAATAACGTGTGACTAGCTTGTTTATTTCAGCATCCTGAAAATCTTTTTTCATACTTTTTCATTATCGTTTTTTTTTTTGTCATAGTCGGGTTTTAGTTTTTTACTTTTTATTTATTTAAACGTTAATTTTGGTGTTAAATCACGTGCTTCTATACTATTTACGTGAAGCCCTTTCAAATGATACCGCTCGACGTATTTATCTTAATTTTTTTAACACAAAACTTTTTGTCTACTAGAGGGCACTACATTGAATTTTGATGATATTTTTTGATAAGTACTAGTGAAGTCCTTTCAAATGATACCAAACACGGCGCATTTGTCCCCATTTTTTATGTTTAACACATTACTTTTTGTAAGCTAGTGGGCGCCATATCGAGTTTTGTGATACGTCATGTTTAGCGGAAGATTAATACAGATATGAGGGAACAGATGAACATACTCAAATACACACATAGCCTGTCAAAATCATAACCCTCCTTAGGTTTTGCCGTAGTCGGGTAAAAATAGGGGTCCGTAGACATCTTTCGGTTGCATCATCCTTTCAGATTGATCGAGTGTGGCAAACGGATAATGTTCATCAATCGATCGGTTTTAAAGCGACGACTGTGCGGCGTCGATCGAGCTCAACGCATTTAAAGCTAGGAATCATTATCATCATTTCAGCCGAAAAATGTCCGCTGTTGGACATAGGCGTCCCCCAATAGTCGCCACAACCACCGGTCTTGTGCCTCTCACAACCATCGGACTCCCGCGACCCTTACCAGGTCATCAGTCATCAAGCAAGGAATACTTACAGAAAATACGATGGTGTCATCCAAACTGCTATTTGCTTCTTCTTGGTCACCTATGACGAGCACTCGTATGCCACCAGCGTTAAGGTAAATGTACGGCCAAAACCAGTCCGGTTCACTGCAAATGTTATAAATTGTTTTTTACACCACCTGCTCGATAATGCCCTATTATACATTCAGTCAAAAAAGTATCAGGAATAGATGATTTGTTTATGGCTCCAATAATTACCTAGTGCCTAGTGCTATACTTAGTGGAGAGGTCGTTCCAGAACATTGAAGACATCCTCCATTGCGGCAGTGAACAGTTTCGGAGAAATGTCGTCTCCCTGCGTCACCCTCGCAGGATGGGTTTCGGCGTCTGGTCTTGAAGTCGTACAAACACTTCAGCACTTGGCTATCGGTACATGATTGCACTGATTTGATTAACCCGTACTAATCTATTTGTTAGCGGTTGAACAGATTGGTATGAAACAGAGCAAGCAGGTAGACAGAGTTAGTTCTGGATTAGCTACTTTACACATGACACTTTCCTCTTTATCCAGCCTGTATGCTCCCTTGAGATAATTTTATTACATTCACGCGAGCGAAGCCATTGACAGAAGCTTGCACTAAACAAATCGTGTTACGTCTTGGAAGGTTACCTGTACGTAATACAAACTATTACAAAATGAACACAGAGTTGGTACCTTTGCTCGATCTCGGCATTCAGTGGGCAGAACGCCCGTGGCGCCATCTCTCTGACTAAAGTCATTAGATTCTCTACGACGTGCGGCTGAATAACGGCTTCTAATGGGGCCAGCTTGGCGTACACCTCCCACATGTAATCTAGACCCTGAAATCAATATTACTAATTTGAAAAAACAAAACCAAACAACCATCTTTTTTCGTATTTCTCTCAGCAAACCAGTTAGTTATTTCAGCTTAATCAGTTGGGGATAATCGGAAATATTTTAATAAAACTCATAAGATTTCTCTAAACACGGTAGATTGCGCATAAAAGAAAATATTGAATACAACAGCGTCACCAGTGGTAGAAAACGGAAACATAAAAATAACTTTGCGAAGACACTATTTTTTTTCATTCAATATCTTTTTCGTAGGAAGCTTTTATAGCGCTGTATATACTCTTTCCTATATAATTAATACTCGTCCAGACCATTCCAAAAAAAAACCTTAAACACGATATAGTTATTTGAGTTTCTATGGCCACCTTCCAGTCCCATCATCAGATCAGCTTCACGTCATAATAATTCTGCATTGTCATCTGATTTACACTTGAATGCAAAATTTCAGCTCGATCGGTGACCGGGAATGATTACAGACAAGCAAACATCGGGACAGGATGTTTGCAAATAATTATTTAAGTCAGGTCCACGGATAGAACATAAAATGAGGGCGTCACGGAAGCATTGGGATTGGACAACGAAAGAGAGTCCTATGCCCAGCAGCAGGCGAAGTCAGCCTGCGGGTTACTATGACGACGAAGGTCCATAGGATCAAGAAAAAAAAAAACTTTATCAGTATCGCACAAAGGTTCATATTCGTCAGTTGGTCGTTACTACAGTTGCTTAAAATGAGCTTAAAGCTCTCTATAGAACCTTTAACCTAATACTTATAATGAG
Organism: Mythimna albipuncta; assembly: GCA_929112965.1. Classification (NCBI taxonomy): domain Eukaryota; kingdom Metazoa; phylum Arthropoda; class Insecta; order Lepidoptera; family Noctuidae; genus Mythimna; species Mythimna albipuncta. The sequence goes on from OV815958.1 coordinate 36,359,441, forward strand.
AAACTATTTGTCTTTGGTTGCAGGAATGTAAATATATGCACAGGCAAAACGAAAGAGAGAGAGATTTATGCAATTCATGAATGGCGCTTACTTCTTAATTAGTTTATTGTGATAATGTGTAGTCTAATGCCCTGTATGTAGTTGGTATGCATCGTTGACTACTACCTACAGGTCATTGGACACGCTCAGCTTAAATAAATTAATTTCGTACATGCGTAAATTAATACGAGTTTTGAAAAAAAGGTACTTTATTTTTTAATTTTGTCTTTACAAATCGATAATGTTTCATGTACCGGATTGACCCCCTACGGGATTAAAAGACCACAATGTAACGGTATATAGTCACTTGGTAGCATTTCCAATGTTAGAATAAAATATTATCATAAAATGTCAATATTTTGTGCCACAAAATATACTGACCAGCGAATCGCTGCAAAATTAGCACACGAACACATACCCTACGTGGTTTTTCTTTTTTAAACCACCCAGAAGTCCACTCCGTCAACATAGGGGGGGAAGAAATCTTTTTAACGCCCATAAATCTACCCAGTACTCATTGATAACAGAATAATTCATATCTACTTAGTATGACTGCAATAATAGGTTTAAGGAGGTAGTTTGATAAAATTATGCAAAACAATACCGTCGAGGTCTTTTAGAAATTTTATTGTAAAATGATATTTATTATGAAACTGAGTTTTCCACAAGAGAGATGAAAAATGTATAAACGATTAAATATCATCCGAACCATATATCAAAAGAAGCATTTGCCAAAAAAAGTTTGTAAACAGAGAGTTTGTAAAATGTAACATTTGCCGAACAAATCATTTGTAAAATAAATAGTATACAAAACGTTGGTTGTTAGCTAAAAATTTGTCAAAGAATTATTGGTGAAACATTAGTGAAGCCAATAAAGTTTCTTGTTGATGTCTGTCGTGACTTTGCGATATGATGGGACTAGTTTGACTCGTCGATGATTGGGCGATTCAAAATAATGTTGACAAGTGACATACACGTAGCGACCAAGTGTGTTTCTGCACTTTCGATTGACAGAATAAGCTACAAATTGGGAAAACTGACCAATACAGGAGACTATTTAAAACAAAAAATAGGCGATTACAATGGAATGGCTGGCGGCTGTTTTACAGTGTAAATAAACGAAATATCAAAGACAAACTATAAAGCGTAACCACACAAACTCACAGGGCTCCGTTCCAGTAGCTTGGGATGTAGTTCTTCTTTCCAGCTCGGAGGCAAATCTGCTATCCTGAAAAGATTAAATATGACACAAAATATTTTATTTCACATATACATGCAGCGTAATGACAGGAAAGAGAAAGAGTTTTTGGTTTTTGTGTTTTCAGTTATTAGGTTGGAGGTCACATACGATTATCTAAAATAGTAGTCTTCAGCTGTATTCAACATTTCACATCAGTTACCTGCCCTTGTCTCTTGTTATCTGGGGCAGCGCAACACGTTTTTTTCTTTTTATCACTCGTCACGCTGTCACCTACTACCCTTTCTTTGATAACACTTCTTAAATATTAATATTTTCTTCCTCCCTCTCCATCCGTCCACATGTATACTTATGACACTTTTAGTAACATGCGTTTCACCCCTCCATTACAAGACCATACTAAGACATATTACAACATTTCAGTCACGAGCACCACTCTCAAACTTCCCCTTACATATTTATTTCTCCTTTTTTTTTACTTTTTCTCACTTTGTATAAAATTAGTGGACTCTGCGATCATTGTACCGATTGTCAAGCCGCCAATGAGTTAATAGCCAGGAGCCATGACCAACACCTTAGGGAGCTCTCGCTAGGCGGCTTGAGCAAGGCCTTAATTCAGATAACCGTACTTCTGGCTTCCGGCTCGTATAGATAGAAGGTTCTATTCGCTGGAACTCTGACCGCTGGTAACTAGGACTCTGTTCCCTACATCGGTGGGATATTGTTTTACTTGTTTTTTTTATAATAATTAATTTAAAATATATTTTATACGCGTATTTAAATGAATAAAGAGATAATAATGAAAATATCACAATAAATCCAAGACCTTCGGTATAGCAGTCAAGGCCGCTAAACCACTAGGCCAACAGGCCAGTCTCATTTACACAAAAATTTAATATTTTTCTAAATTGCTGAATTTAATTATAGGCAGCTGTTTTGAATGAATATTTTTAATGATCGTGAATATTGGTAGTGGACTCACTGCGCTTGCGTAACGGTAACAGAGAGGAAGTGCGCGTCCTCCTCGGCATTGCTGGGCTCGCGCGCCTCCAGCACGCGCCCGCTCATCACGCCCGCTGTCCACTCCTCTTCGCTAGCCCTGAAAACAGTTTAATGCTTAGAGTCTTCAAACGGAAACCGTCTTCCGCGCGCAACGTTTATACGGTAAATATCAAACAGAAAAATAATTAGCAGAGCATAGATCACAAAATATTATGCGTTTAATTTATAGGGAATTTAGTATGCAAAAATTTAATGAGAGTGGGAGAGAGCGGACGGCGCAAAACGCTTGAGGTTCAAAAGATTAAGAACCGCTGCATAGATTTTTTAACACAACTTTACGACTCTACTATTTCGTTATCATCAATCATTTTATAAACAGTTATTTTAAACACATAACAAAAAAAAATATGATTCGTGAAAAAATAAATAACTACTGTGGAAAATTTAAATGTTAAACGGGTAGTTTTAATTTTCTTCTATCTTTTCACACAAATGTTTCTTGTACTGACATGAAATCTCCACAATAGGAGAACTGTGATTATTGCTAATGTTTTTTAATTTTACTGCTCTACAAAGCCAAAAAGCGGCATATCTTGTTTTACTCACTTTTTTTTTGCATCGGAATGCTTAATTATATTATGAATGCAAAAGTATGAAACTTGAGTGTACTTGTGATATTTTTTATCAATATACCAAGCCGACGAAGCCGTGGGCAGAAGTTTTTATTCAGTTTACGTCACAAAATAGCAAATTTTTAATTTAATTTTTTCATTGAGTTACCGGTTTTAGGTTAGTAAGCCAGTAAAAGTGGCGATAACCATTTATTTATGGGTTATCTTGTAGTCGTCACCCAATAACACAAATCCAAGAATTCCCACCCATCGATTTCTCTTCTCTCGTCATTTTGAAACATAAACTACTTAAGAGCGTTTATATTTCATTACACATTACAGAAAAGGGCTATTCAATCAATTTATAAATTAAGTCCCAGATACTCCCTCAGAGATCATTTAAAGAAATAAATGTAATGACTGTGCCTTCACAGTACATTTACGAGAATATTTTGTATGCCCATAAAAATATAGACATGTTTAAAAAATACAGTGATATTCATAATTTTAATACAAGAAACAAACATAAATTTGTAGTTCCTGCAACCAGGCTCAAAAAAATAGGGGGTTTATTTAGATGCCAATGTATACACTTCTATAATAAACTTCCTAGCCGTATTCAACAACTAAGCCTTAATAAGTTCAAATCATTTGTAAAACGTAAACTTTGTCAAAAGGCTTTTTACACTGTAAAAGACTATATTCAGGACGAAAGGCTTGGGATTGACCTGCTCCAGTACCTACTACAACTGTTGTCATTTTTATTTTTCTTCTTTTGTATTTTTTAATTATTTTTATTTTCAAATGTGCTTTTCCTTTGTATTTTATTTATTTTTTTAAACAATTTGACATTGGAAATTATTTTTATTTTACAAAATGACATGTATACATTTAAGTACTTAAAGTACTTTTTTTTTCTTTGACATAAATATTTACTTCTCTAAATATTTTGTAAACTAACAATTTGCTTATATTATTGTAAATGTGAGGACTATGTTGATTGCTTTTTCTTTTCTTTTCAGTAATTTTAACGTATGTCTGGCAATTTGAGTGTTTTCAGCGGCCTACCCAAATGTCCTTTCTTTGGTATTGTTCGTCAAGTCGTAGAGCTCCTTAGTAGTCCTAAGTTGAGCTTTTCGAATACTGACAAATGCTTACACTGATTGGACAGGTCCACTCAAATCTGTATGGTTCTTTCTTTAAAAGACCATCTCAGACAAATCTGCATGGTTCTCATGTGATTTGACCATTACATATTTACTGTATGGACTTTAAAAGAGACTTTGACCCCTGAGTTTGTTTCGGTGTTTCTTCTCAGGGTAGTCAGATAGGAAACACCGGCCTCATCTAAGCGTAAAAGTGTTTTTTAAACCTATTTACAAAATAAATATCATTTATCATTTATCATTCGAACCGAACCCGAGAATTATCGTTCCGAATTAATTGTAATACTACTTGAAGAAGGGGTAGTCTTGATCTGAATTACATACATCCCAGTGTGAGACCTCCACAAGTCCACACCCAGTCAAAAAAAAATATCCTGTATATCTAAGTAATTAGGTATAATTACTTGGTCTTATTTCTTACGATATATCATACAAAATCAAAATTTGTTATTAAATGAAGCAGCAATTAACATTCCAAATAGTTTGAGGAGGAGATGGGGGTGTGGTGGCAATATTGCGCTCGCTACCTGTTTTGTGCACATATGTGTGTCCTTATACTGTTATTTGAGAGGTTCTCCTTCTACTATTTGAAAGGCTTATTTTTGATTAACTTGATGAATATTGAACAAATTGTTTTTTTTTTTGTATTATAATTTTGGTTAAAGTTGCTTTTTAATACAAACATTTAAAAAAGTTGTCAAGTACCCAATAGTAAATGTCAGTTAACTTACTTCTTAAAATGTTTGATAGAGGCGGAGGCCAGCTTGATCTTGAACTGGCGGTACTCTGGCTGTATGTCCACGGTGTTGATGACGTCGTCGATGTCCAGCGCCAGCTTCACGGTGTCCGAGGCCATCACCAGCGACACGTGGCTCACCACCCATTGGAACCAGAAGAACGTCTTCAAGGGCTTCCCTAGAAATAACATTTTTATAACAATATTAGCTGTGCCAACATAGAAAACAACAGGACAAAATGGAAGAAACAAACGTGTTGCGCCGACCCCGAATAAAATGGGACAAGGGCAGAAAGAAGAAGAAGAAGAATTAGCTGTGCCAACAGACGTTATCTAGTTCTTTCCCCATATTTTTCTGAAAATTAATTATTGTTCGGTAATGAAGTCGGTACAAGAAAATCGGTTTTTTTTGCGTTAATCGACTTATTGTCCGGGGACGTCGATATGTAAGTATCTTATTATAGTATATACTAGCTTTTGCCCGCGGCTTCGCTCCCGCTCTTCCCTACTTCAGCCTACTATACCCTACTCTACCCTACCCTACTCTACCCTACTCTACCCTACCCTACTCTACCCTACTCTATCCTACTCTACCCTACTCTACCCTACTCTACCCTACTCTACCCTACTCTACCCAACCACACTCTACTCTACCCTACTCTACCCTACTCTACCCTACCCTACTCTACCCTACTCTACCCTACTCTACCCTACCCTACCCTACTCTACTCTACTCTACCCTACTCTACCCTACCCTACTCTACCCTACTCTACCCTACCCTACTCTACTCTACTCTACCCTAAAAAAATAAAAAATAAAATAAAATAAAAAGTATCCTATGTCCGTCTCCTGGTCTTTAGCTACCTCCCCACCAATTTTCAGCCAAATCGGTTCAGCCGTTCTTGAGTTATAAGTGGTGTAACTAACACGACTTTCTTTTATATATATAGATAATACATACACACACACCAAAAAAAAGTTTGAGATCACTTTGATAATACGAAATCGTTTTTGTTACTTTAGAATAAAACATTTTTTTCTTTTTTTTTTCTTTGATTCTTTATTTAAAAACAAATCCTTTAATAACAAAAGAATTGTATTTCTGTTTAAAAAGAGATTAAATCCTTGTTTACACTCCATTCAGAAATCTGACCAAATTGATTCAAGCGTTTTTTTTTTTGACTTTTCCTGTCCTGTGTCGTGAACACGTTACGGAGGTATCGCGGCGTGGATAACTTTGCTGATCGACCTCGCAGTAGGCGGCCAACTATTTTCACTACTGCTCAAAAGCGTTACATCAGATTGCTGACTGCCCGAGACCCAACAATCAATGCTACTAAATTAAAAGCTGATAGTAGAGGATACGGTTAAGAACGACCTTCACCGGTTTGTTTAATGGATGAAATTTATTTTATGATAAATTTAGTATATTAAATAATAATATGCACTGGAAAATGCTCGAAAATGCACATGGTGTATTTAACGAATAAATTTAATACTACCCGAAAGTGTGAAGCCTTTAGAACATAAAAATGTTGGGTTGCCTATTGGTTTCTTGGCATAACTATGGGTTGCCAGGTATAAACAGGTATGTATAAACAGGTGTGTTTATTTTGATATACAACCAATTCTATATCAAAATAAACGGTGTTTCATTACGAATACGATGTTATAGTGTTGTCTGCAAAAAAATCTGGTATGAATAACGGTTGTGCATTTTTCTACAAAAAAAAAGTAAATTTTCAATTTTTAATTAATAATAGTCTGGCCAGGAATTTCTTAGTCAACCCACCCGCGTTATATTATTTAATACACTAAATTTATCATAAAATACGTTTAATCCATTAAACAGACCGGTGAAGGTCGTTCTTAATCGGATCTTAGACTATGAGTTGCGGGCTGCTACTGGGCTAGAAATTAGCACTCAGACCATTAGGAATTGCTTACACCAGGTTGGATTACGAGCGAGGACATCTTGGCGAACACCCCTGAACTCGCACCAACGACAGCGACGCAGATTGCAGTGGGCTAGACTCCGTCAAAATGAAGAAAACGACGAGGAAAACATTTAGCGAAATTGTCTTTTCGTTGAAGAGTCCAGAATTAGCACTCATTCAGACAACCGACGTCTTCGTGTCTGGACAAGTCGTGGGGACGCTGAAAGACAAAGAACTGCCACCGGAACCGTTCAACAAGGCGGGAAATCGGTATCCTTTTGGGGCGGTATAATGATTGGCGCTAGAACGCCGTTGATCCCGTATAATGGCTCGATGACTGCAGCTTTATATCAAACCATTGCTATTGATGGAATTTTCAGGTCATTTAGAATAAACTATGGCCCTCGATTCGTAATGGTTCAAGATAATGCACATGCATATCGAGCTCAACCAATCAACGCTGCTCTGCGTGAATACGACATTTCCAGGTTAGACTGGCCTTCGGCTCGCCTGACTTAAACCCGATAGAGCACGCGTGGGATGCTGTCAAGCGAGCTGTTTGGAACCGTCAGCCACCTCCCCAGACAGTGCCAGAGACCAGGGAAGCCGTTATTCAAGAATGGGACAGGTTACTGCAAGAAAAGCTGAATAACTTAATTCTCAGCGTGCCAAGAAGAACAGCCGCATGTGTTCGAGCCAGGGGAGGAGTTATCTTGTACTAAATAAAAACAAATTCATAATAACTGCTGAAAATATTTAGTTAAACCTCTTTTCCTTTCAATTATTTATCAGTCGAAATTTCATTAGGACTTCTAAATTCAATTTTTGTTAATAAAAATATTTTTATTTTTATTTTAAAAAGTGTATCGTTTTAATAAAAAAAAAAAAATACGTAAGCAACATTCCTGTAAAAAGTACAATTTTAAAAATATTCCATCTTTTGCTAGTGATCTCAAATAAAAATATATTTTTAACGAAAATCTTAAGTCTTTTTTTTGTTAAAAAGTCCCCTAATAATTTTAAAATATACTTATATTCGATACGTTTTATAAGGTTCTAAACAATGATCTTTATCAACCTTGATTATAAACCAGTGTTGACTACATCAGATTTCATTTTACCCTAATAATTCCCAAGACTTTTAGGTCCGGAGCGAGGAGGAATGGCAGGCGGTCGCCGACTTCTGCGAAGCAGTAATGCTCGTTAAGGAGGAGGCCGACCGCATCAGGCAACAGCGCTCTCGCCGCCGCCGGGTTTCTGATCCCGATTTCCAGCCACCGTAGGCGCGGGCTTGTGGACAGTGAGCAATGGGTAGCTCGCTGTCCGGACGTTTAGTAACTGTCCGGACCAAGGCCAAGTCGTCGACGGCGTGCGCTGTACCCGCGCGCCTCAAGGAGTTGTCAGCATCAGCAGGGGCCCAGCCGAGTCGAAGCCTACTGGGGCCAGGGTTATCCGAAAGGGCGCTCGAGCACACATCCCGTCCCATTCATACTGGGGAGTATGAAGGCTTGAAGGAACGGGATGTGTTTTTTAGTCAGTAAGAGTCTGACACTATCTCCCGCTCCGCCCAAGAGCGGGGGTTGTCATTTGATGATTTTTCCCATCGAAAATAAAAACCCAAGACTTTTCAGACAAACCCTAATAAACAATACCGATTTTTCCCAGGATATTTGGGCAGTAGTAGACATGACAAAATTAAAAAGTAATTTCATTTAATTCAAAGTTAATTCTTCTCGCTATCCATTGTTGAACTCAACATCTTATTTTACGTTTCCGTTTAATTAATTCTTGTCTGAACTAAAACACCCTCGCGCACTGCACTCACGGTTGCAAACTGTTACTACAACTCGAAATACGATTATTGCCTTGAAATTGTGCAGACGGACACAAGCAGTATTCCATTGTGTGGCGAAACTCGCCGGAGTGGACGAGCAAGGTATGAATGTTAAGAAGAAACGTTTTTTTGTATTCTTACGATTATCGTATGTTCGAGACGAGAATCACACACACCGTCTAAATGGGCTTTAAGCATCAATATATATGTACGCGTTCCGAACACTCACTAACTATTAACTTGATATTGTCATTAGTGCAGTTTTGACGCTTATGCAGTGTGAGAGCGGCGCATAAAAAATCAAATCAAAGTGAATTTGGGACGTAAATGATAATTCAGTAGTCATGTAAGTAAAATAACTGATTATCCAAGCAATTTAATAGCTTCTAAAATCCTAATAGTATGTTAGAAATTATATATTTTATTTAAAAGCTTTTCCGTTTTGCAATCATAGACTAAAAACATGCAGATTTATCCCAAAAAAACGGGTTTTAACATACAACTGATTTAGTGAACACGAACTTTGCATGATGTTTTATTCAGTTTTTTTTTTTAAATATATTTTTCTTTTTTTGTATAAATAATACCAATGAATTCCGTCAAACCCAAAAATTATGAATACGTCTGATATTAGATTCTGTAAAAAACTCAGCAAGAAATGCCAGCAAATCATTGAATAGTTTTCATTGCTAACTTTTGTGGTTAAGCATTTTGTCACTGAGCATCTGCTGACGCTTCTAGAGACAACAAGCCTCTCCTTATGTCTTACGCTCAACAGAGACAAGACCAAGATGATGATAGTGGATCGAGCAGCACTGAATCTTCCTGACATTACTATGATTGGCAACTGTGAAGTTGTTCAATCGTAAGTATACCTTGGTTCCACTGTCACGAACACTGGAGGATGTGAGGATGAGATTCGAAGGAGATGTGCTATCACACGATCTGCTGTTGACAGATCGAAAAGGATCTGGTGCAACCGTAACATCGCTAAAGCTACCAAAGTTCGCCTCATGAGAAGCTTAGTCTTCCCAATATTTCTTTACGGCGCAGAAACGTGGACGGTTCGCCTAAAAGACCGACGCAAAATCGATGCACTCGAAATGTGGTGCTGGCGGCGACTGCTGCGGATCCCTTGGACCGCACTTATGACTAACGTTTCGATTCTGGAGGAGCTAAACATCAAACAGAGGTTATCGTCGACTGTGCAAGTACGAATCCTCAAATATTTTCGTCACGTTGTTCGCAACGAACACTCCATTGAGCGACTCGTTGTCCAGGGACAAGTGGAGGGAAAGCGGTCACGCGGGCGCTCACCTACGCGTTGGACACACCTCATCAAAGCTGCAACACAAACCTCCTTAGTTCAGAGTTCTCGAGACGCCGTAAACCGGGACAAATGGAGGAACATTATCAACCACGATCACTCTGTCAAGAGTGAACCACTAAGGAAGAGGAGGCGGATTTTGTCACTGTGGTACTGATGTATTACGTACCTACATAGATATTACGTATAGATTAGTATTCAAATATAAATTGTATTCATATGTGTAATATAAGTGATATTGCATTAAGATTTCGTCCTTCATATATTCAAGTTTGTTCACTCTGGTCAGCCAAAAAGAGAAAAAATTATAAAAAATCTTCAAGATTATAGAAGTGAAAACATGTGGCTTCCTACAAAATATCCGTTTATCTGTTCTGCACTCTTTCAAGCTGATGATATTAATGGGACTAAAGCTGGAAAACGTTTTCTAATGAGTCGGCTATTCCTTGTAGTAATACTTCAGAATGTGCCTTCAAACATTTATAGCTTTCCTCTACATCAATAAACCAAGTGCAAATTTCTGACTCCGATTCAATTTTTGATTCGCCCCGAAAAATTAAGTTGAAAAAAGTTTTCGTTTTTTATCACCACTGCTCTCAAAACGGTGAAAGAAAACATCGTGAGGAAACCGGCATATTTCGAAGAAATGCGAGTTTCACAAACCCGCACTGATGGGCCCGCGTTGTGGTTTACGGCCCATCCCCTCTCCTAGAGAGAAGGCCTGACTCCCAGCAGTGGGAATATTAAATGGCTGATTATGCTATAGTTATAGTTTTTGTTTGTTTTGTTACTAAATATTAGCAGCGCAGTCCTGACCATCATTTACTAAGGATAGCTGTTCTTCAGAATGATGCGTTACAATAAATGGTTTCATTATTTTACACGATTTTGAAATTACTTATTTATTAAAGTAGTAGAAAGCGGTTTTCTGAATTTACACTAACGAGGGCTATTGGTAAAATTTTGAAATAGAGTGTTATGGTTATGAAGTATCGTAGGCAAAAAACTATGTCACTTCTGCGGTATAAAAATCTATATGGGTAACATGTCATTAAACTATGTTAAACGAAACGCGCAAGTGTCACGAAATTCATGGCGCTTAAAACTTTTTGATCGTGAAAAATGTATCCTCTAAAGCAGCGGTCGGCAACGCGCGGCCCGTAAACGTTTTGTAATTATATAGAAAATTTAAACGGAAAGGCTTGCTCAGCAGTTAATTACAATTTTTAGTAACACTTATTTATGCGAACAAACTTTTTCAATTGTAAATTACAGAAAAAATAAATATGCTTCTCGTCTCACAGATAAGCATTTGAGAGCCATATTACGAATTTCAACTACAAATGTGACGGCTAATATATAAGAAATAGCCTCCCAAATACAACCTCAGACGTTGCATTAATTTTTATAAAACTAACTACATGTTAGTAGTTATTTTGTAGATTTTATTTCTATTTTTTAATTAAAAGTGTGTTGTAACAATTTTATAAGCATTTAATTTATTCTAGATATGATCAATTGTACGCAGGTATCAGGTTGAATCATCATCATCATCATTATTTCCGTCGAAAGACAAACTCAAACCTATAATCAGGTGGAATCTAGGGTGAATATTACAAGTGCAAGTAAATTGAAGATGCCATCTTCAATTTATTTTACCACCTTGTGGCCCTTGCTTGACAAAAGGCTGCCGACCGTTGCTCTAAAGCTATCTAGGCGCTGTAATGTTAAATAGTTCTGTTAGACGACATAATGGCCATGTAGCGCTGCAGCTGATTTTAGTTTTAATTAGTATTTTTTAGTATTTCGACAAAAAGTTTCCATGAACGTGCTTGTCTATCACTAGAATAAAAGTCAATAGCTTTAAGTGACTATGACTATCAATAATTTATTCTATTCTATTCTAAAAGTAACAGGTTTTAACTCACGATGCCTTGCCTCACTATCGAATATCGGTATCAGATCTTCTGCTTCACTTAAGACTTCTGATGTGGTTTCTTCTTCCACTTCCGACCTGAAAACAAATATTAATATTAAAAGATTCAATGAAAATAAAAAACTTAAGGTTAGCTCTTAGAGACGCAACATGACGCAAACCTTTTAAGATAGAACAATCCCACATGAGTAGTTAAAATACATGTTAAAATGCTAAAAGAAGCAGGGATTGTCAGTACCAAGAACACTTTCCATTATGCTATATAATATTATTTATTTCTAATTGTATGAATGTTAGATTATTATCATGTTGCCTTGTAGGTATTGTGTACTATTCATATGTTTTGTAAAGAGGAAACTTGTTGATACGCCATTTAAAAAAAAAATACACGTTTCATTTACCTATCTAGTTATTTAGTATAGTATTTACCTTACAATAATAAAATTTATCAAAGTAGGTAATGTTAAAATTTTATATTGAAGCCATTGTTTATTTCAATTATTTGAATATATCTCGAAAAATAAATGTTATGCACACCTGCTTCAATGAACCTCTTTTGTTTAACGCTATCGTGAATAGAGTATAGTGAGATAATGTAGTTAAAACCTATTTGTTAAAACCTCTGTTCGTAATACCATTTTTTTAAACGAATAAATTTCACATACTTATTTATTTTATTTTTGTTAATGAAGCCATGTCTTCGCATGAATAGTTGTTTACCATTAGAATACACCCGCACTCGCATTGCGTCTTTTTTCGCGTAAATAAACTGTTTTTTCTTTCTTTTCTTTCATTACATATTTATTACTGAGTAGCTTTTGCTCGCAGCTTCGCCCACGTACGTAACATATAGCTTATATCACTCAGGAATAGAGCAGCTTTCTATTGGTGAACCAATTTTAACAAACGACCAGTATTTTCAGAGATTACCTCCTACAAACAAAAAAACAAACTTTACCTCTTTATAATATTAGTGTAATTTATAAACAAACTTTACCTAATTATAATATTACCTCTTTATGATGACGAGGCAGTATGGTTTAAAGACCTTAAGCCTGCCCAAATGGAGAGATGAAATAAGATTAAGATGAGCGCGCATAAGAAAACTGATTCATTTTCTTACCGCCTTATCATTACTAGTTTTGCTGTTGAATTAACAGTTAATTGAATTATTTTACTCCACGAGTGTGTTGAAAAACGTCATACGATACACCTGAATATTGAAACACTTTAATATGTATTAGTTTATTTTGTTAATAAGATTATAATATTATGTACTTTATCTATGGGTCTTAGTTGCCTGACAATAAAGAAATAATAATAATAACCCCAACGCCGTATCTCTACGTTGACGTCGTGGTGGGGCTTGCGTGCTCCAACATACTTTGTGTCGGTAGCCGTTGCTTTGCCATCACATGCCTAGGGTGAGGGGCCAGACTAAGAGAGATACAATCCGCAGGGTAGTGGTTTTGCGGCGAACTGTTGGACATTAGAAAGAAAAGAAAGAAAGAAAAACAGTTTATTCACGCGTTGAAGGCGCAATCTTAAAAGTAGGTAACAGAACATAACATTAATTGATAGGGAAGATATGCGTCATATATAGGGAAGATTAGCGACCCCACGGACCCGATCTCCCGGGAGAATTCTTGTTCTTCATCTCCGGCTTGCCTTTGTTGGCCGGCCGTAGTGAATACTGACGAGAAACAGAGCTTCCACCTCTCTCTTGCCTTTATTGGCTGGTTTGAGTGGAGATTTGCAAGAGCAAACGTGCTCGGGAGAAGGATATATAATCCAGTAAGGTGCTGGTAGGGATCTTGACCGTACTTCCGGGATTGTCCTGATAGCCGTGGTATACCTCTCCACTCCTCAAGCACATCAGTTTTATGTTCCCCTTTTTGTTGCTACGTCACTTCGTGCTAGCGACCGTTTTGGGGGACCCATTTGTTGAGTGTGCAAGTCACCCCCTGCCTTTTTATCGATGGATTTTAATAACATTGTTCAAGCAGAGACCATAGTCTTAAAATAGTTCCAGGTTACCAGTCCACTTAAGACTCCAAAAACCATAGCCTTATATTATTTTCCACATGTTGCAATAGTTCCTCTTCAACCGGGGGTTGTCCTTGGATGCACTAGCATAGCGCATACAGAGATAATCACCGGTTGGTACCACGTTCTATTATCGTCTAAAAGGGCCTCTGCGAGTTAGTTTCGGCTCCTCGTACGCCTTCCAAAGGTCCAGGACCTCAGGGTCCTGAGATAAATAAATATATAAATAGTAATAATAATAAAAGCTTCGAAGACCACCTGTCGAAGCTGTCGTTGCGCAGTTGGATCAAGGGCCTGATACAGAAGGCGGTATTCCTCGATACGGCTCGCATTGTGAGGAGGTTCCCGTCTCTGGAGCCCTAACCACCGGTAGCGTGGACCCTGCTCCCGACACCGGCGGACCACTGTTTTTTTATATTTTTTAATGTTTTTTAAAAAATATTTAAAAATGTAAATCTAAATCTAAATCTAAACTAATATTATAAATGCGAAAGTAACTCTGTCTGTCTGTCTGTCTGTCTTTGCTTCACGCCTAAACTACTGGACCGATTTGTGTGAAATTTGGTACAGACATAGTTTGGAACTTGAGAAAGGACATAGGATAGTTTTTATTACAAACAATAAAATAAAAAATAAAATAAAAATATAAAATTTATCCCGGACATACAGCGCCATCTATTGGTCAAGAGTCGGCATCAATTCAGTACTATCTGCCGGAAGTCACTATTCCACGCGAACGAAGTCGCGGGCAAAAGCTAGTTATATGTAAAATAGAAAAATAAAGGAAATAATAATAATATTATATGTATAAAAGTTAAATAAAGGAAATAATAATAATTGGTGATTACCGTTCTTGACCGTTTCGGCGGTAATCACCAAAATTGTATCATAATGTACTATTTATTAAGTTAAAAATTCGAGTTTATTCAATTTCTCATAATGAAATATGTGCCATTTCCTGCAGTAAATAAAATTGTATAAATTCTTTCGTTATTTTAATTGCGCTAATGCATTGTATCATTCTGCACGAACAATCGTTCTCTTTCATTTTGTCTTTGTCACTTATGTTGTTAAATATGTATTTTCTCTTGTATTCCAGATCTGATGGTGACAAACGTTGTAATAAAGGAAAGCAGGAGCATACCGTGCGAGCGATTTGTGAGAGCTGGCCACTGAGCTGGAGGAGAAGGCGTTCTTGCACACCGTGATCTGCAAAGGTCGCTTCAGCAACGACGTGATGTGCTCGAAGCAATGAATGGCTGCGGCCACTAAGTGCACCTACAAAATAAATCATTATCATCGTTAGGGTATACAGGGTTATTTATAAAACATACACTGGCAACCCCTCAGGACTATGTTACTAACATCATAAACAAAAACTTTTGCTCTACGAGTTTTAAAAATGTATCATATTTTATTTCACCAGTTCACGATCTAAATATTACGAAGTCTATGCGAAGCAAGCGATAGTGCAATAGCGGAGGGGAGCGAGGATTGGCCGGAGGAGATACTTGATGCGTTTGCATCGCGTCATACAGACGTAGGTAGGTATAGAAAAATACAGAGTTGAAATGTGTTACATACATAGAACAGCGAAATCTTGAAGGTTTGTTTTTGGTAAATGTATTGTGTTTTGAAAAAAGTCATAGAACGAAAGTTGTTGTTTATTATGATGTTAGTAATACAGTCCTGTAAGTTTATTAGTGTTTTACAAATAACCCTGTATATTGTGGCCAGTTTTTAGAAATTAATCACGTCATGATATGACCAAGTAAGAAGTTTTCCTTCACCGTTTTGAGAGCAGTGGTCATAAAATAAATTACACAAAGCGATGCGCCTGGCTGGGTTTGAACCCGCAACCGACCGACAACTCATAAGTCAGTGCCGTTACCACTCGGCCACCACTGCTCTCGGTTTATTGATAAACATATATGTAGACTAAAATGTTAAATTGAAACGTTAACTAACCTACCTGTAAAATGACGGAGAAATTAAATATGTTCTATTACATAATATACATGTGTGTAAAGGACAAGAGCAGGGAAGGATTCGACGTAACTTTAAGTCATGCCGACATGGAAACATTAGATTAGTTTATTTTTTATAACCACCCGGAAATAGGAGCTTTACTTTAAACTCCGAGTACAGTAATAGAACCTGAGTACTTGCACATAATAAAATTAAGGTGAAATTCTCTTGCCTTTAAATCACATAATGTAATTTGCTTACCAGTCCTCAGGTCCAGGTTCAGGCTCTAACCTAACCTGTGCGTGTGCCTTGAAATTACATCACATCTTTTACACACATTACAATGCCTTAGTTTCGCTTTTCGCTTTCTAAATGGTTGAAACGAAACACGTGATCTTTCTTAATTCAATAACACCCTTCTTCATACCGCCGCCAATGTCAGAACGTCAGTGACGTTTTTTTTTCCACAAATATCACACATCGCCGTCTAGTCCTAAGCTAAGCAAGCTTGTGTTATGAGTACTAAACAACTGATAAACATACTTATGTATTGTTTTGTAAATGTACCTGTCCTATTTACAAAAGCAGTGCAAAAAAAATGCTAATTCAGCGAAGGAGCGAAAGTAGATGTTGAACGGTGTTAGCACGTTGATTGGTTTAAAGTTCAAGTAATAGCCGAATCGAAAATGCCGCCTCAACGAGTGTGTGTAAAAAGTAACAAAAAAATTGATCTGAACATTGAATTTATTTGTGAGCTGACCTAGATGGTTTATCATCGAGTTCTTTTTTATCTGCAGCACATGTCATTACTGTTAATGTCTTTCTGAAATAACTACATCCATTCTTTTTTAGGATTCTGTAGTCAACTAGGAACCCTTATAGTTTCGCCGTCTGTCTGTCTGGCCGTCCGTCCGCGGATAATCTCAGTGACCGTTAAGCACTAGAAAGCTGAAATTTGTTACCAATATGTATACTAATCATACCGACAAAGTGGTTAAATAAAAAGTTAAAAAAATGTTTTATTAGGGTTTTTTACCAACAATGACTTTTTTCCACCAAAAAAAGGGTGTACTCCTCCCCCCCCCCCCCCTACATGTAAAGTGGGGAGTGATTTTTTTTTCATGTTAGATAAGTATTTTATAATAAAAACGAATACAGGTTTACTATAATCACTTTTTTGATAATGTTAATATTTTCGGAAACAATCCCTCCAAAAGTTAAAAAATGTCCCCCCCCCCTCTAACTTTTGAATAATAAGTTTAGAAAATTTGAAAAAATCTCAAAAGTTAAACTATAAAAAGACTTTCTAGGAAAATATTTTTTTTTTTTTTTTTTTATAAAACAGTTTTTGAAAAATGTTACATAATAATTTCTGAACTAAGTTTGTAATTTAACCGTATATGCAAGCTTTTTTTAAAACTTAGCTTAACTTATTATTCTGATACGTTCAGAATAATAAAATATGTAAACAAGTCTTCCAAATAAAAAAAAGAATTACCTATTACATTTTTTTAGTTCACACAATCCAAAATTACCGCCGAAAACTCAACATACATAACACGCCTGCTTTGTGTAAATTAGTAGCCCAATTTCCCGAGAGACGGCGCTGTACTTTGGCCTACTTCGCGCTATTAAGATTTTTCCTGAGTTTATGGGGTCGTGACGGGTAAGAGCTATTATATTGTCGAATTGTTCGGTTGGTCTCTCGTTGGCATTAGTGGTATTTGTTCTTGCTCGTGGTCTGTCGTTCATTGTTATTGAGAATATTTGGTATAGTGGGAAATTGTAATTGTGTTTAAGTAACTTAAGTGGGGACACTTATTGTGACGGACGGGGAACTACGGAACCCTACACTGAGCGTGTCCCGACACGCTCTTGGCCGGCTTTTTATTTCCTACAGTTGCCTCGCCATCTACTAAACTTTGACAAAATATATAATAAATATATAATTTTGTAAGTTTCATTGGTTTGAATTTTAAAACAGTTCAGTTTTGTGTCGACGTGCGAGCACATTTACAACGGTGACATCATTTCTGGCAAGTCTCTAAATTCTCTAAAAATAAAAAGCTATTATATTATACTTTTATGGCCAAAACTCAAAGCTTTTTATGATATCCGCCTAAAAAAAAAACTAGGTAAAAACTAAATATCAATAATTGCAATTCAGTATTTATTCCGTTTTGTGATCCCATGACAGCTTTAAATTATACCACGAACTTCGTCACACTCATTTCCGCAGAGTATGTCTTGCAACTGGGGACAATCAAAGAGCGAGTGCGTTAGAAGATATGACTTTAGGAAGAAGTATTTAATGTCTGCCATTTGAATAGTATTAGGAGAGTACCTCGAATGTATGCCATTCATTGGACTCAGGCGTTCGGTAAGGAGGACAAGTCTAGAGCAACCGCGACAGTGACAATAAGCGGGCTGCGCGCCGGCGAACTTGCCAACTGCAAACGAAACACATCAATGTTACAACTTGCTTTCCTTTTTGATAACCATATAGAGTCCGATTTTGGAATTTAATGAATATGTTTAAAAAAATATCGAGGAAAACGGTACCTATTAGAACCCGTTTGCCCATTCGCTAACATACATACATGGCTTGTGTCACAGCTCTGGGGACATTATACGTAGATTATGCTAAGCAATATCCTATACCTATATAGGTATTATGTCAATTCAAGTCATGAAAAAATCACCGCAAACGAAATTTTTTCAAAATTAGGGATCCGTAATAAAATTGCTATTTTGTAACACAAGGTGTAAAATCGAAAACCTATTATTGCGTGCGCTGCAAAAACTATTGACAATAGAACAAAATGATATACTATGGGTTTGTAGATCCCATTAAGACATACAAAAAAGTCCGCGAGAACATATATCTAGCTATCATGGTTTAATCACAATAACCGATTTTGTGTTCAAAATAATTATTAAATCGTCTGAAGAAAAAAAAACTACGTTAAATATGTATCGTAATATTAATCTTTATCGAAATTAAGCATTATGTTATCAAGATTATTTATGTAAAAGTAAAATACTTTTTGTTTCATCTCAATCGGATATTTCGTTTAAAAGTTATCACGTGTGTAAGATGTTAAGAGTTGGTACCTATTAATGAGTTATGGGCCATGGAGTTTTTTATCAACATAAAATCCTGTAATAATCTTTTCGAAATATATTTGTTGATGATTGTAAGTATAAAATCTTTGAAGAGTATAATAAATACATTTATGAACGCGGTAATTTTGGGAAATACTGATCTGATATGAAAACTGTTTAAATATTAAATAGTCCATTTATTGAGGGAGGCAATTATAGGCAATATTTTATCTCGGTATTTCCACAGAAACGAGAAAAACGCGGGTGAAACCGCGGGGCATAGCTAGTGTATTATAAATTCTTGTTTGCATGTATTATTACTTTGTACGCCCTAGAGGCAAAACATAGCGCCCTCAATATTTTAAATAAGATCTTTTTCTATTTTACAATAGAGCAGGCGCCACAGGGAGTTGAGTGTACAAAATATGAGGACCGCCTTCTGTGAATAGTTTTAGACTCAGAAAAGCATGCAGATTATGATCCTGGATGTTGTCAGGAGGTATACTGGTCCATTTTTTTTTTACACTCCTGTCCCTGAAACCGCAAGTTAATTGACTGAACAAATGCTAAGAATCATTTTATTAGTTGTTTAGGTAACAATATCGAATTATTTCTGAGTCAATAAAAAATAAAAGTGAGTCGGATTCGCGCACTGAGGGTTTCGTTTCGTAAACACATGAAATCAATTCCCGAACTGAGTTACGAAGAATTTTCCGAATCACAAGAATAGATTTTTTTGTGACGTAATGACAAATTTTAAGTTTTCAGAATTTTGTTATTAGTGCTATGATACCTTGCTTCATGCTAAATTTCAGGTTTCTAGGTCAGCGGGAAGTACCCTTTGAATTTTGATTCCCTTGAGGGCGTCGAAATACTCGTTTTTTGCAACATAAACGGCCGTATCTTTTTTTTCTTGAACTCAGAAGTTTGTTTTTTCTCAGATTCAAGAGACTATAAACTTGAGTATACACTTTTAATTTCACCGCAATACCTCCACTCGTTCCCAAGATAAAGGGTCTTGACACACAGACAGGCAGGCAGAAAACTTTTTTTTTATCAATTTATTCATGTTTTATTTTTAACTTGAACGTTTTTTTAGGGTTTTGTACCTCAAAAGGAAAAAACGGAACCCTTTCCCCTGAAACCCCAAGCGAACGCCGGCATTCGCGCGTGATTTCGTGTCATTCGGTTAAACACTAAAATTATTATAAATCCGCGTAGATTATTAAAATTTTGAGCGTTTTATTTATTGGTTATGTATCTAAGAATGTAAATAAGAAATTCTTCATAAAATAGTCTGTAAATTTCGAAACTAAGCGACGAAAAGGTATGATTTGAGAATGGTAGAGGCCCATAGAGCCCTCTGTCGAGACGTTCCAAACGCAAACAAAAGGACTACCTTGGGGTCACAAAAAACAAGGACGAGAAAATTGTTGATGAAATTATTAAGAGTCTACTTAAATAAGTACTGCCTTGTATAATTTAACATAATATATACCAACGAATTAATTGATTCTGCTTGATCTAATCAAGACTATGGCCAGTCTAATGACTTCAAAAAATCGTCATAATTGGAAACAGAATTGACTAGATTTTTTACGAAAATAAAAAATAATCATGACTTAGATTTTTATTTTTTGGCTTCATACCTTTTTGGCTAAACTAATCTCTTAATTCATTAAACACCAAGCGAACGCCGGCGTTCGCGCACCTATTGTCTTTCTATTGTGTCTGTAATTTACACGATTGAAAGGTAATAGGTACACGCATTATATTAATAGTCTGAGAAAAAATGTTCGGAAATTTAATCTATTTACTTCTGTACATTTTTCAGAACTATAAGTTAAAAAATATGCCAGCAAAATTTTGTTCAGGACTTCGCCATGATCCTTCAGGTATAATTTTGATCTTTTGTTACTACAAACTAACTTGTTTATATAGATTTGAAATTGTTCTATAGTTTGTTCGTAAATGGCGGTATCCCTAATGCGCAAGTAAAGGTGTACCTAGAATACAGCCTATTTATGATATATACTATTAAAATCGATCAGGAAGTGTGGAGCAGCCGGATTACGTTCTTCAATTGAACATCGATTAATTTCGTGGTTATCAATATTGACCGGACTTACGGTTCTTTTTACATTTTGCAGCTCTATATTAGATATCATGATGATTAAAATCTAATACACTTATATTACTACTTACTTTCAATTCAAAGCCTGTTGTATTTATTGGAAACAAAGTTTCGTAATAGTAGTGTAGGTATCATGTTTGCCGAAAATTCTTGGAGAATGTTGCGAGATCTACTTTTACTTTTTTCTAAAAGTATCTAATTTTGTTTTAAATAATGTAATATACTACATTATTTAAAACAAAATTATATACTTTTATAGCGTGCTTACGTTGCAACATTTAATGTTACTAGCAACATTGCTTCCCAGAAAATATGCAGCACAATAATTGGCAATACCAAGGCTCACAATGGCCACCACGGATGACTTCCAATTCCCGTAATTTTTAAGACTTGTTTGCAATCATACCTTAGTCTATAGCTGGAAACGTAGAGAAATCAGAAGTGCTTTTAAAAATTGGAACTGAGACGAGAATGCGAAATTCCTTAAAAAAAAAACTGGGCAAGTGCGAGTCGGACTCGCGCACTGAGGGTTCCGTACAAACTACAATTCCCGAATGGAGTCTCGAAGATTTTCCCGAATTTTTTTTTTTATGACGTAGGTAATAACGAATTTACTATTTTCATATTTATTCCTATACCCGTACTATAAGACCTTGCTTAGTGCAAAATTTCAGGATTCTGGGTCAACGGAAAGTACCCTGTGAATTTCGATCTTTGAGACTATCTAAATATAGGTTTTTTTGCGACATAAACGACCGTATCTCTTTTATTCGTTAATTTAGAAGTTTGATTTTTTCACATCTTGAAGGGACCGCAGACCTGAGTATATGGGTCTGAGATAAGGGGTCTTAACAGGCAGATAGACAGACGGACAACAAAGTGAAGGAGCACTTTGTTGTCCGTCTGTCTGTCTGCCCTATAAGAATAAGGCTTCCGCTTTTTCCTTTTGAGCTACGGAACCCTAAAAACAAAGTTATGTTTTTTCATGAAATAGTTATTTTTCACAGTAAATAAATGTACAACTTTAAGTTTTACCTGGTCCTCTTCGAGGCGTATGACAACAGGCGGGGTGTCAGCGTGCAGGTTGATACCCAGAGACACCACGGGCCCCTGCCTTACAATTTCTTCGGGTTCAAACGCACCTGCGGTCGGCGGCGACGGTGTTGGCTCCTTTTCCTGAACACAACAATGTTGATCAGTCGAAATTGAGTATCACATAGAATGTTGGTAGTTGCCGCAAGATACAAACGTAATCTAGCACAAAGCGAGGCGACGCAAAACTAATCAGATCCGAGGTTAGGTCTTACTATACAACCTCAGTTTTAGTATATACGAAACCTGAAACACACTTTCAAAACCGTAGGTACCCTGGGGCCAGGGTTATGCCAAAGGGAAGCTCGGTTCCGGTACGAAAGGCTCGAAGAAACGCAGTGGGCTTTTAGTCAGTAAGAGTCTGACACTATTACTTACACACAGAAAATATTACTTATGTTTTGTTTTGTGTTTGTCTTAAGTTTTTGTTGTCTACAATGTTTTTTGCGCCAAAATAAATAGTTTCTTTCTATCTTACTATGTCCCGCTCCGCCCAAGAGCGGGAGTTGTCCTTGGATGATTTTCCCCAGCATAAAAAAGGTATCATGGAAAATTACTTTAATTCAACATTTAGTCCCTCGAATTAGCGACCTCGCTTCGCTCGGCCGCCAACTCCTTCTCGGGACGAAATAAGTTACTTTCACCCCGAGGTAAGCACTGTGCTTTTCATTACGAATACAAGGAAAGTAAAAATAAAATAAAATGTTTGTAAAACCTGACTCGTCGCACCCTATGATTTTAGGTAGGAATCTTTCTTCTGATTTAGGCGGTAAAAAGTTTTCCACAACTGCATTAGCCTCTTCTCTTATGAAATTAGGCGTTAAATCACTACATATTTTAATCTGATAAACAACGTGTTAATACAAATCTCTGTTGTACGGAAATGTAAACAAAACTAGAAAAAACCAACGACTGATTGCCACTTTCCCGCAATTTTGTTTTTTTCTGTGGCCGGCTATTCAGCCTCATTATTGAAAAATTAGAAATCAATTGTTATCTTTTATAAATAAAGGATTTTAAAGAAATAGTTGAACAAATAAATCATTTTAAATATAATATTATTTAATTAATACTTGTCTTTAAGTTATTTCAATTTTAAATCGCGCTGTGATTGACTGGCTGTATGGAAAATTGGAACATGGTTCAATAGAAATGTGAAGATAGAACTAGTTTCTTTTTAATAATTTGACAGCTGTCAGTTGTAAAGTAAAACTCCCTAGGGATGAAAAGTATCACTTTCAGCCCGCTCCTCAGGCAACTTCAGACCTACTTTCAGAGTATGAGTTATGAAAAAACTATTTTTTAATAAAGCATACAACCTTGGACTCCATTTTGATTGTCCTGCAATTCTTTCAAATACCGAAAACGTCACGCTGCAATACCTCTCCATCCAAGAACTGCCTTTTAGACTTGCTTTTTTTAAAAATCCCATTCCTCTCATTTATTCTTTGTATAGTAGTGCACTACCGTTAAAATCGATTTAGTTTCACATTTCGTGCAAAAATTTTGATAGAAATTTATATCCGATCACACCTAAAAGATTCAGTTGAAAACCTGCATCAGTCAACAACCTCGTAGTTGTCTGGCATTTCGCTAAACTGAACTTTTTTTGGCGCAAACGTGTGACATACAATGTTACTTATTATTTATTTATTTTTTTGTTTTGTTTTTGTCTTTAGTTTTTGTTGTCTTATGTTTTGTGCGCCAAAATAAATACTTTTTTTTTCTTTCTTTCTAGAGTAGGCAACTCTTTTCATTTTTCCCTTATTTTTTCTATAGACGGACAGGGGAGCCAATATTACAGCAAAGGAACCTCATAAGTGAAACACACTATACTATGACCTGCCGTGACCTATGTTGTACTTAGTATCGGTGGTGTGACCTTTTTAAATATTTTTAGGAAATAATATAAAGATAGTGTAAAAACTCTTGGAATCCATTCAGTTATTAATTATGAACAGACTTTATTCAAGTTTCGCATAAACTAAAAATAATGTTGTAAATAAATTCAGAAATCGAAATATTTATCCAATTTTGGGACAATAAACTACTATTTTTTTAGGATAAATTAAATTTCGTTGCAGCTCGTTCAAGTAGTCTAGAGTTTTTTTTATTTTATTTTTTTTATTAAAGTAATTCTAATAAAAAAAGTCTGTTCAAAATACTTACGGTTTGATCTCTTTTAGTTTTTCTGAAACAAAAAAACGTTACATTTTTATTTATACACAAGGCACCGACTTTGGGAAAGTAATTTGGTATTCTATATGTCACAAAAAAAAAATAACGCGTTTTCAAAATAGTAACTATCGCCCGCGTCTGTACTGCTCCGCTCATACTGTTCGTAGCGTAATGCTAGGGAGCTTTCTTCGACAAATGGACTAACCAAAACTAAAATAATTATTCGATTCGATCTAGTAGTTCCTGAGATTAGCAGGTTCAACGAAACAAATAAAGAAACTCTTGGATCTTCTACTGAATGTTTCAATTTGAATATGTGATATGTTTACCTTCCAGACGGTCCGCGAACAAATTCTTTTAACGTGGTGGGTTTGAAATCCTCTCCAGATCTGAAGTACTTCGTTTTCTGTTGAAACATACACAATCAATGTTCAATTACTTCAAAAGAAGCACCTAGTCAAATACTATATGAAACCAAATAAAATGTATCCAAATATGCGAATCTAGACATAAGCGCGCAATTAAATTTTCTACTGTCAACACAGAGATGAGTGCAGGAAATCCAACAACGCTTTATTAAGGGCCAAGCGCCCGAAAAGTGCCATAAAACAGTGATTTTCTGAGGCCTACTCCTCCGTAACGGCTAGGTCAATTGGTTTGAAAAAAATATATGTTTATTATAGATTCATGAACAATAATATCAACATTTGATTTTTTCGTGCAACTAATACTTTTGTCAAAAAAAAAATATTTAGCGATTTCGCAACTTTTCGCAACTTTTCCCTACTCCTTCGAAACGGCTTGGACCTTTAGAAACATTTTTACACATAAAAATTGGTGGATAAATTTTCTTCAAAGTGAACATTGCATGTGTAAATCAATCAATATCTCGCAGAGAAAATAGATTTAAAGCGCTTTCCGGGCGCTGCTGGCCGCAAATAAATGCACAGATTTGCGTACTGCCGCCTAGCCGAGAGCGAGAGTTGCGTTCACATAATTTCGGCCAGATGGTTCAACGGACTATACGCCTTAAGACATTAATGAAGGCATCGGTTCGGCGTGCGTTGCAAGAGGAGTTCCAGGGTTTCCATTTCAGACGCTAACTCACGGCCCCAGTAAGCTTCAACCCTGCTGTGCCCTTATTGTTTTGCTGTCGTTCCGTTGAGGCGCGCGTGGAACACTACGCGCCTTTGACGACTCGGGCCCGGTCCACGCCTACGGTGACTGGAAATCGGGTTTGCCAGTTTGGGTGTGAGGAAGTCCGTTCCATCACGGGTGAGGCCGCCTCCTTCGCTAGCATTACTGTTTCGAAGTCGCTGGCGACCGCCAGCCATTCCTCCTCACTTCGGACCATGGCCCGTACCAGGGCCCGGCGGTAACGTGCTCCGACCAAAAAGAGTACATCTCCACGGTCTCTGGGCGTTTCTTCCGCACGAATCCGGCGCAGGGACTTTTCGAACTTACCATGTTCGGTGAGAACCTGCGTGTTGCGGAAGGCGAGGACTCCGTGACGTCAAACCGAAACGTCCCGCTGAAACTCATTCCGACATTCCGCGAGTTGTCCCGGCAGCGGTGCTTCGCCTCGGTGTCGCATTTACATGCTCAAATCGTGCATGCTCGCAAAGACTGTTGTCTCCAGACCCCATTGTGGCAGGCCAGCAAAGAGGCTCGCCGCTGCGCGGGATGGCCTTCTGGGACGCGTTCAGCTTGGCTACCGATCGCTTTCGCAGCGACGGCGCTCCGTAAAGGACCATAAATTGAACGTCTGTAGGTTGTGCAGAAGCCGCTTTAGGGTTTCGAAAAAAAAACCCATATTGTGGAAATGTCATTTTATTTGTATTATTTAATTTTAAAATTCGAGCGCTCTTCATGTACTATGCGTTCCAAATGAGAATAGGATCGATCACCATGTTGTGACGTCACGATTTACTGTCAAATCGAGGAAAAAAATGTTTAAACATTAATTAATTTACGATAAATTTATTTTATTTATGAACTGTGAACGAAAAAAGTTTAATCAGAATCCAGTTCTTCAATTTTACTCATCTCTGAGTTCTTCAATTTTGCCAAAATTTCTTCGATTTGATAGTACGACGAGACGTCAAAACATAGGAATCGGTCCAATTCTCATTTGGAACATGTATTTTACACGTTCCATATAAAAATAGGACCAATTCCTATGTCCCCTTTAGCCAGAAAGGCTCTTATCTCAGAGTACGCGGTGTATTTTAAGAGAGACTAAATAAATTGAATGGATTGTGTGAGTGACAAAGAAAAAGAAAGAAGTCAGTGAAAGGGAATCTGCCATTGTATAATTATTATTACGTTTATTTATTTTCTTTTTTTTTTGAACATATTATTTATTTTTTAAAAGAACTGTAGTATTGTTATTAACTTTTAATTTTATAATTGAAAATGAAATGTAATCCATGTAACGTAGGTTATTTAAATTAATTTAATTTAATCTTATTTAAGTGTATGGGTATTCCAAGCCCGAAATAAATGAATTTATTAATATTATTATTATAGCGTGACGGCTGGCGGGACAGATTGGAAGAAATAACGTGTTGCGCCAACCCCAAGTAAAAAGGGATAAGAGCAGGAAGATGTCCGACTTTTACATCAAATAAGTACTCTTAAACAACCAACCTTTTCTTCAGAGGAGGGTGCTGTTTCTGACTTCTGCTTTTCTTTCTTAGCGAAAACCTTGTAGTTGATCGTCTTGGTGACCACCGACACCGTGATAGTAGTGGTCACTAGCTCCAACACCGTCCTTGGCATTGCGACCTGGAAAAACAAACATTATTGTCTAATTGTAACGCAAGTGTTTCCTGAAGCATATTTCTTTTTTTCCCAGTGGGAAAATCACCTAATGACATTCCCCGCTCTTGACTAAAAACCCACTCCTGTTCCTTCGTTGCCTTTCGTACCGGGGCTGAGCTATCTTTCGAATGAACTCTGGCCCCAGTAGGCTTCTGCCCAGCGCGCGGGAACAGTGCGCGCCATCGACGACTTGGGCTCGATCCGGACGGTTACCGGACGGTCGGACAACGAGCTACCCATTGCTCGCCGTTCGCAAGCCCGCCCCTACGGTGGCCGGAAATCAGGATCGGAATCCCGGCGGCGGCTGGGGCGCTGTGAGCGCCGCCGTTGCCTGATGCGGTCTGACTCCTCTTTTGCTAGTATTACTGCTTCGCAGAAGGAGGCTCGCGCCTGCCACTCCTCCTCGCTCCGGATCATGGCCTGTACACGCGGCCCGGCGCGAGAGATCGCCGCCGCCGATCGCCCTCACGAGGGCACGGCGATGCTCTGCCCAAGCGGGGCACACCTCTACTGTGTGCTCCACCGTGTCCGCCGGGCGTTCCGCACAGTGGCGATACCCGGGCGTCACTTCCGCGCGAATCCGGTGCAGGAACCTCCCGAACTTGCCATGTCCGGTGAGAACCTGCGTCATGCGGAAGGTAAGGACGCCGTGAGGTCTTTCCAGCCACGCCTCAAAGAGGAGACTACCCGCCATAATTATGGCGTGTCCAGCACTAGGTTGCTACAGTCGCTGACGCCATTTCACCATGAGTTCCCGACGGAGCTCTGTCCGCCATGCCAGGACCTGTTGCGGCAGCGGACTTTCGCCCCGGTGTTGCATCTCCACGCGCAAGTCGTGCATGTGTGCAACAAGTTTCCTGAAGCTTCACTACCCTGGCTTATCCCACTGTGCATTTTTCCATCAGAATAATCAGTAGCCTATGATAATCTGCGAAGGTGTAGTTTTCTGTCAGAGAATTACCCTTCTAACAAAACAATTTTCCTCTTTATTATAACATTAGTTAAAGTGTTGCGCCGACCACAAATAGAACAAGAACAGGAAGATGTTGATGATGATTATAATATTCGTTTATCTCATCTAATGAAAAACTCCTGCTTTGGACTCTGGACGCGTACCACTTTGGAAGTGTCTCTCGCGTAAACTATTCAATTTAGAAACAAATGATATTAGAAACCTCAATATTATTTTTGAAGATCTATCCATAGATACCCCACACGTATGGGTATGATGAAAAAAAAATATTTGATTTTCAGTTCTAAGTATGGGGACCCCCAAAATTTATTGCTCTTTTTCTATTTTTGTATGAAAATCTTAAAGCGGTTCACAGAATATATCTACTTACTAAGTTTCAACAGTATAGCTCTTATAGTTTCGGAAAAAAGTGGCTGTGACATACGGACGGACGGTCAGACAGACAGACATGACGAATCTATAAGGGTTCCGTTTTTTGCCATTTGGCTACGGAACCCTAAAAAGACGTGTTTATTAAAATGTATTCAAGTTTATCATGTCAAAATATGCGCACTGGTTAAAAAATTTTCCTGTATATCATGCGGATTATTTTGATGGCGTGACGTATGATTTGTGTGACGTTCAATCTGAGTTTAGTTCAAAGATGGCGCTACAAGCACATAAACAAACCAAGGTACCTTGGGTATCTTCAACTTGGACTTGAGCTGCTGCGAGGCGCCCGGGTGCTCCTGGCCCAGCACGTGGCTGATGCCGGGCAGGTACTCGGCGCGCACCTCCAGCGTGAAGCACGACACGTCAGCCAGCTTGATTTTCCACGGGAACGAATCTGCCTCCAACTCTGAAATAACCAGTTATTGATTAAAATATGGCAAAGTTTTGAATATAATTACACGTGGATGGAAGGGAAAAAAACATAAATACACAAATAAGATAAAATAAAAACACATACCAACACATTCTAGAGCATACATTATATTGCGCGTATTTTTTCCGCCAAACGGAGCCAATTCCACGCGGCTCCATCTTTCCGGGGTGTGACCATGCCGATAACCGACCACCTTGAGCTTCTTGGAGTTAAGTTATCATTTACTCTCAATTTCGGCTCATACATCGATGCAAAGGCTCAACTGGCTGCCAAAAAATTGGGGATCTTCATACATCGATGCAAATGCTCAACTGGCTGCCAAAAAATTGGGGATCTTAGCAAAGGTGAGACGGTACTTCACGCCAGAACAGTTGCTCAGTCTTTATCAAGCCCAAGTTCGATCGTGTATGGAGTACTGTTCTCATCTTTGGGATGGATCTGCCAAATACCAGCTTGATGCGCTGGAGTCGATTGAGAGGCGAGCCAAGAGAATCATCGGCAATTATGCACTTGTAGAGTCGAAGCTCCAAAGCCTTTAGCATCACCGCCGATTTGCTAGTCTGTCGGTTTTCTATCGTTTACATTTCGGGGAGTGTGCACTGGAATTGCACAATCTAATTCCGCCAAGTCCGTTCCATCATCGGACCACACGACGTACAGCGTTGCGCCACCGGCGCATGGTAGACATCCCACCCATACGAAAAAAACGTTTTGCGAACACATTTATTGTGCGTACAGCCAAGGCGTTGAATTCCCTGCCGGAATCTGTGTTTCCTGATAGCTACAACTTAGGAGTCTTTAAGTCGAGAATAAATAGGTTTCTTCTAGGCAAGCGTGTTTCATCGTCGACCACATCATCGCTTGCCATGAGGTGAGATGGTGGTCAAACGCAAGCCTATCATTAATAATAAAATAAAATATTGCATACGAAGGAGTATGCTTCATTTACACGCAAGTCAAAAAAAAAGAAAACCGGCCAAGTGTGAGTCGGACTCGCGTAAGAAAGATTCCGTACCGTCCGCTGCAAAAAAAAACATTACGATTGATGTATGGGAGTCCCGTTATCTATTTATTTTACCAGGCAGCTACAAAAATTTATAATCTGTGAAAATTTCAATTATCTAGCTATCACGGTTTATGAGATACAACCAGGTAACAGACGGACAGCTGAGACTTAACAATAGGGTCCCGTATTTACCCTTTACAGTGACAGACGGATATCCAGAAAGCGGCACCAGCGTCCCAAGAGTCGTATACAACTCATTTGTCACGGTACCTATAATATGCATGTGATACGAAGGAATGAGTACCTTGTTTTGAGTACCTAACAATTTCAACAAAACAATATTTTGCTGTCGAAATTATACACAATATTTTTAACGATTTTACAAACAGTAGGATCAAATTTAATTAGCCGGAAAATACGGAAATATGTCTGTATGAATCATCAGAAACATCGCAGTGCAATTTATTGTATGACAAAGGTGGTGGACATGGAGTTGTTTTGGTGGGGGCGTTGTGGTGGGGGCGTAGTGGTGGAGGCGTCGTGGTGGTAGTGTTCTATAACTACTTACTTGCGCTCACGTATGTTGGTCCGTCGGACCGCAGCTGATTCCATAACCCCTGCGACATAGTGTTCGATTTCATCGAGAAGCGACCCAGGCTGAAAACGAAAAACATTTCAAACTCAAAAAGACAATTATAAAGTCTTAAAAAAAAATACACTGTTTCTAATAGCGTTTTTAGTACGATTCAGAATAAGGATCTGACACTGATTTTGCTTCGTTTCAAGAGTGTATAAAGTCGACTTATACATATATAATATGTAACAAAAACCCTGTTGTTCCTTCTACCTACGTTATAAGAATCGGCATACGGACGTAACAAAGCAAGTCATTTATAAAAATTGTTCAACAAAAATAATTAAATTAAATATTTAATTATTATTATTTGTAATGTTTAAATGATTTCTTACCTCTGTAATACTGCACGAAAACTAGATATATACATAAGTAGAACGTTCGCTGCGCGCATGTCTATCTATTTTTCTACACAAGTTCATGACCTTGTCAGCTGTTCTTTAACCCTTTATCGAATGAATCTTGAAAATGTTGGTTGACACGGAATTTTTATGCACAATTATCATCATCCGCGCGTTTGTCCCGGTTGCAATCTTTGGCTTCCACCTCGGTATCCGGGGTTCTCCTTCCTACTCAGATGCCTCCACTACGCACGCCCTTGTGAATCCCTTGCAGTAAGATCATTAGCACACATATCGTCTTGAATTGATAGTTGTTAAAACTACATTTAACACTTTACAAAAAAAAAAAAAAAACAATACAATGTCACCGAGTCACTCACATTCATATTGCATTAACTTATTACAATGTCTACTTGACGGCCACGAAGATGCTGTTCAATGTGGCCACCTTGTACCTCTACACATTTGTTACAACGTGCAAACGTTGGAATGCCATCGCTGAAGGACCTATATCCGACTAGTGTGAACAGAGGCGCTTACATACGATTAATATATAGATCCGACTCCCGACAAGTGCTCTTTTACTGGTTTATGGAGGCATGACAGGCAATCTCGTCTTGCACTGTTATTCAAAAGTATACGTACCAGATGCCGAGCACGCGGTGCGACGCAGCTGCATGGCGCTCCATAGCGTCGCGTAGCGTAGCGCAGTCAAGCGCGGACGCCGAAGACATGGTGATGTACATCAGCGCCAACCCCAGGTCCACGTTGATCAGCATGCTGCGTAGGCGCTGGTGCAAGTTGTTCAGCCGCTCCGCCGACATCCACGTGCCCTGGCCTTTGCTGAGCTGTTGGTTTACCAAGTTAAACTTATAGAATAGAACAAATTGATTGTACACAACAAATGAAAAAAAAAATCTAATAAAAATGACGCGCGCGATGATTGATTGGTTGGTTAATTGCGCGTTTAAAATGACGAAATAGTTGGATTTAGATACCATTAACATTATGTTAATAGTATCGCAATCCAACTTTTTTTTTCTCTTCTAATTTTCTGTAACTTGGCAGTCTGTTAAATGGTTTGTCGGGTATTGAGCTTAAAATAGGCATCTCCAATAGAAGCTTCATCAAGCTTGCTTAAGTGGTGGGGTCATCAAAGCGGTCTACTAGGGCAGGAACGCTGTGTCTTTTTAGACGAAAGTATTGAGCGCAGCCCGTGCCTTCCAGCCTTGATGCAAGTAGGTTTATATGTCTTGACAGTCTGGTCTGATACTTTTTGCTAAAGTTCACAATTTCTTGTTGAACTGTGTTCAGATTTAGGTCCATATGTATGTATTTGTTGCTGATGTATTGCGGAATATTAAGCACATTACGCAGAGTTTTGCTCTGGAATCTCTGTGTTGCTATTTTTTGCTGTTCCCCATAGCTCGATTCCATACGTTCATATAGGTTTGAGGATGGCTTTGTAAATGGTCATCTTACTTGTTGGAGGTAGTTGTGATTTTCGTCCGATCATCCAATACTTGTCCCTAACTCTGGCATCCAGTTGTTTCCGTTTGGTCCATATATGTTTCCATCGTGTAAGTCTGCGGTCCAGATGCATGCCTAAGTACTTTGCGTCTTCTTTTTGCGGGATTTCCACATTATAGAGTTTAATTCGGGGGCAGGTCTTTCTTCTAAGAGTAAAGGTAACATATACTGACTTGCTTTGGTTTGCTTTTATACGCCATTTATTTAACCACGCTTCAATTTCTAATAAGTGGGTTTGTAGGTTCTCAGATGCTAATTCAGGGTCTTCATGTACGGATAAGAGAGCTGTGTCGTCTGCGTAAGTAGCAATTGTATTATTGGGATATGTAGGAAGGTCGGCAGTGAAAAGCTCGTACAATACTGGACCCAGGATGCTTCCTTGTGGCACGCCGGAAAGTATTTCACAAATTTCTAAGGTTATGACATTGCACTTGACCTCGTACCACCACCGTGGGACGAAAAGTTTAGATTAATTTCATTAATGGTAGAAAGTAGCTTCCTACCTCTTGGTAACGTCAATCTAGAGCCCCAGTAAACATGTTTGACGTTCCAGTCTCCACCGCATATGAAGCTATTTCTTAGTGAATTAAAATAGCTTTTGAAGTCATCATAGATATTTTGTGCCAAGGTGGACAATAAATTGAGGAGATTGTTGTTACCATCTCCTTTTCCACTATTCTAATTGTGATCACTTGAATCTTTTCAGTTTTGTATTCCGCAATTGGGTAGTGCTTTATATTTTTCTTAGGGAATATTGCAGTTCCACCATGAGAGTTACCTGAAGGATTGTTTGTGTTGTACATTACGTAACCATTAATAGATAAGTGCGTTTGAGATGTAAATCTTGTTCCGACTTTTTTTTAAGTAATATTTTTTTATCTACAAATAACTTTAAGTAAATCACTCTTCTGCAATCTTTACTTAATGTCGTTTGGTAATTTTTGTCTTTCAAGCGTAGATATTTATTACCTACCTTAGGGATGGGCGGTATCTTGACATCCTTCCTCTCGCTGGGCTCACTGCCGGAACCCTGGGAGCGCGTGGGCACGTGCACCAGCTCCGCGCAAATACCGGACGCGCGACTACCGCCGCGCCCACTCGACGACTGCGGGCCCATTACAGGAGAGAAAAAGTGTTAAGTATGCAAAACAGGGTAGGTAACCCAATGGTTATGGAATATTCTTATTTATTACGTCTTCTTACTAAAAGCATCTAGTGATATAACAAAACACCAATTTAACGTCAGTGATATTTCGTTTCACTAAACTAAATCTAGTAAAAAAAGAATACTGTTGAAGAATAAAGTAATAAAACAAAATTACAAATTAACTGGTACATTTTTATATTATAAAGTTTTAATCAACTAAACATAATAATCTGACAATGATATCAACCTTTTTTAGGGTTCCGTAGTCAAATAGGAACCCTTATAGTTTCGCCATGTTTGTCTGTCTGTCCGGTAAAATAAAAATTGGAAAAATATGTTTTATTAGGGTCCTAAAAAATCTCTTCCCACTTTACGTGTAGGGGAGATCCCTACACGTAAAGTGGGAAGTGATTTTTTTTTCATTTCCACCCTAACGTGTGATATATTGTTTGATAGGTATATAAAAATGAATAGGGTATAAGTACTAAAAACATTTTTTGGTAATGATATTTTCAGAAATTATACGCTCGAAAATTAAAAAACAATGTGTCTCTAACTTTAGAACCATAAGTTTAGAAAATATGAAAAAATGTCAAAAGTAGGGCTTTATAAAGACTTTCTAGGAAAATTATTTTTTAGCTTGATGAAGCAGTTTTTGAAAAGTTGTACAAAATAATTTTTGAACTAAGTTTGTAATTTATCCGTATACGCAAGCTTGTTTTTTAACTTAGTTTACATATTTTATTATCCTGAACGTATCTTCTTTCAAACAAAAAAAGAATTATTAAAATCGGTCCAGGCAATCCAAAATTACCACCGAAAACCTAACATACATACCCCATCTAGTTTGTAAACCCAATTTCTCGAGAGATGGCACTGTACTTTGGGCTACTTCACGCTGTTAAGATTTTTCCTGAGTTTATGGGTCAGGTATATACTGTCGAATAATTCGGTTGTTCTCTCGTTGGCATTGATGGTATTTGTTCTTGCTCGTTGTCTATCGTTCATTGTTAGAAATAAGAATATCTGGTATAGTGGAAAATTGTAATTGTATCTTATTGAAACTTAAAACGGAAATTGTATCTTAAGTGGAGCAACTTATAGTGACGGACGGGAAACTACGGAACCCTACACTGAGCGTGGTCCGACACGCTCTTGGACGGTTTTTATTATGTTAATTTGTTCATTGGGTACAAAAAAAAGTAAGTATTAATAAAAAAATTACACGAGCTGCGCCAGCTAGAGCGACGCATTTATTTGAGAGTACTAAACTAGAGCGAGAGAAATGTATGGTTCGATTTTTATTAGGCAGTATCCGCTTTTCTGATATTTACTAGATTTAGTTTAGTGGAACGACATATCACTGACGATAAATTGGAGTTTTGTCATATCACTAGATATTTTTAGTAAGAAGACGTAATAAACAAGAATATTCCACATCTACCAGGATTTCGAGATATCCTTAGGAATTTCGTGAAATCCCTGATATCGTCATTTTCCTGCGACATATAAAAAATTATTGCTGACCGTGATACCAATCGACCAGCCGACCTCTGGGTGGATCGTAAAAACTTAACATGTTCAAAACGCGCAAAGTATGTTAATATCGTGATACATGATGGGTCTGGCGCACTATTTAAAATATGGCGTTTGCTGATTCAATATCTCCTTTGTTTTAAAGATAAAGAGTTGAATATTTGCAGTGATATAGTACGTACTATAGGTATTTAAATAGGTTTATATTTAATAAGTACTAGGGTTTGCTCGCGGTTTTACTTGTTTTAATTTACGATAATGTAAAAACCGTAAGTATGTTATTTTAAATTCACTTCATTTTAGACTTAAATTTTTGTGTAAGTACATGTTTCATCTAAATAAATGATTGGTTTTCCTTCGGCTCGTTTAGCAGCAATTTCCCGTAGATATACATGTCTCCCGTAGATTGCAATGTCATAACGTTCGACAAGAACCGTTCGTTCATTTTTAGGGTTCCGTAGCCAAATGGCAAAAAACGGAACCCTTATAGATTCGTCATGTCTGTCTGTCTGTCTGTCTGTCTGTCCGTCCGTATGTCACAGCCACTTTTTTCCGAAACTCTAAGAGCTATACTGTTGAAACTTTGTAAGTAGATGTATTCTGTGAACCGCATTAAGATTATCACATAAAAATAGAAAAAAAGCAATAAATTTTGGGGGTCCCCATACTTAGAACTGAAACTCGAAAAATTTTTTTTCATCAAACCCATACGTGTGGGGTATCTATAGATAGGTCTTTAAAAATGATACTGAGGTTTCTAATATCATTTTTTTCTAAACTGAATAGTTTGCGCGAGAGACCCTTCCAAAGTGGTAAAATGTGTGTCCCCCCCCCCCTCTAACTTCTAAGATAAGAGAATGATAAAACTAAAAAAAATATATGATGTACATTACTATAAAAACTACCAACGAAAATTGGTTTGAACGAAATCTAGTAAGTAGTTTTTTTTTAATGCCTCATAAATCAAAAAAAATACACTATTATTAAAACATCGATCAAAGTTACAACACATTACAAGAACTTTAATATTATGTTACTTGCTGCTACGGAACCCTCCATGGGCGAGTCCGACTCGCACTTGGCCGGTTTTTTATTTTTCCTGAACTTATAACCATTGGCAATTAATATTCTACGCAGAGTTTCTCTGCATACACTAAAGACAATGCTCTTAGTTCTTCTGACAATGTGCGCAACGTCGGGACCTGCTTCCGAACAATATAAAATTAGTTGAATTTGTTTTTAATTGCATTAATATCAAAACTGTCTAAATTCGACAAAGAGCTTTTGTAAGGGCGTGGCCCGTGTGCGGAGTTACTGGTACATTACTGTTGGCTTATAGAAATCTGCAGCATCAATAATTAATATAAAATACTGCAGCGACAAAAATAATAACAATTAATTTGCTAATACAAAATTTATGGTTACCCCGGTTACAGGTAAGAAAACTCTCGAAGTCTTGCTCAGTACACTTTAGCCCTTTGGCTTGTCAATAAAAAAAAATGAAGTTAGCGTCAATCAAAATAGAAATAAAAATATACTTTAGAGTTTGTAATATTGCTTCGTTCGTAATCAATCCAGTTTATCCGTAGGGTATATATGATCCTAGTTGTTTTCATTGTTTATAGTTTTGATTAGATCTATGTATTTTTGTCAAATCTTGATTTTACACTGAAAGTAGTGCATTTGAATAATTCATGTATTTCATGTTTACGTAACATTAAATCAAATCGCACCTCCGCTCAAATAGTGACACAACAAAAACAAATTGTTTGCTGATAATTGTATTATGCTATTAATTTCAGAATTCATCATACTTTAAGCTCTGATATTGTTTTGGAGGTATGCGGAACAGAGAGAACTTTAATTGCGATATGCAGGATTAGTTCTCATGTGACGACATTGATGTCGCTGTATTGTCATATTTCTAATTCAATTATTGGCCACAGGTGACCCATTTTTATCTACATTATTATTTTTTAATATAATAAACAGTTAAAGTTTGTTTTTATTTTTATATCTTTTTGTTTGAGAAATAGGTAATCTCTGAAAGTACTGGTCCGATTGCTAAATTTTTTTCATCGATAGAAAGCTGCTTTATTCCTGAATGACATTCTTTTGAGTTACGACACAATTTGAGCGGAGATACAAAATATTTCTGATATGCATATTTTTATAAGAATTGTTTCGGGTGTTTTTAACATGTACTGGTTTAAGTAAATGTTTACGGTTATGCTAACGGTACGCGGCTTCCACTCTACTTCCTTCTTATATAGTGCGCTAGCTTAGAGAGTCGGTTGTGTACCGTGTAATGTTGCAAGCCAGGAAAAAAATAAGTGATTAGTGTGAACAACGCCAGTTGTATTGCAGCTGCAGTCATCTAACATACGTGATGGGCATCTAAAGATTACTGACCGTTGCTGTGGTACGTCGTCGAAGGGTTATTTGCGACGGCGCCATGGTCTTCAGTGCGGCGACTAATGATGCTTCTGTGAAAGAATAAAACATCTTACAGTTCATTAATTATACTGAACACAAGTGATTTGTTGTGCAAGCGGGACTGGACCTGGGTTAATTAAACCTGTCCATTTTCAGAGATTAGTTTTTACAAGGGGATCGCTCACATGAACGTCGGAAAATATTCAAAAAGGTAAACAGCACGGGGATACAACATGTCTTAAACTAGATCATGGATGCCTGTGTGCCAAGCTGTAACCAAATGCGTAAAGCCATTAAAGCAAGTTTTTTCTGAAATTAAATATAATCCATCCTACTTGAAGACTGTGTTATAAGCGCTCACCTGACTTTAAAGTAGGCTTGTAAGCGAGCCAGGTGACGAGCAGCGGATCTACAGAGATGGCTAGCGGCTCGGTCCATACGCCGCAGAAATCGAACGAGTGATCCATCGGCTCCAGGCACCATTGGATCGTCGCGCGGAGGAATGGGCTGAAATGCGAACAGCATGACCCACTCATCATCATTCAAAAGACTACGTAGCGCTGAACTTAACAACACTAGCGTGTAAGTAGTTTTCTTCATACTAAACTTTGGACCCCGTGTCTCCTCGGAGAATAATTTTGGATAATCCTTTCTTATACTGTGTATAAATTGGTCAAAGAAACCTCTATGCAAAATTTCAGTGTTCTAGGTCCAAGGCTGGGCGTTGATGAATCTGTGAGTGTGTGCCTTTTATTATGTACACACATCTTGCTTCTAATGTATAGGAGCTTTATTAAGTCAAGGAAATCGATGACTTAAAGTAAAATCAAAAGTAGGAGAGTAATTAAAATTTGAATTAGACACTTGTAGCGCCATCTACGAAGTTAGCGTCAGTTCAAGGTGATACTTATAAAACTTGTCGACAAAATGGTAAAACAAGATAATAACGTGTTTGATTTTTTTTATATATATACTTTTCTATAAAACAAGTAAGCATATTTAAGTTACATGATACTAAAGGTCTAATTTCGTTTCTTTTTTGTCTCCTGGAAAGTTACATACTTCACATATACATACGAGGTATTCACTTTAAG
Organism: Mythimna albipuncta; assembly: GCA_929112965.1. Taxonomy (NCBI): domain Eukaryota; kingdom Metazoa; phylum Arthropoda; class Insecta; order Lepidoptera; family Noctuidae; genus Mythimna; species Mythimna albipuncta. Next base: position 36,398,136 of record OV815958.1, read on the forward strand.
CCATCGAAATGATATTCGCTAAAATCGGACATTTAACGTCATTGAACTTAGTCAAACAATTGCATCAAAATGCACCTAATTCGTCAAAAATACCTGAACTAACATTCGACTATACTTAAGCAATATAGTTAGATTGTATGTATAATTTGCTTCCGTATAGTATATTGAAGCAAAATTTTGTAATTTTTTTTTTATATACACCCTTGGGAATACCTGGGAGTAACTTCTGAATCGTGGGTGCATTCACAAACATATAAACTCACATACAAAAGACACCCAGACCTGGAACACCAATTTGTAGGTCAAACAAATATTTGTTTCATGTGGAAATCGATACCGCTACACGAAGCGCAGTAGCTAATCACTGAACCAATGCGCCAACCGTACCTTTAAATGCTAACATTTTATCAGAATTATAAAGATCTCCAAACGCTTGCTTTTTTACAGAATCACAATAATTTATTTGTGCGAGGTGTATGAGGGTAGATCCCAAGAACACCAAAATAAGTCAGGTGATTTGCAATTTACTATTTGTTGTAGCTTTTGTGTTAAAACCAACTTAGCACCAAAGTATTGGTTACTTACTTGCTTGCCGGCGCGTCGGGTGCTGAGAAGAGCCACGCCTGTCTAATTTCACCACCCTCTGTAATTGATTACAATACTTATTTGAGGTTAAATATACTCACATAACACAGTAGTACAACATAAAATTGGTACAGTTGATATATTACTTTCTGAACCAAACCTGATAAACCGTTAAGTTATCGGAATATTGGAAAATCCACTCCAATCGAATAACAAATATTAGACGGGCTGAAAAGTTCGTAAGCTAACAACTTACGCAATCAATTTGTAGCATCAGTACTCTGGGATGCACATGGTATTATACATACAACGATCATACAGCCCATAGAAGTCGAATAACAGGCGACGCATGGCTGTCAACACATATGACTTATAGATCTGATGCAGGCCGCCATAAAACAAGTTTCAAATATTCTCGACCACTTTTGTGAGCTGTAAATACTTCCGTGTCAGTCAATTAAAAAATAAATACAATAATGGCCACTTGTTCAATACGTTGCACGCGTTAGTGATGACATCAGCCCGACTATGCGAAAATATATTAAGGTGTTGCATCGGGAAATATTAATACTTACGTAATCATAATTTAATTAATTTTCTGATATTATTGAAGACTTCATCTTATACCGAATTATTAATAAAAAAAAATCGTGAATTATTTAAACATATCTCAACCCTAGTGTGCAGTAATGACCTCGGTGGGGCCAACAGATCGCACTAGCCCTCGTCCCTCGTACTTCAGCTAGTTGACAGAATTGTTTTGGTGCGCTATGAGGCGTCTATGGGCTGTACGGTTGTTGCATACATTGATTACATCAAGGGTCACAAAATTAACAGCAATTAATACATTACGCTATTGAAATATTTGAAGGATGAAACATGAAAAATTTCCTCACTTGAAGACGATAAAAGTGCTTTTTCATCAGGAAAATGCACCATGACACGATGGAAAAACTGCGCGTATCAATGAAAACGATGGCCAAATTTGGCTTTTGGCCCCCAGGGACTTTTTCCTGTTAGCATACCTCAAAAATACTCAATAAATACAGTGATGAAAAGGTTAACGCCGAAACTGACACTTATTTTGAGGCATAAAAATATCATAGTATAGAAATGGTTGGACATAACCCAGCAGCAAGCGTTGCCACAACGACCGGTCCCGTACGTCAAGCATCCATCGGATTCCCGCGACCCAGAACAGGTCATCGGTCCATGTGGGAGGCCATCCAACTCTGCGTCATGAGACCTATGTCCAACAGTGGAAGCCTTTCGGCTGATATAATGATAATGACAAAAATGGTATTGAAAATTATATGACCGCTACAATCGTTATATCGCACTCAACGATTACTAAATTGAATAATAAAATTTAATTAGCCTATGAACTTTTCAGCCTATGTTTTACAATATCTATTCACTTTTTTCTATTTCGTCATAGTTATTTTGTAATAGTATGTATTTTTGTGATATTTATTTTACTATGTGTGTGAATGTATAAAATTATGATAGTATAATTTAAATTGAACGTTATATTATTTCAATGATAACTATTTTCACGTGTGCAAAAGTAATAGGAAAAAAATGCATACTGTTTATTTTCCTATTAATTTTGCCCACGGTGTCTACATCTTATTCTTTCCAACCTTTCGCAGGTTGCTGGAAAACATTTCTATAGAAATAAGTATCACCTATGTGCCTATTTTTCTGTTTCCTTCTATTTGTTATTGTATGTGTTTGAGCACATCGCTCAAACGTATTAAGTAAAATCAATAAATTAATATACAGTCGACTGTCGTTAATTCGAAACCCGAGAGACTCTTAAAATATTACGAATTATCGAGTGTTCGAAATATTAAATCGTTCAAAAATAATGGTTCAAATTGAAATTTAACTTAACAAACCAATTTATGCGGAAGTATGTGTCAAACTAAGCAATACAAAAACAAAGGCTTGTGTACGATGATACATGTTTGAACTTGTCTCAAAATTAACTTACTACCTCTGCAAGTTCTGCAATCTTTCTCTCTGCAACTTTGAATTGTCGAGTGCTTGACGTTGCGATGATTTTTTCGTTTGAATTACCAAGTGCACAAAAACGTATTGATTTAGTTAGAAATATAAAGAGATTTTCTAGGGAACTCGTGATACCTTTGAATTATAGAAAGGTTTAAATTATCGCATGTTTGAATTAACAAGAGTCAACTGTATTGGTGTGCAGTGTAAACGGTGACACAAAACTTACTCGGCGAGTGCAACGCGGTGACCTTGGCAGAATGCAGCGATAGAAAGTGCGTGTTCACATTTTTGGTGATGAAGCCGCGCATGCCGATGTCCTCCAGATTTACGTCTATGGCGACTGCGTCTATTGGGCAGAATAGATTCATAACTGTTTGTAAGCAGAACATGCTTTGGGATTCGGGAAAAGGTCATTAATTTTATTGGTGGGAAATCCTCAAATGATATCTCCCGCTCTAGAAATGGAGCGAGAAGGTGCACCACGCTCCTTTAGTTCCGCACAAGTGCCTTAGGAACGGTCTCACCTAAGGGATCGGCCTACAGCAGTGCCATCTCAACAGAGATAAAAGAATTAAAATATTGAAATAAAAATGAATGGAATTAAAATATTTACCATTTTTTTAAACTACCGTTTTTCTTGATTTTGGGAGATCTAGTCAAACAATCTAGTCTAGTCAAAAACTCTGTTAAAAAATATACTTTGTAACCAAAATAAAATAGTGAATCTCTTACCCTCATCATGGAGCGCATCCTTGGGTAACGTGGTATGCTTAAGAGGGATGGAATTGCGCTGGTGCACCAGCGACATGAACACCTCGGACGCCGCCTGCAGCCGCGCCGAAGACCCGCAGATACTTACCTCCTCTGAAAATAATAATAATAAACGTTTATTTATCCCCAACAAATTACAGCACAGCTAAGTTGACAGGTAGTTTGACAAAAGACAGAAGGTAATTTGTGGGAGATCTGGAGTCCCAACTAAGCCAAGGCCTGTATTTTAGAGCTTCAGGACCCCCATTACATCACAAATTGAAAATAGTCAACATGCGTGTGTGTGCATGTGTGTGTGCACATAAATATAATGTATATATATATATAAATACATAAATAGGGTATATTATATATATGTTATTGATATATATTAAAATACGAACTTATACAGTACATAGATAAATATAGATTATTCTAGGTACTTCTTTGCTACATCGAGTAATTTTTCAGTTTCCTTATAATTTAAAGTTAGTAATAATTCATTTTTACATTCGTTTTATTTTTACATTCGTTTTTACGACAGTTGGCTATATTAATAATTTTGTTTAATTTATTGTACTATTCGCCACCACGAAATGGAAAATATTTTTGCGCGAATGAAGTATAACCGCAGTCGTCCTACATATTGCATAGTTTCTTCTGGAGTGTGCTATGCGTTTTCTCCGTTCTTCGGGTAAGTTGGAGTGTTGAAGAAGTATAGTAAGCAATACGTAAAGTTGACGAAGAGTTAGCACTTGGGCTTCTTTGTAAAGTGTTGTGGTGGGAAAAAGACGCGGTTCGTTTAAGCTGAATCATCAGTTTAGATTTACATGCTCCTCCCCAAGCAGTGATGCAGTAGCTAATGATTGATTGCACCAGGGTTTCATATACCATCCTCATCGTTTGTTTCTCTGCTACACCCCGTCGTTCTTTAAAAATGTATGTGAGCTTTCTTATTCTTTTAGAAAAGAAGTCAATGTGGTTCCCAAAAGTTAAATTTGCGTCGATGTGAATTCCAAGATACTTTAGAAATTTAACGGTATTAATACTGGGACAGTTACAGTTTGGAGTTGGAGTTGAAAATAATATTTGTGTGTAACGACTTTATTAACGCACTAGCTTTTGCCCGTGACTTCGCTCGCGTACATGAAATATATGTACGCGAGCGAAGTCGCCATGTCACTCAGAAACAAAGCAGCTTACTATCGATGAAAAAATCTTAGCAATCGGAACATTTCTCCCAGAGATTACTTAAACACAAAAAAAAAAAACAAAAAAATATAACATACAAACTACTTTTTTTTTATTGTTGATAGGTTCGCGCTTGACCGCTATCTCACCTGATGGAACGATTACCTAGAAGAAACCTATTCATCTTTACTTAGATTCCTATTTACTATTTATGTTTTTTTTTTTCTATAATCTAGGTCCCTGAGGTCATCGGAAAAGCTGAAATGAAGTATTCGTATGCATTTCACATGTCCTTTGCAAATTGACGATCCTGCCAGTGAAAGTATGAAGGAAAAAATTACAATTTATGTTTTGATAACGTATCGTTAACACGACGTTTGGAGGCGGGGCCTAGACACGAGCGTCGTGAGGCGATGTTTGTGCGTGGGTGTTTTTGTGTGTGTGTGTGTGTACGCAGCGCATAGTATGTCTAGAAGCATTGTCATCTTTTAATAATAATCTATGTAGAAAAGCATATTATAAACTGGAAGATCCTTGACAAAAATGCTTGGCTAAATGCTGGTCCACAACTACAGCCACATTTACCTTCAAATTAGTTTATATATATATATATATTTCTAAATATTGGAAGAGATACTATTCCCCTTTTTGTATTTTTGCTTTCGAAACGTATTTTTTTTTAATTTATTTGTTTATTTCAATAGAGCGTATGATAATTTATTACCTTTTTTAATTGGAAACTAAATAGCATTGTATAATGTAGAAGCACTTTTTTTTTCTAGTTTTGTGAATGTAAAGCCCCATGGAGCATCTTTATTAGGTTACACTTGTTTGACATTACGAGCATGGCAGTTGAGAATTTGTCATTCTCACCCAAATGTCTTGCTGATGATGGCACGTGTTATTGGGTCATTCGGTTCCCTTTAAAATGGTTGAGCTGAGTGGGGCTGATGCACGTGTCATGCCCGTGAACGGGTGCCATCGGTTGAGACTGGTCATCTCTTGGCTGCCAGTGGCTTAATTCGGTTTCTGTTTTTAAAAACCTTTTCTTTTTTTAAAAAAAAATATTATTATTACGTATCTGATCTACCTACATTGTGCTCACATATTAGAAGGGACAAGAAATATGTAAACAAGATCTATGTAACTCATAATATATTTAAAAAGAGTGTCCATGGAGACCTACGCTTTGGAACGTGCAATTTAGATTCACTTTTCTTGGACTGGCCGACATTTGACTATTCAAAAGTGCCTGCTAATGGTCTATTTGAAATAAATGATTATGACTTTGACTTTCGACTTAACCACCGGCAGCTTGGAAACTGTTCCTGATGCCGGTTGACTACTATTTTGTATATTATTAAATGTTTTTTTTATGTGCTTTTTAAGAAATATTTAAAAATGTAAATAATATGTACATATAAGTAATTAATGGAATAATAGTAATAATTCCTGGGTTTTAGCCACCAGGAAACACAGACTCTGGGTCGCCGTACGTCTGGTGGTCCGATGACGGAATGGGCTAAGCGGAATTAGGTTGTGGAATCCCGACGCACACTCCCCGAAATATAACTGGTAGAAAACCGACAGGTTAGCAACTCGGCTTCGATGCTCAAGACTTTGAAGCCTCGACTGATCTATTTTTTTTTTTTGGTGTGTAAATCATCCAAATGACATCCCCCGCCCTTGGGCGGAGCAGGAGATAGTGTCAGATTCTTACTGACTAAAGGAACCCACCCCGTTCTCCACCATTCTTGCCTTTCGTACCGGGGCCGAGCTTCTCGACTTTTTTATAATACAGCGCTACTTTTCAATCACCATACAAATTTTAAAATTGAGGTCTCTTTATTAAATCACTGTTAGATAATGAAACACTATAATCAAATAATAACAAAAATAAAATTATAAAATCAATAGGAAATATCCGAATAAAATCGTAAGCGTAATCGTAAGCTACACGCGGAGGGACATTAACCTCGCTCGCTGCAATAACAGCTGTAGTACCTACGCGGTCTTAAAAGGGTTGATTCCAATAATCACTTCATACTTTACGTGCTTAGGACCGACATAATAAATTATGAATGTGAAATCACAGGTTTTTACTACGGTGGAGTTAAAAAATTGGAATCAACTAACTATTTACAATAATTAAACTTACTTATTCAACTCGATTCACCTACAAATTACGTGTGCTTCCCAAGTAACAAAATCTGGTCTTGAAGTTGTTCCGGAGGCAGGACTATAACAGGCTAGTAAAAGTTTATTAGCACGGCCCATTCTTCGCACTAATAATAATCTACATTAGAATAAAGTTGCTATGTCGCGCGATGATAATCGACCAGAATTTGGGAGCGCAAAATGCAACACGTTCGCACGTAACTAGGTCATGGTCAACTAAACACAAAAGCAAAAGGGTGCAAGAGTGAGAGAGGGATACGTAGAAATTTTTGTTTGGATGCGTTGCCAAATTATGAGGTAAACGCATATGCAGTCTAGGGTCTTTGAGCTGCATTTATTCCACACGTTGTAGTATATTTTTTTTTTCATTACATTATAAGGTTATCGATTCTAAACCATTTCTGAAAATTTGGATGGTGATTAAAAAAATCCCTGTATTAATAATAATAATAATGGCTGGCTTGAGTGGAGACTCGCAAACGCGCTCGGGAGAAAGATGTATAATCCAGTAAGGTGCTGGTAGGGATCTTGACCGTACTTCCGGGATTGTCCTGATAGCCGTGGTATACCTCTCCACTCCTCAAGCACATCAGGATATGTTGCCCTCTTGTTGCTACATCACTTCGTGCTAGCGACCGTTTCGGGGGCCCATTTGTTGAGTGTGCAAGTCACTGCCTGCCTGTTTATCAATGGAAATTACAAACATTGTTCAGGCAGGGGCCATAGTATTACCATAGTTCCTAGTAACTAGTCCACTTAAGACTCCAAAAACCATAGCCTTATATTAGTTTTCCACATGTTGCATCAGTTTCCCTTCAATTGGGGGTTGTCCTTGGATGCACTAGCATAGCGCATACAGGGATAATCACCGGTGGGTACCACGTCCCATTAAAAACATCTAAAAGGGCCTCTGCGAGTTGGTTTCGGCTCCTCGTACGCCTTCCGAAGGTCCAGGACCTCCGGGTCCTGAGATAAATAAATATATAAAAAATAATAATAATAAGCGGCCAATGGTCTTATTGCCAAAAGCTTCGACGACCATCTGTCAAAGCTGTCGTAGCGCGGTTGGATCAAGGGCCAGATAAGAAGGCAGTACTCCTCGATACGGCTCGCATTGTGAGGAAATTCCTGTCTCTATAGCCCTAACTACCGGTAGCTTGGACCCTGCTCCCGACATCGGTGGACTACTGTTTTTATATTTTTTTTTTTATGTATATATATTTGTTATAAAAAATATTTAAAAATATCATAAATATAAATAATAAAATAAAGGAGATAAAAATAATAATAATAATCCACAACTATCACACAGCGCCGTCTAGTCCCAAGCTAAGCAGAGCTTGTATTATAAGTACTAGACAACTGATACACATACTTATAAATTTCTAAATACATACATATTATAGATAAATTACACCCAGACACAGAACAAATGATCGTGCTCATCACACAAACATTAATCCTGGGTGGGAATCGAACCCACGACCTCCGGCATAGCAGTCAGGGTCACTAACCACTAGACCAACAGGCCAGTCAAGTCTATTAGTGTAGATGTAGATTAAACACTGCGATGATCTCTGATTAAACAATAAGGTGTACCGTTTTCGATACACTGGGGCCTGAGAGGTAAAATAAATAACAGAAAAGTACTCACTCATCTTTAAAAGGTAAGCCAACTCCACAGAGTTTCTGTTCAGGAAGAAGATCTTGTGCAGCAGGTCATGCGTGATGAGTTTGAAATTGGCGCGAGCGCAGGGGCGGGTTTCAGTGCCGTTGGAGTTGGCGAGGCGGATCTTCAATCATAACATAACATAAACATAAAGTAGCCGTAGTTACTTTATTTCTGTGGATAAAAATACTCGGCGGTGAAGCGAAGCGTGGCTTAATGTCACAAGAGTCTACCTTCGAAGTTAAGCAACGGTTGCGGACCATTTGCTGATAATTAAATGTGTATAAAGTGACCTGCATGGCTTTAGAGATGACAGTGATATGGCGCCGCGCCGCCTCCCACAGCGTACCCTCGTCCGCCGGGAGCTGGCACGCCGCGGAGCACACCCTGTGGATAAGGAGTTACAGTTTCAATGGCCAGAGTTAAGATTCTTTTTACACCACCTGCTCGAGAATGTCCTTTTATGTGTCATACAACTGTCACTTAAAGCAAGTCATTCTCACATCAAAAATCTTCAACGTTATGTGAATCAAAATGTACGTGCATCGAACAAGTTTATTTAAAAATCAAACTGGCCACTAATAAAAAAAAAACATTAAATCTTGAGCGCTCGGCTTCAGAGTGGGGATCGCTTTGCGCATTCCATATATTGGCGAGCCAATCGTCGTCATTGTTAGATACAGCAAGCGTAGGGAACGAATCACGAGTGACGTCTATGACACGATGACGCGGCGAGCCAATCACTGACACTTCCCGCCCCCCGCGTCTCACTTCGTACTACTAAAGATACCGAATATTTGAATTCTGCGCAACTTGAAGCCAGCGCTCAAGATCCGTGCCGGTATCTATACTGACCAGTTAAAAAAAAAGTTTTATTATTACTTATTTTTTTAACTGGTCAGTATATACCGTACCAGTAGATACCGGCCCCTGCGATAAAGTAAATTGAAACTATAGAATCATTGAGCAGTAAATCTTGTTTTTTTTTTCAAACATCAAAACATGTTCACTGATACTTAAGAGTAACTTTTAAATAAAACTTATTTTTTTCTGTTGTTTTACTAAATTGTCTTTTAATTATCTGACAGTTGGTGTAAAAGTAGAGTATTCAAGACGAGGATAGCTGTCTTTGTCTTGGGTAGCTTGGATTCCTCACTTCACTCAAGTTTCTTATTAACTAGCAATTCTCAGGAGTTAATTACCTAAAACCCTCTCACTGTCGTTTGGGATTGAACTTCAATACTTGTTGTTTTAAAATAGTACATTTGATAAAAGTGGAAATTGGTCAGCGACAGAGGCCGAATTCACCCGATCGATGTTATGAAGCCGAGTGCTGCAGTGAAAAATTTCTAGGTATATCTAACGGCGTTTTTCAATACACTTACGAAGAAATAGTAAACGGAGGTTGACGCGCGACTCGTAGGAGACGTGCCGCACCCAACTTGATGCAATACATGTCATAAATTGTTGCAGGGGCGAGCTCGCGCCTTGTTTAGCACTAGTATGGGAAACTAGTAAATTGCGTGCTCAAGAGTAGTAGGATTAGGAAGGATTTTTCAAGTAAGTGTATTAAAAAATATTTTTATAAGTATTGTAAATTTTTCAGCGACTTCCGCCTAAGCCGCACTTACCTATGCGGGTACAGTGGCTCGGTGATCACGGCGCTGGTGTCGGGCAGCTCGACCTCCAGCACGAGCACGGACACTGCGGGCCGCTCCGACAACGAATGGTTCCACGGGACCAAGCGCATGCGCAAACTCCGCATCGACAGTTTTATGCGTTTCAGTGGCAAGTTCTCATTGAGAGCCTCGTTCTCTTCAACGGTCAGAATGCGCTTGGGTTGGTCTGTGTTATAAATAAAAACATCACATCCCTTTTAGGACTCGAGATCTAAGAAGGTATAAAAACCTATACATATAAAAATCAGCTTGATTACGGCCCTTAACAAGAGACGGCCTAAATTTCAGCGGGAGGTATATCTCAATTAATCAATTGCATAGTTACTCAACTCAACAAAGTAATTCAAATTCGAGCAGCAGAATGCGAGCGCTTAGTAGGTTTTTTTTTAAATTTTTAATTTATTTATGGCGTTTCCAAGTTACAGATAATTTCCGTAAGCAAAGAAATGACAAAAACAGTAGATTGTAGTCAGACTTTTAACGACTACGTCTACACCTTATGACTGGCCTGTTGGTCTAGTGGTTAGTGACCCTGACTGCTACGCCGGAGGTCGTGGGTTCGATTCCCACCTAGGACAAATGTTTATGCGATGAGCATAATCATTTGTTCTGTGTCTGGGTGTAATTTATCTATAATATGTATGTATTTAGAAATATATAATTATTTCTATCAGTTGTCTAGTTCCCATAACACCAGCTCTGCTTAGCTTGGGACTAGACGGCGTTGTGTGTTAGTTGTGAAAGAAAAATTAAAAAAAAAACCTTTGCCATTTGCGTTCCAGGACCACGGATACAGATTAAAGAATCCACGGGTCACCTTTTCAGAAGTCGACGCATGGAGCTAATAGGCTTCGGCCCTGCTAGGCTCCTACAGTTTTACTGACATCAGTTTAAGGCGCGCGTGGAGAACTACGCGCCGTCGACGACTCTGGCTCGGCCCGGATGGTTACCGGCCGGCAATTTACCCATTGTTCGTCGTTCACAAGCTCACGCCTACGGTGGCTGTTAGTCAGGATCGGGGTTCCGGCGGCTGGGGCGTGAGGTCTGTTCCCTCCGACTACTATGTTGTCATTATTGCTTCGCATGCAGACGTAACTGCTGCCCATACCCAACGTACTGGACTGCACCAGGACGCGGCGCGACAGCGAGCTACTAGCATAAGCCTAAACGAGGGCATGGCGGTGTTCCATCCAAGCGGGGTACACCTCCACCGCCTTCTCCAGGTGGTTCACATACTGGCGGCACCAGAGCATTTCTTTCACCTGAATCGCAGGCACCTCTCGAACTTACCATGTCCAGCGAGGACCTGTGTCATGCTGAAGGTCGTGAAGTCTATGCAACCATTTCTTAAAGTGGAGAAGTACTGCCATGATTATAGCATGCCCAGCGCTAGAAATCTCTATCACCATATCGCTATGACATCCTGCCGGAACTCCGTCCGCCCTTCCGTGTCTTGTGGCGGCAGTGAAGTTTCACCCCGGCGGTGCATCTCTAAAGGTGAGTTGCACCATTTAACTATAACGATAACAAAGCCGATAACAGTTGTCAAATCGTCGAATTGACCAATAGGCGGCCGTTTCACGGCTGGTTAAGGTTTGGTTATCGTTATAGTTAAATCGTGCAACTCACCCTAAGTGAAATCGTGCATGCGTGCAAGTACTGTTATCTCCAGATCCCATGGCTCCATGACTGGCTAGCAAGGAGGTACCCCCGTACCATCCGGATGGCCATAAATCTCTGGCATTCGTTAAGCTTGGCCGCCGGTTGCTTTCGCAACGATGGCGTCCATACCAATGCTCCGTAAAGGGCCATGGAACGAATGATCTCCACGTAGTGACACATGATAATTATAATGGTGTTAAACTTTTTATCAGGAAAAATAGAACCGTTTTGGCGGTTCTATTTTCCCTATAATATATTGAGAACAAGTTATATGTATCATCATTGTAGGTTATCCCATACGGATAATTAGACAAGGCATATTGACAGAGAATAAGCGATATTCTTCTGAAGTCTCCTGTAAAATCCATGAAGGGTATAATTACCTGGTAACTGCGGCATCTGCTCACAAAAGATGCGATTCATAAACAACAGCCGATGTATTAGCCCCATGCACACCCTCACGTCCATCGGCTCCACCACTATTGACATGCTGCACTCTTCCACCCAGTCACTGTGGACAGACATACAATGTTACAATGTGCGGTCGTTACGTCGATAGATTTTAAACAATGACTACTCTAGGCATAATGAATTGGCGTCCCGTTACACTGCGCAAGCTGACGGGCGAGGCAGTGTTTTCAGATTGAGTGGCTTCAAAGCCGGTTGTTTGTTTGCGCATGTAATTATGCAGGATTAGATAGACCTATTACTATTTTTTTATTTTTATTTATTTTGTCTTTTTTTATTTGATATATTTTATATGCTGAACACCTATTTATGTATTATTTATCGCACATAAACATCAAAGTTCATTTGACAGCCGAAAAGGGAACGCTTTGTTCTTTAACTTATATCTATGAGAGTATAGTCTAATTTATAGGTACGCGGAACAGGGTGTGATGTCACACATACCTAAAAGGGAGGATCCTCCGACCAGACAGGTGTTATGTTTGGTCCGGGGAACTGCCCGATAGTAATTTCAGGCTGTTGTATGTTATAATCGCGCACAGACCTCTATTACCGGATGCAGAATGAATTTAAGTCACTATGTGGCGTCATAGAGGCCGCTACAAGAGAACCGCGTAGGCTACGCAATCTTAGTCACAGAAACTGGACCAAATTGCGCTATTTTACAAGATTTTTATACTTGTTCTTTCTCTGCTTTGTAGCTTAATTTGACTAAATATTATAATGTGGGATGTCCGATTTTAGTAAATAGTATTTTCTTGACTTAATAATGCGTCCATAAACTAAATAGGAGTTCAGCGCCATCTAGCGCCATGGCTACGCCCGGGCTTATAACTGTCACCTCGGGCTGGTCGGGCGGCCACTGGCAGGGGCGTGCAGTGACAACTGTATGATACCGGCCTGTATGGCCGTAAATACGGTACAACACTCAACTAGATCGGCTTCACACTCAGCAACATTAAAATGAACCACTTAATTTTAGTTTTGTACATACGTCAAAAAACTACGTTTATTTAGGCACCAAGTATCACCTTATACTGGTGAAAACGAAAAATCGACTACTTCTAAAGCTCCCACGTGTCATATAGCAGCCAAATACAAATAGCCATCAAAGTTCACCTGTACTCGAAGTCCTTGGGCGGGTTTTCATAAGGGTTGGTCTGGTGGTTAGGTGGCGATCGTTCGTGGACGTAGTCGACAAACACGAGCGGCTCCAGGCTGGTCCACAGTTCATCGACCTCTGCCTTGTTCTCCTTCGGCGGGCCGGTCTCGGACTGTGTCTTGATCTGACTGGGCGGGGCTTTCTCTGCAGTGGACGGACCCGCGTCGCCTTCGGAAACCTGCTTAAAATGCATTAGTAAGTTTATTACAGTAATAAAACGCTAATTAATTGGTTGGCTTGTACATACAAGGCCTCTAGACATTTTTCTATCAGTCAAAATAATAATTTAGATCGTATAGACATTTTTTGCTGGATAGAAATAACTAGTCCGTTTCAGATAAGAAGTTCCTTCGCCGTAATGGTGGGTGTGGGTCCCCTGTCTGTCTACAGAAAAAAGAAGAGTTTCCTACTCTAGTAAAATTGTTGCACGAAATACGAAACGAAATCGATTTTAGCTTTAGTCGCACCTCTTTATGGAGGATTATGGAAGAAATGAGATTTTTATTTAAAAAAAACCGTCAAGAGCGTGTCGGACCACACTCAGTGTAGGGTTCCGTAGTTTTCCGTCCATCACAATAAGTGTCCCCATTTAGGGCCATATTTCACCGCACAAACCGCCACAAAATGTATACAGCTCTATAGAGCGTTACTCAACTGGTGTCTGTTTGGTAGCGTAACCAATTTGGTGGCGCGACCAGCTCGAACACCAGTCCGCCCACCAGCCACGCCCCCACCAAAGAGTATGTAATAAAATGGAAATCTAACCCAAAGATTTTATATTTCCTACGGATAAACTACATTGACTGCGAAGCAATCACACTCTAAAGTGTTCTTTATTCTCGTTGGCTTTAAGTTCATATTGACCAGCAAACGGTGAAAAATGTACTGAGCAAGACAACGATTCATTATTATTATTTTTACTGACGCAGTACGTTGGTTGGCAAAAAGCGGAGAGAAATTGTAGAATTGTAGGAAATAGCAACGTGAAGCAAACTTGGTACACTGGTGGACCATGTCCTGCACTAGCACTTGGGTTACTTTTTATCTCAGGAGTATATTCCCTTGGGATCATTTTGTATGACCACACGGGCCAAGCCGCTGGCGGCAGGTACGCTGAACATGACGCTAAGAAAAGACGCTTCGCCAACATGATAAGTCCTATAATAATTCTATTGGAGTTATCACGTTGTCGAAGCAAAGAGGTGACAATCTTTAATTTTAAATTCATATACAGCTGTAGATTCTCACCACAGACTTCTCTTGCGTCGGGTCCGACAATTTCTCGTCTACGGATTCTCTGGTCTCGACCACCTTCTCATTCAGCAGGTGTTCGGGCCATGTCCAATTTTCTACCTCTGTTGCCCCCTGTTCGACGCGTCGATGCTTCCGCAGGAACAGAGTCGTCTCATTGTGTGCCTAAAAAAAGTTTTTTTTATTGTCATTATTTACGTAATCTTTCTCACTAACCGTCTCCACTTATTGAAGTTGAAGCACTAATAGTAGCAACAAGAAACATGTAACTGAGATATTTGTAATACATAACATGATTAAAAAGAGTGGTGGCACAGTCTGTCTGTCTGTCCGTGGTATCGTAGCGCCCAAACGAATGGACGGATTTTGATGCGTCATTTTTTGTTTGAAAGCTGACCTAATCGAGACGGTGGTTAGCTGCATTGTATGAAGATCTATCCAGGTGTTAAAGGTCATCAGCTCGTTTGTTAGCTGTGACAGGAATCTTAAACACTTAATGGCCATATACTTTACTAATAAACACATATATATGTGACCAGTCCTAAGCATTTTACACGATGACGAGGACCTGATGCTAGAACTAGGAGGTGGCTGATGGAACCCTGGAATGCTTACTAATGAATCTAGTTTGGGCTTTTTTTTGGATTAGATTCGTCTAATTAGCCCAAAATCAAAATTCAAATTTAAAAAAAAATCTGTAGAACTAGTTAATTTTTTTTTTATTAAATTATGAAAATTCAAACACCTGTAAATGAATAAATTGCTTTGAGTTCGAATTTGAATTTAGAAAACCCAGAGATTCCAATTAAACTCACATCAGGTTTAGATGCAGATTGCAGCCGAATAAAACGCATCAAGCAACCCTAACCTCTATTCAAAAGTGTTTCATCCTCAGGTGTTGATTCGACTTACGTGGAAGGCGGGATAAGGCTAGCTCACAATATATTTGTTACTGCCACGCGGCGACGTCAGTAAGGCCCAATAAAACAATGAATTTGCGGAGATTTTGTCCATATATGCTGGGCTCAGCTTCTAGACTAACCGAACTTTTGTTTAAATGTCGGAAAAAAAGACATTTTAAAAAACATGCAATTTTTACTTTCAAGTTTATTTGTAAAAAATAAATAAATTTAAAATTACAAACAAACATTTCCATTTTATTTATATGTATGTATGTATGAAGCGACTGCCATCTGATCTCTACAACCCAGTACCTAGTTAATATAATACCAGTCCTATAGTCTGTCTAAAAACTCAACCGACTTGGGAATTTTGTATAAAATTTAATTATTTAAAAAATACTTATATTCGATACTCTTTATAAGATTCTTCTATAAGTAAACAATGATCAGTATCTCTTAATACCTTAATTCTTGAACCAGCGTTGACTACATCAGATTTCATCTTACCTTAATTTTAAATTAGAAAGACTCTAATAGAGCATCCAGTCCAACGAGGGCGACACTGATAGTTTTTAGGACTGGCCACTTTTAAAGAATATAATAAAAAAATAAGTTTAAATTTCGAAAATAGAACTCTTTACTAATATTATTGAGTACTAATTTCATTCATTTGTTTTACGATTGTGCGGCAAATTTAAATTTGTCTGTGTCACGTCAGTATGAATTTAACGCGAGAAAATTCTATGACTTTTTTATGACTTTCGGTGTCATTTAAGTCAACAAGGATGTAATGACAGACTTCGATTGGCTTTTCACGATGAAGCCCCTTCGTGGCCCACTGTTTATAACTGGTTTAATGAGATTAAACGTGGTCGCAACAATCGCAACGATGCTCTGGGAGAGGGACTGCCTTCTACGGCGACGACTGAATAACATCAGTGTTGTGCGGTGTGTGATAGAGACTGATCCAAGAGTAACCTATCAGCAGATTCGGACAAGCTTAGGCATCGGTATGAGTCAAGTGCACAAAATCCTCCACAAACATTAGCCGTTAGGAAGCTTTGTGCCCGGTGGATACCTCATTATTTGACCGAGGCCCAAAAACTCCGTCGTGTTGATTGGTGCCTTGAAATGATACAAAGATTTAATATTATAATTATTTTGTATTTTTTTTTCTCACTTTGAACTATGGTTGAAGTTTGTAAATATTGATATTTGTGTGTTTGGTTTACATTGCATATTTGCTTCTTTTGTATAAATTTATATTAGTGCTTTTATTTGTAAAATTTCTGCCAGTACACAAGCGGATTGGGGTAGTTTTCGAATTAAAAGGAAACCTATAGTTTAGTTTTAATGTTATAAGTAGTTTATATTTTAGGATTAGTGTTTATATTTTTGTTTTATTATTAGAAGTATATTTATCTATTAGAACGATGTAGCTGACTTTGATGACAGCTTTTTCTCGTGGTCTTCTACTGATAGTTTTGCTAGTGCGGATAGTGACCTTTCCTTTCCACTTACTTTACGTGACAAAATCTCTTCTCTTTTCTCTAATGATCCCAAAAATTTGCATATAGCGCACATAAACGCCCAGAGTGTTCCTGCTCATTATTCTGATCTTTGGCATCCATTAGCTGTGCTCACCTTGATGCCTTGTTGATATCGGAATCATTTCTGAAGCCTTCTCTTCTCTCAATTCAATATTCACTGCCCGGCTTCGTCTTGATACGCAACGATGGAGCCGGCAAAGGTGGAGGAGGCGTGGCCATGTACCTACGCGCTGATCTACCCTTCAAGGTAGTCAGCTTATCCCCTTCTCTGTCTTCTGAGTCGGCTGAATACATGTTTGTCGAAATTTCTATCCATCACAGTAAAGTCTTACTTGCTGTGCTTTACAGTCCTAACCTTTGTATTGATTACTTTGATTCACTCGACTTCACTCTCGGTAATCTGTATGAGCATGTTATTTTAATGGGTGACTTTAACACTTTCCTGATTAAAAATGACTACCGCTCCCTTAAACTCCTTTCACTACTATCTTCTTTTAATCTTCAAGTCCTGCCCCTTTCTGCTACTCACTTCTCTCCGAATTGCACACCGTCTTTATTAGATCTCATGATTGTCTCCTTTCCCAGCAATGTCTCTAATCATGGTCAACTTACAGCCTCTTTCTCTTATCATGACCTAACCTATTTATCTTATCGCATTCGTGTTCCCAAGCGTAAGTCCCAGTTCCTTTACCTTCGTAATTTCAAGGGCATGGACCTGGAGGCATTGCAGCGTGATGCCAATGATCTCAACTGGACCTCTCCAGTCGAAATCGACGACATCGATGGAAAGGTTAATTGCTTTAATACAACCGTTCTCGAATTATTTGACCAGCATGCCCCTTTGCGACGTATCAAAGTAAAATATAACCCTGCACCGTGGATTACGCCTCAAATTAAAGAGCTTATGGCTCGCAGGGATAGAGCTAAGAGCAGATATAAGCGCAGACCTTCTGAGCTGAATCTGTCTTATTTCATATCGTTACGTAATTGCTGCAGGCGTCTGTGTCAAGATGCTAAGAGACGCTATTTCCACGAACAACTTTATAATCGCAGTTCTTCCGATGTTTGGAGATTTCTCAAGTCCGTTGGTATAGGTAACAACCAATGTAAAGATGTGGACCTCAATGATTTAAACAAGCACTTCTCTCACCTTCCCTTTTCTCTTGAACCCTGTACCAAAGCTGAGACACTGGAGAATCTCTCTGGTTTGCCGTTGCCACAGTATCCTCAGTTTAACCTAAGTGTTGTTACTGTGGATGACGTTAGGAAATCTGTTCTCGCGATTACGTCTGCTGCAGTACGTTATGATAAATTGTGCTCGAGAATGATTACTCTTATCCTTCTTTCTCTACTTCCTGTTCTTGCTCATATTTTTAATCACTCTCTTACCTCCTGCTCCTTTCCGTCTGTCTGGAAACAGGCTCATATTATTCCTTTACCTAAAATAAACAATCCAACTTTATTAACTCACTTTAGATCTATTTCTATTCTCCCATTTCTTTCTAAAGTCTTTGAGCACATATTCATAAACAGCTATCCTTCTTCTTAACATTAAACTCGATTATATCTCCATTTCAATCAGGTTTTCGCTCGGGTTACAGTACTATTACTGCGCTTTTAAAAGTAACTAACGATGTCCGCTGGGCTGTTCTTGTATTACTAGACTTCAGTAGTGCCTTTAATTCGGTGGATTTCGACATCTTACTTGGTATTATTCTTGGTATATATTCTTAAATCTATTAATCTCTCTTCTTCCGCTTTAACCTGGTTCAATTCATATATTCGGGGACGCTCTCAGTGTCCGCCTTGACGGTTCGTTCTCTGATTGGCGTAGTCTCACTGAGGGTGTTCCTCAGGGTAGCGTTCTCTCTCCTCATCTTTTTTCAATTTTTATTAACTTTGTTACCAGAGATCAAAAGCTTGAGCGATTACAAAACTTATGCATTCGGTTTGTTTTTGGATTACGAAAATATGACCATGTCTCTCATCTTCGCAAGGAACTCAAGTGGCTCGCTATCCGTCTTCGCAGTAACACTCGGATTTTATGTCTTCTCTTTACCATCTTACACAACCCGTCTTACCCCTCCTACCTACGTAATCGTTTTTCCTACGCTCGTCCTAGTGACGCGCCGTGCAGATCACACCTTAGATCCCTTCTTAAATCCCCTTCCCATAAATCCTGTTACTACTCCTATTCTTTCTGTGTCCATGCCGTGAGGTTGTGGAACTCACTTCCGCCTAGCATTCGAGATTTAAAATTAATCTCACTTTTTAAAAATCGAGTGTAAAGAGCACTATCTTTCCTCTCAGTTGTGATATTTATTTACATATTGTATGTATTATGTTGTTTATTATTTAATATATATTTAAAGTACAAGTTATATATTGTTTTTATATTTAATTATAGGACACTTTGGATTAAGACTTCACACATTCTTCTTTTGCTTCTTACACACTATTGTCTACATTTCTTTTTGATTTCTCCCTGCGAAAGCAGGTCTGCTGAAAGAAATTTCTTTGGAAATAAGCAGTACCTTTGTACTAATGTTTCTTATGTATTATCTTTTTCTGTTATTTTTGTGTGTACATAAATAGTTAAATAAAGATTTAACGGAGGTGACTCAAAAGCTGTGTTCGACATAATTACGGGTCACGAAAGCTGGATTTATTGCTATGATCCGGAAACCAAAATACAATTTGCGCAGTGGGTGTTTCTTTCCAAGGAGTTTCCAACTAAATTGAAGAGAGGTCGAAGTGTAGGAAAAAGGATGGTGGCCTCATTCTTCGGAAGGACCGGTCATTGTGCGACAATCGTTTTAGAAGATCAAAATTCAGTTACTGCAGAGTGGTATACTAACAAATGTTTGCCACTTGTCTTGGAAAACCTTCAAGAGAAACGACCTCGCAGTAGGATCCTCCTTCACCACGACAACGCCTCCTCGCACACCGCCGGGCGACGGTCTACTATTTGGCGTCGTCAGACGCGGAATTGCTGGGTCACCCGCCATATAGCCCCGACCTCGCACCTTGCGATTTAGAAAGGCCCCCCAAAGGACGAGTGCGCAAAGTGCTTTTCTCGGTGGTTCTACCGACTGCAGCGATGTATTGATGTGAATGGAAATTATTTCGAAAAGATATAATAAAAATAATAACTTGCTAATTTGCTCAGTTTTTGATTTTCTAAGAACTTTCAGTGTCACACTCGTATTAATGGATGTTTCGAGGCTTTTGACAATTGAGACCAACGGATTATTGTGCCTCCGAGGTGTGTGCACCAATCGATAGACCGACCTTGACAAGCGTCGTTGAAACTTACGGAGCAACTTATGCACCTCTTATTCGATGTACTTACCGAGAGATAGTTGACGTATCCGCAAACGCACTTGCCGTGCGAGCGTAATAAGCAATCGCGCGCCCCGAAGCACACGCGCAACGCAGTGGGGCTGCAGATGGACGACTTGAGTGCCGCATGCGTCGCACATAGCTCCAGCACGATGCGTGCGCGTTTGCGGTTTTGGCCATCGACCTCCATCACCTGGATAGTTTTTACATCTTCTGTGTAAAACTTTTAAATTTGCACTTATATAAAATACAACGTCACTTAAAATTCACCACGATCAGGTCACAGCGAGACGCGATGATGTTTGAGGAAGTGAATAGTTTTGCGTTATGACACGCATCGCGACGCTACGAGTTGCCTCGTGAAGCCGTGGGGCGTTTACGAATTCCCAAAGCGCCGCACGGCCTTCACGAGCTATTACAAGCATTGCCCTGTCGAACCCGTTGACGCCGTCGGCCATATTTGAACTCTATCTTTAAAAAGCACATATTTTAGTGCAGTTACAGTAGTTGCTGATACTGTCACATAACAAAGGCTATACAAATTTGAGTGAGGTAAACTGCGTCTAAACTGAGCTAGTGTTTTAACACCTAATTATGTGCAGTTCTTCATCTAATCTACACTGCTATAGAATCCCATCAAAACACAACTTTCATAAATGTGGCGCCAAAATCTAATGTTAGATTTGGCGATGATGTGACACTCTTCAAAGCTCGTAAGGTGCACTGCCATAGATAACGTAGAGGAGCAAGTTTGAAACTATTGTTTTCGAAATTAATATAAAAGATCATTAGTTAGACAAAATGTTTTTGTTATACGTATTTATTGAAAATACGTAGTCGTCACCTATTTTTTAAATTAATATTACTGTAATTAGGCCATACAGTCTAGTGTTCTATGCCTGTTTTATATTTTAATTATCTTGTTAGGGAAGGTGCATTATAAAGACTCCTTTCAATTTTTTCTATGGATGAAATCGGTCAATAAGACTTTTTACTTTTGATTTTATAACTGTAACTTAACGATATGAATAAAAGGTTTTTATTGTATAGCTATGTAAAAACATCTATGACGCTATATAAGAACTACTCTGCATCTATTCAGCATCAAAGTTCTCATACACATTCCTAAATCAACTATCGGGTAGTTGCCACGACCAGACATACAACACCTGTCCGGTCAGAGGAATCTTCCTTTTCAACGGATGTTGCGGGACTTTACACGCTGTTCCGCATACCTCTAAAGCGTCTCAGTGTGAGCTATCTTAAGGTAAAACCAAAAAGTAGTTAATTGACAATATTGTGGCTCATTATTAATGTTAAAAAACGAATGTAACCTTGAACATGATCGACACCTCGTCGAGGTACGCGTTGAAGGAGATGGGCAGAGGGGTGGCGGGCACAGGCGTCTCCTCCACGCCCACCTCGCGGTCCGCCCACGACGGCAGCCACGACCACGCCCACTCCGACCAGCTCTCCGAGCGCGTCGGTTCCGCAGAGTTCGCCGTCGTCGCGCCTGTGCCAGGTTAAAAGTGAGAAAATTAGAGTTTGTTTATCAAAATGGGACAATAAGTGTAAGAATGTGAAAGTTCCATAAAACTACGGAAACTGATGCATAGCCCAAGTTAATTTCATTTCAGCTTTAAAACGTTTTTTATTGGCCCTTGGACCCAAGGCTGCGAGATTGTTTGAATGAGTTACTACGCCCCTAAAACGCAAAGGGCAACTGAAGAAACACGGCTAAGTTTTAGTCGGTAAAAATCAGACACTCCCTCCCGTTCCACCCGGAGCGGGAGCAGCATTTCAGTTAAAATTAAGAACCATATGCTCAAGTCGGCGGACTTTTGAAGTTATAAAAAAATCAAACTTGTAAGTTAACGAGAAAAAAAATACTTCGGTTTAAGTTATTTCCAAACCATTTTTTCTCAGACATTATTAATAATAGAATCCAATTAAAAATATTTCAGTTTTAAGTTGATGCGTATACGTATATTATGTCAATAATACCTACGTACCTCCTTATGAATTTTGAAAACGCATTTTTGAACGAACGACAAGTTGTCATGTCATAATGTCATGTTTTCTTTTTCTAAAAGTCGTTAGTCTGGATGGCAGTTGAAATGTCTAATGCCATTCTTTTTACTGATGATGTGATTCTCGATTTTGTATTTATTGTAGTGACAATGTCACATTGTGTCATTTTAGCCACTATATTGTAAGTATAAACAGTTATTTTTGTTTGTATGATTATTATAGAATGCGGAATGTTCTAAGTATTTATTATCAATACATAATGCAAAGCATATTACGTTCCTTCACCAAGATTTATATTAGTGGCAATATTAAGAGTTTAGTTTAACAAAAAGCCATGGTGTCAAGCCAGCAAAAAAAGCTAGGCCACGATTATTTATTATCGTACAAAATCTAGTTAATTCAGTTTCAAATTATGACGATATTTTTGCACTGCCTAAACTGGCTATTAGCGTAATTTGATAATACTTAGTAAATTATCTCGCAACTACACAGGGTTATTTGTAAAACACTGGCAACCTCTCAGGACTATGGTACTAACATCATAAACAACAACTTTTGTTCTAAAACTTAAAAAAAATATCATATTTTAGTTCATCACATTTTCATACAGAAATAAAAATATTTAAATTGACCGTTCTAAATGTTACGAAGTCTATGCTGGCGTATCAATTTTATAGTGTAATGAGTACACGAAAATAGTGCGAATGCTGTTAGGTAGGTGAGATGACAATGTTTCGGACGCCTGCTTATAGAGTAAGATCCCAGGGCCGCCAGACGTCACGTATTTTCTGACGAAGGAAATGTGGATGATTGAGTACTGTTAGTATGTACTAAGAAAGCATGCCTATCTGCTAGCTTGCTTAGACGGCCAATTTTCAGGTATCAGGTAATCAAGGTTTCATGAAAATAGTACTTACTTCACCTTCCCTTCCCAAAATCTCCAAGTTGATTTTTACGTATATTTTAGGCAATATCTTTAAAAGGAAGTCGCCAATACTCTCAGACACATTCCATGGGCCGTATTGCTTTACAAACGTTTTAAAGCTCCGAAAATAATGACATAACTTCACGTAAATTCTCATGTTTGATTTTTATACATGTTCACCAGGCAATTATTTTAAAACCTTTTACAAGAAGACAGACCGATCCAAGGGGCCATAATACACAGTTAGAGCCTGGCAGCATCTACATCATTTATTCCAGGAACGTTGATTAAATAACTGATCATTTTTGTATTATTTTGAATATTAAATTCAGTTTAGGGGATGATTGGCCCCTTGGATCGGTAAAAATATTTTTTTTTACAATTTTTGTCTGTCTGTTTGTCCGGGCTAATCTCTGAAATGGCTGGACCGATTTTGACAGGACTTTTTTTGGCAGATAGCTAATGTAATAAGGAGTAACATATGTTTCTTTCAATAAAAAAAATAAAATAACAAATTCATAATCCTGTTGTCCACGCGAACGAAGCACGGGCACAGCTAGTCATTCATATATTTTTGAAAAAAAAAAAGATACGTAGTGAGTAGGACGAATATTGTGATATACCAGAATTTCGTGATAGTTTCCATTCATCGTGATATGCTCTCTATGCAAATTCTGGCATTTTGTTGCAGGTTCGTGTTATTATACCACTTTTTAATGAGATCTTCAATCAGCTAGTGCTTATACAAGGTTACTTTTTAGTCGTTTTAATCCCGTGGAGGGTCGAACCGGTGCATGAAACACTATAGATTTGTAAAGACAAAATTAAAAAATAAAATACTTTTTTTTTTTAATAACTCGAACCAATTCTCGCGTAAACGAATAAATAATGCAAACCATTAGTAGACACCATTCCACAATAACAATAATAATGCGTTCACCTAGTCAACGTGGACTCACTAAAAATAGCCAATCCTAGATCAAACACGCCTCCAAACCCTATTTGATTGGCCATGCGACGCGGCGCGCGACCCGTGCGCCCCGCCCTTCTCGCGCGCTAAGTGCATCGCGTGAGTGACACGTCATGGAATAATTCAGTTTCCCTCAAGACGTCATAGGTATAGTGTCGACGCGCGAAAATAATGGCGTCTCGGAATTATGTGTATTCCAACCTGGAGTTGGTGACGAAGTCACGAGTCTTCGCGAGAAGTTTTTACAGTGCCAAATCAGCTTTCTTTGTGTTAAACGTGCAAGATTAAGTATCCAAAGGAATGCTATGCTCTTGTGAAGTCTATCTAACCAGTGACGATTTCGAACAATTAATAAAAATACAAAGACGATTTAGGTAAGTACCTAATAGCACTTTTTTTTAAATCATTGTAACAGAACTTTTTTTAAATCATTGTAATCAAAATTATTGATTCCACATTTTTAAAAAAGCCATAACTAGCAGGCCTGTAGAGATTTATTTTTACATGTAATGTAATTAATTACCTAACACTTTTAGCACAAGTAATTATTTTTTAGGTATGTCTTAGGCACAAAGCAGTTAAGTCCACCCTAAGTCTGTAAAAGTATGAAGGAAATTTGGAATCATTTTATTTGTTTTACGCAAAGATTAGTGACCAGTTTGAATTTTGAGTCAATATGCTCGATGCACGTACATTTTAATTTACAATGTTGACGATTTTTGATGTTCCAAATCAAATCTCATTATTCCCTTTTTTTTTTTTATGGTGGGAAAAATCATGCATTGACATCCCCCGCCCTTGGGCGGAGCGGGAGATAGTGTCAGACTCTTACTGACTAAAAGACCCACCCCGTTCCTTCTAGCCTTCATACCGGGGCTCGAGCGCCCTTTCGGATAACCCTGGCCCCAGTAGGCTTCGACCCGGCTGGGTCCCTGCTATCTCATTATTCCCTTGGGATCGGCCATACTGCTGCTGCTTATTTCCCTAGGGCTAGAATGACTTGCTTGAAGTGAGGTTTGTATGACGTACATATAAAACGACATTATCCAGCAGGTGGTGTAAAAAGTATTATTTTTACCCAATTCCAGTCTGCAATAGTCATATTTTGGTGTTGTTTGGCCCTGCGTCTCTTCTTCATGACCTCGGTGAGTTGCGTGGTTTTTTGGTAGGCCGACGATCTATCAACTCCTCTTTTATCTACCCTCGATGAATTGTCCTATTGAAAACTTCTAGGCTTTTGTCGTTTGTAATCGTAGTAAGGTAGGCAACAGTCTTTTTACGACATATACCTGATTTTAGGATTAATACGAAGAGTGGTGATCCTTTTCCTGCCACATTTTTTAACACGGTGTGATTCCAAAAGTTTGTTTTGACTATTTTTCCTTTTAATTCTGTAAACTACAGACTTTGAAACACTTTTAATAGCTGCTATATCTCTCTGGAAATGTTTGGAGTGCAAAAATAATGTTTGAATTTGTGTACGTCTTCTTGGATACGTGTCTGAAGCCATGTCTATACTAAAAAGAAGCAATTATAATTTTAAGAATATAACCATATGTCGTTGCTACATAAAAAAATAACGTATAAAACTTTAAAAACGCAACGCATTAAGAAAAATTACTTACGTATTGACCCAAAATAGTCAATACGTAAGTAAACAGGAAAAACTAGTAAAATCAAACTAATTTTTTTTTTTTTTACCAACAGAAAGAACCCGATTTTCAACAAACATTGAAAAAAGTCAACGAAGTTAGAAGTAATGCCACTTAAAAAAAATATCGCGAACTCAGTGTTGCCTAGGGAATGCAAACCGGTTAACTCGAAAACCGAAAAACCGGTATTTCGGCATATTTTTAATGATTAAAAAAACCGGTTTATTTTTTCAAGTAACCGGTTTTTCGGTTTTTTTTTATTACTTTCAAATGACACTAATTTTTTAATTAAATATTGTTTTAAAACTCTGTTAAGGCTTGATATCAATCGTAGGTTTGTTTATATATACGTGCCATAGTGATAGCGAAACCAACCGTACAGTTTTTCTGTTTAGGATCATTAAAAATTCAGGCCGGCCACGTGTTGTGAGAATAGGCAATGAAGGGCCAGAATTAAAATCTCGTAAGGACACAGAAATTCTTATGCACAGATGGAATACCCACCGTTGTTACTCATCATAATATCATCTCCTTAAACAAGTCGCATTTAGAAGAGAGTGGAAAGATCAAAATCTTTGTTTGTTCGTTACACTGATGAAAAACTCAGGGATATTCTTGCTTTGGGCGGAGCATCGCCGTGCCCTCGTGGGGGCAATCGGCGGCGGAGACCTCTCGCGCCGGGCCTTGGTTCAGACCATGGTCCGGAGCGAGGATGAGTGGCAGGCGTTCGCCGACTTCTACGAAGCAGTAATGCTCGCAAAAGAGGAGGCTGACCGCATCAAGCAACGGCGCTCTCGCAGCCGCCGCCGGGATTCCAATCCCGATTTCCGGCCACCGTAGGCGAGGGCTTGCAAACAGTGAGCAATGTGTAGTTCGCTGTCCGGCCATCCGGTAACTGTCCGGACCGAGCCCAAGTCATCAACGGCGCTCACTGTTCCCGCGCGCCTCAAGTAGTTGTCAGCAAAAGCAGGGGCCCTGCCGGGTCGAAGCCTACTGGGACCAGGGTTATCCGAAAAGGAACTCGAGCCCCGGAATGAAGGCTAGAAGGAACAGGGTGGGCTTTTAGTCAGTAAGAGTCTGACACCGCCTCCTGCTCCGCCCAAGAGCGGGGGTTGTCACTGGATGATTTTTCCCACCATAACAAGGATGTTCTTGCTACCGATGAGAAAATTATCACAATCAAGGAAAATTACAACAAGAAAAACAATTGGGTGTAAGCTTGTAACTCCAAAGAACACTCTCAACAGTTATCAGAGTCCTGAATGATCATCATGCGGCATCAGTAATGGTTCATTTTCGTGAAAATGGGCTACTCTAACTTCAGCTAAAGAGTATCAAGATACTATCCTAAACGCCATAGCAAAGCCTCTTAAAGCCTCTCTCTTTTTGATAACATACTAGGTTTTTTCAGGATGCTTACAACGAGTGTTTCGGACTTTATTAAGGCTGATGATTGACCTTTGACTAGCCCAGACCTCAACCCCTGAACTACAAATTGAGATCTACTATATTAGAGGGCATGGCCTTCACCTAACAATAATTAAAAATTCTTTACAATCAGCGGTGGACAACTTTCCAATGATCACCGTGCGTAAACCGATGACGCTTGGCCTGAACGCCTAAAAACTTGTGTTAAGGGTAACGGTGGATATTTTGAGTAGAGTTAAATGAACTTCTGGCTTAGATTCTCTATATATAACATCATTCTGACATTCGTTTTTATGAAGTATTTTTTTTTTTATATTTGACAGAATTCATGGCCATATTAAGTATACAGTATATTTTTTCAATAGATAAGTTTCAAAATAATTATTAAAAATAATTATTTAGAATTTTACAAGCAAAAAAAGTTACATTTTTCACTTAAAAATAAATTACAAAATTAACTAATTTTAAAACCGGTTACCCGGTTAACCGGTTTTTTTTTTAGAAAACCCGAAAAAAAAACGGTTTGTAATTTTGGCGGTTTTTACATTCCCTAGTGTTGCCACATATCAAAAATAATAATAATGACACTAATAACAATACCAAACAAAAAAATCTTATATAAATGTATTGGTTTGTCTTTCAATCAGAAATTACATATCTTGGAGTACTGTCCTTTATAATTTAGCCAGCGATGGTAGTTGTACCAACAATAAGCGCGCTTTACAAATTCGACTATTGTCAATTCGAAGAAGATACGTTGGTCGACTTTTTAACAACTTTTAGTACTCACGTGGAGGAGCCGGAGCGACAGTCATCTTCGGCGGAGGCGACAGCTTGATGGGCACTACTGGTCGTTCTCTTATCAGTCTGAGCAGTAACACCAGTTGATCGTTGCTGACGCTCCACGCTAGCTTGCCGGAACGCAGCTGCACGTCCAAGCTGGTCGCGCGA
The DNA here is from genome assembly GCA_929112965.1 of Mythimna albipuncta. Classification (NCBI taxonomy): domain Eukaryota; kingdom Metazoa; phylum Arthropoda; class Insecta; order Lepidoptera; family Noctuidae; genus Mythimna; species Mythimna albipuncta. The sequence continues at coordinate 36,426,498 of OV815958.1, forward strand.
CGTGTGGTGGCTGATAGCAAACGAGTTAACACCCTGAGAACAAGACAGGGGATAGTAAGCAGCGAGACGGTAAGATTATTATTTATAGTACATTTTGATATGAATGACCGAAGTTTGGAACTGCAGTCAAGAGACGGGAATGACGGCGTTCGGGAACAGAGAGTGCAACAACAAATCGCGTCAGTATTGACCTTTTTATAAATTTATTAGACCTAAGAATATGTGAGACTTTTTGCTCTGATTGTTATGATAAAATGGACATGTCTGTAATCACGCTAATAGTATAAGAGCAAAAGTTTGTATGATGGTGTGTGTGTATATATTTGTTAAAGATACATAGGATGTTTTTCTTCTTATCCTGAAAGTACATACTTTATTAAACCAAATGAATATTCACTTGGTTTAATTCACTACATTCATGCGGATAAAGCCGCTAGAGAAAGCTAAAATATTATAAGAATGGAATCTAAAATGATCTTGGTTCAAGTTTGTTCTTGGAAAATTGGATATTTATAAGTAGTGAAACAAGCGTCGTCTGTCAGAAATGTGTTTCATTTGCCTAAAATTTAGTCAAATTGACAAGATTATTAATGTACCTGAGATCTAGCTGGCACCTGTACAGCAAAGGCTCCTGGAAAAAGCGTATCTTGCCGTCTGCATCCGACTGGTCGAGACACAGTGTCAGGTCGTCCAGGCGCACCAGCCTTCTGATGAGCGGATGAACCTGGTCGATGTCTAAAAAACGGATCACAAACAGGGAATTTTAAAATAAGGTAAACTTGCGTTCCGCGCGAATTTTCAACGAAAATCTCTAGAGCAATGTTTTGTTCCCACACCCTCATACTACATAGATTAAACATATTTTAGAAAGTTTTTTTTCGTTCAGAGTGTTTGACTGTTTGCGGCCTCTTTTCATACCTGCAAAGGCGGGTTCCCAGTCGGCTCCTGCGCTGTCAACCGCCAGGTGCTTGACATTGAGTGACAGCACGATGTCGTCCTGCACGTACTTCACGATGAGGTGGTGCACTCTGAGCGCAATGTTGCTCACTATGCGCCGCACGAGCGCCTGCATGTAGCCAGGCGGTGCCTCCACCACTTGGCTCTTGCGACTAGACGAGGGTTTATTTATGTAAACATTTTTATAGGCAGGAAGAGTGAGTCAAAGAAAAGACGAGTGATATGAAAGAAAACGGAGACAGTGATAGCGTGACGGGTGAAAAAACACGTGTTTCACTAACCCCAAATAAGACGAGACATGTACAGGGAGATAATATTTAATAGGTTACCGATTAAATTAAAAAAACTCACTGTAGGTATACAGGCTTTTTCGAAGTAAGGTTTATTATGGCTGTCAGTTTTTAGAGATTTGTCTGATTTTTTCGATTTTTGTTATTTTTTACTATTCTTTTTTTATGTTGAAGTTAGGTTCGCGCTTGACCGCTATCTCACCTGATGGAAAGCGACGATGTGGTTGACGATGGCACGCGCTTACCTAGAAGAAACCTATTCACTCTCGACTTAAAGATTCCCGGGCTATCAGGAAACACAGACTCTGGCAAGGAATTCCACTCCATAGCCGCACGCACAATGAATGTGTTCCCAAAACGTTTTGTGCGTGTATGTGGGATATCCACCATGTACCGGTGGCGCATAGCCGTACGTCTGGTAGTCCGATGATGGAACGGGCTAGGCGGAATTAGGTTATGCAAACTCCCCGAAATACAACCGGTAGAAAACCGACAGGCTAGCAACTCTGCGTCGATGTTGAGCTCTGACTTTGAAGTCTCGACTCAACGAGTGTATCATCGCCAATTAACCTTCTGGCTCGCCTCTCAATTGCCTCAAGTGCATCGAGCTGGTATCGGGCAGATCCGTCCCAAAGATGAGAGTAATACTCCATACACGATCGAACGTGCGCTTGATAAAGTTTGAGCAACTGTTCCGGCGTCAAGTACTGTGTAACCTTTGCGAAGATTCCCAGCTTTTTTGCAGCCAGAAGAGCCTTTGCTTCGATGTATGGCCCAAGTTAAGCGTTGATGTCAGCGTAACACCAAGAAGGTCAAGATGGCTTGTTATCGGCACGGTTACACTACGGAAAGTTGGAGCGGGGCCGAATTGACTCCTTTTAGCGGAAAATAGACACGCCTGGGTTTTTGCAGCATAGAATCTGACAATCAGCATCGCCCCATTCGGATACTGCCTTTAAGGAAAAGTTCAAGCGCTCAACCATAGCCTCTCGGAGAGACTTGATCTGTGACCCACTAGCTCGCGCGCTGAATATGTAATTCTCAGCTACAGTGCTGTCGTCTGCATACCCAAAGGTACCGGGCTTAAGCAGATCGTTTATGTGCAGCAAGAATAGTGTTGCCGAGAGTACTGACCCCTGAGGGACCCCGGCATTAATAGCCATTTGACCGCACGATCCGAGTGGTTATCGATGGCTGCATCAATGCATCAAAAACTCGGATGGACCGGTTACTCTGGAAGTTTACAATTCAAGCACACAATCCAGCGGGTAAACCGAAAGATGGAAGCTTACTAATAAAGCCTTCGTGCCAAACCCTATCGAAAGCCTTCGAGATATGAGACGGCAAGCGCTTCCCAGTGTTTCTCGATGGCCTCATTCCAGATGCGGATGGCATACGCTAAAAGATCTCCAGTTGACCAATTTCGGCGAAAGCCGTATTCTTTTTTTTTTATAGTAATTTTATTAACAGTAATTCTAATTTTAACCAATTTAATAATTACTTTTAACAAGTTGCATTTTTCAGATGAAATATATTTATTTTTATTTTTTTAAATACATTTTCAATCATACCTAACTTACTGGCCTACAATACATTTATCAGTATCTATTGAATTATGTATGTAGGTATATGTATACGCATCTTCGCCTGATAACTTATATCTAGCGTATAAAATAAACGTTGTGCGTTTTCTTTTTATGAAAAACTGAAAAAAAAAGTTATTGCTCAGATAAAGATATCTGGCGTTGATTTTGGTGAAATTAGCACCATCAATACTTTTGATTTCCACTTTTATTGCTACGACATGTAGCAATAAAAGTGGAAATCAAAAGTATGTTAAGATACAGTGTAAGTTAAGCAATATTAGTTCAAGTGCTTTACCTTGGTGACGTTGACGGTGGTGGAGATTCTTCAGGTGTGGTGGGCGGGTTCAGGCTTAGGACACATTCTGCAACAAATATGACGTTTTAAGAAGCTAACACAAAAAAAAACTTATCCTTATAGAATGAGCCCGTAATTACAACGGAGGAAGGTCTAAAGGGTGGCTGCTGTGGCAAAATATATTTATAAATAAAAATATAAACAGAAAACTAAACATTGATCAGACATTTATATGCGATATTGACACAAAAGGCAAATATCGACTACAATAACAAGTATGTACATATTTACGTATATATCTATACAAAGTCCAAGACTGAGCAATATTTTCCTAACAATACCTACCTATAGTATCGCATGGTAACTGAAAGAACGTGTCGGGCCACGCTCAGTGTAGGGTTCCGTAGTTCCCCGTCCGTCACAATAAGTGTCCCCACTTAAGTTACTTAAACACGATTACAATTTCCCACTATACCAAATATTCTGATTAATAACAATGAACGACAGACAACGAGCAAGAACAAATACTACCAATGTCAACGAGACCCCAACCGAACAATTCGACAGTATATACCCGACCTCATCAACTCAGGAAAATCTTAACAGCGCGAAGGAGCCCAGAGTACAGAGCCGTCTCTCGGGAAATTGGGTTTGAAATTTGCTAAATTATACAAACTAGACGGGTTTGTTATGTTGGGTTTTCGGTGGTAATTTTGGATTGCGTGAACCGTGATTTTAATAATTCTTTTTTTGTTTGAAAGAAGATACGTTCGTTAAAACTAAGTTTAAAAAAAATGCTTGTATATACGGTTAAATTACAAACTTAGTTCAGAAATTATTTTGTAAAATTTATCAAAAACTGTTCATCCCATCAAGTTAAAAATAATTTTCTCAAAAGGCTCTGTAAAGCTCTACTTTTGTATTTTTTTATTTTTATTTTCTAAACTTATTGTTCAAAAGTTAGAGGGGACACACATTGTTTTTTTTAGTTTTGGAGCGATTATTTCCGAAAATATTCCAAAAAAACCCTAATAATAAAACATTTTTTTTCCTATTTTTATTTTACCAGTTTGTCGGCGAGATAGATATATACATATTGGTACCAAAGGGGCTGGCCAAGATATGTCCGAAGATTGACAATACCGCGGACAAGCAGCATTTATATTAAAAATCTTAATAAAAAAAATAAAAATAAAAAATAATCTTTATAATATTATTAAAATAATACCGCTTCAGTAAAAGTTCGGATAACAATAAGTTCATTAATTCAGTGTTTCCGTGGTTCCTGAAACCATTTTGAAGTTTTTTATTTAATTATTTTTGAAACCATGGATAAAAAGCAATTCAAACGGATTAATAAAGATTAATAGATTAGAGAAATAATAAACATCATTTATTATACCAATATTATGCATTTGGTTCATCGATAAAAAAACGTACCAAACACAATTATTTTACTTATATTATTGGAAAAAAAAAACATTAATTGCGTCGGGAGAAAAGGGAGTTAGTGATAGCGTGACGAGTGACAGGACAGAAAGGAAGAAAAAAAACCGGCCAAGTGCGAGTCGGACTCGCCCATGAAGGGTTCCGTAGCAGCAAGTAACATAATATTAAAGTTCTTGTAATGTGTTGTAACTTTGATCGATGTTTTAATAATAGTGTATTTTTTTCGGTTTATGACGCATTAAAAAAAAACTACTTACTGGATTTCGTTCAAACCAATTTTCGTTGGTAGTTTTTATAGTAATGTACATCATATATTTTTTTTAGTTTTATCATTCTCTTATCTTAGAAGTTAGAGGGGGGGGGGGACACACATTTTACCACTTTGGAAGTGTCTCTCGTGCAAACTATTCAGTTTAGAAAAAAATGATATTAGAAACCTTAGTATCATTTTTGAAGACCTATCCATAGATACCCCACACGCATGGGGTTGATGAAAAAAAAAAATTGAGTTTCAGTTCTATGTATGGGGACCCCCAAAATTTATTGTTTTTTTCTTATTTTTGTGTGAAAATCTTAATGCGGTTCACAGAATACATCTACTTACAAAGTTTCAACAGTATAGCTCTTATAGTTTCGGAAAAAAGTGGCTGTGACATACGGACGGACGGACAGACAGACAGACAGACAGACAGACAGACAGACAGACAGACAGACAGACAGACAGACAGACATGACGAATCTATAAGGGTTCCGTTTTTTGCCATTTGGCTACGGAACCCTAAAAACGTGTTGCGCCGACGTTAAATAAAACGGGACCTAGGACACGAAGATGATGAGATGATGATGATGCATCGTTTAAAATGTCTAGGTGTTTTTGGCGGGATTTGTTGAGTGAACTTCATGATTCCTATAGTTTTTTTGTCCTATGATGAGTTCCCTGACAGTTCTTGTCTGACAATTATAGTAATGTGACCTAACGAAATTGAATCGATTTTTTACAATAACGAATCAGTTGACAAAGAAAATGGAATCGGATTACCGATTTTAGATTTATAGATGATAAATGTGAAAGTTTGTATGTGTGTGTGGATGTTTGTTACTCTTTCACGCAAGAACTAGTCTACGGATTTTGATGAAATTTTACAGTAAACCAAAACACCTGACAAAAACTAAAAACCTGAAATAACGCAGGCGAAACCGCGGGGGACGGCTAGTGGTAAATAAAATGCAGTCTGTTTAAAATAATTATTCACTGTCAGAACTTGAGTCTTGATTTGAACTCATATCCATATCGGAATGGGAATCTTCTCCAACCGCGATGATTAATTGTTGATCCCTAATTCGGTCCAATATATAATTCGATTCCAGTCCTCTGTTATATTTTTTTGAGTTTTTTCTATTACTTTTTTCCAATTCTCTGCTGTTACATGCAATTACAAGATGGCCGCTCCGATTTGGTCGATTAGTGTGTCGTCGAGTAGTGTGAGTAGTGTCAATCTCTATAGGCAGAAGTTTCGTTTAACGCATTACACATTTTTAAGTTCTATACTTTTTATTTTATTTACTTAATTTATTAACAGTTAATTATAACCACAATAATTTACTTAGTAATTTACGAAAAACAATATTTTTTTTTATCATTTAATTTTTTTTTTCTCCCGATTATTTTTTATTAATCTAAAGTAGTATGCGTGCCAGGGAAAAAAATGAACTGTCAGGGAACTCATAATAGGGCAAAAAAGGTATAGTAGATATTGTGATGTATGTATAATTTAGTGTTGTAAAAACGCTCGAGTCGGCGCTAAAACGCTCGAGTCCGGACTCGAGCAGTTTAAAAACGCTCGAGTCGGGACTCGAGTCGGTTTGAAAACGCTCGAGCGCTGGCTTGAGCGTTTTTGAAAAAGAGCTCGGTAAATAGCGCCGACTCGACGCTCGACTCGAGCTTGAGCACGAGTCTTTATAAAATAGGTGAAGAACAAATCAGTTTAATACTAACTACTCATTGTACATGTTATTTCCGCGGTTTTATCTGCGTGGTTTTTATTTGTTATAGAAAGTTTTATCACTTCATTCGGGACTAGCGTTTAAAAAAGCAGGCAAAATTCCCGTTTCTTTCCAATACTGTTGTTTTATTCATTATAATATTCGAAACTTTCAAGAAATTTATAAAGTATAAATTTCATGTATTTTTCCAATAAACCCGAAAAAAACGGAAAAATATCAAAAGAACCGAAAATTACATGTTTGATTTTTTTAAATGCGTATTTTTTTTTAAATTAATATTACTAGCGCTTGACTGCGATCCTACCTGGTGGTAAGCAGTAATGCAATCTGATGGTGAGGCGCACTAGGTGTCCAAGTTGAACATAGGCTAATAAATAAACTCGTGCGCCTGGACAGTCCAATAGAGGACACCGGTTACTATAACGAAGGGGAGGCCTATGTCCAACAGTGGGCATCAATCATTATAGCGCCTAAATGGCGATACTTGGGGGAGGCTTATGTCCAACAGTGGGCATTAGTCATAGCGCCTAAATGGCGACACTTGGAGAAGGCGTATGCCCAACAGTAGGCATAGGTCATTAGTGAGGGGAGACTTATGTACAACAGTGGGCATCAATCACTATAGCGCCTAGGTGGCAACACTTGGGGGAGGGTTAAGTCCAGCAGTGGGCATAGATCATTATAGTGAGGGGGAAACTTATACCCAACAGTGGGCATCAGTCATTATAGCGCCTAAATGGCGACACTTGGAGGCTTATGTCCAACAGTGGGCATAGGTCATTAAAGTGAGGGGAGACTTATGCCCAACAGTGGGCATCAGTCATTATAGCGCCTATATGGTGATACTTGAAGGAGGCTTATGTCCAAGAGTGGGCATATTATGTCATTATTGTAATTGGCTTTCTAGTGATTATGGATTCCTTTTTTTATGTCTGGTTTTATTAGCTGTAAGTCCTCCATGTACTAAATAAATAAATAAATAAATAAATAAATAAATAAATTATAGCGAGGTGAGACTTAGGCCCAACAGTGGGCATCAGTCACTATAGCGCCTAATGGCAACCCTTGGGGGAGACTTATGTCCAACAGTGGGCACCGATCATTATGGCGACACTTGGGGGAGGCTTGAGGGAGCTCGAGTCTGATGAAGCTGACGATTCGTCAGACAGTGAAATCGAGATTTTGGCTGAGGAAAGTACCTTTTTTTAAAAAAAAAAAATGCTTTATTTTTTTATTTTATCTTTACAAATCGATAGTGTTTCATGTACCGGATCGACCATCCACGGGATTAAAACTATTAAAATTTAACGATGTATTATAAAATAATGATAAATTATAGAAATCTTTTGTGTTTCGAAAATATTATAAACACAAAAGATTTGAGTCGAAGTGCATCTAAAGCAGGTCATGCATCACAACGATTAAAGATTTCCCTATAATCAAATAAAATTATTAATATACCCCCAGTAAAAATATTAACGCTTCGACGCTCGAGCGCGCGACTCGAGCGTCGAGCGTCCGAATTTTCAACGCTCACGAGTCCTAAACGCTCGAGCGTTTAACGCTCGAGTCTTGAACGCTCAATAGCGTCGACTCAGCGCTCAACGCTCGACTCTCAGCGCTTATTTTTACAACACTAGTATAATTAGTGTGGTTTTGTATCAAAACTACACTTCTTTTTAACTGGACATTTAATTAAATAGAATTTTGAAAGGGGCGCAGTCTCCGTAAAATGGCGTTGAGTATTTTATTGTAGTATTGACTACCTCAGCGAAGTTTGCCAAGAAAGCTGACTGACATTTGCTGCCTAATACTGCAAAAATATTCTGTTGCACCTGCGTTGTAATGTAACTCAAAAAATATTGCAATTCGCATGAAAGTGACTAAGTACATCGTGCAATAAAAATGATTTATAGTTCCACGAAGTGACCCAATTGTTCTGGATCGATCTTGAGATGTCGGTATCTAGAATTTTCTTCGCTCCGCATATAAATACGAGCCCCCGACTAGTGATGCAAGAGACTCAGTCGTTAAAGGCCTTTAAAAAGGACTCGACTTCATTTTAAGCGACTCTAGTCTGGAAAGAAGACTAGAGTTTCCAGTCTTTATTAATAAGACTTGAAACCCTGAAGTCTTTTAACTAAAGGACTAAAAGGCTTAAACGACTCGAGTCGTTTATAAAAGTACTTGCGCTTCATGATGTTTTACTGAGTCGTGCTTCATATTCAATACAGCTCAAGCTGTTTAAAATCTGATTGGGTGGGTAATAAATAATGCCTAAATTAAAACAATGAAGTAAGTACATACATAATCACACTTAATTCGATGTCAATAATACCAAAATACCTACCTATTTCTATTAGTAATTTTGTTTACTTCAACATCCTGAAAATCTTTCGTCGTTTTTTTTAACAACACAATATTAAACTAAGCAGTAAATACAGTGAAATAAGTGAACTTGCGTTTTGTCATAAATTACTCATCATAAATAATACTGTGCCCATAATTTATTCGTATTCTGTAACCACTATATTACAAACACAAATATTTTCTTGAAGATCGCGAAAATAGTAAGCTCCTAAATAGTTACGTTTCTCTAGTTTCATTACAAGACTCCCGACTCCCGAGTCGTTTAAGGCGTGAGTCCTTTTAGTCCTTTAAGGCTTTTAGTTGTATTAACCTTTTTACGTTACGACTTAGCTTTTTTGTTATGAGTTTAAAGGACTGCGACTGAAATTAGTCTTTAGTTTAAGCCTTAAGACTCCAAGACTTGAGGGTTAAAAGACTAATTTAGTCCTGAGTCGTTTAAGTCGTCAAAAATAAGTCTAGTCTCTAGCTTTTCTTGACGACCCCAGCCTGCCTATGGATTCTGAAACTGCTATGTACGACAATGACCCCGGTCGCTTTATCTCGGACTCTGTTTCTACGTTTTTTAATCACTCCAGCATCCGACAAATGGACACCGACCCTATGTAGGTACCATATTTCGACCAGCAGAAGCCAACGCTGTGTTAATTATGCTTTAAATATTACTAATGACGAAAATTTTTGGAAGTTGCTGAATTCCGATCTGTGATACAATAATGGATTTTTCTACGACAGGTAAGAACTAATTAATTTGTTTTAAACTTAAATAAAAAAAAAAAAAATATGTAAATAAAATAATACGGATATTGACCATGAATACGATGATACTTGTTGATGAATAAATAAGCTATAGTACAATTCACGAATGATGGCGGCCGTGAAGTTTGCGCAGAAGGCTGCGCAGTAACGTGTTTTAGGAACCAAATGACGTCGTGCGTGTGCGAGAAGAGTGTGGTATGCGCGAAAGTTCGCAAAGGCTAACTTCACGCCCGCCATCATTCGTGAATTGTACTGTAAGCTAATACTTAGAGGTCATTTAAATAATGTTTTTAGACTCTGTTCTAATTTTAAACGACGAAAAAAATATTAACCAAATGACAAACAATTTTTTTTCTTTTATGAATTAAATAATCTGATATAATATAATTTGCTGTGCTTAGTGATGGGCAATGATAATAATCTGGTTAATATCATTTGGCTAATAATCGAACTCAGTTAATAGCCATTAATAGCAATTATGGATGATAACCCTGCTGTTAATGTTATTTTAGTGATTGAAAATTTCCCTTCATGGTTTTCAGGTTTAGGACTGTCAGATAAGACTTCATTTTCATCATCTTTCTTTGTAGAAAATAAATGTGCAATTTAAAACTAATCTGGCCTATTTAAAAATATTATTTATTTATTTTATGAATTCACACACAAATCAACAAAACACGAAAAAGGACTTCTTCACCGAAACATATCAGTCGACGTACTGATTCCGGATTCGGTTAGCGTCGCTGTAGTGCAGTTTATGCATCTCTTTCTGGCACGAATAATATTAACGCCAGAAAGAGATAGCACGATAAATGGGGGTTGCGACAAAGCGATGTGTCAATAGTAATTATGGTTTTTATAGTATTGGATCTCTAAATCAACAAAAATGAATTTCCCAAAAAATGTGTATTTATTTTATTATTAACACTTTTTCACATACAAAAAGAGAAATAAAAAAAAAGAATTACAATACATTGAATCACACTGCGTACATGCACCCAATTTATGTTCACACCCACAAATTTTACACTAAACAAAAAAAAAGCATCTATTTTTAGAGTTCCGTAGCCAAATGGCAAAAAACGGAACCCTTATAGATTCGTCATGTCTGTCTGTCTGTCTGTCTGTCCGTCCGTATGTCACAGCCACTTTTTTCCGAAACTATAACAGCTATACTGTTGAAACTTTGGAAGTAGATGTATTCTGTGAACCGCATTAAGCTTTTCACACAAAAATAGAAAAAAAGCAATCAATTTTGGGGGTCCCCATACATAGAACTGAATCTCAAAATTTTTTTTTTCATCAAACCCATGCGTGTGGGGTATCTATGGATAGGTCTTCAAAAATCATACTGAGGTTTCCAATATCATTTTTTTCTAAACTGAATAGTTTGCGCGAGAGACACTTCCAAAGTGGTAAAATGTGTGTCCCCCCCCCCTCTAACTTCTAAAATAAGAGAATGATAAAACTAAAAAAAATATATGATGTACATTACTATAAAAACTACCAACGAAAATTGGTTTGAACGAAATCTAGTAAGTAGTTTTTTTTAATGCATCATAAATCGAAAAAAATACACTATTATTAAAACATTGATCAAAGTTACAACACATTACATGAACTTTTATATTATGTTACTTGCTGCTACGGAACCCTTCATGGGCGAGTCCGACTCGCACTTGGCCGGTTTTTTAACAATACATTTATAGCAGGGTTATCATCCATTGCTAGGCTATTAATGGACACTTAAGGATTATAATCAATAATAACTCAAAGCATCCGGCTCTATTTACCCAACACTAGCTGTGCTACATTCGCCATTTTGAATCTATCCATAAAATAGTGTAAGTATTAAAACTGATTTAACTCATTTCCTCCAACTTTTAGCTAAACCTATAATTGCAGTAGAGTCCGTCTAATGAAAGCGTGACCTGAGAAAAGGAGGTTACAACCAAAAATTTTGAATGTGGTATTATTGAAATAGTAGTATAGACTTAATTATTTGGTGGGTGTATGGCAAAGGTCAATAACACACAAAATGTTAGTTATTATCCCAAATTATTTTATTTTATCTGATCTCTCAAATGTCGCTATATGGCGTGGCTGGAAAGACCTCACGGCGTTCTTACCTTCCGCATGACGCAGGTCCTCACCGGACATGGTTCGTTCGGGAGGTACCTACACCGGATTCATGTGGAAGTGACGCCCGGGTGTGGCGACACCCGGACACTGTGCGGAATGCCCGGAGGACACGGTGGAGCACACAGTCCAGGTGTGCTCCGCTTGGGCGGATCATCGCCGTGCCTTCGTGAGGGCGATCGACGGCGTACACCTCTCGCTCCGAGCATTGGTTGAGGCCATGGTTCGGAGCGAGGAGTGGCAGGCGGTCGCCGACTTCTGCGAAGCAGTAATGCTCGCAAAGGAGGAAGCCGAACGCATCAGGCAACGGCGTTATCGCCGCCGCTGCCAGCGCTGATCGGGATACTGATCCCGATTTCCGGCCACCGTAGGCACGGGCTTGCGGACAGTGAGCAATGGGTATCTCGCTGTCCGGCCGTCCGGTAACTGTCCGGACGAAACCCAAGTCGTCAACGGCGCGCACTGTTCCCGCGCGCCTCAAGGAGTCGTCAGCAATAGCAGGGGCCCAGCCGGGTCGAAGCCTACTGGGGCCAGGGTTATCCGAAAGGGCGCTCGAGCCCCGGTATGAAGGCTTGAAGGAACGGGATGGGTTTTTTATTCAGTAAGAGTCTGACACTATCTCCCGCTCCGCCCAAAAGCGGGGGTTGTCATAGGATGATTTTTCAAATCAGAAAAAAAATGGCGCTATATAATATTCAAATAATATTCTTTATTTACCATTTGGCCTTCTGGCAAGAATACCAAGTGCACAACACCGCGATAGTCAAATAAAATGGTCAACATGATTTCAACTTCATCACGTCTCGCCAACACTAATGTGTTTCAAGGTTGTTGGGTTTTAATCGATTCGTTTTAGCATAGAGAAAATTCAGTTTTTTAGGGATTAGTCAAGTGGGAAAATGTTTTATACTCCAATGATTGTTTCAAATGTTACGGATTGACTCGTGAGACACAAAAAGTTCAACAGCTCTCAAACTTGAACTAGGATTTCAGTTACTATTTCCTTCAGTTTCGCAATTTTAACTTCAGTTGAAGATTTTGATGCTCTATCAGACAAAGTGAGGCAAATCTTTCATTACATCTCAACTGCTTTTGAACGCATTCTACCACTCACTAGCATGTGTTTTTGATTAAGTCGATTTACCAAAAGCCTTCTTTGTTTGATGTTTTTGTCCATTATGAAATTCGCAATATGTCAGATTATCTAAAAATATAAGAAAAAAAAAATATCATTATATCCTAAATATAACTACTTATCTAATAATATTAGTCAAAAAGGATCAAGATTATAACGTCATACTAACTTAAACATTCTGAAATCGTATGTAAACATTGTTGGTTTTCATTGAAAACACCTTCTTTCTCTTCTTGTTTTTGTTTGAAGTTATTAACGATAGTGTGTAGCAGTTTTCGGACGTTACTTTTTATTTTATTATATATATATTATATTACTCTTGAAAAATAAATACCTATCTGTTTCCACGTGACGTTTTGACTTTGACGTGATTTTTTTCGGCAAAACAATGTTTCCAATTTAATTTAAAAAAAAAACTACAGGCTACGCTTTCAGTAGACGCACTCTAACAGGTTTATTATTTCATAAAGTATGAATTGAAGTTGTCTGAATATGGCCACTGTTAGCCAAATTTGTATGAATGGTGGACCATACCCTTTCAGCTTTCTAGTGCTAACGGTCACAGAGATTATCCGCGGACGGACGGACAGACCGACATGGCGAAACTATAAGAGTTCCTAGTTGACTACAGAACCCTAAAAACCGCTTCTTCGTGTAACATACTAATATTCGGGTTAGACTGAAAGCGAAGCCGCTGCGCAGATTGATTTTAGACCTACCTATAGTATCGATGGTGACAACGATGGGCTCCGACATGATCTTGGTCCATGGCACTTGTATGAGGAGCTCGTGGATTCGGCCTGAGACCAACGTGAAGGGAAGCGCCACCTCCCGCTGCAGCACGTCCCCCTTGAGCACCAGGTTGTGGAGCGCCACGCCTCCGCCCCATAGCGACACCTGCGAACATCGTGCTAAGAGTAGAAATACGTTCGGCACCTTACCACCAATACCAGCCGAGCATTCGCGGAAAATGCGACCGCATAGACCACGTTGTTACAATAAAATATTTTGGTCCAAGGTGGCATCTTACGCGGTACAGTGACCGCGACCTCAACGCGGTTACATGATTCCGAGGAATTTAAATGAAGTTGCTTAATAAAAATGATCGACATTCACTATTAGAATAAATGGCAGTTTCATACTGTAATAAACATTGGGATACTGACGCGTGCTGCCATCTTAACACACATTAAAATATTTAGAATAAATAGCAGAATAATTTACGCTACTGTTAACTCGTCATACCAATTAAGTTGTTGGCTCATGGTCTTTCACAAGTAGGCATACTTGGCAACATGAGAGGCTAGGTACCTACTATAATATAATAAAACACATTCGCAACTTGCAGAAATAATAACATATGGTGTTTAACCTTTCATCGACTCGAATCGTGGCTATAGTGTATTGTTGCTAATAGGTACCTTGGCAATACAAGGCCTTGGTTCATAATACGAAACTGGGTTGACATATCCCAAGTTATACGTATATTTGCAAAAGAATTGTGTATAGCAATAATTTTATCTACAAAACACTCGATATATAATACACTTCTCATCAGAAAAATCGAAGCCCCTTGCAAGTTTATGTTTAGTAAGGATTATCAGAAAAATGTGTATATTTTTTTAATAGAAAAGAATATGAGGGATTCAAAACCTAATGTAGGTCTTCAAATGCAAACTTATTTTTCATAGGTTTCGTATTTTGTTTAACAAGTCATTTTTTCAAAATTAAGCAAAAAAGTTTCAATTTCACGAGTAAAATGCCCAAAACGTTTATCTCTGTAAAGGCCGAACTGCCAGCTATACAAACATGTGTTTTTTTTTCAATGTAATGAGAACTCTTTTATTAATTGAAATTGAAAATTAGGAAAGAAACATTAAAACATTAATTTAAAAAATAAAAAAAAAACCCGACTGCGTAAAAAATTAAAACTGAAAAGAAAAAAATAAACAAGTTCAGTCCAGGTTCAGCAACAGTCGGGACCCTAATGTGGGTCCCGACTGTTGCTGAACCTGGAGGGAGAATGATTTTAGTCTAGATTATTTTTACCCCTATTCCATCCTAGTGCAAATTTTCACGTTCCTAGCAATTGACCCAGTAGTTTCGGCTGTTCATTGATATGTAAGTCAGTTTCTTATCTTATATAATATATATTACGCTTTGTATGCTATTGACCAGATGAATACAATAAAATTCTTCAGCTTACGATATAAAAATGAGTGACAATTTTGGAGTGTACATAAGTTACCAAATCAATTAATGATTAAAAGTGTGATAGATTTTTTAATTCTTTAGATGAATTCGTAAAACTGTGTATGTTGTAGATAAATGAATAATACATAAAAAATACCTTATAAAGTTAGGTATGTACAATACAATATTTAATTTTATTTTAAAACTCTAAACACTTATAAAAAAATACACATCCCAGTTTATCACAAAAAGAGCGCTTATTTTTGTTTTTAAAACTGTTTATTTCCTTAATGAACTAGTATTATTTGATGAAGACAATGTAGCACACTGTAAAGCGCCTATTACACCACTTGATATTCAGGCAGTTTAAGTCATAGAAATATAAAAAAAAAACAGGAGAAGTGGCAAGGGGGCGTGTGCATGTCCGCGCGACGTGCATAAGATGTGCACATTCGGCAAACGGCCGACAGTTATAAACTTGTGAGACTCGCGATCCGTGATCGTAAACAAATTTAAAATGCCGCGTTGTTCAGTGCTTTCGTGCAAGAACCGAAGTGACAAGACAAGTCTGGGTAATCACGGAATCTCTTACTATATTTAAGTACAAGTTTAATACAATATTTATCTTTAAGGCCCAAGCGCCCGAAAAGTGCCATATAACAGTGACTTTCTTTCTCTTTTTTAGGTAATTAATCAGTCAGTTTAATAGGTTTGCAAAAAAATACGTATACGTAAAGTATGTTCATTATAGATTCATGAACCACATTATCAACATTTGATTTTTTCGTGCGATTAATACTTTGTCAAAAATATTACATACAACACAATTCACATTCGCAACTTTTCTCCTTCGAAACGGCTTGAATCTTTAAAAACGTTTTTACACATTAAAAATTGGTGGGTTAAAGTGAACATAGCATATATGTAAATCAACAAATATTTCGCAAAGAAAATGGATTTAAAAGTCAGCAGGGCTCTATCTGGGCGCAGCTGGCCGCAAATGCACAGATAGTCGTATTGTCGCCTAGACGGATACGAGAGTTGTGACCATTTAATTTTGGCCTGATGGTTCAAGGGACTATAAGCCTTAAAATCAGGAAATACATAATAAATATACAAATCTTGTAATATCTCTTGCTGTTACTACGTTATTTTCGTTTTCAAATATCAAAGCGATTATATCACTTTTTACAGTAAGTACATTGCTCTTTAACCACTACCTAATTTTGATGTTTAGTAACTGGACAAGCAATGTAAAAATAACATAACGATACTTTATCAGTGCGGCGTATCTCATAATACAGCCGCTCTCAGTTGCGCCAAGCGAGTGTAGTGCCTATAATATCGATTGGTTGGATATCCGAAGTGAGATTAATATTGTATTTTTATTTAAACGCCTTTTTGCCTTAAACGTAAATTGACTCGGAAAAAGTTACTTGTGAGTATTTGGTGGACTAGCGCCGGTGTCCTTTACTACAACTTTCTAAAATCTGGCGAAACGACTACGGCAGATATCTATTGTCAGCAACTGCAAACCATGAGAGAAGAACTAGCTGCTACACAACCGAGATTCGTCAATCGCTCTAGACCACGGCTGCTTCACGACAACGCAAGACCACACTCTGCACAACAAACAACCACTAAGTTAGATGAGCTACAATTGGAATGTCTGCGACATACACCGTACTAACCGGACCTCGCTCTAACAGATTACCATTTTTCCCGGACTTTGGACCACTTCTTACAAAGAAAAAAATTCAACCCCGATGCATCAGTCCAAACCACCTTCAATGAGTTTATTGATATTTAGTAAAGAGATCAATGAACTACCTATGAGATGGCAAAAGTGCTTAAATAACAACTATGCACATTAGTGATGTAACAAATGTCAGATTTTTCACATTCGCGTAAATATAATCTACAAAAAAAAATTGACTTTATATTCCTCCCGTACAAAACGCCCATTTCATATAAGGATTGCTACGTTTTAGTTCTTTATTTATTATGCATGGGCGTGTTTTGTATTTCATATATGTATTTAAAATGCCTTTTACATGATCAGGTTTTGCAAAATCCTGACCATAATAATATTTATTTTTATTTGTTTCTCTCAAAAAATATGACTATATGTAACTCATCAAAACGGTTATATTGTGATTATTTCTACTCTACACATACAGACTCACATTTGTACAGAAATAGGATGTTATTATTTCATTTACCTGTGCATCCGCCGGTTTGAAGTCCCGCACATACTTGTCCACATAGCTCAGCAGGATGGGTGTTACATATGATTCTATTTTAAACATCTTTTAAGGCAGCCACTAAGGTTTGCAACTCCACATTGTGGGTTATTTTTTACTGAAACTGATAATACACAAATATAATGAGTTAATCAATGCCCAGTTTGTAATCAATGTCTCTTGAGTTATGAGTCATTTTGATAAAACTAGTGTTACAAAACAGACTAAAATTTTTCATAAGGCTTTTTCCAATTAGCTAAACTAACACAACTAGCTTAATTAACTACTTACTATCACTGTAAAAAGGCAACCATAATGTGATGTCTTTCAGTTACTACTTGTAAAAGTACATTTTATAAGTGGCAACTGCATGACATCACATAGCTAGAGAAAATTGATATAATTCCCTATTAGGGAGAAATCAATAGTATTTTGGTAAGTAATTTTTTTTGTTTAGTCTGGATAATATAAACTCTTTTAATTATTTGTATTGCTCAAGCACATTAAGCTGACATGATGCCTGTGTTTACATTGCAAGTATTAATGTCACATTTAACTTATAAAAAATGTCAAGCGTGCTTATATTATATTCATGTATGAAAACAGGCTTAACCTAATGATTCTTTTAGGTACCAACTCTAAACTACAGTATTTTTTTTTCTCATCATACAATCAGTGAAAGCAGATATGCTGCTAGATTGAGAATCGTGCAGAATCAGGTCAATCAAGATTGATTTGTTGTGTCTCCAACCTCTTTGTGGCTATTCAGGTTGAACAATTTGTGTCCATTGACACAGTTCAATGTATCTAGGATAACGAACTGAATGGCTATCGGATTTGTATGGTATCAGCCAAGGTACTTTTTGTTATAATGGTATCAGCCAAGCGAAAAAGTCAGCCAAAGTTTAGTTTTAATTGTATTCAAACCCAGTCAATTTTTTATTTATATACTATATTTATACTTTATTGTACACCTTTTATGTAGACACGATAAAAATAACCAGTTAAAGCCTAGTGAAGGCCCAAATAAATTATATGACCAATAAAATAAAACTTCCAACCATATTTCTGCATGAATAACCAATTTCAATAGAAATTAATCAAGGATACTGGAGATATTATTAGGTGTCAGTTAACAGCAAATAGTAGCAATTTGGCCTGGCCTAGCATAATTCACAGTATCGACAGAATATAAATAAAGCTGTCATTAGTCATCTTACCACTAATGTGCAGCCCTTTTGGAATTTAAATAAATCAATGTTCAAACTTATGAGGAGTTTAAAGCGCTGCGCTTAAATAGACACTTTTGGTTTCCAGTTAACGACACAAAACAGTTTTTTTCATTGCCATGACTATGTGTTAAGTGGAAGCAACTGGATGCGAACATTTTCACTTGTGCGCAGAGAGTGGATGATTTCATACTGGCTCTATAGAAATCAAATATTCATTGGAAGCTTGTACCTGACACAACACACAAAAGTGTCCATGCTTGCAACCTGCCTCAAGCTTATCTGGATAAGTTTGCTTTATCTGGACTGGACTGCCTTGTCTGGACAAGGCAGTGTGAGTTTGGGGTAATAAGTCTACTACATTGACTGCATTCTAATGTCGAATATTTCATATTAGACTTTAACACTGCCTTTGCTCTTTGTTTGGTCTTTAGGACCCACTTCTCTCTCCTTACTGTAACACGACCAAAAACGAAAAGAAAGTTATTTTTTGTAAGAAAATACTAAGTTTAGGTAGGAAATTCAGTAATAATCAGTACCGTGGAGCTAAACTTTCTTGGTCGTTTGCTTCGTGTTAGGTAAAAATTGCAAAACATTACTAGAAGCTAAGTATCTACACAGATTGCCCGTGAGTTAAGCAATTTTCTGTAACATGAAAAAAGAGCTTCATATGCCATCGTGGTACGTGGATAAATAAATAAACAGAAACACACCAATTCTGCCGGAAGTAAATTACAAAACGTATGCCTTACCTACACAATGCGATAGAATTTCGCAAGGAAGACGCTATTTGACTATTACTATATAAATCACTTGCACAGAAATTTAACTACATACAATTTCGAGTATTATATTTTAATAAAATAGGAAAAGCAAAATAAACACCGCAGTTAAGATTTTCTATCTGTGGTGAGTTGGTGACCACAGATTAGAGAGCGTAGTGGTGATGTAGTCAGTAGTGTTGTACGTATACAGCTTGAGGGCTGTAGAAGAATTTATTCAGGACCGCGATTCGATTATAATTATTTCGAAATTAGAGCTCATAGGTACTACTCGAGCTTGCTGTCACTGCTTGCAGTACTATTGTCTGTGCGATAAAAGAACCGTCGTCGAAATTGACCTGTACCAAAACGCGTTCCAATTTAGTTTCCAAGCTCACAGCGCATATTTCAATCCGTATGGAACTAGAATATTAGTGATTTTCAATCCAAAATATGACTGATTGATTGATTCCGAAAGTAACACAATATTCCTATTTTTTTGTTTCTTCTTTCTACAACACAAAGTCTATAGATTATAACCCAACGAATGATGCCAGTGATGCCACAACAAAAAGGAGGCCGATTTTATAAATTCTGAAGCTGTTCACCCTGACTGTACACTGCATAAACGATGTTGATACTATTGATTATATAAGATTATATACGATGCATGTTCATTTAACAACCAGCCTTTTCCTGTGAATTCGTCCTCGTAGAAGTCGAAAACGTTGATAATAGGATTTTTGATTGATTTTGTTTTATTACAATCAATATCTCTTGCCCGTGACTTTGTTCACGTATAAGTTGAAAATATTTGTTAAGTCTAAGTAGGTATATAACACTGTTAGGCAGTGCGTACTGGTCTTAAAAAACATTCCATAGTACAATTCGACCCAAAACTCCATATGGATAAGCGACGGAAGGATAGGGTATGCCAAAGTCAAACTATTAGAACAGCGCAATCGCATAATATTTCTTCCTCTTTCTTTTGACTTTTTTTAATTTTTTAATTTAAAAATACTAAGAATTTAGGTACGCATTTGTGAATTTTGTGCACGCCTATAATGTTTTTGTTTGCACTGTACAATCTTCTGAATGTTAAATGGAAAAATATTGTAAACAAATTGTTGGTGTGCCTTGAAACGTCGGCGTTCGCGTACCTATTGGCTTTCTATTGTGTCTGTAATTTCCACGATTGTAAGGTAAATAATAAAATAAAAATAAAGTAAAAAAAAAAAAAAAATATAAAGTTCGCCTGTTTACTTACGACACACAACTCTACCATTTTGAACTGGCGCGTGTGTTGGATCATTTGGTTCCCAATGATCCAACATACGTACCAGTGATTTCAAATTTCAAACTAACAATTTGTGCGCCCTAGAGGTAGTGGAGCTAGACAAGCAGCAGTCAAGCATTTTTATCTTCATTATTATAATCCCCCAACTTATATGTCAACTGAACTGAACTTGTATGTTGCTTGCCTGCATAATCTGCGCTTAACTTTTCGAATACTATTAGATCCACAATAGAAAGACAATGAGAGAGAACGGTTGCGTTCGCTTGGAGTTTAATGAATTAACGCAAGATTTAAATTTCGTTTAGATAATTTATTTATTATATTGTCTGTGCGATAAAAGAACCGTCGTGACGTAAAGTGAAAACAACATTAAAGATTTTATGTAGCAACCAACCCAGCCATCCGTCAAATGCTAAACGTCATATCATGTTGACACCAAGTTGACACCGGTTTATTTATTATGTTATTTTATTGTGATTTTTAAACGAAATCTTTAGAAATGCGTAAAAAAAAATTTCACTGAGCTGCAAGGAAAATAATATTTAATATATTACAGTTTTGCAAAAGATAACAAATGGCAAATCACACCATTATTAAACAAAACAAAGTCATGAACTTGGGAAACATTGGTATGCTGTTTTTTTGGTACGTAACACTTTTATTTTAATGTTTTTAGACTTACTAGGTAAACTCCTGTCCCTGCTATCTCCAAATATATATATAAATTAAACAGAAATTCATTTAAACATGATGACATTTGTTTATTTTGTTTTGGTCAATATTTTCGATGGCTAGTATAAAAAGTATTGATACTTTTAATTTGTAATGCGTTTCGAATAACTAAAAATATTTCTTTTCAGAAATCTGTTCTCGAATTGAGTTACGAAGATTTTTCCGAATTGCAAATTTTTTTTTTTTTGTGGCGTATCTATAAATTTACAATTTTCAGATTTTTTCCTGTACTTGTTCTATGAGACCTTGATTTATGCCAAATATCAGGTTCTAAGTAAACGGGATTCACCCTATAAACTTTGATTCCCTTGAATATCGAAATATATGTTCTTTGCTACATAAACGGCCGTATCTTTTTTTTCGTTAACTAAGAAGTCTGATTTTTTCATAACTTCAAAAGACCGCAGACTTGAGCGTATAGTTTTAATTTTAACTCGATACCTCCAAGCGTTCTTGTGTTTAAGGTTCTTAACAGATAAACAGACGGACAACAAAGTGATCCTAAGGATCTTTTAAACGAGATGGTCCCTTATTGGCTAAATAGATTTTTTACGAAGTAACATTACAAATTCTGAAGTGTACTTTATTTTCATAGTCATTACGTTCATATTTTTCATTGATGATGAGAAAGTGGTAGTGTGTCCCATTTTTACCTTTATATTTAACTAGTGTAAACATAAACTTGCTGTTAGCTACAATATTCCAGTCAGTGATAATAGACCGATTCCAGTCAAAGTGATAGAACCATTTTCGTTCGAACTGGGTAAGTGGTCGTTGGTGGAACCTACCTGGATAGGCAGTACAGCAGTTTCTTCACGCTATTTTCCTTTACCGATTCGTGTTTGCATTTAAATGTTCATCATCATTACAATCAAAAGACGTCCACTGTTCTACATAGGCCTCCCCCAGGTGTCGCCACAATTAACGGTTTGTTACTTACTATGCAAAAACTTATAAATGGATGAATTTAATGATAAACGTTGCAATAATATAGCTTATAACATATATTTTTGCTAAGTTCCATCACGTGAGCAAGTTCAATAAATAGGCTACTATTATTATAAATGCGAAAGTTTGTGAAGATGGATGGAGGTACTCGTATGTATGGATGTGTCGCGCTAAAACTACTAGACAGATGAACTTAATCATAAACATTGTAATAAAATAGCGCATAAGCTATTACTTTGCAGTTTCATTAGGTGAGCAAAATCGAATTCAAAATCAGCTAATAGGATAATTTTTATTATAGGGTGAAGCCGCTGGAAGAAGCTAGTCTAACATAGTTTCAAAATATCATGATTTAGCAGTCGCACTATAATGACGTCACAATGTTGCTTAAATAACAAAAAGTTATATTTATCTACAGCAGTGCCCTCAAATCCTACGATGGTTTACTTTCCGCACAGAGTCTAACATTCACAAACAGAACATCAAAATTATTCAGGAAACTGTTTCACAACGAGGGCACTTTTTTCCGGGAGTGTTCCACTTTCCTTAAATAATAGACCCTTCTTTTTTATTCTTTTCAGCGACCTCACACTTAAGTCTAAAAACGAAAATCACAATTATTTCGAAACTAAAAATAAGACATAATTAAAACAATCAAATGTTGTATTATAATATAACAAAATGCATATTATTTAAGTTAGTCATCCATAAGCGTGTCCTATAAACAATAGTAAATGATTGTTAAATCGAAAAGGTCTGAAAGGAGAAAAATACCTGTCATTGAAAATATTATTTTTATGTATTGTGATTCAGAAGTCGATATTTCAATTTCTTCAAAAGTTTTCAATGCCTTGTATATATCTCCTAAAAAGTATATTAAAGTATTACTTATTGCAATTTGTTATAATATAATCGAAAAGTATCAAGCTATTTTACTAGATATTCAAAACACTAACCTACGGACTCATAATCATCTTTTTAGAAAGAACTTTTAGGTTAAATCGCCGCTAATTACCTATACTGAGCGGGTGTTCAATGCTGAAACAGCGCAGAATGGCATACCATGTAGTCTTAGGTTCACGGCGAAGGAGATAAAAGTTACACTTCAGAACATGAGTAGAGGTAAATTACCAGGCCACGACGGGCTTACGGGCATTGAGCACTTGCAGTATGCAGGATCACATCTGCCGCGGGTTCTTGCTATGTTCTTCTCCTTGTTTATTTCACATTCCTATTTGCCTATAGATCTGATGAAGACTATTGCCGTGCCAATAGTTAAAAACTGAACTGAAGTTAAAGCGGATAATAGTAGTTTATGTGACTAGGGGATAAAGCAGTGTCTTAAAGTCGTGGGTGGTATGTTGAATTCCGAACGAAACGAAGGTTGCTGGTTTAATCCCGAACGACAGTGAGGGATTTATAAAATTAACTAATAGTTAATAAAGAAACCTGAGTGACGTGAGGAATTCAAGCCGCTCAAGACAAAGACAGCTTTATCCCCGTGTTGCATAGGTACTCTATTTTTTACACCATCTGTGAGATAATTAAAAGACATTTTGGTCGACCAAATCATTTATTAGAGAAATATAAGTATTATATTTACAATTTCATCAAACAAACAAAATTTACTACTCCAAGATTCTATAATTTTTTTCTATACTGCTCCCGTCAGTAAGCACGTTTTATTCTATTTTTTTTTTTTTGTTACTTGCCAGTTCGAATTTCGAGTCAACTTGTTCGATGCACGTACATTTTAATTCACAATGTTGACGATTTTTGATGTTCCAAATTCAAATCTCATTATTCCCTAGGGATCGGATATACATAATGCATTATCTCCCTAGGGATAGAATGACTTGCTTTAAGTGAGGTTTGTATGACGTATAAAACGACATTATCGAGCAGGTGGTGTAAAAAAACAATTACAGGCCGATATCGTTGGCTACTATTATTGCGAAGTTTCTGGATCGTTTAATGGACAATTATCTTGAAAGGGCAAAGACAAACAAATTGGAGGCGCTGCTTTTTTGGATCCCATACTTCTGAATCAAATAAGGATTAAGATTGATTCAGATATTTCTATTATGAATTGATAGCAATATTAGAAGCTTTATCCTATATTCTATCAATTAATGGCGATAAATTTGTGATCCTGACGGTCTCCAAAAGTTCGCTGCAACATTTGGCTCGGCATACTTCTTACATGCGAGGTAACCCGATAGCCTATGCTATATATGATGTGCTCTTAAAACTACAGTCCAGCTCCAAAACAGTATATCTTCAATGGATTCCATCCCATGTGCAGTTAGAAGAAAATGATATTGTTGACTTACTCGCCAAACAAGCGTGTGTTGAGGGAGTCCCCATGAATATTACCCCACTATATTCCGATTACTTTGGGAAAGCAAAAAAAAAATGTTTAGAACTTTGGTAGGAATATTTTGACAAAAGGTCAAAAGAAAAAGGGATTTAGTACCGAACTATCCAGCCAGAGATTTCTCGGGTTCCATGGATTGACTGTAATCTTAACAGAAATTTAATAACTATAGCTGTAAGACTTCGTTCCGGACATATTCCATCAAATAAATTTAACTATCTAATGAAGAAAGTTTTGTCTCCAAATTGTGATGACTGTGGTGTGGTTGATGATGTTTTCCACATATTGATGGAGTGTGTCCGGAACGAAAATACAAGAAGGAATGTTTCTGGACTCAGTAAATCTTATGATATTGGCATTTGTAATGTAATCCTCTCTTCTCCAATGTCCGATAAAGCCAAACAAATGTTTGAATTAGCCTTAAGGTAGTTTGTAAGTTTTTGTTTTCTGTACTGGGCGATGTGGTCGCTAAGCGACAAAGCCCTTTAATTAAATAAAAAAAAAAATCTTGAAAGGGATATAAATCTGCATGATAGACAATTTGGTTTTCGAAAAGGTTTGTCTACAGAAAGTGCCATTTTGACACTAAAGCACGCCGTGAGATAAAGAAAGACACCAGTATACGCGTGCTTTGTGAACCTCTCTAGGGCTTTCGTCATGGTAAATTATGGAGTGCTATGGAAGAAACTTCGTAGTACTAGTTTGCCTAAAGAGCTATGTCACGTTTTTGAGTATTGGTATGACAATCAGATCAATTATGTTAAGTGGGCAGGTGAATTATTGTTGGACATAACTCTCCCCTCGCTATAATGACCTATGCCCACGGTTGGGCATAAGCCTCCCCCTAGTGTTACCACGTAGGCGTTATAATAAGTGATGCCCACTGTTGGATACAGGCCTCCTCTTGCGATAATGACCTATGCCCACGGTTAGGCATAAGCCTCCCCCAAGTGTCACCACGTAGGCTTTATAATAATTGATGCCCACTGTTGGACATAGGCCTACTCTCGCGATAATGACCTTAGCCCGCTGTTGGGCATAAGCCTCCCCCAAGTGTCACCACGTAGGCGTTATAATAATTGATGCCCACTGTTGGACATAGGCCTCCTCTCGCGATAATGACCTATGCCCACTGTAGGGCATAAGCCTCCCCTAGTGTCACCACCTAGGCGTTATAATAATTGATGCCCACTGTTGGACATAGGCCTCCTCCCGCGATAATGACCTATGCCCACTGTTTGGCATAAGCCTCCCCTAGTGTCACCGCCTAGGCGTTATAATAATTAATGCCCACTGTTGGACATAGGCCTCCTCCCGCGATAATGACCTATGCTCACTGTTGGGCTTAAGCCTCCCCCAAGTGTCACCACGTAGGCGTTATAATAAGTGATGGCCACTGTTGGACATAGGCCTCCTCTCGCGATAATGACCTATGCCCACTGTTGGGCATAAGCTACTCCCAAGTGTCACCACCTAGGCGCTATAATGATTGATGCCCACTGTTGGACATAGGCCTCCCCACACTATAATGACCTATGCCCGCAGTTGGGCATAAGGCTCCCCAAGTGTCGCCATTTAGGCGCTATAATGATCGATGCCCACTGTTGGCCATAAGCCTCCCCCAAATATCACCGTTTAGGCGTTATAATGACTGATGCCCACTGTTGGACATAAGCCTCCCCCAAATATCACCATTTAGGCGTTATAATGACTGATGTCCACTGTTGGACATAAGTCTCCCCTCGCTATAATGACTCGTGTCCACTGTTGGACATAAGCCTCCCCCAAGAATCACCATTTAGGCGCTATAAGGATTGCTGTCCACTGTTGGACATATGCCTCATAAACTAGTGCGCCTCTACGTGCGAACAATTTAAAAAAAAAGTACGCAAAAAACAAACATGAAGTTTTCGGTTCTTTTCATATTTTTCCGTTTTTTTTCGGTTTTATTGGAAAAAACATGAAATTTATAATTTATAAATTTTTTGAAAGTTTCGAATGTTACATTGAATAAAACAACAGTATTTAAAAGAAACGGGAATATTCCCTGTTTTTTTCAACGCTAATTATACTTAAATACCGCATCGTCGCTCTCTATCAGGTGAGATAGCGGTCAAGCGCGAACCTATCAACAATAAATAAAAAAAAATACCTAAACGAAAATAAGATGCACAGAAATTTTTGTTTTTATTTTGCAAGTTTGAATTGTAAGTAAGTTTTACACAAAGAAATATTAAACAAATTAAACAAAAACTTAAATAATTAAAAATAAAATGCCTAACTAAATATGATGTGTACGACTGGAAGTGTGCCTAAAAGGCTGGCGGCATTGCCACGTTGTATGGCAATGCTTATTCTCTGACCGAGGTAGAAGCCAGCCCTTGGGTCACGCGAAGCGTCTATTTAACCGTTTTGACAATTCTTTAGATAGCCTAGGAGCACTCGGACCCCACGGCCCGAAAGTTTCAACCCCAAACGGCTCAAAAATATAACTAGATGCACATAAACACAAGATGAATCATAGAATGTCAACTTTTTTTCTACACATTTTTAACAGTGCTTAATTTTTTTTTAAAGTGCATTCATATATGGACCATGGACTTTAATAAATAATCCACTCTCATCTTTCGTTGGTCAGAGTCTCGTTGAATTGGTGCTGAGAAAATTGACTAGAATACCTCAGCGAAGTTTACCGAGAAGGCCGACTTGATACATTTGCTGCCAAATACTACAAAAACATATTCTATAGAAAATAACGATTCTCACGAAAACAGGGCTTAAATAACATAAGAACCACGCTAAAACCTTAATAAAAAAAGTTGTCGTGTTCGCGGTGATGACAATGACGTTGACCTGACACTTGACAGGCTGACACTTGTCAGTCAGACAGACAGACTTATGAGAGAAGTGATACGAAAGGTCGATGGGTCAGTAAAAATGTATTTTTTACAGTAGATTTTATATGTCCGTCATGGTTTTTGCTCTTTGCCATTAAACGCTATATGCTATGGTTTTGTTTGTATGCATGTAAGTTAATTTTGTTCACATTCGAAACATTCCGTCTAGGTTAAAATATGTTGTCATTGTTGCAATGTTTTGTCGCATTTCCAACAAATTGTTTTTGTGTTGTATTTGTCGAAATAAAGTTATATAATAGATAAATGCGCATTTGGCTACATCAGAATATTTCAAATGAATAATCTAACTACGATGTTTGGTCGGGAATACATTATGTTTTGACCAATGGCTGTGTGTACAGACTTTTTCGAGTTTGCCTTGAGCATATTTCATAATCTGTTATCGTACCTATTTAATGGTTAAGTTTAAAATTGGGTATTGATTGCCACAGAGTAATTTATGTTTTTTGATTTGATTGTCTATTCAGAAACAAATATGTTTGTTTTGTTTATTATAGGACAGTTGGGCTGTTGATCCTTATCATTATGGAACTAGTAGCCGTTTGTATTTCTGGCGTATAAAGCAATTATTCAGCTTTAGAATGAGGGGTCTAAATAAAAATATACACTTGGAGGTTGAAACACAATCTGTTAACAAAGCTTTTGTATATTGAAAGGGCTATTCAGAAGTGGCCACTAATCTTTCTTGATTAATACTTTAATATTCTTTTGTATTAAATCTCAAATTTATGCAACTGGTTCTGACTATTAAGTTTCAATAAATTGATTATTTCCTAAGAAATACAGTAGTAGGGGGGCAGCAAGAAAGGGATTTTGCGGGATACTCAAGTTTATCAGAAAATTATATGCGGAGAAATCATGCACCTTGTAATGTACCACATATGGACCCTTAATATGGTTAATTCATTGTTCATATACTAGGGTGCATTGAAGGCCTCAGATTAGTAAGAAAACTGATCTTCAGAAAAAGTTAAGACAAATTCTAAGTTAAGCACATGCAGAAAAGCGTACCTATATTTCAATAATGTGATTTGAGCGTGGCATAAGCAAATGGACGAGTTATAAAGTTGGATTGTAAGGTTTTACCAATTCGATTCAATTCTTTATTGCTATATCACATATCTTATAAAAGATCTTAAAAATAGTTAAACAAGTGCACATGGACCCTGTTGGCACAGCAATTTCATATTATAGGAAGAACAATTTTAAGAGTACAAAGTTATAATTAGAGCAAAAAAATCGGATATACAACCACTGTTTGCTAAGATAATATTGTTAGGAATACACTTATAAATGGTTTTAGCTACATTGCTCGTCCCATGAAAACCGTCAGGTTATAGGTTTTTCGTAATCCTGATAGGATTACTTTTAAAATAAAATAAAAAAATCAATTGTGCCCAAATATTACTTACACACTCTTCCCTCACTAAAATGAAAACTTGTCACATACTTTTTTCGTTTTAGAACCTAATCTTCACAATGCAATAGGTCCCCATGGCGCTTTAGTAACTGCATGCAAGTTTATCATCCATCCCTGCCCTAATACAGAGCGTTCCAAATTAGAACAAGATCAATTTTTGCTTCATGTTGTGATGTCATAGCTGTCAAATCGAAAAATTGGGTACAGTGAGCAATACAAGAAATATTTTAAATAATACATTTATTTATGATTCATGAACAAAAAAACGTGTTGCGCCGACCTCAAGTAATATCGGATATAGATAGAGAGAAGAAGAGGAATGAAAAAGTTTAATTAGAATGCAGTTCAATTTTGCTTATCTCTGTATTACTGTGTGAAGTGCCTGAATAGTGTAAAATGAAATAAGAAGGCAAATAGATCCTAACAATGAAATAAAGAAAACCCCTAACCCTAAGGTCGACTGGCAGATAATGTCTAAGGCATTAAGTCCGCCTTTGTAGTTTTTTTGTGCATAAAGCTTTAAATAAAAAAAGAAAATAAAACTAATTCTTAATAAAGGTGCCTCACCATCAACGATTGCATCACTGTTTACCATCAGGCGGGATCGCAGTCAAGTACTAGTTTATAAAAGATAAAAAAAAAGTATGTCTTATCTATAATACATTTAGTTAATTTAGATTTAACAATTACGTTTTTACTTCACCTAGATTTAACTAAGACTCAGTAATACAAAACACAAAATAAAAAAAAACTGTAAACGCAATTAATTTTTCTTTGCAAACCGTACTTTTCAATCAACAATTAGTGACAGATCGAGTTTATAGACTTTCTTATTCATATCTGGAATACATAGTATATTTCAGCATTCTGAAGAAACAAGGTAGCCATACGCTTACTGAATACAGATATGGCTTTTATTCATAGAAACGCATAGATTTACTGCACACTTTACCTTAATACCCCTTTGCTTACCATAAAGCTTACCATAACAAAACAATATCCTTGTTTTTTTTTTAACTGTGTGTCCTGTTTGTATTGTAAATGTAGGTAATGATAATATGCACCCTAACTAGATTTTTCTATTAGAATGCATATGCAAATGCATGGTCCCTAGTTATAACAAAAACATAAAAAAAACGATACCTACATTCATTATCCAAAAAAATAAACTAAAATAAATAAAAATATTTTTTTTTGGAATTCTCACTCATGCAAATTATGCTTGGTGATGACTCAATCTACATATTGATGAGGGATTGGCAAGTGAAATACAAGTAATGACTGAACTACCCCATGGTAGTTTTATCTTAAAAAAAAAGAAATCTGGCTGAATTATAACAAGAATTTTAAACATAATCAATGAAATGAGGGTATACCAATACATTTGTGTACCTCTTCATAACATAACATCATAGTCTATATTTTATTTACTAAAGAATTGATCTTCAAAATTTTTCATCAGATCTTCAACAAGTTTTAATTGAACTATCTGGAGTATAAGTACTTATAAGAGTATTGTCACCGAACAAAGATCAATCATCAAAATTGATAAATGTTTGCCAAAGATAGAAACAAATTAAAAAAAAAGACGGGTTGCACTCCGGGAGTGCCGGCAGAAGTGAAAACTTGATTATTAACGTTGAGCATGTTTGATATTTTGGAATGGTTAGGGAATAATTTTGCACCAATTGCTTTATCAGTATAAAAGTACTATCATCTATGTGGTAGAATACAATATTCATTTATTGCGCTATCGTACACAAACATGACAATTTATATTACATTAAAAATTTAACACTTTAAAACTATTACAATTATTTTACATTAAAAAGTTTATCTCTCCGAAAAATCAACGTCGCCCATTGACTTATATTCTAGTGATAGACAGGTCCTTTCATAGAAAAGATTTGTCAAAATATTGAAAAGTTAAAACGAAAATCTGCTGCAGCGCTACATTGGCATTATGTCGTCTAACAGAACTATTAAAATACTAGCTGACCCCGCAAACTTCGTACCGCTTAATAGTTACCTTTTATCTAAGCTGTCAACTCTACCTACTCTACCCTACTCTACCCTACTCTACCCTACTCTACCCTACTCTACCCTACTCTACCCTACTCTACCCTACTCTACCCTACTCTACCCTACTCTACCCTACTCTACCCTACTCTACCCTACTCTACCCTACTCTACCCTACTCTACCCTACTCTACCCTACTCTACCCTACCCTACCCTACTCTACCCTACTCTACCCTACTCTACCCTACCCTACTCTACCCTTCTGTACCCTACCCTACTCTACTCTACTCTACCCTACTCTACCCTACTATACCCTACTCTACCCTACCCTACTCTACCCTACTCTACCCTACTCTACCCTACTCTACCCTACTCTACCCTACCCTACTCTACTCTAATCTACCCTAAAAAAAAAAAAAAAAAAAAAAAAAAAAAAGTATCCTATGTCCGTCTCCTGGTTTTAAGCTACCTCCCCACCAATTTTCAGCCAAATCGGTTCAGCCGTTCTTGAGTTATAAGTGGTGTAACTAACACGACTTTCTTTTATATATATATAGATAAAGCGCTGATAGCTTTTAGAGGATAATTTTTTCACGACCAAAACGTCTTAAGCGCCATGAATTTCGAAGTACTTACGCGTTTAGTTCAACATAGTGTAATGACATGTTATCCATATAGATTTTTATACCGCAGAAGTGACATAGTTTTTGCCTACAATACTTCACATTACAATAAAACTCTATTTAAAATTTTTACCAATAGTCCACGTTAGTGTAAATTCAGAAAAATACGTCTAATAATTAGTGAATTCAAAATCGTGTAAAATAATGAAACCATTGAACCACCAGAAAATGATGGTCAGGACTGCGCTGCTAATATTTAGTAACAAAACAAACAACAACTATAACTATAGCGTAATCAGCTTTTTAATGTTCCCACTGCTGGGACTCAAGCCTTCTCTCTAGGAGAGGGAATGGGCCGTAAACCACCACGCTGCCCCAGTGCAAAATCAAAATCAAAGCATTTATTTCAAATAGACCATTTACAGGCACTTTTGAATAGTCAAATGTCGGTCAGTCCAAGAAAAGTGAAGGTAAAGTGCGGGTTGGTGAATGTCGCATGTCTTTGAAATATGCTGGTTTTCTTATGATGTTATCCTTCACCTTTTTGAGAGCAATGGGGATGAAATAAATTACATAAAAAACTAAAACTTTTTTTAAATCTATTTTCAACTTTATTTTTCGGGGCGAATCAAAAATTGATTCGGAGTCAGAAATTTGCACTTGGTTTAATGATGTAGGGGAAAGCTATAAATGTTTTAAAGGCACATTCTGAAGGAATAGCATTACTGCAAGGAATAACCGACTCATTAGAAAACGTTTTCCAGCTTTAGTATCATCAGTTTAAAAGTGTGAAGAGCAGATAAAAGGATATTTTGTAGGAGGCCACGTGTTGTCACGTCTATCCTCTTAAGATATTTTATCAATTTTTCTCTTTTCGGCTGACCAGAGTGAACAAACTTGAAATAATTATAATTATAGTTTATGAAGGACGAAATCTCAATAACAGTAATGATCACTTAGTGATGTATCACTTATATTACACATATGACTACAAATTCAACTGAACCTGAGTTTTTACAGTATCGCAAAACAGACGTATTCATATTTATTGAATTTGACGGAATTCATTGGTACCTATTATTTATACAAAAAAGAAAAAAATATTAAACAGAATATTTAAAAAAAAAACAAACGGAATAAAACATCATGCAAATTCGTGTTCACTAAATCAGTTGTAGGTAAAAAACCCGGTTTTTGTGGGATGGAACATCTGCATGTTTTAGTCTATGATTGTAAAATGGAAAATCTTTTAAATAAAATAATATAATTTCTAACATACTATTACGAAATTTGAAGCAATTAAATTGCTTGAATAATCAATTATTTTATTTTCATGACTACTGAATTATTATTTACGTCCCAAATTCACTTTCTTTTGAATTTATAAGCTCCGCTCTCAACTGTATGAACGTCAAAATTGCACTAAAGTCATCAATGTCAATTTGCCTAGAATTCAGTGCAAAGGATTCGTTTGAAGTGAGTGTTCAGCACGCCCTATCTAGTACTTAGATATCGATGACGTCGCCGTCTTACGCTTTTTCGATCAGGGTCACGTGTCCTGACGCGAGTTTAAGATTTTATACCCATTACAGAAAAAGTGCTCAACGCCGCTAAAGAAGTTTTCACTTCAAAAAAAAACAGGGCAAGTGCGAGTCGGACTTGCGCACTGAGGGTTCCGTGCAAACTACAATTCCCGAATGGAGTTTCGAAGATTTTGCCGAATTGCAATTTTTTTTTTGATTGCATTAACATCAAATTTACTGTTGTTTTGTTCAGATTTTTTTATACCTGTGCTATAGAATCCTGAAATTTGGTACAAAGCATTGTTTGTGCCAAATTTCAGGATTCTGGGTCAACGGAAAATACCCTGTGAATTTCGATCTTTGAGAGTATGAAAATATCCGTTTTTTTTGCGACATAAGCGACCGTATCTTTTTTATTCGTTTACTAAGAAGTTTGATTTTTCACAGTTTGAAAGGACCGCAGACCCTGATTGTATGATTTCAATTTTGACTCGAAACCTCCACGCGTTCTCAAGAAGGGTGTTGACAGACAGACAGACAGACGGACAACAAAGTGATCCTATAAGGGTTCCGTAGTCAACTAGGAACCCTTATAGTTTCGCCATGTCTGTCTGTCCGTCTGTCTGTCTGTCCGTCCTCACTTAATCTCTGGGACCGTTAGCACTAGAAAGCTGAAATTTGGTACCAATATGTTATATCAATCACGCCGACAAAGAGGTAAAATAAAAATTGGGAAAAAATGTTTTATTAGGGTAGCCACCAGCCCCCCTATATGTAAAGTAGGAAGTGATTTTTTTTATTTCAACCGTAACGTGTGATATATTGTTGGATAGGTATTTAAAAATGAATAGGGGTTTACTAAAATCATTTTTTGATTATGTTAATGGTTTCGGAAATAATCGCTCCAAAAGTAAATAACAATGTGCCCCCCCCCTCTAACTTTTGAACCATAAGTTTAGAAAATATGAAAATAATCTGAAAAGTAGAACTTGATAAGGACTTTCTAGGAAAATTATTTTGAACTTGATGGAATGAACAGTTTTTGTACAAAAAAGACAAAAAGGTTGTACAAAATATTTTCTGGACTAAGTTTGTAGTATAATCGTATATGCAAGCATTTTTTTAAACTCATTAGTGGGTACAATTCCCTGCCGGGGTCTGTGTTTCCTGATAGCTACAACCTAGGGGTCTTTAAGTCGAGAGTGAATAGGTTACTTCTAGGCAAGCGTGCTCCATCGTCGGCCACATCATCACTTACCATCAGATGAGATAGTGGTCAAACGCGAGCCTATCAATAATAAAAAAAAAACTCTTATTTTGACGGACGGGAAACTACGGAACCCTACACTGAGCGTGGCCTGACACGCTCTTGGCCGGTTTTTTTTTTCCTTTTGAGGTGTACCTCCTAAAAAATCAAATAAAGAGAACCCTAAAAAATCAAATAAAGAACCTCCTTTTTTCGAAATCGGTTAAAAATCCTGACCATCAAATCCAGTGAGTATTGTGACACTTCTATGACCACTGTTATGACACTTAAACTATACTCACAAAAGAATCATGTCAATGAGTGTTATACAAGTCTAGACAATTCTTAGCGCTTACAATGACTATGATAATTGAAAATTGTCCTCAGAATATTATTGGTACTGTCTATAATAATAATTAATCAATTTATTTCAGGCAACATGTACCAATATCATAAATACCTTCTAGACTAACATATATATTTACTTATATTATTATTTTTTTTACTTTCTTTTTGTGGTGCATGTGTGGAGATTTTGTTCTTTGTGATTCTTCTGTTTATTTTCGTGATGTTGCCATTGACATTGAGGTTGAGTTTTTGTTAGCCTAAAACTTTTCCATTATGCTGTATAGGGTAGGGCACAAAGAGCAGGACAGTACAGTAAGCCCCATATACCCACTTTAATACTTATGTGTTGGATCTATTAGAATGTCAATAAATCCTTTTATCTTTAGTCTTAGAAAGAATTTTTGCAGTAACCAAGTAACATTCCATCTAAAACTCTTATGCAATCGCATCTTCATCACCAGCAATGTCAAAGATTGTCTTAATTTTCAACCCGTGGATAATCAAAACTTTATTGATGTCGTCAAATTCGAGAACATTAGAAATCTAATAAAATGTTCAGTGTCACAGGTAGATAGAATTAAAGACTAGGTTACAAGTTATATTGTAGTTGTTTTATTATATTTCTGACCAACACACTCTTCATAGAAAAAAACTTAATTCAAAAACATTGCTACAGTGTTTGAATAACTCAACAACATAGATTTAGTTGGAATTGCTTGCATGAAGGTAGTTTTCAAATAATTGTGTAGGTATGTCTCTTGAAAGTGACTTGTGTATGTCTAATGAACTATACCACAATTCTTAGAGTTTCCTTTTTTCTGGTTTTTTAGATCATTGTATTTTAAACTAGCTTCTGTCAGGGGCTTCATTCGCGTGAATGTCTGTTAAAAAGTAGCCTATGTCCTTCCTTGGGGTTCAAGCTTAATACATTTCAAAGTTTTATCAAAATCGGTTCAGTAGTTTACCCGTGAAGTGTAACAGACAAACAAAGTTACATTTATTATATTATTATGGATTTGCATGTGAAACAGCTACACATATCGTAACATATTCATGTTTCTGGAATTATTATGAAATCAGTTTACCATCCGTAAGCTAACAATTTGGGGACATACCTATTTAAATCTATAAAATATTTCAACTTATGATGATTTTGTTTCAGGATGCAAAACTAACAACAGAGCAAATTCCATGTCAACCATAATAAAAAACTATATTAAGCATAACAATAGCCTGTCGAGGATATTAGTAATGCATGTACAGAACGCTCTTATGAAACTTTATGTAGCTATAGGCTAGTTTGAAAATTTAAATATGATTTGTATAAATGTAAGACATATCCATAGAAAGCTATGCTGAAATTGACAAATAGTTTTTACAGATACTTAGTGTTTACATGTGAGAAGGTTGACAAGGCACATGTGAGGAGGTTCTCGCATTTGAATTGTAAACGGAAGACATGTGGCACGGAGTGTGTGGACATAAAACTAACTGCACAGTTCCATTCGAGCCTACAGTTGAGACAGCACGGCCACGGCAAGAAACGGCTGAAGATCAAGATACCACCTTTGAATTCCAATGAGTGCAAGAAACATAAGCCAATGAGTGATCCATTGCAACCATCTATTAATCACGCAAGCTATGGGGGACAATTTGACATGTAAGTCTTAAGACAATATATTTTAATCGTTTTCGTTTTTTATTTTTTAGGTTCAAAATTTGTTAACATGTTATGATTTATTATCTCATTAAAATTTATACAAAATTAAATAGGTAACAAAAATATTGAGTTATTTTAAACTTAGATCTGTGCTGTGTAGGTACTGTCTTGGAATAATTATTGTGTTAAACTATTTGTTTTTGTGGTTTACTTATTTTGCAAGTTTAATTCATTAACCTTTCAAATACCGTAGTTAGTAATAAAAAGACAATGAGAAAGCGAACGCCGGCGCTAGGGGTTAGATTAATTTTTTTGGCCTTATTGTAACTACTTCGAAATATAGAAAAATGCATGATTTCCACGGTTCCTTACCCGAAGGGTAAAATAGGACCCTATTACATAATGAGACTCCGCTGTCCGTCTGTCACCCAGCTGTATCTCATGAACTGTGATTTGGTGTGCGGCATTAGTTACCATACAAACAAACACTGCGACATATCCTTTACAGGTTTTGAAAAATCACCATTACATAACACAAAGAGAGGACACTCACACACTATTTTTTATTTTATTTTTTATTAATTATTCGAATGATATTACAATTTTTATGATGTTATTATTTATTTTTTTAGATTAAAAATTTAATGTCTATTTTTTCTGTAATTCAAATGGTAATGGTTTTGTAATTTTGTACTTATTCTTTTAATTTATTAAGTTTAATTTTTTGTGTTTTTATTTTAATTAACTGCATTTTTGTTTTAATTTTTTATTTTATCTTAATTTAATTCTACTCGATGGCTCAAATTGTATGGTTTTTTATTACTTAGGGGGATTGGCGCTGATAGCCGGAATACAGGCTCTTGCCTAGTTCGGCTACAGAGCTAGAGGTCTAATTCTTTTGTCTTTCCACAATATAGCCTAGAATTCTGTAGCAAAAATGTTAACTAAAATTGAATAAACTCATTATTATTATATTATTATTATTGTGATAGACAGTTGTAATTTTGCACACATGATGTTTTTCTATTGTCGGTATGACAACTAATATTAAAAAACAGAATGAAATAAATATTTAAGGGTCCCATATAACAGACGTGTTTTTTTTTGCCTTTCTTATAGGTGATGGTACAGAATCCTTCTTGCGCGAGTCCGAATCGTACTTGGCCGGCTTTTGTATTTATGAGTAATATTGAGTATATTCGATAGTGTAGCCAGTTGTACCATGAACTTTATTAACCATGCAATTAACGGTTCATCGCGGTTTTTGCTCTTACCAGCGATTGATTTCTATATATTTTACTACATAACGTCACTTAGTAAAGAAGAATGCTCTTGCTCCATAGAAAAAAAACCAGCTCCGATAGAAACGAGATGTATCTCTAAGTATCAGTAATAATAAGTAACAAAACGATAACCAGCTCTTATCATGATCCTTACTCGCAAACATATAAAAATTGCCAGTTTTATTAAGCAGGCGTCGATTTTAAAAATGGCTTATTTACAATTAATAGTTTTTTACCGACTTCCAAAAACATATTATTCAATTTGGTTGTATTTTTTATATGTGATTTTTTTATATGCTTTTTTTATATTACCTCGGAACACCTTCGTTTATGGACCGATTTGCAATTATTTTTCCTCCTAAATGGATACGCTTCCTGATTGGTTCCTTTTTTCAAAATCCAGTGCTGATGATGGAATCCAAGAGGAATCGAGGGTACTCCTCAAATATTAAATGCAACCATATGGTGATTTAGGTATTTTAGGTGTTTAACTAGATTTAAAAGAAAATAAGATCAATCTGGAAGCATATCCTTTTAGGAGAAAAAACAAAGTTGCAAATCGGTCCATAAACGACGGAGTTCCGAGATAACAACATAAAAAAAAAAAATACAACCGAATTGAATTCTCAATTCGGTTGTATTTTAATATATTTGTAACCTCCTTTATTTTTAAAAAGTTCAGTTAAAAAGAAGGAATATTGAATTGTAAATAAGCAATTTTTAAAGTCGACGCCTGATTAATAAAACTAACAATTTTTATATGTTTGCAAGTAAGGATCACGATGATTCCTGGTTTTTGTTTTATCATTTATTATTAAGAATTATATTATTGATAATTTGAGGGGACATCTCGTTTCTGCCGGAGCTGGGTTTTTTTGAGCATTCACTTTTAAGATAATTTTATACAATTAAGAATAGAGCGTATATACAAATGCCTTTTCTGTTCGTTTTAACTCGCTTCTGTCAACAGTTTCGCCCACGTTAACCTAGGTTTCTACATACAAAATTTGGAGCGAATTTTGAAAGATCCTGTCGTTATTTGTATAAACCACCATAAAAGACCTTTTTTGGTAGGTAGTTACGAAAGTCTGTGAATGCAGTTCAGAATATCCTAAAAGTTATGGATGGTGTCTAGTGTGAAGAAAAATTTCCTGTACCTATCCTGTCCTTACTGGCCTGTCTCAAAAATGGACCCCATATAGGTATGAAAAACTTAGTAGGTACTCTGAAAGTAAAAATCTGATCCGCTAAAAAATTTAACGCTAGGTACATTTAAACTATCTTAGCTTAGCTCTTGGTTCCTAGCCGGGGTTTAAAATATTATTTTGTCGTCTGAAAACTGAAAAGTAATTTTCGTAATTTACAGATGTTTGATGTGAGACTACATCAAACATCTGTATGTGTGTGTGTATCAGTGTCAAAATGTAATGAGTGGCTCTTACCGATTGTGACTGCACAAATGCCACTATAGGAAAAAAACTAAATGCATAAGATTTTCCTTACCGAATGTCAAAAGTAGTGATTGTGACATTGTATTGAACAATGAAAAACTAAAAATCTATATATATAAAAGAAAGTCGTGTTAGTTACACCACTTATAACTCAAGAACGGCAGAACAGATTTGGGTGAAAATTGGTAGGGAGGTAGCTTAGAGCCAGGAGACGGACATAAGATACTTTTTATCCCGTTCGACAGGTAGAGTAGGGTAGAGTAGGGTAGGGTAGAGTAGGGTAGAGTAGATTAGAGTAGGGTAGGGTAGCTACTAATTTATTGATTAGTTTGGAAACTAATATTAATTTTATTTTATTTTATGTAATTTGAAAGACAATAGTATTTTATAATGTAGAAGCATTTTTTTTTACTTTGTAAATGTGAAGTACCGTGGAGCATTTTTATTAGGTTACAACTTTGTTTTGTTTTGACATTACGAGCATGGCAGTTGAGAGTTTGTCATGCTCACTCAAATGTCTCGCTGTTGGTGGCACGTGTTATTGGGTCATTAAGTTCCCTACAAAATGGTTGAGCTGAGTGGGGCTGATGCACGCTTCATGCTCTGAACGGGCGCTGTCAGATGAGACTGGTCATCTCTTAGCAGCCAGTGCCTTAATTCAGTTTCTATCTTTTAATTATTTTATATTTTTATTTTATGATCTACATTGTGCTCACATAATAGAAACAACAAGTAATTTGTTACCAAGCTTTATAATTATATGTAACACATAATATGATTTAAAAGAGTGTCCATGGAGATTTTTACACGTTCTTCTCCGTAGAGATCTACTCTTTGGAACGTGCAATTTAGCTTCACTTTTCTTGGGCTGACCGACATTTGACTATTCAAAAGTGCCTGCAAATGGTCTATTTGAAATAAATGCTTTGACTTCGACTTTTATTACAGTGCGCTTCACTTAAGAGGTATAGAATAAATGAGGGGAATGGGGTTTTATTAAAAAAACTGGCCAAGTGCGAGTCGGACTCGCCCATGAAGTAACATAATGTAAAAGTTCTTGTAGCTCGTTGTAACTTTGATCGATGTTTTAATAATAATGTGTTTTTTAGATTTATGACGTATTAAAAAAAAAACTACTAGATTTCGTTCAAACCAATTTTCGTTGGTGGTTTGCATGATAATGTACATCATATTTTTTTTTTAGTTTTATCATTCTCTTATTTTAAAAATTAGAGGGGGTGGGGACATTTTACCTCTTTGGAATTGTCTCTCGCGCAAACTATTCAATTGAGAAATAGTTATATATCATTTTTGAAGACCTATCCATAGATACCCCACACGTATGGGTTTCATGAAAAAAATTTTTTGGGTTTGAGTTCTAAGTATGGTGACCCCCAAAATTTATTTTTTCTGTTTTTGTGTGTAAATCTTAATGAGGTCCACTGAATACATCTACTTACTAAGTTTCAACAGTATATATATAGCTCTTATAGTTTCGGAAAAAAGTGGCTGTGACATACGGACGGACAGACAGACAGACAGACATGATGAATCTATAAGAGTTCCGTTTTTTGCCATTTGGCTACAGAACCCTAAAAAAAGCAAGTCTAAAAGGAAGTTGTTGGATGGAGAGGTACGATATCGCGGCGTGACGTTTTCGGTATTTGAAAGAATTTGCAGGACAATTAAAATGGAGCCCAACGTTGGATGCTTTATTCAAAAATAGTTTTTACAGTTTCCAAAAGAAATAAAAAAATAATAAGAAGGCAATTGTTAAAAGTAACGAAATATCAATATCTCCCTAATATTAAGTTAATTAAGTTATCTAAAAACTTTTGTTACCGACGTAGGTTGAGATTAACCTGTAAATGTAAAACCCTTTGAATCTATGTCATGACTCATGAATAGCAGTTTCTATTCTTTTCTACCTTATTGTTGTAAAAAAAAAACTTTTTTGTAGCGTCAAGATTAAAGTGACATGAAAATGCACTGACTACCATTCATTCAGATTCAGAAGCCAGACATCTGATTTTTGTGTGTGGACGATTGATAGAGTTCGATGACATCGGCTGATACAAAGTAATATCTGTGGAAGACATGTTTGAAATATTATCGAAAGAATAAAAACAATATAGACCAGATTTTCTTTTATTCCATTTTATACAATTCTGAGCCATAAATATCTCGTTACTTTAATGCCGGTTACAGATCAAGAATGAAATTTGCTAAGCTACGCTGTCGATCTGCAACTTGCTCTAAAGGACTTGTACTATTTTATACGCAAAGCAAGAGTTTCTACGAATTGTTAGTCCGTCAAAACTTGGTCTTCCTGTAGGTATATATTTCCCGCATTCATCAACCAAACTTGTTTGAGTTTGATAAAATCTCTAATTAATTAAAGAGTATTTCGTTTATTTATAAATATTAATATAATGTTCTACCTATGAATTTGTTGTTCAGTACGCCCGGTAACAATGAAGAGTGGCTGCGACAGACGGGAGAGTCGGCATCCGCAGGCGAGGGGAGGAGGGCTCCAAGTAACATACCAGCTAACTTCAGAGTGTGGGAGACTGTTGGAAGCAGCCGGGATACTAGGCAAGGTATGTAATAGAATAAAGAGGTATGTAA
This sequence comes from Mythimna albipuncta, assembly GCA_929112965.1. Classification (NCBI taxonomy): domain Eukaryota; kingdom Metazoa; phylum Arthropoda; class Insecta; order Lepidoptera; family Noctuidae; genus Mythimna; species Mythimna albipuncta. The sequence goes on from OV815958.1 coordinate 36,468,379, forward strand.
TAGAGACCCACAGTAGCACTAGAAAAGGTATGCGCACCGATATACTGTTCGAATTTCCGAATTAGCTGAACGATGCGCACAGCGGTAAAGCTTCATTTCCAGACAAAGTCCGTGAAGTCCGGCCATGGCCCTGGAACGCAAAAGGCAACTGAAGAAACACGGGTGGGTTAGAGGTGTAGCCTCTTTGACGCCCCAGAAGAGGTTGTGTGATGATTTCCCTGAAAAAGAAGGCATAAAGGTAACCAAGCTCAAATAGGATTGAGCGATTACGAATACTGGGCCAAAGTCATAAAGAACCTGACAGACGAAGTCGCCGAGACCAGCCTCGAAAAAGGATCGAAGATGACCTGGACGCGTTGCGCGAGAGCTGAGAGCCCTATTGCCAGCATTGGAAAAGAATAAAAAAAAGTCTATTCACTGCTAATGGTCGCTATGGTTTCCGCAGGTCCATCGGTGAGGTTCAAGGTGCTGTCATATAACCTGCTGGCTCAGTACCTACTGGAGTGCCACCCCTACTTGTACACGGACTGCTCGCCGCGCGACCTCAAGTGGAAGTCCAGGGCGGCGCGACTCTTCGATGAAATCACCAGTTTAAACCCTGATGTAAGTTAAATTTGGTCGATATTCTTAAAGTCAAAAAGTATTCCAAAGACACGGCATGTCAAATCTTTAAAGTTTAATATAAGGGGATGAAAGGGGTTCCAATGTTTTGAAGGCGAAATCTACATTGACGCGGGCGAAACCGAAGCTAGTGAGTAACTTATGAGATCGCTATGCTAAATGAGAAATGACTTGAAACCCTCATGTTTCAGATACTATGTTTCCAAGAAGTACAATCGACGCATTTAGACAGTTTCTTCTCCAAGTTTGAGCAAATCGGCTACGCTAAGATCTTCAAGAAGAAAACGGGGCATCGGCAGGATGGGTGCGCCGTTTACTTCAAGACGTCCATGTTTGAGCTGAAGGGGAGTATTGACGTAAGTATAAACAAGTATGTTAGCAACTGTCTGCCACAGTCCTCTGTTGGACCGGTATTTAGGCATACCCCTTGCTCATTGGTTAGTCTACTAGAAGCCAATCGAGTTTGACAGAGAAACACTTTAAAGTAGTCAGTCCGTTGCACCTTACCACATGATGAGCACACCATAACAATGCCAGGAACGTTTTAGGCAATACAATATTCTTAGTAATTAAATATATGAGAATATACCCACTATATCGTTCCGTCACTGGCATGGAGCGTATTGGCATCGGTAAAATATACATACAGGCAAGCCAAACTCTTGTGCGTAAGTGGCGAATCACACGACGCCTATGATACGCTGTTGATACGGGCTAGTGGGCACACTAGTCCGTGTCGTGTTACTTTTCGTGCTTGAGACGTTCCTAGCATATTCATGATTAGCGACCGGCCTCGGCTTTTGCAAGAATTTTAGAAATCTTTGAAATTGTCGGCTTTGCGCTAGTAAAATATGCATGTCTACATGTACACCCAAATCTTCCTCATGAAGACTGCATGACAATCCGACTGCATGACAATCCGTTTAGTAGTTTTTGAGTGTGTCGCGTTCAGACAGACAGACACAGTGAGGGATTGGTTTTATACTACGTAAGGATATTATATGGTGTACCAGGTGGATTTCTCTCACTTTGGTTTTACCGCCTTCCACATCCAATCTGTCACAGCCGCCTTTTTAAGGTCTTTTAAAAAAAAAACTAGAATATGGAAAAAAATTGTGTATGAAAGTAAATCACTGAATAACGATCTAGCCTTTTTAAGCAACTTGGTTCAAATGATGACGAAGGGCAGTGTTTTGTCTATTAAACGCATTAAATATCGTTATTTCGCTATTCGTGGAAGTTGGCTTGCGTAAATTTTAAACTGAAGGTGTGATGGACGAAAATAGAACTATATAATCGTAACGTTTAATGGCTATTGCGCATTGGTACTTTTGGAATTATTTATGTTTGTGTTATAAGTAATGAAAGCTGTGCGTCGTTTTACCTATTTAGTAACTGTAACTGATAAAAAAATGAGATTAACATATACCTATATAACCATCTTTTGTATTCATACTGTGCGCGCTATTATACCGAAATTCGTGGCAGGTCACAAGTTCACTAGGAAACTGGGGCGCTATTGTGTGTACATTTTCCTCAAAATCGGCTGCAAGATTTCACAATGCAAAGTTTGACAAAAGCGTTTTTTTCAGCTACGACCTTGCTTGATTTATAACACCATTGTCGCGTGTTCACATAATTAAGGCGACACATGCAGTGCTTATCTACCGTTGTGTCTCATAGTACTTGTTATACACGAGGATTTAAATGTGAATGTAATCTTTATCTACGGATAAATGTATGCTATTGTGTTATGGCCGACAGTCGATACCGATGTCGTGTGTAGATTTGTTTGAGTGTTTAATTTCGATATTTATAGATCTTACGCTTATGACTCGGTCTTGATACAAATCATTGCTATTGCTAGTGATCGTAGTGATCATGCTGATGCCAGGCGAACATACCCACATACATATACATGAACCGCGAACTGAATTGTTTTTTTTTTGGGTTTTTGTTTAGTATTAACTATTATTGTATTATTATTATCACTTGATTGTTTGCTAACCGACGCCTTTTTTAGGGTTTCGCACTCAAATGGTAAAAACGGGACTCTGTTGCTAAGACTCAGCTGGCCGGGTGTCTGTTTCTCATGAATCGTAATAGCTTAGCAATTACAACAAATACCAAAAACAGAATAAAGTATGTAAATGTTGTAAAAAAAGTTGTTTAGACAAGGGTACGTAACCCTTCGTGCGCGTGTTCGACTTGTACTTGCCCGGTTTTTTAGATAAATATTATTTAAAGACTACACAAGCTCTGGGTAGAGCGAGAGGAAAAGTCAGACTTTTACTGACTAAAAGCCCACACATGTGTTCCTGCAGGTGCCCTTTGCGTTCGGGGCCCGCGGTGACTTTGTCGAGCAGTGTCGTCACCCAGGCAGACATCGGCCCGTGCTAAAGTATTGGTTGCTTGTGTATGTTCTCGTAAGTGTGTATGCAGTCGTTTCTAAGAAAAGGAACTATGATAAAATAAAAAAATTGCGAATTGGTACTTAACAGCAATGTTGCATCTTCTTTATTAGCATCTGCCAGAGGCTTCGTCCACTTGAATGTCAGTTATTGCCGATCCGAAATCGAAGTAAGCCTAATAAACAGTGGCCTATTTCCTTTCCTGGTAAACTACTGATAGTTTACCGTGAAAGCGTAACAGACAGAGTTACTTTCAAATGTATATAAATAGTACGGATTATTGTATTTATTAACTTTAAAAGTTAAAATACTAGCTTGCAGTCAATACTTTAGAAAATTGCAACGCAAGGCGAATCATCTCGTTTGATTTTGATTTAACAGTTTTTTTTTTTTTTTTTTTTTCGATGGGAAAAATCATCTTATGACAACCCCCGCTCTTGGGCGGAGCGGGAGATAGTGTCAGACTCTTACTGACTAAAAAACCCATCCCGTTCCTTCAAGCCTTCATACCGGGGCTCGAGCGCCCTTTCGGATAACCCTGGCCCCAGTAGGCTTCGACCCGGCTGGGCCCCTGCTGTTGCTGACAACTCCTTAAGGCGCGCGGGAACAGCGCGCGCCGTCGACGACTTGGGCTTGGTCCGGACAGTTACCGGACGGCCGGACAGCGAGCTACCCATTGCTCACTGTCCGCAAGCCCGCGCCTACGGTGGCTGGAAATCGGGATCGGTATCCCGGCGGCGGCGAGAGCGCCGTTGCCTGATGCGGTCGGCCTCCTCCTTAGCGAGCATTACTGCTTCGCAGAATTTAACAGTTTCATTTCGATAGATTATTGTGTAACGAAAAATAATGCGGTAAATTTTAAACGGTTTACAATCTTTCGACAGTTTACAATCTCATGAGGTATATTGTAATCTAAGGGTATTTACAATTTTAAGGTGACATAAACAATACATATTCGTATAACCCTTACCGTAGTATAAAAATATAAACCCGATTGCAGCGCCATCTACAGATTCAAAATTTTTAAACCATCCAGAGACCCACACAGATGTAGGTGCACACAAAATTACATCCAAATCGGGCAAGCCTTTTAGGAAAAGTTAGGTGACAAACTCACGTACAGAAGAATGATATATGTATACTAGCTTCTGCCAGCGGCTTCGCCCGCGTGAAAGTAGATAAAAGACACAATTTCTATGAGATAGGCTAAGAAAGTGAAGCAGCAGTTATGCCCTGTGTTACCTATTTTGGAGTAACTCTTTTGGACAACGCTTATGTGCATATTCTTACGAAATATGATACTTTACAGTATCCGGTCAGGATTACGAATAACCTATAATCTGACGGTTTTCATGGAGCAATGTGCGAAGCCAAAACCATCGATAAGTGTAAAATTTTCAATGTTCCTAACAAAATTATCTTAGCAAATAGTGGTAAAACAAGTACTAGTTGCAACTAAATATTAACAGAAACCTTACAATCTAATACTATGACTCTCTGATTATTGAAATATGCACTTTCCTGCATGTACTTAAGTTACCTTATTTTAATCTGACACGCTCGAGTGTTTCGGAGAATCAATTTTTTTTTACTGTCTGACGGGCTGTCCTCAACGAACCCCAATATATTAGGGGTCCATATGTGGTAGAGGCACATACATTATAAACATTGTGTATGAGGGTGACACTGAAATTTCTTAGAAAATCAAAAACTGAGCAAACTAGTAAGTTATTAATTTTATTATATCTTTTCAAAATAGTTTCCATTCACATCAATACATCGCTGCAGTCGGTAGAACCACCGAGAAAAGCACTTTGCCCACGCGTCCTTTGGGGGGCCTTTCTAAATCGCAAGGTGCGAGGTCGGGGCTATATGGTGGGCGATCAATTCCACGTCTGACGACGCCAAATAGTGGATTGTTCGCTCGGCGGTGTGCGAGGAGGCGTTGTCGTGGTGAAGGAGGATCCTACTGCGAGGTCGTTTCTCTCGAACGTTTTCCAAGACAAGTGGCAAACATTTGTTAGTATACCACTCTGCAGTAACTGACTTTTGCTCTTCTAAAATAATTGTCGCACAATGACCGGTCCTTCCGAAGAATGAGGCCACCATCTTTTTTCCTACACTTCGACCTCTCTTCAATTTAGTTGGAAACTCCTCGGAAAGAGACACTCACTGCGCAAATTGCCTTTTGGTTTCCGGATCATAGCAATAAATCCAGCTTTCGTGACCCGTAATTATGTCGAACACAGCTTTTGAGTCACCTCCGTTAAATCTTTGTATCATTTCAAGGCACCAATCAACACGACGGAGTTTTTGGGCCTCGGTCAAATAATGAGGTATCCACCGGGCACAAAGCTTCCTAACGGCTAAATGTTTGTGGAGGATTTTGTGCACTTGACTCATACCGATGCCTAAGCTTGTCCGAATCTGCTGAGAGGTAACTCTTGGATCAGTCTCTATCATACACCGCACAACACTGATGTTATTCAGTCGTCGCCGTAGAAGGCCGTCCCTCTCGCAGAGCATCGTTGCGATTGTTGCGACCACGTTTAATCTCATTAAACCAGTTATAAACATTGGCCCAAGAAGGGGTTTCATCGTGAAAGGCCAATCGAAGTCTGTCGTTCTTTGTTGACTTAACCGAAAGTCATAAAAAATCATAATACAAAAATTTTGTCGCGTTAAGGCGCGGGCCCACCGCGGCGCATGCTGTGCACGGGCACGCGGCGCATTTTAGTTGCGTGTATTAATTTGTTTGAAAAAGTGGGTCTACGTTTCCACTGGAGTTCCACGAATATGACCCACGACTATGTGTAGCGTGGCACGGCGCACAGAGACTACGCACGTGCCACTGCAATCCACGGACACGGGCTTCACTGCGGGAGGCGTATGACTGAAGTAAGAATGAAGCTATGTACAGCTTCATTCTTACTTCTGTCTTACGTCGTGGGTCATATTCGTGTACTCCAGTGGAAACGTAGACCCACGTTGACAGCGTTGAGCTATGTAGCCGCCTATTCGAGCAAACCATGCATGTATCAATGACGTCAATTCATGCGCAGCCTCTCCGTGGGTTGCAGTGGACACAACCACATACATTTTCTTACAAAACGAAGCTTAATACACGTGCGTAGCCTCTCCGTGCACCGCGGTGGGCCTGCGCCTTTATACTGGCGTGACACAGACAAAATTTCAATTTGCCGCCAAATCGTAAAACAAATGATAAATGATTGAAATTAGTACTCAATAATATTATTAGCAAAGAGTTCTATTTTCAATATTTAAACCTATTTTTTTATTATATTCTTTAAAAGTGGCCAGTTCTAAAAACTATCAGTGACGCCCTCGTAAGCAAAAGTAGTTTCTGCTTACTCCTTACATCTACATACACCTGTATGTTACATTGTATCGTCTGCGTTAAAAGTCCAATCATTTGCACACCCTGCCGAATACCTGCTGAGAGTACTACCCATCAGATTGACATCCGTCTTTATACGCTCTATCAGCAGTGCTTTGATGCGTATAAGATTGTGCGCGGGAATGCAACTGCACTGCAACCGGCGTCACACCGTAGGCACCCAGCAGAGTTATGCGAATAAATGGATTCAATGTTTCCGTTTCACCACCTGGGTGAAGCTCTGCCAAAGTGCAATTTAATTTTGAGAACATGACGATGTTGTTTGATTTACGTTCAACATCTTTAAATGGGCACTCTTTTATGGGTAAAGCTTTCTACTAAGTCACAAATCGTCCACAGGTGGAATTCAACCAGCCCGAGCTTCCGATCCTGAACCGCGACAACATCGGGCTGATGGTGAAGCTGGCGCCGCACGCGCTGCCCACCTCGCAGTTGGTGGTGGCTACCACTCATCTGCTCTACAACCCTAAGAGAACCGACGTGAGACTGGCGCAGATGCAGGTCTTCTTGGCCGAGATCGACCGCTTCGCTTACTATGATAATGGAAGAGAGTAAGTGTTATGGAATGTGGTCAAGTGCAATCAAGGTGCACTATAATTATACGTGGATGGGCGACTATCCGTTCCAAGGCCTCTCGTAGCTTTGGAAAGTACGTTAGGTTAGCAGGCCAAAACCATTAACGATCAGTAGCAAAAAAGGGGAATTTTGTATCTATTAACGGGTTCGTAGCGGTACAGTAGTCTTTCTTTTAGAAATATTGGTACTAAGCTGCGTGCGGTTAGAATGGACGCCGAATCCAACATTGTTAGGAAACCACTACACAAACTCAGCGGCCCATGCTCTAAACGCGAACTTGTGAAAATTATTTATTTCCAAACAAGCGTCAGAAAATAGTTCCTTTCCTTTTTTTTTTTTTAATTAAGGCTTATAGAAAAAAAAATCTATAGCTCATAATTCAAATAGCCTTTATAGGCCAGTCAAAATCGACATCAAACATCGCAAACGCGCATGTATCTACAATTTTTTTGTATGTTGTGTTCCTTGAGAGTAGTTTACACTCAAGCTTGCAACCCTGAAAACCCTGTGTTACCCCTTGGTGCTCGAAAAACTGCAAAGTTTTGGCACTTGTTTCAGATTTTTCCAAAAAACTATCATTGGATTTGAATCCCAATGAAAAGATCTGGCTAGAAAAAAGAAGTGCATTTCAGAGGATAATGTTGCTCAAGCTCATTGCGAAATAGCCTCAATCACTAAAGTGGTAAAAAAAGAAATAAAGAAAAACCGTTTATTTACGCGAAATGATGCAATCTTAAAACTAGCTAACAAACATAATCAGATTTTTTTTGTGAATTACACAAAACTGACGCACAATCACACAATCAAAAAAAGTTAATCCTAAAACAATATACATGATTGACATCTACTAGATGTGAATCTTGCATGCATATATAAAAAATAAAAAATAGTCACTTACAATTAATAATTAACATAAAGAAACTTAAAGTACTACTAAGAAATAAGTAATTTTCTTCATGTTAAGAGGAAAACTACAAGAAAAATTAATTAAACATAAATTTTAGTTATTGTCTTAAATCTCTGAGTTTAGTTTTAAATGAGGCTATAGAACCGTGTAAAGGCATCAATTTCGCCACGGACAGAGTTGGCGAAAGAAAGCATGCGGCTTATGGGAGAAAAATTTCCTATGTTAGTTCGACTGTGAGGCAGGACGAAAGTTCTCCGGTTAAATAAGCGGCTACCACTACGAGTGATATTAATGTTCACTTTTTCTAAAATCTCGGGAGAATCCATTACACCATTCATTAATTTAAATAAAAACATGAATTTTCTACGTGCGCTTAATAATGTTATTTGGTAGTGGGTTAATCTAGAGTTGTACGAGTTCAACCTACGACATTTGTTTTCCGAGTCGCATAGATGATACAGAAACCTTTTCTGAACGCGTTCTATCCGTTCCGAGTGTACCTGATAAAACGGGTTCCATATCGTCCAGAATACTCCAGAATACTGCGAATATCACAATTATAAATGCAAATAGTCAGGGAGGGTTCTCTAAAAATATTCATTTCCCTGATGATGAAAACTGACAATTTAAATGCCCGATTAATAATTGGATCGTAATGACTCCTAAAGCTTAAACCACTATCCACCGGAACACCAAGGTGCCTGATAGTATCAACATCTTGGAGCTGGCTGTTATTGATTGAGTAACAAGTTTGACATGTGTTTTTTTCGGCTAAATTTAATGAAATAACATTTATTTTTATTAAACCCCAAGCGAACGCCGGCGTTCGCGCACCTATTGTCTTTCTATTGTGTCTGTAATTTCCACGATTGAAAGGTTAAGGACATATTATTTTCATAACACCAATTAAATACGTTATTCAAATTTTTCTGCAGTTGAACAATGTCAGATTCGTTATAAATGGTTCGATAAAGTTTAGATCGGGAAGATATCAAGGGGAATCACCCTATTATTATTATTATTATCGTAATTAACACTGTAACGCCATAAGAATGACTTAATTTATGTCGACATAATAGAGGACAATTTTGAATCGGATAGGTAAATGTATCTCGAAATGGAAAAGTGGACAATCATAATATCTGGCATGGATTTTGATGCTAAAAGTTATATGAGATAGTAAATAAAATATTTACAAAGTTCTGACTTTTTATAATAGTTTGCTAATGAAAATAACCTATAGTCCAATCGATTTGTTTACTTTTCTTTAACAAATATAATATAGCTGAAAACTCATAAATTTCAATTTGAATTATGAAAGATTGTTTTTAATTATCTTCTTCTTCTTTTTAATTATATGAGAGAAATTTTATTAGTTAGGTTGGCAACATTAAGCACGCCCCCAGCGTCAGACCGAGTTATCTTGCGCGGACTCTGCCTCTCAACACGCTCTGTCACGTGTCATTTCATCGGTATGTTTTCTCTTGTTTTCAGATCGGGACACCTTCCTATAATATTGACGGGCGATCTAAATTCCACACCCGACAGTGCTGTCATAAAGCTATTGGATAGAGGATATGTTAGGTATGCTATGTCCTTACTTATCTATTTAGGCACTGCGCAAACGTAATCACTATTATGCCGTGTTTTGAATACAAGATACACGTGAATATTTTATTTTCATCATCATCATCTTCCTGTCCTTATCCCATATTACTTGGGGTCGGTGCAACACGTTTTTATCTTTCATTCTGTCCTGTCAACCGTCACGCTATCACCAACTCCTCACACAATCCATCCATCTTTTGTTTTGCCCTTTTTTTGGGTTCCGTAACTCAAAAAGAAAAACGGAACCCTTATAGGATCACTTTGTTGTCCGTCCGTCTGACTGTCTGTCTGCCTAGACCCTTTATTTTAGGAACGCGTAGAGGTATCGAGTTGAAATTAAAAACATATACTTAGGTCTGTGGTCCCTTGAAGCTGTGAAAAAAACAAACTTCTAAGTTAACGAATAAAAAAGATACGGCTGTTTATGTCGTAAAAAAACGTATGTTTTGATACCCTCAAATATCGAAATTCATAGGGTACTTCCCGTTGACCTAGAATCCTGAAATTTAGCACAAAGCAAGGTCTTATCGCAAATTTACTGTTTTCAGATTCGTCTCCAGTAAATTTGTTAATAACTACGTCACAAAAAAATAATAATTTTGCAATTCGGAAAAATCTTCGAGACTCCATTCGGGAATTGTAGTTTGCACAGAACCATCAATGCGCAACTCCGACTCGCACTTGCCCAGTTTCTTTTTCCTTTTCCATCCATTTACGTGTATACTCATAACTATAACCGTAATGTAATTTTCATATGTAATCCATATTAAATCAAGCACCCCTGCTATTTGTGTGCTATAGCTTCCACTTTAACATAAAGATCAAAAAGTATTCAGTCTAGGTAACTGGAAACAAAAGTCCACGTTTCCCACAAGACACAGTACCCAAGGTTAACGAAATTGTTGCAAATGACGTAATCAAGTGATTCAACCGTTTCGCCTATAAATATTGAAAAAACAACGTAACAAGCAAAAGTAAGTAACTAAAAGTGTCTACGTTAGCGCAGCACCTTAATTCTTTATGCGTAAATGTACACGAATCGTACGTTTTTTTCTAAACTTATAAAATGGTATAAATAATTGTTTGTACGCGGTTAACTTTGACAGTACTGATTTGATTACGGAATATCGGTTTCTGTTGGTTAAGTTAAAAAATTGACTGTATTAATGTTTTCCTGTGAAAAGATGTTTCGTAATACTGTATATTGGAAAAGGAAGCAAAATATATGGAAAAAAATTGTACTTTATATAAATAGCATAGGTCCTTACTTTATATTTCTAGTAAAGACATGTGCTATTTATTTATACGTACAGTATAACTTAGCGCATGCTTCTTTTTTTTTCGCTATATAGGAAAACTAATTGAAATCCTTGAATTCCGCAGGGCAAGTCAATACCGAGACGGTTCAGACTGGAAGCGGATAGGTGTGACTGACAACTGTCAGCACCTGGCCGTCATGTTGGACAGACAAGAACGCCGTGACACCAACTCCTCTCATATCAAGGTGAGCCACACAGTCGCTGTGACAGCAGCTGATGCCTTAGGCATTCTCTATCAGTCAACCAAGGGTGGCGAAGAGAAAACATGGCAGGTGTATGAAAAGAATAGATTAATAACAAAACAAGGGAGAATATATATATATGTATAGGAAATATATATAAAAATATATATATATATAAAATTAATAATAATAGATATATGTAAATATATATATATATATATATATAGGATAGTGCACCCGCGCCGCTTGCAACCCCATCGGTTTATGTCAGAGTAGGTACCTACATGTTCCGGTTAAACAAAGTAAGTTAAAGAATGAGCATAAAGATAGTTTCTTCGGGAAAGTCTAACTAGTCTGTAATCTTGAGTAGAATCACGTACACTTATATAATAATAAACATACATATTATATGTTCAAATAGATTTTTTGGAGTGTGCGCGGGAGTTGCATGCCTTGATTCCGCACTTTCATTTCTACCATTGGATAGCCCGACGTATGGCAAGTATCCACCCTTACGTTGTTGAAACCTCTATGGTCCGAATTAAGCGTTTCACCTCGTCGTTTATACCGCGTGTGTGGTCCTGTGGTCTGAGGTGTCTTCAAGGCTATTGTGAATAGGTTTTTAATAAACTAGTGCGCCTCACCGTCAAGGATTGCATCACTGCTTACCATCAGTTGGATCCCAGTCAAACACTAGTTTAATCAACTAAAAAAAATATATCAATAATAATATTTACTAAATATGAAATTAGTTATGCACACATCGCGACATCGTTCCAACAGATCGGCCGTTGACTTAAACAAAGATACGGGATAGATCCCGCGTCTACAAGTGTCGAATAACCGTTTGCCACATAAGCCAAAGGGGCTTATGTGGCACACAGCAGCCGAAAATAGCTTTTCTACTTATATTATGTGTATTTTTTTTAGTGCACGTTATAAGCTACATTAAACGGAAACATATTTTAAGAGCGTACTTTTCGAGGTGTTTTATCTTACAACCGCTCTTGCGTGATTGATTATGATGTTATTGCACATCTTTCTCTAAATATTTTGGATAGATGTATGGATATTTCTAGGCTTTTACAGAAATCAAAACATAAATTTGTGTAAAACTAATCTAGTAAAGATCTCTGAAGCTCTGCTATTTTACGTGACCTTTTTCCCTTCATAGTGTACTTATATATTAAAAAAAAAGTACATCAATAGAAGCCTCACATTGAATCGAGATTCTGAATGCCTTTAAAGTAAAAAAACCTTTAAAGGGTTTAAAAAAACATATATTTCCTGGACCAAGTTTTGTGAAATGTTCGAGTAAATCACGGAATTACCGAATGCCATCTGACTTTTCAGGCGTTATCTCTCTTTTTTTGCATTGCCTTTTCATCAAAAATTGCGTTGGATTGCGTTAGATAAAACAAGAAGCTTGTAAACCATGCTCGATGTAGTTTATTTCCATCGGCCACCTCTGAGCTTGCCACTGGGGCGGCGGTTGGCACTCTTTTATTCCCATCGGCCACCCCGGTGGTTGATGGAGGAGACAGAGGTAATTATAGTACAAGAATTTATTCGCATTTCGTATTGTGACATAATCAATAGAAATTTAAATAAAACATCACTGGATATCATGAGCAATAAAAATACTGTTGTAACTTGTACCAATAAAGAAATTGTATTTATACGTGTAAATTGTTTCTTTATGTATAAAGAGTTCCCAAATTATTTGGCATTATTGAACGTATTTGCAGATGAAACTAAATAGGTTACTATTTAGTTTCATCTGCCTCCTTCTATCTCCTCCATCAACCACCGGGGTGGCCGATGGGAATGAAGGAGTGCCAACTGCCACCTCGGTGGCAAGCTCAGAGGTGGGCGATGGGAATAAACCCTCGATGTTGACTATAGGCAAGTGGACAAAACAGTGAGAATGCTCAAATTTCTACATTGGCCTATTTACGTAGGACTCATCGAAATAATGGATTCAATATAAATTTTTAATAATACCTACTTAATTTGATTATTGTAAGGTAGCTACTGATCACTGGGATAGGTAAATAAAATAGTTTTTTTTTTAAACAAACTACTTTATTAATAACAATTTTTTTTTTTATTAAATGGCGTATTAACAACTTTCCTCCTTACAACACGTAATATATACAATTCAAGGCAACAAAATAATTATTTAAAATTCATAATAATAGAAATAACTAATATTATAAACCGTTTCCATTTAAAATGAATATTGGTACACTTGTCATCCCGGCTGTTCCGGTGGGTTTTGCCGGTGGTAGTAATGGCTGATTAATTTTCTTATTTAATCTCAATAATAATTTGAACCAATTTTCAAAATTTTTATTTTTTAATAAAGTGGTAGTTTCCATCACCTTTTCAGCTTCAAATATTAATGCAGCATCCTATAAAACCCACCTGAAGATCCTGTAAAATGAAAATAAATCTATCATTCTGTACCGGAGCATATAAATACATTTATAATATTAACGGAAATAGATTTTATAAACTATAATTAAGTTGCAACTAAGTTAATTACCTCAGCATGTCTTTTCTGTTGGAGTTAGGTTAACAAAGAGTAACATCGTTTTAAGGATTTCAATAATAACTGTTTATTATCCTTTTCTTTATATTGGAAGGTGTGTTTCAGTAATATCACGTGAGACGTGTGCTCCGAAGCAAGGCTAGTGGAATAAAGTAACTATAACCATACTAGGGATTTCAGCCAAGTGCTGACGAGGGGCTTAGACCAAGTAAATACAATATTTATAGTTTAGAATGAGAAAGACTATAGTGTTGAAGCAGGTTTGATTTGTTTTTGCTATATTCCAAAATTTTCTCGTATTATATGACCTAATCTACAACATTTTGTGAACATTTAAAACTACCATTCCTCTCCAAGACAAGGAGTTAACACTGAGCCAACTTTGTATGACAATAATGGGACAGTAATAAAGTTATTTAAAAAACAAATACACACAAGTCAAATGCTTAATTCCAAATAAATTAGTAAACGGGCAAAAGAATGTTGATCGGGATTGTGTTCGTCAGATTCACAACTCTGAGAACAGCACGGCCGAATCGGAGTCGTGCGCGCTGGACGTCGCCTTCCTAGACCAGTTCAACACGATGTTCAACACCAGCGACATCCGGCACTCGCTCAGGCTCGGCTCGGTGTACGAGAGCCGCTGCGGGGCCACCACCTTCCAGAACTATTGGGTCACCGTCGATTATATTTATTTTAGGTACGTATTCTAGTTGTTTCTTCTCTTGTTTATTATTATTAAAATCTTAGTTATCCGCACATTTATTTTTCTTTAACTTTAGCCCTTCATAGTGTACTCATAAATACATACAAAAAAAGGTATTTCCTGGAACAAGGTTTGTGAAATATTCAAGCGAGCGACGCAAGTTACCAACTAACAGCGTTCAGGTGCTATCCCTCTATTTTTGCGGTGTCTCTTAACCAAATTGTGTTGGATGAAAAAAAAAACTTAGCTTTTCAACCATGTTCACGTTGACGATAGACAGACGGACTGGGACGGACCCTCTAAAAGTGGTTTCTGAAGTAAATTTGCACAACTCTGTGAGAGTCGATTTGACGTCATGCGAGTTTTAATATTTAAACAACAAGCCCCTTAACTTTACCTGGTGTCTGGACATATAAAATATTCTGTTGCAGTTGCCGCGGTCCGTTAAGATTACTAGAACGCCTGCGGCTGCCGACTGAAGCGGAGTGTGAGGTGCTCGGGCGCCTGCCAAACCACGTGTACGGCTCCGACCACCTGGCGCTGGCCGCCACTTTCGAGCTGAAGCAATACCGCTCCGTCTTATAAACATCGAAAGGTTACCACGGCACTGAATGGCATCATCTAACAACATGGCTAAGCGAATTTAATTATTAAAGAGAAAAAAAATCCGATAATAAGAGCGAGTACTGGTAGCGGTTACACTAAGGTATATTTTTTTTTAAGCTGCAACAAGATACTAAATTTCTCGCCATTTTGTTGCTTTTGCGAAAATTTATGACATTTTTAACTCAGTGATACTTCAGCTTTTGACAAATTATGTTCGTCGATGTAGATAAGTATGAAATTATAGTCCGATAACGTGAATAATTTATTTCAATCTGCGAACACTTAGTTACCTGTAGAACGTTGTGCAGGATCAAAGATTCTTGACTTTTTTTTTTACCTAATATTACTAAAGCCCGTCAAATCTAAAAAGTACCGTTTGACAGTTCTGAAAAATTAAAGAATAGGGATGGGGTCAAAAAAAAAAAAAATAGATTCATAATCCCATGGTTTTACGGAAAAAGTTTTTTATTTTATTTTATTGTTGATAGGTTCGCACTTGACCGCTATCTCACCTGATGGAAAGCGATGATGCGGTCGACGATGGAACGCGCTTACCTAAAAGAAACCTATTCACTCTCGACTTAAAGATTCCCGGGTTGTAGCTATCAGGAAATACAGACTCCGGCAAGGAATTCCACTCCCTAGCCGCACGCACAATGAATGTGTTCCCAAAACGTTTTGTGCGTGTTGGTGGGATATCCACCATATACCATATACTTATATATATATATAAGTAATTGGAATCGTGTGAGTTACGCCTATACAAAGTTTTTTCGGCTTAGAAAGTGTGAAACGTCAAACGGTACTTCTTAGACTAAACTTGTTAGCCTTTAATCGTTACTACACGTACAGTTGTTTCGTTATTACCGTTTTCCTAATACGAGTATCTCTTCGTAGGAAGTCTAAATTACACATGGGTAGTGAATAGGTTACTTCGTCGTCGGCCACGTCATCGCTTACCTTCAGATGACATAATGGTCAAACGCAAGCCCATCGATAATAATAATAATAATTAAAAAAAAAATAGAAAATGTCAAAGAATCAGTGATCCCTATTACTATGTTAAAACACGACAATTATAGATATTATAGATCTTGCAACTCAGCAGTGCGCATCACGTTGGTTTTACGCAACACTTCTTTACAGGTATAATATGTATATGTAAGTACCTAAAACCAAAGATGATTCGCGCTCGTTACAATTACCGGCACGAATCTTAAGCGCTGGCTTCAGGTTGCGCAGAAGTCAAATATTCGGTCTCTTTAGTGGTGCGAAGTAAGACGCGGGGGCGGGGAGTGTCAGGGATTGGCTCGCCGTGCCATCAAGTCATAGACGTCACTCGTGATTCATTCCCTGCGCTTGCCGCATGTATCTAACGACGACGACGATTGGCTTGTCCTGACGCCGAGCGCTCAAGATCCGTGCCGGTAATTGTAATAGCAACGTCTGTAAGCCATATTGTAATTTGGTGTATTTTTACTAATATTCTATCTTACGACGTTTTAATAGATTTTGCTAGCTCATACACGAGACTGACGGTTTCATTGTAAATATTGTAATCCAATGGTAATTTAACATTTTGAACTGTTTACTGAATATCGTATTTATGTAGTATCTTGGTAGCGTCACAGAAATAAATGTGTGTTTAGTAATAATAATTTAAAATGGCGTCATTGAGGCTCATGGTTTCATCGTCAGGTGTAGGCTGGAAGGTGAAGCGCAATTATTTTAAATAAATGTTAACATAATTAACCGTGCTATGGAAACGTTATATTTTGGTTTTATAAATATTTTAAGTAAAAATTGAAACACTTTGTTGTTGTAATTTCTAACAGAAATAGCAAAATCAGTTTCCACAATGACTGATTGTACAGGTCCACATGTCATATACGTTGAATTGGGTTAAAGTACGAACTAAGAAACCATCGCTGAAAACAATAATTAGATATAATCTACAATATGTCTCCATAATCAGGAGGTGCTGCGGGTTACCCTTGTAAAATTTACCCTCATTTAAAATGAATTTTCAGAATAGATCTTAAATTTTTTTTTATTTTTTTTTTTATTTAAGGTCACTTTTGAAAATTTATTCGTTTTAAATAGCCAACGGGCTTTTTAGAACGCATGGTGACGTTATGTACATTGGATTTTTAACAAAGATGCGGATTAGTAACTTGTTAGTTATTTGTTTTGTCTTTCTTTCTTGTAATTACAATATGAGTAAGTCAATTTACTTCTCATGGAAACGGTTATGAATATTTATAAAACCATGCCGAATAAATATTATGGTTGCAAGTAAGGGATCTTGTGCCGTTGCCCTCAAATAAATGTTTAATAACTTGTCTCTAAGTGTTTTCCGTAGACGAAACTTGCCGTCATGACTTGGCAAGTTGCCATTGCGTTGCGTATACAAACTAATAATAAAACTAACTGTTTCTTTTAAAAGCAAGGTTCACGTAATTATTGTAATATAGTAACGGATTGAATAAATGGTTATTTTTAATGCAAGGCTTTTTTTTGGTTAGACCGCACCCTCTAAATTTTTGTGTTTGCAAATAGAAGAAGTCACCACCGCGCCGCCGTTATGAACTGCGTTAATACCCATTAATGCATCATAAAAATAACGTAAGCATTAGAACCCCTGGACAAGCTTTGATAGCAACTTCAAATATTTAGTACCTAGATTGACAGCGAGAATACTGAGAGAATACTAGTAGGTTTTAGTCCGTAAAGGTGTGACACGCTCACCCGCTCGCTGAGTTGATGAAAACAATGAAAGTTGGATGATTGGCGTTGATTTCAATTTTATTTGCTAGAAAATAATATATGATATGGCCAGTTAGAAGAGTGCAGTACTAATTGTTCCAATAAAAACGAAATGTGGATACGGACTCGTGGCCTTCTTAGCTGGCTAAACACACTACAGAAACGATGTACGCCAGTTTCCGCCAGAGCTAAACAGCGTGGCGGAGCTTTGATAAATCTCTTTCCACCAGAGCTTAGTTAAGCCAAGCTGTAAAAAAAGACAACTTGTTTGAAATCATACACATGCTTCGATACCCAGTTTAGCACATCTCCAGTAAAAAGACCTACTCTATTGGTTGGATTCACTGTGGCCATTGAATCGCGCCCGTTTGACGCCTTAGTCACGGCTCGATCACCTTCAGCCTCCAGACAAACTAGTATTTTATTGACTGGCCTGTTGGTCTAGTGGTTAGTGGCCCTGAATGTTCTGCCGGAGGTCGTGGGTTCGATTCCCACCCAGGACAAATGTTTATGTGATGAGCATGATCATTTGTTCTGTGACTGGGTGTAATTTATCTATAATATGTATCTATTTAGAAATATATAAGTATGTTTATCAGTTGTCTAGTACCCATAACATAAGCTCTGCTTAGCTTGCGACTAGACGGCGTTGTATGGTAGTTGTGGAATATTATTATTGGCAATGGCGGTAGTCGAATGTCATAAATAAAATGGAATTGATTTTGTGACATTTAGCTTGGGCTAACTGACACGAAATGTGCCTGGACACAAGGCAAAAATAGGGGTCAACCTCGGAATTCAGGTGGATAAGCAAGATTTTTGTATTGTTATTTGTTTTGACCTTGTAAGAGGTGTCTCAAAAATTTAATCATCATCAGCCTTTTTAATGTTCCCACTGCTGGGACTCAGGCCTCCTCTCTAGGAAAGGGAATGAGAGAAAAGAAAGAAAAGAAAGAAAGAAAAATAATTTATTTGGTACAGCACAAGGCCCAAACACAATAATAAACAAAAAAAAAAACACGTATTAAAAGTAAAAGAATCAAAAAGAGCAATAAAAAAAAATACAGTTGTTGTGTGCCTCATGGCTGCACCAAAATGAAAGAATGAATGAATGAATGGGCTGTAATCTACCACGCGGGCCCAGTGCGGGTTGGTGAATGTCACATGACTTCGAATTTTTGGTTCTAGGACATGCCGGTTTCCTCACGATGTTTTTCTTCACCGTTTTGAGAGCGATGGTGATGAAATAAATTACACAAAGTAATGCGCCTGGCAGGATTTGAATCCGCGACCTACAACTCGTAAGTCGGAGCCATTACCACTCGGCCACTACTGCTCTCTTAAAAAATCTAATACATGATAACAAATCATGAGTCATGAAATTTCGAGCACGTAAAAATCAGATTTTTTGTGAATATCTCGTTTGCTTTGCACTTTATGACATTTTTAGTTGTTAAGGAAGTTACAAAGCATAAAATTCTCCATAAATTTCGTTAAAGGTATTTTTTTACATAATGCGCCGTTCTCGAGATCTCGCCAAACAGATCACAGCATTGACAATTTCCGATACATTCAATTCTTCAAATGAATAAAACTACAGAAACCAGTGCAGTTTATCATCCCTCTCACCAACAAATTCAGCCTCTATATAGACAACACATCAAACGCGTTTACTATCAAGTGCAAACATGGTTAAGGAAGATTTTAGAGCCTCAGGACGAATGCCAATAGAAATCTTGTTGCCGGCACTGGAGGGCCTAATCAACGTCATGTTTTGCTACAGCAAAAAAGACTAAGTTGCCAGTTGTGCATGCAGAAAAGCAGGCTGCCTGAATGCTTCGTGTCCAGACGATGTTGAAGATGCCAATTATATTCCAGAAATCCTGGAAACTATAGATATTAGTGTTTCTGATGAGGAAGGTAATAATGAGAAGAAAGCAAAAATTGGATGCAAACCACCAGGAGGACAAAACAAATAAAAAATAAGAGCAAGATGAACTTTGTTTTTGATAGCAATGAAATTTTTTATAATTACGAACGTTCAACCCGAGATACTGTTACGCCATATGTCCGAGAAAATAACGAGTAGCACGTAATAATTAAAACGCATTGCTGTAAGAAATATCTAGAATGGTTGTGCGTAGCCAGGCTTAGAAAAAACTTGAAACATCCACAAAGTACCTACAACTAGTAGGTAGGTATGTATCTACCGATAAGGGAAATGGTACTCTCCGACTTTAACAATAGAGTCGAAATTCGCATGAAAGTGACTCTCAGTCCATCGTGCAATAAAAATGATTTATGACTTCGAGAAGCGATTCAATTTTCTCGATCGATCCTGGGATGTCGGTATCTAGAATTTTCTTGGCTCCGCATATACATACGAGCCCCCGGCCGGAAGCGAGTCAGTTGTGATTTCGACTGCGATTATAGTTGCAAAACTTCTGGAATACTTCTGGGAAAGTTTCTTTAAATCAGAATTATTCAAAATAAATTTAATTAAGATTTTTATTATTTTTTTGCTTAAAAATCGTATTTTGCATCGATCGTCGATCGCCGCCGTCGCTGATGCCGCGCTGGCCACAGAGTACTTTGTATGCTGGCGCCGCGATGCGCGCGCGGGCCCGATGCCACGAGTCGTGCGTGCAGGCGATAGCGGTGCGGGGTGCGGTAAGAGGGGATATGGTCCCCGGAAAAGTTTTCCCCCCCGCGAGAAAGATTCAGAGCAATCGAATGTTTCCGCCGAATATTTCGCCCGAATAATTCAATGGGAAAAAACCTGTTTGTTTGTGATGTGGTTCGTGAGTTAATTATTGTTCAGTGGCACATATGTAAGTAAAATATAAATCATTACTTTATTATAAATGGGATTGATTAAGTATATGTTGATATTTTTATAGGTAGATATATTATGTTAGCCTGCGATTAACAGGATTTTTATTCTTTTGTTTTAAGGTACCTACTTATTTCGAAATCGAATGCTATTTTTAACCGACTTCGAAAAGGAGGAGGTTAGCAGGCCTAGCATATTTATTTTTTTTTTTTTTTTGAGAAAGGCTTACCTATGTTTTTGGTTAGTTTGTATGTACGCATCGCGAGTATTCGCGAGTCTCATAGGTAGGTATTGTTCATTACCCACCTACTTAACGCGTATAATAGCCCAGTCAATAAAAACAAATAAAGGCAAACCTTGCAAGCAAACATGTTTTGATGCGGTTTTCAGAAAAGTCTTTTCTATAGTTAGGAGCAGGTTTTTAGTTTTGGTATATTAACCGACTTCAAAAAAGGAGGTTATGAGTTTAAACCGTATGCACGGTTGTCCGCGATCATCTCGCGTTTGGCTGAACCGATTTTGATGCAGTTTTCAGAACAGTATTAGTCACTATATGTATACCTACGTGACATAAAAAAAAAATTAAGTAAAAAGATCCGAGAGAGCCGACTTCAATGAAACCGGAGCACCTCAATCCACCGCCAAGCGAAGACTTTTTTGAAGAGGTACCGGAGCACCTCTTCAATAAAGTCTTAAAACATAGAACTGACTTCAAAAAAGTCGGAATTTTATTGAAGTTGCATAGAACAGGACACGATGGCGCGGGGCGCCCGAGCTCTCGCTGCCCATTACGTTGTATGTACTTGATGCGACGTGCACTCACAACCATAAACTTAACATACCTGCCGCTCACAACACAACTAAAGATAGTATTATTTACAACTTCAAAAGCGTGAAATAGATAGGAAAGTCGATTTTCCTGGGTTTTTTTGACAGTTGAAATATTCCCAAAGTTTCGGAATATTTCGGAATACTTCCGAAGTATTCGACGAGAATGATTCGGAATTTTTCCCGCCAGCATCTATAACTGCGATCAAGAGCGAACTACCTAAGTGTGTGAAGTGATTTTACCTAATGACCTAAGCGATAGTGTAACGGTACTCTAGTGTTAATTGCGATTCGGATTATTGTTGACTGGACTAATTTGTTATTATTTGTGGTGAATAAAGCTCTCTGCTAGTAAATCGGCATTTGATTACCCACGTACGTAACAATACATTAATTATTTTTACACCATACAACCGCTCTTTTGATTATGACATCATTACACATCTTTTTCTAGATATTTTGAAGACAAAGGTATCTTGTGGTTATAATCTAGATTTCTGTTGTGTTGTGTAAATCAGCAAATCTGCTATTTTTCGAAAGTGAATTTTAAGCCCATTATAATGAACTCTTATTTTAAAAAGTAAGAAATATACATCTATATTAGAAACCTTACCCATTTTATCAAGATTTTGAATGTCATTTTTTTTTCCATAAACTTTTAAGGTTTTTAAAAAACGATTTTGTGAAATATTCGAGTAACGCAAATCGCCCACGTCTGACTTTTTGTAGGACAGATAATCGGGCCGATTTTGTATACTTGTAACATTGTTCTGTTTTCTGACCGACTTTTTGTAGGACATGTGCGTTGCACTATTGCTATCAGTGTGTTCTATTTTTCTCCTACAAAAAATCGGTCTCCGATTATAAACGGACGTGGGCGGGCAGCCTTAATGACAGAATTACTGAATGCCAACGGAGTTTTCAGGCGTAGTTGAATTATCGCATGTAAGAAATCGAAAATTGATTTAGACTAAAGTGGAGAATTTGCTGTTCTTTAACTTCCCTAACAACTAAGAATGTCATTATGCATCCAACCAACTTTCTCCCTCTTCAAGTCGTAGCGTAGCGTCAGAAACTAACCCTTAGTGTTTAGGTAGGTACATGGACCGAGCAGCTGAGCTTCAAGGAAGTCTCCAGGTAGGCAATTGGCGATGGGGCTTCAGCTATGTTCTTGTCGACAGGATTTTCACGGCTGCATCATAAATTTTATTGTGATACCTTCTGTGCGAATAGTTTTAGATGTGCGCTCAGCGAAGGTATTTCACCAGACATTAGTACCTGCTAGGTTTAGCAGTTTAAAGTTTTTTAATCGCATAGCATAAATTAATTATAAAATCGCTTTTATATAGACAGTAAGGTCCTAAAATAAAACACCAATTTTCGTTTTATTTAGTCATTTATACAATTTGGATTCACAACTTATACGAAAAAGAAATTCATTGTTGCAGTACAGCTTAGTACTGGCTCGATACAACTTAAGTACAAATATTGGAAAAGTTTCAGACATACCATGGAAATTTTCGAAACGGGTATTGTTAGCAATAAGTATAGTTTCGTGTTGAAGCGTTTGGACACGTAGACGTTATTGAAATCTGTCTGATTTGGCTGATTGTTTCATGTTATTCACAAGTTGGTTTAATGGCTAGACTCGATCAATGCAATTCCGTTTCGTCGACTCTATGCCTGAGCGACATTCAACGTATCGGGGTCTAAGTAAGGGGTCTTCTCACAATCAAACAGACGCAATACAGTTACAAACGTTTATTAGAGGTCTAAGTGTTGGCGTTTTTATCCGAGTGTCAACAGTTTACAGGTCACAAGTATTACATACTTGCAGATCTTCCGTTACATCCTGGGTCAGTTGACTGCGATAAAAACGCGTACGGTATTGAAGCCAGTGGAAATAAGGGTCTTGCTAAATCCCACTGTTGTTGCTATGGGTACGTATTGCGATATAGTGTTCGTACATTCCTGAAGAGACAATAAGGTCTATAGTCCAAACTAGCCTTCCACAGAGTTATCAGAAAGATTATTTTACTTCCGCATCATTCAGAAACATAGCTCTGTTTCATAATAATATGTATATCTAGCCATCGACAAAAAGATGGCTGCTTTGTGAGCATTTCTGAGTAATACAGTTGGCTCCATACAAGCATTAAATTACAATTTATCCGTATTAACTATACCAATGAGCCTTCGCTTCGCATGCCAGATGCAGTAAACAACCACCACATTAAAATAAAACGGATCACTGGCCGCAGCAGTGCCTTCCAATATAATGCACGTTGTGGCGAAAGTGATCTAGAGTTTAAACTATGTCGTGTTCAATGTACAGTGTATGTATTCGAGCTTGTGGATGACGTCGTTGTGATGACTTGTCGTGGACTCGTCCACCGAATGCGTATGTGCGATCACAACACAACAGCCTCCAACTGGCGACGCACAAATAAGGTGACGGAAACGCAAGGTGTTCGAATTAACGCAAGTGACTTTCTGAAAGTATTTATAACTGTTGTTGTCGCCCCGTACATCTTTATTTGTGCGTTTAGGGCGATAGAGGGATACACTTAGAAGACATGGGGTAGCATCCCGGTAGGTCATCGCCAATATTTATCGGGTACTAAGACGTATACCACTGTCTATCGCATCACGTACGTTTTGCAAGATTGTTAATACATATTCCAAGATATTATCAGTTTCTTTCACGATTACCGCCATTTTTGTTTTTCTCATTTTGTATCGGCCACGATAACATCACAACATTGATCTTTACATTCACAATGCCACTAAATCTGTTCAAAATAAACCCGTGATTTATAAACAAATATATTTCGACTTAACAGGACTATGGTATGGAATCGTTCGTTACATTTACCAAATATTTTTGCACGTACGCTTGATGAACTCCGAAACAGACTCATGAACGCGACTCATAGTAACTTGTGACCGGCCAGAAGTTCCTTAAAATGTCGAACTTCAGTAGATCATCTAGCGATGTCTTCTTGATCCTATTATCAGTACTTAACATTGCACCATTGGTTTTAATATTTCAAGTTATTATTATTATCCCAATAGAGGATATAAATTTTTATATATTCAAGTCATGATAACAATCCATGTTCTTTTATCAAAGTCGATAGATGACAAGCTAGTTAATAGCTAAGGGTATAATTACGGCGGAATAGATTCCAACATTTAGAATATTTATCAACTTTGACAAAATCGTAATATATAACCACCCTAGATTACAACAATATAACAAACACTTCCAAATTTAATTTGATATTAACTCTAGGTGGATGTAGTTCCAATGACATGACAAGGGAGCAATGCAAAGTTCTTTCGATCAGACGTTGTTTCAATGAAACACTTACAATTTAGAATTTCATGTCTCGATAGGTTACTGTGCGTTCATAAAAACAACGTCGACGCCCTACGTGTGCTCTTATAGGTATATAGCATTTGTTTCACGAGCGATGGGACCGTGACAAATCAAAAATATTTTATTCGGAAAATTTGTACTTAATTAAGAATTATCCGTTGGCCAATGAACCTATGTTATATTAACTATAGGAGCTAGAAAATGGCAATCGTTCACCATTACACCTATTTATCTAATAATACTGGATGGATATTAAATATAATAAATTATCGCGAAAAATTCAGATTATTTCATAAGATCTCATCATTTTTTTGTAAGTATACTAGTCGAAAAGCTCTTAATATTATAAATTCTTAATGTTATGTATTGTAAGAGGATAGTGTAATTATGTAACTAGAGAATTCGCTCCAATTTAACTTACATTACGTGATGGAAATACAAGAAGTTATTACATATCATTAAAATTCAAATGATAAGTTAAGCTCGTAGCTAGCGTAACCTGATTTATTTGTGATAAAGGCGACCGAATCAACTCAAGTGACGGTATTCTCAAAATTGTAAATAAAGAAAAAAAAAGAATTTAATTTCATTATGGTATTTTGTAAATAACGCCAATTTTTATCGAAAATATTATATAACTAAATAAATAATGTAAAGATTTTATCGATGTTAGTATATACGATATTCAATTTGTAATTTGTGATTTTATATCCAATATATGAACACGCTTTGACCTGGACGGAGAGGGGGCCGGTGAATAAGGAAAATTATAGCTACAAGATAGTGTATACGACTCCTGCGCCTGTCACACTCCTCGAGTTCCTCGGCATCGGAGAAAACAATGAAATGCGCATTGTGAGCAGCGTGACAAGGCCTAGATTACATTAACATTACGTTTCAGCTCTGCGATGACTACAATTTGGAACGATAAGCGCAATAACGCGTAAAGGCATCTATCAAGAAGTAAAACTGGCACATTTTTTAATTAAATCCGCAACACAGACTGCGGGGTCCCATCGAACGTTTCGGAATTCATGCAAACACAACGGCCACGCTCGTCCCTCAGCCGAAACAATCCAAGCAAAGTATATCAAATAACCTTAAATAAATCAACACATGTTTAGATAAACCACACACTGCTAAAAGTTTGCAGACATCACCTAACTATAAATCTTAAATTAAATTCAATTTAATTTACAGATACAATTACTGATTACAGTTGTTTCCTAAAGACCATATTACATATAGTCTGTCATATTACATATAGTCTGTCATAACGGACAATTCAGACTTCTTAATAAATTTAAAAAATTTCCAACTCCTTCCTAACTACGAAATTGATATTAGGTAGTACTCAAGTAAATAGAAAGTAGATTTCTCCTGTGAAATCTATGTGGTTTTACTATCTACGATAATTTAATATCTTTCGTCTCATAAACATAAAATTATATTAATTTGAGAATGTTTTTCGAAGTGTGATGGTTGAGAAATTAATCTTTCTGCTTGCACCGGGCCCGTGTTAGCCGCCTCTGTATACATACACTACGTACGAAATATCAACTAATAATACTGAGCGAAAATTATAATACGCCTATTTTAACTGGCGTAACTACAATTTTGGCCAACTTGAGTAATTCACAATTTACCACTATTCTGTTTCTTGTATATGAGAGTCGACCACACAGGTCTTACACGATCCTTTACACGCGAGCGTTGCCAGGGCAAGGCAAACATCCGACCTGCTTCTGTGTCCTTAACATTTGTAAACGCAATTTGTGCTCATTTCTGTAATGCCGGACGTATCCAGCTTGCAATTAACAAAGAGCCATATGTTACACAATATA
The DNA here is from genome assembly GCA_929112965.1 of Mythimna albipuncta. Taxonomy (NCBI): domain Eukaryota; kingdom Metazoa; phylum Arthropoda; class Insecta; order Lepidoptera; family Noctuidae; genus Mythimna; species Mythimna albipuncta. The sequence goes on from OV815958.1 coordinate 36,494,940, forward strand.
CCGCTACATTTGTTCAGGGCACAGAGTGAGGTCAAGATGTGACACCATCGCTATATGTCATACCACTTGTGACTTCAGTGCGAAACAACGCATCAATATAACACAAGAATAGAGATTGCGGAACTAGTTGAAGATCACACGGCTATCGACCGATGGGCGTGCTTGTCTCAAATGTGAACGTACAATAAATTTGATAAAATGATATAGGAAACAATCGACCAAGACTCATTTACACCATATTTCTAATCTACGACGTACGTTCTGAAGCGCGAGGAGTATAAGCTGAAGACCGTGTCATATCTCTGTAAATTGAGACTGATTTCTAAATGCGGGAATTTACTAGACATAAATTTGCTATTATTAAACAGACACACATAATGTAAATGAGATTTAGTCACATCTTCACATCACACCGATACTGCAACACAACTCATTTAGGCGAACACCAAGTTTAAGATTTAGCCCATCCAGTTAGTTGTTTTAACGCTTTTCATAAAATCATATTAATGTCTGGCCATGCGCGTGCAGTGTAGTATAACAATGCTCATTCAATAGAAAAATGCATTTGTTCCCCTATGTTATATTCACAGCCTAATCGATTCTTTATGGAGGCAGCAGTTTTATAGTATTTCTTAGGAAGTCTATTGGGGAGCCAGCGAAGACATAATTTATAAAAAGCATGTTGGTACCAGATCCAGATTTCAATCCATTAGCACAGCTTGCATTAGCTTAGCAACCTTAGAAGGAAATAATCTGCATAAAGATGTCGATCTTGAATGGCAGACATTTTAAAGTTTTTATCAAAAGCTTCTGGTAGTTAGTCTCAACGGAGTTGAAGAAAATTTACAAGTTTGTCTCTCTATGCTCTTTCTTAACAGACGAGGAATGAGTAGAGCTCCAAACAAGAACAGGCACAGTTGGCTAGCTGTTCTGGAAGATATTTGAAATACCTGAATAAAGAAAGCAGGTTTTCTTTGGGCAGCCAGGGCAAACACTGGTTCGGTGTTGTGAGTCAATGTACTAAACTGGGTGTTCGTTGAAATCTTGGCGAGTTGGTCAGTCGTTGCTGCGTTGCAGCTTCCTTCACAAGTTCAAAAACAGGACCCGTGTGCTATCCGATCATATAAACTATAATATAACATAACGTGCTCACTACACTTTATACTCGGTACATTAAACATTGATTGACATTTAATATATTCGTCGCAACAGCCTCGGCGTTTTACGTATAATATGTCGTAATTGTAGTACACCGAACATTTAACACAAATCGAATATATTGACAAATGAAGTGAACATATGATAGTCACTACATATTGATTAACTCTAATATGTGCTAGACGTTGACCGAAACCTTTGACGGTACGTTGCTTTCAGGGGTACTGTTCATTACTTTCCGTATGACAAGCAACGTTACAGTCACGCGGGATGGGTGTAGCACGCGGTGACTTTAGTCGTGTTACTGCATCACTCGTTACGTGCCGGTTGCATGCAGTCGCTGATCAAGTGTAACGTTGCTCATAATATTAGTGCCAACATTTCCCATCGACATTTCTTCACCAGACGATACTAACGCAGTACAATCAAGACTATCATAATAAATTAATTTGCCAAACAATTCGAATCTAATTGACAGACATTATTAATATTCATTACAACGAAGACACTCAAAATATTATAATGTACTCAGTAAACATGCTTGCCCAGCATATTTGTGATTATCCAAGTCGGTAGTTGACTGGTTCTACTTGTCGAGGCCGAGGTTTGAGCCGAGGCTCAGCGTCAATGTCCTAGCGCGTCCTGTAACAGTGACTGCCGACCTATAACAATTCGCTACTCTACGCCTATCTTTTACACATTCTCTGCAGTAAATATATGTACAAAAGAAGAATTATAGTATAGCACATCCAACTATCTTGATATATATTTTGCTTAACTTCTGAACAAATCTCTTCATGGCTCTCCCCTTGTAGTCAGGCTTCCGGGGGCCTGAGTCACTGTTACCGAACCGCGTCTTCAATAGCTATTATAATATAATACCGAAATATTTATTATTAAACACCAATTTACACTGAAACATTGATTTCTGACTAATCTACTAATACCCACAACTTAGAATTTTTTCTGAGAAGGAATGATTGGGGTTGAAGACCAATTTAAGATGTACAGCTTGCTGTAAGCTCGTGCGGTGAGCTACAAGCATGAGGGTGCAATATATCTAGCGGACACTCTCAATCGTTCAATCACTAAATCGGTTTCCGCAGACCGTCCCTTTTAGTTGCGCGATCTAACTGCGTGAATGACTATGAATGCTCGATGCTACCAAGCATCAGTTGAATCAAGTTGTAATCTTAACTTTGGTCTTATTGCAATAGACGGACAATAAGTGGGTCGAGAGATATTATATACCCAGTATAAGGGCAGCACTTAGACTACTATCAATATCTACTAAACTACACTAGACTATAATATAGGGCGTAAATATGTCTTTTCATCTAGATGTTTAAACGCTATGAAATGTGTAATGATATGATGAAATAATTATTTCGGGTGTATCTATACCTAATAATTAATTGTCTTCTTTACAACTGAAGTCTAAACAAGTCCATGGACAGACAGACGGGAACTGGGAAAAAAATCTGAACTACTATCCTGCGCTCATTCCTGTCAGTTGTTGATGTGAGAATATCTAATTTTCAAGTTTCAATCGAAAAAAACTGTTCAACTTGTTATCTGAAAATGCATGCTAGTGTCTCACGAAACGATTGTTTTATAAATAAGGAGTCAAGCCGTTACGGCATTGTTGCACGGAAATAGATCGTCTTTAAAAAAACGATCAACGACGAACAATCGTTTGTAAAAAGTCTGGGGACGGACAAAGAGTGGAAGAAATCAATTTAGTGTGGCAATGAGCCTTACAAAACCTATATTCTGGTCAATATAGAAAGGGATTCGCCATCAACAACTGAGGTTCAATTCACTAATTCTTGTTAACGCTCCTGAAGTTAAAGTAATCAAGTAGAGGAGGTCTGTTGGTCTGAGCGATGCTGTGTCGGTCGTGTCTGTCGCCTGCCTTACTTACGAACATATATTAATAAATTCACTTCTTTCTAGATATGTTTAAATTGTATAAGCTAATACAATCGTTATGCTTTCGTAAACGACCGAAAATATAAGTGTCCTTGCATACGACCTAGCACTATGGGCGCACGGAGCTGCGCACGCGCGTGCCGGCGCACTGCGCGTGGCATCGCAACCCGATGCGCACTGCCACCTCTGCTCTACGTATAAAGAATTAACACCAATAAATTATCGATAACACAACAATAATAATGAGGACAAGGATGTTGCCGTCACGTTACACCTATTACATTAAATAATAATAATATAGCCGAGACTGTTGCGCGACGGGCAGGGACCAGGGCAGGACATCGAGGGAGAACGTGTACAACACTGTTACACTGATATATTATACTGATATTGTTCCACGCACGACGATATAACAACAACATAAACTTTAAATTACGGTAACTTATTCTAAGATTCCAGATTTCACGAACTTCCTGCACATGATTGTGGTGAATGCTTGAACAGTTCTGAGTAGTTTGAGAGCGGCAGCAGGCGCGGAGTAGGCCTGGCGAGCAGGCGCCGCGCAGGCGGCAGGCCCCGGGAGCCCGCGGTGTACGGTGTGCTGTGTGTCGTGTCCAGAGAGTCCAATGTCCGAGAGTGCGGATTGCGGCGCGCGCATCCCGCCCCTTACAACTATTTACAAACTATGGTCAAGCGCAAGCGACACTTGATAAAATGTCCTCCGCGAACGGAATTCTATAGGCCTATTCTGATTATTTTATTTGTCACAAAGAACCTAATTATTTATTACACAGTGTTGTTAATGTAGAAAGTGTATACAAGCTTTTATAAGCATCTTGATTATTATTTACAATCGGAGCCGATGGCCGCAGCGGATCGGACTCACTGTAAGCGTATTTAAAAGAATTTTTTTATTGTTTTTTTATGTTTTTTTGAAAACTTGTTCTTCCTAACATTAATATGAGTAATCTAATTGGGTTTGAGATTGAGTGTTAGTGTAGTTGACAGTTGGGTTTTGGTGTCGGAAAGTGTGTGCGGGCGGGGCGGCTCGGGGGCGCGGGTCTGCGGGGGCGAGGGGCGGCGGAGTCAGGCGCTGTTCACACGTGGCAGGCGGGCGGCGAGCGCGCCGGCAGCCGGCCGCGCCACACTGCCGCCGCGCTGAAGCGCCGGCTCGCCACGTCTGTAATCATTGTGGGCTCCTATTTAAAACATGGAAATTAAGTTCACCACAACAAATGATACTATCAGCCAGGCCATCGGGGTTTGGAAACACAGCGGACGACTACAACGAGGGGTTACAACATCACAGGACAAAACAAACTAAACACGAGCGGACAATCATCACGGGGTTGAGGAAAAGCAGACGTGCCGATGTCTCCCTAACTTACAATGATACTTCTTCATTTTATATCGTTCTTATTTTTTTATAGTTAAAGTAACTATAAAAAAATAAGAACCCAGATATTATTATCAGCAATAAAGACCTACTTTGATTTACTTGTTACTTTTTTTCCGCTTTGAGTGGGAAGAAAATTTACAGCTGGGTTGGCATTTCAAGTGAAATTATCGTCGTTCCTTCTAATGAGACTATCATGTTATTATATTTCTTTGTGTTGTGTAGGTACTGAATGTGCTTGTCTTTTATGTTTTTTTTTGTACAAACAGTTACTGTCCCCGCATTCGAGCTTCAAAAAACGCCGCTTCAAGCTTCATTTTGAGGCGGCCTTTTTTGTGGCTCGTGTGCTATGGTGCCGCCACAAAAAAACGCTTGAAGCGGCTTCAAGCTTCACCAGACACAAGAGGTGTCGCGCGCTTCAGCTGTTTTTATGCGGCCGCTTCCAGCTTTTTTTGTGGCCGCTTCTTGCGTTTTTTTGAGGCCCGTGTGCGGGGACAGTAACTGTGACAGTAACTCAGCTAAATTATTGTTTTGTAGCAAGTGGAATCATCGATGATTCACTAAAACAAAAGGTTAGCTTTTATACGGTTTATGGTGCTGACGTGTTCGAATTCCTTTTCTTGCTGAGACAAACGTCCTAAGTCTAATGAAATATCAGTTTAAATAACCAGAATATATCACTCAACCGAGGAAAGTCAGTACCAACTCGATATGGCTTGACTATGAGCTTACTCAGGTATTGCGTTCTCGCTCATCAACGGACGGACGTGAGACCGCTAGCCGCCGCGCTCGGCCAGCGACAGTCACGGTACAATAAAGACCTCAAGCGCGAGTTAACTGTAATGGTAGCTAGGGGCTCAGATTCAAATGTGATAGGTCCTGATTGGTTTGAGGTTCATGAATTATCGGTACCTAATTGTAAATAAAATTCTTGACGCTTATGTCCGCGATGAATAAGATGTTAATGAAATGTTTAAACTTTAACTTTAACGCGAAACTGGGCAAGCGAGACGGCGACGAGCTGCGAGTGGGGCAATTTGGATTTGGACGTCGAAACCACCGGGAAACTTACAGGCCAGCTTTTCTTCAGAAAGCGTGATCATAGAAGGCGGACCTGGCAAAGTCGGTGAAAACTGGAAGCGATCAACGCATGGTAAGAGGCACATTGAATATCAATATCAAGCTTGAAAGGTCTCGACTGGTGAAGTCTACGCTCCGTCCAGCACAGATCCAGATCCAAAACTCCGAGTGCTTTCAGTTTGAACTCCACAACCGGTTCGAGTGCTTAGGGAGCTCCGTGGACGAATAGAATGATAGGTTCGTGGAAACTGTCCACACGGTACGGTCAAAATTTTTCAAGACTCATCGTACAAATAAGAAAAAAAAGGCCCTCGGATCCGACCCTCGAGCTCATGAGGGAGAGGCGTGAGATGATTTTGCAGTCTTCAGACAATACGTACAGATACCGGCAACTCAGTAGACGCATATCAAAATCTCTGAAACGCGACCTTCGTCGCTTTAACTCCCAGAGGATTAAAGAGGCGATTGAGTGGAACAAAAGCTCTAAAGTTTTCGCACGAGATTTGTCTATTGAAGACCGACGATGGCAGAGTCATTTCCGTCAAATCGGAGCTTTTGGGAGAGATCGGGGCCTTTTAAGGACAGTTAAACACGTCTATCACTAAACCCGCTGCAAATCTAGCAAATGACTCAAGAGCTTGATTGACTCGACACTATACCGAAGATAAGATGTCAGCCTGTATAAGATTAGGATGGCCCTGAAGCAGCTGAAAAACAACAGGGCGTAGGGTGAGGACGGAATTACGGCCGAACTCCTAAAGGCGAGTGGAAAACCGGTCCTAAAGGTCCTTCAGAAGCTATTTAATTCCGTCATACTTGAGGGAAAAACGCCACAGGCATGAAGCAGAGGCGTGGTGGTACTTTTCTTTAAGAAGGGCGATAATGCCCTGCTTAAGATTTACAGGCTCATCTCTCTTCTGAGCCATGTCTACAAGCTGTTTTCCAGAGTCATCACGAACCGTTTCGCGCGCAGGTTCGACGACTTCCAGCCTCCCTAATAAGTCGGATTCCGATAAGGCTTTAGTACCGTGGTCCACATACATACGCTGTGGCAGTTTGTGGACTATGAGAAAGCCTATGATTCGATCAAGATGTGGTCTGTACTGCAGTCTCTCCAACGGTGCCAGATTTACTATCGGTACATCGAAGTGCTGAAGTGTTTGTACAAAAACGCCACCATATCAGTCCGACTTTAAGATCAGACATCGAAACCTATCCTATCCTAGGTGAAGGCACGTGAGCATATTCGCAAAATGTCGGTAGAATCATCACCGAGCTAATTGGTTGGATTTGTTTTTTCACAACAGCATTGTTTTTGTTATAAGTATGTATTTATTATTGTATATATTTGTTTCTCTTCTGTTTTGTCTATTTATTAAGTTGCACCTGCCATGTTTTATTTCTGCACCACCCTAAGGTCGACTGGCAGATAATGCCTAAGGCATTAAGTCCGCCTTTGTACAGTTTTTTGTGCATAAAGCTTTAAATAAATAAATAAATCCTCTTGCAGCGAGGTGTGAGACAGGGCTATAGGATATCCATCAAAGTCTATAATCATATTCCACGTCGGCTGAGAGAACTAACCCTTATATAAATTCAAAAAGCAAATCAGATTATGGTTAATAGAAAACTGTTTCTATACCTTAAGTGATTTTTTTGATTACAAAACTTAAAATGCTGTAACTGCTCAGTAAAATTATAATGAGATTTAATTGTGATGTAATTTTAACAATTATATGGTTATTTTGACATTTATATGGTAATTTTGATATTTTATTGTATTTTTGACATTTATATTGTAAGTTTGACATTTGTATTATAATTTTGACGTTTTTATTGCAACATACTTATCCAATATTTTGACATCTTGTGATATTGACATCCATATTGTAAATTTGATAATTATATTTTGACTTAATAGTTTGTAATTTTGATATAAATCCTCTAATTTTGACATATATATTTTATAGCTTTGACATTGTTATTATTGTTTTCAATTACTGTTTTTAATTAATTTTGAATGTTGACATGATAGAGGTTTCTAAGTAATAAATTTAATGTAATTGGAATTTTATGTAAATATTTTGTGAAGTTTTATCATAATATTTTTTTTAGTTTTTAATGTTATAAATATTTGTACGCCGACACTTACGGCTAAACATGACTGGTCTCAGACATTAATTTCAATCTGGCATGCTATTGTATGTATACCATGTTTACACAAATAAAGAATATTATTATTATTAGGGAGACGTCATTTCTCCGAAGCTGTTCACTGTCGCAATGGAGGATGTCTTTAAGGACTAGGCATTAATGTCGACGGCGAGACTCACCTTCGGTTTGCCGACGACATAATAGTCATGGCTGAGACTACGGAGGAACTCAGTACAATGCTCGGTGACCTCAGTAGAGTTTGTGAAAGAGTTTGGACTTAAAATGAACATGGACAAAACCAAAGTTATGGTTAACATCCATGTAGCACCCACTCCTATTAAGATCGAAGACTCTTCACTCGAAGTTGTGGACGATTACGTTTACCTGGGACAGACGGTCCAGTTCGGTAGATCTAACTTCGTGAAAGAGGTCAATCGTCGAATCCGACTCGGCTGGGTAGCGTTCGAGAAGCTGCGCGATGTCTTCTCGTCCAATAAACCACAGTGTCTCAAGACGAAAGTGCGTGTTGCCAGTGATGACTTATGGCTCCGAAATAGATAAGAAGACTCAAAGTCACCCAAAGGGCGATGGAAAGGGCTATGTTCGAAGTTTCCTTGCGTGATCACATCAAAAATGAAGATATCCGCAGGAGAACCAAGGTTACCGACATAGCTCGAAGAATCGCCAAACTTAAGTGGCAATGGGCACGCAGAACAGATGGTCGATGGGGACGAAAGGTTCTGGAGTGGCGACCACATACTGGAAGACACAGCGTTGGGAGGCCTCCAACAAGGTAGACCGATGACCTGGTCAGGGTATCAGAAATCCGATGGATGCGTGACGCACAAAACCGGTCGTTGTGGCGACGCTTGGGGGAGGCCTATGTCCAACAGTGGACGTCTATCAGCTGATAAGATGATGATGATAAAAAAATGTAGGGTAATTTTTAAGGAAGAAAACCTGTCTCGATTCAGTCGACTGCGAACCCAGGTTGGCCGCTGTAAAAACAATTTGGCAAAATGGAGCTTCTTCGACCCATCACTAACACAGTGCCAGTGTGGAGCCTCTCCACAGGACATGCGCCACCTGCTATGCTGCCCATCCTGCGTTTTAAGGAGCCATACGAGGCCAACAATAGAGCTGTACAGATTGCCAAATGTTGGTCAGAAGAAGTATAGTTTAAGAGCATCGACACGAAAAGAAGAAGAAGTATCGAATGCACATCTAAGATTTTAAAAGCACAGCCAGTACCCTAAGATACTAAAAATAGGGTTCAAAAAGAAATCGACCGTTTGGTCGCTGAAAATGTTTTGCGGCCCGTAACATTTTTCGAAATGGGCTACCCCAGAGGTAGTTTATATTTTAAATAAAAAAGGTGATATCCGCTTCTGCGGCAATAGCTGAAGCACGGTCAATCAGGATACCAAGTCTTAAATTTGGGGTAAATGCACCATACTAGATTTAGATAGAGATATACACATGGGGTAGTCACGGACGCCGCAGCATGACCCGTAACATTAAATCAGTCTAGTCCAGATAGTGACCAAATAAATAATAGAAATACCAAGTTAAGATAAATGGGCAGAAATGCTCGGTTTACCTGTACAGTCAGAGTCTGGTTCATCTCGTGGTAAGATTAAATCTAAGATATCTGTTCACCTCAACAAGACATCCTATGCTAGACTAACTGGTGTTTCTGACAGTTATGTTGTAGTGTTTAAGTGGTTTCTAATTATCTCTTCAATGATTGGACACATTATTTATCTGAACATTAAGTATAAGTATTATCACAAGAGAAAAGCATTTTTGTTGCATGAAATATTTTGACTAATATTATATATTTTCGGTGTACTGAATTCAGATTAATCATTTTCAGAAATTATCAAATCACTAAAATTGTGCCGAGGCGCAGTATGAGGCCCAATAATAATTATTATACCCCGTTTTTCAGCTAGCTTCTGTGTGCCTCAAAAAATAAGTTGCGACTATCAGCATTTTTAGGGTTCCTTAGTCAACTAAGAACCCTTATAGTTTCGCCATGTCTGTCTGTCCGTCTGTCTGTCTGTCCTCACTTAATCTCTGTGACCGTTAGCACTAGAAAGCTGAAATTTGGTACCAATATGTATATCAATCACGCCGACAAAGTGGTAAAATAAAAATTGGAAAAAAAAATGTTTTATTAGGGTAGCCTCCCTATATGTAAAGTGGGAGTCTTTTTTTTTAATTTCAACCCTAACGTGTGATATATCGTTGGATAGGTATTTAAAAATGAATAGGGGTTTACTAGAATATTTTTTTGATAATGTCAATAATTTCGGAAATAATCGCTCCAAAAGTAAAAAACAATATGTGTCCCCCCTCTAACTTTTGAACCATAAGTTTAGAAAATATAAAAGGAAAATGATTTACACACACACACATTGTTTTTGACTTTTGCAGCGATTATTTCCGAAAATAATAACATTATCAAAAAATTATTTTAGTAAACCCCTATTCATACACACACACAGCCTCAGAGACAGTACAGGTTTCGCCGCAAGCGATCTACTGGGGACCTACTGCGTTATGCCACCCACTTGTGGGGCGAGGCCCTCGAGAAGAATGGGGAAGCGATTGCCGTTTCCTTAGACGTCTCAAAGGCCTTCGACAGAGTATGGTACGCTAGCCTATTGAGTAAGCTTCCAGCGTACGGCATTTCCCCTGGTCTGATTAACTGGGTAAAAGACTTCCTGAGTGAACGGTCTCTCCGAGTTGTTGTCGATAGATGCTCATCAAAGTCCATGACGATTTATGCCGGAGTTTCTCAGGGGTGTGTTCTCTCTGCAACTCTCTTCCTGTTGCATATCAACGATCTGCTGATACCCGGTATCTATGGGTATGCAGATGATAGCACAGTTGTAGAGAGATACCTGCCCCGTGCTCGGGCTAGTAAGGAGCTAATCTGGTCCGAAAGAGAGGCTATGGTAGAGCGAACGAATATCTCACTTCAGACAGTCTCCAAGTGGGGTGAAGCTAATCTGGTGGGATTCAACGCCGCTAAAACACAAGCGTGTCTGTTCACCGCCAAAAGGAGCCCGTGCACCTTGGTTCCTACTTTTCGGAATTTATCCCTGGATTACACCGACGCCTTCAGCTCTTGGGGGTTGAAATTCCCTCAGACCTTAACTTTGGGCGGTTCATTGAGTCCAAAGCCAAGGTAGCTGCTAGGAAACTAGGCGTTCTTGCAAAGGTCCGGCGGTACTTTACACCGGGACAGCTTTTAATATTATACAAAGCACAGGTCCGTTCGTGTGTGAAGTATTGCAGTCACATATGGGCTGGTGCTGCAAAATGCAACCTGGCAGTTTTGGACTTGGTGGAAAGGCGTGCAAAGAGGCTAATTGGTGATCCAGATTTGGTTAAGTCCAACCTTCAAAGCCTTGAGCACTGGCGTAGGGTAGCCAGCCTTTCGGTGTTTTACAGGATGCATTTCGGAGAGTGTGCGCAGGAATTGCATGACTTGATTCCGCCATCGCAATTCTACCACTGGACAACGCGACGTATGGCAAATATTCACCCTTACGTTGTTGAAACCTCTACGGTCCGGACTAAGCGTTTCGCCTCGTCGTTTATACCGCGTACGTCGAAGGACTGGAACAGTCTGCCTGCTGCGGTCTTCCCGACCGATTATAATTTGGGTGTCTTTAAGGCTAGAGTGAGAGGCTAGGTTCTTAATATACTAGTGCGCCTCACCATCAAAGATTGCATCGCTACTTACCATCAGGTGGGATCGCAGTCAAGCACTAGTTTAACTCAATTAAAAAAAAACATTTTTAAATGCCTATCCAAAAATGTATCACGCGTTAGGGTTGAAATGAAAAAAATATCACTCCCCACTTTACGTATAGGGGAGTACCCTAATAAAACATTTTTTACCACTTTGTCGGCGTGATTGATATATATTATTACGTGATTATTATATTAGTACCAAATTTTAGCTTTCTAGTGCTAACTGAGATTATCCGTGGACGGACGGACAGACAGACAGACATGGCAAAACTATAAGGGTTCCTAGTTTACTACAGAATCCTAAAAACGGAGAGTAGGTAGATTTGAAATCAGTGACTTCACATTAGTAAACAACAGACATAAAATGTTATGCAACAAATAAAAAGTCGAATTTTGTTCCCTTGTGTAATTTATAGTTTGAAGGATATAATTAAGTTAAGGTTAATGTGATGACATTATTTGTTACAAGTTGTCTAAATCCATACTTGAACGAGGCCACAAAATGCTGTCAAAATACTGCGTCAACAGTCGCATCGCTTCCGACTACATCAGACAACATCCGTCTGTTGGCCTGACGTATTAGTAAATGACCCATTGAGGTTGTTGCTGAGGACAGAGCCTCACTGCCGCAGCTGCAATAACGTGCGTCGATGACGTCATGGGCTGTTATATGGGTCGAGGGCTGCTCTTGGACCACTCGCCCACCTCAAGGCCGCTGCACAATCTGCACTTAATGGTGCCATTAACTTAACACTTCGCCATCGTTCGTAAAACTTGTAAAGATTCCTACGGGGCTAGCCACCCACCCCATCCCCTCTCACCAAGCTCGTTAATTATATCGGTGATTATAAAAGGCCCAGCTCTGGGAATACTACATGTTTATGTACACAGACATAGTTATTAATAAGTAATTTAATTAGTTAAGTGCTCCGAATTGGTCTGGCCCTAGTTTGAAGGAATTACTGGATTAGGCAACGTTATTGATTATATTTTACTAGAAGCAAGTCTTTTGTTTACACTTGAGACGAATACACAAATACATGAAGTCGGTTAATTACTCATTTTTTAATCAAAGCTTGATGCGTTAGTTTTGCGTTGCTACTGGTAGGTACTACAGTTATGCACGGCGACTGCAATAAGTTGCAAGTTCAATGATCGCCAAATTATGAAATGGAGACCAAAGAGCAAACATGAGCAATCCTCAAATGAGCTGGGTCCTACAAAATTTTAATACTCGAGTCTACTTTTTTATTATTTCTATCAAATACAGAATCTACTCACAAAGAACTGCCGATGATACAGAGAAATCTATCAGTTCGATTCTCGAACATAATTTAACGCCAGTACCACGGACACTGAAGAAGTAAATAGTTCTGTCACAAGCTTCCGCCAATCCAAGCTAACATGGAAATCGGTTTATTAGCTAGCGAGCTGAGTTGAGCTAGGCGTCTCATACCCGGCCTTTGTGTGCATTTACTGCGCGCGGTGAATTGTGAGCCACTTTTCATTTCCTGTTTAGCGTTGCTGACGGTTCAACTTATTATGTATACTCGTAAGTATTGATAGGTATGCAAAACTGAGTCACCAGTCAAGCACTGAACGCGTAGATCTGCACTGTAGGGTGCACCTAGCACTGTAACTTAATATCATTTATATTTATAAATATTATACCCTAATTCAAGACAAAAATTAGATGTCTACACAATAACTATTGCAATCGAGTTTACAATCAGGCAGTGCCTTATTGCAATAAGTCTGCCTATGTCGCTACTGTACGTAAAGTTAGTCAATTAAAAAATTGATATTTCTGCCTCAATAAAATCACACTTGTGACCATCGTAGATTATTTCATCCATTACATCATTCAAAAGGTTACTTATTTGCATTACACAAAAAATGGCCGGTCTAAAAGTAGGAAAACCATTTAGCTTAAAATTTACTGTTATTGCCTGATCATTAAAGTAAACAGTAATTTACTTAAGTCCATTCTTGTATAATTTTGAGATCGCCTGAAATACTTACCTTTTAAGAGATACCGAAAATAATATTTACATTAAAATTGTACAAAGCTTTGGCTTGATTTGATGCAAAAAGTTTGAATAAAGCGAAAAAAATAGTGATTTATGTAACTTAGTGTATCGTGTGGTAGACACGAAGTTAGTCGCACCGTGCGGTGTGAGGCGTGGTACGAAGTGGTCAGTCGCAATGTTTAGTTTGAGGCGTGGAGCTACCTAGTCAGTCGTAACGTGCGGTGTGAGGCGTGGGGCGACGTGGTCAGTCGCAACGTACGGTGTGAGGCTTGGGACGACGCGGTCAGTTGCAATGTGCGGTGTGCGGCGTGGGGCGACGTAGCCAGTCGTTACGTTCGGTGTGAGACGTGGGGCGACGTGGTCATTCGCAACGTGCGGTGTGAGGCGTGGAGCGACGTGGTCAGTCGCAACGTGCGGTGTGTGGCGTGGGGCGACGTGCTGGTGGTGCCAACGACTGTGCTCTGTGGCTGATCAAGCTACAGCATATTACAATTGATTTTTTATAAAACCTCTTTAGTTTACCTTTATTATTATAAACGGCTCTAACTAAATCGATAACTACCTTACTAGAGCTTATCTGTCTCTGAGTTAATGGCAAATATATTGTTAACTCTACTCCAATATAATGTTCTAATATTGATAGTAAATACTTGTACTAATTATAATTGTATAATATACCTACTCTATATCTACTGGAGTGTTTCTGTATTTCTCTACATATCTGTTGAAATCGGTTTATCTCTACAATATCTACAGTGTATAATCAAAAATTTTTTTTATTGGCAATCAGCTAAATAGCTAAAACTGGGATGTAAGGAGCAGGTGGACTTTAGGTGTGGTATAGGGGTCAATAGTTAACTCCTTTACCAAGCAAGGGCCAAAGTTGCATACCCTTATAAGGTTATTTCGTTTCTTGGATCTAACAAAGCTTGACATAAAAAGTGATAAAAATATCTTACATCAAGAAAGAATAAAAGTGAAGCATCTCTGCTTATAGCTTAGCTTGGCCTGGAACCTTATAAGGGTTATTGCCCAGTAAAGCGTTACATGTGTGCTGGTGAGGAAATGATGACCTGGCTGAATGTAGTGGATAGTACCGACCTGATAGTCAGACGTCAGTCTCAATAGCCTCAGCAGCGTGCAAGTTGTTGACGCGCACGGTGCAAGTGGCGCGGCGGCGGGAGGCAGGGTCGCGTCGCCCGTACTGGCCGTGCGCGTGCGCGTGGCCGTGCGCGTGGCCGTGAGCGTGCGCCTGCTCGCCCAACGCCAGCGCCTGAGCGCGGAGCAGCCGCTGTGCGATCACTGCCTGCTGCTTCTGCAGCTCAGCCTGCCGCAGCTGTGAATATTCATGTAGTACCCATACATGACAAGTCCATGCATTGACTTATGTAGGAACGTTAAATAAATGTATTCAGGGAAAATTTATTTCGTCATAGATTTCGGTTGCTGCTTGTATCATCATTATAATAAAGAAAACTTTGAGAAACAAAATCAAAGGTTACCATTTGTATCAGTAATTTTGGTAATAAAATGTTATGAAGTTTGATATAGTCACTCAATATGTCACGCCTGTCGACTACGTTAAAATGCGAACTATTGCGTAAAAGGACCAACGCCGTCGGTTCCCACGAAGACCAAAAAATGTACAGAATATTTATTTATTTTTTTGAGCAACGTTACCTAATAATTCGTTCAATTATAAAAACAAAGAGATATTTTTTTGGCTTCATACAGGGTAAAACAATAAGAAAAGAAAAATAACGTTGAGTTTCGAAATTGCCACCCCTTTCCTCTCATTGTTTGTTCAGAACAATGCTCTGCCAACAGTGGAACCTTTCAAGGTTCTTTAAGTGTTCAGGAAATATTTTTGAAAAACAACAATATGTAATATTTGTTACATTAAATGTCATGTTGTCATTTCTTAACTAGGCTAGAGAAGTCTAGGAAGACGTATAGAGCGTTTCACATAAGAAGATCCTTCACCGTAATGTTGGCTGCCCTGTCTGTCTAAAAAAAAGAAAAGAGTTG
This sequence comes from Mythimna albipuncta, assembly GCA_929112965.1. NCBI lineage: Eukaryota > Metazoa > Arthropoda > Insecta > Lepidoptera > Noctuidae > Mythimna > Mythimna albipuncta. The sequence goes on from OV815958.1 coordinate 36,510,486, forward strand.
CCAATGCCTACTAGTTGTGCACCAAATGCGAAAAGGCACGAGGAATGGGATTTAATTAAAAAAGAAAAACAGGTTGAAAAGGGAGGTGTGAATGGAGAGGTACGATATCGTGGCGTGGCGTTTTCGGTGTTTGAAAGAATTGCAGGACAAGTGAAATAGAGCCCAGCGTCATATACTTTATTAAAAAACTAGCTTTTGCCAGCAGCTTCGCCCGCGTACATATAATATAGCCTATGTCACTCAGGAATAAAGCAACTTTCTAACGGTAAAAATGGTAACAACGAACCAGTACTTCCAGATTTTTATTTTTTTATTTTGTAGGAACAAACAATAAAATAAGAAATCAACCTCTTTATTATTTTTGTATAGATAGTTTTTGCAGTTCCCATAAAGAAATTATAAGGCCACTGTTAAAAGTAATAAAATATCAGTAAATCTCCCTAATATTAAGTAATTTCATTGCTAAAATTAAAGCGACCCTGTTTTTCCGTATAACAACATTACGGCGAAGGAACTTATACTACAACCATATTATACAAAGTATGCGAGTGATCACTCAGTCACGTGGGAAATATTTCTGCGGTGTCGTAAGAAAATACTTTCACGTGTCGCTCTCTTTGTGAATGTCAATAAATATTTTCCGAAAGGTCTAAAAGCTCCAAAGGTCCATTGCCTTATTTTGTACTTTATATGTTTGTACTAGCACTTATATCAAAAAAGTCAAAATTTTAGGCACAATACACTTAGGCTACCTATACTCGGATAAGCAAGCAAAAAGAAGTAAGGGAAGTCTGCCACGTCACTGACTTGTGTGAGCAGTCAACTCTGACGGGAGACGGATGCCAGGTCTCGCCACGGACACGTCCCTGACACGGCATTGATGTTTGGGGATAGACCTTTAAACATCTAAATTTTGAGGGTAAAAGTGTTTATTTGTAATACATCGTTTACAGTTCTGTGGATCTGTTTTAGCAACTCTGTTGCCTAATGCCATACTTGTACATTGTACCGAAGACAGCGTCACACAATGGCGTGCACTGTGTTATTCAATTGAACAAATCGAGGCAGAAGCGTGTCCTTAGAGCAACTCAAGGATTAAAATCAATAATTCTGTACAGATTTCGATTGGGACTACCCTCTGTTCTGTAGTTCTGCATTTTACAAAATAACGCTTTTTTGTTAATGTTATTAGTTACTTACATGGTTGAGGCGCAAGGCGTCCTGGTGCTCCAGGGCCGCGATGTCGTCGCAGCCGCCGGCCTCCATGGTGGCCTGCTGCTCCAGCAACACTCTCTCCTCCTCTTGCAGCCGGCGCAGGTTCTGCTCCAGGTGAGGGTCTGCCACCAGAGAGCCGTCGTCCAGCTCCATCATGTCCGATGATGAGTCGTCACTCACCGAAGACTTCTTATGAATAGGCCCTGAAACTGTAGCCGGACTATTGTACCCTGTAATGTGGCGAGAGTTAAGTTTTGTTACGATGTTATGTCATCGACGGGTTAGGTTATTACTACTGGATTGTGTTTGTTAGTATCTGTTGGAAATGTGCGCTTGCGTCATTATGTCATTATGTTTTGATGTAGTTGATTGGTTTGTTAGTAAATACGATGAAAGATTAGGGTACCGTTTGCTAAGTTTAATTAAACGTACAGAGGTAAATATTACGCACTTGAGCATTAAATTAGTTAGCATAACAATAACAAAGAACAAATCGATAACCACTGAAAAGGTAGAATTTGAAGTGTTTAATAAAACGATTAATTTTTGTTTTAAAAGGAATTTAAATTCTACTAATGACAAAAAGTTTATTGTGACAGTTTATTTTAGATCATTTTTGGTGGTGAAACATAAGAGCCAAGCGCCCGAAAAGTGCCATAAAACAGTAATTTTCTGAGGCCTACTCCTCCGTAACGGCTAGGTCAATTGGTTTAAAAAAAATATATGTTTATTATAGATTCATGAACAACTATATCAACATTTGATTTTTTCGTGCAATTAATACTTTTGTCATAAAAAAAATATTTAGCTATTTCGCAACTTTTCGCAACTTTTCCCTACTCCTTCGAAATGGCTTGGACCTTTAGAAACATTTTTACACATAAAAATTGGTAGTTAAACATTCTTCAAAGTGAACATTGCATATGTAAATCAATCAATATCTCGCAGAGAAAATGGATTTAAAGCGCTTTCCGGGCGCTGCTGGCCGCAAATAAATGCACAGATTTGCGTACTGCCGCCTAGGCGAGTGCGAGAGTTGCGTTCACATAATTTCGGTCAGATGGTTCAAGGGACTATACGCCATAACTCGTTTACTAAAAATAATGTTGCTACGACGGTGCTACGAAAGTGCTACGAATGTGCTACGAAGCTACGAGGAGTTTCAAACGTTTGACCTCAACGTCTTTTTGGCTATATAATTATTTTTCACAAACTTTATAATGAACAAAGTAACTTCAAATAAATCGTGATAATAAAGCGATTGGTAAAATGATTGTAGATACAATCACTGTAAAATGTATTTTTCTTGTCAGATTGATAAATATTGTTTATGTTTGGGAACAGATGAACTTCTATACATTTGAGATACTCAATAAGTACTTCAAACAAATTAAAACTCTTTACTTACATTTTATTTTATTCAAAATTCAATTCTGTTTTATTTCATTTTGATATGACAAATTGTGTGAAGGAAATTATTGCAACATAATTCGTTAACGTTTTTTTGATGACAACAATAATTTTATTCTGAGGAATTAAAACTTTTAGATAGTCTCACAAAAGAATCGAAAAGTCACTTAGGAAAACGCGTTATCGAAATTAAATCCGTTTAGTGGGGATAATAGGGAACGCCGATGCGGACCAATAGTACAAACACTAATTTGTAGCGAGTATAGGGAGCGTGTGGTGTAACATGTAATGTAGCGCATGCAGTGTAGCGTGTATTGTAACGTGTAATGCACTGGCGACTTGCCATCATACGCGATTTCGGCCGCTGATTTACCACTTAATTGTATAAAACTCGCACAGTTATATGCGCAAACGCAGCACTTTGTAATAACGTATATATATAACATCTTTGTATTGTTGAATCGATATTTTGTTCGTGGCGCCGTTTCCAATGCAATCTTTATTTTGTAAAAACAAGTTATTTTTTATTGATGAAAATAAAACAAGATTATTTTGTTTGGTTTCGTAAGAAATGTTTTACAGGGCTTGTTTAAAAGCTGTGTCGTGTTTATTTTAGTACGTTCAATTAGTCGGGTGATATTTTACTAAATCTATCTAATCTACTGTATATTGTAGGTAAATCTTGATAAGTAAATTTTAGCTGTAATTACTGGTATATATGAGGAATGTGAGTGTATGATCCATTCTATATTGTTAGTTTGCCAAAGTGAGTGCTTTAGCGCATACTAGCCAACAACGAAAATTTGAATAGGTACGTACGTTACCTACAAATACTCTAACTGCGAAACTACTGTCACGAATATTCTCAAATAAAGGAAAACCTGCAATGCATTCCATCCTAGAATTTTTGAAATACGACGTTACTGAAGCGCTGACACAAAATAAATAAAAAGTAACATTTACTTACGTTGAAAAGCGAATGTAGTTTCACATAAATAAAGAAAAAGAAATCGAAAATAAGCCAGCCAGTTATTTCGGTACGCTTGTTTATCTAGTCATAAGGGCCATTCACATGCCAGCATGCCGCGCGCCTACTGAATGGACTGCTTGGAAGTGAATGCCAACACAACAGCGACGGAGGGGTGGCTCGCACCTAACGAGGTCAGTGGGAGACACATCGAACACTAATGTCGGACACGGTTTGCTTCAGATCTTTGTTTTGTGTTTATAGCGTTTAGGAGTGCAAGAATCAGCTGATAGTGCGTGAGTCACCCGAAGAATTTGGCGCGGAACGAGCTTCACCAGTGTTGTGTAAATAACTTTGTGAGTACATATCCGTCTATACGTCTTCTTCGCTACAATGCGAATTCCGCAAAATGGTTACCTAAAATATTTAAACATAAATAAATCCTATCTCCCGATTTAACATAAAGCATGAGAATGAAAAAAATAAACACGTTATAAATGTTGACAGTAAGCACGCACGTATTGTTTGTGTATGTTTGTGTGCGCTGTGCGAGGCACGTGTCCGCCCGAGTTCTGTGCGCACTGCTCACACGCCGCGCAGATCGACACCAGACAGCTCGCCAGAGAATACGTCACCGGTTCAATTCTCGCGTCGAGCCGTTGTACAAGTTCTCATTTTTCGAACAGCTAGATTGATTTGTGACATTAACAAAAATTATGCACTTTACGAAAATATATAAAAACAATAAATATAAACAAGACAAACTCAAAAATATCTAAAAGAAAATAAATAACATTTTTTATTTCAATTATTTTTTACATCGCTTAATAACTAAAAATATTTACACAAAAAAAAATTATTTAAAAACAGTGCACTCGTTTGTCCCTTACGCGGTAATATCACGGATATCGTCTCTGGCGATTACTGAAGTTCTCATAATACAAATAATAACAACAACACTGTCATACAGTCATTGATCACTGCAAATCTCGTCCTTTTCATCGTCCTTCCCACCTGAAATTACCGAAAATCAACATAAAAGAAACAAAATAAAAGTGAAAAAAAAAACCAAAGCATGCTGTCAAAACAAATTGAAAATCTACGCATGCTGTGAAAAAAAAATCTTTATAAAGGGACTATCACAATTGAACATAGAAATCGGTCGATAGTTAACACTTTATTACAGCTGTCAACATTCGCAACGTGTTGCAGGGCACAAGAATGTTGGGAACAGTAACAACAGTGAGCGGCGATGAGGAAACGTGGACAACTTACTAAGATAGGGCTCGCCCATAGTGCCAGGCAGGTACGGGCAGCTGGTGACGTGGTTGAAGTTCTGGGACTGCATCTCCTCCTGGTCGGTCTCGCGATGGTAGAAGTAGTTGAAGTTCGACACGATGACGGGCACTGGCAGCGCAATGGTGAGCACACCGGCGATGGCGCACAGGGAACCGACAATCTTTCCCCACACTCCAACCGGCCTACACCACAAAAACGTTTTATTAAAACACAGAACCGCACGCTGTTCTCATCCAGCTAATAAAATAAAAACAAACTAATGATTGAACTAAGGAATATTTTGTTAATAAACAACGCGGTTGATGATGTTCATGCGTTAATATGCTGAATACATACCGTTGTAGATCAACCGAACAAGAAAGTAGAAATAAACAAAACTTTGGGATTCTACTTAAAATGTGAAAGTATTATAAAAATGTGAAGTATGGTGGATAGTAATTTTAAATTGTCAAGACCAGTCGCTCGGCAACATTAAGGGCGCAGGCAATACAATGTCATCCATCCTCACACATACTCGCCAGCATGTCACAGCGGCGCTGTAACATCAGTATGTTATTGCAATGCAGTTTGATTAACGCCAGCAGGTAAGTTCTAATGATAAACTGATTCGTCGTATTCGAGAACGTATAAAGGTATATAATATTTGATTCTCAGCTAAATGCCGCCAAGAACTAAACACATCCCCTCCCACATCTCTAGTCAACGATCATGTCTATCAAAGGACATCAAGGCTCAAAAAAAATGTCAACGAAAAAATAAACAAAACCTAAGCAGACAACTATAATAAAACATCGACTACGAATAAATTGTTTCCAAACCTACACAACGACTTCACAGACATGCACTCGTACGTTTTACGGCTAAATATAAATACACATACTTCTCTATCGAAAATGGTGTGTGAAAGCTAATGATTGGAAGCCAATGATATAAACAAGCAATGAATCATTCTGAACATCAATTTTGCATAGTAGCATTCATGTGTAAAATTTACCATCGGAGACAGGTTTGCAGGGCATTCCAACAACTAGACAGAGAGAGATAGTGACGATGAACTATGATAGTTGGAACACGGGTGCAGAAGCAATGCTATAGAGTTCTACTGCACACTATGAAGAAGGAGTACACGACGCGATGTCAACGTGTGCTCTGAGATGGATCACCATTTTCGATATATATTTACGTTGGTAACATTCGTATAGCCACAACACCGACACAAGACACATCGGACGGTCACATCTAGCGAAAGCGACACAGAGGAGTAACATTCGACAGTGGAAAAGTTCCGGTACACAACGAGCCACTTCAAGTGCCGTTCGTGCGCAGCGGTGCCGCGGACATCGCCACACTTGAAGTGTACAACTAAAGCTGTTCTCTCTCATAATCATAGAATACGCTTTGGGAGGGGCGATAGTCACACGGACGACGGGGCTGTGGTACACAAGCACCCTATGTGAACATGTCTTGTCAATGAAAAATTTTACAACTGAGCTTCCATGTAAAATTGTAAAGGTTCAGGACAGAAATGATGACACAAACATTTTATAAAAAATAAAAGAAACAAGACAATAAGAAACGTTCTCGAACGTGCAAGAGTCTCATTATAACGGTGAATAAAACGTGTAATCGGTTAAGTTCTAAGCGAACCGACGATCAAATCAAACTGAAGCATAGTTACATGATGTGGCGAAAGAATATCACAATAGTGTTAAGTATACCAATGTAAGGGTTGGGGGTAAAATGAAATGACGAGAAGGCAAAGATGAAACTTAGGGTGAAGTCGCTGTATCATACGTCATGTCTCCGTATCCTACGGTCGTCATTGTCACGACCGCCCACCAAAACGCATCTGGTATGGATTTGAAGAAGCTGTTCTCACTTCCCGCCTCAGCGAAGTACACCGCGGATGAAAACAGCACCACACCTTGAAGAACAAGCACACACCAACGGAGAATACAGTGCGACATACAGTGGTGGGGATGACTTGCGAGCGGCGGGGCGGGAAGGCGGGGCGGGGTGGCGGCGCGACACAGGTTACCTCATATCTCCATAGCCGACTGTGGTCATCGTAATTACTGCCCACCAGAAGGCATCAGGAATGCTATCGAAATTAGTATCGTGGCAGTCTTTGTCAGCAAAAAAGACAGCACTGGAAAAAACCACGACACCTGCGAACGCAAAATAACATGTGAACGCACCGTCATGATGTGGCCGCGCTAGAGTTGAGGAGTTACTTTAGGAATAAATAAATTGATTATGTATATGATATAGGATTGGAAACGACTTTACTGAATGAATGGATATGGAATTGAAGTAACCGGCACCGCGCTCGCCGCTCTCGCCGCCCGACCGGGCCCGACTGCTGCCTCACAACATTCATCCCAAGATCTTCTCTCCGTATCACAAATACTCCTTGAGGACGCGCTTTGCATTACTAGGTCAAGTATATGCATATTAGATCAGCTGCACTATATGGACTTTAATGTTATAAATTATAATACGTACTTGTTGACTCGATTATTCAAATTTTCTGGCCTATAATGTTTATAATTAAAATTATTCAAGTATAGTATATACTAAAAAGTTTAAAAACGCGTTTAGGGCGTGTATAAAAATCAGATGCAACGTTACACTTACCAATGAACAAGAAAAATATCAATAAGCCAAGTTCCCTCATCGAAGCCTTCAACGTTCGTCCCAGAATCTGTAAGCCTTTAGAGTGTCGTGATAGTTTGAAGATACGGAATACGCGCACCAGTCGGATGACCCGCAGAATAGCCAGACTCATAGCTTGGTTGGTCGACTTGTCTTGCGGAGACACGGGTGCACGTGGCAAGTTCAGAGTGTCCTCCTCTTCAGCTACGACTGTGGCCAATGTGATGAAGTACGGGATGATGGCGATGATGTCAATGATGTTCATCACATCCCGGAAGAAGTTGAACTTGTTCGGACACGCCAGAAAGCGAACTATCAGCTCGAATGTAAACCATATTATACAGAGGGTCTCGATCAAGAAGAACGGGTCGGTGATGTCGGGGACTTCGTCTTCTTCGATCTTAGTGCCGTTGGTGGTGGTGTTAAAGACCTTGTAGTGCTTGAATTCCGGGAGGGTTTCCAGGCAGAAGATTACGATGGACAGCAAGATGACAAATACTGAGATGATAGCCACGACGCGTGCGGCCTGGGAGCTTTCTGGGTATTCGAAGAGCAGCCAGATTTTGCGTTGGCGCTCGTTAGAAGGAAGGGGTTTTTCTTCCTCCTTGATGAAGCCCTCATCCTCACTGAAAGTATTTGAACAGATTACAATATATAGCTACAGCACGTAGACGTGTCGAGATGCTTGTCAATATGTGCTTGAAACTTACCGGAATTTGTTGGTGGCCTGTTCCCCGAGCTCGTAGAACTTAATCTCCTCGGAGAAGACATCTAGGGGTACGTTTACTGGGCGCCGCAGGCGGCCGCCGCTTTGGTAGTAATACAGGATTGCGTCGAAAGAGGGGCGGTTCCGGTCGAAAAAATATTCGTTCCTGTTGGCAAATGACACCAGTATCAGAAAATGAGCTGAGTCTACCTAGCGACTCTTATTTCGAAACATTCTACAGTTGCTTTGCCTTAACTGTACATGTTACTAACCTCAACGGATCGAAGTAGCGTATTCTTCGGGCTGGGTCCCCCAGAAGGGTTTCCGGAAATTGGTTGAGTGTACGTAGTTGGGTCTCGAACTTCAGGCCGCTTACCTACGAACAAAGAAAACAAAAAATCAATAAAAAGTTGCAATAATAATGTGTATTGAAACGTAAAATACATATAATAAAGTTTAATCATTTGAGGATCCCTACTGCGTACTGTGTATGGAATAACCTTGACACACAATTAGCGGACTATGATCTTATAGCTTAAATCCCTAATAGTAGGGGAGGGACGGATGCTAAATTTGCAGTTACTAAACCGTCATGGGTACCTATTGGATAATGTCTATGACAAGTTTGCGATTTAGTGGGGGAGAGAGCGTGTAAGAATTTTGAAAAATATAATAGAAACTTCACATCGAAATATTCAAGTGCGATTGGTTTTTTTTTTTATGGTAATAATATCAGGATTACGAAAAACCTATAATCTGACGATTTTCAAGGGTGTGATGTAGCTAAAACCATCGATAAGTGTAAAATTTTCAACGTTCTTAGCAAAATTATCATAGAAAACTGTAGTAAAAACAATTGTGCTTATCAACAAAATATTAACAGGAACCTTACAACCTTAGGTACATTGTGACTCGCTTATTTGCTTATGCCACGCTCAAATTGTCAGATTACTGAAATATACATTTTTCTGCATGTTAATTAACTTTGTCTAAATCTGAAAAATACTAATAAGACGGGCTGCCCTCAACGGACCCCACCATATTAAGGGTTCATATGAGGTAGTGGTTTCTCCCCATATTATTTTCTAACTCGCTCGAGTTGCCCGCAAAATCCCCATCTCACCGCCCCCACTATAATCATCGTTTCTCGCATTGCCATGCAGTGATCACGCGCCCGAAATCTACTCTCTACTAAAACACTATTTAACTTAATATATATATATATATATATATATTGTTTATATATATATATATATATATATAATTAAACACCAGTAAAAAAAAGAAATGAAAAAAAAAGAGTTCCATTGAAAAAAATGGACGAAAAAAAAATATATATACATATATATAAAAAAAAACTATTATAATTATTTTTGTGCTACTACTAATTACGAAAACGAGAAAAATAATATTGTTAAATTTAAAATTGGTGATTTGTGATTTGTAAAACTCCTTCAGTAAATAAAGGCTATTTTTTATTTTTATTTATTTTATTATTTAACACAAAATTGCCGACGCTGATTTAATGCCAAGCGAGGCAAAAAATCCACATTATTTTTTTTTTATACTTGATCGGTGATATTATGTTTGATTTTTTATTATTAGTATTTTTTGAGCAAGATTATATAAAAATCTTCTAACATGGGTTAGAACCTCCTCAGATGTTGGTCGGCTCTGGGCTAATAAGCCATTGGCCGTCACGACTATGACTGTTTTGCCCACTTTCCACATGTCGACTACCTCGCGAGCCAAGTCAAGATATTTAGTTTGTTTATCTTTCTCACCTTTCACGAGATTCTCGTAAGGGGGTACCGCTATATCAACAATCATTATGCTTACCACTATATCAGGCCTATTGGCAACAATAGTCCTGTAAGTGATGATAGAAAACAATGTGGTATATTGCCACTGTCGAGAACTGGGTCTGGGTCCTTCTGATTCCTTATGATTGTGTTTAAGAACAAGTTGCTGGTGGAGAATCTTGGCTACGAAGTTGTGTCTATGCAAATAGTCTTCGTTAGCTAGATGAGAAAATCCAGAAATAATGTGTCGTATTGATTTTCCGGGTCGGAGGCATCGTCCATATTACACAGAGAAAAGGGAAAGGGAAATTCAAGGGGATTCCCGGAAGATGTCGTCGAAGCACAGCCAAGATAGGGACGCTAATAAACCTACATCGGACTCATGTAGGGCCCGGTAAAAGCGCCCGAGGAGCTTCTTGCTCTACCATACTTCTTTGTGGTCATTAGTATATTAGGTTTGCGCCAGTTCTCGTTGGCCAAACAGAACGAGTGAAGGCACACACACACATACATACATAATATTGTACATGTATGTAGTTAAAATAAACAACCTATATGTTCAATAAAATATATGGCCATATATTTAATATTTGTGTAGATAACATTTCCACAACTTTTAACATTTTTTTTATTATTCACTAGCTTTGCCCGCGGTTTTACCCGCGTACACAAAATATAGCCTATAGATGTCTCTCAAGAATAAAGCAGCTTTATAACGGTCCAATCCGACCAGTACTTTAAAAGATTATCTACACAGACCAAAAAAAAAAAAAAACTTTACCTCTTTATTATATTAGTGTAGTCTACTCTCGCTTGGCCACTGAAGCACGCTTATCTAGAAGTAACCTTTTAACTCTTGGCTTAAAGTAAAGTTTTCCAGGTTGTACCTATCAAGAGACAAGACAGACGGGAATTCCACTCCTTAGCTGTACGCACAATGAATGTGTGTCAAGTACTAAAACTACTTTATAAAACATTCAGGACTCAATGGAAATTCATTAAATAATTCTGATGATGATGATGATTTGATACTACAACTCAAATAAAATAGTGAAGAAAAAATCTAGTCAAGGGTCAGTGTGTGAGCTGCCAGTCATATTGGTTGATTAAAGAAAACGTTGATGGGATGTAAACATCGCGCTCAACATGTCAAAACCCTTAAAATTCCCACAGTGTGTTCAAACACTCGATCTTATGTAACGGCAGGAGCGTCCACTCTATAACTGTAACACCCTTGAACTTATTATTTGCGTCTACCACGTGGAGCGAGCTTCCAAAGTCGCTCACACTATTTGATGAACCACATTCGGTAGAGCGACAGATAAACGACTCACCTACTTCATAATTCAGATAATTTACTGCACTAAACATTTATTAATGTGTAACTAGCTCGCATTTATCATTACTCTTGTTATTAACACTTTAGGTTCAAGAGCATATTAAATTGTGAAGGAATTTAAACACATTTTGAGCTAGACGTGGCTCGGTGTGGTGCACGTGTAACGGTCAGGCGTTTGCGTGACACTGAACGTGTCACGTTCAGACTCCTTTAGCTCGGATAAATTCGTTTCAGAAGCAATGTCAGTATATCCGAATGCCAAGGCCAATAATGTTTGAGTAAGGATGCGTCCTTGTTTGGCTTCTGAGATACTGACTAAATTAACGTCCCATTTGAAAGCATGTTGATATCCCATGCTTTAATAATTCTCATAATCATATTCCGCTACGCGTGTTGACAGGTACGAAAAAAATGCCGGTGACCTTACAGTTTGCCTACACAATGAATTAAACGAATTAACTTCGTCACGGTAACACGTTGACGGCAAACAGCGTCAGGCTTACACACACACAGTACAGTATTTTCGGCGCAGACAAAACCGACTAACTCAAGCTTTGAGTATGGTAGATAGCTCAGTAAATAGGTTCATTAGAGATCATAGTGCAGCAGAATCAATATTAAGAGCGTCCTTCTCGATGTATGTTTTCATACAACCGCTCTTACGTGATTAGGATGATATTACAAATATTTCTCCAAATATTTAGAATTTACAGATATCTAGTGGATCTAGGCTTCTACGGAAATCAAATTATGAATTTGTGTAAAACCAACCCAGTAGATACCTCTGAAAACCTGCGAGAACTGCGCTATACGTGAACTTTGGCCCTCCATCATGTACTCATATATTATTATCTACAAATATAAAAAAAATACTTCCATAGAAGCCTTGCACATTTAATCGAGATTCTGAACGACACAATATTTTTTAAAACACTTAAAGTTTAAAAAAAAATCACGTATTTCCTAGAACAAGTAGTACTTTTCATACCATTTCTACGTAAAATTATTACAAAAAATATTTTTAATATGGTCGGCAAATTCTACCAACCCAACAAGTTTTTAGTGGGTAATATGTTAGTAACGTTAAAGTGGTTTGAACCGGTCAAAACATCTTTGGACCTCGCAGTTAAATGTAGTTAGTAAGTATTTGAATAATTAACAGTTTTGACTGTAACAAATATTTTCTTTTTCAGATAGATAGTTAGTGAAAAATTTGACAGCTAAATCAAGAACCCGTCTACTATACGTGTTCTTGATTTGGGACTCTCAGGCTCCTGGAGGCAAGATCTTCAGCTGGGCTGGAAGAATCTGGATGTGACTTGTCGAGAATTGAAATGCGTACCGTGATCACCAGACTGCTGTAGCCTGATGAAATAAGCGACAGAAACAGAGAGCGAAAAAATTATGATCACCGGTTTGTGTTTTCGGTACAAGGTTCCGTCAAGCATTTGATTAAATTTTATTTTAAGCAAGTTTAATTACTACGTGTATAGATAAAGTGTATTAGTATCAGTTGCAGTATGTTTAGAACGCATTATTGTTGGTTTGTTGGTTAAAGTGTTGTATATAACTTTTTAGAGTCAGCGTATAAGTGCCAATTAATAGCACGTTATTTGATTATATACCTACATTCCTAAGTAATTGTTTGCCCCAAATAAATGGTCAGAGTGTAATGGAAAGTAGATCACAGATGTTCAATATTGGTAGCAAATCAAGGTTTCTGAAGTATGATTTTGTGTCTACAAATAGTTGCTGCCAATCCGCCGAGTATAATATAATCCCTTGGTTGCACCGCGCCCACGGGGAGATGAAGTGGCTTGTTTGCGGTCTGAGACCACCGATAACATTTTGTTATTTAAACTATTTATACCTATACTTGTATTTAGGCGTGACAGCGACGGAATAAAACAATTTATATTTACGGAAAACTGAAAGAAGTCTTGCGAAAATTTGACACACACTTATTTCATTTTCTAGTCTGACTGAAAGGTTTTGATTGGATTTCTGAGAAATATAATTATCTAGTTATATTAATACTAGACAGTTTAAATATTTTGGTAGCTCTTTTGGTAATTCAGTAAACAGTTGCACCATACACCTCTGCCCATCCCTCTGTAAAATAAAAGCGTGAAGTTGTTTGTGTTGTCTATTTTGAAGCGAGAATATCCGAGAGCATGTACGTTGAATTAAGTAGAAGGTGAGAGCACTCTCAAGGCATTTGACCGGTTCTCGGAAGCCGATGGAGGGGCAACAGGTGTTACAAATATTGGAATATTTTATAGACTTCTACCTTCACTACCATGTTTGTGTCAAGGTTTCAACATTTCAGCGTAAATATTCACGATATATGAACACGAATCGTTAGAATATTTGAGTAATCACCACGCGTGATAGACAGGTGGCTGATCGAATTCATAGCTGTTATTGGAGAAAGTTGAGCAAAAGAGGCCCTTTAGTTTGTGTTATATATTTCATGAATGACACTCGCGAGACGTCGAAGGAACACACCGTGAGAAAACCAGCATGCGTTGTCAAGCAAGACGTGAGTAATGTGAGACATCTGTGAATGCAAACAAGCAGATGTAACGGTGTATAGATTCGGCTGAAACTTAGGGGGTTTGTTGTGGGTTACAGAAGACAGGCGGGCTGTGTGCCATCACTAAGAACTTTACAGGCTGCGTACTGAGGGGTCTTTTTAATCGTCCACTTCTCCCATTGAATACGAATATTATGTAACTTTTTCACACCGTTGAGTGATCATCCTTACATATTATAAAACGAAGTCTCCCACGTCATCTGTCTGTCTGTATGAATGCAAAAAAATATAAAATATTGAACGAATTATTATGCAGTTTTCACGAACAGACAGAGTTATACACGCATATTTTAATAGAGAAAAAAACCGAAAATTTCCAATATTTCTAACACTAGGGCGAAGCGCGGGCAGGTTGCTGGTGAATTGATTGCTATGAATTGTACCAGGACAACGCTGCAAGAACGTAGCAATCACAAGTACTTACCAACTATTGGGCAAAACGTTACAGTTAGGTATATAGGTGTCAGCTAGACACGATAAAATAAGGCATAACTAGTATATAATATTGTTCAGACAAGATTTCCTTAGTTCCCGGCGTGAAAAGTACATCATACGTAAAGCGTTGACCAGATGCCCGCGAGCTTGCTCCCTTCTAGTGCTCAGGGACACGTGAAGTGGACGCTCCGTAATGGTCTTGTTAGCGATAAAAATAAACTTAATGGCAACGTCCTAGTAATGATAGTTTTATTCCTATGTTTATATTTGTTTTTTAATACGGTACGCAAATAAAACGTAATAAAGTAATAAATAATGTATGAATGTATTTTTTATGTGTATCCGAACACAAAACATAAACGGAGTCGTGTTGTGGAGGGAAGTTGTGGTCGGTGTCGCACCTGCACATGTGCTGGGCTGTGCGACGATAGTAAACTGCGGTAAGATGCCCCAGTTCTCAGAATACTATGGTGTGTTAGCGGACTGTTCGAACACTGCTCGTAATATCTACGCACATTGATCATTTCAGTTTTTAGATCGAAGTCTGTTTAACAGTCCATATAGTATAGACGTCACGGCTCAAACGCTTTATTTTTAATGTGTACATAAATAAAGCGTGAGAACCCTATTCCGGTTCAAAGCGGTGCAGCCGGCGGCGAGGCGCGAGAGTGGCGGCGCACGCGGCGCGCGCGGCGCATGGACGCGCGATCGATGCGCGAATTAATCAAATCAATATTTACAAGCAAAAGCGAGTACATTCACTTTTCGCGGTCGCAAAGTTTCACACAATATTTCTTTCGGTGCGGATGTACCTCCGCGGCTGGCAATGGGCGTATCCAAAAATACATTTTATTGTGTGTTCCCCAAGGGCGGAGCGAGTTGTACGTCGTACTGCAGCGAGCTTTTATGAAGAGATTTTAATTAATTTTCCGTTATAAACGCTAACCGCGAATGGTTCCATGTTTTAAGGTCGGGTTTCTTTTTATAAGCCGCGGGAGACGCGCGGTGGCGATGAGCCGGGACGCGCGCGCCCTTCAGCCGAACGAGTTCATCACACACTATCGTCTACCGTCACGCTTCTATAGTGATCTTGTCAACACATATCATCTGTTATATTCAACGAAAATTAATTAAACTTTGCTCCGCCCCATATAACTAACATTAACAACGCTGTGACTAATTACACAGTTACAGTTTTATTACATCGAAACTCAATTCACATATTCTCGGAACGCCAATTACTATTTTAAAATAGCATTCATTTATAACTATCGTCATCTCAGTTGTATTCACTGAACCATTTGCGCCTCTACAATTTTGCAACAGAGTGCACTAGGCGGAAATTGGAATGTAAACCTAAAGGCAATAAGTCACGGACTGAAAATTTTCTATAAACGTTAGTGCGGCATTACTCCCACGCGCCGGTGACGTGCTACACTTACATCGGCGATTTGTCAAAACCGTGTAATGTGACTGCCCCGCGTTTACTCTTATAGCCTGCCGTGCACCGCTAATTAAAGGATGAGGCATCTGTATCCGAACTAACTAAATGAAAACAGATCTCTCATTCATCACCTATTGCATTCCGTCTTCGTTGAATTTGTCCCGCAACACTCAAAGTCAACATAGCACTTGGCACATTGATACAGTAACACAAAAAGCGAAAGTCACAATTATTATTGCCGATTGCATAATGCTAACGCTTATTTAGATTTTGACGTAATACAGGAATTGTTAAATGTTAACTGCCCATTCGGTGCTGACGAAACTGCAGGCGTTGAGTGCCTTTTGCTTTGAAGGAGTTTCACAAAGTTCAAAGCGATATTTACTAACAAGGCAGTGAAATCGTGATATATCAACAGGTAGGCATAATTACGAGTCGTTGACCAATGGCCTGTGAGAAAATTTGTGTGGATTGACACGCGAGCGAGCTTTGCGTAGCGAAGAAAATCGATAGCAGGTGAAGCGAGTCGCCGATCGGTACGGCCAAAAACATAAACAACACCAGACGTGACATTGTTTTAATTTATTTGGAGTTGCTGTGGATATTCTGCATGCAAACTGTTACAATTGATATTAATCGCCATCAAAACTCACCCCAAACTTGAACTGTCTCAACAGAAACCGACAACAGAGTTGTACTAAACGCGTCATACCATTAGTCAGCTGTGATAATCCTCAAGTAAAACGTGCTGTTAAAAATAGTTGTTTCGATTAAATACCAGTCGTAACCCTGACACATTGTAAACCATTCAATCGAGGCTCGTTCGAAGATTAATGGATCTAACATTATCGGAGGAAACAATTAACTGCAATGTGTAACGTGGTTTAATCCCGTTTTCTTTACAAAACTTGCTGTTCAGATAACCCTAACACATTTAACGTATGTTGTCGAGTAAGAAATGAATAAAACATTTGTTAAGTTTGACTTTATAGTTCGTAGTTCAGCTTAGGTGCACCTTTAATAGCTCCACAGCGGTTAAGCTGTCAAAAACGCCGGGCATCATGGTCTGCCTGCTGCAGGAGCGCAGGCCGCATAGCATGGCATGCCAGCATCAACTATGTTATTCGTTGAGCTCTTATTAAAGGCTTGGAACGTGACGTTGCGAAGAGACCAGATGATATGAAGTTGGTGCCGTGAAAGGTAGGTAAGCCTCTCATGCGGGGCGCAACTTTTGTCGATACTCTTGTACCATCTCATGTCTCAAGTATGGAAGCTGCCGCTGAAGCTACTGAAGCCCTCAAGCGGCGCAAATGTACCTTATTGGTTGCTGTAGTTTTGAGCTGTTTCTTAAAAGGTTCAGAGTGTGCAAACTTTCGATCCCGATGTTTATTTGAAAGACGTAGGTAAGTGATATTCAAAACCTGAGTCAGTAAAGCTAATGCTTCTAGACGTCTTGATCGGCTCGATCAAAACACGATACATTAAAATGCTACTAAAAATAAGATTTCAATGTATGTGCAGTGAAGAAAATATTACATTCTTCTTAGCGTGTCGATGGCAAACCTTATTAAATTCCAAGCCTGGCCCAGTATTTGGCCACGGCAATGCCGTCCACTGATGCTGTCATTAGATCCCTATGTGAACAGGTTACAGGGCACGTTATGCAGGATGGAAGGTGGGACGTGGTCTGTGGAGAGACGCCACACAAACATTGAAGGTCGGTTCTGTCTAGGAACCCATCTGTGGAGATCAACTTTGCTGCGCTCAGCCTGGGTGCGGAGTCTGTTTCGAGTTTTTCGCGACGGTTCGATAAAATCTTCTGGAGGTTTAAACTTGTCCCGCCAGAGGCCGAATATTACATTGAACCAAATCAGTCTAGAAGGAGAGCCGCGTGTCACCGAAGACTTATAAAATCCGTCAACATCGTATAGAACGCAATGCCCATACAAGGTGCAGTCAACATGTTTGACAGAGCATGTAGTGGAGGAGGACAGTTTTAAAGAGTTAAAATATAATCAGAACAGATAAAAAAGCGAACTTAGTATTCGGTAAACCGGAAAAATAAACAAGTTCGAAAAACGATGTTTTTTCAACGATGGGTGTAAAATTAACAAATTATTTATTTATTGGCCCATCTATAATTGTTATACTTTACAACCTAATGATACAGTCTATTACAGAAAATAAGTGTACAATATTATGCGATAGACAGTGTGAAACTATTACCTACAATTATACTACAAATATAAAATGTAATACTTACTCGCAGCTCGCGGTGCTTCTAAAATACGAAATAGGAATCCGATCGCGTGTTGAGTACCTACGATTTTATAATTGTTATCAAAAAACCCAAACACCGACGTCAGTGTGAGAGTCAATCGACGTACCATCTATACAGGGTTATTTATTGTACAACACTAACAACCTGCAGGACTGTACTACTAACATCATTAACAACAACTTTTGTTCTATGACTTTTTACGAAACATAATACATTTACAAAAAAAAAACCTTCAAGATTGCGTTGTTTTATCTAACGCATTTCAACTCTGCATTTTGCCGTATTTACTAACGCCTCCCACGCACTGTTCCCGTAGTAGGGCTTTAGAAACATTGTCATTACACCTAGCAAGCATTTGCACCATTTCCGTGTACTCGACATTAGCATCATGTAAAGATAATTACGTCCACACTGCCGAATTTCACAACAAAAACACGTAAGACGCGACGCGAGTGCAAGGCAACCGACCGACTAGTGAGGGCTGCCCGTAAATAGAACAAGTTTATGTTCAGCTACATTCCGCTATTGTACTATTGCTTACTTCGCATAGACTTCGTAATATTTAGAACGTTCAGTTTAAATATTTTTATTTTTGTATGAAATTCTGATAAACTAAAATATAACAAATTTTAAAAGTCACAGAACAAAAGTAGTTGTTTATGATGTTACTAACATGAGAGGTTGCTAGTGTTTTAAAAATAACCCGGTATATGTTAAAGATCTATTCCGTTATGAAAACATTTACTCTAAAACAAGTCATTATCTTGCACTTGCAACATAACTTTTTGTTCCAAACTCCTCTGATAAAAACCCTATCGGTGACAGAACATCACTTTGTCTCGTCACCCTAACTCTGAAGCCAGTCCCCACAAATGCCGCCTCCACAGTGCTTCGCTCTGCACTCCATGCCCACGTCGTTAAACGTATGTTTGGTGCTTTCCGCGGCCAGTAAACACGTTAGCGTTGATAGCTACCTGAGTGCCGCTGAACGCTACATTTCATCGTTCTTAATTATTTATTTATTTGAACAACAATTCACGATCACTGTTCGGACGCAGCTCGTTATCTCCAAGTTCCACAGATTGTGCCAGCTTTTGATTTCGTCTTTATTTGGAGTTAGAGTCCCTTGTTATTGTAAGGCCAATGGCCAAACAATGTTTTTGCAATTTTCTTGTCCTATGTTTTGATTAAGACTCCATTATTTTAAGCTTTTCATACACCTTCACTTTTGAAACGAGCTTGTGAAATCAGAAATCCTATTCGTAAACTAACATTTAACGAAGACTGTTCTTGCATGCTTTAAAAGTTCCCAGCCGTCTAACTCTTTCAATGAGCGGCCATCCTGACGATGCACTATGCTAAGAAACTACCCTCATTAAAAAGTCCTGTTAACTTCCGAAGGTTTCAAGAAAACCACACCCTACAGGTACCATTTACTGTGTCCCTGGTAAAAGTTATCAAAGATTTCTCATTAAAACTATCTCTCCGACCAGGTTTTAATAACATCATTTCCGAGAACGCAATGCGCACACAACTACAGTATTACCCGACAACCCAAACTACGAATAAAAACATCTTTTAAAAACTTTGAAGAATGAAAACATCCATGTTTATGAAATTAACCGTTTATATGTCGAGGCTGAGCAGCAGCTAATTAAGCGGCGCTCACAAAGGACCTTTGTACCTACAGTCACTCTCCGGGCCGGGCCGACGTCAGCTATCCTTTTGTATAAAAGAAAAATATCCGAATGGGAAACGCAAACTAAGTGCATTTCCACGCGAAGGTCGGCCGTGCGCTTCATATTGCAAGCTAAATGTCAAGGGTGAGTCCTGGCGGAGCCGGAGCGAGGGGAAATATTGTGGAATAAAATTCAGACCGGGCTCAGCGCTGAGAAATCTTATGCCGCTCAAAATGACAACCTTTTGTGCGTTTCACTCTTGTGTGTATTAAATTGAAACCGGCTCCCAGAGTGAGCGCAAGATGCAACTTTTTCTCGTATAGTATGTACTTAATTAAATACGTGGCCATTTGAAGGTTTACGTGATCTTGATTTACGTCACTTGCAATCGATACGTGATACAACACGTTAATAAAATATAAGCTCTAGTGCAGCGTAGATGTTTACAATAAAATCAGCTATTCATAGAAAATCGTTAGAGTCCAATACGCCTCCATTTGAAACACTTCCAATTTACTAAAGTTTTTAAGTTGATTACAATTGAGGTTTCACTTACAATAAAATTGAGAGGCTCAAACAATGATAGTTTTGAAGTCTGTAATTTTCTGCAAGTATACATGATTTATATATAATGAAGATATAGTTTACGGCAGAATGCAATAGAGAGTAGATGAGACATAGATGCTCCTTTGAGGTACTATGCTCTAAAAAGTTCGTTAAAATGACAGTTAGCATCAAAACCATAAGAATAAGTCTTAATGTGGGTGGAGTAGGGAGCATATTTGCCGGTCAGAGGGCCCTTACTTATCCGAGGTCATCGCGTACCTCGGTTTAATTTTGCTCCATTTCATCAAGACTGGAATGATGATGTCTGGAAAAATGTTCTATTTACTGACGATCTCGTTATTGAAGGTGTATACTGTATATCCAGGTGAAGGAAGGGTCAAAGTGTGGAGACGACCCAGATACAGATACTACTAATGTAACATTGTGGCCAGCCCTGCGAGTGGGCTGGCATGGCAGTGGGAATTTTAACTCATAGAACATATCTGGGATGAAGTTAGTAAGTAACTGAAACAAAGCCATCTTGTGCTCGCTAAACTAGGGAACTCACAAGTGCCTTGGTAGAATAATGTAATCTAACATCACATTATTTTTTTTAAACTGTTAATGTTTATTTACGCGAATAGTTTACATTTAAAAAATACTTTGTAACTATAATTACAGCAAAATAATAATAATAAATGAAATAAAGAAATATTTAAAAATGTTCATAATGAATATGTATATAAAATAAATAAATGGATTAATAATAAAAGCCCTATACTTATTACAACTAACTAAAAACAGACAAAAATATGTCACAAAGTTTTATTGATGATTATTTAAAAATAGTATGCCCAGACTGGTGCATAGCAAGAAGAGGTACCCCAAGTACTGAGTATGTCACAGATTAGTGTAAAAAAAAGGTTTAAACAACATTCAACATGAGAAAAAAGATGTTTGCCTTTAATTGTTTTTTTTTTTGCACAGGCGTTAAGGTTATTTTTTTACTAAGTCCCTTTTATGTGTTGCTTTAAAATGCCTATGACTGTATTTAATTATTAAACAGAACAGAAGGAAATTCCCAGTACATGTAATATAGGATTGAATATTTTTTTAAGTATTGATGAATTTTTGTAAGCGGATTTTCCTTCTACGTTTCAAGTTCTGTAGAAAAGCACTTCTTCCGAGTGGATATTGAATACGATGGAATTCTTAATACTTCTCATATTCCCTGTACTTACTTTTGTGGAGCTGCTACCGACGACAGCTTCTAAAACTTCAAACACGAGATAATGAGCTTCACAATATTTTGCTCAACGTATCTATGTACCTATTTACCTACATATACGATTAAAAATCAATTGCCGAATGTATATAAGCGTATCATTTCAGCAGGAGCTGCCTTTATTTCACTAAATCTTTGTTTTGTTCTGTACGAAATTGTCAGAAAAATTGTTCATATGAAAGCAAATTTAAAAAAAATAATGAAATAAAAAACTATTGCACCCGTGCTAGGTCGGGTAGCTAGTATCAATATAAATATTACACATGATACTAAGAAAAAATGTGGACAAAGTGCTAAATATAAGTTGTTCATAGTACAGTGAATCAGAAGATCCAGTGGAGCGTGAACAACTTGTACTACATTATTTTTAGTTTATGCGAAACCTGAATACAGTTTGTTCAGAATCAATAACTAAATGGAGTCTAATAGTTTTTACGCCATGTTATATTTTTTCCCAAAAATATTTAAAAAGGTCATAAGTTAGATACCACTGACATTAATTAAGTACAACACCGGTCACTGCAGATCATAACGGGCATTAAGCGCCAGCAAACAGCTCGGTGCAAGTGCTGAACAACCCCTCAGTCGCCTGGACGGCCCGGTGACTATTTATTTTTGCTGAAATATCAAGTTTATAACTTTGTGATTTTTCATGATACTCGTACAGTTATGAAATTTTATACATACATTCTTTACATAAAAGCACTAGACACGTGTTTTAGGTTTCGTACACACTAAAACTAAGGCTGTATACTAACTATGCCAACCGGTTTTGTCTTTTTTGCGTTGTATTGAACGCAAAAAAATACTTATTTAGAGCATTGTTTAAAAATTTAAACTTCACACTTGTTTATTTAATGTAAATAAATAAGGAAGAACACGTATAAATACGTCAGGAACGAAAGTGAAGACGCTTTCAGTCAGGCAGTCATAGGTAACTTTCGCATCATTTGCAGTGTTAGCCTGAAAGTAAAAGTATTATGTCTGAAATCAGAGTTCAACAATGGCCAAAGCCTCCATTCTTCTGGAGCATTTTGGCCGTATGTGTAGGAGTATGTGTGCGTTGTACACCGTGTGTGCGCGCGGTATTTATAGAGTGATGCCGTTGAATTATGTTGTACGATTATTAATATCATGAAATCGTTAAGTAGGCTATATTTTGGTACATTGTTGTTATTGATAAATATGTGTCGGAAAGTTTCCGTTAGTTGTATTTTGACTTTATGTCATTATTCCAAATACAATAGACAGGATTCGCTCACACACGTAATGACTTAGTTTCAGGTCGAAGTAATAAAAGCTTGCTAAAAAAAAGAAATATAGGCCAAAAACATACTGTAATGTTAGATATGTATTTGTACGAAATTATATTTTCGTGTGTGTAAATGGTGAATGAGAAGCGGTGCATGTGTGCATGATTTATATGGCTGCGTGTTTACTTTATAGTTGTAATGTTAGATTTATTTCTCTTATTCTTGGTGAATTATTCATTTTTGCGAGAAAAATCAAATACAACAGATTAAAATGGGATAAATGTTTGTATTATTTCAAAATACTAAATGTTTATAGTTTTCATTACCAAAAATCCCTCAAGTTGGCGTCAGTCTAATTCTTAACAACAAAAAACTTAATGGAATTACGGAAACTGATTTCTCATGTATAATTATTGATTCTTAACTACAGTGGGGCGCTCATATTAGAACTCTCTCGGTAAGGCTAATCTCAGCGGCATATGCAGTAAGAACAATAGGGCAATTGACAGATGTAGCCACAGCTAGGTTAGTTTACTATGCTTATTTCAATATTATGTCTCATGGCATTTTTCTGTGGGACTGTAGATACAGTTCATGACTCAATTTCCATATTGCAAAAGAAAGCAATCCGGGTTATTTATGCAAAAATCAAAGTCCCTCAGAAATAAATTCTAAGAAATCGATACTTGACTGACTTTGCCTTTTCTTTATATCTTAGAAAGCATTTTGTATGTTTGTAAAAACTTAGGTCTCTTTGAAAATAGAAGCAATTTTCATAACACAAATACGCGTAGTAAACATGAAATTGTATTTACCCAAATGGAGATTAGCTAAGACCAGCAAGTCATTCTTAGTAAACAGCATACGCTTTTATAACAAGCTGCCAAGGGCGGTAACTGAACTTAGCGAGGGGAAATTCAAAACTCATATTAAGCGTGTCCTAGCCAAGTAAGCGTATTATAAAAGTTTAATACTATGTCGAAGACATGCATGTTTGGTAATTACTACTTGTACATATGTGGTCCCTGATAACTCATTAATATTGCGTCTATTAACTGCCATCTTTGTTTTATTATTATACACATTGTATTTCATCTAACACATTGCTTTTGCAATATTTTTGAAATTAGACTTCAATTCGTTTATTTTGTTAACATCTCATTTATTGATATTTGTAATTATTTATAAAAAAAAAATTATATAGCCTTTAAAAAATAATGTGAATATGAGAACACTGTATCCTTCAAGAATTCTTAGATAACATCCGACTGCGACTGGTTACGACTCACTTTTTTAATTATGATTAATTTTATTGTGCTTTGGGGTAAAATATTGACTGGTCGACACTGTTCTTACACAATATCTATTAATAACAGTATTATTACACAACATGGAAATATTGTAACGGCAACCATTTTTTTAATAGAGTAACCGTAGTTTCTGGCCGGTTCTTCTCCATAGGACTTTTACATACGACCAATTTGAAACTGCACACTAGCTTCTGACGTTTTCTAAGTGCCCGTGTAGGCCTATGTGATTTTTTTTTAATTTGGATTTTTTTTTAATATATGTTTTTTTTTTAAATTCAACATTGCGTATACCCTAACTAAAATCTATTTAGGGATATTAAATGCGGTGCATCAAAACATTGCTATGATGTTTAGTTATAGTCAAAACATATGATGATTGACACATTGGCAAAGATCGGAATGTAAAGAGAAATAACATTGAGTTCAGTGGCCTTACAGACAGAAAATAATAGCCAAATATTCAAAAACGTTGGATTTGGGAGAAAATCGAAAAAGTTTTAGCACGTAGATATTTCCAGATAAATATGGTGACATTTATAAAAGAGTGATTGATGAAACTATGAATTGTCACAGCAGCCATGTTACGTTAGCCGTTACGTTTTGAAAGTGGCAACAATGCTAAGTGACGTCACTAACTACGCGGGCTTGCGGACGGCGAGCAATGGGTAGCTCCCTAAACGGCCGTTCGAGTCCAAGTCATCGACGGCGCTTAGTGTTCCACGCGCGCCTCAAAGAGATTACAGCAGAAACGAATCAAAACTAATCATATTATTTTGAATCATGTGAACTAAGGGGACTTCTAATAAGGCGATTTGGACACACTATATTCGGACACAGTATCCGCGTCGACACATATTATTTTAAATATTTTTTTACTGGCACTACTATTACTGAAGCTGTTTAAAACAGTCAGATTAATAATGTTTTAATACATTTATATTACCCGAAGTTGTTACCTAAATTAGTTTTGATAACGCTTTTTTCCCCTCATATATTTTAACTTAAAACTGTTTTATCTGACTTTACTAATCAATAGTGTCCGAATATATTGTGTATATTTATAGTCATTACCTTTTACGAGTATTTTAAAGAGAAACCGCTTTTATTAATGTTCCTTAGACGACAAAAATATAAGACAATAATAATGCATAATCAACCTTATAATTTTCCCACTGCTGGGACTCGGGCTTCTTCTCTAGGAAGCGCATGGTAGAGCATGTGACGTAATTCATCCCGCGAGCCCGGTGCGTGTTGATGGATGTCAAATGTCTTAGAATGTTTGGTTCTAGAACATGTCAGTGTCCTCACGATGTTTTCTATCACCGTTTTAAGAGTATCGGTGATGAAATAAGTTACATAAAGTAAAGCCTGCCTATGTACGACCAGCCAGCCCCCGCTCACCGTTACTACAGGGCCACCACTGCTCTACTACGTGGAAGGTCGTATAATTGAATCTAAACTAGATACTTACGTTGATAACAACCCTCTCGCAGAAGTCGTGGTCGTGTTGTATGGGTTCGAACGTCACCACCCCTCCTTGGGGTGGGCGTCCGGTTTCTTCTTCCTGGTTGCACAATTTCGGCAGTGACCTGCGAAAGAAAATTAACGTTAGAAACAAGTTTAACACAAGATATATTTCCTATATTAATAGTAGGTATACCTACTTAGGACTGTGCTCTGGGCGAGCTCGACATAAATTAAAGAATACATTGTTTGCCCTCATAATAATATATTTGGAACATAGTGTCACAAGTTAAAAGATTTTCAGTACATATTAATAACTAACAAATAAGGTAAATCTAAGAACATCACGGTTCAGTAACCTGTTTTTTTAAAAGACGCTAATATCAATAGGAAAATGCCTACAATTATTGTCATGTACTTCTGTGTAAAGTACTTCTGCGTACATATCGACTGTAAACTCTCGAATCTGAAAATTTGCATTATTTTTTATTTCAGTATTAAGCTTAGCATATAGTGTCTTTTAGTGTGTTTTTGTGTAATAAAAAAAAGATAATTATTAGAGCTTATTGCTTTTTTAAAGTCGAATAATATCGGACCGTAACATTCGTCATACTGTACGAAAGTTAAGTATTTACGCGGTAAGTAAACGGTAGTGGCAAGTGTGATAAATGAAACGGAACTACCAGTTTCGCGAGTGTTCGCTGCACAACGAAGCAGGCCGCCGCAGTCCGGTCTCGGTTTTTAATTTAAATTTAAGTTAATTTAACAATGTTTGTATAATTTATTATAATATAAATACGTACATAAAAAAACTTAAATACTAAATAAACTATTTATATTAAAACCTAACTATGTACATAAATATAATACAAAATGACAAAGTACGCTCAGGCGTCAAAGTACTCCTCCACATCGCTGTCATCCGGAAATGTGCCCAGAAGACTGGCAGCATTGCCACGTTGAATGGCAATGCTAATTCTTTGGGCGAAGAACGAGCCAGCCCTCTGGTCACGTGAAGTGTCGATCAGTCGGCGTGAAATTTTGTAATTGCATTAAAAATATAAAATAGTTTTGGTTTTTTGTCAGTAAAGTAAGCTTTTTCAATTCTGATAGTTAGTAGTTAGTAGGGACTATCGATATTATAGCGTCGTCCCATCTTCTGCCGCCCTCCTTGTGCGCGAGTTTAGTATGTAGGCACTTGATTATTATTTTGGTTGTGAACTAATTTTCAAACTTTCAAACTACGATATCTCAGATATTTATTGAAATAAAATATATATATAAAACCCTACGCTAAAATACACTAACTAAAACTAAACAGTGATGTGGAAGAGTTTTTTGACGCCATGTCAAAAAACTCTTCCACATCACTGTCGGCTGGTAATGTACCCAAAAGACTGGCGGCATTGCCACGCTTTTTGTAAAACATAATTTTTCTATAACTTTAACCGTTTCCGCGGCGCACGCAACGGAAGTTCTCAAAAGGAATAATTTTCCCCCGTTTTTGCAACATTCTTCGTCAATACTCCTATTGGTCATAGCGTGATGTTCTATGGACCGTAAACTTCCTCCGATAAATGAGTGAACTAGCACTGAAAGAATTTTTCAAATCGGATCAGTAGACCTTGAGATTAGCGCGGTCATTCAAATAAACTCTTCATCTTTATAATATTAGAATAAATGAGTTATCTAAATCTATTTATATAAAAAATAGATTATATTTCCTTGGTCACGCCATCACGCGTGAACGGCTGGACCGATTTCGCATTTTTTTTTTGTTATGTTCGTTATTGCGAGGAGAAGGTTCTTATGGAAAAAGAACTAAAAATTAGGGTAGTATAGGGAAAAGCGGGAGCGAAGCCGCGCGGGCAAAAGCTACTTTATTATATATATTAACGAACACAATACTCGTACCTAGTTTTTGGTTCAATGAGTTTCCGTGAAAACAAGCATTGCAACAAGCAAAAAAAATTGAAATAATTATCGCTTTTCATTAGTGACGAAATGCCCAGGTAAGCTACTACTGCTACCCATTCACGATCTCTCAAGGTAGCTTACGGTAATATATGAGGCCCGGCTTCGCCAGCCAAACGTGCTCAAACATGCCACTCATGTCCTCTTAATAGCTCCAGTTTGCCGGAAACCTGCCAGCCTTAACAACTACAGCTTCCAGGGTTGACGGGTCTAGGCTTAGGAATATTGGACCTAATTAAAGTCATCGCAAGTTAGTTTAGATGTGCTGAGGCATACCTAAAGCATCTGAAGTTGTTTGGGTGTTTGTTTGTTGTCATCATATCAGCCGAATGACGTCCACTGATGGACATAGGCTTCCCCAAGCGTCGCCACAAAGACCTGACCTGTGCGTCACGCATCCATCGGACTCCCGCGACCCTGACCTGTTCATTGGTCCACCTTGTTGGAGGCCTTCCAACGCTGCGTCTTCCGGTAGACGGAAGGCCGGAAAACGCAGCGTTGTTTGTTGTATCCTAATTTTATTTATTTATTTGATTTCGATTTTTTTTTACATTTTTATATTACTTGTTACCATATTAATAAATTAGGTCTAAAATTTTAATTACGTTGTGCTGTTTAAGTAACAATCATGCTTAATTTGTTAATGTGCTTCATGTTTTTTTGGTTTTCAAATAATGAATAAACATACATTGTTACAGTATTTAAGTTTTGTTTTAAATATTTTGTAAATGTAATGTGTAAAGTATTTTTGGCTGACCTTAAGTAGATCAACAAATAGATAAAGTAGATTATTTCTAAGATAAATTGTGTAGGCATAACTATGAGACATTTAACAACGCAGAATGAGACAAGAGCACGATTTAAGGATTATCTTAAACAAGTTTGTTACATGTCCCGTTTGTTGCCTAAAAGAACCAAAAACACTTTATTGTCACACGTTTTTTCCGTAAAATATGAAAGAATCAATCGGAACTAGCAAAGCGATAACCCTATAGCAGAGAGCTGCTGTAAATCCGCTGCGGTGTTCGTCGTCAGCTCTCGTTCCTCGTCGCCGATTCACGTTGTTTTTCTAAAACGCTCGCTTAACCGATCCCTCTCCAGTCTCCAGAGGCCCTCCACATGAGATGGCTCGTCGGCGGCACTACAAATGTGCCGATTACAGGCGCACTTGACACTGTGACGCCATTTTATTACCCTTTTTTACTTGGTTTTCATTTTGTTTTTATCGGAAATCTGTCTTGATAGATAAAATAATATTTAGTTTTATTTGTATACATCAACATTGTAACATTACAAAACTATATTTGTGACGTTGTTATAGAAATTCAGAGAAACGTTTGACACCCGTTTCATCTCCTTAGGGGGTGGATTTCGGTAAATCCGTTCTTAGCGGATGTCTACACCCTATAAGAAACCTGCCAAATTTAAAGTTTGTAGGTGTTATAGTTTCTTAGATTTTTTGTTTAGTTTCATTGATGTTTTTATGGATATTCCACGGGATTCCGGCTGATACTACGGGATTTAATAGATTTTAATTCTTTTTGTCAATATGTATATAAAAAAATATGTAAGACAATAGGCGCATGATATGCGACGTAAATTTTACGTTAACAGCACGCTATAAAACTTTTTGCCAAGCGCGCGACGTAGCCCCTTTCTGATTCAGATTCGTTTATTCACAGTAAAACATAGGTAGGTACATTTTAAGTTTGTTACAGTTAGCTACAAGCTTTGTTGAGTACAGATACCGGCACGGATCTTGAGCGCTCGGTAATCTAATATTAGTCCCGAGATAGTTTTTTTTTAATAATTTTACTACTTTAACCCGTTGTATGGCCGGAACGAGGATTTACGCGGGACACAATAACTTTTTAATTGTGTCTCTGATTACGGCATACGAAAGGTTGAAACCAAATCCCGGGACTCGGGGAATATCCATATTATTCTTAACTATGGCAAGTACATAAAACAGCACTACCTATTCCGACCTATGTTAATCAGTGAGTAGTATTTCGCTTTTATATATAGATGTATGTACACCCAGTAGGTACGTTTGTTTTGGGTGTTGGACAAAAAGCCATTAATTTATCGACTGCATTTGTAGTCGATAAAATAACTTTTTTTTCAACACTTGGACCTAGAAATACAGAAGCACTAATAAATAATTCTACGGAAATTTACTCGTATTAACCATTCATGAAGAAGTAACCCCGAGCAAGTCAAGGTCCCATGCCACGGCTAAGTGGCGATACAGTATGAATGACGATATTTTGCTGCAGTTGGTAGGGAGAGAATGAAGGGTTAGCGACGGGGAGCCTGACACCTTCCCGTCATTTGGCATTTCCCTTGTTCTTGAACTTGTTTTCGTTACTACTGAATGTTATGACCAAAATTAAAAAAAAAATATCGGTTCGCACTTAGCCACAATCACACCCGTTGGAAAGCGACCATGTTGTCGACGATGAGCACGCCTACCAAAAAGTAACCTATTCACTCTCGACTAAAAAGGCCAGACCATTATTGATATGTGATAGAAGCTGTTAAACAGAATGAATCTAAACATTACGAGTATAACGCGTTTGTTTTTCATTATTATTATTTATTTTAATTAATAATTACACTTTACTAAAACGTGAGAAGATTGTGTTTCTATCAGATCATTAAAATTTAAATTATGTTTCATTTTCATTAACTATTTGTCGCTACAAAATTGAAATCATTCAACTCTGCTTATCACTTTGTGACGCAAATTCGACATCATTCCCTTCAACTACACATGCATTAATTAAAACTATGGACCGGTATCGGACAATTATTTCAGTAATGAGTTTTAAGTCCTAATATCAAATACTGGGTATAATTTTAGTGGGAACGTAGTGGCGAATGCAGAATCAAATTATTTAAAAAAATAAAGTTGTATGTAGTGACCGGTCCCTTACTCAAAAATGTGAAATCTCTCTTTCCATATTAACTCTAGGTTTAGAAGCACTTGTGTCATGTAAAGATATAGGCTCAGAGATTGAACGCAAAAGCCACCAATGAGCCATCCTGGAGTGCACGTGGCAATAGCATGGAACACTGGTGAGTTTTAATCAGTAAAAGTCTGATAATTCCTCTGGCTCCACCCACAGCGGGAGAATTTATTTGAAGGATTATTAAAAAACCAGTTGCTGGCATGTTCTACCATAGAATACCTTGTTGCGATATGGCCGCCTATATACCATAACCAGCTTTTGGCCATGGCTTCGTCTTCGTACATAAAATATAGCCTATATCACTTAGGAATAAAGCACTTTGCTAACGGAGTAAAAAATTTCGCAATCGGAGCAGTACTTTCAGAGATTACGTCCTATATTCAAAAAACATAAAACAAACTTAACCTTTTAGTTAAAAAAAGAAACAGTAGAGTTTTGTAGATAGTGTAGATGTAGATTGTACACAAAGTTTAAATAAATACATAAATATCTTAAGCTTAATAATGTAAAAGCTAAAAAACATCGGTATGGAAGCAAAAATGTATGGAAGATCCCTCATCCCATTTTGGGCTCGGCGCAGCATGTTTTCAAACCTCTTATCTAGTTGTCAATTCACTAATGTTGCATTAATTTCGAAGGTAAATCTATTTTATACTGTTCCAGCTCATTACTGTAATATCCGAGACAAATTGGACTAGTGGTTTACCGAGCAAACCTTTACGATTCTAATATATAATACATATAAACAACGGTAAAGATCTTTGGACTAAGTCGATTGCTTCCTACTCAAGCACATTACTATCTATAGTAACTCTTGAACTGATAACCCATATTGATAACAGTTGAGATTAGAACAATCTAATAGGCAAAGAAAATGACAAACACTATGTTTGTATTTTTCCATATTTTCTTGCCTGTAAGTCTGGTTACGTACGCTCCAACAAACAGTTACTTGCCTCGTACAAGCCTGTAGTTTTATATTAATAATTAAATGAACGTATTGGAAAACGAATACCTACATTTATTTTATTGTTTCGAAATACACAATATACTTTGCAATTAAGCCTGGAAAACACACCACTAACATTTTAATAATTTATTTCTGCAGTCATGATTACAGTTTACAGTCCGACTGTACTACGAGTATTATATGATTTAATTGAATAAAATTGGATTGAGGTTCCACTTAATATATTGACTTACGTTAAATCATCATTTTTTTTTTATTAATATGGTTTTTATATAAATTACAAAAACCAATTTTAATGTTGTATCAGTCTTTTATATGTTTCTTTTGGTGTTCAATTTATTTTAAATAAATAAAAAGATATTAACTTCACCTAATATATTCACTGTCACTTCCGCACAAATTTAATTAAGGAATTAAAATGTAAAATACGAATTAAAACCTATAAAAACACCATTATTGTAAACTCAAACATTTTATTTCGACCACGAACAAACGAAGAAAATAAAATAAAACAATGAGATAAGATCATTAAAATTATTTAATAAAAAAAAAAAAATTATATCCAAATTCCTAATTCAAACTCACGGTAGTTCTTCATCGGATTCATGTTCGTCATCGTCGTCGGCGTCCGGACCGCGGCAGCGGACGAGGTGCCGGTAGGTCGCCATCTCCATCATGGTTGGGCCGGTGTGTTAGCTTGCGGACCGATCGCGATGAACTAACAGCCCTCGCTCCGAGAGCGGTGCATCTACCCCGACCCCCTGCCTGCGAGAGGGCGCGCTGTAAACTGACCCGGCTGAAACTATCTACATCTATCCTTATATCATCCTTTTGACATTGAAAATAAACCTTATGCGCTACAATTATAAATTTGTCTCTTAATAATTAATGTTTAGATGTCGATATTATTGTTCCACCGTCCTCTAAAGATATGCATCGCCTACACACGTAACTTGAAATATATTTTCATTACTCTATCTATTTTTTATAACATTGAAAATAAACCTTATGCGCTACAATTATAAATTTGTCTCTTAATAATTAATGTTTAGATGTCGATATTATTGTTCCACCGTCCTCTAAAGATATGCATCGCCTACACACGTAACTTGAAATATATTTTCATTACTCTATCTATTTTTTATATAATAAGTACTGTAGAAGTGAAGGTAATATTTAAGAGGTTTATATAACTCTAATTTATCCATAGAGCTGAATCTTTAATGTCAGAAGGTATTCGTGTATTTCAATGCCAGAGTGCATGATTCATAAGGTTGCATTATTTATTTGACACGCACATATTACATTTCCCCAGTCATATTTGTAGAACTTAAGGGTTGATGGGTTGAGTACTTAAATCGATTATAAAGTAAAAAATTAAAAAAAAAAACACATTTAATATCTCACAGAGCCGGATTAGCCATGTAGCAAGAGTAGCAAATGCTACAGGCCCCGCACATCCAGGGCCCCAGCCGAACATTACCTGCTTTATCATATGAAATCTAATTAATTTAGGGATATCTATAAAGATAATGTAAGCAACTGCAGTGGGGCTATCGCTATCTAAGGGTCTGCAATGTGGGAGAAAAATAAGTTGGAAGAATTTTAATTAGTTACCATTTGACAAAGATTTAGTGGGTTCGTTGGTAGAATTTGCTACCGACCCCGCGCTGGTTTAATTTGTCACTAATTTCTAATTCGCTTAATTTGTCATAAATTCTTAGGTATTCTACTTTCTTCCCAATTTGGCACCGGTTTATTCTTGCAAGAAGTGGTTAATTCTTAACGTTTACCTAACGTGCGAACTAGGTGTGCAACAATGTGCAACGTATCACACAGTCTCATCCGACAACCGGGTATCTAATAAACCGATGAAAGAATATTAGTTTTGCGACTGTAAACGAAATATTGTTCCGCAAAAAATTGGCACAGTCCGTTTCAGCGCGGTTTAGTTGAATGCTATAAAACATGTAAAATGTTTTTTTATAGTACGCACTGTTTGTGAATGAATGTGATGGCTTTGAGTGGATGGGAGTGCTAATTCCGAAGATCAAAACCTGGTAGACTACGTGAGCTGCGACTGAACCATCTTAGATCGAAAGGGCTTCATACATTGAATATGCTACGAGTATTAATTTTTTAAGGTGTATGACTGGGGATTTCATTACACTAATATATATTGCTTCAATACTTCTACACGTGTATACGCCGCAGCATGGGTCAGAATGTGTATGGGTTATGCAATGGTTTGTTTTGGGATGTTCTGAAAGAGAATCCTTAATGTGGTAAACTGCATAGAGCTGTCAAATTATGCATCAACGTTCGCCAGTGAAGTGGGTCGTATGTGTTTGTATAGCGGCAATTTGTCACGAATTATGAACAATAGCAATCATTACACGTTTTAGTGGGCAATTTAATAGAGCAATAAATAGCAGTACAAGTGTATCGTTGTTTGAGGCGTAAACTTCGATTGGATCAACAGTGCGCTGGAGCGTGTGGCGCTCGCCGCACAAACACCCGGCGGCGCTATTTAGCGTATTGACCGTGCGCTAATTAACTAATGCACTTTGTTAGCGAGATGATGAACGCATGTTTTAAAAAAAGAAAAGACTATTGTTCAACAGGTTACTTATCCTGTTGATCAATACTCCACATAAGGCATCTTCCCTACCACGTTTACTGAGGCGTTCTGACATAGACACGTTGAAGAATAAGCAAGCAAAACACTATGTATATCTGCATCGTTATGCAATGTCGGGAATGTATTAAAACACTCTGTTTAAAATACTCTCACGTCTAAAAATAGATGATATATTCAAAATACCGACGACATAATATCGTGTGAAGACCAGTATTTCCCACTTAACGTGTGTTTGTGCGTTTGCGCTTTAACTGAGTTTCCAGCCAGCCTCTAAAATAAGGTTGTGCTAATAATAGGCGAATGGTGAGCGTACGCTTTGGTAAATCATAATAAATAGAAACACGCGTAGGCACGCCACAGTGACAAAACTTACTGAGCTTGCATGGACGTAATGAGCTCTTTCAGAACATGGTGATGATTAATAAACTTATCAGCCTCAGAAAGGAATCACATAAAAAAAGATGGATGCAATAATCAGGTAGAACCTGACAGATGTGTCGAACGCTTTACTTCTTAATAATATTTCCAAGTAAATTAATGCTACGTGACATACAACAATATGACGCGATACTTTCAGGGTTACACATATTTAAACAGTGAAGTCGGAACTGCAAGGCACTCGTGTGATTATAGCCGACTTTGATACTGTATCCAAGAAGTGTGATGATCTCGGCACGTAAACAATATGTATGGGGACGGTCACACACACATCCATGCGGACACTGCATCTAGCTCGCAGAACTGACATACAAGGAGTTTATAACTGTACTGTTTCGTGTTTGCAAATGGAATATTTGGTGATTGAACTAATTTCGCTGTGCAGAATTAGTGAAGTAAACCTATTACAAAATGAGGTATGTATCAGCGGTTTATTTAATTTTTAATAGTAGCTTTATCGTAAATAGCATAGAGTAAACGAAATATGTTTTTAATCTCCACTCGAAGTCTATTTCAATAAAATCAAAGGTTTGGTACGACAACTAAATCAACGTTAAAATGTGAGTATTTTAGAGCAGTTTCTTCATAGGAAGTTCAAGAATTAGGGCGCTCTTAGTACTCTCAAGATCAATATACATTGCCGACTTACGTGCCAGTTTATTTGGGAGTGCAGTGAGTGACCAGCATTCTTCGCGACACATTTAGATGACACGCTTGCGCGCCTTGTTCAATGTCGGTCGGGCACACGGCCGGTATGTTCTCAAGGTTTCATTAAGATCAGTTTAGTTGTTTCGGAGATTAGCGCCTAAATATAAACGTAATAATAATATGTTAATTGTGTGAGTAGCGTTAGTTTTTATTCGCTTGGCGGATGTCACAATGTGACGACATTGATTTAGGTGTGACACAATACTGGATATCATTTTTTTGTTTTTAATTAACAGTCATTTAGAGAGTTCACTTGAAAGATTATAAAAAGCTTGTGAAAAAGACGGTCTAATCTAGAGTGAGAGAACTCGGTTTGAATCTTAATACCATATCTTTTCCACTTTTTAATATCACATACTCAAAGATACAGCTGTTAGACCTTCCCCTAAACTATCATTTTACCATCTTCAACGTATTTAAATCTTCGCTGAGACAAAAAAAAACACATCACGCGTCCATGTGCAATCCTTTGAAACGCCATTTTGAATTCATCGTATTGACGTGGCTTGTCAGTCCCCGTCACGGATCGTCCTACTCAAAACATTGTCAATAATTATATTTCTGTGCATTTTCTTCAGAAACGAATGATTTCTTATTTCCTTTAGAACTGTTATGAATTGTTTCCTCAAGTTTAGGAAATTAACTTCAAAATATTTCTCTTGTAGTCAAGTTTTGCTGTGACGAATGAACTTGATATTTTTCTCCGATGAGGGTAAAATGAAGAAGTGGTGTTATTGAGATTGATCACTGTTGTGGGTGCTGCCTTGCACCTGAATGTGAAAGTTAGGGCTTTATTATTAAAGTAGTCATAACACTGCACCGGAGAGCAGACTTTAGACAAGTTATCAAAATAAAAAGATCAGTATTTTTAAAATCTGAACTTGAACTTGAAACCTTGACCACGGTTGAAGAAGGTCGAAAACATTACGCTTCCTTAGTGTGATTGATCATTTTTGTAGGATGTAAGTATCAAATAGTTGCAGAGTAAAAGTTATTATGATAAAAAGGCCCGTCGAGATATTTTATTGAACTTGATATCTTAAAATCTTACGATAGATTATTTTTGCAAAATTATCGGAAAATGAAAAGATGCGTTCGTATTTGTGAACTTGATATTGAAGATGTGTTCTTGCGCGTTGTGAAACTGTTTAGTATTGGTTTGATTGTGATTGATCATTGGTTTTCCGCTGGAGCCGGAACTTTATTTAAACGTCAGTCACCTTTTTTAGTCTAAGTAGTAAACTTAAATATAACATAGTAAAAAGGTCACCAGAATTTTATATTCTTTGAAAAACTAGTTTTTCAGGGTGCAATAAACTGACACTTATGGAGGAATTCTTAAGTGTGAATCATTTAAAATGTCGTAATGACGGTTTACGATCCGGGCATCCGCCAGCTCATGCATGATAGAAATATGGAGAAATTCTCTTGGGTACGAGCGTGTCAGACTTTGAATACATTGTTGCCTAGGAAACTTTACCTTAGCTTCGCAGACTGATTGGCAAAGGCGATATTCAGATTTGAACAAGTCTGTGAAAAAGGAATCATATCACGATTAATATCCGAAAAAGCGCAACTTTTGTTAAGGAAGTATTTTTATTTTAAGAACACTTCACTATAATTATATTATATATGGCACCTACAGATAGTTATTTTGGGTCCGGTCAGTTCCGGTTGTCTTGCATGATTGTGAACGCACCCACGGTACAGTGTGAGGCGACGTTTATTTTTTAAATAAGAATAAAATTCATCCAGCCTGTATTACTTATACTGTATTCTAACGAAACTGTTTACAGAGTTTTCTGTTTACGTAGTTCAGGCAAATCGTGACAGTTCGCGAGCGGCGGGTCTTAGAACACTGCCAGATTCGCCTAAGCCGTCGTATAAGCGGTCTTATGACGTAAATATACTGTGTACTGGGATCTATGTATACAGCTATGTATATAGCTGTATTCATAAATTATATTATGATTTTTATCTGGAGCTTAATAAATTTGAATTGGATTTTGTAGATATTTATATTCCGCGCTAAGCTCGCACGAGTACGCAGCTATGTATGAAGTTGTTTTCGTGTTTTATTAGCAGTTATTAGTTAATTGTATGTCACTGTCCAAACGTTTTTAGAGCATATTAAAGTATCGTTTAATCTATTGTAAGTGTTTTCAGCTAACTGTAGCTTTTCAAAGAATCTAACTAACTCATTGAGGTTATGCTTGCACTGTCAATCCGTTTCATCTTCATTAGAAAGAAAATACAAAATGAATCGGCCTTTCTATAAAATCTTCACTTATCTACATACATATATTAAACTCAATATTTCTCGTAGGAGAATGCAATATCCGTTCGTTTCCACCACAAATTTGTAATTTTACGGTCGTAATAGCTAATCTTGCAGCTGCTAATGACGTACGGCCTTATTCATTAAGTAGAGAGGAGGTTGGAATGTTGGGACAACGCGAGGGGAGAAGTGACACGATCGACCCATTTCTAATTAAAGTAGGTATGTTCAGGTGAGGGTCAGTGACGCAGGCGGTGACACGGTTCGACTTGTCTTAGCAGATGTGGAGTGTTGTTGTTGGTGACGGCCGGCGATGGCGGTGGAATTTAACATAGTTTTATTTATGGATGTCGTTAATGTAACTTAATCGGATTTAATAATAAAAAAATAATTATAATAATAATTATTAGTTTGTTTAGATATGGACTCGGCGATCATTGTACCGATGATTGTGTCGTGTCGTCCCACTTGGATTAACAGCCACGAGCGTCTACCTCGTTCCCTCGAACACTTTAGGAAGCGTACGTTTGGTGACTGCATCAAGGACTTGATTCTGACATGTGTATGTGTTTTGGACACGGGTCGCATTGTTAGGAGGTTCCTTCATTGGGAGTCGTGACCGCTGATAGTTTGTTTCCGATACCGGATACCTGGGGATCTTTAAGTCTACAGCGAATAGATTACTTCTAGGCACGCGTGATCCATCGCCGATCTCATCGTCGCTTTCCATCAGGCTAGATAGTGGTCAAGTTTGGACCTATGAATCTTAACAATAAAAAAACGTCAACCGAACCTTTTATTTTACTGGGAAGGTTTTGGATTTGGTCGAGCGAGTTTTGGCCAACTTCCTCTTGGTTTATCAAGTTGAAGTTTTGCGTGGTTCCGTAGCGGAGACAGCTCACCTATTTGGCGGAGATGACCCACATTTAGCAACCAACATCGTTCCGTGTTTGTAACTTTGATGGTGGCAGGCATTGTCTTAAACCGAGTATTACTATTATTCTGTCTCAAAGTGAGACAGAATAGTAAAACTTTATTTTTATGATATTATGTAAGTTTGGTACAGACAAACTATTTCTTTTTTTTTTGGTGGGTAAAATCATCCAAAAACAACCCCCGCTCTTGGGCGCATCGGGAGATAGTGTCAGACTCTTACTGCCTAAAAACCCACCCCGTTCCTTCTAGCCTTCATTCCGGGACTCGAGTTTCCTTTCGGATTACCCTGACTTGAACTCCTTGAGGCGCGCGCGAACAGTGCGCGCCGTCGACGACTTGGGCTTGGTCCGGACAGTTACCGGACGGTCGGACAGCGAGCTACCCATTGCTCACAGTACGCAAGCCCGCGCCTACGGTGGCTGGAAATCGGGATCGGAATCCCGGCGGCGGCGAGAGCGCCGTTGCGAGCATTACTGCTTCACAGAAGTCGGCGACCGCCTGCCACTCCTCCTCGCTCCGGACCATGGCCTCAACCAAGGCCCGGCGCGAAAGGTCTCCGCCGCTTGGTACAGACTAGCTGTGGGTTTTTTTTTTTTTTTGGATTAGTTTTGTACCTATGCCAGAAGAGAGAAAATAATGGCACGGATTAATATATGTTTTAAACGTAACCCTACAGTAGATTTATTCCTTACTCCTGTAACGTGGGTGCGTTCAGAAACATTTAAACTCACAAATACAAGTAAGCAATACAAATATTTGTTTCGTGCGGGAACCGAACCCGCGACCAGCCAAGTCGCTAAGCAGCCAATCGCTCTATCACTGCGCGAATCGTGCCTTCAATTAAATATGCATAACATATCAGGTCAATTAATAAAATTTGTACGTAACTAGATTTTATGAGGAAAACATATTCGTTATTTAACGAGAAGACTGATTAGCATTATTTATGTAACCCTTTACTGAAACTGTTTCTAAAATAGTTGTATATTCATAAAGACATTGTCTTATCGCGTCTTAGGCGAGCGTCTGAGCGCGGGTGGGAAGCTGATTGGCTAATCTCTTTTTCGCGGCTTGAGTTCTCTATAATCTGTCCGGCGCCACCGCGGCTCGAGATGAGATTAATGTAGCTTTTAACAAGGTGGCTTCTTCTCTTAGTTATTAATTTACAAAGTCGTTCCAGGTCGCCGCGCGCTCGATATTGATTAGGTTGCTTTTCAAACTGGAGGCTTTAGGAAGGAGTGTGTCTCGCTGTATTTATCCATAATTGGAAGTAAAAGTTTAGTGGAATGGTTTCAGACGATTATGAGCTTGGTGTTTCTTTCTTTGACAGAAATAAAACTAAGTACCGATAGGATTCTATGACTGTTTTTGTAGGTACTAAGTTCCTGGATTTTTGTGCGACGGGCACACAGGCGATTTTCTGTGAAAATATTTTGTCAAAGTCATTACAAAATTAAGTTATGTTTTCTAGCTGTTACTTTTTATGATTGTGGTTCTAAAAGCTTCGTAAACAAGCAATCACACTTTGAATGATGGGAATTCTATATAACAGCATGTATGTGTAAATTAGTATGTATTTCCAAATAGTGAGTATTCAGAGGCCTTTCAACAGACCTGAAAGCCTTTACAGGCAAGATGTGATGACATTTGCTCCTTTGAGGTGACTCCAAGATGTCTTTGAGCAAGCGCTGGAATACGGGCTAATCCATTACAAGTTAGTAATGGTACCGTGACTTTGGTCTGAAGTGAAGGCTACTGCGCATGGCGTCTGCTTCTCTAAAGCGCGCGCATGCGCTACTCGCCGCTATGTTGTTGTCAAAAGCGATGAGGCACTTCGAAACAAAAGCAACGGTAAGTGAACGCGATGAATTTGAGTTTGTCCCTCAAGGCACAGTTTGCCTGAATGCAGTTAGTAAGCACTTTCGAAGTCCACATTTGAACGAGAGCAGTCGCTCTTTATTAAGTAACCCTCACAAACGTGACAATGAAGAGCGCGCGCCAACTGACCGAGCACGTCCTATTCAAATTTATATTTTAACTTCGGCGAGTTGATATTGCTGCAGGATCACACGTAGACTCCATACAGTTGCAGTTGTAACAATTTATATCACAATCTCCAACGCCTTTACTATTTACGTTACACAGCGCTCTAGGATTCTACTGTTAGCTACTTACTCAGTTATCCACTTCCGAAGGAGCTAGTAATTTTTTCTCTTGAAAAAATAAATGGGTAATTTTACGACTCGAGCTGGGTTGATGCAAATATTTACTGTCAGAGCAGGTACAACTAGACCGCAATATTGTACGAAAGTTAATTTAAAAAACTTTCGGACAATAATGCTCTACACTATGAATGACTTCCATATCGCGGTGCGTTCACAAACATGTCAACTCACATACACAATAGACCCCCAGACACGGAGAACACTTATCTGTGCGCCATGCGCCATACAAATGTTTGTTCCATGTAGGATTCGAACCCGCGACATGCAGCGCAGCAAGCAATCGCTCAACCACTGTGCCAACCTCGCCATCAAACTACTGCGGCCCTGATGCGCAAAACGTAACTGAAGGAATACGAATGAGTTTAAGTCAGTAAAGGTCCTGATACTCCTTTCTACTCCACCCAGAGTTGTTGGAGTTATTTGATGACTTCCAAATCAAATAAAAAGGCGCAGGTAAAACAAGAAGGACAAAAACAAACACTGGTCGATTTGCACCGTCATAAGTAGCACGAACTTTAGGAGACGATTTCCAAAAAGAAAAGGTATCCGTCGAGAAACAAAGCCTCGAGAAGTAGGAGTGATGTTGATGAGAGGGAGAAAGTATGCAACGGACTCGGAATGCACGGAGCTCTAGTCACGATATAGGCGAGCATTTGTAGGAGAAACAAACAAAAGCTCACGAATGAATGAGAGCACACGATCCGGAGTTTGCAGTGAAGCTGTGGTGCCGCAGCGCGTTCAGCCCTGCGATTTAACAAACGCCATCTTGCTCAAAAATATAACTCGCCAAACTATTTAGTTCCCTTGATCGTGAGAGATTTATAAAACTAACTCCCTAGCATTGCGAGGGAGTTAATAAAGAAACCTGAGTGAAGTGAGTAATTTAAGCCGCCCAAGACAAAGACAGCTATATCCCGTGTTGCATACTCTACTTTTTAAACCATCTGAGAGATAATTAAAAGACAATTTGGTCGACCAAATCATATATTAGAGAAATATAAGCATTATATTTACAAGTTCATCAAACAAACAAAATTCACTACTCCAAGATTCTATAGTTTCAATTCTCTATAATGCTCCCGTGTCGTCAGTACGCACGTTTTATTCTATTTTCTTTTTTTTGTTAGTTGCCAGTTTGAATCATAGTGATTACATACTCTTTGGTTTGAATTTCGAGTCAACTTGTTCGACGCGCCTACATTTTAATTCACAATGTTGACGATTCTGGATGCTCCAAATTCAAATCTCGCTAGGGATCGGCCATACTGCATTATCTCCCTAGGCATATAATGACTTGCTCTAAGTGAGGTTTGTACGACGTGTAAAACGACATTATCGAGCAGGTGGTGTAAAAATATTTTTATTTTCGATTAGGAAATTCTTAGAATTTTGATTAGGGAATTGAAATATCTACATTATGGTGTTTATGGTGGGTATTATAAGAAGCCCTCAATGTGCAAGTCCGTTTCGCAAACCGCTTTTTGGGTTTATCACAACTTAAAAAAAAACCCAATCCCGCAAATCCCGCAGGATTTGCGGGATTGGGTTCGGATTGGGCTCGGGATTGCTGACATCATTCCCGCAGGCGTGCGGGATTGCGATTTTGATGCGGGATTGGATTCACTAGTTACAGCATACACTTAACAGGACCCTTCCTGATCCGTCTGTTGTCAATGTGAGTACAGCTTAAAAGTTTGTTGTTTCATCTAATGCAATATTTTTACTTTTTTTATATTTTTTTATTTATTTATTTGCACGCATGTTGTAAAGAGTTGTTACAAAATCATATTGTCGCAAATATGGATTTTTAAAATATAATATTATTTAATTAATACTTATCTTTAACTTACTTCAATTTTATATCACGCTGTGATTGACTGGCTTTATAAAAAATTGGAACATGGTTCAATAGAAATGTGAAGATAGAACTAGTTTTTTTTTTAATAATTTGAATTTGCTGTCAGTTGAAAGTAAAACTTCCTAGGGATGAAAAGTATTACTTTCAACCCGCTCCTCAGGCAATTTCAGACCTACTTTCAGAGTAAGAGTAATAAAAAAAAAAACATTTTCAATACACTTGCTCATAAAGTGACTCTTATTGCACTGCACTTAGGTATATGTATAATGGCACTTGTTAACAAACTGTGACATTTTGATTACCATTATACACTGGTGCTATAATGTTGTTAAAACCTTTTCGTTGAACCTCTCCCCGCCATAATTTTATGAAATTTATCGTATCAGGATGGGAGCGCGTCATTTCAAACAGATTTTTACTGCCACAAAAGTTTACTAGTTTTACAGTTCCTTATTTTCTTCACAAGTGTATTGAAAAACGTCGTATGATACACGTGAGTAATTAATGATTACTGTTATCGGCTCTCTTAAGACTATGCCATGGCTCGGGTCTAAATACTGCCTCGACGGTAATCACTAACATTACACACTTATATCACAATGTACTATTATTTACCTTTTTAATTTATAAGTTTATTTGAAGAGCAAAAGTTTATGCAAATTAGCATATTTTCAGAGAGGTCTCTACTGGATAAGTTTTACACTTTATGTTTTAATGTCAATAGGAAATATAGTCACTATATAGTGGTGTATAGACTTCTGCGACATCAACACATGGTCAGACTAACGCATGACGATTGGCGCATTTAGATGAGTGGCGGGTCGGCGCAAGATACATGGTGCTCGTGACTCACGACACTTACTATACATAATATCTTTATTTTTTATTTATTTATTGATATAACTTAGTGCTTAACTGCGATCTCACCTGATGGTAAGCAGTGATGCAATCGTATATTTCCAAAATATCTAGAGAAAGATGTGTTATAAAGTTATAATTACGTAAAATCGGTTGTATGGAAATTTATTTCAGGTTAAGCGCTCTTAAATATAAGCGTTCTCTTGTTCTTTTCGAAGAGTGACTGAGCGATTGTTCAAGAGAAATCGGGTTATAAGGTACAAACTCTGTTCCGTTGGCACATTTGCTACCTCGTTGTATGCGGAACAATGCGGTGAGTTAGATAATCTAGGATGTCGTTTTGCGAAATGAAGCTTGCTAGCAATGATGTAGAGTTCATAATCATTATTGTAACGACTGATGTACGTACTATTCAAGCGTTTTTGTATGGAATCTAATCGTGTTCACTAACTGAAATATTGGCTCGAACTGAACAGTTGAACCTTTATTCTCTCTCTTGGGCGACTGGGCACGGCAACAGCTAGCTGTAGACCAGTGAACTGCTCATGTAGTGCTAACACGCTCTATTCACTCTTTTTTTTGCCTGAAAGATTTATATGCAAGTCTTTTCAGTCTCGTCTGTAAGTTAGGTCAAAGAGTCGATACATCATGAGGTTCATTACGTCAGTGCAGGCGCGGCGTATGTAATCAGCTTAATCATAACAAATGCGTAAACTGTTTATACGTTACTCACGTCAGCGTGTGGTGAAATGAAACAATCCTTCTACGAGGGTTCCAAAATACTTTAATACGGGCTTGGGCAGGCTTTTCTTTGTCTTGCAATTCTCATGGGAACAAGGGTGAAATGTCATGTCTATTTTTTCGATAGGGACGACTCCTCATGTACAGCTATAAGTCCAGCCTCTGTGTATTGACCACATAAACGGCACGTGATGGACTCAATGACTGTTTCATTGTTATAATACGGTTTGATTACATTTAATTAGAAAACACATTATTGGTTTGATTAAATGTTAGTAGCAAATTTTACAAAAATATTTTTATAATTAACTAGCTTTTGCTCGTACGGCTTCGCTCCCGCTCTTCTCTACTCCACTCTACTATACCCTACTCTACCCTACTCTACCTTACTCTACCCTACTCTACCCTACCAAACTTCACATAAACTA
This sequence comes from Mythimna albipuncta, assembly GCA_929112965.1. Taxonomy (NCBI): domain Eukaryota; kingdom Metazoa; phylum Arthropoda; class Insecta; order Lepidoptera; family Noctuidae; genus Mythimna; species Mythimna albipuncta. The sequence goes on from OV815958.1 coordinate 36,555,202, forward strand.
TCTACTAAATAGTCCGAACAAAGCCTAAACATTTGGTTGGGATAGGTGAGCCCGTTCTTGAGTTATAAAATTACAACGAAAAGTGGCATTGATTTTTTTTTAATATAGCTGTGATTTAGGTAACCAAAAGTGATGTTTATTTGTTTCTAAATACACGTCACCGTATTGACGTACCTACATACCATAGCGTATTCCTTTTTAATTATTTTGAGGGTGTACACCACACTCGTATTACCTAACTTTTTCTGCTCTGGGTGATGCGAGAGGGTGTGTCAGACTTTTATTCATGTACGTTCTGTCAGTTGACGTTTGCATTCCAGGACCTCGGTCAACCTTTAGCACAATCCCGCAGTATGGAGCGCGAAGCACCGGATTCAAGTCCTTGTGATGTCTTTACACTTTATCAAATTAACTGGCGTTTTTCGTAAAGATATAACAATAAAAACGCGTGTAACATATTGTTAGCGAGCTATCGCAATATACACAGTATCAATCAACATGCTTTGAAACGTTTACGTTACTCTCCATATTCCTCTCCGCGTGTTATCTTCAATATCACAGCATACTCTTTAAGCTTCATAATAACTTCCATCAACAAAATAACGGAAGCCGCGATCGTTTTTAATATTGCAATTGGAATTTGACAAATCACCTCGCGTTCCGCGTCGATGGAACATCAATCTTTTTCCAAAACACATGTTATCGAGGCCATATACTATCAATGCGTATGAAATAGTAGTGACTACTGGGGCTAGTGAAGATGTTATAATAATAAATGCAAGGACAGCCGCAGTGGCTGACGATCGTAAGACCCACTGCGTTGAAGTCAGCTTTAAACGAGAATCATACGAAATAGTGAGTTCAAGCGGATCAGCGCGACCGAAGCGGAGCGATGCAGCTCAGAGATACCGCGGAGCCGCTGCGGCGCCTCCTCTCCCGGGCCAAGGGATTCAGACGTCAGCTCAACTATTAATTGGCTTTTACGGTTAGCAGCGAGTCGGAATATGAAGTCCATGTATCACATACATATCATGTATCCAAATAAAACAAAGTAATTGTAATTTCCTTTTCCCTCCTGCAGCTCGCAAAATTTTAAAGATATCAAATGGAGTGCTAGTAAAATGAGTATCGACAACTAAAGATTAATTGATATAGATATAATGTGCGAGTTCACTATAAAGTAATCCACACACATATATCAATTTGATTGGAAAATTTATTGTCTACTAAACCTATTTTATGACCTATGTTTCAACGTCTGCGTTTAGCCGTCTGTTGGTGCTTAGAGATAGTTTTATACTACATTGCTAATGTAGTCAGTATGTAGCGGACGCCTGTTGGCGTGACGGCGCCTGTGCGACATCAACACATGGTCAGACTAACGCATGACGATTGGCGCATTTAGATGAGTGGCGGGTCGGCGCGAGATACATGGTGCTCGTGACTCACGACACTTACTATACATAATATCTTTATTGATCCCGATTGAAAGCTGTAATTTTGACCGTAGTCCCGTAGAGTGTGGCCACTCTCACGGCCTGCAGCATCCTGCGCGTTACGTCTACGACCTCAATCATCGATATTTTTACAGCTCCCGGAGATTGTGTACACAAACTATCTGTTATTGTCCCGCTGACTACAAGAACAATGCCGCAGTGAACTACACATCTCTGCAAGCACAAACAACGGTTGCATTTCATCAAAGTTTTGTATATGCGGAAGTGGAAGAGCACGAAGATGTTCCCAGGTACGGCGACGGTGTATACTGCAGCCACGGCGATGTTACCATTCTGAAACTTATAGGCGGTCGGGGATGAACGACTTTTTTGACGGAGATGTATGAATAGTGCGAAAACGCCGTGGGAATGTAGGTCGGGCGGGAGACGTGATACGAATATTAACGGAATTCCTAAGATGGCACTCACCGGATGTCAGCGCGCAAGGGTTAAGTGTTAGTAGCACCGTCTGCTGCAGCCAGCCCGGCGACTCACCAGCACATGGCGAAGTAGTCCATCCCGCGGAGCAGTGCGTGCGGGCGCCGGGACGCGCACCGTCGCACACCGTCGGCCCAGCCGCCGCACATGAACCGTGACGTCAGCGAGACATCCTCACCGCAAACCGCTTTACGACCAATGACTGGCGGCCGCCCCCGTAGCAGCCGCGCTGCTGTAGGCCGCTGATACTCTACATGCTACTGGCGATACGTACCTTTGGTCTCCACCTTCCTCTGGGGCCCGGGGGCATTCCTGCCTCGGCCTGAGGACAGGCGTCAGCCCCCATTTCTCGACCAACTCTATGCGAGCAATGGTGGCTGCTCAACGACTATGTGTCATCGGCTCGGAGCTGGTGCGCTGCAGCGGGGACGCGGCGGAGAGGCCGGCTGGCCCGCGGCGCCCCCCGGCCGGCTCGTGGCGCGCGCCGCCCCCGCCACCTTACGAGCGCACCATGCGAGCCCGCTGAGCGCCGCTAGCCCGCGCCCGCTGCTGGCGCGCGCCGCTCATAGTGCGCTCAGAGCGGCGGTCGCATCGCGCACACTGCGGCACGCCCGGCCGGCCGCCCGCGCCTCACGCACCGCGCACCGCGCACTACTCCACACCTGCGCAACTTTACCGCCCAATTCTAACGCCCCGAGCGCGCGTTCTTCCGCGCGAACTTTTATCGCTGTCGATGGACGACTAACGTTAACTAGTATTACGATGATTATGTGAGAACGATTCGATATATATTTTGGATATGTGTGGTATGGCGACCGCCGGCGGCGGAACGTCGACGGCGACGGTTCCTTACGTAATACGTGTTCGGGACGCAGGCAGAGGCGCCTCACCGGGCGCGGCGAGTCATGTCTCGGCGGAGGTCCGCGTGGCGGTCGCAAGGCACGAGCCGACGAGTGTGTCGCCGTGGCGCGGCGGCAGAGTACTGGAGCGGGCGCGCGTGCGTGTTCCCGGCGCGCCCGTGTCCTCCCCTCGCGCGCGCCCCGCCCGCGCCCCGCACGCGTATCGACAGCGGCCGCCGAGCGCCGCAGCGGCCGGCGCGGCCCGCGCCTGCCACGCCGCGCCGCGCCGCACCGCTGCACGCCCGCACCGCCGCACCGGCACACGCAATCTCCTACACACCACTTCCTAGGAAAACATTCGCTTTCCTTGCCCTTATTAGTTCGGGCTGGAATTTAATTCACTTTCCGATGTTTGTCGTAGACGAGGCTCGGCATAGACGGTACGGGGTCGTGTTCAGGCGTGAAGATGTATGAGATTACTTATTAGGTAATGCAGGAAGCATGATTCGTACTTAGAGATGGTTAAAGTTAGTTATATAAGAAGGGTTTACATGGGCTGGGAGTTCCGCCAGCGTTGGTATGATCAGCGCGCGCGGCGTGTCGGAGGAGAGGCCGCAGTGTGCTGCACGCTGCACGGGCTCGACTGGCAGAGCAGACTGCTCGCCGCCGCCGCTCACTAATCTAGATCAAAGCTTGCTGCGGCTCGGGTGCAACTTGAGCCAAGTAGCCGACCTTCATGTGAAGTGAACAACATTTAATCAGATCGTTACGATAGGTTTACTTTCGGTTAGTATCTTAGCTTTAAAATGCAACGACTCTAGACTGCATTTCTTGTAAACAGACGTGCAAGGCGAGGTGGATCGAATATGCTAATTCTGGGGAAAGTATAAAGAACACAGACAGTTTGCTAGTTTGCCAGTTGCAGAAGAAAGTCGTTAAATAGCTCTCTAGTCGCTATATTATTAAGAGTGAAATTAATTCGGGGTTTACACACTGCACATTGCTTTTAGTATTGCTTAAATAATCAGTAGTGCATGATGTAGTTGGTCAGGTCAGAGGTTCTAGGTGACGTAACTGCCTAAGTGAATAGCTAAATGATCTCACACGGATAGTAGGTGGGTACCTACTATCCGTGTGAGATCATTTAGCTCGAGCGAGATTGATATATGCTTTTCTAGCTACGACGGACTCGTGTAGAAATGCCTCGTACATCATACTTGATTTGAACTCTACATTTTGTAATATAACTCGTTACTAAAACCTTTTCACTATGGATACCTTATCACGTGCCAAAACATCTCTCAATAAATCTATAATAAAATGGCATCATCCACAACAGAGAGCACACCGAGCCCTTCCAACAAATAATTCAGCTGGGCGCGATGTCGACCTGACCTTTAAGCCCGACGCCTGTGGGTAACGCAACCCGCTGTCGACATCCGCCACCAATACCTTGGCAGGGTGTCATGGGCGCACCTCGCTCCCATTTATTCCCATCAGTATCTACGCAGCATAGAGAACTCAAAGGTGATATGCAAGGTATACTGAGCCTATATATTGACCGCTGCGGAATTCAAAATATGCGCTCATATCTTTGCGCGTGCGCGGTACTCAAAACGCAGGGAGAATAGACAAATGGAATGCTATTTCACCTGAGCGCTTATTATTATTTTTCTCTTCGATAAATCCTATTACGCAAGCAAAGAAAATACTGCAATAACAAGCACAGTTGGTAATGACGTATCTCCATTGATGGTACATGGCGTATTTTCCCTCCTAACGGCATAAGTAGGGCACGGGGGGCGCCGGGATGGACTCAAGTGTGTCAGTGCCAGGCGGGATTACGCAGGATCGAATCGATGCTTTTGTTCGTCGAGATATTGCATTCCCCACCGAACTAGACTTCGAACAGATTCCTTTCATTGACTATTGTTGTTGTTAGCTCGTATTGTTCAAGATTGATCTTGATAAATAAGTGAAGAGAAAAATAGCTTAGCGCTCAGATTTATTTCAAGAGACCATTAAGTTCCAAACGAGTGCTTTCGGGAATACGTAACACCCACGCTAGATAGTCAAGTCTTAGCACACAAAAATATGAAAGTGAGCCAACATTTCCCCAAAGTCCTTGCAACATAAAATATTACTTTATCTTTTGCCTCCTTCCCCAAACAGCTGACATTCAACGACTACTTCAATCAAATATAGTTCATAGCTGCGACGAGCGGAGACTTGGAAACATTTTTAGCTGTTCTATGACCTCGTGTGGGTCCATTGAGTAGGTTGTGGACAGGAATAGGGTTGTTTGTCAGCCGTGGCGCGCTCGCGTGTTCCGGGCCGCGCCGGCGAGACCGCGCCTGCCGCCCGGTTCCGCCCGCTCTGCAATTTCGCAGGACATGCGTACTGCGGACTGACCCGACTAGAATTTATCTGTTCGAACAAAATCTGTGTGTTTTCTATGTTTTTCATAAAAATTGTTTTTTTTTCATAAGGAGGTCAGTGGAAACTACTTTTATATAGTGATAAAATTTATTGTGTTAACAATATATACCATTAAAAGCTATCATAATAGTCATTGTGGTAACATCAGTAGGTACGTCGTAAGCTATTCTTAAACAATACTATGAAAATTATATAATTATCAAGCTAAAATTATAAAAAAAAATCAAACGTCAAAGTTTACAAGACATGAAAGTTCTCCATCAAAACTATGAGATCTAGACGGCAATTGAATGAAATGAAGTTGAAACCATCGCCATAAAAGTTGTGTCCATCAAAATTTGGAACAGATGTCAGTTGTTTGGCGACAACGGAGCCGGCGCTGTCGATACACAAACCGCTTGCCGGACTTGTCCCGCGCGTCCACCGCGCGTCCACCGCGGCGCCGGCCGCTGAGTGCGGCAGATGTCGCGCGGCACGGCACTGCTACCGAGCAGTGAAGCGGCTTTCAGCGTCGGTACCAATTTTGCGAAATTGAGTTTTTATTTAACTCGTAAGTAATAATTCAAGGGTACAAGCATGCGATAACGCATCCCATAGTTACATCAATATATCAGAATACGCTGAATGCCGACGAATTGCCTTTCAGAAATTCATAGTATTATTCTAGGACTGCGTCACCAATCATCGCGCTTTACCGACTATGCAGTCAAGGGTTCCGAGCAGGTGACGTTAAACTCAGGAATTCATGGAGCGCCTGGAAGCGCATCCCGGAACGTCGTCGTACCATACATAACTTATATCGCATGGAGATTAACCGTTTTTGCATTCTGGAGCAAGGAAGCTGATATTGAAATCGCGTAGGATAGAATTGGAATATTACATACATAGCCAACAGAAATATGGGATTGAGAGATATACAGAAATTGAATTTGTGTCTGAGCTAAAGTATAGGATTTTATGAATAGAGTGTAAACTAGAGCTTTATACGATTTTGTCAGATATATTTTTGGATTTACTCAACATGAGAATCCCGTCTCTATACGCGCAATTGCCATCAAGAATTGCAATGAAGCAAAACAAAATGTCGAAAACAGGAAGAGCATTGTGTGTTCAATCTGGCGTATTTTCTCTTCCCAAATATCTATTTGATTGGAGACTACCGGCGGGGCGGCGCGGCTGCACTGCAGCGTGCAATCTGAGCAGACTGAGACCGCTCTTTGAGACCTTTTATCGAACGTGGGTAGTGCAAACACGGTCTTTATATGGTCGCGGGAGACGGCGGGCGGCGGTCATGCCGTGCTTGTTACAGCCTTCGCGACACTATCTGTGCCATGAAAGACTCATGTGGGAACCCGACTCGACAGCCTCCCATTTTTCGCTGATTTTCACTTCATGATTGTTGAAAACGTATTAGAGGTAAGAAGGTTTGTGTATCTAGTTTTAACTAAGTTTCTATTTTACATTTTTAAAAGCATTTACACAATGAGACGCGCATAATTATCGTTCAAGCGTACGCATTTCGTCGCTAAAATACTTTAAAGTTTGACTCTCCTCACTTAAAAAGAATCTGACGTTAACTCAATTAAATATTTAGATGTGTTATTGCAAAAAGTATAAGAGTTTACGTTCAGTTCGCGTAATCGCGTTAAATCTTTATTATGATAAGACTGTCCGTTTATTTATTTCACAAGAAAATAAACAAACACAACTCCCTTAAGTCTGTTACGAGTATAAGGTAAGCGATACAACTACAATTTCTTGTTCATAAAATTAATATTTCTCTTTATTTTGCAGGGTCAAAGCTTGGGGATAAGCCTCGTTGCAAGAACCCGTTGACCAGGTCAGCTACTGATTAGTCTTAGAACCTGTTGTTGCAAAGTAGCTTTACTTTCAGGATGCATCTCGTCTATATATGTAAAAGGAGAAACTGACTGACATGTCTACACATAGTAGAAACTACTGGAACAAGGAACATGAAATTTCGCTGAACGCATCCTTTTATCTGGCAAAAGCTAGTTATAAATAAACCCTTTTAGAGTTCCGTATTTCAAAAGGAAAAAAAACGTAACCCTTATAGAATCACCTATGGGCTAACATTATCGCTTCGCAGAAGGAGGCGACCACCCGCCCATCCCTACGATTAAACGAAACGTGTTACTCAGGCGTTCTATAAACAAAAATGCTGGCTTTGGACGGCTTCGATTAATTTGTAAAAAAACAAATGAATAGCCCAACTAGCGACACGATGCAAAGGTGCTGAAAGGACATAATACTGCTGTACCATCACGCTAACGCTATAGGAGATCACTCACTTCTATCTTAGCTTCGATTGAATCTAGAACATCATAAAATCTTGACATTTTTATAGTAACTGTAAATGGTTTATTTGAAATAAAATGCTTTGGATCTTTTTGATATGGTTTTTTAAAATTGTAAGTTTTATATTTGAGTTAAATCAGTTTTAAATCTAAATTGATCCAGCCACAGCCTTCGTAATCAGTGAAAAAATAAATATGTTTGTTGTCATAGTTGGACTTCTCTAATCCAAAGGGGACGGTAGTGCCTCGCGGCCACGACGCAGTGTTGCAGGTCGGATGACGTCACGGCGCGGTCGGCCCAAAATGCCCTATTTTCGGCCGAAAAAATGGGACTTTGTCCCCTTTATAAAGCCACGTCGCCGCGTCGGCCACGGGGCCACCCTTGTAATGAAGGGCCTCTACGGTTTGCTTAGCGACTCACTTTTTAAATGTCAGCTCAGAATAGGCATCGTGTTCTACCAGATGCTGTTCTTGGCATATTATAAGGTAATCGTTTTTGTTAAATACTTGTTTTAAAAAGATGATATAAATTTTTAATAGTTGTTTTAAGCTTTGAACTGTCAAACGCGAAAATAAAACAATCGTCGTAGATTTCTTTTCTAATTTTCTAAGCAATTTCATAATTTTTCCTATTGTATGAACATGTTCTTGACAAACGCAACAAAAGAAAAAATTAAATTGGTAGCCGTTTATGCGTGATAATTGTGATAACCAAGGGAAATAGAATAGAATAGAATAAACTTTATTGTACACCAAAATATCAGTAACGATGGGTCGTGCGAGGGGGAAGTTCGCATGACAATTGGCATGGCTAAGAGCGCTATGTCTCAGCTAAATAAAGTCTGGAGGGATCGCAACATCTCCGCAAAGACCAAAACCAAACTGGTACGGACACTGGTCTTTTCGATCTTTTCTTATGGTGCTGAGACTTGGTCGCTAAAGGCTGCAGACCGCAAACGCATTGACGCCTTTGAGATGTGGTGTTGGAGAAGAATGCTCCGTATTCCTTGGACAGCATTTCAGACCAACGTATTCATTTTGCAAGAACTCAAAATCTCCTCACGGCTGTCGTCCGAGTGTCTTCGCAAGGTTCTGCAATACTTCGGTCACATTGCAAGGAAAGACGGTGGCAACCTCGAAAGGCTGATTGTGACCGGCCTCGCGGGCGCGGCCCAATACGTTGGTCCGACCAGATCCGCACCGCCCAGCGGTGTGAAGGGCATTGTACATCGTGGAGTCAATCCACGATGTACAATGCCCTTCACACCGCCAGAGACAGGAACAGATGGAGGAATATCATAAGAGATAGAGTGATGAAACAGGGAGGTCACGACCCTCAGCATTGAGGAATACGACGCAAGGAGGAGGAGGTACACCAAAATAGTAACAATTTCACAGAAACTTAAGCCTATGTGCACAGTGGCGGTCTTATCGCTGAAAGAGATGTCTTCCAGACAACCTTGCGATGGAATATAATAACTAATAAAATAGTAAATAGTATAGTAGTTAAGTAGTAGTAGTAATAGTGTAGTAAAGTGTGTGTGTAGTGTAGTGTAGTAGTGTGTAGTGTAGTAGTGTGTAGTGTGTGTAGTGTAGTAGTAGTAGTAGTAGTAGTAGCGAATAGTGATTCATTTTTACATACATATCAGCAGACCCGACGAAATTTGTACCGCCTAACAGTCAATGAATGTAGTAATTTTTAGCTAGATAATTTAAATTCATGTCTTTCGATATAGTTAACCGATCTCGATGAAACAAAGTCTAACTAATATACAGAAGTTATCTACATCGATTTCGTACATTTTACGTGATGGGCGCACAGCTAAACAAGACTTGCTAGAAAATTTATTTGTTCCTATAGATTCTTACTTTTCCACAGAATTATTATATGTATAAATACTCGTATGTATAGATATAGAAGATAGATAGACTATAGTATATTATACTAGGTCCCGATAGTCGTCGTCCTGTCTAAAAACTGGCTTAAGTACAGAAAAAAAATGAGAACTCAATTGAAACGTCACTTACATAGTCCAAAGTTAAAAAATATATATTAAATATCTAGATAAATAAGGCGTCATTAATTTATTTCGTAAGGTGAAGGAGGAGGGGAGGGGTCAGTCATGTCTGTTTTTTTCTTACAAGGGCGAGGGAGATCTAGAGTCCTGATAGAGATCATAAAATGTGTAAAGTTAGAATCAAAAAGTGTATAGGCAAACGACTTCCTTGGCAATGGACTCGAGCTGCTCACGCTGTTCCTGCTGGGAACTCCTCGCTTATCAACTAGTTGTTACTTGTTTACGTAAACAACACTTGCTAGAAAAAAAAAAACCTTCATCACCATATTATATTTATTTGTTCCTTTAGATTCTTACTTAATAGATATTAAACAGGAGGGATGAGGTCAGCCGATTTTTATTTTTCTTATTACCCAGTTGGGGCGGAGAAGTGGTAAAATCTAGCTGAAATCGTTATCTTACGTATAATAAATAAATGACACTTATGTAGGATCACACAGAGTAGAAGTAGGTACATAAAAAAAGTCTTTAGTATTGGTTTATGATCAAGATGATTTGGATCCAAGTTTTTGAGTGAACTAAATAGGAAGGGACACAACATTCACCGACATGGACCAAGACATAAACTTTACCGTCTACAATATTACTACTGCTTATTTGAACAAATCAAGCTTATGGCTAGTCTAAGTTTCGCAAAAAAACGTCATAATTGGAAACTGAATTGATTAGATTCTTAAGGATAGTAAATAATCATGGCTTAGTTTTGTTTTTGCTGGCTTGACTTCATGACTTTTGGCTAAACTGAATTTTTAATGTGGCCACTAATATCAATTTTAGTCAATTAACATAATATGCTATGCTTTATGTATTGCATTTTTATATTTAAAAATACTTTTTCGCATTAGATACCTGTTCGTGCTTAAAGTTTAGTCGTTCTAATCGTAGTGCAATTCAGAAGAAACATGGCATTATGACTATTCCGCTGCCATCCAACCAAATGACATAAAAAAACAACATTATGATGTGACATCTTGTTGTTAGCTCTTCAAAAATTCGATTATTGGGTTTTGAAATTAATAAGAAAGTTCGTATGTATTATTGCTATAATATACGAGTACGTAATCTCACCCTGGAATATCTTCAGTACGAGGATTCTAAAACCCCAAGCGAACGATAGCGTTGGCGCACCTATTGTCTTTCTATTGTGTCTGTAATTTCCACGATTGAAAGGTTAATAGTAAAACAAAATTGTTTAGATATTTAACCTATATATTTTTGTATATTTTTCATCACTAGATACTAAAAAAATAAGCCAGCAAAATTTTGTTCGGAAGTGCCTTGTAGTTCGGAAGTTGTGGCTGTAATTTCAATTTATATGAAAACTGTACAACGTGTTTTCTTCGTCCGATGCTGTTGCGTGTAAATAAGGTATTTCTTTTGGCATTCGTTTTTAAATTTTTCATGTATAAAGAATACAGTGATTTTGATTTTTCTGTCAATACAAAAGTTGTGATATAACAATGTCAATGTGGATCCAACGCTCGGTGATCCCACTCGGTGGCGCCGCCGTCGCCCGACCGGCTCATGAAACAGTTGCCAGACTATTGACCTAGCAGGTACTTATATTAGCTTTCTTAATGATGAACCTCGCTGAGAAAGATTTTGTTCACGCCTTTAGATCACTGCAACGAGGAAGACTGCGGCAAATTGTGGAATTGTAAATGAAGGAAATCTTTTACGTATCGAATAGTTTTATTTTATGTGGTGCTTTTCTAAATAGATCGAATTATTGAAACTACCTATTATTAAGATAAAACAATATAGTTTGTAACGAAGCCTGTGGGTTTAATTTATGAATATTACACGGCAAGCCGAAATTTTTAAAGAAATCCGCATACCTTTCAAAAATATATTGGCCTAATTTTTCTATTCACGATCGATTTACTGAAGAGAAAAATGAACGATATTTCAGAAGTTACTTGAGTAGGGCTCCACGAAGTGCGTCAGCAAAAACAAAATGCGTTGCCAAGTAAGCATGCTTATTATATTCTTGGCAGAGATGTAATCTATACTAATATAATATTATAAAGAGGTAAAGTTTGTTTTTATGTTTTTTGTTTGTAGGAGGTAATCTCTGAAGGTACTGGCCCGATTGCGAATTTTTTTTCGCCGATATAATGCTGCTTTATTCCTGAGAGACATAGGTTATAGGCTATATTTTATGTATGCAAGCAAAGCCGCGGAAAAAAGCTAGTTCTCCAATAAAACTAGTATAAGATTGTTTCAGAAACATATTCAACAATTTTTAGCTTCCGTCTGTAGCGTCGCCGTAGTGACAGATATAATTTGTGGGATACAATCATCAATGGCACCGAGTGTCCTGTTCCAGAGCTTTGTTCAATCGTTAAGGCGAGTGGAGGAAACAAACATACAAGGATACATTGCATATGTAATATTAGCAAGTATTGATATTAATGTGTTTCGATATTTTAGTGGAATGTCACGCGAGCAGACGTTATCAGCCGTAACAGATACGTACGTTCGTACAGGAATCACTGTGCGGTTTAAACGGCTGATAGCGATAACGTCACTGTCTATAGCGATCCACATTATTAAACTAAACGATCAATTTAATGTCCTGTGGAAAATGGTATAAATAAAATTTTATATTAAGAGTAGGTTCGATTCATGTTGTAAAATAAATACGCTTTATTTGCAGTTTTTAGAAACTTTGCTTAGGATTTTGATGTCGTTGTAACATGTATTGTATATTCATCTTTACGTCGTACCGTAGTTTAGAAAACTCACAATAATAGTTGGACAAATCAGTCTTTAGGTATATAATATTTTTCTGTACATTTGTGTTCGTTACCTAATTCTTCCGAAACGGTTTGAATGATTTGGATGTAATTTTGTGTGTACCTATAATTGAGTGGGTGAGGTCCCTAGATAGTTTAAAAATACAATTGGAACGGTAAGAGGCTGCAACGTGGCCGATACAGCTAGTATAATTATAAAAATATCGTATCCGATGAAATCAAGTGAAATTGAAATAGGTCGAAATGTATCAAATATGTATAATGTATGTTACCAAACTGGAGTCAAAATGAGGTCTTTCGGCTACATCCGACACGAGTTCGGACTGGAGCACTGAACATCCGGCGACCGGCAGCTGCCGGCGGCGCGCCGCAGCCCGGGAGCGAATGGTTTGGGGGAAAATGTTATTGTTCCATTTGTTTTTTTTTTTTTTTATTGACTTCGTCCGATATTCCGTTTGTTAATTTACATTTGTGATATTGGGTATATAGATAGATATTGCTAAATTCAATCTTTTTGACCTAACTTTATTCACGGCATCATCGTCAAGTACTTAGGATTACCAAGATATACTATACGAGTAGGTACTACTAAAATATAAGAAATTATGTTATGCTAGTATCTATTAGTATTCTTGAATAATTTTGCACCTGGCACTCCTTTCAAGACTTTTGTGCGCAAAACTTCTACTTATTTATCTAAGCAAATTCTGCTACGAAGCTATTCAAATATTCAAGTATGCTAATCAGCGCATTATCATAAAGTTAATAACCTACAAACTAAGCTTATACATAAATTTCTCATCCATACACATGATTAAATCTGGCATCGTTATCATCATGCTCCATAAGGACGATCCCTGCTGGCCCGATGAGCGGGCCGCGCGGCGTCGGCGCGTCTGCCCTCTCCCTGTAAACTCGTCGCACTGCTGTATCATTCCCGGAGTGGGGGTGGTCCCCCGAGCCGCCCCCACTACTTGCACCCCCAACCTTGGCTGGCGAGGCGCCACGCTGCCTACTACTCCAACTAAGCTCGAATTATTTTGCGTTCCGTGACGCGATTTTGATCCTGCGCGGCATTCAATCGGCTAGCTTGGATGTTTGAGATCAGTCGTCTCCAATGAAATCTGTTTATATTGATTTAAAAAACCTAATTGTTATTTACATAAATAAATAAAATTTTGTAGATGTCGCAAGTGACAGCTATGCACATTAATGGCGTTTTTTTGGGGCAGGCCCACGCCCACTAATGGTCGATTTGATTTCTAAAAGATTGATGGAAAGTAACACTGTAATCTATCACGTTATCATGGTATCTGTACACAAATATTATCAGACAAGGAGTTCATTCAATGGAGGGGTTAATGCAGTATTTTGAGAGAAGGCGTTGTCGATCGATGAATGGAACTGCGAACAGATCTGACCGACTGAACAAAGGATAGTTAAAAGTGAATAGTTCAGTATTTTATTGGGCGGTATTGATATTCAATGTTTATTAATGGGAAATTAACGTCGATTTAGATAATATTAATATGTTTCTAAACACGCATTTGATAAGTATTAAAATTAAAAGCAGCTTCGACCGCGTGCAAGTGGAAAATAAAAAGTCCCACACAGACTCAGTCTCGAAATAAAAAGTATTCTATGTGGTATTCCAGGTCATGGTCCGCCCGTGTACATCATCGCAATTCGTTCAGCCGGTGGAGCGTGAAGAAGTAACAAACACACACAATCACAAACTTTCAGCTTTACACTATGAGTGTGATACTATAATTCTTATGTATGTTGAGCGACGTGATAATAGCTAAATTCCACATGGCTTCCATAAAAGTTTCCACTGGAAGTAATATTTAATATCCCTGCACCCTCTCTCCTTTTAAAATCTTTTCCTTATGTATCTAGGTTACCCACATCTGCCATTATTCCGTACGGGAATCGGACTTGGCTTTATTTAACCACTGCGCCAAAAAGAAGCGCCAACAAGCTTCAACTTTAGCTACCTTCGCGCTGCTGGCGTGTTTTTGTTACGGAACGATTAATGTTTACTACTTTACTTTAATATTTATTAGTCCCGTTGTTATATTATTTTCTACCAACTTTATAAATGTTAGAAATCTGTATTATCGATCATGTCACAAACCAGCCGGCTGCAACCTGGGGACTGTACGTCAAGAGAGTGAATAGCTTCTAGGCAAGCGTGTTCCACCGTCGACCACATCACCGCTTACCATCAAGTGTGGTCAAACGTGAGCCTATCCATAATATTAATGAATCAAAACGACAGAGTTTTGGATAAAAGAAATACAAGTGAACCATTATAGCCTGATCTTTTCGGAATTCAAAATTCCTGAAATGTTCTAATTTGCAGCATAGTTTACTAGTGTATCACGTTATTTAAGATATTAGCAAAGGCATTTTTTGGGGACAGTTTTACGCAATAATTTTGCAGAATCGTGCAGAGCTCTCAAAGCCACATTCAAAAATATATGACAGTACTATATTATGAGTATATTTAAGGTACAAAACACTTGGGTTAGGTTAGGTTAGTTCAATATATAATGCTTTATAAAAACTAAACCCCATACTTTAGAGGTGTGTCGCCATAATAAAAAATATACTATTTAACTAGACGCTTCGGATGGCACCTGTCTCAAGTCTGTTGGTGGCTGGGGACACTTTCATGCAATGCCCTTTATAATGTTTATTATATTTTTATTTTTTAACTGAGATAAACTAGTGCTAGACTGCGATCCCACCTGATGGTAAGTAGCGATGCAATCTTAGTTATTATAATTAGTTATTTTAGTTGAATTTTTTTTTGTTCGAAAGTAATTACCTTACTGCTGAAATTATTTCACGATAGAAAGCTGCTTTATTCCTGAGTGACATAGATTTTATTTTATGTACGCAGGTCTGGACATAGTCAGTTCGCGAGGTTCCTGTGATGCCTGGGTGTCACCATTGCTTGTGTTTAGGAGGGTGGGCGCTGATGCCTATAACTACAAGATATTAAGTTATCTTAGCTTAGGTATTAGCTGTAACGCTTAAATATCACAATTATTATACCTTGTGACCTAATTGACTGTAATTTGGAAATTTGTTAACTTGAAGGTGCAAATAAACTATTTTTATTTTTTTTATTGTGCGCACCGGTTGAGATGTGCCCCGCTTGGGCAGAGCACTGCCGTGCCCTCGTGGGGGCGATCAGCGGCAGTGCAATCTCTCATGGGGGGCTTGAGACAGGCCATGGTCTGGAGCGAGGAGAAGTGACAGGCGGTCGCCTGCGGAGCAGTAATGCTGGAAAAAGAGCAGGCCGCACGCTTGAGGCAAAAGCGTTCATACCCGAACCGCCTCCGAGATTCGCATCCCAATTTCCGGCCACCTTAGGCGCGGGCTCGTGGACGGCAAGCAATGGGTAGCTCACCGTCCGACCGTCCGGTAACCGTCAAAACTGAGTCCAAGACGTCGACGGCGTGTATTGTTCCATGCGGGCCTCAAGGAGTTGCCAGCAAACCGTAGGGGCCCAGCAGGGTCGAAGCCTACTGGGGCCAAGGAAGATTCGAAATTCTGAAAGGAAGATTCGGCCCCGGTACGAAAAGCAAAGAAGGAACAGGAGTGGGTTTTTAGTCAGTAAAAGTCTGACACTATCTTGCGCTTCGCTCAAGAGCGGAGGATTGGATGATTTTCCCACCGAAAAAATATGTTCGCGGGTGAAGCCGCAGGCAAAAGCTGGTCAAATATTAAAAAAAAACTTGTCTAAAAATAAGAAATACGAACATTTCTTATTAAAAGTCGTATTTCTTACGATTTGTGGAGTCGAAGGTCAATGACATACGTATATGCCAAGCATATTAGTATTCCTGCGTCAATTTAAGTATGCCTTCAATAAGCTCTGAGTGCGGCCGCCGTGACTCATTCAATTTCCTCCTCAGTGAAGCTATGTACTACATAATTATATATAACCAAACTAAACTGTAAAAGGACACTTGGCTGTAGGTAACTAAATTACATGCTACGCCGTAGCATCGTAGCACCGTAGCACTCGTAGCACATATTTCCGCTTGTCGGAGGCTCGTAGCACTCATGTCCACGTAGCTAAGAATAGAATAGAATAGAATAAACTTAATTGTACACAAAAAAGTAAGAAGACAAACAAAACTTAAATGTATGGGTATAATGGAGGTTTCTACCAGACAACCTTAGGAAGGATTCAAACAAATAAAACAATACAGGGGTAGTCTGCGGTGTATGTACTGCTAATAGGTTAATCAAAGACTAAATAACTTTGAAATTATATATTTATATATTTCTATAAATATTATATTATAAATATTATAATATATTACAAAAGAGAAGAAAAAAAGGTATGGTTGATGAAATAAATTGAATTAAACAGAACCAGGATAGCGTTAAAGAGAAAGAAAATGGTCTTCAACTAGATTTTTGAAAGAAATTAGTAACTGGGCTAGCCTAATAGTAAATGGTGACAGCAACGCGTTCCAAAAACGCACCGCCTGGATCGCAAACGACTTGTTACTAAACTTAGTAGAATGCAAGGGCATTCAAAGTTTCCAATTTTCCGATGATCTCAAGTTTTTAGAATGTGTGTCATGAAGGAACTTAAAACGTGCTTTTAAATAAGAGGGGGTTGTACGAATAAACAGTGCACTGTAAAGCAACGATAAAATATGAGCATTCCGGCGAAGGCGGGTTGGCAGCCACTCGAGCCTTATACTCGTACGAAATCCAGAAATATGATCATATTTGCGCAATCCAAATATGAGTCTAATACAAAAGTTTGAAGACTCTCAAGCTTATCTAGCTGTACTTCAGTTAGATCTAGGTAACTGACATCCGCATAATCAAGGATAGGGAGAAGGAGGGATTGAGCGAGCGCAGTTTTGGTAGCAGTTGGAAGAAAATTGCGCAGCCTTCGTAAAAACACCGCAGACGCAAACAACTTGTGACTAACTTCCTGCATCTGAAGACTCTTCCTAAGACATCCTTTCTAGCATCTATAGGAGTACATGGGCCTCAAAAAAACACCGCCACAAAAAAACGCTAGAAGCGGCCACAAAAAAAGCTACAAACGGCCGCAAAAAATAGCCGAAGCGCGCGACTCCTTGTGTCCGAAAAAGCTTCAAGCCACTTCAAACGTTTTTTTTTTGTGGCGGCACCACCGCACGTGAGCTGATGATTTTTTTGTGGCTCGTGTGCGGGGCAGTAACTATTTTCACGCTTAAGCATTTTAATATCATTTAAAATAATTTGATCTCCTTTTCGTGTCGATGTTTTCTTACTATTTTTTGGCAACCACTACGGCTCTGTTATTGGCCTCGTATAGATCTTGAAAACCTGAATAATTTGTTGTCATATATCGTTAATAATATTATTTGATACCAATCAAAGTATTTTTGTTCACCTTTCCTTTTTTTTGATGGATTGGTCGGAGACGACAAAATGCAAAGGGTGGAAAGTGTAGAGTTTGTGCAACTGTGGGCAATTTTTGGGAATTTTCATTGAAACGGTGTGTCAAACATTTGTGACATTTAGCAACTCGCACTGGGCCCGCGGGTTGATCACAGCCCATCCCCTTTCCTAGAGAGGAGGCCGGAGTCCCGGCAGTGGGAACATTCCCCCTCCCAGAGAGGAGGCCGGAGTCCCAGCCGTGGGGACATTCCCTCTCCTAGAGAGGAGGTCGGAGTCCCAGCCGTGGGGACATTCAAAGGCTGATGATAATGCTATGCTTATGATATTTTTTTAAGGGTTACTAGAAAAACAAAATTTTTAATTCAATTACATATTAACTTAGAAATATGATTTGGAGATGACCTTTTAAGCAAGAGAAGGTTTGTAATTTACTGGCTATGATATAATAGCCCACACCTCATGTACATCCATACTTTATCAGTTAAATCTGGCGTGACGCGATCTGTTGCCATCAACCGGCCAAAAAACTAAACACGGGGCTGCTGTTAACGAATACTTAGTGGAGGAAACTCTTCGTCCGGATCAAAGTCGCCCATCACGAGCTAGAACACCGACTTTACTTTACGTGCAGTCTATTCATTAAGAAGGATTTTGTCGAACAACTCGCACATTTTATACGCAATTTTTCTGTAAAATTATCTCATAAATACGTAGTAGTAATCCTATGCGGACATGCACCGAAGTAGGTATACGTATTACGCTCACCGGAATCCTAGATTTTCTCACATACCTGTCACAAATCAGGTCTGCGTTGGCATTTCAGTAATGTAAGCCAGGTCTCCCCGCTACCGCAGCTGTATTTAGTAGTTCTAGCTCCACGACGCCTGGTTTTGGATGTGTTGTATGATCACGTACCCTTTTTTATTCTGTGCGTGTGCCATACAATATAGCTTTTACACAGAAGCAATGTATATGTGAATCTATAACTATAAAGATCCAAGACTGACCAACCTTCGTGAAATAGAATAGGTACGTATGGTCTATTTACTTTAAACTTATAAAATAATACAAAATATTTGTTTCTTCTTTACGCCAATTTTATAGGAAACTTCAGAACAAGATCTGAATAAAAGTTTCTCTTTTAATAGAGGACGTTTATTTACCTACATATATACATTTTCTTTTAATTATTCAATAGTGGAGAGACTGAAGTTTTAACAGTGGTTATTAAGTACCAATTGTTCACGTGATTTCAATCAGATGAAAAACGAAACAATTAATTTTGCTTTTTTTATCAAAATTAATAATTATTGACTATTGAAACTAAAAAAAAAACCGCCCAACTGCGAATCGGGCTCGCCCATGAAGGGTTCCGTAGCAACAAGTAACACAATATAAAAGTTCTTGTAGTTCGTTGTAACTTTGATCGATGTTTTAATAATTGTGTCTTTTTTTTAGATTTATTACGTATTAAAAAAACTACTTATTAAATCTCGTCCAAACCAATTTTCGTTGGCGGTTTGCATATATTTTTTTAGTTTTATTATTCTCTTATTTTAGAAGTTACAGGGACACACACACACAAATTCACTTCAATTCCACTTTGGAAGTGTCTCTCGCGCAGCAGTTTAAAAAAATGATATTAGAAACTAAAAAAAATATAATATTGAGATATCATTTTTCAAGAGCCAAGACCCAGGCAAACAGATATGACGAATCCATAAGGGTTCCGTTTCTTGCCATTTGGCTACGGAACCCTAAAAATCAACTTATTTAGACTAACCAAAAACAATCTGAAAATGGCGTCGAAAAACTCTCCATCGATATCGACTGGCAATGTTAATCACTAAAGTGCATTGAAAAAATAGGTAATTATTAGTAGCTTAATTTAATTTAATTTAATTTTTATTAGCATAATTTTTTAAACGGGTTTGTGTTGACAATGCGGCAATAAATTAAATAGCGTAGATCTGATGATGTTTCCAGTCTACATACCAAAAATTATTCGAATATATCCAGTAATTTAGTCACATGACATTTAGTCACATGACATTTTTCATTTTCAGCATTTTCTACATGATGTATACGATTACAAAAAAAACTTCGTTGGCTACTAAAATTCTATATATTTGGTGCCATAAATCTTAAAGGCTAAATTTAAAACCTTAAAACAGTTAATGATTAATCAAGTTAAAATGACAGGTTGACATATCAAGTTCACATCACTCTCTTTATTCCGTTTCCCTTCTTTTCTGGTTTTTAAAGACGCGCCGTCTTTTTAACCGTCTTCATGGGCTGTTCGAATCTTGAATTAAGTCACGCGCTAGTGGCTAGGTGTTACGTCTCAGTCACTCCAGGTAGACGCTTTCCCTGACTTTTATATCTTAACCCACAGTGAGAACCTCCAAGTACTGATAAACTTCAGAATTTGTAGTATACCACGACGAATTGGCTATAATTCTGAGTATTTTATTTTTGGTCACATCAGATGATGGCCAAATTGAATTTACAAGCTGCATTCCATGTTGGACACCATATGTCCATATCGGCTTCAATATACTATTATACACTGGCAATTAATTATGCAGTCGCAGTTTCGATTGGGGCTCCAGCAACCTGTACACGCTTTTGAACCGGGCATCTAGTTCTGTCTTCTTTGCTTTCACCTGTCTTTCCCAGTTACGGCGTGGATTCAGATATCCTGGTCACTGATGTTACTACATATATACATAATCAGCTTTTTTAAATGTTCCCACTGCTGGGACTAAGGCTCCTCTCTAGGAAATCACTATTTTTATTCAAAAAATATTGTATTCTTATTACGTTTTATATTTGAATTATCGTTCCTCGTTACAGTTACACAACTTTGGAGTACTCTGTCATAGTTTTAATTCATGACGAGTGCCACAGAAACGCCGCTTTAACTACGGACATACTGAGAAAGATATGGAAACAACCGAGTTTGTTTGACCTGGTCCGACTGTCCAGAGGATGCGGGACAATCGACCACATCCAATCCATTCAACCATCTATCCATCGCATTTGATAGTGCACCTAATTGCGGGATTAAGGGTCGATTCCAATAACTGTGAGAGTAAAACTAGACGATAAAAGTTTAAATTACTTAGAAAGCAACCCTACGTCTAGTCTGCGTAGGGTAGGTCGATATTATTCAGTACCGACATCAAGTGAGTGATAGTGAGTGCTAAGTGATGGAATATATTTGTGTGAAAGTAGTAAATAGACATCTATGTCCCTCAGTGATAAAAGTTAAAAGATTTTTTAAATCGTTGCAGTACTTTTTATGTTTGTTCATTGCAAACAAATTTTTCTTTTTTATAATTTATTATAGTAGGTATAGATAGATATACCTACAGAAGATCTCAATTACTGAAAACTCCAATGCAAAAATTAGGGCAACCATCTGGCTACTCTTATTCTATTTCACTACGGGTGTGTGAAGATCGTAGCGACATAAGAGACAATCTTGACTTATGAATTTATAATTTTGCAGGCAGTGTTTTCAGTGGCTACACCAGCGCCATCTAGTTTATGACGAGTAAATGATATTGTACAACGCCATCTAGTGGCAGTGACTAGACGAAACCTAACTGAACCAAGTCGTAGTTTTCCGTTTTCCCGCTAGAGCATCGAACAGTGTGAGCAGGAGAGTTCTAGTGGTCAAAGCAGGAAACTGAGCGAAGATGTTAGTTCCGCTACCCACCGCTAGATGGCAAGCTACTAAGTTCTACAGAGTGAAAGTTTAGATTTCGTTAGAGGTATTTTTGAATAATAATTTTTGAAGATACTTTATATCTTATATTATCTTAAAAAACCAAGAAAATAAAGAAAATAATAAAAAGGGAAATGTGGAGGTATAAAAAACCTCCACGTTTCATACCAAAAAGATAGATTAAGTCAGAGCCATTGTGCGGTGTGCATCTCAATGTGGCACCAAATGGGTGTCCAGCTCAGCGTGTGTCAGGCAAGTATACTTGAAGCTGATACTGCAGGTTCCCAGCGCTGAAATTCATATGTTGCACTGGTTTGAATGAGAACTTTTATGTGCGTAGTGAATTTTGTTGGTAATGTATTAGATTCTAAAGTTTAAACAAAAGCCGTTCCACGAGCTCTTAACGTGATCCGTGAGTAATAGACGTTTACGTGATTTTTAAGTTTACACCACTGTATTAGTCCACCAAAAGGCATCTGTATTATAATTATAAATAATAATAATTATAATTGTAATTTTTATTTTGGTGTACAATAAAGAATAAATCTATCTATCTATCTATCTATTTATTACCCCAGTGCTAACTCGTAACTATTTATACTAGTAAATATGTACACCATTTTAAACAACTGTTTTAGCTACCCACTAGCTACAAAAATAAACCTGTTACAGCTATTACAGGTTTAATTCATTAAACCCCAAGCGAACGCCGGCGTTCGCGCAACTATTGTCTTTCTTATTCACGATTGAAAGGTATAAACGTTGGAGGAAATGAGTTAAATCAGTTTCAATTGTTACACTATTTTATTTATATATTAAAAGTTCATGCATCACGAAGGTACAAAAACGGACTTAATGCCATAGGCATTCTCTACCATTCAACCTAGGGTGGTGAAGAGAAAACATGGCAGGTGTATAAAAAAAGGATAGGTTAATTAGAAAACAAGGGAATATATATATATAAACATACATATATATTTAATATAATATAAACCAACATATATACAAACATATATAATTTATATACGGAAAACGTTAGAATTTTTAAGAATACTCCGCTATTGGTGTAGAAAATAATGCCGCTTAAATGCATACTGACTGCTGGCCGTCCTGATGTCAAGGGGAAGCGCATTCCACAGAAATATAGGCTGGACATATGAGAAGGACAAGGCAGTAGAAGATTGTGTTATGATCAGATTCAAAATTGCGGATATAGCACAGCAAATTAATTATACTAGATTATTAATTAAATTGAAAAAAAAAAACATTTTTTTTATTCATTTGTTAAAACAATTTTTTCGTCGTTTAAAACTATAACAGAGTCTAAAACATTATTTATGTGACTTAAGTATCAGCTTATTTATTCATCAACAAGTACCATTCATCGTCATTATCTGTATTATTTTATTTACATATTCTTATTATTGTTATTTAAGTATTGGTACAAATTAAATGTTACCTGCCGTAGTTAAATCCATTCTTGTATCACAGATCGGATATTAGCAACTTAACACAATAACCACTGCGTTGCCTTCTGCTGGTCGACATATGTTACATAGGGTCGGTGTCCATTTGCCGGACACTGGAGTGATTAAGAAAAGTAGAAACAGAATCCGAGATAAAGCGGCCGGGGTCATTGTCGTACATAGCAGTTTCAGAATCCACAAACTGAAATATCGCAACTCAAATGTAACGCGGCAAAATATGACACTTGATTTTTTCTTTGCCTAGTAGACTAAAGTCATGAGATCATATCGCCTCATCATCAGTAAAAAATATTTTTTTGAGTTACATTACAACGCGGGTGCAACAGAATATTTTTGCAGTATTAGGCAGCAAATGTCAGCCAACTTTCTTGGCAAGCTTCGCTGAGGTAGTCAATACTACAATAAAATACTCAACGCCATTTTACGGAGACCGCGCCCCTTTCAAGATTCTACTTAATTAAATGTCCAGTTAACAAAAGTTTTGTTATAAAACCATACTATATTTACATCACAATATCTACTAGGAATCATTTTGCGAATACTTAAATCAACCGTTGAACTTCACTCAAGAACCACCGCCAAAAATACCGAACCATTTTAAACAACGCAATTAATGTATGTCAATATTTTTTAATAATGTAAGCAAAATAATTATTATGTTTCTTACGAATTTTTATCAATGAATAAAATACATAATATTGGTACAATAAATGACTATGTATCAATGGTCAAAAAATTATTAAAAAAAAAAAAAACTTCAAAATGGGTTCAGGAACCACAGAAACACTGAATTAATGAATTTACGAGTACTTATTGTTTAATATTATTTTTCCGAACTTTTACTGTCCTGATATTATATTAATTATTATTTCTAGTTTATTAAGATTTTTAATATAAATAATACCTAATCTTTTCCTCGGTATTGTCAATCCTCGGCCATATCTTGGCCAACCCCTTTGTAGGGTTCAGAGTTTTTTCCTATACTTATGTTATGAAGGCATGCTTCATGCCAAATTTCAGGATTCTAGGTCAATGGGACCTAGGTACCTTACGAATTTTAATTTCCTTTCGAATGTCGAAATACACGTTTTTTGCGACATAAACGGCTGTATCTTATGTATTGTTAACTCAAAAGTTTGATTTTTTCACAGCTTTATGAGACTACAGACCTGAGGATATGGTTTTAATTTCAAAACGCATTCCTGAGATAAAGGGTCTTGACAGTCTCCGCGCAATGGTGACGCATTTGCTCGCCCGGAGGAGACAGTGGAGTATACGGTAGGTAATGGAAGCGATCGGCGGCAGCGATCCCTCGCGCCGGGCCCTGCTTCAGCCCATGATAAATAGAGTAGGTAATGCTAGCGAAGCAAAAGTGAGGGAATGTACATCCGGACTAACATTCGGCTTGCGGACGACGAACAATGTAGCACGGTAGTTTGCCGGCCGCTCATCCTATAAGGACCGAGTCCTAGTCGACGACGGCGCATCGTGTCCCATTCATGACTCAAAGAGATGTTAGCTAATTGTAGGAGTCCAGCAGGGCCGATGCCTATTATGACCATGAAAAAAAGTATACAAAAGATACTCGCGTTCCTAGAACTCTAAAGGCAACTGAAGGAATTATATGCGTAGTTTAAGTCACTAAAAGTCTGACATGCACTCTCGAGAGACACCCAAGAGTGAGAGGTCATATTGTTATGTTCCCTAGGCTGCACGGTGGAACGAAGTTTCATGCCGGAGGCCAGTTTATATCTTTGTTTTGCTATTACAGACGTCTAGCCTATTATACCTACGGCTAATTTATATTTTCCATCTTTTAGTTCTTATATATAGCTGCCAGTTACTGAAAAGTTGATAGGGAATCGTCTGCATTGGTATGGTCATATGAAGATGATGCCACATGTAGATTGACGAGGAGGGACTAGAGAGGACGCCAAAGAAAAGATGAATGGATTATGTGAGGAGTAGTAGTAGTAGAATATGAAAGAAAATACAGCAATAGCGTAACGGGTGACAGGAGAAAATGAAAAAAAAAACGTGTTATACCGACCCCATATAATAAAAAAAAAATATAAAACGGAATAAGTGCAAGATGATGATGATGAGTTTTTTTTTTATTATTGATAGGCTCGCGTTTGACCACTATCTCACCTGATGGTAAGTGATTATGTGGCCGATGAGTTGTTAAATAAAGCTGTCAAAAGTAAGTTTAGTATCGTTTACGATAGCTTTCTAAAAGCACTAAGCTACTTATAGCGGCGCACTATGTACGCTATTTAAATACGACACTGAACCAAACCTCTCGAGTTGAACGAGTGCATGTTTAAAGCGTTATCGCCTCCGGTGTTAGCTCTCGTTATTTTTACTTTTTTTACATTCCCAGCAGAGATGTTCGGGTGTTCGATTCTGATTCTGAAAGGTTGGAACTTCCGATTGATTTCGCACCTCCGATTCCGATTTAAATTCCGATAAATTTTAATCAGTAGTTCGTAAACAAGTTGTAGCGCGGGGAACCTTCCTCCATGTGCCTCCTGTCCATTTGTTCACTCGTTGTTTTGTATCGTACTTGACATGTGAGTTCGCTCTTCATTTATACCTACTTAATCGAATTTTTTATTAGTTTTAGTAGTATTTCATTTGAAATTTCTGCCTCCACTTTTAATTGCGGTTTAAATTCAGACTCCAACTAAAAAAAAAAAAAAAACTCCGCATCCAAATTCGGTACTGATACACCCCAAAATCGCAGGTGTGCTCAGTAAAACCATTATCATCATCTTTCTTCCCTTGTGTTACTACTATGCAGCAAGTATGTAGTGACAGAGCATTTGCACAATGAAAGGATAATATATAATAACTAATTACAATAAACTGGAGTTTTCGAAATATGTTTGAATAAATGTACACCATTATTCACACTAGCAATAATAAGATAGTATCTAATAATAGTATTAGTATGATAGTGTTTGGTGTTTCTTTTGCCTTTACACATCCTATGTGCACTCCCAGGAAATGGTGTACTCGTTTGCCATACCCTGGAGTAGAACATTTGTTCTACTGTTTCGGGAATATGTTCCTTTTGCATGATTTTTTACTTTAACACGCGTGAAGCCGTTGACAGAAGCTAGTATAACATATTTTTGTAAAGGCATTAGAATCTTGTCCACACCACGGAAGCCCAAAAGAAATAACTAACGAATATAAAGTGCCAACTATAAAATGACAAATAGCGTGAAGCATGAAAGTGAATTTCAACAACAATGTTAAACATCATGCTTTCATAAAAGTAACACTTAATCGAGTAATTTGCACTCCGACAGCAGTAAACATGATATTTAATAAATGGAAAACTTTAAAAATCCACAACCCGATACCGAGCTGTAAATAACAAAACGTACGTTTTCATAAAACAGCTACGGGCGGGTTTCTGAATTGAGTATTTTCAGTTAAGAACGTCTCAAAGTTTCTTCTTTAGTTTGTTCTTTATTTCTATATTTTGACAGTTTTTCTGGCTTAACAAGGGTTTGAGAAATACTTTAATTGCTGGGATTAGAAATCGAGAGTATATCTCTAAAACTGCCTAATACTTGACTTTGCGCCCACACATACATAACTTTCAATCAGTATGAATTAAGCTAAATTATCAAAAAATTTAGTTAAATTGCAAAATATTTTCGTACGGAGTCCTTAGAATGCGGCGGAGTGCCGCGTCGCATTCCCCTCAAGAGCGGCCGCGGTACACATGCAGCATCTTTGTGTGACATCAGCATTTCAATTCCTGTGCACAGAAGCTATGCTTTCTGAGAGGGATTCGTTTTCTTTGAGCAATTATTTTCGAATTGACTGTGAAGGAATAAATAAAAGTTTAGTTTGTCGAGTTCTGTTTGGCTTAATACTGGGCACTTCTCTAATATCTATTTATTAACCTTTCGAATGTCTTAAGTTACACTGTCCGACATAAGGCTATTGTCTTTCTATTGTGTCTCTAATTACGACATTCAAAGAGTTAATGATAATATTTTGAGACTAAAACTAAAAGCTTTTACTCCAATTGGATCATTTCCATGTTAGTTGCGGAACCTTTAATTAGTTGATAGAAGCGCTGGTTTACATTTTTTTTAAGCTTTCTTCCTCACTAGGAATTATACCTGTGTCTTGGGTGCGTTCACAAATATGCAAACTCACATATACAAGACATCCAGACTCCAGACCCAGAACCACTATATACAGACAGAGGTTCTGGGTCTGGAGTCTGGGTGTTTACAAATATTTGTTCCGAGTGGGAATCAGATTCGTGACACGCAGACCAGCTGCAAACTGGTTGAATGATTCAACCAGTTTGCCAACTGCGCCATCACATAAACAAGAACTTAGGACAAGATGACTATTATGTTAAAAACCTTCATTTACAATTTGTACCACACTGTCACACTGTCGTATGAGAAATCTCCTTCACGGTCCTCATTCACGAACAGACTACCGAAGCAACTCTTGCTTGATTCATTTAGTTAGAGGCACACTTCAAAATTAATCTGTTTACAAGCAGCTTCACATCCATAAACAGTTCTTGGTGATTCAATTACTTTTGTAACTTCTTCAACAGTATTTCCATACTAGCTGACCCGGTGAACTTCGCACCGCAGTAAACAAATGTAGTATAGTCAACTGATTGCGTTGATGTGACCTACAGGCCAGTCAAATATGTATATGTATTTTATAAATGATTAATTATTATAAAAAAATCCCAAGTCGTTTGACTTTTAGACTATAGCAAAAAAGCGTGTAAATGTAACGAATATTAATACAATTTTATTTATTAGGATATGTGAACATAATAATAAAGATCTATTTATTGCTATCTGCTATTTCCCCAGCTACATAACTGAGCAACCTACAGTTAGGCAAAAATAATTAAAGTAAATTTATTTTATGCTCCTGAATGAACTCTTAAATGCGGTACTAAAATATATGCGACGCTCGGCATTGCAGGCATTTTTGCTGACCGTATTCAATGAGTCTCTGCTTCCATGCGGTACATGTTACTTGTATGCAGGTATCATGAAGGACCGGGACTTTTTGAAATCCTCTGGGTGGTTTTTATGACTTATATTAATTAACTAAATATATAAAAGGGAAACTGACTGGCTGAAATATCAACGCACAGGCGAAATTTCTGAGACAAGGAATGTCAAATTTTCCATTTATAATGTAAGTGACCACTCAGAAAGGATTTTTGAATATTCGATCTTTAAGGGGGGGGATGCACACATTTTCACTGTATTTTATACAACCGCACTTCCGCGATTATGACGTTATTATACAGACGATATTTTGGAAATACGGCTTCTATGGAAATCAGTTTATAAATTTGTGTAAAACTAATCCAGTTAAGACCTCTGAAAATCTGTTATTTCGCATGAACTTTGAAAGTTCATAATTTACTCAAAAATTAAAAAAAATACAACCATGCAAGCCCAGCAAACTTTATCAAGATTTTAAATACTGACAATGTTTTTCAAAAACTTTTAAGGGTTAAAAAAACATTTATTTCCTGGAACAAGTTCCATAAAATATTCGAGTAAATCACGGAATTACCTAATGCTAAAAGAGTTTTCAGGCGTTATCTCTCTTTTTTTGCGTTGCCTTTTCGTCAAACATCGCGTTGGATTGCGTTAGATGAAGTAACAAGCTTTTAAACCATGCTCGATGTTGACCATAGGCGAGTGGAAAAGCAGTGTCTTAAGGGGTGATTATGAGTTATCTATTTAGTTTTTTTAATAGTTTTTGTGTTATCTTTCTGGTATTATTATATTCTTTTTATTGTATCTCATACTTTAGTTTAGTTTAATACAGCTATTTATCAGCAAAAAAAAAGTTGGGTCATAGGACTTTCTTCATCATTCACGCAGTAAGTCAATACAGACATCCTTGGAAATAAATAAATTTAGTTATGAAACACTGTCTGTCTTCCGTAAACGTTTGCTCTTCGTACCTATACGCTAATGAACTGCAACATCTATTAATGAATTGAATAAACACTGTGCAATTAGCTTGCAGGCACGCCGACGTCACGCCTTCACACCCCCGAGGCGAGGCGTCCAAGCATACGACACAAACATTGTATCGTAAAGGCGTACCTTTATACACTTATCCGTCACGTCAAAAGTTATATCAAAAAATATGTTTTGTAGAATTCTGAGGATCCAACTCGCGAGTGATATCATGACTCTGCACTGGGGCGTGTCTCAGTCATTCAATATGGAATATGCATACATTTTTTATTTGCTAAATTAAACTTTTTTTTTACACTATCTGATCGATTTCCTATTATATGGCATACAATCCTCACTTAAAGCGAGTCATTCTATCCCTGCATCAGGCAACGGCGCTCTCGCCGCCGCCGGGATTCCAATCCCGATTTCCAGCCACCATAGGCGCGGACTTGCGGACAGTGAGCAATGTGTAGCTCGCTGTCCGGCCGTCCGGTAACTGTCCGGACCAAGCTCAAGTCGTCGACGGCGCGCGCCTCAAGGAGTTGTCAGCAACAACAGAGGCCCAGGCGGGTCAAAGCCTACTGGGGCCAGGGTTATCCGAAAGGGCGCTCGAGCCACGGTATGAAGGCTTGAAGGAACGGGATGGGTTTTTAGTCAGTAAGAGTCTGACACTATCTCCCGCTCCGCCCAAGAGCGGGGGTTGTCATAAGATGATTTTTCCCATCGAAAAAAAAGTCATTCTATCCCTAGGAATCTAATATGGTATGGCCGTTCCCAAGGGAATTCATCATTTTTGAACTTAGAATGTCAAACGCAGTAAAAAAATCTTAATATCTGAATTAAAAGTCGCTATTCTGTCTCAAACGATTTTATTCAAAAATCGAAGTGGCCACTATATTAAAAAAAAATTAGTTATTCAATCTGCTTAGCTTTTTAACAACTAAGTAACTCGGGATTGGCTGTCTAAACGGTTGCAGCTCAATATCAGTATTTTACAAGCAGTGACTCCCTGTATGTGCTCCAGCAACTCAATAACGGGGTAACCACCACCCCTGACGAAACTGGTTTCACTCTTTTATGCTTCTGAGTGACACGTAACAACTGTCCAAGTTCTACAACTACAAATATCCGCAGAGAATAAGGATAGGAAAGTCTTGGTATATAATGAATGGTCACCCATCCGTGGACCAACTTCGGCAGGTGTTGCTTAACCTTTAACACATGGAAACGACTACGAATATATTCGTATATGGTTTCTATGCAGGACACCGGCTACAAGTATATACGTAGTACTACTATACAAGACGAGGAAGTGTGCGGGGCGGGTACGTACCGAGGTTGCAGAATCTACATAATTATACGCATACGTATTTATCCTTATATTGTCACCAAGAGTGCGTTTTTTTCGCTGTTGCCATATACGGATATATCCGTAAAGATACGTGTGGTAACAGATTTTAGCTGTGTGACCAATTTCGGCATTTAATGGGTGAAGATGGTATTGTTGTTAATATTTAGCCGCGGGTGCTTCGTGTGTATGGAGCTTTATTCCACATCTCCTGCATACATAGGTAGTACAAAGCTTTGCGGTTTATTTCCGTGAATTCACTGTAGACTGGGATCAATTCTGCGCACATACGCAGAATTTCTCCTAACCTTGTAACCTTGGCCCTGCAATCGGTCTATACAGATTGCAAGGTCAAGGTTACCATACGTCAGCGATCCCAAGCACCCTGAGCCCCTACCATGAGCCCTTCACGCGAACCATTTGACGAACTAATCTAAATTGTTAAGCTATATAGTGTGTAAAGCTTCGTCCCTCTGCGCTCGCTCTACTGACATATTGTCACGTCATGTTCCTTTTGCCTCTGGATTGATAGTTATGTCAACTGTACAGTGATCATTTTGTTTGATCGGATTTGTTTGTTTTCGATGTTCGGGTGATACTGTACACTGTACAAGCTATAGTAAAATGTTCTAGAATAAAACTGTCTAATTTTCTATGGTTTTCTCAAATTCTCAGAAAGTAGTGGGGAGAAGTGGGGAAATCTTTGGTAATAATGGTACCATACAACATTATTTTTTGTTTACACTAAATTTGAATATAGTTTTTTCATTATCAGTAACTGAATGGATTCCTTTACTTTTACACTATGTTAAACTTTTCCCCAAAAATATTTAAAAAGGTTACAAGGTGGACAACACCGACACCAAGTACAACATAGGTCACGGCAGGTCATTAGGCGCCAGTAAACAGCTGGGTGCAAGTGCAAAACAATCAATCAGTCGCGGATGGCCCGGTGACCATGTGTTTTTGCTGACATAACAAGCTTATAACTTTGTGATTTTTCATGATACAGTTATGAAATTTTGTACATAGGTTCTTTACATAAAAATACTAGACATGTGTTTCGGGTTTCAAATAGACTAAAACTAATGTTGTGTAGGTTGACAATAGTAGATTATGTGACGAGGGGGGGGGGTAAAGCGATGTTTTTAAGTCGCGGGTGGTTTGTTGAATTCCATACAAAACGAATGTTGCTCAGTTTTAATGCCGAACGTAAGTGACAGATATAATTATATAACAGACTGGGACTTATATAATTAACTCCCGAGTATTGCGAGAGGATTAATTTAGAAACCTGATGAAGTGAGGAGTTCAAGCCGCCCAAGACAAAGATACCCGAAGAATAAACTTGATTGATGCACGTACATTCTAATTTAATATGTTTGTTTCTCCAAACAATGGTTTTTGACGTAGAAGAATCGAAAGAAGACGAAGATTCAAATCTTATTATTCCCTAGGGATCGCCCATACTACATTATCTCCCTAGGGATAGCATGACTCGCTATAAGTGATGGTCGTTTGATAAGAGCATTTTCGAGCAAGTTGTGTAAATAAACTTAAAATAATAAAAAAGGAACAAATTATGTTGGATGTTGTTAAAAACAACCATTTTCCACGCAACTATATACAAGAGCAATGTGAATACTGTTTTAAATACACGTTCGTAAAATTCCTTTTTAACTTGATTTATATTTTGAATAACGAGTCCCCATCGTCTTAGTTAAAACTTTTTTGTGATAAACTTGCTCCTAATTCATTATTAGGGTTCCGTTCCTCAGTCGGTAAAAATCAAACACGTAGAGTATCACTTTTTGTCCGTTTATCCTTTTAACAAGAAGTATATATAAAAAAAAAAACTGGGTGTAATAACCCCAAGTCAGCCAGTTCAGGTGAGATGGTAGTCAAACGCAGGCCCATAAATAATAATAAAAACAAGTATTAAGCTGAAATTAATATCAAGTACTCAGTTCTGCTATCACTTGGAATAAAAAAAAAATCAAACTTCTGAGTCAACGCAATCTAAAGATAAAATCGTTTACGGCGCATGTTGATACTCGAGGGATATTGGAAAAGGTATCAAAACCTATAGGGGACTTTCCGCTGACCTAGAATCATGAAATTTGGTAAGAAGCAATGCTATTTTATATTATAAAACGAGATAATTTAATCAACATTAAAAATCGGAAATCCTTATTGTTGTAAAATGATTAAATAATTAATTTTTGGCAATTAATTTACGTATTTAAATAAATAAGTTTGTACGGAACTCTCGGTGAGCAAGTTTGAATCGCCCTTGGCCGAATTTTTTTCTTTTCCTTTGAGTCT
This sequence comes from Mythimna albipuncta, assembly GCA_929112965.1. Classification (NCBI taxonomy): domain Eukaryota; kingdom Metazoa; phylum Arthropoda; class Insecta; order Lepidoptera; family Noctuidae; genus Mythimna; species Mythimna albipuncta. The sequence goes on from OV815958.1 coordinate 36,587,879, forward strand.
ATCGAACCTTTCCGCGCAGTGTGCTGTTACGTTACTATCATCAGCCAATTTATTGAGGCCTTGAGAAGCCACTCTCGTTTTATTACCCACAAAAACAAGACGCCTAATTCTGAAGTTTAGTGCGAGTTTAGTTACAAAACGCCTCAGTTAAACTGGAGGAAAGAAAAACACGAGTCTTTCTCTTATGAATGTGCTGTTGATCCTCTTGCGAATGATTGAGATCTCTTACTAATCACACACAAACCCTCTCAACAGGGTTTGTTTTAAATATTTAACCTTTGGAAATTATAGGTGTTTTAAAAATTAATTGATCATTCTAGCAATTTAATTATTACATTCGGGCCTGAATGAATGAAGAAATGAATTTTTAAACAAGTGTTGCGGCGTTCCTTTCTTTCCAGGGCCCAATTGACACCTAGGTTATTTTCCCTGTAATTAATTGTGTCATTGTAATCACGTTATTCATGTTACAATACGTCAGTTCAACGAAGAATTTTATATGTATTTCCCTTTTGATGTTTCGAATTCTAATTAGATTAAATTACTGTACCCAATAACAAAACAATTCAATTATCGTATTTGTATGAAAACAGAGGTTAACAGTCGCAAATGGGCCGTAACTAGTTGGGAGTCGGCGCCGCACTGTCTACTGCCTACGCACTGCTACGCGTCGTTGGTGCAATCATGCCTACGGTGCTACGAAGCCTACGAAATCGAATATAACTATCGAATCAAAAAAGGATAATGCAATTATTAATAAAATATAACAAGAACCATACTGAATAGATATTTCAATTTTTGATGTCCTATAAGTAATTTCTCCTTTTCATTTTCATTTTACTTGTCATTTTATTAACATTGAGATTATTTTTGAAAACATGTCATATTTTTGTAAATAAACATTTTGAACTTCTTTTAGCTACATTAGCTCTAAAGATACATTGTTATTTACAAAATCAACGTAACACTTAATTTATAAATAACCCAGACCCCTTGTAGACGGTCTACAAGGCGCCGCGCTGTCTACGCTTTCTACGTAGGCGTTCGTAGCACGCCTACGCGGCTACGGCGTAGCGCTACGAATAAGTGCTAGGAAGTCACTTTTATAGGGCCAAGCGGTTTATGGGTACTTATGACCCAGGCCTAGAATTGTTTTTATAGTGGCTAATAAGGAGGTTTTGAGGGTTTGCTGTTCATTTCAGTTTGATCTGTAGTCACAGTGAGTATTAAGTTTAATTTTGGTTTTTCGAGAAATACAGTCTTTTTTGAACCACAAAAATAATTTTAACTGTTTTTAAGGATATATATTTTGTAAATAAAAATGTGTCCAAGGTAGCGAATTTCCCTGTGTGGTTTATAAAGCTTGTCAAACAAAGGAACACACAAATGAGGTCCTGCAGTGGAATAAAATTAGCTGGTTGGTTTAGAGAAGATGTCATTATAATAACTAATACTAATATGAAAAAATATAATTACTTATATTTAATTTAACAGTACCTATTATGATGGGTTCACATGAAAACGTTTTCAATTAGGAAAAAATAATCAAGGAAGTATGTTTCAGTATTACCTTTCCTTAATATGAAAGTAACCATTTATTAACAATTTTCAGTTTTCAGTTCTTTTAGTTAATCCCCATGCTATACTACCTCACCACAGAGAAAATGCTCTTGTAATAAACACTAAACACGTAAAAATCACATTATTTTTGAGAAAAATGTGATTTTATCTTCGAAAAATCTGGACTATTTTCGTTGTGGTTTCAAAATTTAATTATTGTCTCAATTAGTAGATTCAAGTGTGAAGGTTTGAACTCCCGTTCACATCCTATACGCCATCACATTCACTGTACACACACTTACATTGTGCTAAGTGGTTGTTGTTCTTTGTTATTGCTAGATTTGTCTCCTTTACAACTAAAGAGATTAATAAACTATAAATTGTATCCGACATTTTATTATATAATCAGTATTTTTATGTTATCCCTGCTGTTCGTGGGGTGAGGACCTGGTGTTCTGTAATACAGGTTAACACTACAACAGACCCCAGCTCTCCATACTCACTTGACTCAAAAATATTCCTGCCAGCTGTATGGATTTACGAACATATTTGATTAATCAAAAAATCTTGTTTTGTAAGGAAAAATAAACGGAGATTATTATTATTAAACCTTAATTCTAACATCCCTCTCTTAAAATAAAATTAACTTTTCCTCAACAATCCCTCTACAAATATTAAAAGAGCTTACAACTTACAAAGTTAAACATAACCCGTAACCAAAATAAAGTCAAAACTTGCAACAACCACACTGTTCATACGTACATAATGTATTATAAATGACATCACATAAACATGTTTCTAAAAAAAGATTCTTGAACTAACGTCTCTTTTGGGAAATCGAAATGTTAATTGCGAAGGACGTCGAGGTTACCTCTCCTTCCAAATTGATTCTCAATAAAGTCACTGGTCTCTTTTTGTCTGATGTGTAGAAGTGAGATAGCGGAAAGATTTCGAGATCACGAGAGTATTAATACACTTGATCTTGTTACAAAGTTTTAGTTTGAGTTTTGTATGAAGCGAGATGAGCTGTAACTTTGAATTTACGTTGCTGCGGGCACCATCTTTATTTAATCCCCGTTAGACAGTCGCTTCGTTCGCCAGTTTTTTTAGAAATTATACTCTATTTGTATTAAGACAATGGACATCATACTGCCACCTTCAAAGCAAAGTCTTGACTCACTTACTCACCAACGCTTAGTCCAAACTCTTGGACCGATTACGTCGAATTTTTGCATTGACTTTCCTTTTATGATGTATAATATGTATATGTTTCCGGCAATCTGTACAATCTAGTATTTTATACAATATCTAGGTAATGTACGAAATATTATTTATTATATTCTTTGCCTAGGTATTCAATACAATACCGAATGTGCAGCAGGTAATTGTGTAAAAGACGAGAGCAAGGAAGAAGGTGGTGTTATTTTGGGGCCAGCTCGACCCGGACAGGTTAGCCTCCTGGAAATAAGAACCTTACTTTAAACTCCACTTTCCGAAACAGGACTTAAGTGCCGACTCGTAAACAAATTCTATTAGGTTACATATAGCCAGAAGAATTTTTAATTTCACTTAAATTTTACATAAATTTTAACCCTGATCACGTGTTTTACACACATTGATTTTGAGTAATAGAATATTTACATAACTGTAGGTAGGCCTCTACCACCAAAATCTATATTTTATCATATCAGCTTATGGGCTATGATGCTCCTGCCAGCTTCACTCGTATCAAAGTAGTCGTATTCTTGTATACTAGCTTTGTATAAAAAAAAGATATTTATTTGAGCCTCACACAATCGTAAAAAATATAATATATAATCGATGCGAGGGCGACAATGCGCCTAACGCAGCATATGCTGCGATATTTGAAACAATAAATAACACAGCGCTGGTATTCTGTTAGAGCCCGGTGTGATGCCGTGAACACAACGGACTTTGAATAAAGTAAAATAACAAAAAAAAAAATAGATAAAAGAAACTGAAATAGAATATATGCAACAGGTCTTTACATATGAAATTGTTGTTTGTCAAAACGGGTTGCTTTGAAGTGTTATCTATACTTCCAAATCAATCCAAAGATATAACACTTCGAAGTAACTCGTTTTAAAAACGGCAACGTCATAGGCAAAGACCTATTATATAAATAGGTGTTAGTTATGAAATTGGTTCGTTATGCGGTTTTCCACGAATTTCCATTTCAACAGTTATGACCAATAATAACTACTATAGGGGTATTCGCTGTCAACAATTCTTCAAATACCTTCTATCTTCCGTCTGTACGTTGTCTATCAGTATTTGGATTAATATAATAAAGTACTGATAAAGTATGTAGATTCACTCATTATTATTTGTGTTTTGCTAAAGAGAACTTAATGATCACAAAATAGTTGATGCGGATGATAGTCAACAGTATTATGCCTATAACTCGTTACAGTTTAATTAGCATGGTTGGCTGGTTACCGTCGAAATATTTGGCTTCATCACAAAACAAATTAAGCTAATTGCTAACCAAAATCACTGACTATATAATCAATCTGCTTTTTCCCAACTACGTTTTTCAGACAACTGGACATCCAACACATACGTTTTGGAAATACATTTATTGTGTGTACAGCTAAGGAGTGGAATTCCCTGCCGGAGTCTGTGTTTCCTGGTATCTACCACCTATGGGTTTTTAGTCATAAGTCATGAGTGAATACTTCTAGGAAATTGTATTTTATCGTCTAATGGTCAGCGCGAGCCTATCCAGAATAATAAAAAAAATCGTTATTTTATAAAGAACAATGATCAACAAATGACAGTCAGTATGAGGTATGTCGGAGTCTCGATTTATGAAAGACAATCGATTGGTCAGCATTTGATTTCTATGTAACGTTGCTCAAATCTCCTGAAATATTCACCGGTTTTAAATTATTTAGCGGACACTATAAGCGCGTTGACCAGGAAACCGCAATGCAGAGATCAAGTTTCTATTTATAACTGAGACCAGCTGTAAATGGTAGCTGCATCTAAATGTATGTCTGTAATAGACATAATCATAATACCTATAGTAATAGTCTGTGTTACACAAAGGGTTTGGCAGAGGAAGAGATATGGTTTAACTAAATATCAGTTGTTTTCTTCAAAGATTTTGATGTTTGAATTAAGTTTTAAGAAGAATTAGTCCACAATATGCAGCGAAATACAAACCGATCTGAGTGCACATTCTATGCCGAGCAACGTAAAATGACTCTAAACAATGTGTTACTTAGAGTGATAGTCATTTATGTCTTTCGTTTCACAGTTCTTTGAATTGTTCCACAGACTCGAGTCAGAAAGTCGTAAGCACCGAAGCTTTTAACGTGAAAGTATTGTTCCACCTAATTTAAGAGAAAACTTACAAGTATTATGTTGGACAACTTTTGGATACAAGTAGTTTTAAACTACGTCTTATGTAAGACTAACTTGTTTAAATTCAACAACACACTGGTCTCATTAAAACTTTGGAATGTTAAATTTAATTATTGCGTTTATTCACTTAGGGTTTCTAGATGAAATTGACCGATATTTGTAAAAACTTTAAATATTTTAATCAAATAGCTACTGATACAACTCAGAAACTATTTTGCGTCATTTTGGTTATCGGCGTTTTGATATCTCCTTTTGCAAATAATTATTGAGATTCGAAATTAATAGAACCAGAAAAATATGTTATACTTCGGCATGTTGATAATAATTTGTTTTCTTAACAAATTCAAACTATTATTTACATGATAAAAGTGAACGAGCGAATGCTTACGCGGAGACAAGCGCGTACAACCCACGGCCGGGCTTGTTCGAGCGCCCGCCGCTTTCAGTTCACAACGTGATAATAGTTGCTGATGGTTTTTTAATCTCATCTCTCACACATGCATTCTGAAACTACGTAGGATATTTTATTTTTGGGAGTTAAACGTAAAAGTTACGGCCGTTTGTGGCTTACGAGAAGCTTAAGTGATAAACGGAATATCCGGATCTGGCGAAGTGAACAAAATATGAGTTATTTGTAACATTTATATTCGGGAATCACGTATTGATTAATTGAAGTAACATTTATTGTTATATATGCCATATATTCTTCCACGCAAACGACTTTGCGGGCAGGAGCTAGCTAAAATATGAGCTTAAAATAAAATCCACTAAATCATATGAATCATGATCAACTGATACACAAATATGATGATAGCATGGCGTTTAAGACAATGTTGTCATTTTCTTAAACATCAGCAAAATTAATACTTATCATCATTTAACCACTTACTTAAAAAATCAATAACCCAACTTTCTAAAGAGTTGCAATGCATCTGAATACAAATTTCACTACTTCACATAGATTGCTCGTGGAGGTCAGAAAGGTGACCGACCCTCCACAACCACGCAACATGTGATTATGTGGAAAGATACTTATGTATTTTTATTTGAGGTGGAAAATCCTCACATATACAAACCTTCTTACGGGTTGGGTGGAGCGAGAAGGCGTGTTAGATTTGTTGGTACCAAAACCCAATTGTGTACCTTCCGTTGCCCTTTGTGTCGTATTTCTCAATACTGAGGGTCGTTACCTCTCTGCTTCATCACCTTAACTTTCATTCCAGGGCCGCGGTAACTGTTTCAAACATTTGCGCAGCTCAATACTCATGTGTCTATAAATAGATATGCAAATTTTTCTCAGATAAACAAGCTGAATAAATAGTCAGCCAGCAGAGAATAGTTCTCAGTGAAGTGACGACTTAGCGAAGGTATCGACTTAGTTAAGCGTGGCGCCCTCTCGCACGGCGAGGCGGTGCGTTACTACATCTCGGATTAACACAAGTGGCAGCCGATTATTGGACTCAAGACGTTAGGCGATAGCTTCGTGTCGATGAATTTCTCAGTCTTAATTATGTATGATTTAGATTTGAACGAGGTTTATCTCGTTCTCTCGGTTTGTTATCGGACTGCTCCAAAACGACTTTACTGATTTTTATGACATTTTTTGTGTACGAATATATTTGGAAGGTCTGAGAATGGGTCGTGGGTATTTTTTACCCGCTTAACGGGAGGTAAAACATAGCCTACGATATTTTTGTTTTTACGAATAGCCTGCGATTTTTTTTTAATATTTATATGGCAGAAGAACGTTTGTTTAAATATTAAGTGCGATTTTTTCTTAAAACTTCACTGAACGTTTTGGTTTTATTTTAGACATTTAGGCTCTGTGCACTAAAAGAGGTAAACCACGCAACTAAATTAAAGTTAATATTTATTTTCAACGCTATTACATCATTATAAAATTGTTTCTAATATGTTGTAATTAAAAATAAATTCGATCTAGCGTCACCAAATCAAAGACCGACTTTCACGTTGTGTATTTAAAGTTGATTTTAAAGTGACGGTTTATATTATAAGGTTTGCATAAAGGGGCGTTCCAATGAAATTTGAGCTTTGTTATGTTTGTCTATATAATCAAAATCTTAAAATCGTCTCAAATTATAAATGCAAGTATAGAAAAACCGGCCAAGAGCGTGTCGGGCCACGCTCAGTGTAGGGTTCCGTAGTTTTCCATCCATCACAATAAGTGTACCCACTTATGTGTTTAAAAAAATGCTTGCCTATACGACTATACAACAAACTTAGTCCAGAAATTATTTTGTAGAACCTTTTTGTCTTTTTGTACAAAAACTGTTCTTTCCATCAAGTTCAAAATAATTTTCCTAGAAAGTCCTTATAAAGTTCTACTTTTCAGATTTTTTTTCATATTTTCTAAACTTATGGTTCAAAAGTTAGAGGGGGGGGGGGGACGCATTGTTTTTTACTTTTGGAGCGACTATTTCCGAAATTATTGACATTATCAAAAAATGATTTCAGTAAACCCCTATTCATTTTTAAATACCTATCCAACGATATATCACACGTTAGGGTTGAAATTAAAAAAAAAGAGGACGACTTCCGCCTCCACAGATGCGGAGGTGAAATAAGGATGTGGAAAAAATAGTAATTTGTAGTTTATACAATAAACTGGCTGTCTTATTCTATTATCCAATATAGTTTATTGTAAATATAAATATAATTATATTATATTTTTTATTACTTCAGTGGGAATATGAAGTGATAAAGTTTCACTGCGTAACATTAATAAGAATATAGGTATAAAAGCGAAATCGATATTACATCTACATATTAATTGTTTAATTTAAGTTTAGCACTGATTTAAACTACCATTCAATTCGTTGTAGTTATTTTCCAAATTTAAAATCACGCAGTACTAATACAGCTTGATCGGACTCCTCGCTAATGCAACATAATCCCGTACAGGTGTGGCGGCGCCGGTGTTCCGCTGTAGGAATCAGAACGTCATGTTCATCTGAAACGGACTTAGCCGTTCATAAGCCGCTACTAACAATATTATGGGTACCTCTGACCGGCAATTATGTGGTTATGAGATAAGCATGTTTTTAGTCAGGTTTGTCCTCGATTTTTGAGAAAGTGATTGCTCAATTATAATGCCTCTAAAATCGGTGCTTTGATAGTGAAAAGTTGCACGTTAATATACGCGCGTTTGACAACTGTTCATCTACTAAAGCGATGACATGGTCGACTCTGGGGCACACTTGTGTACAAGTTTTCTAGACGAAAATGGTTTTAGCACCAGCTATTATTCATACTATTACAAAGCTAATTTTTTATTTAATTTAGTTGTGTCGACTGGAAACTTCTTGTAAACGAACTTTCCAATCGCTTAGCTGTGGACTTGTCACACAATATGTAGGACACTCGATGGCTGCGAGACGCACTCGACGTTGTGCCATGTCCCGCGGGCCCCTCAGAGACCTGTCAGCAAAATGGACAAGGCCCACCAGAACTGATGCTTGATCGGGTTACGGGAATGTTCAAACGATTTACGGTGGCTCTGGAGTGCAAAAAGCAGCTGAAGGAACAGCTGCGTTTTATTCATTTTCTTTATTACTAAAATTTTGAGCTGAGTTTAAGCATAATAATATTTACAGTTTTATCATAATTTAAGTTAGTTTAAATGGGTTGAATGGAAAGATCTGTTCGCATGTCTAGCAATAAACTGCTAGTCAAGTCATTGAGTGACATTACTTTTCTGGCAGAAATTACAGGCCATAACCTTTTACTACTCTACTTATGTAAAAAAGTGATTATCTATAGATATGGATGATTTTTCATCAATCATGCCTCAATAGCTGCTTGGATTTGGTCTACACTTGGTCTACTTGTAACCTAGATTATTCAGGTAGTGTATCCCTGTGTGATGTATAATATATGTATATATATATATTTATAAATATAACTTTCTTCTTTTAAGTCGCTAGAGCAAACTTTAAAGTCAATATCATAGTGAGGAGGCTAAACGCTTTGGTTTTGACGTCGATTATGCCCGAGCACGACTGTTAGCTCACTGCGGTCCACGTAATTTAATCGGCGTCTCAAACTGTTTTATAATGTCCTTTCGCCGACGCTATCTAGAAAGTGAACCAGCGAGAACGTTTGGGCTTACAATCGGATTTTGCTATGTCTGTTGGTAATTTCAGGGGTGGACATTTTAATTAATTCTATATCCACAAGTAATTAAAAGAAAATAAACAATTAATGATTATCGCATAGCATAATGACCGCCAAAATCGCTTCGACGATGACAATTCACGAAGATCCCGCTGTGGGCAGGCAGGACGGAGAGGTTTAGGCTAGAGGGGGTACTTACGCCTCAGTGTTGTCATCTCGGGACTCGGAGCGCTCAGCATTGGCTTGGCCGCGGCGGTGCCTGGCCCGCTGCTCATCCCCCAGCCCGTACAGGCCGGCGACGGCCGCCATGCTGCTCCTGCTTAGCACCCCCACTCTCACATACTCCACAAACACCGAGTCAAATAAACCATCATTTTGAAAAGTTAAACGGTCGTCACACTGTCCACTCAGCTCAGCTGGCTAAATATCTAATTATCCTACAAGAAAAATTTGGACGCATAATTTGGTACAGTACATTAATTTTTCTTCCTCTAATTTAATTTTTAATCACAATTTTTATTATTGTATCTCGTCATAAGTTGGATTGATAGCTAGGCTACATTTGTTTTTGTTTTTATTGTTATCGTTGCCGTTGCGAGTCGATGTGTGTGCTCGGCTTTATATACGTGATTCGCTGCATCTGTTGATGTGAGGGATCTTTAATATACGCCTCGTTGTGCCGCCTCCGGGACCACAGAGAGCGAGTGGTCTTTGTTTACAGTACACGAGAGGTCAATTATTTAGGATCCGAGTTTTCTTTAGAATGCGCAAGGATGTGGGGGGGGGGGGATAGTTACGGGATAGATTCATGAGGGTTAAAGTTAAATATATTATTTATTAACATTGTTTTGCAGTCCGGCAGTAAAAACCAGGATATATGCATCGTAGGTGTGGGTAGTGGTGACATCGTCATACATCGAACTTCTTTTCCAAAACCTTGATTTTAAGGTACTCTATTCTTGCACACTGACACTGATTAAATAGTTTCCAATCAGTAAGCATCTCTTCAGCCTACTTCTACAGCTAGCCAGAAGATTCCTTCTTACCCGCCGTAGTAAAAACTAGGGGTCCGGTCAAGTGGCAATTGATAGCGGTCTGGACGCCATCGCATACATATTTATGTAGCCGGTCGCTGAGGGCTCTATTTAAATCCTGAGGGGGAGGGGTGATGAATTGTTTCAGAGCCGTTGCGTGAGGGGATAAATGTAGTACAGGGGGTTATTTTTAAATCTCAGAAATATAGATAATGGACATACTATAGGTTTCGGATTCTTTGTTTCTTTGAATGTACGTTTTAAAACTAAAGTAATAATGTCGTAGCAACCTGAGAATCTTGAAAAAGCAAAATTCTTTATTAAAGTGAGAACGCTTTTGAAAAATATATTTTTTTTTAGAAATTCCAAGCGCTTTCGTATCGTCAATCACGTGACATTTTGGAAGCGCCCGTCACGTGATCTATCCCGGGAGAGAGCTGATGACCACGGACACAAACCCGGACGCTAACGGCGAGGTTTCATGAAAAACAGAAGACGTTCAGTCAGCGGTCTGTGGTATTTTTTCACATATTTTTACTAGTGTACTGACTACCGTGTTGATGTGAACGTAGGTACCCCAACTATCTGAGCTATAGCAATGGAAAAGTAATATTTATATTTTGACAAAATTTTATTTTCCTATTTTTCGTTGCTTACTCAGTAAAATAATCGACGGGCTGCATTAAATAACTATGGAATCAAAGAACTCTTCAGTAACAACGCAGAATGTCTTCGCCGTAAACAATTAGCACTCATTACCTAGAAGTCGGCGAGACTAGCCGACTTCGTTAACTTCCCAGTAACTAACGATTTAGTGTTTAACCGGTATTAACTGAATGCTTGTTGTTGATCGAATCAATGTTGGTACACGTCGTCGGCACGGACGATCGACGTGCTGGAGTGTGTTGTGGTGCCAATCAGTCTATTTGTCTTGTCTAGCCCTTAAGGGATTGTCGCTTTGTGGGCTGGCTTCAAAAGGGTTCAACTCGGTCTACTAGTTTGTGATAGTGTTAGTGTGAACTTGAATGAATAATACAATCTATTCAATCATATTTAATTTGACGTCTGTCATATACGACCGACGGCTTGCATTCAATAGTTTATTTTTTGAAAGTTAACTTGCTGTATCGATAGCATCCTAAATTGATAATAGTTATTCACTTCAATTGGGCTAAGTAATATACAAAGGCACGATGCGGTATGCTGCGCCCACCTCGAGCAAGTGTTTTTTTAGGGGTAGAATTTTCATTAGTCAGAGTCGTGTATTATCTGAAGAATAATAAAACTACTATGCCATCAAAATACAATTTTTACTCCTCGGGCGAAAGCTATCAGTCTATTGAAAAAAATGCTTTCTAGTTTGAAGGCTAACATAAGAAAAGTGAAGATAAGCAGCGCAGTCCTCCAATAAATGCTAACTAATATATAATATAAAAATGAATCGCAAAATGTGTTGGTAAGCGCATAACTCAACAACGCCTGGAGCGATTCCGCTATTTTTTTTTTGTTGTGTTCGTTATTATGAGGAGAAGGTTCTTATGGAAAAAAAATGAAAATTAGCGTAGTGTAGGGTAGAGTAAGGTAGAGTAGGGTAGAGTAGAGTAGAGTAGGGTAGGGTAGAGTAGGGTAGAGTAGGGTAGAGTAGGGTAGAGTAGGGTAGAGTAGGGTAGAGTAGGGTAGAGTAGGGTAGAGTAGGGTAGAGTAGGGTAGAGTAGGGTAGAGTAGGGTAGAGTAGGGTAGAGTAGGGTAGAGTAAGGTAGAGTAGGGTAGAGTAGGGTAGAGTAGGGTAGAGTAGGGTAGAGTAGGGTAGAGTAGGGTAGAGTAGGGTAGAGTAGGGTAGAGTAGGGTAGAGTAGAGTAGGGTAGGGTAGGGTAGGGTAGAGTAGGGTATAGTAGGCTGAAGTAGGGAAGAGCGGGAGCGAAGCCGCGCGGGCAAAAGCTAGTATTTTATAAATGTGAAAGTGTGGATGTTTGTTACTTAATCACGCAAAAACGGCTGAACGAATTTGGATGAAATTTGGCATGCATATAGCCTTTGACATGGAAAAGAACATAGGCTACCTTTTATCCCGATTTCTTAAGTACCTAATGCCACGCGGGCCAAGCCGCGGGCAAAATCTAGTTAGCAATAAACTTTAGTAACATGACATTATAGGCATCTCTTCTAAAGTAAATAGTCTAGGATTCACACGTCAGCATAGCTCAAATATCTCGTTTAGAGAATACAGTAATGTGTTTTCAAGTCAACGTTGTGTTTGGCATCCCGGCGGAATGTTAACTGGTAGCCCGCTGCACCGAGCGCCTAACGGAGTTAGCAGCCGTCGTGTAATGTTATTGGCGAGATCTGTGACTCTGCGACAGAGCTGCCAAGTCTTGTCAATAGCAGTAACACAGTTTCAAAGCTACGTTATAGCTTCCATGTTCTGAATGAATTTAGTATGGACAGCGTTGCGGTCAGATTGGTTTAGCGTGACGTCTGCTTCTTCGACGCTTTGTATTTGAAAGATAAGTTGGTGAACAAAAATCTAACGTTTTCTGTATTAGTACGATATCCGTAGAAGAAATCTCTTCCCTCGTCTGTTTTTCGATTATGATAAATATTATGTGCTAGATAATGCGTTTATCAAGACATTTCGAATAGGCTGCCTAGCTAAATTTGGTCCCAATGATGTTAAACAATAAAAGTCTGAGATCGCTAACATTTTGATATTTTCGACTTTAACCAAATACTTCCAATTTGAGTTCTATCTAATAGCTTCTATTAAACTAAAAAACACTAATTAACATGAAAAAAAATGGTTAAATAACAGATGACGGGAAATTATGGCCATTTACTCACCTCTGTAAGCGAGGCAACCCGCCACACCAAAAAAAGGAGGAAACGAATAGTTTTTTCAGTTCCTTGGAGCACATTCTTTCAGTGATGCTCCTTCCCCAAAGAACAAATGAGGGGTAATTGATGTCAAAAATTTAATAACAAATTTCATTGTTTAACATCATTGGCACCAGGCTTAACTAGGCAACCTATGCGCAATGTTTTAATGAACACATTATCTAGCATATAATATTTATCATAATCAAAAGACAGATGAGGGAAGAGATTTCTTCAATAGAATCTTCGAATTAGTGAAACAACAACGAAAAAAACGTCTCGAGTCGAAGGCTATATCAATAAAAATGAAGCTGTAACTGTTCATTTGATAGAGGGAAGCTGAGTTATGATTAGGGTGAGTGGAGCAATTGACGGAAGTCTATGTAGTACGTTTAATATTGAATTTGAACACGAAATAAAAATAAAGTTAACTGCATAGTTTTTGTTATGTGATGAATTTTTGCGCTACAAGTTCAACTTTCGATTCCCTTTTTTTTGTAGCTGGGAAAAACATCCAATGACATCTCCGCGCCCTTGAGCGGAGCCAGAGATAGTGTTTGAGTTTTGCTGACTAAAAACCCACTCCTGTTCCTTCGTTGCCTTTCGTACCTGGGCTGAATCTCCCTTTCAGAAGCAGACCCTTAGCCCCAATAGGGTTCGAACCAGCTGGGCCGCTACGGTTTGCTGATAACTTTTTGAGGCACGTGTGGAACAACACGCGGGCTTCGGCTCGGTCCGGACGGTTACCGGACTATGGGACGGTGAGCTACCCATTGCTCGCAGTTCGCAAGCCCGCGCCTATGGTGGCCGAAAATTTAATTCCCACATATAACTTATATTAAGTCTTATATTGTCAACATACATATACTTGTCAAACGTTAGCGTGTTTGTGTCTAAAACTCTAAACACACTTTAAGATAAAGGGGACGGCCAACCTTTTTTCAACAAAAACTGATCAATTTTAAAGATATTTTCCTGCGAAGATGATTCTTTAGATCTGCGGACAGATAAGGAAACAAAACAACGAAATATGTGGGTTTTACAGTGAGTAAAAATACAGTACAAAATTCGCAACATAAATCTTTTACATTTAACTATTGTTTTAAACTGTGCATATTTTAATTACATTTAAAACCAACTATACACGAGTTTTGCAATCACAATGCTCTTAATACTAGCATGAATAATGGCGATTCGTGAATTGTGTCATAACTTTGTTTGCAGAATTTAATATGGGTATACACCGTTGGGGTACGGTGTACCAGTGGGGTACATGTGTGCACCGTTGGAGAAATGGTGTTACAATGTTTTCTTCATAACTGTTACGTTTGTGAGTAAACTAATGAATGTTGATTTACATTGCTTTTAACTTTTATGTGCATAGTTTATGTTTTAATAAGTATTTGTTAGTGGAGTAACTATTAGAAAAATATTCGTATGGAGAATGGATTTATTCTTAAATGGAAACAAATTATAACGAGAAACAGTAGAAAATTAAAACCAGGGAGGATGATATAATATTATGCAAATAGCGTAATATTTTTTGTAACAATTATTATGTTTTTTAGTTTATAATGTTATTTTAAATAAACTAAAAAAAAAATATTCTAGAGAGGTTACTACTTGAATGCAGTTCATTGTAGCACTTAAAACTTAGTTATGGCTAAATGCCAAAAATACGACTGTTATGGTCCATTACAATTTTAGTTTCTCAAATTCACTGCCTGCCAAGATGAAGCTACAGGCCCTACTGTAAATTGGCCACTTTTCTGTTACGTCTTGTACTGCCATGTTCTCTGCGTTCGACTCTTTTGAACAATCCCGTAGTATCTACCTACTATGTAATCAAAGGCAACGGAATGGGCTATACTCGGAGTTTCCTTTCGTAAATGCACCAAGAACGAAGATATCCGCAGGAGAACCAAGGTCGCCGGCATAGCCCGGAAAATCGCCAAACTTAAGTGGCAGTGTGCAGGGCGCATTGCTCGCAGAACGGATGGTCGATGGGGCCGAAAGGTTCTAGAGTGGCAACCGCGCACTGGAAGACGCAGGGTTGGTACGGCCTTCCACAAGGTGGACCGATGACCTTTTTAGGGTTCCGTAGTCAACTAGGAACCCTTATAGTTTCGCCATGTCTGTCTGTCTGTCTGTCCGTCCTCGCTTAATCTCTGGGACCGTTAGCACTAGAAAGCTGAAATTTGGTACCAATATGTATATCAATCACGCCGACAAAGTGGTCAAATAAAAATTGGAAAAAAATCTTTTACTAGGGTAGCTCCCCTATATGTAAAGTAGGAAGTGATTTTTTTTTTAATTTCAACCCTAACGTGTAATATATTGTTGGATAGGTATTTAAAAATGAATAGGGGTTTACTAAAATAATTTTTTGATAATGTCAATAATTTCGGAAATAATCGCAAAAAAAAAACAAAAAACAATGTGTCCCCCCCTCTAACTTTTGAACCAAGAGTTTAGAAAATATGAAAAAACTCTGAAAAGTAGAACTTTATAAGGACTTTTTAGGAAAATTATTTTGAACTTGATGGAAAGAACGGTTTTTGTACAAAAAAGACAAAAGGGTTCTACAAAATAATTTCTGGACTAAGTTTGTAGTATAATCGTATATGCAGGCATTTTTCTAACCTCATAAGTGGGTACAATTATTGGGAATTTGTGACGGACGGGAAACTACGGAACCCTACACTGAGCGTGGCCCGACATGCTCTTGGCCGGTTTTTTTTATGGTTGGAAAATCATCAATGACAACCCCCGCTCCTGGGCGGAGCGGAAGATAGTGTTAGATTCTTACTAACTAAAAAATATATAAAGTACTAGCTTCTGCCCGTGGCTTCGCCCGCCTCAAATTAGATATATCATAAGTGCTATTTCAGGACAGTTTTTTGAGCGTAAAAGAGTAACAAATATACACAATACATAGATACTTTTGCCTTTATTATATTGGCTTTACAATTGTTGTAATATGTAATATCTGTACAGTGCGACGTGTGATGTTATGATAAGGATTTTGTTATAAACCACTATTTTTTAATTGGTACAAACGAAATGGGGGCCTGTACAATATTTCCATATTGAGTGACATTTTAAAATATAAACATGCGCTAAAATTTTGCTGTTTATGAATGCTATTTATTAAGATTTTACCTAAATAATAACAAGATCTTTTCTATTAAGGCCTTTAAATATTTGTCCTAATTAAAATTTTTTGTTGTATACAAAATATGTAATGGTATATTAAGTGGCATGTTTGGTGATTAATTACGCCTCTGCGGATGAATGGGATTGAAAGAGAATTATACTATGGCAAACCAGACATACATGATGCCACTTGCCAAACTAAGACACGCACCTGAACCTTGAACCGGTTAGTTTATAAGTGTGATGGCGATGTAAATTATACAATGTATGTTTAACTTGCGTTATACCTATAATAGTTTATGTAATTTAGAATGCGTGTCTTAGTTTAGCTGACGCGGCACGTACGCCTGGTATACCCTACAGGGTAGTACTGGAGTGGCTTGTATTAGTAGTTACAAAGAATACTTTCTATACTCTCTCCACGAGATATTTTTCAATTAATATTGGCCGTATTAATTGATCCCCTGAAAAAGTTAGTATTCTTCTAAATATTTGTTAAACAAGCGTAAAATCTACAAAATAGATTTACTTTTCATGATTTGTATCAACAAAGTCTGGGTATCAGGTCATAAATATTTCACATTATAAAGGTGTGTTTACAAAGACGCAGACGGTATGTATGACATGACCCGCACGTGGGTCCAGGGTCTTACAATTTGTTATTATTACTTCACATATGCAATAATACTTGCACTATTGGTCTCACCATCTCAAATATAGTCCTGGGATTGATCCCAGGACTTTTTTTGACCTGAGAATTTATTCTAAAATGTTACTAGAACTTTGTAATATACCTTACTATTTTTATTAAATTTAAAGAATAGTAGTGGCCCAGTGGTAACGGCCCCGACTTATGAGTCGTAGGTCGCGGGTTCAAGCCCAACTAGGTGCATTATTTTATGTAATTTTTTTCAACGCCATGCTCCTCAAATGGAAATTAAATTGCCTGGACGTTCCAGGTATTCTATTACATTGCCTGGGTGTTTTATAGAATACCGGATTATACATATTGTCGGTAACATACCTAACAAAAATCATAAAAATCGCTCAAGCCGTTTCGGAGGAGTTCAATAGCAAGCGCTATGACACGTGATTTATATATATTAGATTATTATTAAGAACTAATAGAAAAGTTTATACTCTCACAAGAAAGTAAAAAAATGATTGCACCTGGGTTATTATTTTTTTAAATTTATTTCTATTACAGGTACTATCTGCAAAAACAGACGAAACCAAAAAAAAAGTTTCCTGTAAGTTCCAAGTCATTTGCGTTATGTCAATATTGCGGTTGTTGTTCAAGATCCAACCACGGCGACATCCAGTGTAGAACCTCCTTAACACAAGCAGTCGACACAATATCGAAGCGAACAATGTTACTGGTTAGATTCATTGGAACCATTTGTAACAATTAATGCTTTGGGACCACTTATTGCAATTAATGTTAAACTGTTTAAAGTAACACTAATCCGTATTAGCAGCGCTTTCATTATATCAACAAAGATTTTCAAAGTATCGACATCGACGCAACTATATCTTTTACATAGCAAATAAATATTAATTGGTTGGATCTATAACAAAACGCGATATGTATCTACTATATGTTTACAAAAGATAGGTTTCAGATGACTAAAAATTCTGTAATACTATTCTGTGACCATCTTAACGTAAAACTAAAGTGATGTGTGTTGTCAACCCAGGTGCAGGCGAGATGACAACGAAACAGAGACGCCCTGCGGTGTCGTACACAGCAAACGTCATAGTTGTCGTGTGAATAGCTATCAGTTTGAGTCCCAGGCGAGCAACTGAACAGATGCTGGCCGAAATACTGTGAAAACTTTTATGCGGAAGTTTTTCACAGTGCGATGCGCCGCTGTGTGTATCTTATTTAACTTTTTAATCCTCAAGCAAACGCCGGCGTTCGCTTTCTCGTTGTGTTTCTTTTATGTCTCTAATTAGGCTATTCGAAAGGTAAAGCCCAAAAAGTACTAATTATAACTTTTACTTATATCTATGAGAATACTGATGATCATGAAAATTATTGAGACTAAAATTCTGTTTTCGGCGGCGACTTTCCTAGATAGTTGCATTCGAATAGTTTCGTACTACGTCTTAAAGCCATACTTCTAATTTCACTTTCGCCTCCTGAAAGGTAAAATCTTGTCAACTAGACATTGTAATGACGTGAATTCCAATGTCATGATTGTCGTCTAACTGCACATAGCCGAAAGGTGTAAACAAAGACTGCGGAGTTGGGTGTCGCGCGTTCAAACCTTACCATCACAAGTTTTGTCTTTTTGGTAGATTCAATACTTTCTAACATAGTATACAAAACATTGAACGTAAGTTTGAGCTACACAGCGGTGCAGATCCTTGTCGGAGACATACGTGTGTCAGACAATTAATTATTGTGGAAATCTACCGCCATTATAAAAAGTAATGATATATACAAAATATATTTTGCAAAGGATCACTGTGTAGACAGCATAATTTTCTGCAAAAACTATGTCAATACGAGAGGGGTGAGTTCCGCAAGACTTGTTGTTATTACAGTTTTGTGATTCTGGACCGTTGTGTGGTTTTGAAACCGGTGTAAATTGTTCCAGCATATAGTCACGTCTCTTTTATTTTTGTTGAAATCTAAGGAGTATCTAGCGTATGCGATCCAATGCTTGTGCACATATTGTTCAGAAATCCTCCTACAAATTCTTTGTGAGACCCATACCCACCTGCCGGTGCTACCACGGATTGGATAGGTTCCCATCATTTGCCATCCCGAGACAAAATCCTTACCTGGCGCCCTAATTAGTATGTAAGGTAAATTTAGAATTAGATTAAGCTTTGAGTAGTATAATGTATTTTCCTCAGGGTTGTATATTGTGTCAATATAAAGCGTGTTTCTCTGACAAGCCACCACCATGATCACAGCACATACACGTAATTATGAAGTCTTAAGCAAAACAACGTATAATTCTCACTAAATAAAAGTTAACATAATATCGCTTTGCATCGTATTACCGCTTCACATGGAATGGACGTCTACTCAACGGCTGAGTGTGAACCACGAAAATTAATTAAAACTCGGCGGTTGTTTGCGGTAGACAACGAAAGCTGCGCGTCTACGCTCGTCTATCACTTAGTGTGCACTACGAGCCTTCTGATAGATTCTAACGAATTACCGTGCACTCTTTTTTAATAAATGTAAAAGGTATTTCCTTACAGAGAGGAAACCTGTGACACAAATGTACAAGCTAAATTTGTATCGACCAAGATGTGACTGTAAGTAAAATGGAATTGGACAACGATGAAAATCATTATTATGATAAAAAGTATATAAAAATAAAGTTGGATGAAAGACCTAACGCGCAATTAGAGAAGTACAGACTAAACAACAAAATATTTTAAGAAAATAATATTATATCACACTTATAAAAATCCGGAATAAGTGTTTCGCCTCGTCGTTTATACTGCGTACATCGAAGGACTGGAATAATTTACCTACTGCGATCTTCCCGTCTGATTATAATAGGGTAGTTTCAAGGGTTAAAATAATTACATTTTATTTCATCAGTATTTTAGATAATAAAAAAAATATTGGACACGTATTTTTTCTTTTTTCGACTAAACAAAAAATAACAAAGATATAGCCCATTAAAGTTAAGTGTGACGTCACCCCGCGCCCGTGCGAAAAATGCAGTACGGCGTGATACACGTAACTTTAATGGGCTATATTTTTGTCATTTTGGTTTAATGCACAAATAAAAAAATACGTGTCCCTTATTTTTGAATAATCTAAAGACGGACTAATTACATTTTTTACGGCAACTAGCTTATGTAGGTGTCTTCAAGGCTAGAAGCTAAGAATAGACTAGTAAACTAAAGCACCTCACCATCAAAGATTCCATCACTGCTTACCATCAGGAGGGAACACATTCAAGTACTTGTATATATCGATTAAAAAAGGCATCAGTGCTTAATTGAAGTTGTAGTTCAAATTATTTTCCTATCAATTTAAAACGATGCGCTTTAACAGTTACGCTTGTAGCTATATAATAATGCGATGGCCGAAACGTTTGGGACGAAGTCAGTGTCAAGAAAGTTTAGAAAGTATTTAGATTTTGACTGGCTTGTTGGTCTAGTAGTTAGTGACCCTGACTGCTATGCCGCAGTTCGTGGGTTCGATTCCCACCCAGGATAAATGTTTATGTGATTAGCATGATCATTTGTTCTGTGTCTGGGTGTAGCCTATCTAAACATATAAGTATGTTTATCAGTTGTCTAGTACCCATACCACAAGCTCTGCTTAGCTTGGGACTAGACTGTGACGTTGTGTGATAGTTGTGGAATATTATATTATATTTATACTATGTTCCCTTGATTTTTCATTAGAATGCAGATGTGGTAGATTTTTTTTCAGTTCTTGCCAGCTAGTGTATCAAATTAGCCTTCATGGCAGATTTTGCTGAAATAATCCATACTACAGTAAAATTTTCACTTTCCGAGATCCTGTTTCAATGATCCCATATATTGTCCATTTGTTTAAACCGTAGAAATCTTTTAGAAACATTTAAGATACAAATGTACTCAAATTTTACATCACAGTATCCACTGGGAATAATTCGCAAACAATTAAAATACATCGCTGAACTTAACTCCATAAACTTTCAAGAAAAATTGCCAAGAAACCATGTTTCGGATTTACCACATGACATTTGGATATGTATTATGTATGTCTTTGTTTTACATTTATATTTTTATGAATATTCTTTTTTGGTCTTATGTATTTTTTTTCAGTAATGCTAAATTCTAGTAGAATGTAACTTAGTCTCAACTCTTGAGACACTGATTTGATAACATTAGGTAAAACAAATGCCCAAATATACACTGTTGCATTTTCAACTCTAGACGCTGAGACAAGCGCAAAAAAGTTGTTACATAAGGACAGCAAAAACGGGCATTCGATTGAATAGAATCAAAATATCGTAAATAGAAAACATGTAGGTATTCTAAACAGGGATATCGCATAGGCATTATGGTGCGCGTGTCCGTTCCGAAAGGGTCAACTTAGCATTAGCTGGGCGTCTGACGCTAAGGTAGGTTAGCAACCTATTGGTTGAACGAACGCACGCGGTCATCGATTTGATTGCGGAAACCTCGACCGCGACTATTCTCATCACTCGTAGGAAATGATTTGGCGTGCTTCGAAGTAGCCTGATGCCTTAGTTAGCGTTTAGGCCATCGATCTTCAGTTTATCGATGACTACAGTTTCTGGGTATGTGGATTTCGTGTGATCACATTCAAGCGAATGAAAAAATATATAATATGATAAACACGAGTTTATCGTATTTATATATCGTAATATCTATTTTATTTTTGGGATACTATATTAAAAAATAATACGTAGGTACATCATTAATTGGTTTGCTATAGACTATTAAGTAATGGAAAGTTGAAAATGTTGTTTTCAATTGTTAGAATCTGAAATAGTTTAGATGGTATTCTCGATAGATTTATCACTGCCACCAGTTCTTTTATTTTTTATAGATTTTATGAGTCGAGGTGTTTTATTTTTTTATTAGATTCGTCTTAACCAGTTATAAATATTTTTCACGATGACGAAGACCTGATGCTAAAACTGGGAAGTGGCTAATGGAACTCTGGAATGCCTACTGGTCATTACGTCGAGTTTAGGCTCATTAGACTCGTCATAACCAGTTCTTTTACTTTTTATAGATTTTATTCGTCTATTATTTTGATATTATTGTAAGAATTCTTTGGTTTGTTTTAACATGTACTGATATCAATAAATAGTTTGCTGTTTCTGCTGTGTCGGCATGCTAAATCTGGTCATTACTTTATTGCTTTCTTGAGTCAGCCAGTTGTGAACTGCGTAAGGAGCAAGTCATTGAATTAAAAAGTGGTTTTGTGAACAAAGTTAGTATTGTTGAAGTAACCCTTCTAACACAACGGATTGAGTACGTTTGCTCAGAAGTATCTTATTCAATCTTTACTTAAAGACCATAATGTTTTCTATCAACCTAAAAATTCAAGGGTTCAACCAAAAAAGATACTCACAAAAGCACAATCAATAAACTTCATTCATTACTGGTTCACCCAAAAAACCAAAAGGGTAAAATAAATTCACAAGAGCTTTCCAGTTTTGGCCAGTTTTCATTAATCGGTTGCCGCAGCGAAACCGAATTCGCATCCACTTTCAGTGCAGAGATCGAGTGCTCAATGGAATAAGTGTAGTCGCAGACGAATCATTCACGACAGCCACTGGTGGCCAGTGACAGCCACTTTTAAAACTTTAATAATATATATTTTTTCGATTAAAAGAAGAGGTCGGACCCCACACTTGTTTACAAATTGATAAATTGGTAAAGAAACCTTAAGTTAATGGAATTGTTAGAAGTGGCACGAGATCAAAGACACAAACGTAAATAACCTGATTATTTTTTCCCGACTGTTGTTAGGGTAGGCGTCTAGTGTAATTAGATGGAGCTAAACCTCGGTAGGTACTTTATTTGGACCTTGCCTATCTGACCTGGAGTACAGTAGCTTACGAGGCAGCATGACACCCTTTAGTAAGATTTGCTGCAAGAGTTTTGGGCTTTAGACAATTCTTCTGTTGATGTTTGTTAAAGATCTTCGATTGGCAGCCGAGTTCTCAATCAATGACCGTACTTATCGATGTACAGATATATTCATGTCGTAAATGTTGCATAAAATTGCACACACATAAAGCAAAATTAACTCGACTGTGTACAAGGCCGAATGTAAAATCCTCGAATCATCATCCAGTTCCGCTCATGTGTGCTCACCCTAAGGGTTGACATGACCAATATTTACATTCAGCCAGTATGGCAAACAAAGTCATATCGATACATATTCATATTCAACCGTATTTTAATACGCTGGAAATTTTGTAACGTTAAAGAGCACTAGCAGTGACTAGAGAGGTCGGAGCTGGTTATCCTTGTGTTTACCTTTGTTATTACCTCCATCTCACCTGACGGTACGCGATGAAGTGAACGACGATGAAGCACGCTTACTAAGTAAAATATTCACTCTTGACTTAAAAATCTCTCAGGAAACATAGACTTCAGCATGGAATACCATAGAGCTTAGTTGTACGCAGAAAGAATGTGTGCATCGCCGTGCGTTTGGTGGTCCGATGAAGGAAAAAGCTAGGCGGAATTAAGTTATATAAATCCGACGCACAACCGGTAGAAAACAAAGCAACTCAGCGTCGATGCTCAAGACTTTGTTGCTCGTTTCTCAACTGCTCATCACACCAAGCTGGTATTTGGCAGATTAGACAGGCAGTATTCCAAGTACGTACGATGATCACCAAGGTTCTGTGATATCATAGCTATGGTCAGACATATCACCTCACTCATAAACAATCTATATTTTATCAAAAGTGTTTACTCAGTGTATAAAATTAATTGCTCGCGACCCTTCGTATTTTGTTAAATCGATCCCGCGTCGATTCGTTTAAATACGAGTATTGAAAGATAATATTTTATTCCGATGATTTATACGGCTCGATTGAATTATGCAATTAATTCGATTGATATGACTTAATTTTATTGATATAAATTCGTGTTGCGAAAATGGCTGACGTATTCTTTTTTATGTGGAAGTTATCAAGTGACTCCTTCCGCTGCGGATGGAGTGACAGGGAGTATGACACTTTTATTGACAAAAACCTAAGTACTTGTAGTTCTTCTGTAACCCGTTGTATTCCAAGGCCGTGGGGAGTCTTTCGGACTTTCCCAAGAAAGGTTAGTATCTATATGGACGCCTAAATTCTTAGCACATTTCGAGTTTTCAACGATACGAATCGTAAACAAACTAAAAAGCCCATAAAACCGTTACATTTTTTTTTAATGTTTTTATTTTCTCTCTCAGAATTAAGTCAATTGAATTAAAAATCATTTGGGGTGTCTGAGTTTTTGCGTATTTAACGTTACACGTTGTTTATAATAATGAATAAAAAACGATATTTTTATACAATCTACCATTAATATTGCCCAGGAGAAACTTACTTTAAAAATAGCTGGCGCGATAACTCCGAATGGTTTTATAACGGCCGGCATTCCGCAGTTATATGATATATAAACCAATAACGGGTTGGCCGGGCCGTGTATTGTGCAGGCCACATATTTTGAAGTATGGCGCTAACAATTGTTACGCAGCGCTGCAATGCAATGTGTCGCGTGGCTTTTGATACGGCGATTAAACGGATTGCTGTAAATGATTTTTCTTTATGCGGAAAATATTGGTTTTTATATGCCGATTGTGGACCAAGAACAATTTAGTTTAAGTTTTGGTTTCACAGGTGTTTTTTAAGCGGGATATCATCCTATAATTTCTCCCGCTTTAGGGTAGAGCGAAAGGGCGTGTTAGACTTTTACTGACTAAAACTCACTCCTATGTTGCTTCTTTGCATTTGCTCCGGGGCCCCGGGTCTCTTTCGAACGAACGTTAGTAGGCTGGGGCTGCTGGGTCCCTACAGTTTTGCAGATATTTCTTTGAGGCACGCGTGGAACACCGCCGTCGACGACTCGATCTCGGTTTGCACGGTTATCGAGGGACGACGAGCTACCTATTGCTCGCCCTCCAAGCTCACGCCTACGGTGGCTGAAACTCGGCGCCAAGACGGCCGTTCCCTCATGTTTGCCGCATGCCATTCCTCCCTCCTCCGAACCGTTGCCTGTTTGGTTGTATGTTGTGTTTTTACAGACTAAAGATTTAAAGTCAAAATGACATCTGCTATCTAACTAAGCTAAACAATATGGTTTGGCTCTTGGTTTGCTACCGGCTATAAGTCTATATTTTCGCAAAACCGTTTTAACGGAACGGTTAAAAGGGTTTTGCGAAAATATAGTATAGTTTGCGATAATATATCACCACTTATAAAACATACACCGTCAGAGATCAAAAATGCAGTTGCACTCTATTATTTAATATACTAAATTTATCATAAAATACGTTTCATCTATTAAACAAACCGGTGAAGGTCGTTCTTAACCGTATCATTACTACTATCAATGCAAAATGGTCTAAAATTTCTTTGTAGAAGAAGTTCAATGGTCCTCAAGTAGAGGTAGTTTATTCATTACTTTAGATTCAATGCTACACTCAAATCATTCACTATCCATTGACCTTTAGAGTCATGTTTATCAATACATTACATCTCTTTGTATTGCTTCCTATTATATATTCTGGGTGATTCAACAGTTTATCTAGAAGAATATAACATTGAAGAATGTAACAAATAATTAATCAATCGCGCATCAACAGCAAACTAAGCTCAGCCTGGATTAGAACGAAATGTCCATCTTATGTAATTAATGCATTCCCGAGGGATCATCTAAGCCGCAGATACAACTATATAAATAATAAATTAATGTTATTATTTTAATTGACCGTTCTTCCTTTCCACAATAAGGCGTAATATTTACTTCAAGCTACTAACTGTCCAGGACGGTTAGTCCGTATCAAAGACACGTCATTAAATATTCAGAAGACAAAACGCTTCTGAACGTAATCTAATTGTTAGGCGGCGAAACCCTAGATCACTTTGCTGGGCGTTAATATTAAGTTTAGCTAAATAAAATGTTTATTTTTTATTAATTTTCTGTACTTTCATAATTATATTATTATAGCCTTTTATAGCTTATCTTTGCTTAGAAAACATATTAACATTCAGAAATCAGGAACTTTATTTTAATTAGACCATTAACAGGTGCTTTTGAATTGTCAAAGTGTAGGTCAATCAATAAAATTGCAGCTATAATTGCGCGTTATTTAGTGAGAAAAACGACCAAAACTCCATGTCTACTCTTTTAAATAATGTTATGAGTTACAAAAATCTGGGTTACATATTTTTGTCGCTACTACTTTTTTTTCTAATTTTGTCTAGTTTTTATTACGGATAGGCGGTTTTTTTTCTTAGGCATACGCATAGGGCTCCTCCAACTAATTAGCTGATATTCCATTAATGGTCGCCAATTGGCGATGGAATAATAACAACAACAACAAAGATTTTTGATTTGTACAGTTACTTTCAGAAAAAAAATTGCTTTGTTTGCCTAATCACGTACACACTGGTACCGCTCACTTTTCTGGCATTAAGAGAACAATCTCTCAATAATATTTAATCAAAGTATGATGTAGTTTAAATGATTTCTCGAAAACTACATGAAAGAGTTATTTTCAGATAGAATTTCCAATTCATGGTTTACTCGGGAACAAGTCCCGCAAAGCTGGGAGTTCGAGCTGCCTTCTTGTTCACACACGTCCCAAGGGAACCAAAAAGAGCTGTTCGGTTGCTCTGATTGCGCCCATTGGAAATCGTTGTACGTACACATAGATGTTTTTTTTTGTGAGAAATTGTCTAATGACTTCTTCCGCCCTCCGTTTTTTACTGACTAAAATCACATTTCAGTTGCCATAGCGTTCTGGCTCCTTGGATTTCTCATTTAGTAGGCTTCGGCCCTGCATGGTCCCTAGGGCTTTGCTCTTTGAGGCACGCGTGAAAGACTACGCGCCGTTGACAACTCGGTCTCGGTTGCTCGGGTGGCTGGTAGTCGGGGTCGGAGCCTCGGTAGCCCTCGAAAAAGGGCAACTGAAGGTGCAATGTGCGTTTTAGTGTCAGAGTTTACACTCTCTCGCGCTCCACTCAGAGCGCTTGCAAGCACTAGGCTAAACAAGCAGTAGTAATCACCATTGATTAATACGAATTTAACGTACATATTCAAAGTACTAAGAGGAAAGGTACACAATGCGGACGTATTAGGGCAGATAGGTTTATGAGTTCCGGACCGGTACGTGTGGCGACGACGACAGCCACGGCTGTTGGCGGAGCCGCGCGCTCGAACCAATCAGTTACGGGAGGCGCCTCTGACGCGGGCGCTCCGCGCTCTCAACCTCATAGCTACTGACACGGACATATTCTGTTGTTCTCTGAGTGAATTTACAATTAATGCCTTATTTTTAATAAGTTATAAACTAATTAAAATATTATGATATTATGTATGTATATATAAATGTATGTATTTATAAGTAGAAAACAAAAAATACTCTATCGCATTAGGTCACCCTGCACCTGTAATGATAGTTGTATGTTGGAAAATAAATAAACATATTTTATGTGCGAAAGTGGACGAAAAAGGCAATTATATATTAACTAATTTAGAGTAGGTATTAATATTGTTTACATTAACCTTCGACCAGTTAAAGTTCCTTTCCGAGTTGGGAAACGCTGTAAAATCGTTTTAAACAGCATTGGTGACACCTAAAGCTACATAAAAGTAAAATATTGGATATGAATAGACCAATAATGGTCGCAAAGTGATAAATTACTGCTATATCGACCAATGGAATAATGATTTAATTTTGTTAGTGTATTATTATCTCTGGGTTGGACATTGGACAGGTAATTAAATATCACGAGGTAATAGTTACGCACGTTAATAAATGTTTCGTGTCGAACTTGACATATATTTTTCTTTTTTTCATGAGCGTGGTCACCGCCGCCGATCGCTTTCACACATAGCGGTGCTCTACTTAAGCGGGGCAAACTTCCACCGCATGCTCCACCGTGTCCTCCGGGCGGTGCGGCCAGAGAACGTGGTGACAACCAGGTGTTTTAACAGTTTTGCAAGAATCTCCTGAAGTAGCCATGTCCGGTGGTACCTGCGTCATGTGGAAGGTGACAACGCTGTTGGGCTTGTCTTGCCACTTCAACGCGCTCGGTTACCGCCGCGACACATATACATATTATTAAATCACGTTTGTCAGTTAACCTCGACCGCAAGAGTCACCGCAGCCCTGGGACGCAAAGGGCAACTGAAGAAACACGGTTTTAGTCGGTAAATGTCGATACCCTCTAGCTCCACCCAGAGTGGGAGACATTATGTTTAGTTTATTTTTGAACTGAACTAACAATGTGAAGCCTGTTGTGATTCTAACAGTAGTTACAGTGAAAATAATGATAACGTAGAACTTTGATAGTCGAGACTAGCACTTCATTAACAAATAATAGTCTTATACCGCAGTTTTACTTCCTAACTGTCCTAACTACAAGAAGAACCACCATTTTTCCGTGGCACTAAGTATTAAGGTGGTCCAAGTGGTCAAGGTGGACCGATGACCTGGTCAGAGTTGCAGGGATCCGATGGATGTATGACGCGCAGGACCGGTCATTATGGCGACGCTTGGAGGAGGCCTATGTCCAACAGTGGACGTCTTTCGGCTGATATGATGATGATGAAGTATTAAAGTTACCTTCTATAAGTAAAATAATATTTAAAACGTAAGAACAACAAACTAAAAAAAACCTTCTTAGTAAATAAGTTATATGCACATGTGCTCCTGATAAGTCATCATCATCATCATTATCATCATCAGACTTTTTAATGTTCCCATTGCTGGGACTCAGGCCTCCTCTCTAGGAGAGGGAATGGGCCGTAATTCACCAAGCGGGCCCAGTGCAGGTTGGTGAACACACATAAGATAAGTGATCATCATCATTTCAGGCGAAAAACTTCCACAGCTGGACATGGACGTCCTTCTCGTGTCACCACGATGACCAGTCCAGTACAACTCGCCTCCATCGGATTCACGCTACCATCACCAAGTCGTCAGTCCATCGTTTGGGAGGTACACTGCGTGTTCTCGTACGTAGCCACCACAACATTTCTGCCTAATCGACCATCGTTCTGCTAGTATAGCATAGTATAACGAGGTCCCTCCCACTGCTGGGACTCAGGTCTCCTCTCTAGGAGAGGGAATGGGCCGTAATCTACCGCGCAGGCTCAGTGCGGGTGGGTGGATGTCACACGTCTTCGAATTTTTAGTTCTAGGACATGCCGGTTTCCTCACGATGTTTTCCTTCACCGTTTTGAGAGCAGTGGTGATGAATTAAATTACACAAAGTAAAGCGCCTGGCTGGTTATAATTTTAATTTTTGATCTGATTACGTTAGTAAACTCCGTATAAGTAAGAATAGAAAATCTATTTCCATTACTTACAGACCGTCCAGACGAAGGAGGGGGGAGGGGGGAGGGGGTGCTGACCTACGTCAATTTATTTGGTGTTGATGCTACCGAGCTAAAACATGTTGTGTTACACGTATTCTGGCACATTTATCTAGTGCTCTCTCTATATATTTAACCGTCTTTGTCCGTATCTTTCTCAGTAACTGCCAAGTTAGCCAAGTGATGGCAAGCGAGACTGTTGAGCGTGGTTCGGGATCCCATGCTTAATAGATCGGTTCCCGGGTCGTGCTACTAGGTTTTCCTAATAAGAATTACGCTGTAACAGTCCGTGTTTAGAAGTTGGTAGCGTGCCACCCCTGTTCTTCCGAAATCACAGGTCTTGCGCAAGATTTTTTAATTTCGTTTTTTTTATTTGTTATATCTATTTCCAGTCGTGTAGGTTGTCTGTCCCATCGAACTTTGAGAGTAAAGAAACGGAGAGTGTATCTGTGTTTTCGTCAAAACTTGTGTACTATAATATATGCAGCGTATTTGGATAATCTCTATTGAAATAGTCCGCCGGGAAAGAGATTCAGTCGGGAACATTATGTATATCATTATCAAGTTTCCTTTCCTACATTTACCAATAATGCGTTTAACGTTTTTACAAATATAAGTAGTTGCATGCTTTTCATCCATCCTTTTTAAATAACTTCACTACTAGTCAAGTTTAACTATAAAATGCCGCACTAAATAATAGTTTATTGGTATCGCTAACCGAAGTTCACGGCCATGACAAGCCAGTACACAACAAACTAAGTTAACGGTATCAGTTTTAGCTTAGAGTAACTTCGAGTTCGATAACTGCGCTACTTTCAGAAATTCACTTAAATTACTAACTTTGTTTGTTAATTAATATTTCTGCTGCCATCGAAACGCTCTAGAGACGGCTAATTGGCTTAGTTTTTGTGTTTTTTTTTAATAGTTGAAAATTGCTGAGTTTTTGTCTTACGTATTGTGATTATTGAGATGATTCCGAAGGCAGAAATGTATGGAAGAAGTCATAATAGATCGGCCCTAAATATATTGAGATATGAACTAGAGAATAATTGCAGGTGTTTTCGTTATACGTTAACAGAAAATAATGATGTTCACATAACATTCAGATAATCTGTTCTATCACCATTACCATTTCATTTAAAAGACGACCACTTCTGGACCCAATAGTATCGCCACCACGACAGGTCCTACGTATCTCGATGGTGTTAAAAGGTTTGGTGGCCATTAATCTGAAATCATGGCATTGGAAGGCGTTCCACTAAGAGCACCATCGACCAGCCCCCCTAGCTATGTTACAATCGAATTCCGTTCTCTAATCGGTAACGCCTGGGTGACAGCAATTGTAGAAAACGATAAGTTGGTAGCCATGTCGACGCGCCTGAGTTTGAGCTTTAAATATCTGTCTAAGCGTTAAATATTGTAGAAACGATTTTGAACGATGTGAACTTGGCTACGAATTATCTATTCGTTTGTTCTGACCACGCGATTTTACGTTGAGATGACGTCATTCCTATAAGTTTCATCACTTTTCGACAGCGTTAACGATTGCAGAATAACAACTTGGCTAAGCGTGCTGGTGAGGGCCTAGGGAAATCAGCCTCAAAAAATTCATTTGATTATGTTTCCAAACAATACCAAAGCTATTTCTAGTCAAAGAAGTTCGCTTAATTTACCCAGCAATTATTTCGTCAGCGACATCGATCGCTCCCCTTTCTATCAGCTCACACCTCGTTCGGGACGAAACCGTTTCCCACTTATCCGTGGATCCTATCCGATTAATCTCTTGTCATCCCCGATCGATCTCACGAACACATATTGTGAGATTAAATTATAAATCTGTGTCGTTAACTCTATTAGGGATTACGTGGAAAATATGGACTTGTGTGGGTATTTCTTCGTTCACATTATTTTTTGATTAAAACAATATTTTTATAACAAAATAAAGGAGTCAATGACAAAACTTTTCCTTCAAGTCGAGTTTAAAAAACACAATATACAAACTCATGCTATCTTATAGTTATTCTTTAAGAACTCAATTCTATATAAAGAATTAGTAAGAAAATACTTGTTGAAAATCGGCGAAACCTTAAAGTAACTTTGAAGTTTAGGATAATAAAATTGGGGCTGTATCGAGAAATTATTTATACGCGTAATTAGATTATGTAGGCAGTGCAGAATAGATGGGTGCAGAAGACCAACTGAGGGCGACCCTAGAGGGGGGAAGTCATTAAATGATGCCCCCCGCACCCCCGTCAACAAGCAACACGTTAATATTCGGGTCATGTTATTGGAACACTGAAAGCAGAGGCTGGTAATGATGTCAGAGCAGGTAAATATGTATATTGTATTTCTCGGTTTAATGAATGGAGGTGAATAGTCGTGTTGAAGATAAATTGCTGATAGCTGAGACAGTGTTTTCTAGATCTGTATTTTTAACAGAGAAAGATTTGAAATTGTTGTATCGGTAAGGAGTTTAGTTAGTGTCTTAAGCTTAACGAAATTGTTGCATTAACCTAGAAGGAACTACTCTAGAGGTACAACTTTTAAAACGAAATTATCTTAAAACTAATAGTGGTATTATTTAACATTTAGCCTTCAAGTTATAATGCGTTCAAATACGAGTACAATTTGTTTCTAAAAAGTACCTATAAAAGACGATTCAAATGAAACCACAAGAAAAAATAATAAAAATCTCCCATACAAACAAAATACTCAAGTCCTAACAAGCCATTCAATGAAACCGACGCTTCAATTTAAGGGTAATGAAAACGACAATAAAACATAACTGCAGATACATCAACCGTTCACGCAGTTATGGGCTAAAGTAATGGGGGATTTACATGGATTGACTTTTGTCGGACGATTTCAGTCACAAGGCACTTGCGGCCAGACTTTGTGTAAGAGCTGAGTTGCCATTTATCTAGAAAGTAAATATAAGTGGTATCTGTTTATGGCACGTCAAAAATACATACATTATTTCATTAACGAGAGCAGTGGTGGCCGAGTAGAGCAGTGGTGGCCCAGTGGTAATGGCTCCGACTTACAACTTGTAGGTCACGGGTTCAAACCCTGCCAGGCGCATTACTTTGTGTAATTTATTTTATTACCACTGCTCTCAAAACGGTCAAGGAAAACATCGTGAGGAAACTGGCATGTCTGAGTCCCAGCAGTGGGAACATTAAAAAGGCTAATGATGATGAATATTATGTATTCTAATGACTGAACTCATCTATATATAGAAAAGGAGAATCTAATTAACATTATCACTACTACTGGGACTAGGACTATGAAATTTCACACAAGCCTTGTTTCGGTTTAATTAGTGTGTATAGTTTTTTACATTTTCGTGAAGTCGCTGCCAAAGTGTTAGTGCAAATAAACTACTTTGGCTTTGTCTTTTTATCAGGCGATAAACGTGCGGGTTTAGTCACCTGTGTCCCTCATAACAAAATGGATTACTCAGTAGATTAGCGGCCGGTAAGCGGTGCGCTCCCCGCGGCGGATCGCTGAGCGCTGCCTCAAGTGTTTGAAACCAATACCGCGGCACTTGATGTTTAATGAGGACGAATTTACTGTGCTCGTAATCCATTAGCTTACCATGAATCTGATTTACTGACATTCATAATCTGTGATTATCATTAGTATCATGTTTATGGAGGATTACATATTTACATTTGATATTTTTAGGTAGCGAAACGTAATGATGAACTGGTGGAGACGGTGGGACTCCAAAATTTGGGGGAGGCCTGTCTGCTGTGGACGTTTTCAATTTAAAAACTGATGATGCAGTTGCCAAGTGTGCTCAAGTTATATCAGAGCGATTAGTTCGAAGTGACAGTTTTGATTATAACGTATCATGTATTTCGAAGGTCAAGGAACTTATGTGACCCGACAGTTGTCAAGATTCACGCCATATTTTCATCATGTTATAAAAAGAAAAGGAATAAAAATATTTTCAACTAAACAGATTATATTTCTGTTTATAAAATACGTCCAAGGTTAAACAAACAAGGATACAGCAGCTCCATTTATTTATTTATTAAAACTTCATGCAACACTAAAGTTACAAAGGCGGACTTAATGCCTTATTCATTCTCTACCAGTTAATCAAGGATGGTGAAGAGAAAAAAAACATACTTAGACATTCAATATAATATAAACTTACATATATATATATTCAGCTAAGTACCATACTCTTACTGTTCGCTGTTTGCTTAAGATACATGCCTATGCAATCTCAGCTCATAAATCTACTCTTTTAAAAGAAATGTATTAAGTGTATGTAATCGAAGTGGTTTATCGGAAGCGGAACCGGTATCGAAGGCGGTAGCAGAAACGTCAAATGAAACACTATAAAAATACTAATAAATAATAAAAATTCGAATAAAATAAATTAAGATCGAATTCACAACATTCCAAATTTGAAACAAAACGATAAGTGAAAGAGTAATTAAAAGAATTCATGGGGGAGGGAGGTTCCCCGTGCGACCAGTGTTCCACTTGTTTGTAGTTCCAATAAAATTTATCAGAACCGACATGGGAACCGGAGGTGCAAAATTCATCAGAAGTATCGAAACAAAGAGGGTTTTTGGAAAAAAATGCATCCCCAATTGGCGCCACTTATCGAAAGGTCTTCTACTTTCGAAACACTATGTTGATGTCAATTTAACTGATGTCATTAACATAAATGTATGGGCAGGTGCTTGGACCTGACCATTCAGTGCTGCCACCTGGTGAACGTTTAAAAACCTCTCATTACATATCCCAACATACAAAAAAGAATTAAATAATGTTTGTTATCGCTATTGTTTTTCTTTTATAAACTCTAATTTTACCACTATCTCACCTGATGGTTAGCGCATTAGGTTAGCATCGCTTACCTAGAAGTAACCTCTTGAATTAAAAACCCCTATGTTGTAGCTATCAGAAAACACAAGCTCAGGCAGGGAATTACTTTTTCGTGTACAAGATAAGTCTCGCAAGGATGCAACAATTCCATCAGCTATTACTAAAGCTCAGCTGCTCAGTTCACGGCTTTGTTGCCGTACAGTTCAGATCCGTTGCTGGCTACCGAAGCCGGCCTATGAATCCGAGCTTATAGTTTAAAGGAAATCAGGTGGATTTAAATAATCTACTTTACCGCTTGGCTAAACTAAAGCGATTCATCTTCTTATTGGATTCAGTGTTGGGTATGAGCGGATATTTACTTTTTATGACATGATATTACCTCGGAACGTCTGTTGTTCGTTTCAATTTTTGTTAGGATATACCTGCAATAACATTTGCATTTTATGTGTTAAATTGAGGCAATTTAAAACGTAGTTAACACGAAGTTTAACACCGATTTTTAAGTTAATAGTTAAATATTTAGTGTTTTTTTTGAATATATCAAAGTTTACTATCAGCCTAAAACTATTTCAAACTCGACAGCAAATCACAATTTTTAACTCTACATTCTCAATTTAAAAATACATACGAAAACTCGATGTTAACATATTTTTTTAAGATATAATTAAGATTAATTCTTTAAATATTTAATGTATTATTTATCAATACGATGTAACAAACTATTTTAACAAGGACAATTCTGTTAAGATCTGTGCCTAATTTAGGTTTTATAATATAAAGTTTGAGTTAGATGGACGCAGGGGCCGAAAGATTCTGGAGTGGCGACCGCGTACCGCGGGACGAGGCGCATGAAGGCCTGGTGAGGGACGCTAGAATCCGATGTGTGCGAGGTGCGTATAAACTTTCGTTGTGGTAACACTTGGGGGAAGCCTCTATCTAGCCATGGATATCTTTCGGCTGAAATTATGAAGATGATGATGAATCCCAACAATATGGATTAAACTTCGTTTGTAAAGCAATCTAAGAGCTCATTATCCCCATCATAGAAATTAAATACGTGCCTTTAAAAGCACCATAGAGCAATGTTCACGCCCGCGACTGTTTGTCTATCACCATGGCAACCGAAGCAGGGAGCAAACGAGTATTAAAACAACAACATTATAAGCACTTGGTAACACATTCTTGACACGCAACTCGATACAAGCGCTTGTGTTTCAAACGTCCTAATTTCTGGGGAATTAAAATTTATAATAATAGAAAAGGTGGTTTTCGTAGCATTTATTGATTCTGTCGATATGACCTTTACCGCATTTTTAAGAAGATTTATGAATGAATAGTTTCCCTGTGTTAGAAGTAGGTAAGCTATTTAGCTCTTTTAATTAGTTATTTTGTTTTTAACTTCATCATAATTTTTATGAATCTACTAGCTTTTGACAGTAGTTTTGCCCACGTGAAAATAGGAAAGATCATAGGGAACATACTCCCGGGATATTCGAGGACATGGTGCACCCGTCTGGCAGTGTTCAGCAGGTTCAGCAGCTTGCACCATATATGTTTGAAGTACGGCGGCACTTGCCGACGCTGACGCTGCTGCTGCCACTCCTAAGACCCTCAAAAAATAACCGCAACTTAAATGGTAACGCAAGCCATCACCTCTCCAGACCGTTTGGGGTCGGAGTGATTGGGTCATAGGGTCCAAGTGCGTGTCTTTTTAAGGATATTTCTTATTGATTAATCGACTTAATTACGGCATGGTTGGTGTAGTGGTTGAGCGATCGATCGCTACGCTGCGTGACGGGTTCGATTACCGCACGGAACAAATATTTGTATGGCCTAAAGATAGGTGTTGGATTGTGTCATTGTGTGGATTTACAAGCTTGTGAACGCGCCCCCGGTACAGGAGTAATTTCTAGTGTGGGGCAACATTAAAAAAGGACTAAAGAACTCGAAGGGTTGACTTGTTCTTTACTCAAAGAATTAGTATTGCCATTGGTCGCTATCAGTCTTCAAGGCACATCGCTTTATGTCTACACATCGATATCGATGTCGTATGTTTCCGGATGACTTTATCGTGGGGGAGCATTTGTCGCTTGAGGGTAATTTTTTATATACATATCATATGCACGTAGTTTTTATATACAACAAAAACGAGTATTAGTCGATAATTATCTGATCTACAAGTTTTTCTTTGACAATTTTATAATAAAATTTGCTGTTTTGCTAAAAATCACGGAAAACTCGTTTTTGTGACCTTTGACACCGATTTTTTTGTTCTTCCCGGTGTCGGATCAATGAGGACTTTATAGATTTCATTTATTGTGGTATTTTGAACAATCCTACCAAATTTCAGCTGAGTGAGAATTATTGTAACCTAACCCATATTATTTGGTTTAATTTGACTGGGCTACTAGACGTGTAAATGGCGCTAAAAATGTACTTGGATAAATTAAAAAAATATCTAGTCAGCAGGAAACTGTATTAGGCACTGGTGGAATCAGTAGTTGATTACGGTTTGGGTGGATATGGTCTTGTGTTCCCTACACAAGTAAAATTGAAATCTTGCAGATTAGATTACTAAAACTACCTACTTGTGGACAAAAAAACTATAAATTGTAAATAAAAACTATGACAAACTGTAAAACGATCCCGATGCATACAAAAATAAAATTCACCATAATATTGTCTGAACTATTTAATAATGAATGTTGTATTTAATTGACCTAAGCCCCTCGTCAGCACTTGACTGAAATCCCTAGTCGGTTACAGTTACTGTATTCGTTTGGCCTTGCTTAGGAGCACACGTCTCACGTTATATTACTGAAATACGCCTTCCAATATAAAGAAAAGGATAATAAGCAGTTATTATTGAAATCCTTAAAAAGATGTTTCTCTTTGATGTCCTATTAACTATATATTAGATATAGAATGTAAAATTGTTAGATTTCGAGGATGTATTAGTTATTTCATTTATTTATTTAACATTTTATGGACATGAGTTAGGGGCGGACTTTATGCCTTAGGCATTTTCTTCCAGGCATTCGTTTCACATAACTTGGCGGTCGCCATCACAGTAGTGATATTCTGTAGCGCATTTAATTTTTTCTACTGTCCGCCTGCTTCCTTTCGCCAGTTATCTTTGAATTGTATGTCATGAAATACAAACATATTGCCACAAATTGAGTACACGTTTCATACTGTTATTGAGTGACAAACAACAAAAATAAATTAATCGGTGGAACGGATTTAGATGCAATTTGGTGCACGAGTAGACCATATCATAGCATAGTCGGCCTTATAATGTTCCCACTGTTGGGACTCAGGCCTCCTCTCTAGGGAAGGGGGAAGGTAGACCACGTCTTGGAAAATTTTTTTTTTTTCTTCTCGGGAGTAAGTTCCCTTGGGTTAATTGTCTACTTTCACAAAACCGCTTTCATAAAATATTAATTTTAATGTAATAGACTATACATTACAATCTCGTCCCAAGCTAAGCAAAGCTTGTACTGTGAGTAGTAGTAGCAGTAGACAATTGATAAACACGTATATTTCTAAATACATTCATATTTATAAATAAATTACACCCAGACCCCAAATATGTGATCGAGCTCAACACAGAAACATTTGTCTTGCGTGGGAATCGAACCCACGACTTACGACATAGCAGTCAAACAGTTAGAAACTGCACTTCTATTAAAACAAATGTTTCTACTCTGTATCGGATTCGCTAGCAGATAAATTTTAATTGTGTATCAATGTTTATATGTTTGATGATGAACTTGCATCAATATTTGCATGCCATAATGGAAGAATGTACAAGACAGACAGAAAAAAAGAAAGAAAACTATTTTATTTGGCATACACACTCGTAGATACACACAATGTGGTAACAACATGTAGACATGATTATATATATATAAAAATAAGACAACCAACAATGTGTGTCTCACAGCGGCGCCAAATAGGTCCAGTTCAGCAAAAATGCTAGACCACTAAGTGATAGTTACCTGACGCTGGTTTTCAACTGAACCTTTTTTCGAGTGAACGGTTGAAAATTGGTTTTTA
This sequence comes from Mythimna albipuncta, assembly GCA_929112965.1. Lineage (NCBI taxonomy): Eukaryota > Metazoa > Arthropoda > Insecta > Lepidoptera > Noctuidae > Mythimna > Mythimna albipuncta. The sequence goes on from OV815958.1 coordinate 36,625,981, forward strand.
TTTACACATTTATTAGTGTTAGGTGTAAGGTAAATAATTTACATATTATATATGTTTATGCGTGTGTACAAGGATACTTTAATTATTATTTTTATAACCTTAATGTACAACACACACAAACACCTGCCTTCTGACCAAATAAATCAACATTCTATTCTATTCAGGCCAGTCATTATGATTGATCAACTAATGTATTTCAAGATGAAATTCGCTGCCATCTTTAATCTGAGAGACTCGTAAGAGCATGACTTTTTCACTTTGATTCTAAGGTTTCCTCAGCTCGGCTCATATCTTTTCACTTTCACGAGTCAACGGAGCCATCGCAACTTGTCACACCTGACTTATTTCGTATTTCACTTGACGAGACAGCTTAAAACAGTTAAGCGAAAGGGTTACACTGGTCTGATGAAATTATTGTATAATATGATTCGAATAAGAACAGGAACGTAAATGACCTCTATTTATCAAATGTTAATAGAAAATAATGGTTTGCAAAGAAAACTTTTTTGCGTATCAATAACGATATTTTTTACTTTGTTTAACCTAGTCTTAGTTAAATCTAAGTGAAAAAAAACCGTTATTATTTAATCTAAATTACTAAATAAATTGTTTTATAGTCATTAATTAATTGAAAAAAAAAACTGTTTTCTTTTTTCTTTTCATACTAGCAACAAATCACCTTCCATGCGCCACTACTCCGACATTTCACGCAGTGATGCAAAGATAAGTTTAATCGGAGAACTAGATTATGATTAAACTTTTTGTTTTTTTTTTTTTATTTGGAAATTGAATTGTATAGCAGATGAGTTTTAGTCAATTAAAGTTTAACACGATCTTTCGCTCCATCTTTGAGCGGGAGTCATTGCACCTCAAAAATACGAATATAGTGATCTTTTTCAGATTTCTTTCCAGTAATAATGAAAACCAATAATATCAAACCCAATAAAGTGAATTCTCGAATCGCGTCTATTTAAATTGAAGAGCTCGGTAAGCTACTCGAGAAATCAGGGCGGTTATTGTTCGTTAAACGAACGCTTTCTTTACATTGTTATTATATCAGTTGTTTACTTTATTGAAAAACCACTTCAAAATCTTAGGTTTGATTGAATTTAACTTGGAAAAGCAACAACATTTGAGGTAGATTGAATACTCTTTACTCTTGGTAACAAATTACAATTACAAAATTAAGAGGGTAGAAACAAAAGCAAGAAAGCAATTGGAGGGTTATATAGTATTGGCTATTTTGGCTATTAACCTTTCGAATACCCTAATTAGAGACACAATAGATAATGAGAGAGCGAACGCCGGCGTTCCCTTGGGGTTTAGTGAATTAAAATATAGGTACTACAAAATGTGTATAGATGCTAGTATTTCTGATTGCTTACTGCTTACTATCAGGTCGGATTGGGACCACCGTCAAGCAATAGTATAGGTCATATAAATAAAAAACAATGTCATGACTGTGACGAATCTTCCATTTTTATTTCGGATAGGTAAATAAGACTAAGTTGGAAATAACTATAGTAACAAGTACATGCCTACGGTGTCTATTTGGATTTATATATAAAAATGAATCCCTATTTCCTTGGTCACGCCATCATGCGTGAACGGCTGGACCGATTTCGCTAATTTTTTTTTTGTTGATTTCTTTATTGTTAGGAAATGGTTCTTATGGAAAAAAATAAATTTAGGGTATTAGGGATGGAGTAGGGTAGAGTAAGGTAGAGTAGGGTAGAGTAGGGCAGAGTAGGGTAGATTAGGGTAGACTAGGGTAGAGTAGGGTAGAGTAGGGTTGAGTAGTGTAGAGTAAGGTATAGAAGGGTGTAGTAGGGAAGAGCGAAAGCGAAGCCGCGCTGGCAAAAACTAGTAGAAAAACGAATCCCTATTTTCCTTGATCACGTCGTCGCACGTGCACGTTTGGACCAATGACACCAATTATTCTGTTGTTGTGTTTGTTATTGTCAGAAGAAGGTTTTTTATGTAAGAATATTTGGGAAAAATGCTTAGAGAATTTGGAAATTTTAGAAAACATAGCACTGTAATAACTTACGTGGGTTTGACAGTTTGTGCTTTTGATAGTTTGTAGCTTAGACATGTTACTGCAGGTTCAGCTAATAACAAAAAGAAACTTAAACGAGGAGCATTTGCTTTCATTTTATTGGTCTAGCTTCTGCTTTGGTTTCCAGTCTAATCGGGTGCAGCTGGATACCTGTGTTATATACGGAGCGATTAATTTCCTATTTCATCTCCATAATTCAGTAACTGTGTAACACATTTCTAAGATATTTAAATCTTTGCACAATTCTCCTGGCCAACGCTGGTGTCAGATTCTTTGACATATGGCTATCTGTAACGACTGTCAAAGTAAATGTAATATAATAACTACATCTCTCAGGTGTAATTTACATTTACCTCTTAGTTGTAATTTGGGAATTACTCAAAGCAACATCAAAATAAGTCTTCGCATGAATTTATATTCTTTCAGTGATCACAAAATCTGTCAAAAAGTCATCAAACCCAAACATTACGAAATACTATTGAGAATGTCACTTTGTCAGCCCAAAGTGTTGCATTGACATCCTCCAGAACTCGAGGCCGTTTCCATAAGGCCGAACTTCTATGATTGCACCTTCTGTAAAGGTAGAGGTACAAAACACGAAGAGTTAAAGCCGTAATAGATTCGAATTTAATAGAAGTTGTCAGATAATTATGGAACTAATGGCAAACGGGAGCATAATCGTACTAGCGGATTGCAAGTGTTTTCAAAGTGGAGCGGGCGCGTAACGAACATGCCGCGCATGTGCAGCGAACTTATTTCGAACGAGCAACGAGATCCGGCAACGGGGTGTAGGTCTGCGGTGTCTTCGAAGTAACAAAGTCAACAGCAGTGTCTTTGGGGCCAGGGTTATCCGAAAGGGGATTCGAGCCCCGGTATGAAGGCTTGAAGAAACGGGGTGGGTTTTATTAGTCAGTAAGAGTCTTACACAATCTCACGCTCCACCCAAGAGCGGGGTTTGTCATTGGATGATTTTCCCAGCCATAAAAAAAACAGAAGTGTGTCCTTGTCAGAATCAATTTTGTTACAGAATACATACATACAGAGTATACATATGTACGTCGTTAACTTGTTACAAACACGCGAATTTGCCACGCGTCCACAACATGTTCGCGGTGCAGCCGCGGCGTGTTCGCGGTGCAGCTGCGGCGTGTTCGCTGCACGCCGGCCCCGCGCTGCAGGCGCTCGCAAACCGCTAGTGTGATTAGGCTCTAACTGACAAATGTACAATATAAATACCTTATTTTAATTTATCAAAAGGGTTTATTTCTTTTTCCAACTTTGCCCCACACTAAACTAGGAGTTATTCCTTTATCGTAGAAAACAAAGCAGTAAACTGACATACACAAGACATCTGAAAACGCAACAACTTATCTGTAGGACATTAAAAATTATTGTATCATGCAGGAACCGAACCCGCACCACAAAAAACAGTTTCTAAGTCGGTTTATAATCAACAAACTTCTGAGGAAACAAACATAAAAAAACCACCGAGACCCCATTATAAAACTTTTTGAAATCGATTATCGAAACTAATTTCACGCTCTGAAAGATGTAAAAATAATATAATATATTCCACAACTATCACACAACGCCGTCTAGTCTCCAGCTAAGCAGAGCTTGATACAAATAGCCAATAATTCAAAAGCCAACAAGCATAAAACAGTATAAGTATACTGTCAACACATAAAGGAGATGGCGAGCGGCACAGATAGAGAAAAAATTAAACGACACGCAGCAATTTCGTAAAGTGGGCAATTTAAAAAAGCGTTGTTTTACTGTCAAGTCATGCAGCATGCAAAGCACTGCGGTTAATGGCCCGCTGCTTGCCACAATTGATATTGCACCCTAATGTGCCTACATGGTGTTAGAGCATTATAATTTCACGTGTTCGCCCATGGTAATTGCCTCGGTAAACAGTTGAGCTGGATTTGATTTGTTTATTTACTGCAGCCTGTGATGGTTCAGTATGCGGGGGCTTACAAAGTGTACGATTGCTACGAATTACCTAAAGTCACAGTTTTAATCATAACTTGTTAAGCTGTGTAAAGAGTTTGCTTATCAAACTTTTGTGAGCACATTCATTGTGTGTTCACAGTGGAATGTGGGAACGTTAAATGTAGTCAAGTTTTTATACAATAAACTTTATTGCTGTAATATATTTTTTAAAGTACCACAAATTTTCTCAATTCTTTCTTTCATAAGCAACTTTTCCTGACAATAACAAAAACAACAAAGAATTAGCAAAGTTGGTCCAGGTGTTCACGCGTAACGACGTCACTTTTTTTTATTGTTGATAGGTTCACCCTTGACCGCTATCTCAACTGATGGAAAGCGACGATGAGGTCAACGATGGAGCGCGCTTACCTAGAAGTAACCTATGGGAAGAAGGGGTTCATTTTTATATTTAAAGATTAGATACCTACAGTTAAAGTTACATCAAGTTAGGTGTTAAACTATGGTTCATAAATAAGAGTAAAAAATAAGCTCGTAATTTCACTGGACATACAACTTTTAAACCGGAACAGACAAATGTTGGATGCCGGCAGAAATTATCGCTAAAACCGGATGATACCTTAATAAGGGGTCGATATAAAATTAGGGCAACTGGCCTCTCGAATACAAACAAAATTGTTTTATTATACAAACAAAAACGCACCTTTTCATTTTAATACAAACTTTCTTTATTAAAATCGTACAATAACGAGGACAGAGAGGTCGTAATGTTTGACATTGAACTTATGAAATAGTGTATACCATTTTACATGTGACTGATACTAATTTACCTAAGCCATCCTCGGTGAATACTATTAGTGAAAATCGCATCCAAATCCGTTGCGTGGTCTAGAAGAAGATAGCGAGCAAACAAACTTACGACTTCTTGCTGTCTGACTACCTATAATTTTATTTTAGGGTTGTGTTATAAAACATAAAATGACTTATTCTGCTCTTAGGAGGTAATATAGAGCAATCCACGAGGAAAATTAAATAAAGGTTGTATGTATTATACAGATTTAGTGGTCAGATGCAGTTAAGGGTGGAGAAAAGTGAAAGAATGGAAGGAAGGGCTTTACCAGCAGTGGGTAGTAACATACGTGTAAAGAACGCTCTCTCTCCATAAATTTGGAGCTTTTCTTTATCGCTGATAACACACGAATCTAATAGGATTACGTTAGCTATTATCAAGTGACCAATTATACAAGACATGTTTTTACTATATGAAGTGGACTGCAAGCATCTTCAATATTTAATCTTCCGAATAACATAATTAGTGAAAATAGAAAGATAATGACCGAGCGAACGCCAGGGTTCGCTTGGGGTTTAATGAATTAAATCACACGCAGTACAAACACAATAAGTACATCATTATTATCTTGTTTATAGAACTGTCTGTGCAGCGAACTGTAGCCCCTTTGTGTAGCTTCATGAAACCCGCTGTGAACACAACGATTACCATCTAATTATCTGCAAACAATCCGATTGTGTCGATTTGTTGAAGACACTTGAGAATAAAACTCGACCAAAAATGTTACGTATTCCGTTTTCGAAAGTCCAGAACTACCGGTCGATTTTACACTTTCCATTCTGATTTCGGTTCCGATAAATTGTAACTGGAATTTATATAAGAGGTACAGACAAGTTCACACTGGTCGCGCGGGAAAAAGCGCCTCCTTCCTCCGTGCCTTCTGTCAATTACTCTTTCTTTCACTTGTTGTCTTGTTTGATTCGTATTGGGCATGTCGTGAATTCGCTCTTTATTAATTTATATTAGTTTTAGAAGCGTTTAAATTAATGCTCGATTTCCATTTTCCATTCCAGTACCAATTCTGGTTTCGGTTTTGAAACCAAGTCCGGTTTCGGTTTCTACACCGGTTCTGATTTCGATTTTAATTCCAAAAAACTACATTTAAAAACTCCACTTCCAAATTCAGTTCCTATATAACCACTTCCGTTACATCCCTAACTTACACAACCCTTATTTGGTTTAGATAGACGTTACTTATTTATCGCCACACTTACTAGGTGTTTCATTATCGACTTTGTTCCTATAAGCTCTCTATTGGCTTGTTATAAGGAGCTTTTGTTCGCATCATATTGCACGGATAAATTGAGCAATCATATTTTGCTGCACAATTTTCTGCTAAAGTCGACGGAAACCGGGCTCGTTAAAAGCGCTGGAATATTTTAAAAGAACTTCGATGATACGTAATATCAAATTACTTTATGCACTGCTGCTTTAAAAAGGTATTTAGAAAATGTTCACTATGATAGTTCGGTAAATTAAGATAGTGTTTACTAATAATTTCTGCACACACCTGGTTTGTTGATGTGCTGTCGATATCGTTGCAATCACATTAATATTATAAAGCGGAATTTGTGAGTGGTGAATATTTGTTACATGTTCACGCTCGAACGGCAGAACAGGTTTATATGAGATTTGGCACACAGCTAGACCATATCCTGGAATATCACATTTTAAACTTTTTAATCCAAGTAGTACGATATTTTTCATTTAAGACAATTTTGAGGCAGTTGTGCGGGACCTTGACTAGTTTTTACAATTTCCTTATGAATGCGCAGTTCATCATTTCGATTTGCCTTCTTATTAAATCACCAATACCTACCATAAAACCGCATCAAGAACTGAAGAAGAACTAAAGAAGATCATAATCGTTGACATTTCTGTTATATACCATAGCTGTGCACTGCTTACGTAGGCACGCTTTGTCGAACGTGAGACATGTTCGCCGAACTGACTGTATAATGCACAATTTGTGGCCAGACTCGAACACGTTGGCTGATGAATTTTGTATACTCGTTTATGCGCTAAAAGCATGGCCGCTGCATTTGAAATGAATAGTCTGGCTTCAGTTTGATCGGGCGTCGTTAATGATCGGTTTCCTAGGTGATTGCAATGAAACAGTCATCAGTCTAGGCTGCGAGTTTTTTTTTTTTTACTAAGCTTCCTGTATATGTGGGAATATGTTCATTAACGAGTAAGGTACTTCGTTAGTGATGTTTGATAGCCTTATATCTATCTGATAGTCATAAGTACGAATATTTCATTATAATTTCATAGATTTTTATTAGTGAGACCTGGTCAACTTTAACCTCAATTGCCCACTAGGTATTTACAATAGAAAACTTTGTACAAAACTATTCTTATGTTATTAAAATGCTGATAATCGTGGAGAACGGAATGTGTTATAATTAGAGTACCACTATTCAATTAAACACTTAACAAAGTGCTATTGAAGCAGTGTGCGAGAATTATGGGTATTCTGATGAAAATGAATGACTGGATGCTCAATGCAAATTAGTTTTTTAATAATTTTCGGTGTGAACAATATATTTTACAAAAAACAAGTGAAGACAAGTGACAAATAGAAGTGTCATATTTTTTCATATAATTTAGGAAGCTTGCAAGAAGGTTTTATCTCCAACATTTCCCCGGGCGTTGAAACCAATGGTTTCAACCAGATTCTGAAGACACAGGCAAAGGGCAGATTCGGTTGAATGCCCGTCGAACGACTCCAGTAGACGTCCGAATGTCAGCTACACGGGCGATACCATCCGTTCCTGGATGAACAGCCACGATCCGTCCAAGTCTCCACTTCAACGGAGGAAGATCGTCTTCCTTGATCACCACCAAGGAGTTCAGCATCAAGCCATCCTTGCAGGAACGCCATTTGGAGCGTTGTTGCAATTCTGCAACATACTCCTTGCTCCATCTGCTCCAGAAATGCTGGCGAAGCTGCTCGATCCTCTGGTAACGAGACAGATAATTGGCAGAGCTATCCTGGTAATCAGGTTGCGGCAAAGAAGTAAGTGGCCGTCCCACAAGAAAATGTCCTGGCGTGAGCGGAGTATAATCTGCAGGATCTGAAGACAACGGCGTCAATGGACGAGAGTTCAAGATGGCTTCAATCTTGGTTAGTGTGGTGTACAGCTCCTCAAAAGTCAAGTTACAATTTCCCAACACTCTCTGAAGGTGATACTTTGCTGACTTGACACCCGCCTCCCAGAGTCCACCGAAATGTGGGGTGTAGGCGGGAATAAAATGGAACCTTATTCCGTCGTTTGCTGCACTTTCACCCAAGGACAAACTATTTAATTTTAAAAATTTGGAAAGGTCGTTGTATGCACCGACAAATGAGGTACCGTTATCGGAAAAAATATCAGCAGGTTTACCTCTCCGAGAAATAAACCGATACAAAGCCAGTAAATAACTATTGCTAGTTAAATCACCAACGAGCTCCAAATGAATGGCCTTGGTTGTGAAACAAATAAAAATAGCGACATACACCTTTACTAACCTACATCCACGGCCCTGGCGACTAGCACACATAATAGGGCCAGCGTAATCAACGCCTGTGCTTTCAAAGGGATAACCTGGACGAAGGCGTTCTCGTGGTAAGTTACCCATTAAGGGAGCTACAACCTTACCCTTCATACGGTGACACAAAACACACTTATGATAACAGGCTTTCGCCAACTTGCGACCTCCTATTGGCCAATAAGTTTCCCTAATGGAAGCTAATAATAATTGTGGGCCAGCATGCATCAGCCTTTTATGCTCAAAATTAAATAATAGTTTAGTGAAATCATGAGTTCACTGCTGGAGAACTGGATTGATTTCAAGCAAGTTAGTTAGTGGTGTACAGTTATAATTACGCTAATATCGTCACCCAACACTCAGGTAGTATATATAAGTAGTCATACTAAGGTCAGTACTATTTTATTAAATTACCAATTATATTGTGTTTGAGTAAAATCATTAGGTACTTTGTTGCATTGTGATTAGTATTTTATTCAACAGCAATGTTAAGTTTAAACTCATACTTTTAACAGTATAGTTAGCTATTTTGCTACATTATTAAACTTACATTATATTAAGCTGTAACTAATTACATAACTACTTAACAGTGGTATTAATTTTTAACAAGTATCTTGACATAATAAAAATATTTGAGTGTTAGATATTAGTACAAGTCATTGTTATAAATTATAGTTAGCAGTCAGAAAGGGCATAGACTACAGCTAGGCGTATAATTATTGAAATTATATTGTTGTTTTAATTTTTATATTCCTGTATCAATGCCAGGTTGACAACACTCGTCTCCCAGAATGTCTGAGGAAAAGGATTTAATTAAGAAGCGAGGCAGCTTCAAAGGTCGCTTGACTAGTTTCCTCAATTTTCTGGACTCATTCAAGGACAAGGAGCTATCTAGCTGTGATGTGTCCGAGTTGCAGTTGCGCATGGGCAAGATAGAGGCGTTGTATGAGCAGTATGATGAGGTACAGTTACGTCTAGAATGCATTGTTGACGACATCAACTTACAATATTCTCAGCGTTCCGAGTTTGAGTCTATTTATTATAAAACCTTATCTAGAGCCCAGAATATTCTGACTGACTACAATAAAGATAATAAATCGATGGAAAGTTGTAAAAGTACTCGTGTTAGCATAAAGCAGCCGGTTAAATTGCCAACGATTCAGTTACCAAAGTTTAGCGGATTATATTGTAATTGGCTTGAATTCCGCGACACCTTTACTAGCCTAATTCATTGTAATGATGACATAGACGCAATCAATAAGTTTCACTACTTGCGAGCATCACTTGAGGGAACAGCTGCTATAGTTATCAAATCCATTGAGTTTTCTTCAAGTAATTACTCTGTGGCATGGTCATTGTTATGTGATCGGTTTGACAACAAAAGATTACTGGTTCAGAATCATATAAGTTCATTATTTACTATTGAATCAATTACAAAAGAATCTTCTGTTGCCATTAAGAATTTGATCGATCAGTTAAATAAAGACTTGCGAGCTTTAGAGTCATTAGGGGAGCCTGTGAAACACTGGGATACACTTTTAATCTACATTGTCACACGAAAACTTGATCAAAAAACCTATCGTGAGTGGGAGGAGTGCAAAGGTAGGATAGACAAGGATGGCTTAATCACGTTTAACGCATTTATGCAATTCTTACGCAATCGAGCCGACCTCATCGAGACCCTGGAACTCCCCCGCAATCATTATTCGCAATCACCAGGTAAATCAGGTCCTAAGATCAAGTCAATGGTAGCACAATCTCCTATCAATTCTAGCACTGACTCAGCTTCTAAACCTTGTCCTAAATGTAATAACAACGATCACACATTAAATAATTGTCCACAGTTTCTCGCATTGAGTAACGATGACCGTCTCAAATCATTACCTAGTTATAAGGTATGTTTTAACTGTTTTCGTTCCGGACACTATGCTAACAAATGTAAAAAACCAGGCTGCAAACTATGCAAACGTAGGCACAACACATTAGTTCACGTACATTCTAATGGCACTGTATCGAATACACCTAGTGGTAATTCGATGAATAACTTGTCTGCTACGACTGAAACGAATAACGTAGCTTTATCCGCAAACATTGCATCTCCGTGTGGTCATACGCAACGAGATGTGTTGTTATCAACCGCTTTGATCAAATTAAGAGACCACAATGGGTGTGTGCATCTCGCTCGCGCGGTGCTCGATAGTGGTAGCACGTCTTCACTCATAACAGATAGGTTGTGCAATAAACTTAACTTAAAAACTAGCCAGGTAGATAGATCAATCCTTGGAATCAATAACGTCACTTCGCACGTAGGTAAAATATGTCGGGTTAAGGGTACGCCATTAGATGATAGCTTTGTATTCGAACTAAATTGTTTTGTTCTTCCGTTCATTACGAGTAGTGTTCCGTGTCGTCAGATAAATATTTCTGATTTCGACTTACCCTCGAATATTACTTTAGCTGATCCTACTTTTTATAACCCTGCCGATGTTGATATTTTAATCGGCGCTGATCTTTTTTGGGATTTGTTAGGATCTCAAAGACTAAAGTTAGGTACCGGGAAACCAATATTATGTGAAACCAGTCTAGGATGGATAGTTTCCGGTCCAATTACTCAGAATACTATCTCACTGCTGACGAATGACGTAAAGTGCAATATGAAATGGTTGCCGACAGCGATGGTGACTGGGAAAACCTCAAGTCAGAATTGACAAAGTTTTGGCAATTAGAGGAGGTGAATGCGAAGTCTTCCAATTCTTATATGCCTGAAGAGAAATTGTGTGAAGACAATTTCGTTACAAATACGACACGATTGTCTGATGGTCGTTTTTGTGTTCGCATCCCCCTTAAGAAAGATCCTTCAATTTTAGGAAATTCTTTTAATAAAGCCACACATTGTTTACATTCTTTAGAGCGTAAATTAAAGGTTAAGACGAACTTTAGTAGAATGTATCATGACTTTTTGTCAGAATACGAGTTACTTGGTCATATGACAAAAATTAATAAACCTAATTTATGTTTGGGTTATTTTATTCCACATATGGGAGTTTTACGCGAGTCGAGTACCACGACCAAACTTCGTGTTGTTTTCAACGCTAGTGCTTCTACTTCGACGGGAGTGTCCTCTAATGACCTACAGATGGTTGGGCCAACCGTACAGGACGGTCTATTGTCTATACTTCTTCGCTTTAGAGTCCACAAGTATGTTTTATCTGCGGATGTGGAGAAGATGTATAGACAAATAGTCGTCCACCCGTCGGACAGATATTTACAACAGATTGTTTGGCGTGATAATGTTAGTGATCCTATTAATGTTTATCAATTAAACACCGTCACGTACGGTACGGCCAGTGCGCCATTCCTTGCGACACGATGCCTTAAACAAGTAGGACTCGACTGTAGGAACCCTAAGATATCGGAAATCATCCAACATGACTTCTATGTCGACGACTTGCTGACCGGAGGGGATGACTTAGATGAAGTAAAGTTCATTCGCACTGAAGTCACCAAAGCGCTTGCGTCGGCATGTATGCCATTGAGAAAGTGGAAGTCAAATGATTCTCAATTATTGTCGAATGCTGTCCCTGCGTCATACGATTTGAACATTGGACAAAATGAGCCAGAAAAGTTGCTTGGTCTCTGTTGGCATATCGGCACTGATGAGATAGGGTTTCCTATAGGTCTGACTAAATCTTCGACTAGGTACACAAAGCGTGACTTGTTATCCGTTATTGCGCGAATCTTTGATCCCTTAGGTCTGTTAGGTCCTATTGTTATTACTATGAAGATCTTGCTACAGAAAATGTGGTTAGATAAATTATCATGGGATCAACCATTACCTAATGAGATTTGTAAACAATGGGAGATTATTATTAAATCTTTACCTCTTTTAAATCATGTTCGCATTCCGCGACTTGTAGTCTGCAATTCATTTACGGAGTTAGAACTCCATATTTTCACAGACGCGTCTGAGTCCGCGTACGGTGCTTGCGTCTACATTCGCAGTGTTAATGCTAAGGGTGAGTACATGGCTTGCTTGTTAATGGCAAAGAGTCGAGTTGCTCCCATCAAGCCTACGACAATTCCGCGACTGGAGTTATGTGGTGCGGTAGTCGGTTCTCGTCTTCACGAGAAGGTGATGAGCTCACTTCGAGTGAAGATCAGTCGGGTTTATTGTTGGACTGATTCAACCATTGTCTTGGGATGGTTACAGATGATGCCTACCAGACTTCAGCCCTTTGTGCGCAACCGCGTTGCTGAGGTTTTGGATAAGTCGGGTAACTGTACTTGGAGGCACGTCCCAACAGATCAAAATCCAGCAGACCTAATATCTCGTGGCATGGATATTAGTGATCTGCAGGAGTCAGATCTGTGGTGGAAAGGACCAGATTTTTTAAAACTAGATTCGTCTGAATGGCCTTCTCAAATTACGAGCCCAGGACTACAATCGTTACCGGAGACTCGACCTAAAATCATATTACATGTTGTAAACGATTCGAAACCTGAAGTTTTAATTGATTTTAGGCGTTATTCCAATTATTTTTGAACAAAAAGAGTTTACCTAAAAAGAGCGCCCTTCTAAAGTTTAATGTTTATTTAGACGATAATAATGTAATGCGAGTAGGAGGACGTCTCGATAACTCTAATTTTGCTTATAGTAAGAAACACCCTATTTTATTACAGTCCACTCATGATTTCACTAAACTATTATTTAATTTTGAGCATAAAAGGCTGATGCATGCTGGCCCACAATTATTATTAGCTTCCATTAGGGAAACTAACAAGCAGGATACTTTAAACAGTGTCAGGGTATTGGTATGGAAAGTCGCATTGTCGCGTATTGTATTTGATATTCAGAGCGCGACAGCTTGCTCCCGTCGCTCGCGTCGCTCGTGTCGCTCGCGTCGCTTGCAAACACCGCAATAACCGCTTCCGACAGCTGACATACAACGCAGCTCTTGTAAGCTCAGCCTCACTTTCTATGCGACGCCTTGATCAGATTTGATGTGCGACTGAACAGATTGCGCTGGGATGGAAACATTGTTCTGTTTCCGCAATTATGTGGATACATGGATCGATTGCTATGATATTCGATCAAAATTGGAATACAAGCAGTTTGCGTGATTAAATTTACCCGTATCAAAAAAATTAACAAAACTAATCAATGAAAATGACTTCCCTGAGCTCAATTTTGTTATATGGAACTCAGTAAGTTCTTGCTATGCATTACCTATCAGTGAATTAGCGTATTTAAGTAAACTAAGAGCAAATCGTGTTCAAATTCATACACATGGTTATATGGCTACATGGTTTTTAAATAATATACAAATTATCTTATGCAGTAAAACTTTTTCGCAATCGCCTTTCGCTAGTAAACGCCTACAGTGCGGCGGTGGCTGCAAAATTGTGGTGCGATAGTTGGGCGGCTGGGGCGTGAAGAAGGTCGTTTCTCACGCGTGCGGCTGCCTCCTTCAATAGCATTACTGCTTCGCAAAAGAAGTCGGCCGCCTGCGATTCCTCCTCACTTCGGACCAGGGCATGGCGCGAGAGGCCTTTGCCGGTCACGAGGACACGGCAGTGTTCCACCTAAGCGGGGCACACCTCCACCATATGCTCCACCGTGTCCTCCGGGAGGTCTACACTTTGGTGACACCGGGGCGTTTTTTTCCAGTTACTCCTCTAAGACACTTACAATCATAATTATGGCGTGCGCAAAGACGTGACGTGATACTTAGAATACGTTAGTTGTAACTGTATTAAAACCGAATGAGCGCCATCTAGTGACAATTTAATCATGGATATCCTGTTGTTTTTTAGACGTTTTGACATAAGCGAACGTTTACGTTAACTTGATTGATAACATTGAAGAACTGTCTCCTGCCTCTCTGGCCATACACACGCGAGTGCCTCCGATTTTACCGGAGAACATTATCTGGCTCTTTGCTTATACTTCGCTTGCAGATGGTTTTATCGAGAATGAAATTCTAATACTTACATTACAAGCAGCAGATATTAATGGTTGAGTAAGCAACTAGTTCCCTAAAAGTTGGACGATGACCTGATAAAGGTCGCGGAAAATGAGGCTAATTAGTGATAATACTTTAATATCATAACTATTAATTTTCGTAAATGGCAAAACAGATAACACCGAAAACCTATCAACCGCTTGTTGCTATACCCATGTGAAAGTTACTATATTGTTTTATTTTATTTATACCAATAGACGGCTCGGTCAGCGCCGTGGTTGAGCGGTGGGCTGCACAGACAAATATTTGTATGGCCTACAGATAGATGTTTCGGGCCTGGGTACGTTGTTTAAGTGAGTTTCCATGTCTATAAACGCTACCACGATACAGGAGTCATTCCTAGCACATCGTTTTAAAATAAATACTTAACTATCACTCTTAATATATATTATTTACTAAATAAAGAACTAAGTAAAAACTCGTCCGCATCGCTGTCGACACCGACGCGACGATGATAAGAGACCTCCATGGAAGATTGGATGGCGGTGTGGGACGCTACCTGTATCGACACTGCTTGTGACTATGAGGGTGAGCGCATATGCTCATAAATACAAGATTTTAAGTTATCTTAGCTTAGGTATTAGCTGTTACACTTAAATACCACAATTAATAAACCTTGTAACCTAATTTACTGGAATTTGGGAAACTTGTTAACTTGAAGGTGCAAATAAACAATTTTTATTTATTATTTTATATATTTACACTCTTGCGCCATCCCATCTTCCTAGCTCGTCGTGCTGTGCTGGTGTTGCCGATGCGGCTGCGGAGAACCTCAAGCGGCAGAAATATTACAACCTCGTCGGTAATTATATTTATGAGCCGCTTGGGATTGAAACTCTTGGGCCGTGGGGACTGAGTGCTCATACACTTTTTAAACAATTATGCAAACGCATAGTTGGCACTTTGCGTGACCCAAGGGCTAGCTTTTACCTTGAGCAGAGAATAAGCATTGTCATACAGCGTGGCGATGCTGCCAGCCTTTTGGGTAATTAGCAGTCGACAGCGAAATCCTCTCTATACTTTAAATAAACATAAATTTGCTGTAGGTAACAAAAAAAGTCAAATTTGGATAAATATTACGAACTTTGAAATCATTCAGTAAAGTAATAAATAAATCTTTTAAATTAAAATCAAATAGGTATGTATCAGTGAAAATTCAAGTGTATTTCATTTCAAGCCAAAATGATACGTGTATTAATATTCTTAAAGTATTATTTTCTACGTGGAGACTTCGGTCTAGTGTGGGCTGAATGATCTGTAGGTGGGTTAATAAAAACGTGTTAAAAATAACAAGATCTAAAAGGGAAGATCAAAAGATGATAGTTTTCGTGGCGTTGGGAGTGATTACTGCCAACTTACAGCTAGGTAGTAAGTATAATATAATACCGTGATTGTATTGAGACAGCGGTCAAGCGTGAGGCTATCAATAATAATAATAAAAATTAATCAATGTCTAAAATCTGTTGGCATCAACTGGCAAGCACCGGACTGCTCTGATCGAACAAAATTTTCTTGACCAGGGAATCAAACTCGAAATATTATGCAGAAAGAGCATTGGACCATTGAGGTAGGTACTAAATATGGTTATAAGATAAAAGCAATCAATGCGAGAACCCAAGAGTGTTTAGACACTTTCATCCCAGTTTAGAAGCACTGCAAAGAACTCCGGTCTAGATAATTGCGAGTACCTAACTAACTGTGTTCTATGAATCGAAAACGCTGATTGGCTGGTACCTTCTGAACTGCTGGCTGCGCTGATTGGCTAATCTAAAACAATGTCTGCATTCCGTGTTTTTTCGTGGATATCGAAAAAGGCATTTATGTAATTTTTTTTTTTTTTTTATCTGATTATAGTGCTTGACTGCGATCCCACCTGGTGGTAAGCAGTGCTAGAATCGTTGGTGGTGAGGCGCACTATTTATTATTTTTGTATCCACAGTTATTGCAATTGTGATTTATGTCGTACTGGCCCAGTAGTAATTTTTCAATTCATATGTGTACTTTGTGTGTACTTTTCTAAGTTTATCTAGGACATCACTGACACGCCGTGCCTCGGTAGGCACGTACCGCCGTTGGTCTTGGTTGTCATTCGTAGATATTTGACAGTCGTTACAGGTAGACAGACGCCAGAAAGTTTAACTATCAATCTGTATAAGAAGTATCGTGTCGTCCAGTGACCGGGTTGTAGAGGTCTTCTATACCCTATTCGCGATACGATTAGACATTTAAAGAAACCTTTTTAATGTCTGTTCAACAGATATTAACTTATATTTTGTAGGCATAATAAGGATGGCATTAAAAGCACAAAAAGTGTTTACAATACCAACTATTTACTGCAGCTGCTATTTGTCACCACCAACGTAATACAAGTCAAAATCGCTTGAACGAACAGTAATAAAAGGGTTTTCATAAATGTCTAATGTTATTTTGTAAAGAGTGTAATACAGGCAAACCGACTTTCACGCGGGCTAAGCTACTTGCAGATGATAGTAACAATACACAACCTAATTCATTTTAAGAAATGCTCGGAGTATAAATCCTAGTTAACTAAAATGTTAATTGATATTTGTGAATTACTCATACAATATGTGTTTCAATCTCAATATTTGCATGCGTCAATGGTGGTAAAGATAAATAATGAAACGTTTACATGAGTAAACGAGCGGATTTAAAGATTCTGCACACAGTAACAATGTGTGGACGGTGACAATAGTCAAATAATCCAACATTTTGAGGTTTTGACAATTATTAGCGTTATACGCCGATGTGTATTTAGGCCCTAGTGACTTAATACATTTTCTCCCTTAATCTGACCCTTCTTAATGTTAACATTCAACGCTATTTTTAGAGTTCTTTATCCGAAGGCTGCTAACGGAACGCAATTACGAAGCCTCCACTGATTATTCGTCTGTCCGTCTGTGGGTGTTTTTAATTTGATCACACAAGCGGGATTGCTCCGCACGCGTAACCATCAAATGTCCATTTCATACAAGTATTTATTATAATGCATAGAATACTCATACGGGACGCGGGTTTTTTTTTAAATTTTAAACTTTACTGCATGCTGGCCAAACCCGCATGCATGATGAAATCCGCACGATATTTCTATCTATCCACCCATCAGTCAGCGGACTGTCTCATAAGCCGTAAGAGGTAGAGATTTGAAACTTTCACAGAATTACACATTCTGTGAAAATTTGGTTGCTGCAACCATAAATAAAAATAAAAAAAAACTGAAAAAAAATTTTTTTCCCATACATGAAACGCTATTTTGTCGGTGTTTTAATAGTACGGAACCCTTTTTGTGGGAGTCCGACTCGCACTTGGCTAGTTTTGTTTACTTCAATGTTGTTAACGGTATTAACCGGTTAGTCGTTTCTGATCTGGGAGATATACTTACAGAATGAAACGCCCACATTAAGAGGCTGCTTTTCCACTCGCCTATCGTAAACATCGAGCATGGTTTAAAAGCTTGTTGCTTTATCTAACGCAATCCAACGTGATGTTTGACGAAAAGGCAACTTGAAAAAAGAGTGATAATACCTGAAAACTCTGTTGGCATTCAGTAATTCCGTGATTTACTCGAAAATTTTACAAAACTTGTTCCAGGAAATAAGTGTTTCTTTTAAACCCTTAAAAGTTTTTGAAAAACATTGTCATTATTAAGAATCTTGATAAAATTTGCTAGGCTTGTAAGTTGTACTTTTTTGACGATTTAAATTTTTGAGTAAATTATGAAGTGTGTGTGTGTGTTCATGCAAAATAGCATAGGTAAAATGTTATAATCGCGTAAGAGCGGTTGTATGAAAACCAGTGAAAATGTATCTCGAGATGCATTCCCTTAAGACTGAAGATGAAATTCTTTTTCGACCGTTAAAACTAGTTTTTGTCGGGTATTAAAATTCTTTGTTTTATTTTTGATAGAGGTTCTATCAAAAATAGCGACAACCCTACGTACCGTAAACGGGACACCGCGATGATAGGGCGGAACAATTAATTACTAGAGGGCGTAGCTTTACTCCGTCACCATAACACTATCAATAATCCAAAACTCTTGAACGAAAATAAAACGTATGAAGAAAGTTACGACCAAACATTTTTTGTGAACGATTATGTTGTGCCAAAAAATTACGTGACATGAGTCTGCATTCGTGAATGTATAATAGTGGTAATAAATTAATCTGAGTTCGTAACTGAATATTTGAATTTCCTGTTTTACGAAATTCTAAAGGAATAAGACGAAATAAAATATGTAATTAGGAAAACTAAAACAATTTTGACATAACGTGACAGACGTAAAGATTATAGCTGCCCCATATTTGTCCCTTAAAAGACGGAGGAGATAATTTCGGCTGCAACTGAAACCCAGAATTAAGAATTTAGGTACAAACATAAATAAAAACTAATTGCAAATCAAATTATTTCTCATTACTCATACTCTGAAAGTAGGTCTGAAGTTGCCTGAGGAGCGGGCTGAAAGTTATACTTTTCATCCCTAGGGAGTTTTACTTTACAACTGACAGCTGTCAAATTATTTAAAAAAAACACTAGTTTTATCTTCACATTTCTATTGAACCATGTTCCAATTTTCCATACAGCGATATAAAATTGAAATAGCTTAAAGACAAGTATTAATTAAATAATGTTATATTTTAAGAGATTTAGTTGCTTTAACTATTTCTTTAAAATACTTTATTTTTAAAAGATTACAATTAATTTATAATTTTTCATTAATGAGGCTGAATAACTGGCCGGCCGCAGAAAAAAAAAAAATGGTGGGAAAGTGGCAATCAGTCGTTGGTTTTTCGAGTTTTGTTTACATTTCCGTACAACAGAGATTTGTATTAACACGTTAGGTTTATCAGATCAAAATAGTGAGTTTACGCCAAATTTCAAAAGAGAAGAAGCTGAAGCAGTAGTGGAATACGTTTTACCGCCTAAATCAGAAGAAAGATACCTACTTAAAATCATAGGTACGACGACTCAGGTTTTACAAACGTTTTATTTTATTTTTAGTTTCCTCGTATTCGTAATGAAAAGCACAGTGTTTACCTCGGGGTAAAAGTAACCCATTTAACCCCTCGAATTAGCGACCTGGCTGCGTTCGGCCGCCAACTCCTTCTTGGGACGAAATGAGTTACTTTCACCCCTAGTGTAACAATGTACTATTGTTTAGACTAGCTTTAGACTAGCAACTGGCCACAAAAAACTAAAAACGTTCGAATTCTGAAATAACGGATGTTGATATGAATAACGCGCCTACATGCAATTGAACAAATTCGCAAACAGTTCCGTACAGAGTCCCTAGAGATCGAGCAAGGAATTGGAAAGTCAAAGTGTCAAGAACCGTCTTCCCATTTTCTTAGATTCAGTCCAGCTTGAAAATCTCAGCACGTATCTCAGTGCAAGGTTTCGCTCCAGTGCTCTCAAAAAATTTTACCGACTCTAATAAACTTTTTATAATTAATATCAGGGCTATGTTACGCGACCAGTCCAGGTGTTCCATTTTAAAACTGAAGTTATTTTAGTACTGGAATTATGTTTTTCTGCCCGCCTTTAATATGTGAAAATTCGTTTAATAATTACCTATCAAGTCAGTATGGTATCGTAAACATATGTCTTCTAAAATCTACAGAGTTATTAAAGCTTCAAATATGATATGACTGATCAATGTCATATCATTTTTAAAGAATGGAAGCAATATGTCTCACAAGTTGCTACTAGTGTAGTAATTTTAATTTATTGCACCTGAATTTGTCCCTTACTCATATTTCGTTCTCTCTTTCATTTTAAGGCTTTTTGTTCAGTTTACAGGTGGTCTGAAGAGTTTCCGATCTAACAATAAATTTTTCTTTTTTTACATTGTCTCCTTGTAACTTGTATACACACTTCTCCCTGCGACGCCCTCATCTCAATAACCGGTTCAAACACCAACTAGTATTTAGTTGGCGTTTTTCTCTGCAGAATTATTTACAAAATTTGCCTTCACATATGATAAAAATCTCTATCCTCCGAGCTCCATTATTAGATGACGGATAAAATAGAATGATAAAAGAAGTTCTGTGGGGTTAGATCCTATGAGTAAGGCCTCTGATTAAGCAGTTCAAACTGCAATTTGTAGATTTTCGCCATGTTAACCACTGACGAGTGAGAGGGCGCGTTGTCTTGGTGAAACAAGATTTTCTTGTTCTGCATCTCACATCAACACACTCAAATGATTGTCAGATAAAACTGCGCGTCCAAAATGGCTGAAACTTTGGTGAGTACCTATCAAAAGATACACTACTACTTTCATTAACTCTTATTGTCGAGTGCTGCTATATTCACATTGAGGTCGGAAACTTTTCAGGCCACCCACGTATAAACTGAACATAAACTTAAATATTGCTTCAGCAAACTCAGAAGTTGCCGGTCGTACTTTCAGCCGAAAGATATCCATTGTTGAACTTAGGCCTTCCCCCTGTTGCTATAACGTTCGGTCCTGTACGTCTCGCATCAGGTCGTCGGTCCACCTTGATAGGCTGCCACTTTAGCGTGACCAAAGATTTCCATTGACTTTAGGACAAAGTTTTCCTTTTCAACAATTTCCTGTGGTCTTAACGGGCACCGCCCCTACGGTTTTGCTGACATGTGTTTGCGGCGAGCGTGGAACCCGACGCTCCGTCGACTACTCGGACTCGGTTCTTACCAGACGGACTGGAGGACGGCGAGCTACCTAGAGCTACCGGCGCGGGCTTGTGGATACTTGTCATCCACAAGCCTAATGCACAAATCAGACACCAGGTTGTTAATGAGAAATTGTCGATACGAAATATTTAAGATGAGAAAGTGTTACCTATGGTAACACTTTCTCATCCTCGGGAATCGAATTCGGGAGCTCTATAGTTAGTAGGTCTTGCAACAACCGCATGCTTTCTTTTGCCAACTCTGTTCGTGGCGAAATTGATGTCTTTACTGGTACTGTAGCCTCAGTGAAAAAGAAACTGAGAGATTTAATACAATAACTAAAATTAGTGTTTAATCAATGATTATTTTTTTTTCTTCTTAACATGAAGAAAATTCTTATTTCTTGGTAGTACTTTAAGTCTATGTTAATTATTTTTTAATTGTAAGTGACTATTTTTATATATGCATGTAAGATTCACATCTAGTAGGTGTCAATCAGATATATTGTTTTAGGGTTAACTTTTTTGATTGTGTGATTGTACATCAGTTTTGTGAATTACAATAAAAAAAAATAAAAAAAAAAAAACAACTAGAAGGTAAAACGATGAAAATATTGAAGTTAAATTAAGACCTGAACATTTTTTTTCCTTGAATAATCAAAAGTCACACAAAATAAGTCCGATGTTGCTAAAGACAAAGAAAAGGGAGTCGAGACTGAACATATAGAAATTAATTTTATTTTGTAACGTACATTTTCAGCTATCTTCTATTTCTAATTTCCATTACCACTAAGGAAATGGTCAACAAAATGGTTAATTAAATATAAATATTAAACAATGATAAAATATATTACGTGTTTTTAATTAACCTTTCAATTGTGATAATTACAGACACAATTGAAAGACAATAGGTGCGCGAACGCCGGCGTTCGCTTGGGGTTTAATGAATTAATTCATTAAACCCCAAGCGAACGCCGGCGTTCGCGCACCTATTGTCTTTCAATTGTGTCTGTAATTATCACGATCGAATGGTTAATTTCATGAAACTTGAGTATATCGCTCGAGTTACCATAACAACAGTTAATTTGAGGGTAGGTCCAAAATTGTTAAGACAATTGACACAAAAGAGGAATAATGTAATTTATGCTGAAATGGCTGATGAAACAATACAATTAAAGACAAGAGTGGCGTCCATTATTTATAGGAATAAATAGGTTGTTTATTAGTTTGTGCGTAACGAACCAGACTAATTATGAAACGTATTTTTTTTTGTGGCATGATACTCGTGATTAAATTAGAACGAAGTAACAACCGTAAGTAGTGCTCTGGCGCACTTTGACGATGGATGTCACCAAATGTCTTCTCTTACTGTAGGGTGGAGCAAGGGGGCGTGTCCGACTGATACTGACTAAAACCCCCTTAGTTGTATCCTGGACCTGTCGTTTGCGTTCCAGGTCACGACACGACGTCTTAAATTTGTTATAATTGTGACGTAAGGGACACGGAGCCATATAGGCCGTATATATCTTAATGATGATTTTAAGATGTCATGAATCTTTTCAAGGGCCCTTGGAAAGATTATTATAACAGAAATTACGCTATCACGGTTTTCTGTGCGCGACACGCACTACCGACTAGTCGTTGTCGAGTCAGGCTCGGTTTTCACCGTGCGGGCGGACGTCGAGCTGTCCATTATTCGTCGTCCGCAACCCCGCGCGTACAGTGACGGGCGATCATCCTGTGATTCCCGGCGCCCGAGGTACACTATCACATACAGGCTGCTTTTTAACTTGAAAAAATCGATTTTTCCCAGAAATTGGGAGCCACAAAATAAAACCACGTGAAAATGTTAATGTATTAAATCAAGTTTGATTTAACTTCGTTACCTTATCGTTAGCGATGAAGTAAAATGAATTAAATAAATAATAAATTCGATCTTGAGGTACCTACTTAAAAAAAAAGAGATATCTTAACTAATGGTCACCTCTTGAAGTTCTCGTAATATTATTTATTTTTCAGTTTGTCTGTCACTTTATGGTAAAACAGTTCTATAATAATCAAAAAAGAACCCAGTTTTAACCCCACGTTATTTCTTTCCAAATTAGAATCTAACTAAATCAAATAATACAATCTTCCCGTCCAATTATAAGTAATTTAGGTGTCTTCAAAGCTATAGTGAATAGTCTCTTAATAAACTAAGACGCCTCGTCATCGACGACTACACCACTGCACCAGGTGGGATCACAGTCAAGCACTGGTTTATATGAATTAAAATCTAATACCTAATTATAATTATAAGAACAATTTATAGAAAGAATAAGACTCTTCACCACTCACTAAGCCAATAAGAAGAGAGGGTTAACGGAGCTAACTATCTAGAACGTCCAGAATTAAGCACTGTATAGATAATTTGAATACAACGCAAATAATAGGATTAGTATTACAGAACCTATCTTCCTAAGAATGCAATGTGGCATGCTACTTGTTGCTCGTTTTCAAAACGCTGTAGTAGCATGAAGTATGGTTTGAATAGATCCTTCAACTCGACATTCACGGCTCTACTTACAATGGGAGAAACTTTCAAAAGATATCTCAAGTCATATAGAAAATCTTGTAGAAAAAAAAAATATTTTAAAGTTGGCACGGGCTTAGAAATCTTTGCCAAATATTAAGTTTTGCGGTATGTGGTTCTTATTATTGGTGTAGTGACTCGGTCAGCCACCTATTTACTAAATAGATTGTATTAAATTTTGTTAAAAAAATTGCATTGCCTTTTCCAAAGTAGTTTGAAGATTTTGAAAACCAGAAGTCTCTGGCTCATCCAGGGACTTCTGGTCTTCAAAACCGAGAAAAAAGTTAGATTTTCACTACGCGTTGTATAAACTAAAGACCCACCTGTCTTCGTGGTAGCAGGCTAAAACGCATCTATATGCGACTTGTATATTAGCACGAATGCAGCTCAACACAACGTAATGAGTTTCTCGCAAACCAATATTTAAGTGACATTGTATGACATTATTGATAAGATGGAAGCTCCAGGGTAGCCCACGAAACTCACATTTTCTTACATTTCTTGCAGTTTGCAGTTCAGTATCAGATAGATTGTGGCTTCTTTGCCTAAGAATTAGCGACCTCGCTACGCTCGCCCGCCAACTTCTTCTCGGGACGAAATAAGTTACTTTCACCCCTAGGGTAACAATGTACTGTTACCATATCGATCCGATACTTTCCAACGTTCAAATTTCACGAGCAATTCCACCCAGACATAGAGACAAACAATGGTCGTGCTCATCACACAAACATTTGTTCTGGGTGGGAGTCGTACCCATGACTTCCAGCATAGCGGTTAGGGCTACTGACTACTAGACCAGTCGAATTTAAAATTATTACCATTTCGGCTTCTTCCGCTTTCCCACCCAACTATGCATAAACTTATGATATTGCTATCAATATGTAGGTATATTTTCATACCAGGGCTAAAAAGCGTATATCATCATATAGAAAATTAAACTCAAAATAAAATAAACCACATCAAAATCCCCAACAATAAATAAAAAGGCATTAAACATTACGTCATAGGTTCGGGCTTGGCTGAAAAACGCGGCGCAGTATAAAGCCGGGCAGGACAGCCAGTTGGCCCGCTACCAGCGTTTAATTGAATCTAAGGCTAATGTACAGTCAGCTGCACAAGTCGGGAAATTCGTATGTATTTAGAATTAAGAATTGTGGAAGCCCGTTCAGCAGGTAAGAGTAGCAAAAACACTTTTTTACACATTTTTAAGTAAATAATTTAGAAATATTTAGTGATAAACACTTTGAAAATGACAGTATTCACTGCTAACTGCTAATTTAACATCATAGTGTATCTACTGAAGTTTACCTTCACAGTGATATAATACATTTATTTTAGGAATCAAACTGTGTACCCGGTGCGAATTTTTTCAGAACAAATAGAAACTTCTGTACAAGCTTTCATCCCCTTAAAGGATGACTTTCAAAAGCGCGATGGCTTCGCAAATTTACTGTAAGTTATACCTATATGTTTTAATGCTGAACACGTTTCTTCAGCGACGAGGCTTAAGCTCAGTCAGTGAATGATTTGATTAAGTAAATAATGTAAACTGCCACAGCCTAGCAGTTGGCCATGGTCAACGACCGCTTTCGAATGACTTGTGTTGTGGACAGTACGCCGTGTGTGCGTGTGTGTGTGTGAGTGTGTCGCCGGGGTCTGGCGGGACAGCAGTAAAGAGTGTTGTGGCCGCTCTTGACCGTTCCTCTTGTGCGATTAGCTTTTTATTGTTTAGAAATTACTGCATTTACTGCGGTCTATGGTGACTTCTCTTAATGGACGTGCAAGCACCTATAAATCGCCGACTAAATAATTTTCCCACCGATTTATTGTATAGAAAGCCCCTTTTAATGTTTAGCTTTATTTTAAGTTTATTATTTGTCGTAGTGGCAGTTTTAGACTAAATAATTTTGTTCATTTGTTATTTAATTTTTGTTTAATGAATTTTAGGTTGTAGGATATATTAACATATAATCACTTAAATAAGTTACCTGAGATACCGGTTTATATATAGGTACCTAGTTCAGGTAGAGCGCAATTTTGTAACTTTACCTCTAGTTTATGCCTTTATTGTAGAAGTATTTATGTAAATCAAACAATTAAATAAACATTAAACATGAATAGTAGGTAATACAAATTCTGTGAATATTACAACTCTCTAGTTCTGACGTGAGACTCAGCTCACTAACAGATTGACGGACGGACAGATAGACAAGCGGATGGATAGAGGAGGTTTAATAAGACATAAATATTGCAAAAGATATTTGTAAGATCTTAATGATATCCATTTTTTTTCTAAGGCTTTATGTTGTACTAATCGTTCTAGCCGCTTTTAGAACGTCTCCATTTATTTATTTATTTAACAATTTATGTAAGTACACACAATAATAAAAGAAAGAAGAAGGAAACAGAAGAATCCATTCTATTTCAGCATTGTTTTATTAACTTTTTATGTAGCAGTTGAGTCTTAAGATATTTACTGTGTCTCTATAATCCGACTCTGTGCAATTCTACACTAACACAGCTGTGACAGCTATCATTTTCTAGTAAGACTTTAGTTTCCCTTATCTTAGTGTACGGTGTAATTGTTACTATACAAAAATGATCAGATTCTATTCTGATTGTTTGTTTGACGTACTATCTAAAAGCAGCTGTCAAGTGCAGTTTCCACATTTTATCTACTATTTTATATCTTTCGTTTACTTTGTAGCTTCAAACTTTTCAGGTTGTTGTAAAGGCCTTATCACATACAGGAAAATGTTATGAACAGGTTAAAATAAAAATCGCAATATAGTGGCCAGCATAATCCGTGTTTGAATGATGGATAGTGCTGTGGTTGAGGTTGTACACAGATCTACAATCTCTATTCAATGTCCTCTGTTCCTTCAGAGGCTGTTTTTCCACTCGCCTATCGTAAACATCGAGCATGGTTTAAAAGCTTGTTGCTTCATCTAACACAATCCATCCAGATGTTTGACGAAATGGCAACGCGAAAAAGAGAGTTAACGCCTGAAAACTCTGTTAGCATTCGGTAATTCCGTGATTTACTCGAATATTTTACAAAACTTGTTCCAGGAAATACGTGTTTTTTCTACCTTTCAAATTTTTTGAAACGTTTTTCGTCGTTTAGAATCTTGATAAAATTTGCTTGATGTCTTACTGTGTTTCCAAAATATCTGTGTGGAGAGACATGCAACACACGTTTGGTAACAATTCGCTTCGATCTTTACTTTAGCACATGCTGTTTATTTTTTTATATTCAAGTAAAGCCATGACTATGAATATGATCTTTCTGCGAAAACCCTATGTTTTGTAAATATATACATATATATATATATATATATATATGTATATATATATTATACCTAGCAATGACTGGTAAAAATTCAATTTACTCTGTGTTAATTACTACTCAGTAGGATAATTTTAGATTTTGCAATTAAAATAATAAAATATTATCGCTCAAGCCGATAGTTATAAAACAAAGCCGTAGCTCTGGCGTAGCAAAAATACTAGCAATGGAACACTGAGGCATACGAGTTTGAACGCACCGTGATAGACTAACTATAAATAAAACACATTCAGACTGCAGTGAGTGGGACACAAAAAAGCGAAATCCGAATGTTTCCCGAGCGTCGTCTATTCACCACTTTTGTTCGCACCACTTTTCACCATTTTTGGTTATCGAGCCTTTTATATAGAATTTTGAACAGAGTTTTTAATTCCAACGAAACTCAATCTCAAAGCATTTATTACTTTTCCAATAAACCGTTTACAGGTATTTTTAAATTGTCAAGAATTCAGTCAGCCAGAGAAACTGAAGCTTTATGGTGATTTATGCTTCCAAACTATGCTTTGGAAGCATATCTATGTATCTCTGTGAAGAAAAACATGCAAGAAAAATTATGGAACTGAACCCACACACCAAACTTACATACATATGTAATAGTAGTAGATACTTTTTGTAATTTATTCGTTTATTATTATTATTAGGATCGCCAACATTACAGGCACTGAAAATTTAAAAGTTTATTTTATATAACTATTCAAGTGCTGCAATACTTATATAGACAATCGCTACATTACACTTAACATTTGATTTCAAAACACATCAAATTAGTAAGTTAATTTTCATTGTATATAATCAAGGAGAACATTAATAACTAGCTTTTGCCCGCGACTTTGCACGCGTACATAAAATATAGCCTATGTCACTCAGGAATAAAGCAGCTAATATCAGTGAAAAAATTTTAGCAATCGGACTAGTACTTCCAGAAATTATCTCCTACAAACAATATAAAAATAAATTTTACCTCTTTATTATATTAGTGTAGATTAGAATGATTTCAGTAGTAACGAAAACACAGAACAAGAATAAAAAATGGGAATTAATAATAGTAAGCATCTTTCAAAATTTCTTCAATTTTGACAAAATAATTTTGTATCTACTTAAGTAATGAAAGGACCGACTAATATTGCGGCCATCGATGCTTTCACGACGCATTTATGTAAGTGTAGTAGTGAATAAAATTTTGGTGATGAATATATTCAACTAAATAAAATAACAGTTATCCCCAATCGTAGATAGGTAAATACCATTAAAGATTAGATAACACATAAAATACTGAATACCTAATAGCTAAGTAATAATACAAAGCCTCGACGAATCCTCTGCAACTTTAAATAATTTATAAAATGAAACGCCAACTTAATTCTTTGGTAGGCCGGTAGCATAAATCATGAATGATATGTTCCGTTGAACTTTCAAGAAAATGTCATCAGTATTACAGTGGATGTTGTTCGTGCGGGGAGCCAGGGATATCGATCGTTTAATAACACGTGCCTTGTCAAGGAACATATGGTTTTGACGTTCCAAGCGATGGGATTACTATAGGTACATATTGAACTGCCGGTTTCCTGATTGGTCGATCAAATGTTTAGCTAAGTTTACGTGCTTTATCAGCCGCATTGACAAAATATTTAATTGATTCTTAATCATTATTATTATCATTATAAATATTACAATCATTGTTTATCGAGCATTTTATTCGTAGTTGGCTACTTAATCACTAAAATGATAAAATAATGTATAAAGAAAAACAGGTTTCCTCATAAATAACTTGATATTTTTTCTATAACAACTTTAAACTCAATTCGCCTCGTGACGCGGGGCTGCGTAACAATATCAACCTGTCACTAAAATTGAACGGATCCTCGCAATAGCACTCGTCTGGCGCTTGATGGTAGTCCTTTTATATTTATTCTGCAGCAAACGTTACAATACAAGTTATAACATGCATAAAATCACAACAAACACGACTACGGAATGCAATATCGCGTGATGCGGAATTCGCCGCGATAGAAGTGCAACTATGCAAAGATATATTTTGTATTTGTAAAGTTTGTTTTTGTTTTATGTATATTTGCATCAAGGCTTCTGTAGGAAAGAAAGTTTATAATGTTGAATTGTTTCCTTACCTATTCATGCAAGCATTCATTTATCACTTGATATTCTGTTAATAATTATCATTAAATTTATTTTTGCTATTTTACAGTCATTAGACTTTTACGTATGTAATATAATGTTCAATTAGTTATGATTATTGTTCTAGATCTGATACTAACAGAAACCAAAATTTAGTATTAATTAAACCAGTATATTTTTAAGCTATTACATAGCTTCTATCGCGGGCCTTGAGCGTGGAGACGAATCCAGAAATTTCGTAACGAAAATAACCTAACACCCCCCACTCATTTGTTTTCTTATCGGTCACCACGCTGAAAAAGTGTAACTTCAATTAATATCAAAG
Organism: Mythimna albipuncta; assembly: GCA_929112965.1. Lineage (NCBI taxonomy): Eukaryota > Metazoa > Arthropoda > Insecta > Lepidoptera > Noctuidae > Mythimna > Mythimna albipuncta. The sequence goes on from OV815958.1 coordinate 36,655,441, forward strand.
AAAAAAAAAACAAAGGAAAAATACTGCATAAATAAAATAAATAAATAATTATAATTGCATAAGTTGATAAAAATGCTATGCAATAGCTTTACCGCGGCAGCCCCCGAGTTCCACACGTCTTTTTTAATTTTGGACCATATTATATGTCGTGTATCATCCTTTGCTCGTATTTTGAAAATCATCAGTAATATTGTCTACCCGGTATCTTTAGAAAAAAATAAATCTATCGGTACATGAATTTAATCCTTTCTCCACATTCGGAAAGATGTGGTCCAAGTTGCCTTGAAAAATAAAAGTAGCGGTTTAATATCAATTTCGGGTTCTAAAAGGCAAGCTGTATCATTTTATATTCATGGCGCTATGTATGGTTTTTTATTAGTGATTAGGCCGAGAAATATTTGCTGCTTCTAACGAGAGTCTATGCAAATACATAGTCTATAGTATCATAAGCTTTAGTACAGTACACTTGGGAAACTAATAGAATTATTCGACCTTACATGTACATAAACGGATACAATGTCTATGTTAGGAAATGCTAGGGTAAAGGTTGTTGTTAATGTAGCAATCCTTTCTAAAATCCCAACATCAAATCTCATATCTCCAATGAATACCAAAGTTCAATCCGCTAAAATGTTTGACGTAACCTCACAGAGTACGCATTTCTAAAGACGTGTTTCCTCAATTTAGTTATATATTTGTGTAGATATGATACAAGGCTTTCTGAGATATTAAAGTACAAGTTTAAACGCGCCAGCACATCCTGGCCAAAAATTCGTAAACTGCTTGTGGAAGCGTAGAAGCTTTTTAAATTATATTGGTAGAAATATGCTTCGGAAAATAATCTAAAGACTTGTATTAATTCGCAGAAGGATCTTTGCTTGGAATTAGGTAGCAGTATAAAAACTTCAGATTCACTTTACAAAATACTTTTTTTAACAATATTTATACTATGTTAAGATGGTAAAAAAGTTAGCAATTCTTAAAATATCATGGAGCTTTCTTCGGCAAACTTAGAAATTATTTAAATGATGTACTTTTACAGGTATGCTAATAATAAAAAAACTGGGAAAGTTCGAGTCGGACTCGCGTACTGAGGGTTTTGTGCAAACTACAATTCCCGAATGGAGTCTCGAAGATTTTTCCAAATTGCAAACAATTTTTTTTGTGACGTAGGTAACAAGAAATTTACTATTTTCAGATTTATTCAAATTTCTGTGATATAAGGCCTTGCTTTGTGCCAAATTTCTGGATTCTGGGTCAACGGGAAGTACCCTATGAATTTCGATCTTTGAGAGTATCAAAATATACGTTTTTTTTGCGAGATAAACGACCGTATCTTTTTTATTCGTTTACTCAGAAGTTCGGTTTTTTCACAGCTTGAAGGATCCATAGATTTGAGTATATGGTTTTAATTTCAACTTGATGCCGCCACGTGTTCTTGAGATAATATAATATAATATAATATAATATAATATAATATAATATAATATAATATAATATAATATAATATAATATAATATAATATAATATAATATAATATAATATAATATAATAATATAATATAATATAATATAATATAATATAACATATAATTATAATATTCCACAACTATCAGACAGATAAAGGGTCTTGACAGACAGAGGGACGGACGGAGAGCAAAGTAATTCTATAAGGGTTCCGTTTTTTCTTTTTGAAGTACGGAACCCTAAAAAAGTGAAACGGAACCGAAGTAGTAAAAAAATAAATCCTTAACATCAAACTTGCGGAATTCAGAAAAGTTCAATCTTGCCAATGCAGTGCAGTCGATTTCCCGGCGAGAAATCTAGATACATTTTTACTATTCCGCACTTCGTAAAAATAGGAAACTAAAAAGCAAGTTTTCCGTCGCCTGATGGTAGACCACATTAATCACGCAAACTCCGACTAGCACTGCCGGCTTTTTATTACTGAAAGCCGCACTGAATCTGACCCTTTCTGCAACAGACAAATATTCATGACATGATGGTTGCTGTGAATATTTCAGAATAATTGCATTGCAAAAAAATATATCAGTCAATCAAGCACAGGTCACAAGCATCAGTCAGCTCTAGAAGGGTGGAGAAAAAATCGATTTGTGGAGCAAAACTGAGCGAATCGACCATCGATATTGCACATGGTGGAATGAACACCCAGCTACTAATATGTAGAAAAACTGCAGATGATATTCTTGCCTATTAATTAATCGCCCGACCTCTTTATCGATTACTTGCTGATATTACTACTGCTTTTCGTTTCGTTACTGCGGGGTTTCCTAAACATTGCACTTTTGTAGCTATGGATGGTATATAAGCACCAATTTTGATTGACCCAGTTTGTGCATTACAATGCGGCTTACAACTGGATGTTAAATCGCCTCCTTTCACCAAACTAGAGTGAATTTCTGTTGTCTGTGATAAACGATAGCTGTCTAGATTGGCACAAAGTTAATGTTACTAAACTGGTCTTGTAGAAACAGATTTTAACGTCAAAACATACAAGCCAAAACTCTGTTGAGTAAAACCATTCTGCCGCTGAGCCTCTATAAGTAAAACTTTTAATTAATGATCATACATTGTCAGAATAAAATGCAATATCGACTTAAGTTAATTTGCATTCTGCAAGTGCAGGTGAACGGTGAGCGCGTCCAATCAGAACTTGGTACCTTATTGTTGGAAAGTTCGACTTCGAATGCATCGACATTTGGAAGGAAGGAGTCGCGATATCGCTTCGATCTCGGGCGCGCGATTCAAACTTACTCTTTGTGTTACGTATAGCTACGACAAATTGGAAGACGTTAAATTATACGGCATGATTATTTTGTTAACTTTGTATTATTTGATTTAGATTTAACAACCCCTGTATAGTTAGTTGTTTAACAAACAACGTTAGTTATTGTTTGTTGTTAGTTGTTGTAGGTACATTGTTGTCAATGTAATTGATTGAAGCTAGCTTGTTGGTGAGAAATGTTCTGAGCTGGAGAGTTTTCAAAGAACAACGTGAACCGACTCTATTTTTGTCTTCGTTTCTCAATAATATTGACAGTTATTTCGTATAAATGTCAATATTGTTGAGAAACGTATCGTTAAAGACTGGACCCAAATACCTAGCAAGATAAAAACAGACAAATTTATAGTGGCTTCATTTACTCTTAAGAGGGCCCTTCACGAACCGTCTGCCGTTAACATGAACATGGTTTAAAAGCTTGCTGTTTCATCCAACGCAAAGTTTGATAAAGAACCAACTTGAAAAAATAGAGATAACGCCTGAACGATCTGTTGTCATTCACTGATTCCGTCACTTACTCGAATATTTTCCAAAGTTATTTTAGGAAATACGTGCTTTTTTTAAAAACCTTTAAAGGTTTTGGGAAAAAATAAATGTACAAGGGTTTATTTCTTGTTTACTTTTTTAATTTATGTTTTTTTTTTTTATAAACGATCAAAGTTCACACAAAATAGTGGTTTTTCCTGATACAGTTCTTAGACTGGTCATAGTCTTGATTTGATAAAACTAAGTCAATTATTTTGTTGGAATATATCATGGTAACTTATCCTAATTATTTCATCGACAATTTTCTTGTCAACGGTGAGAAAATTGTTAATGTCAAAAATCATCAATTTGATTTAATTAATTAATTGTTTTTATTCTTTAAACGTTGTTTTTTGTTCCACACAAGCAATCACGACCTACTTCTATATTGTGGGTGCGTTACGAGTTTTAAGTTTATGTGATTATAAACTCATAATTCACATACGCACTCAGACCCAAAACGCCTATCTGTAGGCCATACAAATATTTGTGCAGGAATCGAAACTACGACACATAGTGCAATTGTGATGTCCTAAGGTTTATAGGTCATAAAAAAATAACGTTATTCAAATAAAAGTTGCCTACTTGTTTTTTTTACGCTTACTTTAATTACGAGGTAATTCTCAAACTGTCTGATAGTAAGTAGGGGATAAAGCATTTAAATAACAAACCCTATCAGTAAAGATCCTGATTTCATAATATTGTTGACAGCAAAAATCACACCCAACTTCCAAAAAACTCCATTTCTTCCTCTTTAATTAAAATCGAGTAATATAACGAAGTAAGATTAATTAGTGTTGCTCCCGTCAGAGACACAGAAACAGTGATTACAAAATGGCGGCATTTTTGTGAGAGCAGCCAGCCGCGAGCCGGGATCATAAAGAAATTGAACACATTTAATAAAAAATGATACAATATTCTTTATGCGTACCTATTCATTTTAGGTCTTCATTCGGTTGGTTTAGGGTGTGTGGGTCTTTCATTAGCAATATGACAAAATTACTATTCGTAAACCATTATAAAAGTATTTCCATTTTGTTTAGCAATTTCATATTTCATTTACAGCGTCTTTCAAAAGAAATCTTCTCAAAAGATCACTTAATTACTGACGATTTGCGCCCACGTAGAGTATCTCGAAACCTCACCAATACTGTTTACTTAATTTAATTTAGTACGTACTTTTAATTTCATCTGCGCCAGAAATATATAATTTAATAACAATAACAAACTGCTGCCAGCGGCTTCATCCACGTCATTGAAGAGAATTAACCCAAGGGGACACGCTCCCGGGAGAAAAAGTATCCTATCTGCTACTCCTGAACATGGCTCGCATCGGGTAGACCAAAACTCATCTAAATCTGTTCAGTAGTTAGTGTTAACACACAAATATGCAAACTTTCGCTTTTAATAATAGTGTGTTGTGATAAGACGAACCAATTAGTGAAGACGTCCTTACACTTGTGTACGAGGAGACACTAAATCAATACACACTAACTGTAGAGGCTAATATCAACATTATGTAACCAACAAAGCCGTACATGTAACCGCCTGATCTTCAACAAGTCGGCTAGAAGTCAGGCTATTCAGTGACCTTAACCTGCTGCCGGTAATAGCTGGTTGCCATACGAACGCGTTGGTACAAGTTTGCACGTAGAGGCAAGGCATCGATCTTCTTGCTAATCTCCTACTCTTATGGCTTCTTCACTCTACAATAGAGAAATTAAATTAACCAATATAAACCCAGTATTATTTTTTTCTGAATAATAATATTGATCAATATTCACGAGTATTTGGCACCATTTATAGTTTTTGGTATAAAAATTAAACTTGAAAAGAAAACCATAATCCCGTGTTTGGAACTGTCAAATTCTGCTTTAATGATTTTTTTTGCCAGGGACCAAGCTCGTGTCGTTGACGGGGCTCAATGTTTCACACATGTTTCAAAGAAATGTCAGCAAAACCGTAGGGGCCCAACATGGCGACGAGAAACTGCTTTAAAAGGAATCCCGTAGTCCTAGAACGTAAACGGCAATTGAATGACACAGGTTTGAATTTGGTCAGTCTGACACGTCCTCTTTCTCCACCCTAGTGCGGCTGAATGATTTCTCATTGGTTGATTTCCCGTTTAAAACTCTATTCGAAACTACGGGACCTATTACGATTTTGCAGACATCTCTCTATTCTCGATCTATCTAAATCGATTAATCATGTCAGCTTATATACTGGGAAAGTCACCCCTGAATATGTACGTATGGTATGTAAATTCCTGTTTCTACCCCAGTCAAGGGACTCTGGAGCAAACTTTTAAATATACGTGATTTTACACCTGCAACTCTGTAAAGCAATTGATTAAACGCAAGTTAGTGAAGTGAACAAGAATTTCCGGGGATTAACGCCAAGTTTAAATCCAGTTTGATGAGGCAAATTGACGGTTTAATAAGTTTAGCGGATAAAGGACTATTCTTAAGTTCTGTTGATTCTTAAAGGTTACGGTATTTCTATTTTTTTTTATTGCACTACGCCGTCTAGTCCCAAGCTAAACAGAGCTTGTGTTATGAGTATTAGACAATTGATAAACATACTTCTATATTTCTAAATACATACATGCTATAGATAAATTACACTCAGATACAGAACAAATGATTATGCTCATCACACAAATATTTGTCTTGGGTAGGAATCGAACCCACGGCCTCCAGCATAGCAGTCAGGGCCACAAACCACTAGACCAACAGGCCAGTCAGTCAAAAATTCTACCTATTTGTTCACCTCTCGTGTCGGTTATTACGGTCATATTATGATTTCCAGTGGTTAAAATATTTACCAGTATGGAGGCTGATTGCCCAAGACATGCTGGAAGAACACCTATGTCTAGATTATGAGTAAAGAGTACGTACAGTACAGTAGTGTGGTGTCGCGGTAAGTACCTCGCGCTCAACGCTCGGTCTCAACGCTGCCTCGTGCCGTCATACGGAGAGTTGAGGTGAGGGTCATGTTCCTTTGCGTGTCAGAATTGATGGCACGGTTAATGCAGTGGTTGAGCAATAGGCTGCTGGGCTGCGGGTCACGGGTTCGATTCCCGCTCGGAACAAATATTTTTGTGATCTACAGAAAGATGTTTCGGGTCTGAATGTCTTGTGTAGGTATGTGAGTTTACATGTTTGTAAACATAAAGGAGTAATTCCTTGAGTAGGGTAAAGTTAAAAAAAACACAAAGATCTCGAAACTCTTTACGATAGAAGAACTGAGTAGCAAGCTTTGTTTTTTTTTACTAGTTATGTTTTTGATGGCATCTCATTCCTTTTTGTAGATTCTTTTTTATTATAAATATAAAGAAACACTGATTTATCAACTGCAAATGCAGCTTTGTAATCCTATATATTTATATGGGATTACGAAGTTATTTATGCCTAGAGTACCTTAAGCTTCTAATCTCTTTTCGGGCATGTCCGCTTTGTGTTTGGAGTTTTTCAGCCAAGGTTGGGTATGCAAGTCACATGAGGGCGCATAAAAGACCAGCAGATCTGAGCTCACAAACACTATGAGACGCCAAAGAATGCGGTCGCTGTGGCCGAAATCGGCTAGATGGCGTCATCATCATCATCATCACCTTATGCTTTAAGTTTTATACACAACGAAGTTATAGGGGTTCGAAAATGGCCTGAACTGCTTCGAGAAAATAATGTTACGGCCGTGCCACTTTTTTGCTTGCCTTGGTCGGCACTGCTGTGCCCCCTAATAGGCAGTGTTATTGTTTTTCATAACGTACATAAATAATTTGTTTTACAGACAAAATTGGATTGGCAGTTTAATTTTTGAGATGGGACTTTAACTAATGATTTCTCCCGCTCTAGGGAGGCCTGGGAGGGCGTGTCGGACTTTTACTGACAGTATCTTTCAATTGCTCTTTGACTGTATCTTCCATTACACGGTATTTCCTTTTCAGAAAGTCTCTGCGGCCCTGGCGGGCATCGGCTTTACAGGCCCCTAAGGTTTACTGAAATCTATTTGAGGAGCGCGGAGAACACTACGCGTTGTCGACGAATTTCGCTCGGTCCAGACAATTACCAGATGCCAACGGCAGGCTACCCATTGCTCGTCGTCCGCAAGCTTGCGCCTACCGTGGCTAGCAGTTGGAGTAAAGATCGCGGGGGATGGGGCGTGACAATGACTAGGCTGCTAGAAGTGGCGACGTTTGGTGTAAGCTTAATTGCAGCCTAGTCTCGACATACCTCACTGTGTCATAATGACTGACCTTAAATAACTAACTTACGATATATCTAAAGATTACAATGTTTGACAAGTATTTTGTTAAGAAGGAAAGTTAATACACATTTAGGTGCATGAAAAACTCCACGAGTGACTGAAAAGTGAATACTATAGCTATGTCTGGTGAACCTTGGCCTGACAACTGCGCCAACAGTCCGGCTGACAGGTTAAGAGGCTAATTTACTTACCATGACACGAGTAATGTAACTCGTGCTGTCACGACACTCCAAGTAGAAAAGTTCAATTTTAAATATATTTTTCGGCTTTTTGTAGTAGTTATAATGTAAATCGTGATATTACAATAAATTAGGTTATTTTTAGTCGGTTTTTAGGTTCCGTACCTTAAAAGGAAAAAACGGAACCCTTATAGGATCACTTTTTTGTCCGACTGTTTGTCTGTCTGTCAAGACACTTTGTCTCGGGAAAGCGTGAGTTAAAATTATACTCAAGTCTGCGGACTCTTAAAACTGTAAAAAATAAAACTTGAAAGTTAACGAGATATGTGGCAAAAATCGTCACTTCGACAGAATCCTGAAATTTGGCATAAAGCAAGGCTTATGGCATAGTATAGGAATCAATCGGAAAACTGTTTTGTTGTCACTTCACAATTATTATTATTTTTTGCGATTCGGTAAAATATTCCGAAATTGAACTATTTACATATGTATGTCCGACACGAATTTTTCTAGTTTTTCTCATATAATAAAGAATTCACGACTTTGATGGGGCTGCCCCGTCTCTGCAGTGCATCAGGTGTGTTCGCAGAGGCACACATCGATGGATTCCACGCCATCGTCAAACAGATATAAAGCCTCTTTGATCTGCAGAGCGCGGACTGGCTCCAATATCATTATAAAGAGTGGTCTTTAGGATGAAGTTGGAGCTAACCTAACAGAGGCGCTGGGAGGTACGATTCTCCTCTGTTAGGTGCTGTATCACGAACAAAAACTTTGTATTAAAATAGATAGTAAAATATGAGTAAGTTATTCTTAATTGCTTACTAACCCTTATATGGATGTCAATAATTCGATTTAGCATAATAGCATAACATCCATTTTATTTTATTTAAGATTTAAACTACTTACAGGAAGCGGAAACTGGCTCTTGTCCAGCAGTGGCCGAATACAAGTTAGATTATATCACCTAATAAAATTGGGATCGGGATCCCAGAGGCTGAGGCGTGACGGCCCCTCACGCGTCCACGTGTGGCCTTCTTGCCAGCATTACTGGTTGTCAAAAGGAGGTGACCGAGTGCCACTACTCCTCGCTTCGGACCATGGCATGTACCAAGGCCCGTCGTGAGGGATCGTTGCCGCCGATTGCCCCACGAGGACACGGCGGTGCTCTGCCCTAGCGGGGCGCACTTCTACCGTATGCTCCACAGTGCCCTCCAGGCGGTCCACACAGTGATGAAACCCGTGCGTTCCGCACGAATCCGGTGCAGGAACTTTCCGAACTGACAATGTTCGGTGAGAAACTGCGTCATGCAGAAGGTCTCTCCAGCCACTCTTCAAAGAGGGGACTTAAGATTTGTTATCGTTTATTCCTATAAGAATTAGGTACATAAATTATAGGCACAAAACGTTTTGGGAATAACACATTCATCGTGTGAACAATAATGAAGTAGGATTCCCTGCCAGTCTGTGTTCAACCCAGATATCTTTAAGTCAAGAGTGAAAGGTTACTTCTGAAGGGATGAAACGGGGTTCCAAAGTTTGTTTGGATAAATCCAATTTCACAAGGACGAAACCGAAGAGTATTTTTATAAATGAGTAGTGATAACTGTAGTGTTCGATCCTATTCTTATTTGGCACGTATAGTAAGTGTGAGTATAACAAAATATTTTGAATTTCTAACTTGAAAGATGCTATAACATCGTACCGACCTTGTTACGATCAAGTTTTGACATTAGGGAATTGTAGTGTGGGCTCAAATAAAAATACGACATGTACCCTTGTGGTACAAAATGTATCACAATATACAGGTATACCTCTTTTTCTAGGAAATTTACTGACCTTTAATTTGAATGATATTTTATTGTGCGTTTGTTTAGTAAATGTTTATGTAGAACGTATAACGGATTAAGTTAGGACTTACTAAGGGGTTCTTTAGCTTCTATTTCATTATAAGCCCATATGTTAAATTAGCTTTATTTAATATTAAGTCTGTATTCCCTGAAGTTAGTGTACTTACCTACAGTATACCCCGTTATGTTTCATCATCAACGTATTCGATTCCTCTAACCCTCACTAGGTCATCGATCCACTTTGTTATGTTTAAGTAACAATTATAATAGAGGGTGAGCCTCAAGAGGTTTCAGGATATATCCAGTTGATGTTAATACACAAAGGATATAAAGTTTGGTTGATAGAAAGGCTGTGAGTGAACTGCGATAGTTTTAAAATATTAAAAAAGAAAAAAATCTATGAAATAGTGGATTCGATCTATACTGTATTTAATTATTTATACGATATTATTAATACCTGAATAAATGTCCAGATTAGAACCGGTGTAGGTTTTTTCATGATTTAGTTAAATCCAAACCCTTAACCAGAGGTGCCGAGATTAATTGGTGTGAAAACGAATATTTATCAACATCATGAAAATATTTAAAAAAAAATCTCTGTTAAATACCTATATAGATTCGATAATGAAAATTATTTTCGACACTGATGAACAACCGTCGAGGGTGATGGCCTATAACCTCAAAACATTTACGGTTGCTATGAAATAAGATACGGTTACCGTGAAACAAAAAAAATAAAACTCGTTCGTCATTCGTGAAAATAAGACTCGATTACGGTTATTGTATAAAAAACTTTTTACAAAAAAAAACAAACTGACTTCACTAAAAAACACTGAAACGATCAAAATATCTTTAATTTTGGAAGTCCGTGTTTCTAACTCACAAAGACTTTCGAAATTAAAGTAGAGTGTGATACACTTATAGCCAGCCAGAGTTGCTTTTTCTCATGACAATTCCAAGTAACCCAAACCCTGCTAGGATACATTGTTTTATTATGAAGTTCTCGTATCCTTCTTTCACCTTCCGGTTCCATCATCAGACCAAAGTTCGATAGAACGTTATAGTCAAAGTGCATCACATGATACTTCTAGTAAGCCCAAACACGGCTAGGATACATTGATTAATTACGGAGCTCCGGTGCCTATCTTCCGGCTCCATTATCATCATCGTCAGATCACTTCAATGATCCCATTTTCAACATAACTATTCAGAACTATTAGTATATTTGTATTTTCATAGTCGCATATCTATGTTCATCGTGATACCTGTGTAAATATGAAGTTCCGTTGGCCGTTTCTGGTCTTCTTCACCAGTTTCACTTCAACCAATTTCACTTTTTGACTGGTTTACAGTCAAAAAGTGACACTGTGCTTAAGTCCTCGATGAAAATATCAAAATAACTGTATGGTAAATATTTTAGGAGTTATTTCGATTCCTCATGGTTTTCATAATCAGAACTGCATTTTGAAAAAAAAAAATGAAACAAATCTGGAACTCATGTAAGGGGAAAAAAAAGTTTGGCAAACCGGTCCATAAACGACGAATTTTAAGGAAAAAAACTTAAAAAAAATACAACCGAATTGAGAGCCAATTCCTTTTTTTTGAAGTCGGAACTCGAAAACTGAGGGAAATACTTGTATTTATTATAATAAATGATTTTCATTTCCATTCTCATGACACATTGATCGGTCAACTTATCAATCCTATGTTTTATGTTATTAGTTTCAGTTTTATTTCTTTATTCAAATTGCAAATTACTTTAAAGTTGTCTTATAGCTGTGTCTTTGAACCTTGCTTGCAGGTATTTATTTTGATGATAGTTTTAAAAGGTAAGTTAGCTGTTCAACTGCAAAAATCAACTTTATTTTCTAAAATATGTTTCGGAAACTGGTTTCGAGTATTTGCTTCGTGTCTTCATTTTAAAGTTCACGCAGATAAGCATGACACGACATTGCAAAAAAACAAAATATTATAAGGATAAGAGAGTTGGGAAAATACACTTTATATGGTGTTTGAAAATACGGAAGAAGTTTCAAAATGCTACAAGTTATGTTTTCAAGCTGTTGTGTGCTGTGTGGTCGAGTCGCTAAAGTGCCGATACAGGTGAGTCGTGGCAGCCGATCAATATAGCTTGATACATTGCCCTGCAAAGGGGGCTAACTAACTCCTCACACTTTTCATAACTGTATCATTCGTTCAGTTTAAACTGCAGTAAAACTATTTTAAAAATGGGAAAGAACATGAGAAATTATAATAAATGGTGATTACAGTACATTGTGGTTTTAATAATTAAGATGTTTTGTATAAAGGGTTGTATATCCCAGATAAATAATAAATAAATAAATAAAATAAGTCTTTATTTACCTTAAGCTAATCCAGGCCAATTGTTAACCGTCTTTAAAAAAGAAGGAACATGTTTGTGTATTGTTAGTTTTTTATTGTTCACCAATTAATTATTTTATTTTAATACAATTAATTATACATATTATATATTATTTTGATTTTACTGCTCAGTAAATTGTAAATGTATTTTTTTTATCAGTTGCATTTTATTTTGAGGTAATCCCGTTTAACTTCATCATAGATATGATTAAGGACTTGAAAGATAGTCAATGTAACAACGAAAATATATACAGCAGTGCTGTTGTAAATATTTTCATCTTAACCAATAAAATTCGAAAGAAATTTAAATATTGAAAAATTCAATAAGTATCATAAAGGTTCAATTTTTGAACCGTGGTTTTTGTTTAAAAAATAACCCAAACAACAAAGTTTACTAACTATTTATCCCTGATGATGTCTAAAATATAACAAAATTCAATATTTTTTGGAAGGCTGACATAAAAATCGCAATGTGTATGTGCGCCAAACGCCGTCATGTCTTTTTCATGGGAAGCTTTGACAGATAGATATACAGACAGACGGACGGACGGACCGACAGACAACAAAGTGATCCTATAAGGGTTCCGTTTTTTCCTTTTGAGGTACGGAACCCTAAAAGCTACTAATAGTGAATGTCTTCGTATGGGAAAATAAGCATATTATTATTAACAATATTTTTTAGCATTAAGTGAAACCCGAAAATTATATATTTTAACAACCAAATCAGCTGTTTTGTCTTTTGTGAATAGGAATTTATAAACTGACATGTCTCCCATGTCTGTTGGAGGGTGAGGACAGTGGCTGTACAAAATCCAGTATCCTCCTTCGTCTAAGTTATTTAACTTTTTTTTTATCAATCAGATGGCTATTATTTCTAATAAAGATATGATTATAAGTGTAGGTGATCTACCGCATTGTTTAATGAAACGCTGTATTTAGGTATCTACTACAATTCATCAAAAGAAAGAGTTCTACTTTAAAATGTAAAGGCATTTTTTTCCTTCAGAAACCACTAAAAAAAAACAATAGTTTGATTTAATTTATAATAAAAATATTCTACTTAACCTTGAAACAGTTTAAACAAGAATGATTATGAAAGCAATAGAAGTTTGTGTAATCCGCACAAAGGAGTTAAACCACTTCTTATCTTTTCTGAACCTTTGAATATTATCGAAGCGCTTTTATTGCGTTTTATTTACTAAAGCACATAATTATGGATGAAGAATTCATTTTATATACATTTAGCGACATCGTAGTCGAACAAACAACACTCGTTGGCTGGAGCGACAACACGGCATCCTCACTTTCCCCATGAAGCAGGTCTTCACTGGATAAAGCAAGTTAGAGTGGTTCCTGCATCCGATTCAGGCGGGAGAAACGCCCGGTTGTCACAAATGTGTGGACCGCCCAGAGGACACGGTGGAACATACATTACGGTGGAGTTGTGCCCCGCTTGGGTAGAGCGTCGTCGTGTCTTCTCGTAGAGGCAATCGGTGGCAGTGACCTCTAGTGCTCTGCCCTGGTCCGGAGCGAGGAGGAATGGCAGGCGGTCACCTGCTTGCAGGTCGCTCGAACGAACGTTCTCACGCCCCAGCCGCCGAGATTTTACCCCCCGACTAACAGCCACGGTAGGCACAAGCTTGCAGACGTCGAACAAAAGCGTATAAAGAGTGAATTTGTAAAGAGCATCCCCTTGCGCTTGACAAATTCACTTTTTATACCTCTGTATTATGATATTATTAAAATGTTGTCGTAGTGTGTCAATAAACCAAAATATGAGTAAATTAACCCAAATTATAATAGGCTCAATTAATTAATTAAAAATATTTAGCACGGCAAATTCAAATAACATTTGTTTTATTAAGTTAATATTCATGTACGTACGTGAAAGTATAAAAGGTATGTATTTGTGTAACTTGTTGTGTGAAACTGTTGGATGAGTCAATAGACACAATTCGTCCAACGATTTGCTCCCATATTTGAGCTTACACAGTGCGTTCAATGTAAACTGAACTGATACAATGAAAATTAGAAGTGTACAAACGGTAACGTTCGCTAGCTTAGCTAGATAACGGATGCACAGAACTGGAAACATGGCAAAAATTATATTCATTATATTCGTGCATATTCCCATCAGCCAGGTAAGACTGCGCTACTGTATAAGAGCGTTGTATACAGAACGCCAATAAAATCATATTACCTTACTACGTTAAGACCTTAAATACAGACCAATTTAAGAAAATATTAAAAAAAATACTGAAAGAAAAAGCATTTTATAATATTAATGAATTTTTAAATGATAAATCGCTCATAAGTTACTGACTGAATGTTCTATTTATTTTGTATCGCACCTGAATTTTTATTTTAATATTAATGATAATTGTTGTTATTTACATTGTTATTATTGCACACCAGCCATGGTAAAACATGTTGAGCTAAAAAATATTATATAAAACCTTTAGCATCTTACCATGTACATTATCTACACATGTTTATGCTAATAAATAAATCTGAATATGGGAATGCAGTAACGTTCAATAAAATATTTCGTGGAACTGATTGGTTGCTAATGATATTCTGAGTTACCTAAATGTTTCTCCTTTCTCCCTCACCCTCTCAGTACAAAGAGATACATGTAATATTTATTTTATTAGAGTGCTGACGATCCTACAAGATGAGCACAAACATTCAACTTGACTGGTTCGTTCTGATTAGAACTCGACGTCCCAACTCAGGGCAAGTCGTTACCTCGGTATGCTGGTACTTGTACCAGATAGTTTCTAATGCAATTATAAAAGTACTGTTAGACAACCCTTTAATACAATTCGCCAATAGAGAATGTATATTGTATATACAATTTTTAAATTGCTTGAATATATACTTTTCAGAGCAGTGGTGGCCGAGTGGTAACGGCCCCAACTTACGAGTTGTATGTCACGGGTTCAAACACAGCCAAGCGATTAATTTATTTCATCACCACTGCTCTCAAAACGGTGAAGAAAAACGTCGTGAGGAAACCAGCATGTCTTAGAACCATGAATTCGAAGATATGTGACCTTCACCGAATCGCACTTGGCTCGCGTGTTGGATTACGGCCCATACACTCTCTTAGAGAGAGGAGAAAAGAAAATTAAATTAAAGGAAAATCTTTCAAATGTACAGCCTTAAGTGGATCTGCACTGTCATAATTATTATAATACATATCATAATTATTATATTTTAGATTTGATGTTTGTATGTGACTAGTCCTTTAAATGTTGAGAAATGTTAAAAAATTAAAACTCAAGTCGCAAAAACATCAATTATGTTGACGTAAATAAAATTAAAACTCCCTGAGACACCATAAATATTGTAATAGTGAGTACATTCATCTCTGACACGGTAACCCTTGATTTGCCCGTTCTGTTTACAAACATTTCGCCCACTGTTTTGTAATGTTAGACATACGTCCCAAAATAAACTCATGACGAAAATGGAAATTCCATTTTGGTCCACAAAAGAGTTTGTTCACTCGAAAAAAGTATTGAATTACTGAGAGGCAAAACAATAAAGGAATACTGAATGTTAAACCTTACAAAAACAGGGAAAACGTTTGTTTGAGTTACAATTTATTACATTTGACATTGTTGAGAGGGTTTTGATTGATATCAATTAAGATTAAATATGAGATCCTAAAGAAAAAAATTAATAGTTAATAATATTGACGCTACTGAATTGACATCGATTAAATGTGCAAGGTTTCTATAGATATTTTTTTTTTGTATTTACAAGTAGGGCCAAAGTTTAAACAAAATAGCCGATCTTCTTAGGCATTATTTAATAAATAGTATCTCTAATGCATAAGGTTACGGATACGAAACCGGGGATGAGGTTACAAGTAGCTATGTGAACTCATATTTACATATTTTCTAAGTTTATCTGGGACATTACTGACCCCTGCGCCTTGGAAAGCACGTAAGCGTAAAGCTGTTGGTCCCAGTCCCGATTGTCAGCCCTAGATATTTGACAGTCGCTACGAGTAGTTAGACGCCAGCAAGTTTGACCATCGTTGGAGGACTGATAGGTCCAAGTAAAATACGAGTATTCAGCACCATTTGGTTGGACTGGAAGCTGACTCCAAGCTTGTTGGGAAAAGGGGATGATGAGGCTTTTAATAAATAGCTAACCAACACACGACGTGCCATACTAAGTCAATAACATTAAAATATATACATATTTAAAACATAATTTTCTGTTCCTATCTGCCTTATACATATCAAGTTTTTTAAATAAACACATTTTTACGTAACCTTCGGCGTATTTATTGAAGGTCCCCGCGCAGAACCTTTAGCAAAGGGGGAAGATGTTCAAGGTCATTGGGACTATCGATGTTAGGGAAACTCTACCTGGATGTTTTGCCAACCTATTAGATATACTTGCAAATATTTTATAAGGTTTTTTCCACAGGACTAACTAATTTACAGCTTTAGAAATACATAACAGTTTTTTGTAAATAATAGACTACTCACAACGATGAATGATTAGAGACTGAGGGCTTGAAAGAAAGAGTTACCGTGACTTTGGAACGCTCAACTGACGTGACACAAGAGGGTTTTCATCCAGAGCGGAAGAAGATATTTTAAGGTTTCAAAAAAAGGTAAGATACTAAAACTCATGGAGGAGCTGGTGGCTGAACCTATAACACCCACACGTGACGAGTTCCAAGGTTAAGCAACACTTGCCGAGGTCGGTCTACGGATGCGTGACCAACATACGTACATAGATATACTCTTTAATGTACACCATAAAAAATTACAGAACGAGTTTAACAAAAACATACCGAGTTTCTTCCGTGCGTCGGGGAACACGTCAAGCCGTAGGTCCCGCCTGTCTTTTGTAGACATTTGTTACGTATAGTTAGAAGCCACCAAGGAAGTAGGCAGATTGCTTAGTAAAAATAAATTATGCAGAATAGCTACAAGTTCCATGAGATCGCCCACTCTCGAAACCTCAACATGTCGTGTAGAGATTTAAAAAATCATAGGACTCGCGAAGAGCGACACTTCCACTCCCCTAAATGCAAGTATCAGTGCTGGGATTTACAACTCGCACGAGATAGTTTTCGGAAAGTTAGAACCGAGTTTTACTTTTTCTCCAACTCTTATTTTTTTCGGATTTTCTGTCCCGTCTTTGTCTTTGTTATATTAAGACTGTTCTTGTTCTGAGGAAGATAAATTATCGTTTGATTTTCCGTATTTGAAATTATTTTCACACCGTATCAGTCAGTAGTCAGTCTTTTTCCACTAGCTTGGTGTCAGCTTCCAGTTTAATCGAATGCGACTGAATACCCGTGCTCTCCTTGGAGCGACTACCCATCCGATCGCCACAACCCTGTGACTGGGCAACATGATTCTCCTTCGATAGACTGATGGTCGGAGTTTACTGGTGTCTGACTACCTATAACGACTATCAAAGATCTACGAATTTAAGAATCGAGAGATTTAAGACTAGGGTACATCACTATCAGGGTCCCTGCACAATTATTTTTCTCATTCATGATCAGAACACGTGAACTGAATTTTGTTTTTTTCACAAAAATGTCGGAGAAAAACTCTTTTCAAAAACCTAAACCGGCTAACACTCTAAAACTTGAAATATCCGAAGAGCACTTGAGCTTTGACTGAACTCGATATATTTCGCCTCACACTAGCAGATAAGTTTTCTTTGATATTCGTTCGAGTATACACAGTGATCCGTCTTTTTCACGGTTCGAACTCGGTATTAACTTTCATGAAGTATTTCTCCTCCACAGAACATAAGCGGTCATAATATCAAAAGCGAGAAAATATGTAAATAACACGCAACTGCTTGGTCATGTAAATAATGTAGTAATATAGTGTTGTTATTGTTGTACAAACTGAAAGTTATACTTATAAATTTATATTAAAAATATATGATTTTTTTCTTGTTTAGTAAAATGTCTTTTTAC
The DNA here is from genome assembly GCA_929112965.1 of Mythimna albipuncta. Classification (NCBI taxonomy): domain Eukaryota; kingdom Metazoa; phylum Arthropoda; class Insecta; order Lepidoptera; family Noctuidae; genus Mythimna; species Mythimna albipuncta. The sequence goes on from OV815958.1 coordinate 36,673,413, forward strand.
GGGAGCCTGTAGCCGACTTTATTAGTACCTACATACACAAACAGCTTACACAGAACACGACGAACGTGTTTTGTGTGATCAAAGCTGCAAGAGATACGACTGGAAAATATAAATACGTACAAATAGTGTCCGACGTTTATTTTACTGTGAATATCTTTTATGATGAATCTATTGACTCTGCGATAAAAATATTTTAGAACGCTATCGTATCGGATTTTATCGCGATTTTATGATCCGATATCCCAACGATGAAATGATGAACGCTTCCAGGTGGCGCCACAGGAGAGTGGAGGCCGGTTTGATACATTTTTTAAATGCGGACGTCATGAGTGATATATGAAAGCTATCTCAAGGCGCTGGACGGGTGCCCTAAGGTCCGCTGGTGTTGGCTCGTCGCCAGCGCTGAGGGTTCCACTGAGAAAAATACGCCACCATTGGATAGAAAGTAGGTACATTAAATATACGCGTTGTAATGGAGGTTGTTGAATTATTATTTTGTTCAGCCAGTTTTGCGGTTCCGTAGCGCCAATACGGCTTGTGTTACAGTTAAATGTTACGTCACGGAGTGCTAGCTTGGCGTTATTCGGTTTAATGGTGCTCTAGAAAATATAATCGTTCTTGTGACGTAATCTTAAAGATTTTTGGAAGTGGAGGGCGTGACGTCACAAGAACAATTGTTTTCGACGCGAGTGATGGCTCTTATTACGTGACTTTATGTTTCTTTGTGTTTTCTTTACTGGGGTTTTTTGCTGTTTTTTACGCTTGACGATGAAAAAATATTATTGGTTTTGAAGTGAGATTTTGTTTTGATTTTCCATTAAAAATATGGATCTAGGGATTGCAATCCGGAAAAACGGATACGGTAATCCGGCGGATCCGGCATCATTTAACGGTCACCGGATCTGGTACCAATATACCGGATACGAAGACCGGATCTGGTGCTAGCAGTTTGTGGCAAAATAATATAGCTGTTGCATGAGTAGGTCGTTTAGCTGATGACACAATTTACAATATTTGTTTTCTTCGATCTTCTTCTCAGAATCAATATTGATTTTCTTTAAATACTTGTATTTTTTTAATAAATAATGAAATTGGATTGACTGGTTATTGGCAGACAGAAACGAGCCTCATAGTAGGTATGTAAACGACATTCGTTAGATTCATAAATAACAAATCCGCTGCCACCGCTGTCCGGAAGCTCCAATGCCATCGGAGCGTATTGCCCCGTTTGTATCTCTTTGTGATAGTCACCGGACGGCGCCGGACGACAGCGGACGGTAGTCGGCCGGCAGCCTGTTAAGGTGCCCACGTGCAAGAGACTTCGGCGTCGATTCGACTTAACCGTTGGCGACTTTATACAAGCACAGAGGATTTGTACGACTAGACATGCAGCCGCTTGCAACTTTAAATAGTTCTGCAACTACTACTTTCTTTGTGTCAGTAGTTAAACAGAAATTAAACTGTTCCAAAATGTCGTTTCCTATGAAACGGAAACAATCTCCGGTACTTCGCACTGACATAATGTAATAATATCTAAAAACAATAAAGTTTATTGTAAGTTAATATAAGGTTATAGTCGCAACCGGCTCAATTGCCATAGAAAAAAGGTTTGCATGAAATAAGTAGAAAATATTTAAGACGAGAATAAAATTATACTCGTAAATATTCTTACTTTAATTCAGGTTAGGAAACAACCTTTAATAAGAACAACAAAAAATGTCAGCTATCATTTTTATTTTTTAATGTTCAGTGTATTGACGGAGTTATATACATATTTATTAATCACTAGCGTTTATTGGGCCGAACATAACCATTAAAACACAATCCTACTTTTCCCAAACCTACTTTCAAGTTGTTCCACTTTTATTTTTCTTCAGTATCAAGTTGTCATCGGGCGTGGAGACAGCTCTAACGCTTCTGAGCACACCTCGCTTTATTGGCTCGTGTTTTCATTAGGTATGGTAATCGCCCCCGGCTCGTGGGACCCCGCGACACACTCAAGCGTTCAAAGCTTTAGACGGATTTTTTATCCTGTTTAAATATTTCATTTCTCGTTTGCTAGAGGTGTTCTTTTCAATTATGGAAGCCGAGGATTTTTTTATTTGTAGGGGATTAAAAACTAAATCATTTTCTCATCGACCGAAGTTTCTGTGATTAAAGATGGATTAGTAGCAGGTATTTTAGTAGTATTGGCACTACCATAGTTAATCTTTACTCAAAAAACTAGGCAAGTGCGATTCGGACTCGCTCTGAGGGTTCCGTACAAACTTAATATCTAACAAACAAACAAACGACGTAAAACAAATTTACAGTTTTCTGATTTATTCCCATACTTGTGTTTTCTGACTTTGTTTTGTGCCATATTTCAGGATCCTGGGTCAACGGGAAGTACTCTATGAATTTTGATTTCCTTGAGAGTGTCGAAATGTACGTTTTTGACACAAAACCAAAGTATCATTTTTTCTCTTTAACTTACAAGTTTTATTTTGTTACAGCTTCAAGAGTCCGTCAGAGTCAGACCTGAGTAGATACCTGAGTAGAGACGGACGGACAACAAAGTGATAATGAGTTTATTTTGTGAAAAGGAAAAAAACGGAACCCTAATAGGACCCTAGAAAATAGTTAATATACTGTTATGAAAAAGGCTTTTTAAATGTTATTATACCCAAAAAAACTCACAAAATTATCATAATAAGTTCAGTAATTACCTATTTATCGCATTGACTACAATAATCTCATCAACAAGCAAACTAATTGAAATTGAATTTTCACAAAATAAATCGACGCCTATATGAATAAATTGGAAGTACTTATTCAAACGTTAAATAATTTTATATTCAACATTGCTAATTAGTGATAAATACTGAATCCGGTGACAAAAGCGTGCCTCTCGACCAATCAACATGATCACGCCGATTAATGATTTTTCAATTATTTTAATAACTGTTAAATTAGAGACGGTTAATTTGACTCCTAATTAATCCTAACATATTCAATTAAAGCCTCAGTCGCCAACGAAAATGCAATATTGTCCACTACGACTAGTCTGTCAAGAGTGAACGACAAAGGAGGAGGATCTAATTAGTCTCGTCAAAATTTGTAGCTCACATTCAATCTTCAGCGGCGAAGGCGTATAAAAGCGATCAGATTGGCTTGTCTTATAACTGGCAACGTAAGTATACTTTCAGACAGTCATCTCTAATTAAAAGTGTGGGTGTGTCATGGACACGGCCGAGTTTTGTACGTGAATGGATATGGTACATAACACGGCATCGTCGTTGATCCAATTGCTGCAGGCAAGAATGTAAAATTATGAATGCGATTCTTGCCTGCAGCTTGGCCATGTCGTGTATCATTTAATTAACAATAATAATATTCCACAATTTTCATACAGCACTGTCTTGTCCCGAAATAAGCAGAGCTTGTACTAGGCTACTGATAAAAGTATTTATATATTTCTTAATAAAACATATTACAGATAAATTACACCCAGACACAGAACAAATGATTGTGTTCACCACATGTCATAAATATTTGTTTTGGGTGGGAATCGAACCCACGACCTCCGGCATAGCATTCAGGGCCACCAATCTTGCTCTTGAGAAGCTCTTTCTAACCGCATTTAAACAATCTCTGTATTTAGATTGTTTACGCGTATAAAAATATAATTAAAATGTATAATGTCGGCCACATTATAATCTTTTTATTAGTTTATTTTTATTTTAACACAATATGAGTTAACTGTCATTATTTTTATATAGATTTGGACAAAACCTGACGATTGAAACTTAATTGAAGGACGTAGCTTTTCTCAGTCAAAAGTTATACTAAATGGAAATCTCGAAACACAGCAAAATGTGGACGCTTCCCCTAAACCGCACGCAATGCGTCGCAGTCCCCACTTAGCGAAGCGAATTTGATCCTTTATTGGATTGTACAGCCCAATGGTGTTATTTGGATGGAGATGATAGAATACATTTCTATCACGAATCGCGTTACTTAATGGAAACAATTACAAAGATGCACTTTAAAGGAGACAAAAACTAAAACGTCAATAAAATACAAACAGCCTGCCATTTCTTCTTTTACAAAAATACTAACTTCAATAAATTATTAAAGTACGTTTTCTGAAACCGGCTAAACTATACGTAATAAGAGAAAAATGAGACAAAACGGATTATTGCAGTTTTCGCAGGGTTAAACTCTGTGTCATTGCTTTTTTAAAGCCAACCTGTTGTTTGCGCTTAGTGGTATTATTAAAAATATTCTTTTGATATTGCAAAATTATTTCGTACTCAATGTAGCGATACACTTTCATTAACTTTTCTACATTTTTTATTGTATTGTTTTGGCGAGAAATAACCATTCGAGTTAAGTTCTGTAGCTTCTAGACTTGCGATGTGATTATAAAGGTATTTCCTTTATAATATAATATGTATACCTACAAATGTAATGGGTAAAAAGCAATTAAGTAAAAAGAGTGTTACATTACTTGATACAAATGATATTATCAGGGTGTCACTTGAGAAGCTGTGTGTGTATGTCCCTACAATACGAGTACATCGAAGCTTGTATAATAATGGTCTCCAGCAAAAACCTTGTATCGGATCAACTTGGGGAACTAACATTTTTGGCTAAAATAGTAAAAAAAAAACAATGGTTATGTGAAGCGGAGGGATGAAGCGCATATTACTAAAAGAGTTCTGAGTATACATGTAGATGGATGGAGAGGGAGAGGAAGGCCGAAAAAAAGATGGATGGATTGTGTGAGAAGTGATATGAAAGAAAAGGGAGTTAGTGATAGTTTAACGGGTGACAGGACAGAATGAAAGAAGAAAACGTGTTGCGCCGACCCCAAGTAATATGGGATAAGGGCAGGAAGAAGAAGAAGATAGTAAAAAAAAAACCATTAAAATAAACAATAATAGTAATAATATTCCACAACTATCAAACAACACCGCCTAGTCCTAGGCTAAGCAGAGCTTGTGTTATGAGTACTAGACAACTTACATACCTACTTATTTCTAAATACATATCTAGTTACGTCACATTTTTTTTTGCGATTAGGTAAAACCTTCGTTACTCAATTCGAGAATTGAACTGTTTTCACAGGTAAGTTTGTACGAAACCCTCAGTGGGCAACTTCGACTCGAACTTGCCCACTAAGGTCTTCTGAGTCAATTGCCGCAGGCTTGACTCGAAACTGTTGACAACACTCAATTTGAACACCCTTGAAGTAGAAACTAATCTACATTTTTTCCCCAAAAAGCTCGATATTCAAACAAAAACATTGGCAACATAGTAATCCTGACATTTGACATCGCTAAGCCAATTAAATCATCGGGTGGTGAATCAATAACACCCTCGTATGTGGCCAAATACACGGATTTAGTAGAGCTGGCTGACGACAATGACACTTTTGAAATATGAGTTGTGGCAGTGAGTGTACCGGTGCAGTGAGCGTGACGTCACATGAACGGTCATTCTGCGGCTCCATACATTAATAGCCTGCTAATGATTTATCTTTTTGTTCTCCGCTATATTGTTGTTCCCGGGCCCGCAATGCTATTAAATTTTCCTACTAAAGCCGCATTATCGGCCGCAATGTAACATGTATTTCGTTTGGCTTTTGAAATATTTGTTCCGCTCAAAACGGTGAAGAAAAACATCGTGAGGAAACCGGCATGTCCTAGAACCAAAAATTCGAAGTCTTGTGACATTCACCAACCCGTACTAATGATGACTACTGAGCCCGCGTGGTGGATTCCGGCCCATTCCCTCTCCTAGAGAGGAGGACTTGGGACTAAGTCCTCCTCTCTAGGAGAGGGAAAAAAAAGCAGTGGGAAAAAAAGGCTGATGAATATGATATTCCGTTCAAACTATCTTTGCATTAGAATAGCAATGCCAATATGAAATCAGCAGCTATTTAATTTCCGGCTAAAAAAGAGGCCAGTTCCACGCGGTGCTAACAGCCAGTCAACTACAACACTGAGTTATAAATTATAGCGGCAACTGTACAACTGCCTTCGGTGCAGCCTCGAATGCGATATCAAACTACCGCCAAAAGCACGATCATTTTCAGGAACCATATATTAATATTATGGCAAGAATAATTTATTAGTTATGTTGTTTACCGTTAGTGCCTCATTCAGAATATCTTCGATGGCAAAGCTAGCAGTATTTTAGTCGTTTTATGCAACACTTTTGTTAAAATTCTTTTTGGTCTCCTCCAAATGTCGCCATGACAACCGGGCTAGTGCATCTCACATCCATCCGAATCCCGCGACCATCACCAGGTCATCGGGTCATCTAGTGAGAGACCTTTCAACGCTGGGTCTTCTGGTAAGTGGTCGCCACTCTACAATCTTTTAGACCCATAAGTACGTCTCGTAAGTAGCATGAATAGTTCCTGGTCACGTTTTAAAGAATTTTTCAACAATATCGAACTGTTTCTGAACTAAAGCGATTTGAGCATCAGCTGTGCTGTTCGCTTGCAGTCATAACAGCTACTGCAGACACTGAAGTCGCAGAGCTGCAACATTCTTGCAACCTTAAATAAAAGTCAATAGGAGTCAGGAAAACACTGCCGTTAACATTAATTTAAAATAGGTTGTTTAAAATTTTAAAATAAGTAAATAACGACTACTAAAAAAACCTCAGGTTTTTCTAGGAAACAAAATTTCCCACAACATGACATGCACAACGCTTTTAAGTGGCACTGCAACGTTGCCACTTGTCCTCTATATGTTTTTTAAGTTGGAAAGTTACATCAATTTGAATTTTAATTTCGAATATAGCAAGCATCATTTGACAAACAACGCCATTACGAAAAAAAAAATTCGGTAGCCTATGTACTCCTCAAAACTGGTCGCAGCCGAGCTTGTAAAGAAACGGGTCAACCGCCAACCCGACTTAAATAACCCAATTAAAATTGGCAAAAAAAAAAAACACAATTTGGAATAAAGTTTTGTATAGAGAACGAGTGAACGAACGACATTACTGAGGCAGTTAGCATTCATTCCGACGCAATTTTTAAAGTTCACGAAATGAATAGTGTCAACGGAGTAAGAATAACGAACGGCTTGAATAGCAAATGAACCAAGCTATATCTTAACGAGTCATGCATGTGCGCTTATTTTTTTTTCTTTGTTAGTGTGATTTAAAAAGTTGAGTAGGCAATGGTATAATAATTGTTAACCTATTGTTTTTTTTTTAATTATTCCCTTAATTTCTCTTCTATACATATTTTTGATATTTTTAAATATTTCTTAAAACTAACATATATATAAAACATATAGTTTTTATTATTATTTCGTTTATTCATTAGTACTACATATAAACTACTTTTTTAAATATTTCAATATAAAATAAATAAAACAATATTTAAAAATATAGTAGCCCACCGGTATCGGGAACAGGTTCCAAGCTAGCGGCGCGGCGCGGCGGTCAGGGCTCCAGAGAAAGAAATCTAACAATACGCGCCGTGTCCAGAAGTACCACTTTCTGAATCAAACTATGTCCTGATTATTTTTAGTTTTAATAAGTTAAATAGAGAGGCCTTTCTTTCTTACATTTAAGACTACTTTGTATGGCACATGCAAACTAAATATTGAATAAAAATTGATTACTCTTATTCTGTATTATTTAAATACAAAAATATATTTTTAAATATTTTAATTAAAAAAATACACATTATTATTGTAATATATAAACATTATTTTTGATTGGTGACTGACCTATTGGTCTAGTGGTTAGTGGCCCAGCATGCTATGTTGGAGGTCGTGGATTCGATTCCCACCCAGGACAAATGTTTGTGTGATGAGCACGATCGATTATCTATAATATGTAAATACTTAAATACGACGACCTGTCAGATGGCCTAGTGTTTCAAAAAATTCGATCTTGTGATGGAGTTTTAAAGATAAACTTTATAAAAACCATGGTGAAACAATACTATACTACTACTATACTAATATCTCTTTGATAAGTTTTCTTATTACTCCAGCATCTTGTGGCTTTTTCTGAATATACCACCAAAAATACATGGCACTTGCATGCACCTTTGTGCTTATTTCCGTAAGCATTTGACTCTGCCTTTCTTCAACGTGTCCGGTGTAAAATGACCAGCGTCCGGTCAGCTGAGCTCGCACCGCGTGCTCCGGGGGCGTTAAGGGCCTATTGCACTACGCGTTATTAAGCACACGATATTCAGACTCGTCTTATTTTTTACGCGATATCGTCTAAGACTGACTGAATATCGAGTGAAATAATAGGCTTATCTTTACTTCCCTTTTGAAGCTTGTTTACCTTTTCAAGCCAATATTGTGCTGTTTGGCATTTTGCGGCCCACATCATTTAGATAAGTGTTACCCTTCATAAAAGCCTCTGTGGTTGAATACTTCCTTTCCTTTATTCTTCAGTATTTGAAATTTTGATTTTGGAACAAGAAATATAGGTTTTTGTTTCGCCACATGTGTGAACTGAAACGAAGACTTTTCTAGAAGACCTCGTATGCCTCTTTAGTTACTGCCCTCGGAAACCAAAAAGCAGTATCTCAAAATTTCAGAAAATTATGTTTTTTATTAGCATCGGAAAATCTATAACTTTATTGAAACCATGAAAAACCAAAAACACTACTTATTAATATTTATTTAATTGTTCCCAAAAATTGCTAAGCGAGGTATTTCATAAGACAATGAGTCGTGGATCACAGATTTAAAAGACGGTAATGGAAACATAAAAATAAATGGAGCAAAAGTACTAGAAATATGTAACACAACATTTTAAAAGTCTCTCTACTCTGATGATACACGATCACAAGAAATACCAAATTATTGCTAGTCTAATAGTATACCGCCTGTTACTGGATACAAAGTTCATGTAGCCCTCAGCAAAATGAAAAACAGCACATCATGTGGCGAAAACCGTATAAGCATAATCATTGAAAATAGATGAACCCATTTTCCTCCATTATTCAATATATATATATATATATAATATAACCCTATTATTCAATAATATTTTTCAACACACTTACTCGAACACTGGCTCTTATCGCACTACGAATAGGTTCAACAAGACACGTTTAATCACCCTCGTGTTTTTTTTTAATATATCATAACAAGGGATTTTTTCATTCCTATTTCGTCACGGTCAACCGTGATTATTATTTTTTTAAAGCAAAGATGTGTATATTTTTAAGGTTTTAAATAGTTTAATATCTGATGAAAATGAAAATTGTGTTTATAAACAGAATATCATGAATAAATAAGATTATTTACAAAATCATTTGTTATTATCAAAAAATTAACAATTATCTGTGTTTTAAATTAAAAAATATTTGAATTTCTATTTTTATATTATGTAGGATGACTATGGTTTGACATCTTTGCTTCTTCTTCAATCTGCAAGGGTAAAAAGACGGAAAAATTCTAATTAATATTATTTATGTTAAAATAATGTTGTATTTAAGATTTGAAGAGAATTCTTTAGATGGTACCGCCGCCGCCAGATATTGTGATTAAGTTAATAAGTACTTGCGATAGCCTACGCCCTACCGCTATCTAAATCAAAACTAAAATGTATGGCAACATTTTCTTCAGTACAAAATGAACAAAAATGCGTCGTAATTTTCAGAAAAAGTAAGTATTTCTACCTAAGGGTATTGAAAAACGTCGTTTGATACACGTGGAGATTTGTCACTTTAGCACTCGGCTCCATAACACCTTCGCTTTTCGCTTCGAATTTCGCCTCGGTTGCAATTACAAACTTTCTCCACTTGTATTAAAATGTATAATAACAATCTTACGGGAATGTACTTCCTTCCCGAAAGATTTTTGCTATTTAAAAATCCTTTTTCTCCGTTAAATAGTGACAAGTTTGACATAAACAACTACAAACCAATTAGTTTAATTTTGCACATTTATCAAAATTATCGAAAATTGCATATTCAGCAATTAGACAAACAGCAACCTCCCGAGCAAGCAGGTTTCCATCCTGGCCTCTCCACGACGGACTATCTTTACGTAGTCAACCAATTAGTAGAAAAATACCAAGAATACAAGATTCAGCTCCACCTGGCATTTGTCGACTATTTCAAAGCATTCGTTTCATTACTTAATTCATTCAAGGCGCTGTCTCCTAAATTGTTCACCAGAAGAAATTTTCCGAAGATTGGTAGCCTACTTGGGGGAGAGAGGTATCGTCATTTCCGAAACGAGGTTAACAAATCTCTGTTTTGCTGATGAAATTGTTCTCTTTTCTTCTTCAGCTACTGAGTTAGAACACAAGCTACAAAAGCTAAGTGATGCGAGCTTTGAGGTTGTACCGAAGATGAATATGTCAAAGACTAACGAAGCAACAAAAATCAAAAAGTAACATGTCTAGGAATATCTTTACATCGGCCAAGTAGTCTCTTTCCAGGCAAGACAAGACAAAGATATCGCAAGACGAACTGTAAACGCCTGGAAGAGCTACTGATCCATGAAAGACGTATTTGGAGGCGAATTGCCCATGACACTAAAACAAAAGCTCATGTATTTTCCTGCCTTGACCTATGGCGCACCAACTTGATCTTTGACTAACATCCAGAAGACCAAACCTAAGGTTTTCCAACGAACAATGGAGCGTAGTATACTACACACACCAAATAGAGAATAGTTGATGTGGCTCAAAAGGCTTCAAAAATTGAAATGGGACTGGGCAGGTCATATCTGCCGCATGCCTGACCAACTGTGGGCCAAAGTAGTACAAAGTTGGTGCCCTGAAACAGTGCGACGGGGTCACAGCAGACCACGAAGGAGATAGCGCAACGAATTAGACATATTCCACCAGAACTGGCAAGAAGAAGCGTGGGCGCGTGAAATGTGGAAGTACTGGAAGAAAGCCTTTGCCCAGGAGTGCGACAGAAAGGGCTAAAAAAAATACATAATAAGAAATTACTTATTATATAAATAAGGAAGCAACTAATTCTAATTGCCAAGTATGCTTTAACCGATATCTAGCTTTAGCCTTAGAACTGTAGAAGTGTCTGCCAAGTCTACTGACATGGCTGACTCTACGAGATAATAATTTGTGTCTTTTTATGTATATACGTACACAGGTTAAACTCTGAAAATAAGCCTCGCAAATATTTCAAAATGAACATGTAATCAAAAAGATCTCCTAAATTATTAAATTAAGTTAAAAATAACCGATGCCATATCATACAGCGTTTCTTTTCTCTGTTAACCACTAATACAGTGTTGACAAAGACCAGGCTGTAACCACCAAACTGCCGTTAAAGCGATCGTAAAAATTCAGTCGTCCCTACCACACGCAACCACATATTGACACTGTGAGCGAGTCAACCACTGATGGAGCCACGACCCAGTAAATAGCAATGATAATTATTTTGTTTCCCTTCTCAGGTTTCTGTTCTTGGTTTCAACTGGAAGATGAACTGTCTAAAATGTGTACAAACAGAGAAGATTTTGATAACTACCTACCTCTTATGAAGCTGAGAGCCATTGTAAACTTAATAAAACATTAAAAACTTTTACAACAGAGACACCACAAAACTGAACCAAACTAAAACTTCCCAAGTAATAACAACCACCTCCTCAGCCTAATACGAGGCTTATGCTTCTTAAAGAATTGTATTCAGCGACACGAGAAAACTTCCACGCAAACGCTCTCCATTAAGAGAACTCGCTAAGACTCAAAAGTTGCAAGTTGAAAAATGTGGCACTGCCCCTTAATGCCACATGTATGTAACAGATGGAGAAACAGTTTTTCCTACAATTGTCTGCAGACTTGTATTATTGCGTCCGAGACTTTTGAATTATGGTTAATGCGGCGCTTTGTGGATGGACAGTAATTGTGCCTACTTCTGACTCCACGTTCCAGTTTAAATAGCAGATGGTTGAATGCATGAGCCATTCTATTCTTGACTTTGGGAAGACAACGCTTATGATATTGCAGATATCTATTGTTGTGGTTATCATCATTCTTTTGCCTTATCTTAATTTTACGTGGGACCGTCACAACACGAGTTTCTTTCTTTGTGTTCCATTAACTGCGTGAAAACAACTGAGAAAATGTTGTGATGTCTTACCAATATTGTTCATCAAAATATGAGAATTTTCCTTGAAATCAGATCCATTCATTTTAAACTTCTAACAAATATTGCAAGGAAAAATGTTTTCAAATATGCCATGTAAATATATTATATTTTCCTGGAAGGAAATAAATAAGGAATTCTGTATATATATTTCAGATTGTTCTTTTACTTTTAGTTAGCTAAGTAAAAATAGATACATTGTTGGTTTTGTTTTAGGGAAAATGCCAAGGTAGAACTGCCAGATGGTCAAACATACCACTAAAACAACACAACAAACAAGGTCCGTTTTTAGTTCCATGAAGATTAAATAATCAGTAAAAAAAGACCAGGCAGCTCCATTTTTTATTTATTTTTCTTATATGATTTCACAAGGTGCTTTATACATTAAAAATTAAAAGTGAAAGGTGATTTAATAAAACTAATAGCAAGCATTCATTGAAAGTGCAATGGAAGATAACAAAAAGACGCACGACATGAAATTCACATAGATTTGACTTATAAGCTTTTAGTCTTGTCTGAAAAACAACCTTCACGTAACGGGAAATATTGCTAAATATCATAGATGATAACACTACCACCATTTCAAAAAAGTTCTGTATGATTGTCGCCATGATTTGGGAATACAAAGAATACATATACACTTGTAAAGTACAAAACTGTAGCTTATATTAATATAGGCAACCCGTTCCATCTTGCGCCGTCTAAATGATTCTGTCTGCCAGAGTAAACTGAACTCTATTTCCGATACCAAAATCACATTTTTACAGATAGACAGGACTAAGTGCTAAGCGTTTGGTTATTTGGAAGTTACACCAAGTTGTTGAAGCAGTTGAAAGTTCTGTAGACAGAGATCTACGGTATATAAGCGAGAACGATTTTAAGTTTGCTAATAAATAGCGGTTTTAATAAAACAGGAGGCGACAGCAAACCGAGTCTCGAACTAAAACTATGTTGAGACGTAAGAGTTTGGTCAGTGAACTGATAAATTATTCAAAAAACTGCAGTTGACACAGTTTGCCCGGCAGTCTAGCTAGGTAAAGACTCATGAATAAACTCAAACGGTGACATTATACCACTTCCATTAATAATACGAGCACTATTGTAAAACCACCTTTCCGACAAATCGCTTAGGCTCCGTGAGCACGACAACTATACCGATAGCAATATAACACTAATTTAGCTAGTTAGTGACTAAATAGGTGCATATTAACTACTTCTATTATGGAAATTCTCAGAACACCGGCATTTATGGACCGCCTTATATTTACCACTATAAAATCTAGCAGATTGTACAGTAGACAGCGATGGATGCACTTTACTGTCAAGTTTATACAAAAATATATAAAGCGCTGTTATAGCGTCCCGCCTCTCGTCGGACGATATCGGGGTATTCATGAAATGTGGCTGGTATTTTTCTCCTTTAAGCTATTAACTGTCGAACGCCACCCGATGCTGGACTGTTGGAATTAAATGTATGATCAATTACTTCACACCAGGATAACAAATAGTACCACTGACGGGTTTGGTCAATATATATATATATATATATATATAAGATAGCCACAATGGCTGTCGAGTGCTCACCAATGTGGAAAACATTTCAAGCCTCAACGCTTTTGAAATGTTTCGTTTAAAATTCTGAGACCCAATGTTATATGGAGTCAAGTCCGAAAAAGATTTCTGTATAATGATCAATTCTTTTGTAATTGAATATGTTTGTATATTGCTGCTTATGATAGCTAAGTCCAATTAAGCTATTTTAAAAAAAGGCTCCAATCGTTTTTTCTAAAAAAGCCACTATATCAACTTCAAAGTGACACATTTCTCGTCGGCGATGGTAAACATCTTCAGTAGACAATAAGCGAGTGGCTCTCTCCTAAAGAGCCATTCTTGGCGGGAACTTTGACCAGGCTAGTACTCGAAATTGCGATATCCGAGACACACGACCTCTTAAACTTACAGTGCACATCTAGGTCAAAAACACAGTGCAGTCGGCCGGAAAATTAAGCTTACCATCACGAATACACTTGCTTGCCTAAAGTATTGGATTGAATGCCAGTGTTCCAATGTATCACTTGTATGAAATATATATTATACAATTTTAGCAATTTCGTGTTCCAAGCATGTTTATACTCGTACAGGATGGTATAGTGACTTCAAATTATTTCGATCTATGCTAATATTCATCATTAATGCTATATGGAAGTAGAGTTATTTGCAATATTTTCTTTAAGTACTCAGCTACTTTTGTGAAATAAAACTATCCTATACTAAATTGTCTCAATACGTTTGTTTAATCTAATATATTTAATCATTTGTAGCACAAGAATTGCATTACTAATTAGAGCAAAAAAACATTTACGAGTGTATTGGCATAATACTCCGTCGACTTAAAATGACAAACATATTTATTATTTTAAGGAAAAAAGTTTGATAACTGGGAAAAAAAAACTCGGCGGCACTTATTTTGTTAATGGTTTTTGTAAACAATTGTATTAGACATACATTGTATGCATTTACTTATTTTGGATTGACTCTGGTTCTTGAGATAAACGAAACAAAAGAAATTCATGAAAAAATTTAAAGTAATTTCCTAAAAATATATTAATTTGATTAAGTCCAACTAATTTTGAATATCTATTTACGCATTTAGTTACAACCTTTTTACTAATTAGCTATTAGAACTTGAAATCATTACTTCATGTTCTATTTTTTAATTTTAAAGTGGTTTTTGTTTTGAAAAATATGAGTTCGTTACGAAAACTTTGTATTAACTACCCCAACAGTGTTTGCTTCAAAGTGGCATATTTTGTATACAAAAGCAGGGAAAAAAGATCACGGGGTTTATGATAAAAACTTATCAAGCATACTTTGGGATAAAACTTGCACCAGAGAATAACTATTGGGTGCCCAGTACCGTCTGTGAGTCTTGTGTAGAATCATGAGGATGGAAAGGGCTTTAATTTGCTGATGATATGGACTGAGCCTACTAATCACCAGTATAAAAAATCTACTTGGGTTTACTCAGGGCCACAAATTTGTAGTGATAAAAGTCTCTGAATATGTAAACCTTATTCACCACAAATAAAAGCTGAAGCTAGCCATGCTTCAGATTCAATTTGTGGTGCTTTGTTTTAATAGTCAAAGATTTTTTTTTGGAGAATCATAGACCATCTGACTATTCAGAATGGGTTGCTAAAATGCTTCAAAATTTTCACAAATTAGGAGCTAATATTGCATTTTTTTACATAGCCATTTGGACAGATTCCCCGATAATCTTGACGATTACAGTGAGGAACAAAGAGAACGGTTCCATCAGGACCTCAGGATAATGGAGGAAAAATACCAAGATCAATGGGACCGCCACATGATAGCAGATAGCTCTTGGAGTTTATTATGGAATTGTCCTGAGCATGAAAGGTTTTTTGTATTTTTTTTTTAGGTATTTGATGAATAGCAAATATATTCTGGTATTTTTTCAATACATATGGAATTTTTATTTGGGTGTTTTCAGTGAAATAGTTAAAAGTCTTTATCTCAAAAATATTTTTTTTGGTACACTATAGTCAAGCCAAGTCTTATAGGGTACTATAAGTAACCATGTCGCAAAATGACTGTTCCCCAGAATTATAACAATTTGCTGCATAACACGCACCACTGTCTTTTGAATGCAGACTTGGCTTAAGCTGTTTCGCTCACATGCATTACGCGCCACATTGCCCCAGGATGCCCTTTTTACCCCATCTTGTCCCACTCTGACTCTATACTGAGCTGCAATGGCCACTGTTTGTTAGAGATAGATTTACTTTTGCTGTATTTTGGTATACAGTATTGGTCTGTAGTGTTGAATCTGTTTAAGTTGTAATGATGATTAAGTTTTTGTTTATCGAGTTTTCAGCTATCCAGTATGAAATAATTTGTCGGTGAAAAGGTTATGTAGTTACTATGTTTTTCTTTAAAGTTTTGTACATATTTTACATGTATCAACAGAATGGATAATAAATATAATGCAAATAAATCTAATTAATACTAAAATACCTAAAAGCAAAAACTTAATTACTAAACTAAAAATGATAAAAGATAAACTTTTAATAAAAACCAATCAAAACGGTTATTTTTCCATGAAAAATAATGTTGTTTCATTTTATGTTCAACAGTGTTTCCTGTGTAAGTATAACACCAGGCTTCTATAATAAAGATGAGCAGAATTGTTTAATTGACTGCAACCGGCAAACAGAAAATGAGCAATGCTTTTGAATAAAATCCAATGTTATAAAATATTGTTAACCTGGAAATGTTAAATTGTTTTTGGTTGAGTAAAAATTTTGCAATTTTTTTCTTATCGTTCTTTTAAAAGCGAATATGATAATATTGAATTACGAATATTATGTAAAAACTGATATTTTGCAAGTGTTATTTATACCTATCTTAATTAATATTATTATTAAAATTTTTTTTTTTTTTTTTTTTTTTTTTTTAATGTGGAAATATATTTATTTAGTTATTATAATATACATATGTACATAAAAAACTTAAATACTAAATAAACTATTTATACTAAAACCTAACTATGTACATAAATATAATACAAAATGACAAAGTACGCTCAGGCGTCAAAGTACTCCTCCACATCGCTGTCATCCGGAAATGTGCCCAGAAGACTGGCAGCATTGCCACGTTGAATGGCAATGCTAATTCTTTGGGCGAAGAACGAGCCAGCCCTCTGGTCACGTGAAGTGTCGATCAGTCGGCGTGAAATTTCCTTGAAAAGGAGACGCGCACTCGGACCCCACGAACCAAGTGTTTCGACCCCAAACGAAAAAAATTATTAAAATTAATTTCCTTTTAAAGTTTACGTTCATACAATTTAACAACAATACGTAAATAATGCGATGGATTTGGACGGCGTAATCGCAACAGCCGATCAGAGGTTTTATATTTTTCGAACAAAGATATTGAAAGCATTTCAGTTTCGAACTTTCATTTTTAGTTTCGTGTTACGAGTATAAAACAAAATTAGGGTTGTGCTTTTATTTACTACAACTTAATTTAATGTTACTGTTATGTAGCTGGCTTTTGAATGATAGCAAGCCAGTAATGGACGTTAGCGCCGTACAATAATGGACATTGTTCTGTATAATTACAAAACGTCAACGTGATTGGCTTACTACTAGCACGGTCTAAGTTGTACATAAATCGTTATGAATTAATTATAAACCGAAATTCATTTGAAAAATCTAAAAAAATAAATAGACAAATTTAACTCAAAATAAAATTTATTATCATAATCGACCTCTTCCACTACTGTAAACAAGTAGGTACACCTTCGATATATCGTGTTGTATGTTTGTTTGTTGTATAACTGTATATAAACGTAAATTAATAATACCTACAGCAAATGCCGTTACTCGTTACAGACTGCAGTGGTAGATCGTCGGTGTAGTATAGATGCAGATGCCAACTTGCGCAAGCCGGCTGGGCAGCGCCGCACAAACCCCGTGGGAGTCAGCACATCGTCCACACCAGCCTTAATGGATTTATATGTATAATGTCAATCCATCAATTTCGAACCAATACAAAATTAAAATTTAACGTGGTAAAGATAATTTGGAATCAAATACTTTCTCTGTTCAATGAACTTTCCAACCAAAAAAGCGTTAATCTCGATCTTGATTCCACGAACATTCTCACCCCTCCCACCCTAATAGCTACTACCAAGATATACATATGTAGTGTTTACATGCCAACCAATTAACAGCAGCCACAACACAACTAAACGGCTAATGGCCCATACATTGCGCACACATGGGTAAACGTACATGCAATAATTAAGCATGCGTCACCTTGGGCATGGGTCATTTATCGCCGACAACGCAGTCAGCTAGCATACTACATACTTCAGTGATATACATCTAAAAATCGTCTCGCAGAATCTTGAATTGCCTTCCATCTCCTACAATACCCTTGACATATTTAGGTATTACAGTAAATTTCGATTTTGTCTGTTTCTCAAAATCGTCCAGGACCCCCATTTAAAATGTACGTTTCAAGGACACGTAAGCTAAATTTTACGACTTAGCTACACTATTGATTTTGGTCGAAACACATTTTTTGGTGTAAGTTTTGAATGAACGGACGTAATGTTATACTATCATATACACGATCTGCTCAAAAGAGGGGCCTTTTTTGAATTGGTGGATGGGAAAGTAAAGTAACTTTAAAACATGTTTATTATCTGTTACCGATTACGTTACAAATAGAATTGTTTGACGTCTAAATAAAGATTTCTTGCTCATCAGTGAAAAGAAATCAGTGGAGAAATTATAAATTCGTTGAATGTTTCAAATTCGCTACTATAAAACAAGTTATCTAGACCCAAACTGAATAGATTTTTAAACCCGATCTTATCGATTTGTATTTAAAAATGAAACAGACCAAACCCATTTAAGGCACTTCCCAAAACTATGCTTGATTTGACCCACTTCATATTAAAGGTCGCGGTCGGGGTGAAGCAGCATATTCATTTAAGTGATGCCATTTCAAGTGACCGGTAATAAAATAAAACCGCTACAGTCAAGAAAATAAATATTTCATGTAAAATTCAGTTTCAGTTTTTGAACTGATTAATATTCAAATCAATTAATTGGTTCAAAACATTTTGCGAGGAACTATGCCAAAGCGTTGCACTAACGCGCTATTCGAATGCTTGTCTCAGGCTAGTCAGTAAAAATTGTCAGAATTAGTTATTTGTAAGTTTTTGCGTGATTTCGATTTATTTCAAAGATTGTAGCAGGTCCACGGCAGACTCGTTCCCACTCACCGCGCCCTGGCCCCCCGGGCTATACGATGTGGAGGATTTTTCAAAGAGAAATAAACTTATAATTCTATTGCGAGATTTTCTAAAGCCACCTTGCGGGTGGTGCGCGGCGTGTGGATTAACAAGAAACTAGTTTTAATATGCAAAAGGGGAAAACCTAAGCGATCGTTCCGAGTGGTCTTATAATTCATAACGAAACAAAAAAAATTGCGAATATTATATCTCATCTTATTTCTAAATCGTTCACAGGCGGAGCGTAACAGCAGTTTTCAGTATTCGATATACTTAAAGCTTGTTTGCGCGACACCGACCTAAAAGAGTCTTAACACAGTTTTTATGTATATCAGATCAGTACGTAATTAACATTCATCTGCGTTCTAGGGAGGGTTGTAAAAGCCAAAGGGCGTTTGAAGCTTTAAAAAACTGAGGATCCATACAAGTGAAGTTGAGTAATTTTCACACGTCAGTGATGTAATGCTCTTTGCTCGTTTACTGTGATCAAAAACACCGCACTTAGACCCAACGTAGAGCTTAATTTGAAGTAACTAGGAAATATTACACTACTAATGTGTTTTATTTTTTTCTCTGCCTGTCTGTAGGCGCCGCTGTCTGAATGCAATAGCCTCTTCGTATAATTAGAATTTCCGGTTCGAAAAAATGTTAGCTACGGATAGTCATGGCTAGGAATCGAATCTGATAAATGGCTATAGGATTTTTTCTTTTTCTTTCGTAGACTTTGAATCTTTATGACAAAAAATGCATTAAGCAGCTGCACCATCGGAATCGGAACATCAGGAATAATATTCAGTCATTTATCATTGTCGTATTTTGTTATTGTCATGCCCTATACTATTTGAAAGTAAAATTCGTTGTATAATCTGGTTTCTGGTGGATTATTCAATTTTAAGAAATATTACATAGTTAAAAACACCGCGATCGTCACAGCCGAAAAACAGAAATGTTTTTATATTGATTCAAGTCCAGAATATTTCATTTTAGAAATTCAGAGTTGGGAAACTTCGTAAAATAGGATCCGAGGGAAGCGTGAATGAGAGTGGCAAATTTATTGTAACTGCGAGCTGGGGGCGGTGCGGTGCGGGGCGATGCGGGGCGGGGCGGTGCAGCTCCGGCTTCAGCTACATCCAGATGCTAACGAATATGCCGCGTCATCCGCAGCTTTCGAGTGCACCCCTCCGTTAAATAGACATTGGCTTTTGAGAATAGTTATCTCATTTATAATAGAAACTCGGTCGTGTCCTACCAGTTTATGAAGGAAATCAAATGACAACACCCCAACAGGGGCTGTTCACCAGAAGTTAGACAGCTGTAGTGGTAATAGCTGCATTCACTGTTCTAGTTTTAGTTTGATGTCAGTGTGATCTTATTAGTATCTGTAGGGTACGAAATTGTTTCCAATTCTCTGTAAACGAGCATCGCAAGCTGCTAAAGTTCCATGTGAAAGGCGATAGAAATAAAAGGTGTTTGAATTGTACGCGAGAATTCTGCGGACAATATTTCACAATCAGGTGGGAGAATACAATGCAACAGAAAAAAAAAGAATCATTTAGTTAGAGAGCCGATACTCATCAAGCCATTAGAAAAGTGGAAAACGGTCGGGTGCGCTGGAACGCGATTGTTTCTGCAAAAAGGGCGCGGAGTTACGAGAAATGCAATCAGTGTCCCAGCACTGTTCCGATTCTTTTGTGATCGCTAACTAGAAAGAAGTAGCTTGCTGTTTTAATCTTTGATCTCAGCTGATTGTTTGACCTGTTTACATTGAAATCTCATTTTAGAAAATGACTTTTTTTTTAAGTTGTTTTTTTTTTATATTTTCGTACTGTTTACTTATCACTTCTAGTTGACATGCTTGCTGTGTTAATTTTAGTATTAGCACCGTTATGCGTCGTGTATTTCCTAATTAAGAATTAATGTTAACTAAAATGTTAATTTATTTATTTATTTATTTCACAATTTATGTACACACAAAAATAACAGAAACAGACACTTAATACATAAGAGACGTTAGTACAAAGGTACTGCTTATTTCCAAAGAAATTTCTTCCAGCAGACCTGCGAAAGGAGAAATCAAATTGTTATAATGAGACATAAACTATGTAGAAGGTATGTTAAGCGCCGCGAAGCGGCGAGCCTTCTGGCTGGCCTACCACCGTGGGATCTCGAGGCAACAGTCCTTGCACACATGCACGATATGCGCGTGGAGATGCAACGCCGGGGTGAAAGTCCGCTGCCGCGACAGGTCACGGCATGGCGGACAGAGCTCCGGCGGGATCTCATGGTGAAATGGCGTCAACGACTATCGCAACCCAGTGCTGGGCACGCCACAATCATGGCGGTAAGTCCCCTCTTTGAGGCGTGGCTGGAAAGGCCTCACGGCGTCCTTACCTTCCGCATGACGCAGGTCCTTACCGGACATGGTTCGTTCGGGAGTTTCCTACACCGGATTCATGCGGAAGTGACGCCCGGGTGTCGCCACTGTGCGGAACGCCCGGAGGACACGGTGGAGCACACAGTCGAGGTGTGCCCTGCTTGGGCGGAGCATCGCCGTGCCCTCGTGGGGGCGATCGGCGGCGGAGACCTCTCGCGCCGGGCCTTGGTTGAGGCCATGGTCCGGAGCGAGGAGGAGTGGCAGGCGGTCGCCGACTTCTGCGAAGCAGTAATGCTTGCAAAGGAGGAGGCCGAACGCATCAGGCAACGGCGTTATCGCCGCCGCCGTCGCCGGGATTCTGATCCCGATTTCCGGCCAACGTAGACGCGGGCTTGCGGACAGTGAGCAATGAGTAGCTCGCTGTCCGGCCATCCGGTAACCGTCCGGACCAAGCCCAAGTCGTCGACGGCGCGCACTGTTCCCGCGCGCCTCAAGGAGTTGTCAGCAACAGCAGGGACCCAGCCGGGTCGAAGCCTACTGGGGCCAGGGTTATACGAAAGGGCGCTCGAGCCCCGGTATGATGGCTAGAAGGAACGGGGTGGGTCTTTTAGTCAGTAAGAGTCTGACACTATCTCCCGCTCCGCCCAAGGGCGGGGGATGTCAATGCATGATTTTTCCCACCGTAAAAAAAAAAAAAAGGTATGTTAAGCGTGGAAACCACAAGATGGAAATCCACATGGCACAGCTAGCAACTCCTTGATCATCTTACAAATTACAATAATATAATCATAAAGACCTCATTCTGTTACCTGAGCATACTAAAAAGCGTGGAAAAGATCTCCAAAGAATACATAGCATCGCCCGATAGTCATGAGGAAAACAAGCCCAAATGACCTTGACCTCTTTCAATGCCACGAAAATACACACGAAATTCACGGACGAATCTCTCAGTGACAAATAACTTAAGTACCACAAATTTGTCGTAACAAAACTATAGTTTGTAGCTTCGTTTTAATAAGAGAAGTAAATTCACTAAGTGACATAATATTTGACCCATATACCTATGTGATCTTACTAATTAAATAACGTTTAGTGTAGCACTCTGAGACGTCACTTTGTGTATGAAAAATTAATTTCAATATTTTTGAAATATTTTAAAAGACAATTATGACAATTAAATGTAAAGGCAGTGTTATATCAACGTATGATTATTTATTTATTTATTTATTTAATCTTCATGCAACAAAAAGTACATAGGCGGACTTAATGCCAAATGATTATGTACAAATTGGAACAATAAGGGGGTGGGGGAGTAAGGAACTCATAGTAATTCCATAAAATAACTCGCCAAATATACTTATAATCTAAATGTGCGAACATTTAACATGCTTGAATATTACATGCTCATTAATGATTGATTAATTAGATTTAACAAACGGCTCGGAGCGCGGCAGTTTTGATGACGGCGAAGAGCAACTTTCTAATGAGTGTCACCGTCTGAATGTATTGCAATAATATTCTCTTGCGTGCGATCTATAATTAAGGTATAGTTAAATATAGGAACCATTCGTTTCCCTCTAAATGTCTCACTCGGAGACTGGAAACCGTTTATTTTTCATAAATTGTTCTATTTATATGAATGTGCGTTGCTATTCCTGTGTTACTTTGAATATGATTCTGTCATGTTGACGTAGAATCGTGTCGTTGGATTAATTGAATTCAGGGTTATAAGAAATCTTTGTTGTGCCCTTGTCATTAACATTGTACTGGTTCCATTATAAAGATGAATGAGTGAACTATTTTTGATGAACTAAGAGATAAAGATGAACTATTCTTGTGGTGGGCAGGTTAAAGGTGTTGCTCGTCAAATATTTATTTATTTATTGTAAATATCATATTGAACGTAGGATAAATATTTACAAAAAGAGTGCACCATGGAAGGTCTTATCACACAGGGTAATATTTTACTACCTTTGCATGGACTTTACAGCAGGAGAGAGATTAGAACAAATATCATAAAAAATATTAATTGTACATGTTGTTGTACTTCTTCTTTTCCAGTCGTTAGACAATTCCTTAAATGGTTTGAGCTCAGCAGGTGGCCACGACGTTAACTGCAGCATCGGTAGGTGGCAGGTGGCACTCAGTAAGTCCTCCAAGGTGCAGGTATATGGGCACTTGTGGCTCGTGATCTGAACAGGTACACCGCACCCACATCGGGTATCCAAAAGGTCTATGAAACCCCATTGTGCCAAGTTGTGCTTGTAATATACTTACTAATAAATATCAAATAAATAGTTGAGAAGGAAGAAAATTGCTGAAAAACATCGATCGCTCAATTAGCGTTCTTAATTATGTTAGGTATAGTTTTATAGAAACCATATGAATAGAAAAGTATTGGAACTATTGAGATGACAAAGTATGGAAAAGTAGACATACCGTCCTACTGCTTCCACATACAATCTATACTTCTGTATTACTATACTAATATTATAAAGAGAAAACATTTGTATTTTGTTTGTAATTAAGCGGAGAAGCTGCTGTTAGAAGCTAGTTTGGTAGACCTAAAAGTTGATTGACGATGATTAAGGTTTGTTTTGAAAGGTTTTAGTATTTAAAAAATCACAGAATAAATGGATAATAGTATGTTTCGTATTCCCTCACAGTAACCAGTACAAATGATTTATGTGTGAAAAATGTTCTTCATTAAAGAACATTGTAAAATTAATGGCGTTTCCGAAATGTCTGAAGGATAATAAGTTATTTGAACGACCGTTAAAAAGTTAGACTATTAAATCCAACGGATCCCTTTACGATTTTACACAGAAGATCCGCATTATCGGATCTAAAAGATGAAATATTCGTACAGACTGTAAAGTTTTGCATTTTACAGCTATTGATAACGACTGCCATTATTTTTTGTTCGATGCCAGTGTGGTCATTGTTTGTTTGTTTTGGCAGACGTCTGTTTTGTCATATTCTAAGTCGTTGAGGTTTAAATATTGGTCTAGCAGTAGGATGGTACAGGGTGGAGGAGAATGTATATTACAAGGCAAGTACTTATATAAGATTTTGTACACACTGTGATCATCTTTCTGTGAGCTGCATCAAGTAAAAAATCAAAGTAGTTTGTGTAGCCTTACAAGTAAAGTGAAACTGTTTTATTGTAGCGTTTTCATTTACATTACAAATTTCAGTTCATGATATTTTTAAACAATTATTCTTTGGTTTTTTATAGCCATAAGACCGCCATTTTACACTTATTCTTTTTGTAAATGTTTGTCCTATAATAAGCTATGGTGTGCAATAAAGTAATTAATAAATAATAGATTATCTAATTAAACCTAATTAATAATAACTTACAATTCAAAATTTGGCTAAGATGCTCAATGTTTAAGATTAAAAAAAAACCTAATTAATGAATCCATACTAAATGTCTGTCTGATGCGTTTTCATATTTAAACTACCGAACCAAGTATGAACCCCACGGAAGGAGATAGGCTGCTTTGTATCTGTCTCAACTTCGGCTACGCATCAGCAACAGTCGACATTCACGCAGGCCTAGTCCCGGGCAAAAGTCAGTATTCATTTAATGTACAAGTAAAATTAAGCCAATTCTCAGTAACGTCATGAAGCTGGCTTTTCTTACTCGAGTCCAATTCGATTGTCAAATACTATCCACTCGGTTCAAAGATTCAAGTGAGACCAGCTGCGGCTAAATATCAATATTTTACATGAAGCCACTGGCCGGCTGATCTCTACAATCCAATTACTTGGTTTTGCTGATATTTTAGATTAGACTTGTCGCCTTTGGCGGTGTAGTTTAATATGTGCTTCGAGGTGATTTGGATACGTCTTGGTGGGTGAGTAGACAAACATGATACCCTAGATGTGTCCACTACTGGGATAAAGTTCTTTTCTCTTTCAAAAGAATATATAGTATACTACTAAGTGATTCGTTGCCTCAAGGAGCTTTCAGCAAACCACAGGAGCCCAGCAGGGTCGAAGCCCACTGGAGTCATCGGTTGTCTTCTGAACGGAAAACCCGGCCCTGGGATGGAAGCAAAGAAGAAACTAGGAGTGCGTTTTAGTCAGTTAAAGACTGACATCCTCCAGCACCGCCCAAGGGCGGGAGACGTTTTTGGATCATTTGCCATTAAAAAAAACAGCTTCGTTGGTCAAAAGTGCGACTACTAAGCGTGGGTTCCTGGGTTCAATTTCTAAGTCAAGCCGAAAGTGCCATTGGATTGTTCCATTAGGAATTTCTCTATAGCAGCCGAAAGCAGAAAGTTGGAGGTGTAACACCCGCGTGCCTCGGAAAGCACGTACAGCAACTACTTTACATGCTGGGGCTGCCAACGGGTTCTGCACCTGATCTGCCTCCGGTATTGTCGGACTGCTGTCCGACTAAGAGGACTATGAGAGTGAAGTAACAATGGGTGCCCTTGTGTTAGCTCACACGCTTGAGCACATCATGTCTCTTATGTAGGTACTTGGCTAATCTCTGTTGAGATTGGCCTCTGTCATCCAAATTTGGTGGGGAGCACTAGTTTTTGCTCGTGACTTTGTCCTCGGGAATATCGGTTATTGCAGACGCGAAATCGAAGTCAGATAAAAAGTAGCTTATGTCTTTTTTGGTGTTCAAGCTTACTCCGACCAAATTTCAATGAAATCGGTTCTGTAGTTCAACCATGAAAGTGTAATAGATAGTTAATTTCGTATTTGTAATATTAGTATGGATTTATACTTATTAGTACTAACGGTCCCGGCACCAATGTGCGTCAATAGGCGTCAATACGCCTACCAAGTTTAATTGTATTTTCAAACCATCCAGGGATGTGTATTTGAGTGAGTCAAATACACACACAAAATTACTTTCAAATCAGTCGAGCCGTTTCGAAAGAGTTAGGTGATAAACACACGTACAGAACAATTAATATACAAAGATATATTTTACATATACAGTGTGAATGGGTGGCATTCTTCACCATTTTGTGAGATATTGTGATGAAACAAGTACAAAAAGAAATTTCAATTTCAGCACTTGTCTGCCTGTAGTCGAACCTACAACCTTCTACACGTAAGTTGCAAGCCACCTCTGGACCACCACAACTGCATATGATGCACTAATATTCTCTGGTTATGTACTGGATTATTCTGAATTTTGAGGAGAAGGCTGAATGACTGTTTTAAAATTAATGCTTTAAGAATAATAATAATTAATCAGTTAAGTATTTATTTCTGGTCATTATCATCTGTTTAGCCAAAAGCTGTCTATTGTAGAACATAAGCTGTCCCCAAATGTCGCCAGAACTACCGGTCCTGTGCGCCTTGTGAGAGGCTCAAAACTGCAATTTCCGGTAGGCTACTAATAATAATAATATTATACGGGGAATATTTCAGGGCAACAGTCTGAGTCCGCTTTGGTTTTGCTTAGCTCTGAATCCTTTAAGTAAATTGCTGGAGGATTCAGGACTAGGCTATCGGTTGAGAAGAGGTGGTCAGGTCATATCTCATCTCACCTTCTTTACAGGGATGACCTGAAACTCTTTGCCCCCAGCAATTTGCAACTAATGCAGTTACTGAAAGTAACTGAAACTTTCAGTAGCGCCATTTTTTATATTTTTAAGTAGGTAATTTTTTTCTTTTAATATGTTATTGTTAAAAAATATTTAAAAATGTAATAATAATATATATTCCACAACTATCACACAACGCCGGCTAGGCTCAAGCTAAGCAGAGCTTGTGTTGTGAGTACTAGATAATTGATAAAAATACTTATATATTTTCTAAATACATACATATTATAGATAGGTTTAAAAGAATCTTTATTTCTCATAAGAACATATTATACATCGTTCACTTACATGAGATTTAAAATTTAGGTTAACTGTGGTCGTCTAATGACGATAAACTGCAGAACCTTACGGCTGCCTCGACAAAGCACAATCTTTAAGACGCTTTATAAATAAATAAGTCGTCGTCGCTTTCCATCAGCTGAGATAGCGGTCAAGCGCGGACTTATCAACAATATAAAATAAAAATAAAAACAAAAAAATAATAATATTTATTTAAAAAAGACTACATAAGTCCAACGGTCACAACGATGTAATGGCTTTGTCCGTAAAAAAAAATGTAAGTGTAAATGGTCCGGTGATAATGGCTTTATCGACGTATCGTAGTGGTTTTACAAAATAACTTTTATCTCATAGGTTTTAGGAGCAAGTGTTACTTATATAAATAAATTTGGTAGTGGTTCAACTCTTTCATCGCATATTTGGTCGAGTTATACGAAAACTAATGAACTGATCAGTAACTAATGAGTTTTACAAAGTCTTAACAGTAGTTTAATAAGTTCACTTTGACCTTGTCGGAAAAAGCAATATTCACAACCCTCTTAAAATCTTCATAAAAAAAATCTGTCAAGTATATAACATTTAAGAAGAATGAGAAAAGAATGTCTGGGAGGAATTAGGGGAGGCCTTTGCCCAGCGGTGGGACAGTAAGGGCTAGAAAAGTGTATAATTATGAAAAAATAACCAGTCCTCAAACAAAGCATGTGTTTATTATTTTTTCTTTGATACAAGTCTTCACAATTTAAAGACAATCAAAAAAATTTCTCAACGTTAATTAAAGAGAAGTTCTTTCATTAAAGTTGAGAATTTTTATATTACAACATCTATAAATTCTTAGTTTATTTTTCTTATGTAAATTTAATATTCTGAATAATTAGTCAAGTTTATGGTAAACACTAAAGTTTGTTACTGTGTTTTGTTAGATACTTATCATTTATGCCAAGTTAGGTTTAGCTAGATTATGTTTATATTAATTATATATGTGTAATAGATACAAACTAAACATTAATTTAGTTCACTCAATTAATTCAGACTCATGTTGTTTGCTATCTTCAGGCCTTATATACTAATTAACATGCACAACTTAGATATCGGGCAAACTCTAACATCACACACTTTAGGACTGATCAATCGGTATTCTTGGTTCTATTTGTTTCGAGAGTCAACGTTCAATTTATTTATTTATTACACATTTTAACTTATTACAGGACATTGTAAAAAATAAGCGTGTAATAGGCGGTCTTATTGCACAGAGCAATTTCTACCAGACAATCTTTGAATAGACTGGCCGAACGAAAATGATTTGGGCCTGTCAGAGTACAACAACACAAATAATGTAAATTGAATCTTTATTGCGATCTTGTATATTTTATAAGGTCTTAAAAGTAGTTTAACAAGTTCAGATTTTTATTCGGTGAAAAAATTTTAGCAATCGGACCAGTACTTTCAGAGATTACCTCCTACAAACCAAAACAAAACAAAGTGGACCTCTTTATAATTTTAGTGCAGACGAATTAATTAAAAGATACCCTGCAGCCAAAAGGCTCACAATAATTAAAAGTACCTCAGTAAGTACCACCATCAACTACTATCCACTCCATTGATAGACATAAAGATAAGAATAAAAATGAAGCTCCATAAATAAAATTCAGCTTTAATCCCTTGCGATTTATTCTAGATACTTTTCCTTGTTTTCCGACCCTCCTTTAAAAACATTACAAGTGCATCTTCCTATTATGTTCTAACTGTACTCAAATCTTTCCCATCAATGCGTTAATACTAGATTGGGGGGGAGGGGGTAGATTACAATTTTTCAGTATTGTGAAGGCTTCCCCGCGATGTATTGTAAATTTTTAAGCTGCGTTGTAGGCTGTAGCGTTTGTTTTAAAAATGTTGGATTTTTTCTCATATTTTTTTTTTTAGAAACTTTGTGTGTAGAGTTGAGTCCGATGTCTCCTAGCTGACTACACTGTGAAAAAAAACACCGAAATAAACTAAGGGCCCAAAGCGTATTTGGAAGTCCATATAATTCATGAACATTTGAAAGACACAAGTTTTAGATATATATAATATAATTCTGAACATTTCCCATTCCATTGTAATTTAAAGACAAAAAGGATCTGACCACTTCTTCACAAACCTCTTATCATGCTTCATACAAGAATATTAGTCATTTCTGGTAAGTTTAACATTTAATGTACAAATCAGCCCTCCAGCCAAACATGTCTTTATAATTCTTTCTTTTGTAATAGTCACAATTTGGAGACAACCAAAAACCATTACCGATTTAAAGTCAAAAAAAGTTGCTTACTTTTCTTGACTTTGAATGGGTAATGGTTTTAGGTATAAGTAAACATCTATAAATTCTTGGTTTATTTTTCTTATATAAATTTAGTATTCAGAATAATTAGTCAAACTTATAATAAACATTAAAGTTTGTTACTTTGTTTTGTTAAGTTCATATCATTTACGTTAAGTTAGGTTTAGCTAGATTACATTATATATATATATATATATATATATTTATATTAAATAGATACAACATAAACATGTATTTATTTAGTTCACGTAAATAATTCAGGCTCATGTTGTTTGTTATCTCAGACCGAATTATGTATATTCAAAGTTTTCGTTGTGTTTTAAAATTTCGCATCAGCGAAATAATTGGTAACCATATTTTTCTGTTTAGCAAACAAGGAGAGCTGATCCAGATGAGGCTATACCTATCTAACTTTTATTTTTCGATGTATCAGTTCATTAAAAAAGTTTCCCTTTATCTACAAACCTACAAGATAATATTCTTTGGTAAACCTTTCATTTATTTTTATATTACCAACACAAATACTTCGTTAAAAAGTTGAGTACAAACTAAAAAGGTTGGTTTCGAAGCAGAAAGTAAAACAGTCAATTCAGCCTCGATACTAATGACGAAAGTATCTCGAAAACGACCCGATATTGTGAAGGAAAATATTAGTTTTTCCACAAGATACTGATAATTGGCGCAGAAAATGTGTCAAAGAGAATAGCGGCTGTAACCCAAGGAATCTTTTAACACCTCGTCTTAGTTGTGGAGTCATAAATATTAATCACGTAAATAATATATTATAAGTAGTATTGACCACTGACCAAAATATAATGTCACCTTATTCTACGATACGATAAATAAGCTCCCTAGCGGAAACCAGCACAAAGTTTATTTTTACAACAAAAAGGACATTTTAAAATATAGGTTAAATTATGACGTTGGGGACTATCTTTGCTTCAATGGCGCATTCAGTGACATTCATATTTGTAGATGGTGCTTTCTACCGAAATCTTGGCGGCATTTCAAATACTACCGCAAACTATATACAATATAACAAATCGGTTATATCATTTAAATAAAAGGTGTGACGTCGTGTGGCGCTGAGCTCTCGAACTTCGATCCTGTGCGGCGCGTTACTTAATACGCTAATTTCAAACTTAAAAATTAATACACACGGCACCCTGTCCTACAGGAATTCATTGAGGGTTTATACCCAATCTGCGTCCGCCCACAGTCATCTAATGTTCATGGAACATAGTCATTTTGAGATCATTTCCATTTATATAACTTTGACGCTGGATAATATTTGGCATAATAACTTCGTCTGTTTGAATTCGCAAAGGCGAAACAATGTCACCAACCTTAGAAAAACTGTAAGATTTCAAATGAAAACAGTACAAGAATACAAGGTTTTCGGTAATGAGGGGAGGCAGGAGCGCAACAATGACGACCGGCTTCTGCAGCGCCGCTTTGTCCACCGACTCGGATCCACAAGAATTACTTCATTCAAGCTGACCGAATTTGTACTCGCACTTTGCGGTAACGAAAGCGACACTTTTAACGCGCTCAACTATCGTCCACATGACGGTGGTCGGCGCACGATACGCGGGAACCGCACCACCGGGAAGTTGGAACTGGCCTCGCGGGGCGGTCGGCGCGACGGGGCCGAGTCGGCGCGGCGACGGCGACGGTCCGCTCGCATCGGGCGGCGGCTGGGCGCCTGGAGTGGCACTGTGCCGAGCGGCCGTGGCGGCGCCTCCACGCTACTGCGGCACGCGCCAGCCCGCGCCGCCCCGCGCCACCGACGCATCCCCCGAGCGCGCCCCGCGCCCCGCCGCGCAACCGCCCGCACGCACGCCGCATTCTTGCGTTCAGCCCGCCCTCAAGCGCGGATCCGACCCGCACAAAGAGCCTAGACCACTCTGGGGGCGACTACGTCACTTCGACTGTGTTCACGCTTTCTGCAGTACGTCGCCGAGGCGGGAGCTGCTGCTGGTGCCGCCACATGTTACATTGCAGATGTCGTTAACATTTAAAAAAGAAACTTCGCTCCTACCGATACTGAACTTGGAAATAGGTTACTTTTAAATGTATTCAAAACGACACGGTTTGAGCAGCCGGAGTTCACTGCAGTGCAATTAATTTGACGTCGCGCGTCTAAAAGTAAATTAGTACTGCTGAATGGGATGCGGAGTGGCAACCAGTGCAGAGCCAGAACCGATTGAAAACACAAATGGTGTGAAATGGTCTGAGTGTTGATCGGTAGAAGGAGACGCTTCGCAGTGTTGTTGCGAACTAAGTTAGAGCCACAGAGTTAGTAGCGGCCGATGTGCCTGATCTATCATGCATGACGTTCATTAACAACAATAATGCTTGTTGTCATAAGGCGGCACATGTAGCAAGTCTGAAGTTATCGAACCTGCATCAGTGGACACACAGTCTCAATTACACTGCATCTCAAAGTTCGAACAAAAAGTTTGCAGTCGTTCTTATCCGCCGTTGCGATCAAGGCTAGCAGCGCTTTAGAATTAGTTTCGTAAATATACCTAAATTGCTCTTCAAATGGTTAGCAAGAACAGATTGACTATAATCAACTCATACAGATAAAATGGATAATTCTGAACTGAGTACCCATTACTTAGCAATGAGTTTCCTGATATACAAACTGGGAAACAACTTGTACACTTGACTGGTAACTAGACTGTTGGGTTGGCCCAAAACTAGCCGCAGTACGAAAATGTCTAGATACATTTTGTTACTCATTTATTTCAGGCACAATTAAAACAGTTTTAGGATTATAATTACTTTTAAAATAAGTACTTATTTTGGACTCTTTATTGAGTCGGATTTGTTAGGTAACTATATTTGATAATACTCAGAAAATTCTTTCAAGAGTATGTATAAATAAGTATTGTGTAAACAATACAAGTCGATGGTGTAAACAAATACAAGGAACTAGGATCTTTGCAGGTTGACAGTCGCTATGATATGATATAATCATAGAATCGGTCACGGTCATACTGAAACGAAGAATTAAAATTTGTTTTTTTTTTGTTTTTTGGAGGTTATCTCTGAAAGCACTGCTCCGATTGCTAAAAGTTTTTCACCGATAGAAAGCAGCTTTATTCTTGAGTGACATAGGTTACACTTTATGTACGTGGGCGAAGCCGCGGGCAAAAGCTAGTGCTCAATGATAAATGATAAATGATAACTGATAAATGATAAATGATAAATGATAAATGATAAATGATAAATGATAAATGATAAATGATAAATGATAAATGATAAATGATAAATGATAAATGATAAATGATAAATGATAAATGATAAATGATAAATGATAAATGATAAATGATAAATGATAAATGATAAATGATAAATGATAAATGATAAATGATAAATGATAAATGATAAATGATAAATGATAAATGATAAATGAATGATAAATCGGTGATAATCGGTTTATTAAGTCAACCGACTTGGGAATTTTATATAATATTTAATCATTTAAAAAAGACTTATAACTGGTACTTTTTATAAGGATCCACTGTTGGTAAACAATGATCTCTATCTCTTAATCAACCATGATTATTGAACACGTGTTGACTACATCAGATTTAATTAAATCCTTATAATTACCCAAGTCGTTTAACTTATTAGACAGACTCTATTATATTATAACCTTCTTCGTAAAGCTTCTTGTTTAGTTAAGACACTAAAACTGATGAAGATAAACACTTAAAAATGTTATAATAGTTACTAATAACACAGTTACATCTATCTAAACTAAAGAAAGCGTGAGATATTATTCAATTTTATACAAAATATAGCTTTGAGCGTTTCTGCTCATTTCATTTCGTGCATTTTTCGAGTATTTTTTCTCTATTTCTAAATCTGGGACATCATCGCTAAATTATAATCCTCTAGCAAAGCCTTTGCATCATCTGCAGAGCTGGTAAAGCCTAAGGTCATTGAGAAGTTTGAATTGCGACGCTGGTGATTGCTTTTTGTCGTCAGTGATGGAGCTATATTTTCATTATTTCACACTATGATCACGAATGTTATTCTGCATGAATCCCTACAGAAGAATATAGAATTTTTTTTTATAAATATGTCACTATTCTTGCTTAAGAATTTAACTTTGATATCTTTAATATTAAATGTAACTGCAATCAGGATGTTACCAAAAATAAACATTTCAAAGAAAATTATTAATGAAGAATTTGTAAAAAGTGAAAATTGATTCAAATCGCAATCAAAAGTCCACATAAGAAACGTTTTAATCGAATTGAAAAAAAAATCGTAGAATGAACCTTTTCGAAACAAAGGTAATCTCCCTTCACAATTGGGCAGACATCAAGCGGCTTACGGAAAAGGCAGCCCTTCAAATGTTGAAACATTTAAACACAACGTTAAAAGATCAAACTCGTTGCTTTTGTTGATAGAACCATCAATAGCACCTGTGGAAGAGTAGATAGTGAAGATTCTGTTTACAAACAATCTGGGCTATATCGGAGACGCAAAATGAACCGACAGTTTTTAGAGTTTTAACGAATGTGACTTGAGAAACAGATAAAGTTTAGATCAAAACTTGGCAATGACTCAGCATTGCACGAGTACGTGGTTAAAGAACTAGGCACGTCGTCAGGCTTATGGCGCTTTCCCACCGAAGATGTATAATGCAGCTGAGCTGCGAGGATGTGCAAACTAAGCAACGGAACTATGTTTGATTTTTTTTTGAGGTAGGCAATCATCTAATAATTTCTTCCGCTCTTGGGCAGAGCGAGACGGCGTATCAGACTTTTACTGACTAAACCACACCGATATTCCTCCAGTGGTCCAGTGACCAGGCAGCTGAACGGCGAGCTACCCATTAGTCATCGTCCGCAAGCCTACGCCTACGGTTGCTGGATGTCGGGGTCAGGGTCCCGGTGGCCGTGGGGATGTCCGTTCCCGCACGTGAGTTGCCGCCTTCTTCACAAGCATTACTGCTGTGCAGGGGAAGGCGATCGCCACCCACTTCCCCATGATCATGGTCTTAACCAGGGCCCAGCGCAAAAGATCACAACCGCTGATCGCTCCCACAAGGACCCAGCACACATGCCTTCACCGTATGCTCCACCGTGTTTTCCGGACGGTCCGAACAATGCTGAATGCAGGTGAGTGACCATTTGATGCTAAGCTATGTAGCGAAGCGAGTAAGATGGCCCTATCGATAGTAAAAAAAGCGCAAGTAGTGGCGCTGAACATATGTAGCCCGCGTAGCGTATAGATGCGTGATAGGGATAAAACGGGAAGGGGAAATAAAATTGTAACGATTTTAGAAAGGAACTGTCTAAGGTAGACAATGCGGCCATCATATGAGATGATATTCCAAAATGAAAATCAACTGAAAATGTTAACAATTTGACAGCTGTAAGATGGAGCTCTCATTGAGATCAGTTTATTAATACGGCGCTAAGTCTGATTCAAGGTCAAATAAATACCTAGACGTTAAAAAGAGAAGGCGTACACGTAGACGTGGATAAAAGTGAGTCGGACTGACTAGACAGCCAGATTTTCTTGTATAAAGTTCTATATGAGATATTGATAGATAGAATGGACGAAATTCATAGTATCTGCAGCGTCACAGGAACATTTCATTTAATAGATGCTGGCTATAAGAGTTGACGTGGAGTCTGCGGCGTGGGACTACAGTGTCGACACCACTTTATAAGCGTCGCACTCATAAAATTGTTGTATTTCATAATGTTAGGTGGCGTACATACTTGTGCAACATTATAAATATATTCATATTTTTTGTGTACAACTTTGGTTACTTATTTTATTGATGACGCATTTAGACACAATAGAGAATAAACTAGCAATTTCATTTGTTAAATTAATTACTTTTTAGCTCTAGTAAAGCAATATAAAAAAAAAGATACATCTTCGTTGACAACGAAGTTCAAAGCTGCTAATAAGAAAGAGAAGTCCGACATGGTCTTTGACGTCAAAAGCTATAACACCCGTATGGCCGTCATAAATAACCGTGTCTTGGCTTGAGAGTCAGATATATTTATTTCAAATAGATACATCTCGTTTGCATTCTATGGTCTCAGTTTTCTACACAAAGGATGTATAATATAAATCAATTATCGGATGGCAACGAACAATATAGAGCAGATGAAACCGGTTCGATATTGTCAACAGTTTAAAGTTGTCTATCTCAAAATAACAATCCAATTCCATGATCCAATTCCGAATGAGAGATGTGAATTACGCAAATACTTACAAATTATGTGAACAGCGATACGTTAATATGACAAGTTGCTTTGCATTTGTATTGAAATCCGGCCAAAGACGACAAAAACAAGCCGTGAAAATATTAATCTTGTCATCTAATACCACTGAAGGATTTAATATTTACTTTGAGCGAGAGTAGGAGAGTCTTGGCGCACACGTGGACACCTTTGTGTCTTGTGTCAGATACAAGCTATCGATGAATATTTGATTTCTTTGGAACCAGTATGAAATCATATACTCCTTGCGCATACACATTTTTTGTGTCCAGTTGCTTCTATTTAACATTTAACTTCTATTTGACAATGCTGCCAGTCTTCTGGGCACATTTCTGGATGACAGCGATGTGGAGGAGTATTTTGACGCCAAAGCGTACTTTATAACGTTAGTTAATATAATAACAATAATATTCCACAACTATCACACAACGCCGTCAATTCCCAAGCTAAGTAGAGCTTGTATTATGGGTACTAGACAACTGTTAAACATACTTAAATATTTCTAAATACATACATACATATTATAGATAAATTACACTCAGACACAGAACACACAAACATTTGTCCTGGGTGGGAATCGAACCAACGACCTCCGGCATAGCAGTCAGGATCACTAACCACTAGAGTTTATTTAATATTTAAGTTTTTT
The DNA here is from genome assembly GCA_929112965.1 of Mythimna albipuncta. Lineage (NCBI taxonomy): Eukaryota > Metazoa > Arthropoda > Insecta > Lepidoptera > Noctuidae > Mythimna > Mythimna albipuncta. Next base: position 36,709,806 of record OV815958.1, read on the forward strand.
TATGTTCATATGTATTAAAGTGTTTAAAATATTATATTAATGATAACCAAAGAGTGTTCGGTGTCGGTAACTGGAGCAAAAAGTTTCTCCGTCTGCGCTTCGTTTAACGTTCGAGATAACTTATCAGAATATCTCCGAAGAAATTGCAAAAGCCTGCTATACTCGTATGTCTAAGGGTGAGTTGCACTATTAAACAATAACGATAACAAAGCTATTAACAAATCGTCGAATTGACCAATTGGCGACCGTTTCATGGCTGGTTAAGGTTTGGTTATAGTTAAATGGTGCAACTCACCCTTTGTTTTATTTTAAACTGTGCAAAGAATATCGCCGAGCCGGCCTCCAGTTAAGTGCAAACTAATGTTTTGTCAGTTTTATTCATGAATGTTCGGTCTATTCCTATTTTACTCAGTTTTTTTTACAAAGTCGAAATAATCAAATTATATCGTCTATTCAGGGCTAGTAAAGTATAAGTCGACCGACTTGGGTAATTATTAGAGTAAAATGAAATCTGATGTAGTCAACGCTGGTTCAATAATCAAGGTTGATTACGAGATCTTGATTATTGTTTACTACTAGAAAAACTTTATAAAAAGTATAGACTATAAATATTTTTTAAATAACTAAATATTATTTAAAATTCCCAAGTCGGTTGACTTTTTACACAGACTATAATTGACAGACTGTTTTTGAAATAATTATTTAGCAGAAAACTATTTTGTAAATCGATGAATAACATTAGGTATCAATTGTCAAATTGGACCGGTCTATTATAAATACTGTCTGGAAGTTTTTGAGCCCTTGAAAGCACGCACATAATTGGAACACAGATGGTTATGATGGGTTGAAATTCAATTAGACCCTGATAGGCGAGTCTAAGAGCAGTGCTGGCCCAGTGATAATGGTCCCAACATACGAGTTGTAGGTCGAGAGTTCAAACCCAGTCAAACACATTATTATTCATCCTCATTTCAGCCGATACACGTCCACTGTTGGACATAGGCCTTCCCCAAGCATCGCCACATCGAACCTTCCTGTGGCGTCGCCACATCGAACCTTCCTGTGCGTCCCGCATCCATCGGTTTCCTACTATATTTACCAGGTCGTCGGTCGACCTTGTAGGATGCCTTCCAACACTGCGTCTTTCGGTACGTGGTCGCCACTCCAAAACCTTTCAGCCCCAACTGCTATCCGTTCTGCGAGCAATGTGCCCTGCCCATTGCCACTTAAGTTTGGCAAATCTTTGTGCTATGTCAGTTATTTAATAAGTTAAATAACTAAAACTATATATTAGTATGTACTATTCAATCTGACTGGTGACTTCTAATCTTTTATCATTCATTACGTTAAAGTTACAATGACTTATAATAACACTTGCCTTAAAATCAAAACTATAATGTGTGGGTAACAAAATATGCGGTTATCGCCCTAAGAATAAGATTGAGAATCGTAGCTCGCCTGACACCCGCTGTAGTATCATACCCCCTAAATAGTGGAGCCTTATGGCGGGAATGGCCCATTTTCTGTTTTTTTGCCAAATTCCACCGCTTTAAGGGCAGTAGGCCATAGTTGCGTTATACTGCTCACATAATTCCTCTGTTTTGGCATCATGCTCAGGAGATTTAACTAGGTTATCACAACCTAAAATCTACATAACATTTTTAAGTACGCGAGGTTTAAAGCGAAGCGGAAAGCTTTTTAGTTCTAATTGAGCAGATTTATAAAGCAGGTTTCAAAGCCACGTGCGGCCGCAATATGGTGGATTAAATTTTAATTCCCTAACTAAAACCTGTCTTGGCGCTGTCTTCTTTTGAACTAAGGCTCCCTATTTGGCTCGTTCTCTTCATTAGCGGGTTAACTGGCGACTTTTATGTGAAATTTAAATAAATTGTAGGTTATGAATGATGGCTGACACGTCAATTACTTCATTTTGCTTTGGTCGCACTCGGTAAGTGCTCAATTTTTTTCAAAGCTTGGCATTTAATTGCACTTCTCAATAAGACTGGTATTTTTTAAATCTTTTTTAAGAACTTTTTTACTAATGTGAATATGACACTCTGTAGGTATAAGAAAAAAATGTTTTAAGTAAATTTTACAGCTTGATTCTAGTTCGTTATTGGAATTGTGACCCTTGAGAACCTGTAATAGGTTCAATATCCCTTAAACTATTGTTATTCTTTTGTTACAGCTGTTGGTTGTCCTATGATTAGTTAAATAAATAAAATAAATTATTAAATAATTTTATCTGATATAGGGTTCAATAGATTAATTATATGCACGTCATTTTTTGTTCGGAACAATTGATTCCGGACACATATCATTAAAATAATTATTATGATGTGTGTTTTGATCTTGATTACACCTACTGCAAACAGGTGATAACTCTTATATATCATAAAACCGAATCAATTGAGAAGTAATTATTTTACGGCGGTGTACTGAGTTCTGACATTGATAAAACAGGCTATATTGTACACTATTACACTATGTTTTTAGATGTTACTTTGTCCTTTTTTTGAAGCTGTATTTAAGTGCGCACAAAACGATTCAGACTCGTAAAAGTAAAAGCTTAGCTTCATACTGATTAAGCAACTATCCAAACTATTGGCCGATTGAAAGACAGTAGAGGAATATTATAATTTTAAGATGTCATAACAGAGTCCCCGTATTAGAGACCAATGAGTAAATAATTATAGTTTTGGAGTCATTAAACTTGTGCAAAAAGATAATACGGATAGACATATTAATCATCATAATGAAGACATGTCTCATAAGTAAGCTCATTATTTTCAGAGATAGTTTTAAACCCAGTGACGCAAGACAAGAACAATGACGTCATTTCAAACTACGACAAATGCAACCTTTTGAAAATTATTTACGTTTAGCTACTAGAAACTGCAGAGTTTCGTATCCATACGGTTCGGTACTTAGTCCCTAGTGGATTAGAAAAGAAACGAGCTGCAATAAGATCCGGCACTTCCATTGTTTCGAGAATTTCTCTCAATTATTTTTGTAAAAGTGCAGTAAACTATAATTTTGTTGAAGTAGCACGTTGCTAATTGCAATTTCCAATTAGTGAGAGTGTAAATAAACTTGCACGGAGATCGCACAAAATTAATTTGTTGAATATCTGTTCGAAACGGCCATTTTTATTTTGTTTCATTGATTGGCAGAAGTTGGACGTAGTTCGTCCGTTGGCTGCTGCGAGCGATCAATCAGAACTAAACATTAAATTAAATTCTGTTCGAAATGGGTTTCTACATATAAGTTGATAAACTACAACGTTAAGCGTATTTGTTCTATCTTAAATATAACATCAGCCTATAATGGTCTTAGTACAGTATAAACAGCCGTTTTTATACGAGAAAGAAACAAACCTTAATCACTGCATTTAACATTTCAAAGATTGATATAAATAAATCATCTCATACTTTTATCCTTAATCTCTACCATGTCTAAAGGCCTCAGATTAAAAAATAAAACATAATGCCTGATATGTCCATGGTAGTTTTCAAATATATTTTTTTGAAAGTCGTACAATTTCGCGATATACGAGGTCTGAGCTCCAATATCGTCGCAGTCCACCGTCACCTGGAGACTGAAAAACTAGCTCTCTTCTTCCTTTTGGAGACGCAGATAAGGTGTCCATCCGAAGTGTCGTACCTTTCCCATCCAGGGTTTACCTTGGAACACAATTTTGGACCACGTGTGGGTGTATGTATGTACGCCCAGGACGGCATCTGCTATTGGCGTCTCCGTAACCTTGAGGACTCTAGTTTCTCGAAGCTTTGGTGGACACAGGCCTGGATAAAATAATCTACGCTTGTGTCTACCACTCGCACAGCGGAAATCGGGACACATCCGGGCTCACACAGCATCTGAGTGAGGCGGCGAATGCGGCTCTACAGCGGTACCCTTCTGCCCAATTGGTGTTACTGAGTGATTTTAATGCCCACCACCAAGAGTGGCTATTCCCGTACCACAGACCACGCTGGTCGAGAGATACGAATAGAATAGAATAGAATAGAAAGAATAGAATAGAAATACTTTTACGAAAGCTAGCGCTAGCATTAAATCTCACCCAGCTGGTCCAGGGGGAAATGAGAGTGCCGGATTTGGATTCGCACACAGCCAATTGCTTGGACCTCCTGATGACAACAGATCCAGACCGCTACTCTGCGTCGATATGTTTGCCTTTAAGCAGTTCTGACCACTGTCTGGTAAAGTCTGTGTCTGTCTACTCCCCGGCCCGATCCCAGCCCTAGAGGCACCCGGCGGGTTTGGCGATAAAGGTCAGCAGATTAGGATGGCTTGCGGTCTTTCTTCGCATGCTATCCTTGGCAGCTCACTTGCTTTTCTTCGGAGGATGCTTCGTCGTACGCTGATGCCTTGAAGGATGTGTTGCGACAGAGAATGAAGTATTACATCCCAAAAAGCGTTGAGAACCTGGAGTCTTCAAGATTGCGGAGACGCCGATAGCAGATATCGTCCTGGGCATACATACATAAGCCCGCGTGTGGTTTAAAATTGTGCTCCAAGGAAAACCCTGGGTATGAAAGATACGACACATTCGGACGGACCTCTGATCTGCGTCTCCGTAAGGAATAGTAGTGCTGGTTTTTCAGTCTCCAGGTGGTGATGGACTGCAACGAGATTAGAGTGCAGACCTCGTATATTGGAGAGGTGCACTTTGTGAGACAGGGAGTGCTGCCGCTGTTTGACTTTACTCTTTGTATTCCTTTTCATAATAAGAGAGTGAATGGAGGAGAGGAGAAAGAAGTGAAATGGGGAGCCACGCTTCTAACCTTCAGGCACGCACTAAAAGGACGACACCATTAAGGGACTAGTCTGAAGACTGCGGGAACGCCCGAGCCCCCCCGAAAATGTCCATCGGGTGCTCTCATTTGGTCGCCAACCAGCACGATGGTGCATTCCGGGATTTTTCGACAGATGGCGGTCGCGCTTAAAAGTTGTGCGCCTGAATCGTCTCCGATCGTGTCACGTCTATTTCGCCTCTCATATGAGACTGGAAAAGTGGCTCTGGCAGCTATAAAACTGAATAATAAAACAAAAGAAACATTTCACTGGGTTTCAGTTATGGAATACAGTTTAATAAGTTTGAATCTTTGATCATAGACCTTTGGAGCTCCAGCAATTAAATAAGACCAAACTAAAGAAAATTCTATGCAGGTAGAACAAACAAATGAATAGCGTCATTTTACTGCCGCGTCGCAGCTAGCTGGGGAAGCCTCAAAACCGATACCCATCTTCACTATCCCGTAAATGAGTAAAATTGAAAAAAAAAAAAACTGCAAGGTACCGTCTGGACTCGCCTTAACCCACACTTCCTCGTCCATTTTATTGACATTGACAGCGAAAATAATCCGAAAGACAATAATAAAAATAATCTGACTTCGCATATAGACACTCGGATGGTATACGCACGACCATATATTATACAAGATTCACGTAATATGTACGTTTTTAATAATCTTGTTTTGATAGAGCTTGTTCGTTTATGAGTAGAACCGGCATTTCTTTCAGTTTTAACTGACGTTCATATAATTGATAGCCAAAGACGAAGTTACAAATTGTATGTCTGTTACTGTTTGAAGAAATATTTTTTATGGTTTTTGTCTTTAATGCTCCTGTCAATGTAGTCATTTAAAAGCAAACATCAGTAACGTCAACACCTAGTAAAATTCTCTAAAGTTTTTTTTTCTAAAACATTGTCATCACTATTAACCATCGTGTAAAGGGATGCTTTACACAATTGCTCACGTTAGAATTTGTACATCAATTTTATTGATGGATGGAAGAGCGTTCAGAATACCAAACGCTATCCATACAAATCCATTTTAACCTACCGTTGAACTCTAATCGAGTTATATTTATAGGTTTTGAACGATGACACATTGGTACTCTAGTCTGGGAGAAACGTGTAGGCATATTTATTTACACATTTATATTACAAATCACATCTTAGACAATTTTATTGATCTATGGCGATTGCGTAGTTTGAGACACGGTCGTTTTAATGTGTAACCTGGTTTCCGCGTTTAAAGTGGAGTAGACGTATTGAATTAATTTCAAGAATATTATTTTAATAACCTAGACGTCTGCGCAGATCGTGAGACAAGACAATGTGTATTTTTAAGATCGCGACTGCCAGAAAGTCTGTGACTTATGCGCTATAATGATTTTATGAGCTATGACAGTACAAACATTGAATTGCAATAATGAACATAAAATGTGCATAATTAAATTACTCCAAACTTCTTATAAGTTATCACATACACACACTCGACCCTTAAATACTTTTTGGATAGAGCTAGCTATTTTGTAAAACAGATAGGGGAAGAAACTGAAAAATTGGAATTGCAGACCTACTCTCTCTATCAGGAAACAGAACAGACGAATGGACGACAATAAATGGACCATTAGTCGAGTTCCCTATTATATATGCTGCGGGAACCACAACCACGGACTAAGACAAATTGTTCGGTTTTCACTTCTTTGAAAATTGCTATTTCTACTTACTTTCTATGAAATTGAAATATAAATTATAAGATGTTCTGCAAAGGCTTACACAGTTGTTTCAATAGAGTAAAATGAAAGAGTTGAGGCAATTGTGGTAAAGTAATAACAGTTGCAACGGTCTGTCATCTCCTTGGTCTTTTTTCTTAATTTTTTGTTTTTCTATTCTTCCAGTCTAACCGGATGACCCATGTTCTACTTGGAGCGACTGTCTATCAGACCTGCACAACCCAGCTACTGGCCAACGCGGTACTCCTTGGTGTACTGATGACCAGAGTTTTTGTGAGAGCAGAGGTGGCCGAGTGGTAATGGCCCCAACTTACGTGTTGGGTCGCGGGTTCAAACTCAACCAGGCGGGATTACTTAGTGTAATTTATTTCGTCATCACTGCTCTTAAAACGGTGAAGGATGTCCGTTCCTTACACTACACTTACACTACAAAACCGGCATGTCCTAAAACCAAAAATTTGAAGACATATGACATTCTAAACCCATACTGGGTCCGCGCGGTGGATTATGAGGAGGGAATGTCTCCTAGAGAGGAGGCCTAAGTTCCAACAGTGGGATCATTAAAGGCTGACTATGCTATCATGCTATGCATCATCATTTTTTGTCATCATCATCATCATTTCAGTCGAAAGTCGTTCGCTGTTGGACATAGGCCTCCCTCAAGTGCCGCTACAATGAACGGTCATGTACGTGGCCGCAGTTCCAGAACCTTTTGGCCCATTTATGGTGTCAAAGATCTACAGATATCAACCAGGACTAACGGCTTTACGTGCTTTCCGAGGCATGGGGCGTCAGAAACGTCCTCGATAAGCTTAGATACGGACATATGAATCAAATAATTTACATACATATATATGTATGTTTATCAGTTGTCTAGTACTCATAACACAAGCTCTGCTTAGCTTGAGATTAGATGGTGTTGTGTCATAGTTGTGGAATATTATTATTATTATTATTGGTACTTGTCCGGTTTATTCGCTTGTAACTGTCTGCCTTGAAGGTTACATAACACTTGATGAAATCAGATCAATGACAGATGCACATGACCATTCGCTGTGGTGACACGCACGGGGAGGCCTCCGTCCAGTAGGGGACATCACTCAATCATTTTTTTTTTAAATTGATTTAAACTAGTGCAGTGATGCAATCTCTGATGGAGCGGTGCACTAGTTTATTAAGAGCCTATGCACTCTAGCCTTGAAGATACTCAAATTATAATCGGACCGGAAGACCGTAGCAGGCAAATTGTTCTAGTCCTTCGACGTACGCGGTATAAATGATGAGGTAAAATACTTAGTCCGGACCGTAGAGGTTTCAACAACGTATGGGTGGAAAGTCGTCGTACGTCGGGTTGTCCGATGGTAGAATTGAGACGGCGGAATCAAGTCATGCAATTCCTTCGCACACATCAAATGATGATGATATGCAAGCCGTGACAACCGTGGTAGTTCCGGCTTTCATTAAATTGTAGATATTTGACAGTCGTTACTGATAGTTAAAAGCTAAAGAATGACACTAGTCTTGTAAGGTAAGTAATTTTAGCCAAAAGATAACCCAGTAACGATTAACCTGACTTTTTAATTACATACTCGTACACGAAACATACCCACACCCGAAACAATTAACTATCTGTATACAAATACTCGTATTTGTGGCATGCAGTAATCGAACCTGCCACCCGCGGCATAGCTGCTAGTCGGTGAATAGCTACGCCATTGCCGTTCCTAACATAAAATGGCAAAAGGTTCGGCCGATTTTCTGGTATTTAGTTTCTGAAGATGCTTAACAACCTTATAAACCTTCCATATCGATAAATTTCCTTTCATCTCAAAATAAAAATTTCAATTTAAGCATTTTTTTTAAACTAGTCTCTTAATTATACCACCAAGTACTTTAACGACACAATTACAGAAATTCGGTTTCCATATTCGATTTCCAATTTCAACAAATTCTTAGGGTCTTGTAAAACATTAATGTATTGTAAATTAATTACGCCGTCTGCAGGCTTAATTAAGTCGTATCGCAACCACTAAGTGCACGTTAGACGAAGGGAGGCACTTGGTTTCCCGCCACAGAAAATCTTGGGATGCAGTGCTGCAGTTAGAATATTTCGTAGATCATCTGGTCGGTGGGGAACGACAGTAGACATAATGGTCTTTTTGAACTTTTGTTTAACCTTTAAGTATGGACGTCAAATATTTTTAACACTGGTGCAGACGTGGAGTCTCTCAGGCTACTATATTCACATGGAAACTTTTTCTAGAAACTTATTCCAAACCGAGTCAAAACCCTAACTATATTTGAGTATAGGTCAGTAATAAGAAAAAAAATAGTTTTAGTTGTATTCAACTTTCTTTATATTAATTATAGAAAATATGAAATAATTACTATCGTGGCACTTTATCAGACTTTGCCGTGTGATTATTATGTTTAACCCATTAAACGTAATTAAATCTAACACTATAACAAAAAGTACTTCTTTATTTATTAATATAATACACAAACGTAAAAAAACAAAACGTGAAATATCCTTCTGGAAACAAAAATAAAATCTCTGACAGCAGCAGCCCTAGCAGCATTACTAGCAGTCAGCGCATAAACGACGAGAACTTTGCAAGTACACAGGCTTGCTGAAAAGCACATAACCATAAGTGGTCATTCTGTGCTTTTTCGAGGGACAGTAGTTCCTTTAATTAGCGGTGTCTAGAAACTATATTATTTCAACCTTTTTTTGATTGACTGCCTCATCGTCTAACTGATTCGAAGCCAAACAATAAAGAATTTATTTCTTCTTCAAAAGACGATCATCGAATCGTGTTTTTTTGTCTCAGGCTGTTTAGAACAAGAAAAAACTCTTTTTAATAGTTTCTGCCATTTTTCATGTCAAAAATCTAAAACAAACGCAAAAACTATCAAAATATTTTATACCACAAAAATGGACATGGAGCCTGACAGGTTCCAGCCAATATTTCAATGAATATTACTCACGTGCTTACGCATGCATCGAGACAACATTTTCCCTGATTGTCTTTTTTGCTACTAAAAGTGAAGCTACTGAGACAATCGGGTGCGTGGAGCAGGAGGAAAGGTGTGAAACCAAGAACTGAGAAACACGCGGAGCCTGTGAGTCTCCACTTCCATGCTTAAAGGTTAAGGGTGGCGCCAAGGGTGGCGCAGTGGTTAAGCGATTGGCTGTTGCGTTGCAAATCGTATCTTTTAATGACCTACAGATAGTTGTTCCTAGTTTGGGTGTGTTGTGTATGTGAGTTTACATAGATGAGAATGCACCCATGACGATCAGTAATTCCTAGTGTAGGAAAATGATTTAAAATATTTACAAGCGCCATCGAGTTGTCACTACAGATAACGAATAAGAGCATTTCAAAAATAATCACTATTCTATATTTAATTTGCAAGTTGCTGGCTATGAAACAGCTCTCTTTTTAATTTCTACCGAAAGACATTATTGCCACGGATATCGAGGGATATGCCATGGAGGCGTGGCACGTGCCATAACAATACGATTCATTCAGTCACTTTGCAATTGCGTATGAGTGATGAGTAAAAAAAAACAAAATGCCGAGTTGTACAGTAATTAAATGTAAAAATAGGTCAAATATCATCAACCTAAAGACTTATGGCGTATCCTACCACCGATAAGTAAACAATTAAGTCACTGTTTTATATTTTAAATCATTTTTTAAATATTTTACTAACTTACGTCAAGAGCGACACGAACTAGCACGAACTATCCCGAATCTTTCCGAGCGCAACAATCGTTTTTAAGGCCCAAGCGCACGAAAAGTGCCATAAAACTGTGACTTTCTGAAGCTTACTCTCGGCAAAGGCCAGGTTAATTAATAGGTTTGAAAAAAATATATGTTTATTATAGATTCATGAACAACATTATCAACATTTGTTTTTTTCTACTAAAAAATATATTCCTATTTTATTTTATTAAAAGTAAACTCTCGTTTCGGATAGGAATATAAAAAACCGGCCAAGTGCGAGTCGGACTCGCCCATGAAGGGTTCCGTAGCAGCTAGTAACATAATATAAAAGTTCTTGTAATGTGTTGTAACTTTGATCGATGTTTTAATAATAGTGAATTTTTTTCGGTTTATGACGCATTAAAAAAAAACTACTTACTGGATTTCGTTCAAACCAATTTTCGTTGGTAGTTTTTATAGTAATGTACATCATATATTTTTTTTAGTTTTATCATTCTCTTATCTTAGAAGTTAGAGGGGGGGGGACACACATTTTACCACTTTGGAAGTGTCTCTCGCGCAAACTATTCAGTTTAGAAAAAAATGATATTAGAAACCTCAGTATCATTTTTGAAGACCTATCCATAGATACCCCACACGCATGGGTTTGATGAAAATAAAATTTTTGAGTTTCAGTTCTATGTATGGGGACCCCCAAAATTTATTGCTTTTTTTCAATTTTTATGTGAAAATCTTAATGCGGTTCACAGAATACATCTACTTACAAAGTATCAACAGTATAGCTCTTATAGTTTCGGAAAAAAGTGGCTGTGACATACGGACGGACGGACAGACAGACAGACAGACAGACAGACAGACAGACCGACAGACAGACAGACATGACGAATCTATAAGGGTTCCGTTTTTTGCCATTTGGCTACGGAACCCTAAAAAGTAATCATTTAAAGAAAATAAAACGAAGTATTTTATAATATTACTAGATTACTGGGAGATAAGCGGTCTCACTAGGGCTCCTTACTATTCCGCAATTAAGGCATATCTTTGGATAATCTATACATATTACAGTTGTAGGCAGGGCCACACATTTTAAGAATATGTCTCTCATTTTAAATGTTTAATAGTGAACAATAGGATACTTCCCATTTGGAAAACCAAAATCGAAAAGCACAAAATGAATAATCGGAAATCGTTTTTCGTGGAACGTTACCATGAGTGCCCGTATCCTCTGGGACGCTTCACAAATTTGTCTTCAATAAATAAAAGGGAATTTAAAATTCAGCATTTCCATGTCACTGAGCTCCTCTGTAGCTCGTCTTAATATGACATCCTTCACGGATCTCTTTTTACACGGCGACTATTTCAAACATTCACCCCTCTAAGATAGAATATAATAGATATTATATTACTACTTATATTAGATTATGTGATTAAAGTAGTAAGTTTTTTTTTAAACTAATGCGTTTTAATAGTCGCATAAAAAATTAACAAACAGAAAAATAATGAGCAATTTGGAACAACATTTTTTTTTTTGGTGTATTTCTTTTTTCAGTTTGAGCTTTCACTGTACTTAGATGATATATCGACAGGATTCCATTACTTTAGCTGTGAATTAGAAGCCCAAAAAAAGGAATCTTAATTTCGTAGTCACAGTCCAGGATTCAATTTTAAGGCCGGGCAAAAATGATATTAGAATTTCAGATGGAAAATCCATTAGAAATTACTCTGTAGCGGCCCGAAGTTCGGAAGTCGGTTCTGTGACACTACCATGCCACGGACAGCACACAAATCCCAATATCGATTCTGGCCCTGATTCCTCTCTAATTGTGTCAAATTGCCGTCCCATCAGACTATAAGAGTATTATGGTGAAGGAGTGGCTGGAAAGACCTCACAGCGTTCTCAGCTTTGGCATGAGGCAGGTTCTCACCGGACATGGTCACTTCTGGAAGTTTCTGCACCGGATTCGTACGGAAGTAACGCCCGGGTGTCACCACCGTATGGACCGTCCGCGTCCGGAGGATACGGTGGAGCATAAGGCTCCCGCTCTGCCCACGAGCGGGGGATGAAATTAAATGATTTCCCACCTAAAAGAAATCGGACTATAAGAGTAAAAGCACAGAGAATGCACTTGTGTTTGTGAATACACTTGTGCACTATAATAACTCCTGCATACTACCTACTTGGTTGGCTGGCTACCGTGATCCAAATTCGGTTGGAAGGATTATTATTATATTTTTTTGCCAATTCATTGCCAACACAGTTTGTTATTATGATCAAAGCCAGTAAATAGAATATTGAGTCCTAAGTTTACATATTCGATGGAGTGGTAATATGAATCGTGATGTCTTAGCATTGCCAGAGCTTATTTTGCGCGGTGCTGATAAGAAAGGTAAATACAAAATAATATTGTACTGTGATTAGTAGATGGAAATGGTCTGAGGGCCTGTGTACCATTTTATCTTGCGATCATTTGGTTTCTGCACTTACCGGTACGAGTATAAGACAATAGTCTTGGTTGTTTGGAGTTTTGATAACTGTGTTGTTGTTGACTATAGGCTCACTCCCCACTCCTTGTTCCTAGCACCTGACAATATTTTTGCTTTTTAACCGACTTTGAAAAGGACGAGGTTCTATGTTGGAATGTATGTTCTTTTTATGTATGTTTACCGATATCTCGGTCAATTGTGGACCAATATTGAAATATTTTTTTTGAAATCGATATGTTATGCTTCCACGTTGGCCCTATAGAAATATTGTTATGATCTGACCATGAACTTCGAAGATGTGGAACAGAATTCCTCATAGGATTACAGCAGAACTGTCATAACGTTTATGTGTGTAGTCGATGACTGACTGAAAGAAAAGGGGGAGGGGGATGTATCGAAAAGGTACGTTAATGTAATCTAACCGTGTTTGGGATATTAGAATAGTTATGAGATAGACTCTGGCTCTAAGGTATTTAAGTTTGGCTGAGGACTATTTTTTATTGGTGGTACCATAGCTAAAAAGTATAAAACAAAAAACTTAAAAAAAAAAATGTTAAGAACACCGACTTCCGAAATAAGTTTTGTCAACGTTGAAGTTGGTTTTAATTTTTTTTGTATTTTTTTACTATACTATACTCATATTTATCTATTTGTACTAGTTTTCTCCATTAAACAATATGAGCGTGACTAAGTAACACAAGTAGTTTTATATAAAACAAAGAACCATGAGGAGGATATCAAGAAGGTCGTGAAAATTGCTGAATGCAAGTATTAATATTTGGGCGAGGCCTGTGTCAAGCGGCGCATGTGGATCAGCTGAAGAGATTGCGCATTTTGAATAAATTTTACTGACATAATGTTTTCTATTAGGTATGTCATGGGAGTTCCAAAACTTTTTCTTTACTGACGAGTCTCAATTAATGTCAAAAAAGTAACACTTTCTCTATATTGACCGGTTATACAGGCCGACACGAGGGTGTTCTCTGAAGATACAGTAACGGCTGGACGAGCGAGTGACATCTCAGTAGACTTTGCTTCCAGGAGCGGCACCGATATCCGCTTGGGTAAATGAGAAAACATTAAAATACATTCGTATTGTACGCTTAGTATCACTTCAGAACGGTTGCATCTATTTGACTAATATTATTATTCTGTTGTGTCCGTATTTTTTAGGACAGAGCTTAACAGAAAGATAATTGCTGATACCTAAAAATAAGTGGGTGTCGTTTAAGAATCAACATTAGGTAGTACACACAGGGTGAGTGTAAAGCATTCGGTAGTCAGTAAACAGATACATTGTCTTAGTCTGTAGTCTGTCACTATACTTATTAAAAAAATAATAAAAAAAATACGCAATATAAAATAAATATTTTATTATGCATTGATCGTTTTTTTGTAAATATTAGTTTACTATAACGAATTTGAAAAAATCTAGTATAGAAATGGAACAGTCGAATTAATTTGAAATAATTCCCTAAACTAAGAAGCGTTTCAGGACAACGATATCCTTTCAAAAACTTTCGCGGCCCTAGCGGACATCCCTCCTTACAGATTTGCTGACATTTTCATGAGGCGCGCGTATTACACTACGCATGGTCGACGACTCGAGGGTCCTTATTGGATGGCTGGACGGTAAAAATGTAAAATGTACTCATAACAGCTCATGTCAGTAAGTCATTCAACAGGGCTGACCACCTTACATCAGAGGTGAGTAGTAGCCTGCTGACACGTTGTTGCTAATACGAATACATTACGTACCATGAGCTCGACACTACCGTATTCGTGTAATATATAACGCGTTACCACACATTACTCATACATTATTACACACCGATACATTGTTCATGCTATGTATACAGGATGTGTAGTTGAAGCGGTTCCAGAAATGAGAAAGATAAAGGAGAGATGTAAAATGGACTTATATTACTTTATATGAATGCTATCTAGTAAGCTGCTAGATCATGATTAAATATGAACTTAATTCATTAAACCCCAAGCGAACGCCGGCGTTCGCGCACCTATTGTCTTTCTATTGTGTCTGTTATTTCCACGATTGAAAGGACAAACATAATTAAAACTAGCATATTTCAGCCCGAGCCGTCATTTCGACAATCTTTGTTGGAATGGCATAAAATATTTAAGTCATCAGATACTATCAAAGTTGCGTGTCTAAAATTGACCGCAATATGTCCCTTTAGAAAAACAGAAAAAATCAGGATATGTCAAATTTCATAAGTTTAGAGGTCAATGGCTTCCTTTTCTAATAGATATCAAACGACAACAGTAAAGAATTGCCTCAAATTGAAACGGCAAAATGAATTCGTTTATACATGAGATTTGGCCACCCTATATAAATATATGTGTGTGTGTAACCGCCGTCAACAGCTGGGTGCAGCGTCCGGCGCGGCGCGCAGCGGTCTAGTACCCATCGTGCACTATATTAATGTGACTTTGTGTTTGAGCTTCGAAGCTGCTTCGCAACGATGTAGAGACATTCTCATAATAGTAATAACAGTCATAAGTTAGTGTTTAAAATGATTTTACACACCTGGGCTTTTAGATTGTGCGACTTCTTTGGAACACTTAAGATCCTTAAAGATACACAACATTTTGATCATGTTTATTGCAATCGTTCCACATATTTCTAATCGTCTGGATGGCTCGATTTGTGATTTTTCATGATACAATTATGAAATTTGGTAAATATTCTTTATATAAAAACAGCAGACATGTATTTCGGGTCACGCATATACTAATAATAATGTTTTGTATACATACATATATACAGGAATACCATGGATCCAGTACATCATTTTGGACTTTCCAGAGGTGGAAATTTTTGTCGGCTTTTTCCTAATTTTTTCAAAAATTTGGTATAACGCTTATTTACTGGATCCGTGGTATTCGTCGATGTCAAAGACACCGTGTATATTTTTTAATATGTTATTTATGAATAAGTACATAAATAAACAAATACGGACAGCATCGGTGGATTCGTTTGCAATAATTAATTACTACAAATCTGGGACAACGACATTTATTAGAACCTTCACACTGGCCACAAATCGGTTCTCAGGTCTCCGTCATCGGACTCACATGTCTTAGATATTTTTTGTTCTAAAACATTTTTTTTTTTTCAGTTTCTTCACGATGTTTTCCTTCACCGTATTGCGCCTGGCAGGAATTGAACCCGTGACCTACAACTCGTAAGTCGGAGCTATTACCACTCGGCCACCATTGCTCCAAGTAAATATGGCTTATCGGAAATTAATTAGCAAAAGTTTATTTTTTGAGCAGTTGGTTAAATTAACTGGTGACAAAGATACTAGTCAAGTGAAGAGGAGGGATGAAACGCATGCATTCAAAGAGTTATGCTTGGAGTTAGAAGTATACATGATGGAGGATAGGTGGATGGTGTGAGGAGTGATATGAAAGAAAAAAGAGTTAACGTTGGACAAGACACAGAAGAGGCTCAGCCACCAGCCAGCGCCAGGCACCAGTTGTCTGACATTCATGCTGAACTGGACCTATTCTGGTGCAGTCGTTTTTTCGTCTGTGCCTATAGTTTGTGTGCCTTGATTGTACCAAATAAATTCATTTTCTATCTTTCTTTTAGTGAATACATTACAGGAAGATTATTCTGCTACGGTTAATGTCCATTGTTTATTAGTAGTCATTCACAGATTGTAGTGTTTAATCGTTTCCATTAAGTTTTATAGTCGACGAACTTTTTATATGTATTCAGTGGATGACCTACTTGTATCGAGTCCCCTTCCAAAATGTTCTATTTGACATTTCCTGACTTGGCAGCCGCCAACAATTGCTCAGTCGCCGGTACGTGTCTAGTTTCTTCTATACCTATATTTTCGTCGTTTGTAAGTCATAATAATAATTAAGAACTTACCAACTTATTTTATGGCTTTTGTGTCTGATTAAATTTTACGAAAAATAATGTTGTAGATGCGAGGGTCTATTTATTTGAATGTTTTATAGTCAAACTTGTCAAATGGCTGAATTTGGATGAAAATTGGTACGTTAACTTCATCACATTGCAACGCATTTTATCTCGACAATACGTTACTATGATTCTTGATTTTTACGCAGGCACATCCGATGCCAAAAGCCAGTATGTACATAATACGGTCGCCACTGGTCCAAGATTAAAGTACCGATGAGAAGGAAGATTTTCAATTGAATATAACATAATATGTTTATGATCTATTCTTCTTATGTACGTCTGTTTGTCACCCAACTCGTCCTAAACGGCTGGCTTGATTTAAATGAAATTTTGTGTATATAATTGATTGGGTACATTTTTTATGTGATCTGGCTTCATGGCCTGCCCATTTCCATTTAAATTTTTGTGAGTGTTTAAATGCATCTAATATATTTGTTTTTTTTTTCTTTCTTAAAAAGCATACGCAGACATGGACCACAGGAAAGGTAGGCTGATGATGTAATTTAAGGCTAACGACCAGAGATGGCTGACAGTTGCAAAAGACCGATAAAGTAGCCACAGACTGTGTATCCAAAATGTTTAGAGAAAGATGTGTAATAACATAATAATTACGTAAGAGCGTTTGTATGAAAATGTACCTCGAAAAAACAGCTCAGGCTTTCTATTTAGTTAGTATAAAGAATAGTGAGGGTTCGAAAACTGCCATGTACCTCGGACGATATCGAAATCCTTATTGATTTAGGCTTTGACTCAGTATGACACTCAATAATTAGCTTTGTAAATTCATAAAAATTTTCATTTTAATTCAAAATGAAAACTACTTGCTTAAATAGGCATCATTTATTTATTATTTTACATAAAATATAGCTGTCACTCAGAAATAAAGCAGAGCAGCTTTCTATCGGTGAAAAAATTGTAGCTAACTACAAACTTTACCTCTTTATAATAAGTATTGTACAGATTTATTATATATAAAATATAATATTAGCGTATATATAACTACAACATGTGGGTGATGAAGGATCCTCGAGCACCGTTGTCGGCTCATTTCGTTGTGTTCGAGGTGTTGTGAGTCATACGCGACACCTGAGTACTTTCCCGCGTACTTGGGAGACCTGTGGGTGACGAAGGCTACATTACTTGATAATTCTTAATGATAATTTTGATCACCGTATTTACTAATTTGTGTTTATGCTAACTTACCCCTTGTGCCTGGCCTTATTGCATCCGGTACTCGTTTTCGGTGTCGCTGTTGCCACCACGAAACATGACATGGCGGTCATTATAACCCGCAACTAAAAAAGTAAAAATATAATTGTATTTTTATTTTGAAATAATTGTATACCTGTCTACTTGATTCATTTAAATAGTCATTACTGTAAACAAGCGACACTCACCTTTCAGCCAATATACATAATCTATCTTTTTCACTTCCTTCTGCTAAGACACTATAAATCTATTCAGTGATAACGTTATTTTAAAAATACTTGCTTTACTTTCGGGTGGTTTTCTATTATTATTTTTTGTTTTCGAAGTACCCGAGATTGGTACAAGGTTTACCTTTGTAATTTTTTACGCTGTTTGCAAATCGTCCGTTGCGCTCGGCCCCCCCGGGCGTAGTGGACTTATGCGTCGTTGCACTGCGCGTAGTTATGGTGTTGTGTTGATTGAGGCTAAATCGCTTCAAACCGGTTTTTGTTATGTTTTATGTTATTTTTTGTACACTGAACACATATTTTTCATTTATTTACTGTTTTTTCACGCATTATGTTTTGTTTTCACAATAATGTAACCCTAATGTAATGTAGTGTTGACACTATTTTTAAATTTCTTTTTATCTGTTCACTCTAAATAAGGTTCAGTTGAAAACCAGCGTCAGACAACTACCTCGTAGTTGTCTGGCATTTCGCTGAACTGGACCTTTTTTGGCGCAAACGTGTGACAGACAATGTTACTTTTTTATTATTATTTTTTTTTTGTTTTGTGTTTGTCTTAAGTTTTTGTTGTCTAAAATGTTTTTTTGCGCCAAAATAAATACTTTTCTTTCTTCTTTTCTTTCTTTCTTAGATTTTATAATTTTGTTTGTTTTTTTACCGACTTTGATATGGTTTTCATTGTTAGTAATCTATTTTTGTATTTTTAAATATTTAGGAAAAACTGTCTGTCTGACATGTTAACACACTGCCCAGCATTTCGCACAAAGTTCTTTTTTATGACGTAGGCGACCACTAAGAGCGGATTTCCCATAATTCTCCCCCTATTAAAGGGGGTCCATGGTATGTGTGGAGAAGCCTTCTTTCACGTGAGCGCGTTGACCAGCAACTTATTGATAAACTGGTTAGAAAATAACATTTTTTTTTCATGCATATTCCCTGTTGATACAGTCGTTTTTTTTTTAATATAATGTACACAACATTGGTGTTGGTGATGGATTGCAATCACGCAGCTATAAAGCTTCACTCACAGGATATCTAAAGTACAATATTTCCAGCCAGGGTGAACTTGCAGCCGCTTCCAAGTTCTACTTGGCTAACTCGCAGCCCGCTCGGCGTCAGTGCTCAGTAGGACGGCGCCGGCGGCCGACGCGCGGAGATGATGCTATAATAGGCCACGAACTGAGATATATTCCGTTCTTTGAGGTTAACCATTGTTTTTTATACTTATTGTTTTATCTACTGTTTCTTTTACTACTGAAGTTAGATATAACTTTTCCCTAATCAATTCTATGTTGGGCTGTCTCCAGTCTGCCCTCTGATTTGGAGCAATTTTTGAATTGAGCTTCGTATTAACAACTGATCTGACGTACGTTTTACTTTGGCATTGGATAGTCTTAGGAACAAGGCAAGACCTGACATTAACATGACGTGAAGCATAAGTAAGAAACTAAAATTTAGTAAAGATATTCTAATCTACAGTTTTAGATTAGAATAGGCTTACTTAGTTTAAGTCAAAACTTAACTTTAAAGGGAAATATAATCTTGTAAAACAATAAGACTTAAAAGGTAGGTAAATATATTTTTATGTTTGACATATTTTTTATTTACCTATTTGTTATTTTATTATTATCATCAGTTTTTTACTTAAATATTCACTTTGTGAAGTTTTACATTTTATAAACTATATATTTCCTTTTATTATTGTGAATGTAAGGACTATGTTGATTACTTTTTTTTCTTGTAACCGTATGTCTAGCAATTTGAGTATTTTCTGCGGCCTACACAAATGTACTTTCCTTGGTATTGTTCGTCAAGTCTTGAGTTGAGCTTTGTGAATACTGATAAATGCTTGCACTGACTGGATGGGTCCACTCAAATCTGTATGGTTCTTTCTTAAAAAGACTATCTCAAACTATTCTACATGGTTCTCATGTAATTTGACCTTAAAAGAAACTTTGACCCCTGAGTTTGTTTAGGTGTTTCTTCTCAGGGTAGTCAGCACACACACCGGCCTCATCAAGCATAAACAGGTCAAACTGTATTTTAAACCTATTTGCAAAACAAATATCATTTATAATTTATATCAGACTAAATTGGAAAACTTATCTAAGTTTTGAAAAATAAGTTCTAAAAATTGGTTTGATTAAACACACCTCACTACTGTAAAGAATATTGATTCTAAAAGTTACTTTTGTTTAATCAATTCGGATTTTGTTTGGTTTTTGTTCTAGGACCATCCAAAATTTATAGAAACACACAGCAGCTTCAGTCTCATACAAGACTTTCTTTGAAAGAATGACAGCATGCAGATTTAAGAAAAGCCAGCTGCCTTCGTAGCTTAACAAGCATGAACAGAGAACTCTAAATAGATATGATGCACAGTACCTACATCATGGAACCGTTAAGTGAACGAACATGGGTCACGAGGCCCTCTACACACACTGAGGGTTATATTTTAAAACATTCTTAATTACAAAATCCTGCACCATTTTCCTTTAAGGCTCCCAGATGCGAACGAAAACGGCTTTTAGTTCCGTTAATTAGGCGCTGCTCATCGAACGAGCTGCTGTTTGTATTGCAGCCAGACACTTGGAAAACTGTGGAGCCACATGTTGTATTGCTTTAGATATTGCTTGCTATTGCATTGCTACATGGGAAAATGATGCGCCGCAGAATAAACATTTAGAGGCAACGTTGCTCACGTGGACATGTTAAGACAAGAATAAATAGGTTACTTTTAGGCAATTTTTCTGTATCATCGATCACAAATTAATATAAATATTTATATGTTTTAACCACTTGAAGAAAGTGCGGTAGAAGAGGGCTGCGCTGAAAGTTAATATATTTTATCTAACTTCTAAGGTTAGGAAAACCTCGATGCAGTTACTTCGATAGCTTTTGGTTTACTATTTTCTAGAAAATTTAACTTTTTCTCAAAGAAAATCTTTTTATCCTACGGGTAAAGTAATCGATATAACAGATATTTAAAAATAGAATATTAAGTATAGCTTAAGACTTGAATTGCGGTTTCCGTACAGATACACTTACGCACGAAGATCATACTTTCTTAATTAAATCTTAGACTAACCACAATTTTTCTCTCAAAGAGATTTAGTAGGTAGGTAGTGAAAAAAAATGATCCAATTACTAAAATTAATTTAGAGATGAAAGTAAATTTCTATTTTTATCCCGAAAAAAAGCTGTAATCCTGTAAAATGATTCTTGTGAGATAGACCATTAGAGCAAGACCGACAAAAAAGCTAGTTTTAATAATAAAATTGAATGAAATTCATACCGAAACTGGATTCCGATACAAAATTCTCAGCGACTTGATCGCAGAATGACGCAGACAGTACTACCTAATATTCATTTCGTTTCAAAATAACTTTGAATCAAATTGGACCCATTTCCTAAACTACATTGATGAGTTTGTGCATCTCGAATACTGGTGACTAGTACTAAATTCAGTTAGGTATGCGCGGACTCAAATTCAAGCTCTTTGCGGTGAACAACTGACTTCGGTTTAATATTCCCGACGTTTTAGTCTTCAAAACCCTTTGAAGCTAGAACATTTTCCTTTGTTGGCAATACAAATCTTGCGACTAAGTTGAACATTTGTTAAAAACAGTACTTAGCCCTTTTTAGCGCCATAATCATTAGGTACCTCGACGTTAATTTGCGCTCAGCTCAGTTAATTTAGAGTATCTTTATCTTTTTAAACTTGTCTGTTAGTTGACATATCAATAGTGAAAAACGGAGAGCCATTTCATACTCGCACAATGTTTAGATAGCCTCAAACTAGATTTGAGATTGTTGGTAAACACGGACATGACATCACAGTTTACATATCAACAATTAATAAAAAAAACAGTTTCAAATAAATCTAGGAATACGATTCATATACCTAAGGACTATGCTGTCCCCGTAAACCGATGCCCGGCGTAATCATAAAAGAACACTAGCTGTGAATGCTAACCTGACAAACGGTGGCTGCCCGCTGTATGTTATGCCCATTTTCTTGACATTATTATCCCGATTCGGTTGGGCAATGACTGAAATTGCTTTTATAGGAAATATATATTCGATAGTGTGAGCAGTAAATTTTCGAATATCGAGCTTATATGAATATTACTAGCAACTTGATTTTAGAGTTCAATCACAGTTATATTCGGAAATTACCATCTGGTGAAATTATATTGGGGGTAATTTTCAGGTCACTATCAAGTTTTATGTACACGAAAGTCTTATCAGTCATTTAATGCGAGATTGATAAACAATTATCCAAACATTTCTCATTTATAAAATCAAGCTGGAAGTAGTACTGTGTATATTCCAAACCTGGGTATAACATAAATAATAAAAATATCCAGTTTATCCAGTTTTACTACCTGTTAAACTAGAAGCCATCGTGAGTAATTTTTTATAAAAACTATTATTTATAAATTAATTCAAAGGAAATAAATTTTCTTCTAATAGGTGTTAAGCGAATAGACTGCGTTAGTTACACGAAGCTGCGATCTAACTCAAGTAGCAGATGTTGGGGAAATCACAGCCAGGCAGAAGTGGGAGTGGGCATGCCATGTCGCACAAGTGCACCCGGACAGATGGGCAAGGAGTGTCACTCACTGGACGCCTGAGGGTTGACTTTCCGTTCACACACGTTCCACCGTTCGTGGGCTAAACTTGGCCAGAAATTGCCCTAGACATAAAATAGGCTATCAAAAAATATTCATAAGTGAATCCCGTTTAATGTCTAAGCCAGTGCTTAGGAACCCTCAAACGCCATCCAAAACTGAAAACAAATGTTTGGGAAAACATAGCTTTTGTTTTTAAGTACCAATTAAAAAAGCAAACAACAATATTTCGCTCGTAGCTCTCGACAAACAAGAACCTTAAACACTGAAACAATATAGGCTTCTAGGGGATATTGCCATCCACACTCGGCAAACGCGCCAGCGACCGCAGCACACAGTTATTAATACACCTTATATACCGCAAGAAATAGCGGTTGTTTACTTTAACTCTTGAGAGTCGACTGTATTGAAAATGAAAAAAGAAAATTGATTACAGATTGGACCAATCCAAACCGAGTCAGTAAATTTACTTCGTCAAGGAGAGTAAACATGTTGAATTTGATATTAAAACCTCAAGAAATATTGTAATGGGAAAGTATATTAAACTAAGCTACGAGTACATAAATTGAAATCAGAATGCGGTTCTAGGTGACACGGGAAAATAATTTTTATTTGAAGTCTTGAGATGTCTTTGCTCAGCATTGTGACAGAATAGGCTACAAAAAAGCTCATCATCGTCATCATTTCAGCCTATCACTTACCCTAAGGGAAAATCCTCTGTGCTATTCCAGGACAAGGTCTACTTACAAAGACCGAGAACCTACCTACCTACTTGAAAGAGTAACAAACAAACACAAACAAAATTTCGGCTTCATATTAGTGTGCTAAATAAATATTTATATACACTTATGAGAGAGCCTAGTTATAGAATCACGTTTCCTACATTTAATAAATTCTAAAATAATGCCAAAACAAAAATTATAATAAATACTTAGGTGATAATACAATATAGGTTGCAGTAGATCAACCTTTAATGTAACGCACGTCGTGTATTCAGCACGCGACGATTCAAAAGTGCTCGCGAAAGTACCGCGTCATGAGTGAATCGATTCGTATTCTTTACTTGTGGTTGAGGTGTTAGTAAAACGAGTTAATTCGAAACCGTTACGACGATTATAGCTGCAAGTTTTGGAATTCTAGATAGAGTAGGAAATCAAAAAGTGAGATTGCAATCAAAAAGCAATTACCATGCTTGTAAATTAAGAGAATTATTTGGAATTACCAATTTATGTGTGCAGTGCGTGGAGGAGTTGTTTTATTATTGTTATTTAATTTTACCTGTAGTAATTTAGGTTTTTTTTTTAAATTTAAGTTACATACACAATTATATTTGGATAGTTAGATGTTTATTACATACATTAATGTTAATAATAAGTACAACTTACTGTACACTTGTGAAACGTCTCTCATATTAATGAGAGAGTCAGCTTAGCATTAAC
The DNA here is from genome assembly GCA_929112965.1 of Mythimna albipuncta. NCBI lineage: Eukaryota > Metazoa > Arthropoda > Insecta > Lepidoptera > Noctuidae > Mythimna > Mythimna albipuncta. Next base: position 36,734,034 of record OV815958.1, read on the forward strand.
AAATGACTAAACTGTTGGCACTACAAAAGGTGTGGTGACTATAAGATATTTAGTCATATTTGTTATTAGGAACAGAGCACGATGCCGATAATTTAATTTATCGAAACAGGTTGCATGTTACAAAACTCGTTTAGGAAGTTGGCGATTGGCTGTAACTTCCCACTTAGGCCGAGTTATGAGCCCTAAAACTGTAATTTGCCTTACTCTTGTCATGGACACTCAATTTTCAGTAATAGCTTGTGCATCTAGTTTTGTAATTGTTTTGAATTATAATTATCATACTTATTTTATTTAGAATAGAATATAGAACAATTCATAAATTATTTTTCAGAAAACATAAAGCGGTCCGAAATCAGACAACCAAGGAGAAGTCGAAGTACCTAATTTAGATATTTTCCTGAATTGGAAATAAGTGACGCAGCTCAGCATGGGTAGTTAAATAATAATTATGTAATTTTTTCTTAAGATTGCCAAATCGCAAATCTTATTTTTAACTTAATCGTCCTCTGTACCCAGGACATTCAGCTTGAATAACTCCACCGCGCAATCCGTAAAAGTAAAGAAAGAGTCTTAAAATGTTATTCCAGTTATGCTCCTTAATCCTCATTGTAGTGTGCAGCGCTGGCCGGGGGCACCGCTTAGTGCACGGAGCACGTATAAGCTACAGAGAGTGCCCGGTTCTTGCATTCTACGCCAGAAAGGCACAGGCATTCGACCTGTATCGGGTCAGTGGGGAGATGAGGAGCTTACGAATGTAACGATCAAATGCTTGGCGATTTAAAGAGCACGATTTGGATGGTGGATATTTGACAGGAAAATTCTCAGTGGAAATAGTATTTTCCAGTGAGCTTTGGGTTTTGTTCTGAAATAATTTGAAGACTGTAAGAGCTGTACGTTCAGGTAACGACATTTTTTCCTTAGTATATACCCTTAGTAGGACCCTATTTTTATTGCAATCTAGCCATGTACAAATATATAGATGAGTAATTTAATTGTATTGTAAACTAATAATGGTCTTTATTATGAATGTATCCAATATCACGTTTCTTAATTAATTTAGTTTTTAGATAGAGTGACTTGCTTTAGGTGATGGTTACACTATGGCATATCATTATTATTTACACCACCTGTGTTACTGAGCAGGTGGTGTAAATAGAATGTTATATCTTTTATATGTTTCTACATAGAGTTCACGTTATGGAAAATAAAAACAGTAACCAATATTGTTTTTAGATAAAACATCCGATTCCACAATGATTCGATATAAACTCAATTTACACGACGTTCCTGGTCTCAGAGTTAATAAATAATGTAGTGTTTGCCAACCTACATAGAAGTAATAGGAATAGATATTATTTCATCCGAAAGACGTTCACTGTGGGACATAGGCCACCCCCAAGTGTCGCTATACCGGTCGATTCCTGCAACCTTTACCACGTCATAGGATAGGAAACCGAGGAAATCCGATGGATCCAAATGATCACTAGATCATCGGTCCACCTTATGGGAGGTCTTCCAACGCTGACTCTTCCGGTACGTGGTCACAACTCCAGAGCCTGTCGTGTTGGTCCCATCGACCCACCAGTACCACATTCTGTTGTGGACACTGGACACATCATACTCTAAATTATTCTGTAGTTGGAGGTGTTTCCTTGCACTGTTTTGTTTAGGTACGTATTTGCGCCGATGACCATAATTAATCAAAAGTATTTTGATAGGTAGGTGGTTTTGGATCAAAACCAGTAAAGTACTTATTAGTTGACTATATTAACTACCTTTTCAGTAATTAGCATGACGGGTTTTGTTGCACCTCACAACCCAGCGAGGAAACCTTTTCTTTACATTACACTGAATCATATTACCTACAATCAAACACTTTATAACACATTGTGGGATTTGACTTTCTGTGACGCAACTTAAAAGCTGTCTTAGAAGCCCTTGCCCACACCCTTGCCAGTCTTAAAATTTATTTAGGCAAATGAGAGTTTAGGGAGGATTTACAGCCGGGGGGGGGGGGGTCTCTACCAGGGTGTCGTCATAATTGGAACCGTTCGTCGTGTCGACGGCTCCCCACTTTATGTACGATGGGTTGCATATTTTGCATAGGGGGGGATCACTGAATGTTAGCTATGGAAATATGTCATGGAAATCTTCAGGTGGAATTAAAGCACAATAAATTCTTGTGTATAATATTGATGTGCCAGTATTTGAAGATACTTATGGAGCAGTTTCTAAAAAAAAATATTCCATAGCTGACAGTATAGCGTTTTATTTAATTAGCTTTTATATAGCTGACTAATGGACCGAATTAGCTTAGAGCAGTGGCTGGACTGACGTTAACACTTAAGGACTCGCTACTGGGTCTAAAGGACCCAGTTGTTCAATTTATTTGTAATAACTATTAAGATTTGACGTTTACGATGTTGCTGTGCTTAATACCTTTCGACGACAGTGTAAAACGGCGAGTGGCAGTCGTACTCGTCAGTTAGCACGCTGTGTGTGAGTGCTACAGGCGTATTTAGGTGTGACCGGGTCCACCGGACCCGGTAGCGACTAAACACGTTTGTGTTTTTTTCATCATATTATTACTATTTATTAACGTATTTTTATTTTATTTTATAGAAAATGGCTACCAATAGGCCCTTGAGACCTAACAAAATATAAGAATGTATTATTGATCGGTCTTTCTAACTCAAAAAAGTTCGAAAACTAATTGTTGTTTGCGTAAAATGCGATATAGCCAAACAGCTGTATTGCATTTTAAACTTGTGGGAAATACATAAAATACGTTTGTTTAAATTTTTACAACTAAATTAGATGTAGAAAGAGACTAAAAAATGTTTAAATACTATTTTATCCCAAAAAAAATAATATTTAATTTTAATTGATTTTCAAAGATCATTTTTTTGTATACTATAATTATTGACCTTTAATTGTTAATTGTTCTAAGTAGGTACATCATAGTAGTCTAAGAAAATATAGAAGTTGTTGGTTAAAATAATTAATTACAGAATTTTTCACAATTAACCTTAATCTTGTCATAAAAGTATGCCAAAAAATCTTTAATTTTTGTAATTACTTGTTGTATAAGAAAATGCAATAAATATTAGTATTTCATACGTTTTACGTTTATTATCATATTATTCTTCTAATAAAGTAGTTTTCATTTTAATTCAGTATTTTTGAAAAAACATACAGGATATCTTACTGGGTCCAGCGCACCCGGTAGCGAGTATAAGTGTTACAAATTAAGGCGCGAGTCCTTAAGTGTTAAGGCGTCCTCACCTTCAGGAACTTTCCAAGTCAGGGAGGATCCTTCACCGAATTTGTGCGGAAGAAACGTCCGAGTATCACCATCGTGTGGGCCGCCCGAAAGACATGGCGGAGCACACGATGGAGGTGTGCCCCGCTTGGTCGGAGCACCACTTTCCCATTACACACAAAATATCATAAGAATCGGTCAAGCAGTCTCGAATGAGTATTGTTATAAAGACTGTGACAAGATAATTTTATTTATTAGATATAAATGTATCTACATAGAGTTTTATAGTCACATAATTATTAATTCATTAAACCCCAAGCGAAGGCCGGCGTTCGCGCACCTATTGTCTTTCAATTGTGTCTGTCATTATCACGATTGACAGGTTAATAAATAAAAAAAAAATAATATAAATTTTTAAATTATACCTACAGTGTTATTTAATACTTTACATTAAGATTTCTCATACTCTTTTTTCTTGATTCCTACACACTAGATTACTTTTAATATTTCTATTCGCATTTCTACTTAAATATCTAAATTTTTTTTTTTTTTACAAACAATACCTTTAAACTAATATAATAATGTACCTATCTTTTTCTGTTTCTATGTGTGTAAAAACAAAATGAAATATACAAATAAGTTATGCTACAATGAGCTAAAAAAAAAGTTTTAAGAGCAGGTTGATGACGAATTCTACAAAATCCATAGTAAATATCAATTCAGTCCTATACCCTAGGACCTTGTTGACAAGGTGATGCTTTGATCAGAAACCAATCATGTGGTTCAATTCCTATTACGTACGTCTTCAAGTAAAAACAAATATTGGTTTCGTTATTGGGTAGCTACATTGAAACTGAAACTGAAATATTTTCTCTTGGCTAAACAAATTCGTGCCAAGCAATCGGACTCAATGTTAGATGAATATTGATGCGGTTGGCAAGACCGCAATTTTGAAACATCAATCGGTAAGTTTATACATAAAGTTGGTATATAGAGTACCTACAAGATTCGGGGATTGACAACGGTTATTCGAATTTAATATTTAGCTTTACTTAGTTACGAATATTGTACGGTACTCCCGAAATTATTATATTTCAAGGATGTCAAGTAACATCGTTCACTGTTAAGTATAAAATGAATGATAACAAACATTGTATATAAAATTATATACGCTTCATTAGGGTTTTTTTTTTTCGAAAAAACTAAAATGTGTGTCAAAATTTCGCAGGTTCTCGAGCACCATGGGAGTAGCACAGGGTTTTCAGAGTTGCAAACTTAGGTGTTATCTACTCTCAAGGAACCTAACAACTTATAAAAAATCATAGTTACATGTGCGTTTACGATGCTTGTGCTTTTTTTGTGTTTATAGGTATTGAGTCTATTCATTAAAAACATATAAATCTTATGTTAAATTTGTGTCAGATATAATGAAATAAAAAAATACAACAGATAAAAATGCAACAGTTTTGTTAAAAAGCAACACTTTTGTTAAACTGCTGAAAATCAATATTCTCTCTTCTGTTATTATCTATATGCATAATTTATATAATATTGCCACGTATTTAATTACTACCAGCAGGAGTAACACTACTATCATTCTCGAAACACGTGCATACAAAAGACGGCCTTCGCTGGGGACAGGTGTTTGTGTTCACACTACACACTCTGCACTTTAAAACGCAACACCGAAACGGGAGTGGCTTATTCACATAATAATATCACTGCTTAATATACCATAACTTAACTTACTGTGCTATGTATACTGATATATATATATATATATATATGTTGTGTATTTCCAAATTAAATTATTTTACATTTGAGCATAGCTGTCGTTGAAAATTATTTATCTTACAACATTTTAGCATTGATTAATGATTATTGCTGAAACTGTAGTGATTTGAAGTTAAACTTTTCAAAATATGTATAATAAAATTTTAATCCAGACAAACTTGCCATCTTAGCCAGTTATTGATTTACTAGTTAAAACAGTTATAAATTTGCTTAGCCTACCCATAAAATAGGTATGTGATTATAAATACAGGCTGTTGCAGGCAGTTTAACATCCATATAATACATGGCCATCTTATTGGCAAACATAGCTAGCACATTAGTGGTTGGCCTGGCTACCCGAGCGACGCAACTTGCCCACTAAGTACCTAGATAAACTATCTAAGTACTTGATTGTGATCCAGGGGTAGTGCCAAAGACTATAATTTATAGTTTGATGTTAGTCGTTGCAAAAAACACTTTTATATATATTGGTACTTTACATTCTGAGGGTCCGCAGCAATTACCCACAGAAAAAGTATATAGTTACAAATTACACATTTACACACATAATATTAAATTTCTAAAGAAGAATTTTCCTGGGATTAAAAGGTGTATACCAGGACATGATGTATTCAGTAGCGGCTACTTCTTGCGACGGTTCAGACCACAACCCGGAGCGAGAGGGAATGAGATGCGGTCGCTTGCTTCTAAGAAGTAGCAACGCTAGCGAAAGACATGACTGCCAACGTTAGGGAACGAATATCCTCACGCACCAACTGCCGCCACAGCAGACGCCCAGGGCGTTGGGGATTGCAGGGTGAGCTCGCCTGTCAGCCTTTACGTTCTAGGGCCTCAGTTACTCTTTCCAACATTCCTACAGGGCTGTTTTCCCTGGAGTAAATAGGCAAAAAGTTAGTATAATTAATTATCTTTAACTAAATGGGCCAATTTCTAAACACGTATCTGGAAGAATCAAACCAACTATCAAAGTCCAAAGTTGGTCACAAGACGTAAACGAAATAGACACCTACACGTTTCAAACTTCATAGTTTCTGAGAGAGCCGTCACTCTCAATGCTCATCTCGTTTAAAACAATGATAAATTCAGTTCAGTTCAAGTCGCCGATGGCTATTTGCAGAGTCGAATCGAAGCTTCGATAATTGAATAAACCACTTTAAGATACCATTTTATATCGAATTTGAACTTGTCTAAATATTTGATGGTGTCTAGGTCTGTTGGTTGGCACCTGCGCTTGCTTTACTTAGCTTTTATATGATTTGATTATTATACAACGTCCATTATGTACTTGGAAGAAAATGTATACGATGATGAACAAATCTCAATAGCGCTATTAAAACAATTAAACTCAATTCAGTTTCTGTCAAGAAAATAACAGTGATAAAATTGTCTTATAACTGACTGACATAAACGTTTTCACTGTAGGTACATTATTCTTTATATATAATACGTTACCGGCAATCTGTATAATCCGGTTTACATTACAAAACCTAGGCAGTGTAAAGAATACCAAAAACATGTGTATAAATATGTGTGAAATATTATTTATTTTACACTTTGCCTAGGTACTCTACACAATATCGAACGCTCGCCCGATAATGTGTGTATATGTGTAAAAGACGAGAGCAGGGAAGGAGGTGACGTAATTTAAGGGTACCCTAAACGGTCAAGTTAGATTAGAAGCTTTCGTGGTTATTTTTTTTATAAACCACCTGGAGATAGAAGCTTTAATTTAAAACGCGGAAATTACATTATGTGACGTATGGCCAGAAGAACATTTAAATTCACGTTAATTTTATTATGTATAAGTAGTCAAGGTTTGCTTCTGTCCGCAGGGTGTCGAGCACTCCGCTCCCGCCTTAGCCTTCTAACATAACTTGTCAGTTTCGGGATCGAAAATTGAGTCAATTACTCCCATACTCTCGTTTATTACACACATTGATTCTAAGTAATAAAACCTGTTTTATTTTCCCGTGATTAGGTATGTTACATATGCAGTCTGATTACCAGCAACGCATACCCGAAATTACTGGGACTAAGAGTGAGAAATTTTACTCTAGGATTTTTCAAAATAACTCCTAAAATAGTTTGAAACAAGGATTCAAAGTCTGTATGGAGAAACCTACTTTAGAAGCTAGTTATAAAAAAAAACTTTTAATGAAAATGTTTTTTTCATAGCAAGCTTTCAAAGCGCGGTATACTTGTATAATTACTGCTCGTCAAGACGAATCAAACTCGATGGGGTTGTGTCGTTTAACTACCAAGTTCGTATAGCCACCTTCCAATTTCATCATCAGATCAGCTCCATGTCATAATGATTTTACATTGTTATCTGATTTATTGCCGATTTTAACCTAAATCATGATTAACAATCATGTAGCGCCCACTCCTATCAAGGTCGGAGATTCTATACTCGAAGTTGTGGACGATTACGTTTACCTCGGACAGACAGTCTAGTTGGGTAGGTCTCGAGAAAGTGGTCAATCGTCGAATCCAACTCAACTGGGTAGCGTTCGGGAAGATACGCGATATCTTCTCGTCCAACATACCTCAGTGTCTCAAGACGAAAGTCTATGACCAGTGCGTGTTGCACATGATGACATATGGCTTCGAAACGTGGTCGCTTACAATGGGCCTCATCAGAAGGCTTAAAGTCACCCAAAGAGCTATGCTCGGGGTTTCCTTGCGTGATCGAATCAAAAATGAAGATATCCGCAAGAGATCTAAGGCTGACGATATAACACGAAGAATTGCCAAACTTAAATGGCAATGGGCAGGCCACATTGCTTGCAGAACAGATAGCCGTTAAGGCCGAAAGGTTCTGGAATGGCGACTGCGTACCGGAAGACGCAGCGTTGGAAGGCCTCCTACAAGGTGGACCGATAACTTAGTGAAGGTTGCGGGAACCAATAGATGCGAGACGCACAGGAACGTTCGTTGTGGCGACGCTTGAGGGAGGCCTATGTCCAGCAGTGGATGTATATCGGCTGAAATGATGATGATGATGATGACAGTTTTCCAAGACTTAACCATGAACTTAAGCTTCCTTCTTTAATAGTAACAATATCCGAAGCCTCCTTCTTATATTTTAATATTTCAGAGATCAATGGGTTTAATGCGCTCACGTGTGACTGGAGCCACTTCCGACTCCGAATGCTATTCGAACTCTGGAATTTTGTATTCAGTGGATTTTACGACGAGCGGTGGATAGTTTATTGAACGTAAAAAAGAAACGATTTACGTTGTGTTTGAGAAAAATAATTGAATTCGACGCTTGAAAAGCAAAAAATATTAAATGACATTGAGTAGATTTTGCAAAAAGTGATTTAAAGTTATTAACTTTAAAACGAATCAACGTAATAATTGAAAGAACAATTTAAATTTAAATGTTGGTTTCGCAATATTAATAGTTAAATATATCATGTATGTTTATTTAGGTCAAATAAAACATGTTCAGTTTAGTTGGATGACAATGCATGTTTATCAAATATGGCGGCCTCCTGAAGTTTTTCATTTTTGAAAGTCAAATATATTATCTCACCTGATGGCAAGCGAAGATGTGGGTAATGATGGAGCACGCTGGTGTAGATGTATCTAACTTGAGCAACCCCTAGCTTGTAGGTATCAGGAGTCAGACTCCGTCAGGGGATTCCACTATTTAGCTGTACGTATAATAACTGTGTTTTCAAGATGACGGACTGGTAATTTCTTATGCACCCCGCTTATATATATGGGTATCTTGTATATTATTATGTAGATATTTAAAGATAGATAGCTGCAATAGTTTTGTGGCAGATACAGATTAGTATGATTGCTTTATGATTAAATCTGCGTAATTTACTACAAAGTTATACACACTTTTGAATACCAGTTTCCTAAATAATAAACAAAAAACAAGACGCACATAAAAATATTATGAATGCTTTGTACAAACACCACAGTATTTGTTCTGATACAGTGTAGTAATGCTATGATTGAAAACATACGGGTTTTCTGTAACGGCGGGTTTGAAAACAATTTTAGTTTTTAAATAAAATATAACCTATTTAAAAGATTAATCTAAGCTATGCGCACGGACCACGCTTGCCTAAAGTAATGTTTTCAGTCTAAAGACCCCTAGGTTATAACTATTGGAAAACACAAACTCCGACTGGGAATTTCACTTTTTAGCTGTACGTATAAGGATTGTGTACTCAAAAAGTTATGTATACGTATAGGTGGGATGTCCACCATGTACCGGCGTACATCAGTTGCTGGTCTGATGTTAGAACGGGCTGGGTGGAATCAGGCTGCAAGTCAGATGTATACTAACTAGAATGTAAACGATAGACAACCAATGGGCTAGTAACTCGGCGCCAATGTGCAACACTTTTGCAAATCATTTAGAGTTATGTCCATTGCCACGTTTCTCAATCGACTCCGCTTAGTTAACCTCAGCTTAGTCGCCGATAATATTTTATTCTAAGGATCGCCTTAGTCCAATTGAATTGAAAAAAAGGTGGGCAGATTAATTATTATACGTACCCATGTATATTTTACAATTATTTAATTTGATTTGAATACAATCTGTACTGTGAATTCATAATTGTAGTTGATGTAATTCGTTAACGTCAGCGCTCGTAACGCGTCGCCTTATATTTCCTAACTTAGAATGTCATGTAAGCGAATCGATTTGGTAAGCACGTGCGTCGCAGGTATCGATCGTCGCTTACCCCTCATGTACCTAATTACTTGTTTTTTTTATATTGTTTTACTTATAACTATAACGCAAGAAGCACGCTATTCGGCTGTCTCAGAATATTTGAGGAAAAACTTGTACAAACTAATTGCTTTAAGTTTTGTTCACTGTTTTTATTTGATTGTTAATTTGTTAGTAGAAATAGTATTTAATTGTTGAGTGTAATTTTTATTGATGAGCCTCGGAAAGCATATTAAGCTGTTGGCTGTTCGGCTGTCATTTGGAGATCTGTCATAGAGTCTATCCAAACGACTGTTGCTGGTTCAATCAAGGTTGATTATGAGATCTTGATCATTGTTTACTAATAAAAGAACCTTATAAAAAGTATTGAATATATATTTGACTTTTTATACAGACAGATTATGAGATCAGTCTAATTACTGGGTTGTGGTCAGATTTGGCAGGCGCTTCATGTTAAATACATTTTGACTATCCAAAAAGTGCTCGTAAATGATATAATTGAAATTTACGATTCTGATTTCTAGTGTTGGTACTCAGTCGCATCTGGTCAGACGTGAAGTTAACTCTAACACTGTTTGAAAATGGTATATATAATGAATAAGAGAAAAATAAAGAACACCTCATTTAAAAAAAATTAGGGTTCGTTTCGCCTTTTATACCGTGGTTGCGCCCATAACAGTTTGTAATTGCCGCGTAAATTATCCGGATTTATCCGCATATAAAGAAATAGTTCTGCGTTTTTGTCAAAATGACACCTTGCAACCTTCTTATCTTCTGTCCTTTTTCCCCGCACTACCTAAAGAGATACGGAAGCAAGAAGAAATCGGTTGAAATCTTTCGCTACGAAAAAATGTTGTGCCGCGAATTTTTTTACTAGAAAATTGAATTTGGTTGTAGTTGTACTCTAGCCGCTTAATGCCTGACCGCTACCACATTGTGCTTGTGAACCGTGCAGTGTTATTTCTATCAGTTCTACTCGACGCTGAACTCAGGAGTTACGGAAGACCCAGAATCGCCGGCTGAACCACGTGTAAGTCTCAAAGTTCGAAAGGTCAGTGCATTCCTTCTTTGAGCTGTTTATTCTGTTCTTTCCCTAATCCTGAAGCGGCTCCATCTGTACTCCTTATAATTTGCAAGGTGTCAAGTACATAATAGATTTCGTTAGCCCGCAAATTACAGTCCATTAAAAATCTTATTCACTTGGTGGCAAATTGGCGTCACCATACCGTGTTTACCGAAGGACTGGAACAGTTTGTTTACTGCGGTTTTCCCGTCAGATTATAATTTAGACGTCTTCAAGCGGCTAGAGTGAATAGGCTCTTAATACATCAGTGCGCTGCAATATCACTGCTTACCATCAGATAGAACGCAGTCAAGCAAGCTTGCTTGACTGCGTTCTACCTATCTTATTAAAAAAATATGAGATGATACATATGTAAGAGTCATCTCATTTTTTTTTTCATTTTTTTTGCGGTAAGTTTTATCTAGCCATAAAGCTAATAAATTAATAGAAGTTTTATAGAACTATCCACTTAAAAAAAAACTAGTTCAATCTTCACATTTCTATTGAACCATGTTCCAATATTCCATACAGCCAGTCAATCACAGCGCGATATAAAATTGAAATAACTTAAAGACAAGTATTAATTTAATAATTTTATATTTTAAGTTATTTATTTGTTCAACTATTTCTTTAAAATACTTTAGTTTAAAAGATTACAATTAATTTCTAATTTTTCATTAATGAGGCTGAATAGCTGGCCGGCCGCCGAAAAAAAAACAAAGTTTCGGGAAAGTGGCATTCAGTAGTTGGTTTTTTCGAGTTTTGTTTAAATTTCCGTACAACAGAGATTTGTATTAACACGTTATGTTTATCAGATTAAAATAGTGATTTAACGCCTAATTTCATAAGAGAAGAGGCTAATGTAGTAGTGGAATACGTTTTACCGCCTAAATCAGAAGAAAGATACCTACTTAAAATCACACTTTTACACACTTTTTCGTATTCGTAATGAAAAGCACAGTGTATACCTCAGGGTGAAAGTAACCCATTTAACCCCTCGAATTAGCGACCTCGCTGCGCTCGCCCGCCAACTCCTTCTCGGGACGAAATGAGTTACTTTCACCCCAAGTGTAATAATGTACTATTTGTGCTTTCGATATATCTTTTTAGTATCGATTTCATGATCATCCGACAGACTTACTTTACAAAAAAAAAGAGATCGTAAAATAAAAATAAAGATAGAAAATTCCAAAATAAAGGTCACCCTTATTTCGAAGGGATCTCTAAGATACCATGTCAATTTAGTTTCATCATGTCTACTTTATTGTGTTCTCGGATTTTCAGATAAATAACGAAGCCAACTGATACTACCAAACTAGATGGGATATATTCAGTGCGAAAAAGTAAAACAGAACAGATTTTAATTCATGTAATCGTTTCATTTTATTTTTCTGATTTCTGAACACCTGGATTTGTAAGTTTGAGTCGTATGTAAGTAATTATGAAAAAAAAAAAATTAACTTTACGATGCCTCAGGATAAGCGAGCGGAACATAATGTGCTAATAAAAAAATCAAGAATTGAGTTCTAAGGATAACCACAGGGTTATGGGAAAAAACTTGGCTTTGTAGCTTATGCTGTTTCATGAAATCGAAAAACTGATTAGGAGCTATTTCTGTCCGTTTAGTTTATTTTAGACTAGGTTTTGCCCACGGCTACGCCCTTGTAAAATATAGCCTGATCATTCAGGAATAAAGCAACTTTCCATCAATAATTTTTTTTTTGCAATCGGATAAGCACTTTCAGAGGTAGGTAACCCCGTAACAAAAAAAAACTTTACCTCTTTATAATATTAGTATCTTTATAATTGAAATGCCATGACTTACGGTGTTCTATTATAGAGAAAAGCCGCCGATGTCCAAACAATTTACGTTATGCTATTCGTTTAGTTTATATATTATGTCCCAGATACTTCCTCAGAGGTAAATTTTAAGATATTAACAGAATGACTGTACCTTTTTAGTATATATCATATATATAGTCACGAAAATATTTTAGGTATTATATTGTTTTCAATGTTCTATTTTTCAATTCTACAATTTGGCATGAAGTACATACTTTTTTAGTTGAATATGAATATTTTTAATTTTTTTTTATAAGTTTTATATTATCGTTTCTTTTGTCACCTACTGTGTTAACGTGGGCTGCCTATTTAGATTGTTTTTCTTTTCAGTAATTTTAAATTATGTTTGGCAGTTTAAGTTTTTTATGTGGCCTGCCCAATTGTCCATCCAATGTTGAGCTGCGTCGCACTCAAGACTGTGTGGTTCTTTTGTTAAAGACCAACTTAAATAGTAATCTATTCTCTCATATGATTAGACAATTACATGTTTGCTGTATGGACTGTTAAATAGAGTTTGGCCTCTGAGTTTGTTCCAATGTCTCTTCTCAGGGTTAGCTAAGACTGACCATTCGTTTAAATTGATTAGCTTGTGGGAGATTAGTAAAATATTTATTTGTGAAGTTTTTAATAATTGGGTTTTGATAATGAAAAAGTGTCGAGTTAGTGATATGGTAATGATGAAATAAACAGATTAATGTCCTTGGGTATAAAAACACAAGCCGCCCTCAAGATCTCCTAAAATCTGGAGCATTGTTTGTTGAATGTGCTATTGGACAGAAATAGCTTTTAAAAGAATTAGTCTACTTTATAATTTAAAAAAATAAAAATTGGATAATGCCCAAGGGCCAATCCCCCTCAGTTCAATTTCATATATTTGGATTCACAGAGAGAGCCCTGCGTCAATCAGACAACTGCCTTATTTTGAGATAGGTTCCCATTTCCACCCTTTGTATACAGAGCAGTCAAAGCTAATATTATTTTGCTCAACATAACTAACATAAATAAATACAGCAAACAATCACTCGTAACTCCACATCTACACCGCTCACTACTTGCGCCCACCTACAATGAGATCGGCATGAGTTGTAAGCGCGATGTAACAAAACTGAAATAAGTGGCTGTTAGTCTGAACATCATTAGTGGCTTGTCGCCAGCGATTATCAGCAGCAAACAGCTCAACAAATCTAATCGTCACTTCCTTAGCTCTTCCGTTTGAAGCACGCTACCGTAATGACGGGGACTAATAATTACACTGGTTCTGCTTTGAACAAGTTCATTTTGTGAATAAGAGGTTGGTGGTATTGTGAAGTTATACTGCAAGATCAGCTTTGTCTTTTTTTTTTTGTTTTCGACAGTTTTGGTTTTCGTGCTGTTTGATTTTAAATTTAAAGTGTATCGCTACTTATTTAAAATCTAGTAGATACCCAGCGTTAAAAAAAACCTTTAGTTTATTTTTCGTATATTTTTTTTATTACTAATGCATTGTTTAAATGGTCTGAAACTATCTAATCATTGGTTTCATTGGGTCTCATTGGATATGTGGTTTCGGGGTCTATACCGAACATAGTGAACATAGATAAAAGAAAAATTGTACTTTTATATATATTCGACCGTCTGGTCCACCGGTCGGTCGGTCAGTTCGGAGGTCTACAGTACTTTGTCTTTGTACCTTTGTGGTGCATGAAGTAACAATGTAAGAGAAACTATAAAGTGATGTCGGAAACGGTTGTCCAATCATTTAAAATGGCCTTTGTACAGAATGCTGTTTCGTATTAAGTCTAAGACTATTTAATTTCCCTCCTTATCAAGCAGCTAGATAATCAGTGTTGTTACAAGTATCTCATGACTTTATAAAAATATCAATAAGCTATCGTAAAGAAGGATAATAACAGCTTAAAATTGGGCCTCCAAAGCTTTGAACGGAATTAAAGACGGCTTACTGCCTCTCTTGTTGGATTAGAGAACTTTCCTTCACATTTATTTTAAAATTTGATTTTGTCAGCGGTTCCGCCCGCATGGAATTTTGTAAGTTTCTTAACACAAAATTTGGACCCCCGTTCTATCCATCATAGGGGGTGAACTTTGAAAAATCCTTATTTAGTCTTTGTATAAATCATAAAAGGAACCTTTTGTAAATTTTCAGTGTTCTAATTCTAAGGGTTTGGGCTGGGCGCTGACGAGTCAGTGCCTAGTGAGTGAGTTAGGACTCGGGGCCTACTACAACATTACCTGCAACTTCGTTCGCGAGAATGTTAATATAAACTAATAAAAATAAAAATACAAAACGTTTATTTTAGCTAATTTAACTAACTTAAACGTCTTTACAGAGTAGTTTTGACAAAATAATAATGAAAGACTTTATTATTTATTTACCCATGTTGGAATTTGTACCAAGTTTCAAGTTCTTTGAATCCAGAAATAAGAAGCCTCCATAAAATTTTAAACACCCTTTAAATTGTCATAGGAAAGGTAGAAAGTTTTTTAAAGTTTCAAAAAACGCCTTTTTTATTTATTTACGTTAATATTCGAGCTAAGTTTCAAGGATATAATTGGCCCACAGAATATAATTTCGCACAAAATCGAAATTCCCCTTTTTACCTTTTTATAGTTTCCTAAAACTCCTTAATGCTCGCCTACGTCATAATAGAAAGTTGAGTGCAAAGGCCGGCACGTCCGTTGTTCGCACGGCCGACGTTGATACGTCACTCAGTTTCTGACTAGCCTGTGCCAACGGCTTCGCCTGCGTGAAATTAGGTTCCTCCAAACAAACTTTGGACCCCAGTTTCATTCTTGTAGGGAAATCCTTTCTTAGTACTCACCTATATCATAAAAGGATGTCTAGTGTTAAATTTCGGGCTCCAAGCCCCGGCACTTTCGACTGTGCGTTGATGTCAGTCAGTCAGTCAATTTCTTGTAGATAGACTCGTACAGAAAAGTGCAACAGTTATTATGAAAGAATAATTAAACATGTTGGTAAGAATGTTGAAGTACGGTAAATAGAATAAGAGTAATATTCTGATCTGTGGGCCAGTAGGTTTGGTACAGCTTCTCTTCGAAATAAAGTAGAGCCGGTAAAATTAAATATTACAACACCTATGTTTAATTTGAGACTGTATCAGTAAAATTCATTTGCATAACTACCCGTTTTAACCTGAGTCCCAGCAATGGGAACAATATAAGGCTGATTAAGTATTTTAGGGTGACTTGCTATCAGATAACTTCTCACGCTCTGGGTGGAGCGGCAAGGCGTCTGAGTTTTACTGACTAAAAGCCACTTGTATTTTTTTCAGTTGCCCTTTGCGTTCCAGAGTTATGGTAATTATATTGAATTGCCGCAGCCCTAGCAAGCTAAAGTGTCGACTCCATCTAATCATTTGCTCATTAAAGAGGGCGCATACAAAGCAACATTCAAATGGTAATGATGAGATGGTTTTGACTTGAGCTATTGAAATATTTGTGTGCATATCCTATAGCTATATATACGACTCCTGAAAATCGTTGTATTTGAATGCATATCACTTTTTGACGACACGTTTGATAAATTTGGAAACGATAGAGCGGTTGGCTGCAGCACTGGGAGTCGAGGTCGATTCCTTTGCGGAAAAGATATTTGTATAGCTGACAGTACAGTCCCGAGTCTACCACACGGCGCATACGTGTGCCACACACGCCGGTCTGGACGCAGCGGTCTCCATACATGTTACATGGAAACTAGACTTATAGAACTATACTAGATCCACGCCACGCGACTTATAAGTACAATCAGGCATGATCCACGTGTGCGTCGGTCTAATGTAGTTCTAACTTGATCGTCTTGTATACGAGTTTAATTGTTTGAGAACGCATTCAAGAAACAGAAGTAATTAAAACAGTTTTTTTTAATAATATGTCTAAAACACAATCTATTACATTAACTGATTCCTCAGTATTCCTTGAAATACTTTATGGATTCGAAGCCATTCGCGTGTGCAATAATGTAAAGATACAAATAATTCAAATGATGCAGTGCACCAATGAGATAAGCACTAAGTTATGTTCGTGGTTAAAGCTAGTACTATATTAGACCGTTTTCCGTGCAACACGCCTTTTTTTTTTTTTTTTTTTTTTTTTTTTGTTTATGGTGGGAAAAATCATGCATTGACATCCCCCGCCCTTGGGCGGAGCGGGAGATAGTGTCAGACTCTTACTGACTAAAAGACCCACCCCATTCCTTCTAGTCTTCATACCGGGGCTCGAGCGCCCTTTCGGATAACCCTGGCCCCAGTAGGCTTCGACCCGGCTGGGTCCCTACAACACGCCTGATTTGTACATAGAACGAGGTGTCGTAGCGTCGCGTGGCGTGTATCAAGAGTAGCTCTAGTCTAGTTTCCATATAAAATGTATGAAGACCGACGCGTCCAGATCGGCGTGTGAGGCACACGCGAGAGCAGTGTAGTTCTACCTTATGTCGCGTGCCGCATCCACGCGGTTGTCCGTCGCGAGGTTGCGGGCGGCGCCACGACACTGGACTAGTTCGGAAGGTCTATCAACTGAATATGATACAGGATATCAATGCTTCTCGCTAGAGCTTCCTAGTAGAAAATATAAATAAGCTGTAGTTTCTGAGGTACCAACACTCATCAATAAAATTAAATAAATGGAAATTTTATAGAAACGTTTGGAACTGGCTTCTACCTAGTGTTTTAATGATTAATGAAATTGTTATGAGTTTTTAATGATTTGAAAGATAATACCTTTTATTTCACTTTTGTTCATTTATGGCATTTTTGTCATAATTAATGGGCATTTTTCAGCTTTTCAAGTAAATATTATTTACAAGTTAATATGGTTGCTCTGTTTGATCTACACATATTTTTTTAATGTGTCACCAATTTCAAACGGCACGGTGGGCGCAGTGGTTAAATGATTGGCAGCTACGTTATGTGACGCGGGTTCGACTGCCGCATGAATTAAAATAATATTTGAAGGCCTGTAGATATTGTTTCGGGTCTGAGTGTTTGCTGCTTGTAAGGAGTAATTCTTAGTGTGAAAAGTCAGGTTTAAGGATAACAATGTGTGTGTTTGAAATGTTTGTTAAAAAAAGTAAAATTATTCAATATTTTGTCTTTATAGATTACAGGACTTCTGAAGTTTAATTTGCATCGTACTAACGTACGAAGCAATGCACTGGCGCGAGTTTCTTGCTTTAATTGAATTTTCAGTGTGAATATTTGCGTGGTCTTTGTAATAGGTACCTATTCTACCTAGTTGGATAGGTACACTACCTCTAGCTAGGTAGGTGGGTAGGCTACCTCTTATACGTTAGATCAATGATGGTAGTTATCTCGATAGTGTTTTAAATAAAATAGCCTAGGATGATAAAAAGGTTTAGTTTGTAAAGGTGTTTGATCGAAAATTGGAACTCATCTATTTTATTATATTAGACTCAGTTAGTACAATCAAATGTTTTGCATTATTAGACCTTAAAACAACAGTAATTGTGTTTAAAAATGTTTAATCACACCCAATTAAGGTTCCTTTAAAAATAACCTTGGAGAAAATCCTAGAGCGATATCAGGGATAAGCGTGAAGCTTGAAAAAAAACTTATGATTAACCATACCTTTACTTGAAATGTAGTCTATAATAATACAGGACACTTACCTGAAAACAAAGCATAGAATAAATACCAGCATCATTATAAACACTGCGATCCATTTACGGTTCTTTTAACTCGGAAAGCAACCCAAGGTCAAGGTCGTGAGATTTAACATCAGTTTAATGCAAAACGAGTGTTAAAAGAACTGTAGACAGATTAGAAGTTACAACTTGACAATGATCAATGTTCATGTCACCGGACCATACACAATGCATGTTTGTAATAAACTGTTAAGAGATTATAAACTGTCGGTTTATTATAGCAGAAATATTTCAAATATAGTAATTCTCAAGAATTTTTAATAATACCTGTTTTATTGAGAATTAAGACTGTCGGTGAACTGGTGACATAAACATGAGAAATCGATATAATTCGATAATACCTTTTTTTTTTTTTTTTTTTTTATGGTGGGAAAAACTCATGCATTGACATCCCCCGCTCTTGGGCGGAGCGGGAGATAGTGTCAGACTCTTACTGACTAAAAGACCCACCCCGTTCCTTCTAGCCTTCATACCGGGGCTTGAGCGCCCTTTCGGATAACCCTGGCCCCAGTAGGCTTCGACCCGGCTGGGTCCCTGCTGTTGCTGACAACTCCTTGAGGCGCGCGGGAACAGTGCGCGCCGTCGACGACTTGGGCTTGGTCCGGACAGTTACCGGACGGCCGGACAGCGAGCTACCCATTGCACACTGTCCGCAAGCCCGCGCCTACGGTGGCCGGAAATCGGGATCAGAATCCCGGTTGCGGCGGCGGCGGCGATAACGCCGTTGCCTGATGCGTTCGGCCTCCTCCTTTGCGAGCATTACTGCTTCGCAGAAGTCGGCGACCGCCTGCCACTCCTCCTCGCTCCGGACCATGGCCTCAACCAAGGCCCGGCGCGAGAGGTCTCCGCCGCCGATCGCCCCCACGAGGGCACGGCGATGCTCCGCCCAAGCAGGGCACACCTCGACTGTGTGCTCCACCGTGTCCTCCGGGCGTTCCGCACAGTGGCGACACCCGGGCGTCACTTCAGCATGAATTCGGTGCAGGAAACTCCCGAACGAACCATGTCCGGTGAGGACCTGCGTCATGCGAAAGGTAAGGACGCCGTGAGGTCTTTCCAGCCACGCCTCAAAGAGGGGACTTACCGCCATGATTGTGGCGTGCCCAGCACTGGGTTGCGATAGTCGTTGACGCCATTTCACCATGAGATCCCGCCGGAGCTCTGTCCGCCATGCCGCAACCTGTCGCGGCAGTGGACTTTCACCCCGGCGTTGCATCTCCACGCGCATATCGTGCATGTGTGCAAGGACTGTTGCCTCCAGATCCCACGGTGGTAGGCCAGCCAGAAGGCTCGCCGCTTCGCGGGAGACCGTGCAGTATCCCCGCACCATCCTTATCGCCATGACCCTCTGGCAGGCGTTCAGTATGGCCGCCGGTTGCTTTTTCAGCGACGGCGCCCACACCGGCGCCCCGTAGAGGGCCATGGACCGAACGATCCCCGCGTAGAGCCTCCGGCAGGAGGCGTCTGGACCCCCAAGGTTGGGCAGGAGCCGCTTGAGAGCGGCCCCAGTCCGGTTGAGTTTGGGAGCCAGACGTCGGAAATGCTCCACGAAATTCCACCGGCTGTCGAGGACGAGTCCCAGGTACTTCATCGTTGACCCGACACCGATGTGAACTCCTCCTACCGTTAGTTGGGAACTCAATGGCGGCGCGTTCCGAGGGCGGCGACCGTGGAAACACATAGCCTCGGATTTGTGAAGCGCCACCTCGAGTCCCAACTCCTGGATCCTATCAACGACCATCGCAACCCCGCGTGTCGCTAGTGCGACCGCCGCCTGGTACGACTCTCCCTGCGCTAGAACCAGCGTGTCGTCTGCGTAGCAAACCACGCTGACCCCGTCAGGGAAGTCGCCGCGCAGCACGTAGTCGTACCCGATGTTCCACAAGGGTGGCCCTAGTACCGACCCCTGCGGAACACCGCACGACATCTCTCGACGTTTCCAGTCTCCCTGGTGACCGGGGTAGACTATAAATCTATCCGACAGATAGGCCTCGACCACACGACAGAGGTATTCGGGCACCCGGTGGTACCGGAGTGCCCTCCGGATCGTACTCCAGGGCAGGGAGTTGAAGGCGTTGGCAATGTCCAAGGACACTGCCACGACACACCTGCCCCGGGACACCGCAGCCCCCGTCGTGAGGGCTCGCACGCGCATGATGGCGTCCACCGTAGAGCGCATCCTGCGAAAGCCGAACTGTCAATTCGATAATACCTAGCCTGTATTTACTTTTGTACAATATTTTATATTAAACCACTTAACAGATATATATTTGTTAAAACAATAATGAAATTTTTTACTAAATAAGAAAGTAATTAGCATTATAAACAAGTGTGAGTAAGAGTAAGGGTTGCGGGAATCCGATGAATACGAGACGCGCAGGGCCGTGGGAATGATGAAGACGATGATGCTGTGAGGAAGAGTGGGCGCGAAGTGGGAACATCTCGCACTCTTTGGTATAGGTCCTGACGTGACCTAATGTCGGACCGGTTCATTTCAGCATATTTATACATATCTTTATTGTGTTACTTGACTGTTTCCAATTTATGATTTTTAGAACTATAGTTTTATGTGTAGGTAAGTAAATGGGTTTTTCATTTATGTTGCCAAAGCAAACATAAACTCACATAGAGAAGGCAGTGAGACTTAAAGACATTTTAGTAACACTATAAAAAAGATGAAATCTTATAAATGGATTTTAGTTTTCCTTCGGATTTTGATGGAACTTTCATTGGTAGATAGGTGATGCTCAAAAGTGTACCTGGAATTAGGGTACCACGCAAAAAGAGATTCTTGAAATTGTGACAGCATTGTGCTGTTTTACGAGTTAGTTGCGAACGAAGTCGGGGCACAAGCCAGTTTAAAAATAAAAATTAGTTACTAGTTCTCAACCCATCGATATATACGAATATGTACTACGCACTCAACCTATCTACCTCATTCTTTGATTCACACTCTCTCATATTATTTCCTGTACTTTAATCCTACGGTAGAAGGTGATTATTCATTATTACAAAAGGCTTCCGCGTCTAATGCCACTGTTAGCCTGTGCGTCTTATTCGGCGACACGCTGCCCTGTGCCGCTGAGTCCGGAGTAATTCCTGTAACAATGTCTGGGCCTTGACCGACTCCGGTTCAAGGTTGGTACTTTAAACTGGGCTTAAGGGTTAAAGCGGATCGTGTGATCAGCCTTTTCTGGTACCTTGTGCACTTAAGAACTTGTAGGTTTATTATCGAACAGCACATCTGTAAAAAATGAAAAAAACCTTATTTTTTCACAAATTGTTCCATTTTTTAACTGGATATTGTATTAATAAAATAGTAGTTTATGTGACTAGGGGATAAAGCAGTGTCTTTAAGTCGCGGGCGGCATGTTGAATTCCGAACGAAACGAAGGTTGCTGATTTTAATCCCGAACGATAGTGAGGGATTTATAAAATTAACTCCCGAGCATTGCGAGGGAGTTAATAAAGAAACCTGAGTGAAGTGAGGAATTCAAGCCGCCCAAGACAAAGACAGCTTTATCCCCGTGTTGCATACTCTACTTTTTACACCATCTGTGAGATAATTAAAAAACAATTTGGTCGACTAAATTATATATTAAAGAAATATAAGTATAATATTTACAAGTTCATCAAACAAACGAAATTCACTAGGTAGAGGTTCTCTAATAAGTTAAACGACTTGGGTAATTATTAGGATTTAATGAAATCTGATGTAGTCAACACGAGTTCAATAATCAAGGTTGATGAGATACAGATCATTGTTAACTAACAGAAGAAACTTAAAAAAAGTATCGAATATAAGTATTTTTTAAATGATTAAATATTAAACAAAATTCCCAAGTCGGTTGAATTATTATACAGTCGATACTCTAAGATTCTATACTTTCAATTTTCTGTAATGCTCCCGTCTGTAAGCAGGTTTTATTCTATTTTTGTTAGTGGCCAGTTTGAATTTCGAGTCAACTTGTGCGATGCACACAATATTTACGATTTTTGGTGTTCCAAATTCAAATCTCATTATTCCCTAGGGATCGGCCATACTGCATTATCTCCCTAGGGATAGAATGCCTTGCTTTAAGTGAGGTTTGCATGACGTATAAAACGACATTATCGAGCAGGTGGTGTAAAAATACAATTTGTATAAAGGCACTTTTTACACCTTCAGGGACGTATTGTTTTTAATAAATCATTGTCTAGATGTAATAATAAAACCTGGGAAATGAAGGACACAGGTAAAGTTGTCACAAAATTTGCAACTTTACCAAAACTTTTTCGTAAAGTTTTCATGTTGATGCATGGATATTATTTAGAAAAAAAAAAGTGAAAAGTTAAAATGCCTTAGTTTCATAATTACGAAAATATCGGCAAAATAGATTCATATACACTAAAATAACCATAACCTTTGTAGTTGCCACTGGGTTCATTGTAAATTACGTGCTAAATAGTTTTATTGTGTGTGTTTTAAAATCAGACAAAACAATTGTTTGACAAAGTTCAATTCTTCGTCTTTTGTTAATCTAAAGGGTACGTCAGGTTCAACTAGGTCCGTCAGTTGGGTCAAATAGCAATGCTACCAGTCTTTTGGGACAGCGATGCGGAGAAGTTTTTCGACGTCGTACTTTAGATTGTTTTTATTTGTATACTAAATACAAATATAACGATATTTAAGTGGTTTTTTAATATGTAAAGTAGCACTTTATTTACACTAATATTACGTTTAAATATTACGTTTATCTACACTAATATTATAAAGAGGTAAAGTTTTTTTTTTTTGTTTTTTTGTTATTTTTTTGTTTGTAGGGGGCAATCTCTGAAAGCATTGGTCTGATTGCTATTTTTTTTAGGAAGCTGATTTATTTTTTTAAAAGCTAGTTATAAATAAAATAAATTAAATAAGATAATGTAAAAAAAAAAAAAAAACAAGAAAATATATCTACGTTTTATTAACCTTACCGCCTACCCTACCCCCTACCCCCCCCCCCCTTACCCCCCCTACCTTACCTTTGCATTGAAATTATTCTACGACGAAAACACGACTGACTTGCAACAGTCATGTTAGAAAAAAAAATTAAATTATATCAGAAAATATCGTTAAATTAGCATGCATTACAATAAAGCGTATATTCACAGTTTGTTAATATTTAAGTTTGTATCAAATACCTCTGATATGGTAAAGGTACTAAGGGCTTGGTCAAGACATCATGTTTTACTGAACAGGTACTAAGAGACGATTTATTCTTTAAAAAACGTATCCAGGAGTAGTTGGTATTTGGTAAATATTTGTTAGTTTGGAGGAAAGGTCATAGAATCAATAAAAAATTATCGTTATTACAAAACTTTTTGAAATTAGTCGTCATATTTGAAAGTCTCCTTTGTTTGCAAGTAATCGACTGCTAAGCAGAGTTTCACATGCCAGACACTATGGACACAACGATAATGTAGTGAATGCAGCACTCATAATCTATTATTATATTATTGTAGTTAGGTACAATAAAAGTTTAAAACAGACACGTTACTTTTCTTATAATTTATAAAAGTTCTTAATCAAAAATCTGTTTTTTTTTATTAATTTTAGTTTACACAGTTAACGACATCGAAATACTTTTAAATAAAGTCAAGTAATACGGTATTATCCCTTTAGTTTGGCTAGATGAAACCGTGGGTAGGTAGTGTGGGTATTCGACTAGTCAATATTATTGCTGCATACTATCAGTGATACCTAGCGGAAAATAGCAAAACTATATTCACTGTAGGTACTGAAAATTCAGCCATGGCGCCACCTTCGGAAGGGAGTTTTGGATTTAACGCCATCTAGTAGCCAATAGCTGCATTAAATGTATAGCAAGTTGCGCTCAGCGATTGATAGGTGGCGCTGTGGCGGTCTAGCGTGAGCGTACTGAAAACATGAAAAAACGATTTTACGAAAAGATAGTTGCACCGAATACTCTATAGGTGGCGGGCTTGAACACCGAAAGTACGAAAGTTCTCGTTTGTTTAGCTAGGTGGCGCTGGTTCAAAACTCGGAAAGTATTGTACTTGAGTGGGGTGAAAGTTAAATTGCATCGAGATAATGTCTTCAGCAATTTTTGTCTGAGATCCAATTTGTTCAAATTAGACATTTTTCGCTGTCACCTCTGAAATCGGTTTGTACACACGTTTTAATGATTAAAAGAAAGAGGAAATTTAAAGATTTTCTAATTTATTTTTTGTTTTCTACGGGTTGCTACGTGACTAGAAGTTTAGAACACAGTGACAATAAGACGACCCAATGTTGTCTCAGTAGACTGTATACTGTAATACTAAACATACTTATATTGTACTAATATTTGTATGTCATTTACTGTGGCAGAACACAGAACAGTTATATTATTGTTACACTTTAGTTATTGTAGCTGTTTACACAAATAAACTTATTTCATTTGAGGACAAGCTAAGCGTTTATGATAGGAACTTAGAAATGGTTTTAATTAATTAGGGTTTTAACGGGGTCGATAAACTTTCTCGATTCCCTAACTAAGGAGACGTTAATTTTTTTGGAAAATAATTGATTATGTTCGTCGAGTTTTCAGTTAGGAAATAAGCCTATGGCTGTTCCTGGTCTAGGATAGAGCTAGAAAGCGCGCCAGATTTTTACTGAATAAAACCCACCTATGTCCGTCGATTACCCTTCGCGTACTAGGACTTTTTTTTTTTAGGTGGGAAAATCATCTAATGACAACCCCCGCTCTAGGTGGAAGCGGGAGATAGTGTCAGACTTTTACTAACTAAAGTCCACTCCTGTTTCTGCTTTGGCATTGTGCTAGAGACCCGAGGATCTCTTTCGCATCAAGTAAATCAAAGAAAGCTTTGTGTTACCGTTAATCTCACATGTACAAACAATATAACATATATGTTTAAAAAAACAACAGGTATTACAACATTACTTCTGCGAGGATTCCCGAAGGGCTAAGCTTTAAATATACCTAATATACATAATCAGTCATAATGTACTGTTCCCACGGTTGGGACCTAGGCCTCCTTTCTAGGAGAGAGAATGTGCCGTGCTCCACCGAAAAAACGAAAATTCTTTTAAACTCTCTGTCCCAGTCGTTTCGGCTGCGCGTTAATATATGAGTC
The DNA here is from genome assembly GCA_929112965.1 of Mythimna albipuncta. Taxonomy (NCBI): domain Eukaryota; kingdom Metazoa; phylum Arthropoda; class Insecta; order Lepidoptera; family Noctuidae; genus Mythimna; species Mythimna albipuncta. The sequence goes on from OV815958.1 coordinate 36,759,487, forward strand.
AGTCACTTTCTCCTTTCATAATTATATAAATTAAAAACCTCAAATTTTACCATATTCTAAGGAGTTTATAAAAAAATATAACGAAATTGGCGGTTTATTTTCTTAATTTAAATTGACAATAAAAAATTAAACACACTCTTTAAACTCTTACAATACAAATTAATAAAAGGCAGAATTGGCTATCTAAACGGGCAGAAGTTTCCCGAGATAAGTTGAATGCACGAGAAAAAAGGGGTTCAAAATGAGCGTGCGGTGTCTTATTATATTACCATCTTTTGACAGTGGTGATATCACTTTTCTGCTAACCATATATATTTAAACCCTATTCTAATAAGCGGCGAGTCTATGACCTGGTCCTGACCTGATATGAGATTACGGTCTAGTACTAAGTAAAGTCCAGATGTTTAAATCCGAGCACACTTTGCCCAGCAGGGGCGAAAACGTCGCCCTTAAAATTTTTTTTTGGATAAGAAATCATCAAGTAACATCTCCCTCTCTGGACGGAGTGAGAAAGAGTGTCAGACTTTTACTGACTAAAGCCCAACAGTGTTCTTCAAATTACCTTTTGTGTTCCTAGGGTTGCGGGAACTTTACTAAACAATCTGAATGTAATTGAAAGTTAATTTAATGTAATACACAACAGTGGCTACGACCGCTATAGGCACTAGTTACAAAAAAAGAATAACGCCGGAAGACTCTGTTAACATTCGGTAATTCCGTGATTTAGGTACGCGAAAATTTCACAGAACTTGTTCCTGGATATACGTGTTTTTTTATTGTTGTCATTCAGAATCTTGATTAAATTTGCAAGGCTTTTATTGTTATTTTTTTTTTAACTTTTTAGTAAATTATGAAGTGTCAAAGTTTACGCAAAACAGCAGATTTTCAGATATCTTTGCTGGATTAGTTTTATACAAATTTATAAATTGAAGCCTAGATAAAATCCAAAAAATTCTGCGTTTCCAAAATTCTAAGGCTTTTTAGCGCGTTAGGAGACTGATCCATAGCATTCCAAAGAGCTCAAACACATTGGGGTTATTTTGTTGGGCACAGTAGTTCCTTCAGCTACTGCTCCATCACCAGGCTAGCTCCATGGTGCCAAGTTATTGATCAGTTGGTTAGGATACCTACCCCTAACTGTTTCAAAATCTAATTGCAACATTTGCCCATAACAAACAATCCAAATTAAATAAAAGCTTGTAAAAATGGAGAGGCCTCAGTTTTCTTTACTTGCCGAGTATTTATTTTCATTTGAAACTTACTTTAAAAAATGCAAGTGTGATATTAATGCATCAATGGTTTAATATAATTGGTCCATGTAGCAAGTCAAGCGTAGGTTACACGCACGATGCACATGGAAGGTAAATTCGCTGCGTCAACACGTCAGTGTACACTGTGCATAAGGTAACTCAGCCGGGTAGGCTTGCATTAGTAGTTGTGGGTGCTGGTTCGGGAATAATTCCAATGAAGAGGTCTGAATTGATTAGTTAAGAAACCGCAACTGCGTTTAGTTTGCGGCTAACACTCAGTTTTTGTACTACATAAACGTTTTTGCTCATCTTGATAGCCACAAAACATACTTGAATGACAATAATATTATTTGATCTAGAATAATTAAATAACAACTACTAAGTATGGATAATGATATCAGTATTGTATTATTGATTTATTTAAGTAAAACATGATAATCATAATTTAATTAACAATTTTGTTTCGAAAAGTTGTACAGTAGTCAATAATATAGACGTTGATATATTTATTTTTGATTAACCAAAGGTAAAAAAAACATACTTATGATTTTTTTTTAAATTACAGCAAAAAATTAAAAAATATTTTTTAGCTGTGCCCTACATGATCCATAGTTGTGTCTATCCACGCACGGACTTAAGCATTATTGTTTAATTGCTATTGACATTACGGTACGCAAAAAATATGTAACAAAATGTATAATTTTTGATACAGTTTCAGTAGTTTCAAATATTAATAAATTAATATTTTGTAAGTCCTGAAAGGGAATTATCCCTCTATTATAACTTTTTCCTCCACTTGACTCCATCTTGACTGAACTTCAATAAATTAAATTGACGGGTATGAACACCCTCGACTCCAGAGTTTCCCACAAACAACATAAAAAATGCTCGAGTCGAGGGTGAGTCGAGTTTAGGAAATAACTAAGAATACTGGGATGAATCTTAATTGCAGAAGCGCTACAAGTATAGGAACTTGCACTGTGTTCTATTTCAAGTGACACAAGTGTTCACAATTCGCAAGGACCTGCTGCAATTCACCACGCCTGTGTTCGACGAAGGAAAAGGTAGAACTTTAGGTTTTTTAGGGTTCCGTACCTAGAACTCATAAAACGGATTCCTTACAGGACCACATTATTGTCCATCTGTCGGTATGTCACAATGTAATCTTTCCGTTGACTCAGAATCCTCAAAGACATGTAATAAGATCTCACAGTTTAAGTTTAGGAAGAAGTCTGAAAACTGTAAATTTAAAAAAAATGCGATTCAGAAAAATCTGTGACATTCAATTTGGGAATTGATCAATTTACATAGGTAAGTTTCTACAGAACCCTCAGTTCGCGAGTCCGACTCGTTTCTTATTTATAGGTGGGAAATCATCCAATATCTTCCCCCGCACTTTTGTTTTAAACTTTAACCGCCTTATTTCAAAACGCTATCTAAATGTAGTATAGTTCCGGGATTATTACTAGGTTTAAGACCAAGCCTAAAGAAAATTTCATAAAATAAATATGTCTAACCCTAGCTTCTGAACTATCAAGATAAAGTTAAAGAGATAAAGTTTGACCGCTATAACCCCTAGTTCAACTATGGAATCAACTTCAATACTGTATATTATTATTTAAGATTATCCTTGATTTTTTGTGTTATTCCATTTAAAATTGCTAAAAATGGATATTAATATGATTGATTTGACAGATCTGGAAGATATATATTTAAGAAAAATATATTTATATAATTATATATTTCAACATAATACAAAATCCGTGTGTGATACACAAGCAAGACCCGTTGCCAGGCAACCACAACCACGCCACAACTCTTCGACTAAAGCTAGTACTACGGCATTTTTTTGTAATAAGACGGTTAATTATTATAAAACCCATCCAATCCTTTGCTAGCATTACTGCTTGGCAGAAGAAGGCGCCCCCAAACGGAAATGGCGGTGATCTGCATAAAACGTGTACACCTCTACCGTATGCTACACCGTGTCCTCTGGGTGGTCCACGCAATGATAACATCCAGGGGTTTCTTCCTCATAAATCCGGTGCAGGAACCTCCCGAACTTATCATGTCTAGTGAGAAAATGCGGACGGAGAGGAGACAAATCAAATCAAACCAAAAACGTTTACTTCAAATAGACCAATTAAAAGCACATCTGAATTGTCAAAATGTCGGTCTCCGATAAAAAATCTGTGTTGCGTACTTTATTCCTACCAGTTTCACTATTAATAACTTTCCACACAGTCTTTATTTTATTGTTTGACGATTTGATCTTGTTGCTAATGTAGAAGCCATATTGTTTTTCCAGCTACTCTTCAAAAGTCCTCTTTTATTGACCACCACAATTATGGCGTTAAGGAAGAGAGAGTGCCCTATGTTTGAACTCACATTTGTAGACTATAATAATAATTATTAACATAATGCAAGCCTCTACATTCCACCATCACCGCGGTATATGTTGCCCTATCGATGCTACTACGTCACTTCGTGTAAGCAATCGTTTTTAAGGGCCCATGAGTATGTAAGTTACTAGCTTTTTTCTTTGTCACGCAGGAATAAAGCAGCTTTCTATCGGTGAAAAATTTTTAGCAATCGGACCAGTACTTATAGAGATTGCCTCCTACAAACAAAAAAACAAAAAGAAAATAAAATCTTTACCTCTTTATTATATATTAGTGTAGATTATCTACCTTTTTTTATTGATGTATACAATTAGTAACATCGTTCAGGCAGGGGCCATAGTCCTTACATAGTTTATCTTTTTTTCCATATTTCGCAATGTCATTTGGTGTCACGTTCCATGAAAAATGTCCAAGAAGCTTCTGTAAGTTGATGTGGTCCCTCATACGCTTTCGAAAGGTCCAGGACCACAGGTTTTTGAGATAGACAAATACAAAAAAGTAGTGTTTTTATTCTGTTATGTTACAAGACTTCTTGACAATTCAACATTGCCTGTGTTTGTTTTGAAAATCTCTGACATTCACGGGAGCGACTACGCCAACATAAACTAGTACTAAATAACAGATTATATCTGGATTTCACGATATTCACTAGTAGATACATTACAGCAGATATTTGCGTCAATTAATCAACCTAGTTCTAATGCCCGTGAAAAGCGACGCGGATAAAGACGCCTCACCGATTTGTCACAATGAGCAGCCGGCAACAGATTTCCCGTTTCGCCACATTTGCCAGATTCGCAGAACTCGAGAGTTACTAAGTCCAAGAATTTGGTCAGGGCGTTGATGAGTCATTGAGTCACGACTTTGCCTTTTATATATACGAAAGATGATTATTTAAAATGCTCTTGACAGAAACCAAATCACGAGATAAAACTAATAGGTAGTTCATATCAATATCACTTTGATGCAGTCAGCAAAGAGAATGAACTGCAACATATTATGTGTGATGAAAAGTGATCTAGTTAGTTTTATTTTGTAAACCTTAATGTTCTTGTAGAAATATTGCACGAGTTAGCTCCATAGCAGAGCAACAAATAATGAACTCTTAACAGAGCCGTGGTGTAGTATAGGCCATGCCATGATTGACCATATTTGAGTTCTCCGACGGGAGATTCTTGCACATTCTGCTCTATTGAAATCTATTTTTCAATACACTTGCAAACCCGCTTTCACTTGAAAATCCGTACTGCTTTTAGGCACGCTATTTACTGTCTTTCTCACTAGTGCGGAAAAGTGTGCGGGCTTGCAACCACCACAATTTTATTACATATATCTTATTAGGCTATGCGCGTCGACGCGACGAGGCGGGCGTCAGCTCCCACGAGTTGCGCGTCAACCCTTGTCTATTTATGTCTGCGTTAGTGTGAATTTTTTGCGCGATTAGAAGATAATAAAATTATTATATGACAGTTTGAAACTAAAACAACTATCGGGCAGTCGCCCAGATCAGACACACAAAATCTTCTAGTCGGAGGAACCTTTCTTTGCAATGGTGGTTTGCAGGACTTTACACACTTTTCACGTGGAACAGGGTGTCAAGTCCCTCAAAGCTCTGAAGTTTTGTTATCACACTTTTGATTTTTTCTGTTTCTGTTTAAATATCTTAATTCCATTAATTATCGACGCGAGCTCGATTTTTTATCTGATATAAACTAGTGCTTGACTGCGATTCCACCTGATTGTTAGCAGTGATGCAATCGTTGATGGTGAGGCGCACTATGTTTATTAAGAGCCTATTCACTCTAGAATTGAAGACACTCAAATTATAATAATTAAATTATTATCATTTCAAAATTATTAGTTACCGGCAGTGCTAAAAGTTTTTGTGGTAGTCATTAATTAATTTGGTCTAACAAGATAAGATTTCGTAATCATGCAATACTTTAATAGTTACGTAGGTACATTTATTTAATTCTTTAGAGTGGTTTAAGCCTACTTATAAAATACACAATGCAATAACTTTTCAAAATATTATAAACAAATTTATTCACTTGTCACAATATTTCGAACACACTGACAACTTATTAATATAATCTACCATTCAACAACAAAACTATCACATCTTCATTAGTCTCGGCACAAAAGTACCTTATACCGAGACTAGCTTGTGCCGGCGACTTCGCCCACGTGGAAGTAGGTTCCTACTTACAAACTTTGGACCCCCGTTTCCGAATTTTAGGATATTCTTTAGAAATTCTCTTAGTGCTCGCCTACATCATAAAAGAAAGCTTTGTGCAACATTTCACGCTCCTAATGGCAGTAGTTTCGGCTGTGCGTTGATATGTCAGTCAGTCAGGTTTTCCATTTATTACGAACATAAGTATTAGTAGATAACTTTTGCCAAACGTTCATAATGTATGAGCTTGACCAGCCCTAACGAAAATGAAACATGCCTCCTGGTGAACCCTATGATCTTCGTCGTTTCAACGACTACGAAACGGAAAAATCACTGACTCTTTTCGTCTCTTGGGGCAATCGTCGCTACATTACTTGTCAACTCAGTGAGCAATAGGTGTGCTACGAAAAAAATTGCCATATGTATTTTTCTAAAAGCTGCTTCATGTCGTTTTTTTTTCATATAAATATTTTGTCTCTTTGGATAACATAAAAACTTGGGCCTTAACGACTAAGTTATAAAATAATTATAAATAACTTGTTGTATTTCATACAATAATAGCCGATTTAATTTAATGATTTCATGGAATAATTAAGATTAATAAGTAAATTAAATATTATTTTAACTTAATAATAATAATATAATAATAATGTAATGTAATTTAATTTCTTAATGTATTTTAATGTCATATTGTAATTTTAATTCATAAATTTATGTAACGGATTTAAATTTTAAATATTTGTTTATATTGTTTTAAATTGTTACCTATCTATTTTTTATTTTATTTACACTTATAAACAATAAAACCCTACGCTAAAATACACTATCTAAAATATGGCGTCAAAAAACTCTTCCACATCGCTGTCGACTGGTAATGTGCCCAAAAGACTGGCGGCATTGCCACGTTGTATGGCAATGCTTATCCTCTGTCCAAGGTAAAAGCCAGCCTTTGGGTCACGTGAAGTGTCAACTAGACGTTTCGCCAGATCTTTAAACAAACTGTGAGCACTCGGACCCCACGATCCAAGAGTTTCAACCCCAAACGGTTCGAAAATATAACTTCCAACTAGGTTGTTATATTTCCGCCGCTTGAGGTTCTCCGCAGCCGCAGCGGCAGCACCAGCACGACACGACGAGCTAGGAAGATGTGAAGGCGCAAGAGTATCGACACAAGTAGCGTCCCATACTAAAGGCCTTCCCATCTTCCAAGGAAATAACGACATGCCATCCGGTCTCTTGCCATCGTCGCGTGCCAGGCCATGGGGTTCCAATACGGCTGGAACGCCGGCGGTGACAAGAGCGCGTCTGATTATGTCGTTGATATTCGCGTGTCGCGCTATGCGACCCGCACTTCGGCTGCATGACAGACCGTGGTGTCCGAGGCTGTTGACAACTTCGCCGCAGTGACAGCGATGAGGAGAACAGCAGGGAGCGCCTAGACGTAAGGCAACAGCGAGGCGGAAAGTATTATCGTCGAGCAAGGTGCCGATGTTCGACGACGGTAGTGCGTGAAGCCAGAGACCCGACTCCCACTCTCCCACAGCCAGCAGGCGCGCTCGCTCCGCAGGGGCAGTAAATGTTTCAATCAGGTTTTCCTGCACTACTTTGCAGAGCGGCTCATCCCACCGTCTTTGGGATGATGGTACGTCGGGTGGATTAGAATTCGGGCAAGCGAGTCTCCAGGCATTTATAGCCTCGATGAAGCACGGCACATTGAAATCAATCAGTGAGGGAGAAAGGATATTCCTGATTAATTTCTCAGTGCCGTGAACCGAGGATATAAAGGCTGGTAAACTAATACTAGAAATTTTGCGGACGCCGAGGCCACCCATACGGATAGGGAGAGTAGCCTGAGCCCAAGCTCGGTCGTCCATGGCCACGTTTAAAATTGATGTAAGGGTTCGCCGGATAATTTGGTCCATTTTATCCAAAAGATGAGGGTGTTTCCAAAAATGAGAAGCGCGAAGGAAATAAATTAATTTAGGGCCGAAACAGCAGAAACGAATTATAGTGATGGCCGAATGCATATTAATTTGTAGTAATCTTTCCGAAACATCATTAAAATTTTGAATTTTTTCCTCGACAAAGTTGGGAAAGGAATCCTCAAAAATAGGAGACCCCAGGAGACGAAGAGAACTTTTGTCTATAATTTTGATTTCCGGGGCTATTGCGTTAAATTTGGAAAGAGTGTGTTGTCTGTCGGTGGTGTCAGATAAGAATAGTTCACATTTTGAAAGGTTCAGATCAAGTCCTATAGAGTGAAGTTGATTTTTTAAGAAGTGTAGATCATCTAAAACTGTGTCTGCATCGCCTCCAAGGGTTCCGTCGTCGAGATACCAAACGTTGAATTTGGAATTTAACTGTCGAATAATGGGATGAATGGCTAAACTGAAGATCACTGGCCCGAGGGGATCACCTTGTTGACAGCCAACAGCGGATTCCAAAAGATTGTCTCGATATAGTAATTTTGATGGTTGTCTGTAACATTGCCAAAGAAAACTAAAAATTTGGGGTAATTCTTTTTTAGATTCTGTCAGCAAGGTATCTCTATTAACCGAATTGAAGGCATTTTTTATGTCAACCTTCAGGATGACCCCTCCTAGGTTAGAATTTACGTAGGTCGACAAGGCGTGTACGGCAGCCTCGCAGCCCCCTTTGGAACCGAAGCCTAGCTGCAGGGGCTGAAATTTTTTCGAAACAGCCTCACCATAAAATTTACAGCAAATCTTGGCTGCCATACGACGGTATGTAGTGCCCACGGCAATGGGTCGGATGCCGCCATCTCTCTTGCGAAGGGCACATAAATTGGCCCCGTACAGAGTGTCAATGACGGCCTCGTTCACCTTGCCTGAGAGCATTAGGTTAACCAGAGCCGTAAGCTCCTTCAACAGCAACTCACCAGCTTCCCCGGCGCCTGAGCAGATGAGGTCCTTCAGGTGTTGGGGACTTAGGCCGTCGAGGCCGCCGGCAGAGCCGCTCCGGAAGGAGCAAACGGCTGAGATTACCTCTCGACCTGTAACGGTGAGGGTATGAATGTCCGAATCAGGAGGGTCAGGAAAAGATAGGTCATCCGCTGGAGCAGGGTGTTTGTTCTCCAGAGCTACTAGAGTATCTGGAGAACACGGAGCCAGCACATCACTACTGAAAAGAATTCTGGCTGCTCCGCTAATGTCACCTTCCCCTAATTTAGTTTCGACCAGATGGGAAATACCTCTTGAAGAGGTAACCCTCTGTGTCGATAATTTTGAGTCAAAATGATGGGCCGAAATGTTACAATTTTCTTTAATTTATCTATTAACTTAAGTTGTAGTCTATTGTTATTATTACCTATATTTACGTGGTGCAAAGAAAAGATCTTTGAGTAATCTGTATTTAAGAGCGCTGATCTCATAGATACAGATTACAGATTTTATTATCTAGTTTAGATAAAGATGTTCCTCATTAACTAATAACTTAAGTACAATCTCAACAAGGACTATAACAATAATTTCATGTTTTGTATTTTTTGGAAACAATAAAAAATATTGTTATTGTTTAATATTATTTATATGTAGGTATATGTGCAATAAACATATCAAAATTTAATCATAATGAAACGCCTTAAAAAGTGTTCGTCGAAGCGGCGAATGGTTAGGTTTTAAAGGGGAAAGGTGAGCCTTAGGTGTTTAGAGTTAGTACCAACGTTCTGATTTGTCAACAAACGTCATGTTGTCTAGATTGGAATATGAAGTGGAATGCTCAGTCGTGTGACAAGCTGTATATAATAGTAGCTAATCAATCATTTATTAATAAACGGATGGATTTAATTATCAACACTGTAATTACAACTAATGACAGCCGAGCTATAGCAGCTGCACTCAGCTTATTAAGTGATTTGGAAACGACTTTGTATCTCATATATTGACAACGAACGCAATATGGGTAATGGCACAGAGATGTGATGTACAATATCTATTGATAGTTGTGTTCCTATTGTTTTGATGGGTGTGTAGCGTAAGACGCTCTCCAGTTTACTGAGGCAGTTCACAAAGCGACATCGTATCAGCGATAGCTATTATCAAGTAGACAAAGCGTCAAAACGTGAAGCGATCCTCACGCCTAAGGTACCGTAGGAGACACCCTGGGCATTGGGAGACGCAGAGATTCTCGGCAATAGTAAACATGGGTTTGCGGACTGTGAGCAATGGGTAGCTCGCCGTCTGATTTCAATCAGATCCGAGTCAATGGCGCATTATTTTTCACGCTCGCCTCTAAGAGATGATGGGACTGATCAAACGAGTCACTGCGGCTCTGGACCGAGTCACTGCGGCTCTGGACCGAGTCATTGCAGCTCTGGAACGAGTCAATGCAGCTATGGAACGAATCACTGTGGCTCTGGAACGAGTCACTGCGGCTCTGGAACGAGTCACTGCGGCTCTGGAACGAGTCACTGCGGCTCTGGAACGAGTCACTGCGGCTCTGGAACGAGTCACTGCGGCTCTGGAACGAGCCACTGCGGCTCTGGAACGCAAAGAGAACTGAAAGAACACGGTTAGGTTTTAGTCAGAGAAAATCTCTCTCACTCCACCCAGAGCGGGAGAACTTGTTTAATGCTTTATTTAAACCTGTTTTGAGCAATCTTACATGTTTTTGATTGTTTTCAGTCGGTTTCGTCGTAAGAATTCCTAAGAATATTTAGGAGGCCCTGAGTGGCCTGATGGGGAGGGAAGCTAGGGTTTCTGCTGTACTTCGTGGCGAAGTACCATCCGGTGCGGAACTCTAGCCAGTCCGAGCTATCCACGTCCCCGCCGTCCTCCCTGGGACCTGCTGCAACCGCGTAGTCACGCGGCCGCCACCTCGAGTTGCAGCTGCTAACGGATACAGGGCGAAGGGCGAGTATTCTGCGCCCCTAAATCAGAATCGTCTCGCTAGGGAGGGAACCCGAAACAAAACCGAGCATGCCCACTGGCTCTGAGGTGGCAGCCCCACCAGTGGGCTAGGGTATAGTGGGCTAATCACTCGCTTACCTTAAAAAAACCCTAACTGATTAAAGAAACGAAAACAGTGCAAAACCGGACCGATCAAACTACGACGACCTTTGGCATGAAGAAACGGACACGAATTGCTTGCTGGAATGTGCGTACACTGAGCGAGGATAGCCGATTAGCACAAGCTGAAGCAGAAATGCTAAGGTACAAAGTGCATGTGCTCGGTCTAAGCGAAGTGCGCAGAAACGGATTCGGTGAGCTGAGAACGCTCAGGGGCCTTACGTTTCTTTACTCCGGGAAGGAGGATGAAGAGGACATACGTGAAAGCGGTGTGGGATTCCTCCTCTCTGACGTGGCGAAAAGGAGTCTCCTGGACTGGAAACCCATCTCAGAGCGAATCATCACAGCTCGATTTAACAGCAAGGCCCGCAAAATAACCGTCGTACAGTGCTACGCGCCCACAAACCTGGCCCCGGAAGAAGATAAGGACGATTTCTATAGTGCACTTAACCTGACTTTAAAGAACATCCGCAAGCAGGACATAGTCATCGTCATGGGAGACCTGAATGCCAAGGTTGGCTCGGATAACGACGGTTGTCAAAGACATATGGGCAGACATGGGCTGGGAGTCCGGAACGAGAACGGGGAGAGATTCTTGGAGTTCTGTCAAGATAACGATCTCACCATCGGAGGTACTTTATTTATTCATGGTGAACACCACAAATACACCTGGAATTCACCCGATGGTGTTACCAAAAACCAAATTGACCACGTTGCCATCAGCTCCAAATGGCGCTCTTCACTGCTCGACGTCTGCAACCGACGTGGCGCGGACATCGACAGTGATCACCACCTAGTCGTGGCCGAAGTACGGCTCAAAGTAGCTGTTGCTCAACCAACCAAAGCAACCACCAAGATAGGCAAGCGGTTTGAGGTAAACAGGCTACGAGACCTGGATACTAGCAAAGCCTTCAGACTAGAGCTGCGAAATCGCTTCTCCTCCCTTGAGACGGACTCTACTTCTGTCGACGCGGAATGGAATCGCATCAAAATGGCCTACATAGAGACAGGCTCCGTCGTTCTTGGACATAAAACACTCACACGCGAAGACTGGATGTCACAAAAAACCTGGAACCTCATTGCAGAGAGGCGCAAACTTCATCTTCGACTTCTGGCAATCACTGATGAGGCAGTGCGTCGAGACGAAAAACTGCAATACAGACAGTTACGCAGGGCTATCTATCGCAGTACCCGCTGTGATCGGCGAGTATGGGCAGATAGTATAGCGGATTGTGCTCAACGCGCTGCTGACTCCGGTAATCTCAGGGAGATGTACAAGGCAACGAAGACCTTGGCTAGGAATAGAAACCAGAGGAAGAAGAAGCCCTTGAAGGATAAAGAAGGCCAGCTCATTGTGACGTCGGAGGGGCAGCTCCGACGCTGGCGCGAGCACTTTGAGGAGATTTTCCGAGTCCCGAACGACCCCGTTGCCACGACTGCACCGGCTGCCAGTTTGCCCCCACAAAGCCTAGATATTGACGTGTCTCCCCCCACACAAGAGGAAGTAGTGAAAGCCATCCACTCACTCAAGAATGGCAAAGCTCCAGGAGTCGACCTCATCACGGCAGAAATGCTAAAAGCTGACATGCCTTCCGCTGCAAACGCGCTGACACCTCTCTTACGGAACATCTGGTCAACCGAAGAGTTGCCCGACGACTGGAATAAAGGTCTTCTCATTACCGTTCCCAAGAAGGGAGACCTCAGTGAATGTGGCAATTGGAGAGGTATTACTTTGCTCTCGATACCTTCTAAGGTGCTCTGCAAGATCATCCTAGATAGGCTGTCGGGGGCCGTTGAACCTCTTCTTCGCAAAGAGCAGGCTGGCTTCCGGCCCAATCGATCGTGTACGGACCAGATCAATACCTTACGTATTATTCTCGAGCAGGCATCAGAATGGCAAAGGGAAATATATTTGACCTTCGTAGACTTCGAAAAAGCCTTTGACACTTTGAGATGGAGTTCCATCTGGGACCGACTGCGTGAAATTGGAGTCCCCGAGAAAATCATAAACCTTATTATAGCAATCTACAGGAGTTACTCCTGTAGAGTGACACACGATGGCCTCGTCTCGGAGGACATACCGGTACATGCAGGAGTACGACAGGGTTGCCTTCTCTCACCTCTCCTCTTTCTTGTTGTTCTGGATGGCATCATGAGCAAAGTGTTAAAAACCAAGCGCCGCGGCATAGAGTGGGGACTATCCAACGTCTTGGAAGATTTGGATTACGCCGATGATCTATGTCTGCTGAGCCACACACGCGCTGACATGCAAGCCAAGCTGGACGACCTACAACGAGAGGCAAAAAAGGCGGGACTAAAAGTCAACACCCGGAAGACCCAGGAAATGAGATGCGGAGCGACGAGCTCTTTGCCGTTGCTTATCGGCACAGAGGCTGTGGAAAGGGTCCACAATTTTACTTACCTCGGTAGTGTTGTGTCAGAGACTGGCGGGACTGAAGAGGACATCGCTTCGAGGATCACCAAGGCAAGGGCCATTTTTGCACAGCTCCGTCCCGTGTGGCAATCTCGGAAACTGACCAGAAGAGTTAAGCTCAAAATATTCCGGTCCAACGTAAAAACCGTATTGCTGTATGGGTGTGAGACGTGGAAGGTCACAAAAGACATCTCGCATAAACTCCAGGTCGTTGTCAACCGCTGCCTTCGCCGTATTCTCGGTATATTCTGGCCCGAGAAAATCTCAAATGTAGATCTGTGGGAGCGCTGCGGTGAAACCTCGATCGACCAGCAGATCAAACGCCGCAAATGGAACTGGATCGGCCACACGCTCCGAAGGGATCCTGAACATATACCAAGGCAAGCCCTTGATTGGAACCCTCAAGGAAAGCGTAAACGTGGTCGCCCTAAGCAGACCTGGCGACGAACAGTCATCGCAGAGGCGAAGAACATTGGGAAGACCTGGCGTGAAATGAAACGCGAAGCTCAAGACCGAACGGGATGGCGGCGCACTGTGGACGCCCTCTGCCCCATCTAGGGGACACAGGAACTTAAGTCAGTAAGTCAAGAGTGGCCTGATAATCTAAATTGCTACCACAGGTTGTTGCAGACGATTGACATGGGCTACGGGCCAGCTGTAAAGTGGAATGGACGAAGTAAGTAGCAGTAGTTAAATAAACAATATACTTTAATAAGTGAACTTTGAATTATCCGAATACTACGAGTATTATAGTATTTTTCTAAAAACTAAACCATCAAACTAGTCCTGCTACTGACAAAAACTTACAAAAATAGTCTTGCGCTTGCTACGGCATAGCAGTTGTTGTGATGATGTGCTACGCCGTAGCAAGCGCAGGAGTAGTACTGGACTACGGCGTAGTATTTTCTCCGAGCCGCTACGTTTGTGTCGTAACTGATCCGTTTGATTTGTTGGCTATTTAGTCTATATTTTAGTTGTGTTTAAGTGATTAATATCATTTTAACATTACGTTGTTGATATGTTCAATTATTTTAAGCGAGTGAAGGAATCTACTGCGAACACGTGAGATAACTATGGTACATGAGTTTTAAAGCATTTTAATTTTGCTTTCTACTAGTCAAGCATGTTTAATGGTCATTAAAAGCTAAAAACAAAATTAAAAAAGAAAAACTGGCCAAATGCGAGTCAGATTCTCGCGCTGAGGGTTCCGTATAAACTTATCTATGTATATAGTTCAATTCCCGAACGGAATCTCAAGAATTTTTCTGAATATCAAAACTTTTTTTTTTATTTAGTTATTTTTGTTTTTGTTAACTTAGAAGTTTGATTTTTATATAGCTTCAAGGGATTTGCTGCTCTATACGTTTCAATGAAAATTTTTTTTTCGAACAAACCTTTTTAATGTTATTAACTAGAAAAATTTCAGATTTTTTTTTTGAAATTTTTCTTCTATTAACAAGGTCTATTTAGTCAGTCATCTCCGTAACAAAATGAGATGGAAAGCTACATTTACGTCAACAGTAATACATTTTACTGATAAAAGCATAATTTATTTTAGAAATACCTCTTAGGTGCCCTATCTTATTCTACTAGACCCTTTTTATTTATATTTAACACAGCAAAAACCTTGTTTCCATCTAAAAACATGGCAATTTAATTGGCTGAAAAAACAACCAGCCAATATTTTGAACACGGTTTTTCGTCAAAAGAGACGCTCATTGTAATAGAAAAGGTTATCTGCTGGGAAGCTAAATAACAGATAGGAAGGTTTACTGAGAACTGTATTGGCAACGATGGTACAAATAATTATGTGGGTTGGTGGAGAGAAGGGGCACGCGCGACGGCACTTAAGGTGATCTGTAATGTTTGTTTAATTAATAATTTTTATCGGTTGGCGGAGGCGCGCAAAGTGATTGATTTGGCATGAATGCATGAATGCAATTAAATGCTATGATGTGCGCTTTACCGTAAAGTAGCCTTGAAAACGTGTAGATTGCTTTAAAATTATGATGTCCACGTTGCCAAGCTAAACTTCTTGGCATGGCCGCCAAGATGAGTGTGCTGGCCGTATGGCGACGCCAGCTGCCATGCCAGTACTTACCAGTGTAATGGCATAGATAGGTTTTAAATACTGCCATAAAAGCTGTCAAGTCTGCGATGTGGGACCGTGAGTTATTATGACTTGGGCTTGTGACGTTTAGGGACTTAAGTTCACGGAGTTGGTTATACGAACATTTGGTAAATTTAGAATGCATGTTAACAGTAGTGATATTACTTAATTAACCGACTTCAAAAAGAAGATTCTATATTCGGCTGTTTTTTTTTTTATTTATGTTTACCGATTTCTCGGTCAATTGTGGACCGCTTTGGAAAATTATTTATTTTTTATTGAAAGTTTTTGCTTTCAAGTTGGTCCCATAGAAATAATAATTGTTTTGATCTGAAAATGAACTGCGTAGATATGGAGCAGAACATCTCATAGGATTACAACGGAACAGTCGTATCAAGTAATTAAGTAGTTTTATGTATGTTTTATTATACGGAACCCTACCGTAAATCAAAAAGAAAAATGGTACCCCTAAAGGATCGCTTTGTTGTCCGTTCGTCTGTCTGTCTGTCTGTTTGTCTATATCTGTCTGTCAATACCCTTTATCTCGAGAATGCGTGAAAGCATAGAATTGAAATTAAAACTAAAATTAAAGTTTGCGGACTATTGAAGCTGTAAAAAAATCAAACTTTTAACTTAACGAGAAAAAGAGATACTTCAGTTTGTGTGGTAAAAAACGAATATTTCGAAACTCTCGAAAGAATCAAAATTCATTCGGTAATTCCCGTTCATCCAGAATCCTGAAATTTGGCATAGAGCAAGGTCTTATAGCACAAGTATAGGAATAAATCTGAAAACTGTTTTGTTGCCGTTTTTCCGAATCCAAATCTTCCGCTATTACATTCCGAAATTTAACTATTTGCTTATGTAAGTTTGTACGGAACATTCAGGGCGCGATTCTGACTAGCATTTGCCCAGTTTTTTTTACATTGAAGTCAAGTCAATTATTTAAAGCAGTGGCTCTCAACCTATGGACTGCGGAACACCGGTGGTGGGTAAGACTATGACGGTTTTAAAAATTCCAAAGCCTCCAACTGATAAGTTGCATTAAAGCTGTTATTAAAATTCTATTAAAAATGTTGAGGTTTCTTTATCAGTGCTCATTACTTTTGATTTTAAAGAATTTTGAATTGGAAATATTGGTTTGAAAATAAAATAGAATCCGGTAGGTGGAGCTGCAAGTGCAGGTTTTAATTTTTTTTTTCCAATGTAAAGCCAGCTTTCGGGCAAGATAGCATCTGTCGAGGAATACTCGTGTATAATGTTTTTGAAAAGTAATCTACTAGAACTAATGCATGCGCATTAGTTATCCCAGAGCTTACTTTTACTTTGCTTTCACTAGTAGGAAGCAATACCTTCGCTGAGCGCCATGGGTTTGTTGTTGCGGAAGTTGCTCCATTCCTGTTAAATAGGTCACTGAAGCCACAATGCTTAGCGCTTGTACTGAGTCATCGTGATCGTAGCTGAGCTGCATCATGAACTGCTTATAAACTGTATTTTTATGTTTTTTTTATAACTCAGAATTACTATTACATGTCTTGTGAAACTTGCCTTGTTAAATTTTAGATAGATGTCACTTGGGCAAAAAATCTCTATTTTTTATGTATTTAATTCATTAAACCCCAAGCGAACGCCGGCGTTCGCGTACCTATTGTCTTTCAATTGTGTCTGTCATTATCACAATTGAAAGGTTAAAATACATAAAAAAAAGAGTTTTTGAGATGAATTAAAAAAATCACTAGCATCCGTAAAGAGACCTTAAAACAATATTGGATAGGAAATATCAAGTGCCTCGCGCGTACTGACTAAAGCCACAGGGTGCCCTACAAAATCGGCGCCATTTTCTAATTCGCGCGCCCTCCATTCCAGAGGCAATAAGCTCAGTTTTAACCGCTAACGTGTTTTGAGGTTTCGACACAAGTTTGCCTGAACTTGTTATGAGTTTTTCGGGAAAAATGGGTCTGCTAATATTCCAAATTATCGACAAAAAGTTGACAATATACGAACTTATTATTGTCACACCTGATAAGTTGATATGGTTTACTCTAGACAAGAATAATTAAAAAATAACCGACTTATTAAAAAAAACACTAAAACCGTCAAAATAACTAGTTTCTATAATAGTTTTGCCTTTTCGTTATTTAACACCGACTTCCAAAATTAAAGTTATTTTGATGGTTTTAGTGTTTTTATGAGTAAGTCGGTTATTTTTTTTTTGTAAAAAGTCTTTTATTTCACAATTTTTAGTTGCAATATACTTACAGCCAGAGTACCTTTTTCTCATGACAATTCCAATTAATAAAAACCCTGCTAGGATACATTGTTTTATTATGAAGTTCCCGTGTCTACCTTCCGGCTCCATCATCATCATCAGATCAGTTCGATAGTACCTGATAGCCAAAGTGCATCTCATGACAATTCTAATAAGCCCAAACACGGCTAGGATACATTGATCAAATACGAAGTTCCGGTGCCTATCTTCTGGCCCCATCATCATCATCAGATCAGTTCGATAGTACTTTATAGCCAAAGTGCATCTCATGACAATTCTAATAAGCCCAAACATGGCTAGGATACATAGATTAATTATGTAGTTCTGGTGCTATTTTTCCGGCTCCATCATCATCATTAGGTCACATCGATGATACCATTTTCAACGTACCTTTTCATTTATTTGTAACTGTGTTCCCGTTGTATGAAGTTCCGTTGGGCATTTCTGGTCTTCTTCACCAGTTCCACTTCATCAAATGTCATGTTTTGACTATAAATGCTTAAGTCTTTGATGAAAATATCGAAAGTACTATATGATTGCCTATAATATTCAAATCGGTTGGAAAGTGGTTAAGTTATGCGCAAACATACTTAAAAAAAATAAACATCCGAACTGAGAACCTCCACCTTTTTTAGAAGTGGGTTAAAAATAGGGAAATATAAATATATATGTTACAGTTTTTGGTTTTTGAAGTTGACCGCTGATTGTTCTTGTTTCTATGTTAAATAATGTTAGGAAGTTAGTGATAGCATGACGAGTGACAGGGTAGAATGGAAGAAAAACACGTATTGCGCCGACCCCAAATAAGATGGGACAAGGGCAGGAAGAAGAAGAAGAAGTTAAATAATGTGTAACAAAATTTGGGCCGTAGAAGCGCCGATTTGATGCCCTGAGATGGTGTGGCAAGATCGAGGCGGTGGAGGAAGCATAATGGTAGATCTCCATCTTTGTTCTCCAACAAAGATGGAAAGATTAGAGGGAGGCCCGTGCCCAGGAGTGAAACAGTAGGCACAGGCTAACAAACAAGTTATAAATTCTTCTTCCTTCTAATATTATATTTGGATATTCTCGTACGGTAAATCAATTTTGCCTGAGCGAACTTAAATGAGAACTCTTCACGGCTCATGAGGGATTGAACGAAAGAATTTCCACGTTCCTAGAATGCAAAGGGCAGCCGCGAGCAGGTGGGTTTTAATTTATTTATTTAAACTTCATGTACAGTAGTGGTACATAGGCGGACTTTAATGCAACAAGGCATTCTCTACCAGTCAACCTTTGGGTTAAAAAAGACAACACAGTGGTAGGTTTGCACAATAAACAAATAACAGAAACTTCAAACGAAAAAATATAAAACAAGTTATTTATAATAATAAAATACAATATCAAACCATTAAGAGAACTTAATAACAATTCTGAACGAAGACGAAGAGAGTTTTCCGGTAGTTCCGAATTTTACGTTTAAAGGATAATTAATAACTCTTAGCTTTTTTGATGTCAAGGGAAATCACAGTCCGTAGTTTTATGGTGGAAACAGCGTAAGAATTGGACATATGATGCACGATCCAAAAACATGCTTCTTCATATTACTTCTCAAAAGCTTACGATTATGAGAATTGCCCAACACTTTAAAATATTGTTTTAAATAATCAAGAGCACAAGGTTCGTTCATTATGGTGAAGAGCGTGCAGCTGAGCTAAGAAGCTAAGCTGAGAACGGAAGGAAGGAATGTTATCATATTTACGAAGGCCAAATATGAAACGAATGCAGTTATTGAGAAGTCGATCCAATTTGTTTAGAAGTCCTTGGGAAAGATCAGAGTAGCAAACATCAGCATAGTCAATTATAGGCAACACAAGCGACTGGACCAAAATAGTTTTAGTACTTGACGGGACGAAATTTTTGAATCTATAGAGAGACCGCAGCGTGAAGGTGACTCTCTGGCTAACCTGAGCAATCTGTTTGAGAGTCTTTATCGTGAGGTGAGAAAGGGATGACTGTACTGCCGAAAATAAGCGGCGGTAGTCGGCTAGAGTCCAAACTTCGTAAAAAGTAAGGACTACCAATGAGGATAGCCTGGCATTTACTGACATTCACAGCCAGATCTGCTCGATCAATCAGCAATAGCCAGAAGATCAGCATTAATAGGGAGATGCAGTCATCAAGGTTGTCAATGTCAGTTTGCGCGTAGAGCTGTTTACAGCATACAAATGGAAAGAGCATTTGAGAATTGCTGTGATAGAGTTTATAAATTGGCTGTACTGTGGCCAGGTCTAAAACCTGATTGAAAGGGGATAATAAATTATTCTTAAACACGAAGGATGAAATATGTTTAAGAGCAGCTGCTTCTAGGATTTTAGATAAGAAAGGAAGAACGGAAATAGGTCTTAAATGATTTGATAAAGTGAAAGTGGGAATTTTAGGAAGATGGATAATAAAAGCCTTACGCCAGCATGTAGGAAACACCCCAGTCTGGGGGAGGAATTGATGATATGTGTGATAATAGGGAGCAAACTTTTAATCAAGAGAGATAACATGGTTCTGCTGACTCTGTTACAGCCGACAGCCTTGGACTTAATCGCAGAGAAGATTTTGCAGTAAAAGTGTGACACCTCCGCTCGCAATTATAATCGATTATAATAGCACTGCTTTAAAGCAGACGTGTAATCATTGATGAATTAAATAGAATGAAGATGAAGTGTAATCAGAGAGGGTATCAGTGTATAACTTTCAGCCGTTGATATTTTGGTCCAAAGTTTTTTTTATGTATAAAATATTCCATACAGAACTTTGTCGTAAGTAATAAAAATGACTCGACTACTTTGAGATTGAGTAAAATATCAAAAAGTGGAGTTAATAAGAAAATAGCTGAGTCACACTAATCTTTAGTTTTATTTATTTTCATATTTCATGAGGTCGTACTTGAGGTCCATTTTGAGAGATTTGTTTTTAATTTGGGACAATCATCCAAGGACATCCCCCGCTCTTGGGCGGAGCAGGAGATAGTGTCAGACTTTTACTGACTAAAAACCCACTCCCGTTCCTTCGTTGCTTTTCGTACCAGGGCCGAATATTCCTCTCTGAAACAAATCCCTGGCACCAGTAGGCTTCGAGCCTGCTGGACCCTTACAGTTTGCTGACAACCCCTTGAGGCGTGTGTAGAACAATACTTGAGCTACCCATTGCTAACCGTCCAGCCGATTTATTGTTTGCGAAGTTCAAAATCTAATGTAGGTAGCAGTTGTACTATTCTAATGTATTAGCAGAAGATTTTTATACACTTTTGAAGTTTCATCGATCACAAAACTTTACAAATCAGGCATTATTGACCATGTTGAAAGTACGAAACAAGTGAAAACTCAGTATGTTATTCACAGTTCCAACGCCATGTAGACCGGGACGTACTGTTTTGTATGCAAATCCCTACGATGCACATTTGCGGTTTAGTGAATACCAAGTCGACTCAGCTGCTGTTCAATAGTGTGGTGAAAACACCAGTCTGTTACCAGCAGCACATGCAACAATATTACATTTGGGATATCTGGTAGAGTCGCTTGGAATGTTTTCCTTGGGTTTTTGAAGTGATTCCAGTTTGTAGATAAGTGTATTTGTACGGTCAGCATCCGTACATTGGACTCGGACTTAGACCTAGACCATGAAGTTAAAAGTAAGATTGTTTTAATTTTGTTTCAGTGTGGGTAAGAGACAGAGCTATATAGGTTGTCTAGTGCTATCTCTTACCCACACGGAAACAAGATTAAAACAATCTTACTTCGAACTTCATGGTAACCCCGCTAGTTAGTAATTATTACAAATCTGGTTGCTGTATCGTCACCTAGACATTTTAAGATTTTAAAGAACAACATTTTTCAGTAACGTTAAATTAGTGAAGTGAACATTATTAATAGAATATTCACCATTATTATATAAAGGCTTCTGCCCTTACAGTATTGATAGACTAACGCTATGCTTTAGTAGTATTTTGAGTGTTGCTGCTATTAAGAGGGGCGATTTGTCTATTACTAATTTCACTTAAGTGTGTAGCCATACGTAGGTTATATTTATTTATTTAAATATCGCGGTAGGCATATACCGCAAATAGGACCCTTTTTGGCCTCACACACATATATTCTATGTTCACTCTTTAGGTATACAGACAGTTTACGTATAAAGGCGAGCTTAACTAAGCAATGAGTTTTTACCCAGCAAACATTAGAGTTATAGAAAAAGAAGACATTTGAGGGTAGGATTCAGTGCATATTATAAATAAAGAAAAGAAAGAAAGAAAAACAGTTTATTTACGCGAAAAAAGACGAAAACACGCGTAAATCTACATAACTAAGTCTATATTATACATTGGTCTAACTATATGTTGATTTATTAACATGCTTATTAGCCAACGCCTTTGAGCTCGATTTTGACCAACTTTGGACGATCAGGTTTTCTTCAAACTTTGCACACCCATCAAGGACTGATAAATACTATAATCTGTTTTTTTTTTGTGAATAATAAAAATGTTAAAATTTAAATAAAAACTAAAAAAAAATACGCTTTCATATCATATCATACTAAAAAGTGTATATCAAATTATTTTTCTTTCTTGCTTTTGGTTTTTTTAAGAAACATTTGCATCGTCGACGAATGTTTTCCCATTTTTGACATGAATACAAGTCTTCAGAACAACTATCCAAATGTCAAAATGCAAACTATTGATCTTGCTAAATATCGGTAGCTACTGCATATCAATCTGATTTCATTTCCAATGCTGGGTAAAGAACTCCTCAAGTCCTTTCAGACCTTCTTCTCCCACGCCGTCTCGACCCGGTCCTTATGGTGAGCGTCTAGATCATCTCACCACCTTTTATGGATCGGCCTCGAGAACCAGACAGATTTCCTGAATAAACTTTCATTTTGATCGGCAGCTTTCTCACGATAACTTATCGACACCTTTAGGTTCAATTGGTATATAAACTACACATATAACTTTTTTTGCTCTTATTTTGACGCCGACCAGTGTTATTTCTTTTATTTATGAAATATATTAAGGGTTTGTTAAGCAGAAAAAAAATTATCACCGAGTTTTCACGACATTTATTGTAACGTTAAATTTAATAAAAATGGATATACGATTGTAAGAGTTATTTTTAGGTCAATTTTCATGGTCGTAATCACCTCATGCTATTATTTTGGAAGACGTAAATCCAGGCTACCTTTTAAATGAAAGAAAATAGACAAATTTTAATAATTTAGCCTTTAAATCTTAAAATTATAAGAATCTTTAACCTTGAACGTTTTTTGAAAGTTCAAAAGCAAATATTTATAATTTTTTTATTTAAAAAAGGAAACTTTTTTGCTCTCTTGAAATGTAGGGTTTTTACGCCAAATTAACCTAAAGGTGTCGTTGTAGCTAACTTTCTCCCCAATTTCACGTTCAGACTTTCATAGGTTAAACTATAGGCTGTGTATTAGTCTTTTATCGAACCTACCGCCTATCTACATATGTACTAGCGTCACGCAAGCCGTTGGGCTTCAAAGTTAACGTGTTTACGTAACAGAATCTTGTCAGAAAATTTTAACTCAATTCTTTTAAAAGTTGTATAAAAATTTTTAAAGGAACAAATGTGAAATAGAAGAAATCAGAAGGAAGGTAGAGGTACCTTACCGACTCCTATAATGTTACTTCTAAAACTAAGGTTAGTATTGTTTGTCGTGTTTGTCAGTTTATGTTCACGTTATTAAATATTATTATTAAAGAGCTTTGCTCCCAATCCAAAAAACTTAGCAAAGTACAAACTAAAGTAAAAAAATCAGTCCAATTGATGCAAACTAACGTGTATAACAATCGAACGTTCTACATAAAGTTGGAGCGGACGATATGGCCAGGAAGTATGAAGTTGCTCACTATTATTTAAAGCTCTAAAAAGTGGCAAGGTTTGTAGGAAATACGGTGAACGCTGCGTCAGGTGTGTCGCCAGCTATATGGGTCAGCTGAGCGCCGTAGACCTACTGTAATTCCATCAGCGATTACGATTGTCACAAAGTTAAAGATGACTTGAACTGTCGGAAGTGTCACGTCATCAATAAATCGATAATATGGCACTACTGACGGTTCAACTTATTGATCATATCTGATCTTTGGTAGGGGGTCTTGCAAGGGCGACCGATTGTTTAAAAGAGTTACCGTGGCCCTGGGGCGCAAAAGGCAACTGAAGGTACACTGGTCTAGTCAGTAAAAGTCTGACACTCCCTCTCACTTCTCTTTGAGCGGTAAAAAATATTTGATGATTTGTATGAAGGGCTGTGGGAGAGGAAGAGGAAGGAGTAAGAAAATATGTGGAAGAAACGGTTTTCTTACATCTGTTTCCTTCATTCTTCCTCTGCTCAATCGACATCACTCACGACCATCGCTTTATTATCAAAAAATCGCCTAAGTTATTCCTACAAATAAAATGTTTATTGTAAGAAAAACCACTCCTGATTATGTAAAAATAATTACCTATTTCAAATAATATCTTAAGTGTACAAAACGCAAGCAACAATAATACCGAAATATATAATCATTAAATATTTTGCTCCTCGGTGAAGAGACGGTAAACCCCTGTTTTAACCCCTTTTTGTAAATTAGGTAATAAAGAAACAATACAATTTATTGTCTTGCCCTGCTATCGATTGCCCCGACTTGGGCACGGTCACCCGTAAAGTATATTATTATACATAGGTACATAAATTAAGTAATTGTATTGATTGCTGGTGTGCCTCTGAAGTGATTTTACTGGTCTTGGCTCTTCCAAAATTAAAATAATACAATCATGACATTGATTAAAAAGTTATATTTGTTAAACAAAGTTGTGTTCTGTACCTAATTAAAGCCTCAGTGATTGCTTCTTCCTAGATATATGGTATAGTATAATCTGCTAAGTATTTAACTGCAGCTGTCCAGAACCGTTGTAGGTACCAATCAAAACACTTTAATAACGTGTGTCTACGGCTTTTCTTTTTGTTACGAACTTGTTTTTCCAGTTACCGTGTTTATTTCAGCATCCTGAAAATCTTGTGTCATACTTTTTCAGCGTCGTTTTTTTTGTCGTAGTCGGGTTTTAGTTTTTTACTTTTTTTATTTAAACAATTTTGGTGTTTAATCACTGCTTATATACTGCTTACTTGTAAAAGCTGGATTGTTAAATAAAGTACCAGGTAGTTATAACAAACTTATTTTTTTTAACACAAAACCTTTTGTCCACTAGTGGGCGCCGAGGGCGCCACATTGTTTGATGATGTTTTTTAACAAGTACCAGTAAAGCCCTTTCAAATTATATCAAACATGGTGTATTTAACTTTATTTTTTTAACACATTACTTTTTGTCCGCTAGAGGGCGTTACTTTAAATTTGAGCAATATTTTGGAAATGTACAAATGAAAACTTTTTAAATTATACCAAACACAGCATATTTATCTCCATTTTTGTTTTTTAACTCATTACATGTACGTCATTGCGGGGTGCCAGCTGAAAACCAGCCCTGGGCCCAGCATTAGCTGAGTTGGTGACCCTTTCGGTTCAGGCACAGTCACTGCAACTGTATTGTATATCTGTACCATTTTTTTAATATTATTATTTTATGTTGTGGTATATTGTGTTGCTTGCGCCGAATAAATACTATTCTATTCTATTCTGTTGTACATTTTGTCACAAAATTTGATATGGCGCCCATATCAAATTTTGTGACACATCATGTAGTACGTCACGAGATTAGGAGCTTTGAGGGAACAGATGAGAATTACTTACATACATACATACATAGCCTGTCAAAATCATAACCCTTCATTGGCTTTGCCGTAGTCGGGTAAAAAGTACATATTTGACCTTTTCAGCTGGTCCATCGAAATAATAAACACCATCTTATTCATAAGTGACATCAAAGCAAACTATCAACTTTAATAGCAACATAGCCTAGGTTTAGTTAAATAAACCCAGAACTAGTAAGTGTTCTCAGTTAAACACATCACAAACAGCGGCGTTCGCTGCTGAAAATCCTACACAAAACTTTAAACAATACCATTCACCGGATGAGACGCGGCTCGGAAAACCAAAGGCGAGCTTACATAAAATACTCAGACGACAATGTGTACACGCCCCTTATCTGTCACCCAACAACCTGTAAGAACTAGGGAACGTCCGATCGTGTGCAACGGGTTTAAACTGTCATACAGTAGCTAGCTGTTGTAGCAGCAGCGGAGTATCCTGCAGCAGTGGGCAATTCCGAACGATAGCGATCTAATCTCGTGCTGCATATCACATGCAACCTACTATTGCCTTTACCGAGGTGCTGTGCGGGGCTGTGATTGGTGGAAAGACGATTGATTGTGCAAAAAACAATACCTCATTCGTTGTACAATGTGTTCATTAAAGCGCCGGTTTGGTACCACTACCGTAATAGGTAATTCGAATGGTGTCGAGGAGGGAATTATAAAACAACATCTTGGTAATTTCGTTTGGCCAGGTTGATAGGATTCAATGAATAATAGTTTGAAAAAAATTGTGGCCGAACTTAAAACTAAGTAAAAACAGAGATAAGTCATCATCATCATCATCTTTTCAGCCGAAAGACGTCCATTGTTGGACATTAGCCGACATAACTTCGCCACAACGGCCAATCCTGTGCGTCTCGCATCCACCACATCACCGCGACTCTCCCCAGGCCGTCGGGATACTGTGTGCGAGGCCTTTCAACGCTGTTTTTTTCGGAGCGCGGCAGCGCAGTATTACAATACATAAATTAATTAACTCGTTATTAGTTAATAAATAAATATATATAAAAAAGACATAATTAAATGATGAAACACTACAAACAAAACATAACTACAGGCCTTATTAAATATATTGATAGACTCGCGTTTGACCAATATCTCACCAGATGGTAAACGATAATGTGATCAACGGTGGAGCACGTTTACCTAAAAAAAACCTAATTGCTCTTTACTTTAGACTCCTAGGTAGTAACTATTAGGAAATACATACTTCACCAGGGAATACTACTCCTTAGCAGGTTTCACATGTTATTATGTGAGTGGAAACGCCCAGAGAGGACCGACTAAATACATACATTAAACTTATTGATGAAGTACATTAGAAAATTCAGGTGTATACTACTCGGTACGGGAGGCCACCTGCTATGATAGCAACGTAGCGTTATATTGTTCTACCTATACATATGTCAAGAAAGCATAAAATTACGAATGTTTGTATATATTTTATTTTTACCGGCCTCTTGAGTAAAGTTGGAAGTACTTTAGCACCACTAGTGCCCAGCTAATCTAGGTCTTTTAGTTTCCTATTAGTAACCCGTTAGTAACTCATAATTAACTCTTTAGTAACCCTTTAGTAAACCTCTAGTAACTCTTTAGTTACCCTTTAGTAACTCTGTAGTAACCCTATAGTAACTCTTTATTAATTCTTTAGTAACCCTTTAGTAACTCTTTAGTAATCCTTTAGTCACTCTTTAGTAACTATTTATTAACCCTTTAGTAACTCTTTAGAAACACATTAGTAACCCTTTAGTAACTCTTTAGTAAACCTGTAGTAACCCTGTAGTAGTTTAAAAAATATCCTCTATCATCACGATATACCTGATCCTTTTAACTATTACAAAGTCGGCTTTTAGTCTAATCGGATACAGCTAAACATGATTGTTTTACTTGGGAGAACTCTGAGGAGGTCATGCAGGCTTCTGACGTCCACAACACTGTAAATGAGTCCGCAACAGGAGAGCTATTGGCAATACTGGTATATAATGCTGTGTAGTAATGAACGTACTTAAAACTGAATACCATTCCGTCCAGTATTGTCACAACACATTGCCAGCGACTTCGTTCGCAAGAATGTTTTCATAAAAACTTGATCACACTTTAATCCATAAGTATTGTGTGGGTGGGTAGTTTTAAAAAACCAATAATGACTGTCTTTATTATTTATTTTCATCAGATTATGTGCTAAGTTCCAAGTTTATGAACCCAAAAAATAAGTATCTTCCATGTAATCTTTAAAAACCCTTTGAATTATTCTATTAATGGTAGTTCTAAATCAACCTTCTTTAGGGTTCCGTAGTCAACTAGGAACCCTTATAGTTTCGCCATGTCTGTCTGTCTGTCTGTCCGTCCTCGCTTCATCTCTGTGACCGTTAGCACTAGAAAGCTGAAATTTGGTACCAATATGTATATCAATCACGCCGACAAAGTGGTAAAATAAAAATTGGAAAAAAAACTTTTTATTAGGTTAGCCCCCCTATATGTAAAGTGGGAGGTGATTTTTTTTTAATTTCAACCCTAACGTGTGATATATCGTTGGATAGGTATTTAAAAATGAATAGGGGTTTACTAAAATCATTTTTTGATAATGTCAATAATTTCGGAAATAATCGCTCCAAAAGTAAAAAACAATGCCCCCCCTCTAACTTTTGAACCAAAAGTTTAGAAAATATGAAAAAAATCTAAAAAGTAGAACTTTATAAGGACTTTCTAAAAAATTATTTTGAACTTGATGGAAAGAACAGTTTTTGTACAAAAAAGACAAAAGGGTTCTACAAAATAATTTCTGGACTTTTTAGTAAGTTTATATGTGTATATGCAAGCTTTTTTTTTACCTCATAAGTGGGTACACTTATTGTGATGGACGGGAAACTATGGAACACTACACTGAGCGTGGCCAGACATGCTCTTGGCCGGTTTTATTTACATGGGGTACTATTTGTACTCATCTTGACATTTTACAATCATATGGCGGTGGGAGATTGCTATTTCCAGGTGACATTATATAGATAGATTTATCAAAATAAAGTGATCCTTGCATTTTATATAGATTATAGAAATCTAGTAGAGGATAGAGGTCGCACGCACCACGTTAGACAAACGGCTCACTGAGCGGAAAATTTTGTCAAGGCTAGTGTGACACACAGCCATGCATTATAGTGGAGATCTATAAAAGTAAATGGCTACTGTTGGGTGTAAACGTGCAGAATAGGAAAGTTATGTGTGCAAGAGCTGTTCTAGAAGCTTATTGCCACTGTTCCTATTTGTGCCAAGCATTGTTTTGTGGTTTTGGATGTTTTTAGTTAGCTTTTAATGATGAGTTTGGGTAATTAAAATAATCTGGGTAATTAGGGCATCCTTGTCCCATTCCAATCTTACGCTAGTGTGGAGCCTACGGAATGTAATCTCAATTTGAGAGCACCGAAATCTCGCGAGATTAGAAATAACAATACCGTGAGATCCCGGCATTTCGAGATCTCAGATAGTTTTCAAAAAACTATTGTTAAATCTGGTCGATAAAAAAAAACAATAAAAATTGCATATTTGAGGCAAATTAAGATAAATCATTAATTAAAGAAAACAAACTCTTTAATTGCACGAATTTTTTAGAAATCAACAAAAACAATAAAGTCAAATGAACTTGTCATTTGACTGACAATAACAATAACAATGACAATAAAAATAACAAATAACCCGATAAGTACGATGTCGTATAAATAAGAACTTGTGTCAGTGTAGCATCGCTGACTAATGCCGCCCAATCCCGTCAAGTTCGAGTCAGATCACGTCACTTAATGCTTCGTGATTGATCTTAAGAAATAACACAAGATCTCGTGACATTAAGATCCCTCAGGATCAGGATTGAATTCTCTCGTGCAGCATATGCTTCACCTCCTTTTCTGCTTAGTATATTCAACCAGTGTTGACTACATCAGATTTCATTGAACCACATACCCAAGTTGTACTATTTAGACAGACTCTACCTACTAGTATTTTGCATAGTGCCACTGCTTATTAATATCTGAACTCTGCAATTCAGTTACTCCTTAGAAAGACTAGCATAAGTATGTCATAGCATAATCAAACTCATTATGTTTTACTGGGACTCAGACCTTGGAGAAAGTTGGAGAAAGAGTTGGCTGTAATGACCACGCGCGCCCAGTATGTGCTCGTAGACGTCCCCTAGTTGAGAATTTACATTGTTGTGAGGAGTAGTAGTAAGGAAATAAATATCACAAAACGTCTGGCTAGGTTTAAAGCTGCGGTATGCGGTATGTCGGGGCCGTTAGTCCTACCAGTGCGAATACGGGCTCTCTGATGGTTGGTGTTACTACAGTCAAAAATCTTCAGATGACTGTTACACAGTATTGTAATCCTTTATTACAATACTGTGTGACAGTCATCTGAAGATTTTAGGTGGCCCTTGCCACCGATTCATGAATTTCGGAAAATCGCTTTACGAAATTCATGAATCGGTGGCAGGCCCTTAACCTAAAGATCGATTTTTGTGGCTGTCACGACATAATTATCTACAATTTTTTCTATTTCATCCATTTTCTTTATGAAACGATAATAAAGGATACATACATTTTTGGCCTAGAATTATTAAGTTAGGAAAATTAACTATTTGTGACCTATGTAACAACATAACTGTTTTCAGATATATTCCTATATCTATGTTATGAGACCTTGCTTTGTGCTAAATTTTAGGATTCTGGGGCAATGAGAAATACCCTATGAATTTGATCTTTGAGAGTATCAAAATATACGTTTTTTTGCGACATAAACCGCCATATCTTTTTATTCGTTAACTTAGAAGTTTGATTTTTTCGCAGACCGAGGAGGAGTGGCAGGCGGTCGCCGACTTCTGCGAAGCAGTAATGCTCGCAAAGGAGGAGGCCGAACGCATCAGGCAACGGCGTTATCGTCGCCGCCGCCGCCGCCGGGATTCTGATCCCGATTTCCGGCCACCGTAGACGCCGGCTTGCGGACAGTGAGCAATGGGTGACTCGCTGTCCGGTCGTCCGGTAACTGTCCGGACCAAACCCAAGGCGTCGACGGCGCGCACTGTTAGTCTGACACTATCTCCCGCTCCGCCCAAGAACGGGGGTTGTCATTGGATGATTTTTCGCACCATAAAAAAAAAGACAGACAGACGGACGGACGGACAACAGAGTGATCCTATAAGGGTACCGTTTTTTCCAAAGCTTTGGCAATATCACTTAACAAAAATTTTTTTTTTTTTGTAAGTTTTGACATATGCCTCCCCAAGTGTCGCCACAATGAGCGGTCCTGAGCGTTTCGCATCTATTGGATTCCCGCAATCCTTACCAGGTCATCGGTCCACCTTATAGGAGGCCTTCCAACGCTATGTCTTCCGGTACGTGGTCGCCATTCCAGAACCTTTCGCCCCAACGGCCATCTGTTCTGCGAGCAATGTGCCCATTGCCACTTAAGTTTGGCGATTTTTCGTACAATGTCGGTAACGTTGGTGTTTCTGCGGATATCCTCATTCTTGATCCGATCACGCAAGGAAACTCCGAACATAGCCCTTTCCATTGGTGAATTGAAGTCTTCTGATGAAGCCCATTGTACTGGCTGTTTACCATGACTTTGGTTTTGTCCGTGTTTATTTTAAGTCCCACTCTTTCGGAAGCTCTACTGAGATCTACTGAGACTACTATGTCGTCAGCAAAAGCGAAGCGAAGGTGAATGATGTACTCGCCATTGATATTAATACGTATAAAACTGTCCATAAAATGCCTCGGTCTCTCCCAGAAGCTCCGATTTGACGGGTATAACTCTGCCATCGTCGGCCAGCTGCCACGGAGCTTCCTAGGCACTCGAAATGATTGTAAAGTTCTAGCTGAAAGGTGTCGGGGTTTTGGATCTGAATCTGTGATGGACGGAGCGTAGACTTCATCAGCCGAGACCTTTCAAGCTTAATATTGATATTCAATGTGCCTCTTACCATGCGGTGATCGCTTACGATTTTCACCGCGTTGATTACAGATACATCATTGAATATTTGATATTTCGTCGACAAGATGAAGTCTATCTCATTTCTAGTTGCACCATTAGGACTTTGCCAGGTCCACCTCCTATACTCAGGCTTTTTGAAGAAGGAGTTCATCATGAAGAGGCCCTCCTTATCCAAGAAACTAGCCAGTAGGTGTCCCCGACGATTCTGACGACCACATCCAAATTTCCCCACTCGTAGCTCGTCACTGTCTCGTTTGCCCAGTTTCGCCTTACAGTTTCCTATGACCACGGTAAAGTGAGTTTTGTGACCATGCATGGCTCTGAATACATCCTCATACAACATAGTCTCTACTTTGTCGTCAGGGTGTTTTGAGGTCGGGGTGTTTCGAGGTCGGGTCATAAACCTGTGTGACCTTCAGCTAATACCTTGATGATATTCTAAGTATAGGGTACGCCACCCTGGTCGACACACTTTCGATCTTCACCATATCGTTCCCAAGGGACCTGTGGACGAAAAATCCGACACCACCCTGGGACTTCTGCTATCGCTTTATACAAATATAAGAATGTATAATATAGGCTCAATACTAAACGATAAAATGACAAAAAAAAAGTCTTATCAGCTAATCAGAAAGGTATAAATATCCATACTTTTGCATGTGTGATAGTCACTCATGCCTTAATAAATAAAAAACAAAATAAAGGCTTCCCCCTTTTGTTGCCGTCTGTGTATCTGTCAAGATTCTTTATCTAGGGAACGCGTGGAGGTATCGAGTAGAAATTAAAACCATATGCTCAAGTATGCGGTTCCTTAAAGCTGTGAAAAAGATGAACTGTTGTTGTTACGAAAAAAAGATACGGTCGTTTATGTCGCAAAAAACGTACATTTCTACTCTCTCAAGACAATCAAAATTGATAAGGTACTTCCTGTTGAGCCAGAATCCTGAAAATTATGAAAGTGAATTTGTTGTTACGTTACTAAAAAAAACTTTTCTTACGATTCGGAAAAATCTTCAAAACTCCATTCATCCATCCTCCATCAAATCAAAAGCATTTATTTCGAATAAACCATTTACAGGCATTTTTGAAAAGTCAAATGTCGGTCAAGTCATAGAAAGCGTCTTATTGATCAAGGTATCTCCATCGATACTTAAATTAAATTAAAACGATATTTAAATCATATTATGAGTTACAAAATAATCTTGGTTACATATTTCTGGTTGTTGCTTGTTACTTGTTGA
Source organism: Mythimna albipuncta (assembly GCA_929112965.1). Classification (NCBI taxonomy): domain Eukaryota; kingdom Metazoa; phylum Arthropoda; class Insecta; order Lepidoptera; family Noctuidae; genus Mythimna; species Mythimna albipuncta. Next base: position 36,792,178 of record OV815958.1, read on the forward strand.
GCACAATGCAGATAGGTAATGTAAAAAAGTCATTACAAAAATTGAAATAAACCACTAGCAACTAAGAGATGACCCGTCTTAACTGACGGCACTTATTCACAAGTATGACCCATGCATCAGCCCCACTCAACTCAACGATATTAAAGGCAACTAAATGACCCAATAACACGTGCCACACTCAGCGAGACATTTGAGTGAGAATTATAAACTCTCAACTGCCGTGCTTGTAATGTCAAACCAGTAGCAACTGTGAAAAGTGCTGCATGGTAAGTACTTGTACTTCACATTCACAAAACTTGAAAAAGGTGCTAAGCTATTTATGTAATAAGTTTACGGAACGTGTAAGTGTACCGAACCCTCAGTGCCTGAGTGCGACTCGCACTTGCCCAGTTTTTTTTTAAATTATTTATTTACAAATTGTTGGTGTTTCATGCACCGTCGACAAAATGTAACCATGTAAGTAGGTTATCATTTTTATGATCGGGGAAGTCATAATTCTTGTTTATATTATCGTATGTTTGAGGCTGAAGAAGTAACAAACACACACACTCACTCACAAACGCCTTTGTAATATTAGTATGATTATTTTCCCTGCCTGTATACATACATATTGCCGAGCGATTCAACGTATTGCACGAGACCTACATAATGCTTCACATCGGTTAGGTACTGCCGTGAACGTATTGGTGCCTCATAACCCTTACATAATTTTGAAGATAACACGTAATAACACGTCCTATCGGTTATATAATCGCGTCGCCTACGTAAGCCACGGTTTTGTACATTTTCCGACGTTGGTTATAGGCATTTATACTCGTATACTAAACATAAATACATCAAAAGTTTGCGAAGTGCAAGGCAGAAAGGTACAGTAGGTATGTAGTGTATAGAACACATTCGTAACACCCAAGGTAGCCCGCGAAACACAAATATGTGTTCTTTAGTTTTGCAATTTGTAGTAGTATCAAGTTCTAGGTTGATTAAAATGTAATTACATTTTTTTTATGTGATACTCGGTATTAATATTATTTAAATCAGATAAAACTAAGATATGTACATAAAAAAACTTAATCTATTTATTTTATACTAAAACCTAAATATATACATAACGTACTTACATAAATAAAATACAAAAACACAAAGTACACTCAGGCGTCGAAGTATTCCTCCACATCGCTGTCATCCGGGAATATGCCCAGAAGAGGGGCAGCATTGGGAAATGGGATTGTAATTATTATAACTCAGTAAAGCCATATTTGTTACATTCTAAAATTATATTTTAATGATCACAGAACCTGACACTGACCTCTAAAATGCAAAAAGCTTCCGAACATTTGTATTTCGCAGGCTACCTTGAATTTCATTTAAAACCCGAGAAACATTTCCATACAACTGCCCGTGCGTGATTAGGACGTTATTACATATTTATCTCTATATATATTTTAGAAACACACATATAATAGAATCTGGGTTTCTATTGAATTCAAAACTTGTGTAAAACCAATCCAGTAAAGACCTCTGCGGCCGTATTATGACATCTTAAAACCATCATGTTTTCTGTGTGAGAAAAGGATAGTGCTATTCGTCCTGTATAGCTCCGTCTCTTTTTCACACCGAAAACATGATGGTTTTAAGAGGTCATAATACGGCCCCAGAATATATTCTATTAAGTGAACTTTGGCCCTTTATAACGTACGCATAAATTAAAAATTAAAGGAAATACAACAATTAGAAACCTTGCACATTTAGGTTCAATTCACACCGAGACGGCAGCGAATCGGCAAACAGTTTCATTGTCATATAATTTTAAAGGGTGTAGCAGGATAAGGTAAGGCCAGCGGCCCCCAAGAAGTTTTGCCAAAATAAATTATGGCATTCTATCAGTGTTATGTATTATTATTGTTGACGTGAATTTAGCCTTCTGTCTCACTTCGTTACGGAGATAATTGATAAAAATGTTAATTTTTAAATATTTCTTTTCTATAACTATTACAGCTACACTAATAAAACTGAAACAATTTCATAGAGAATAAATTGTTCGACATAATATAGTTTTTGTAGATTTTATTTACTATATATTTTTTTATTCATAGTTCACGGAGAGGTACAATCACAGAAAAAATATATAACAAATAATATAAATAACAATTTATTCTCTAACAAACTGTTTTAGATTTATTAGTGTAGCTATAAAGTATTTAAAAAAAATTGCAAAGTTAATATTTTAGTCAATTATCTCCGAAACGAAGTGAGATAGAAGGCTGAATTCACATCAAAAGTAATAATACATGACACTGATATAATACCATAATTTATTTTTGCAAAACCTCTTGGGGCCGCTGGCTCTACCTTATCCTGCTACACCCTTTATCTTAATTTCTGTAATACTTAGTATCTCTCACCGCTTCGCTGCCATCTCGATGTGAAGTGAGCCTTAATGAAGATTCTGATTGACGACATTTTTTTTTAAAGCTGAAATGTTTTTGGAGAAACAAATATTTTTTGGAACAGTATATATAATATCATTTATTTTCTCTCACAATGGTTTGTTGCACTTAAAAGTTTTGGACAGTTTTTGTGAAATATTTGATTCAGGGACGGAATTACCAAATGGCAAGAGAGCGTTCAGGCGTTATCTCTCTTACCTACTCCACGTTGATTGCGATCGATGAATTAACAAGCTTTTAAACCATGATAACGTCGACGGCAGACGGATCGGGAAGGGTTCTTTTGTCAGCACAAGAGGACCGTTCGATTCCGAGGAAGTTCTCGCTAGATGGCGCTAAGGGGCCATTCAATTATTACGTAAGCACTATAGGGGGGTGGGGGGGTTTTAGCATTGCTTATTTTTGATGACATGGGGGAAGGTGGGGTCTAGATGGTGATTACGTGAGCAATATATTTTTTTCTTAGTTTTATAAGAGAACGATCTCGATGTTCCAAAATCACAAGAAAGTGAACTATATAGATAGATACACATTACCAGCAAACATCCAATGTCGTTGAAGATTTAGAGTCATGGATTCGTGCATCATGGACTCAGGACTGTTAATTTAAATTAATATGTCAAAATTTTAAATGAGGTTTGTTTTTTTTGCTTTATTTCAAGTCCTTTCCTTATTTGTAGACTTACAACTTTTTTTTTTTTTTTTTTTTAATAGCCAATACTGTCCCACTGCTGGGCAAAGGCCTCCCCCAAGTCCTTCCAGACGTTCTTCTCTCACAGACTTACAACTAGTGCTCATAAATTAATAAAGAAACCAACTCATTGACACATACTTGTACCAATGTTTACGTAAGCATGGGGGGAGGAGGTTAGAGCTTTGCTTACTTTGGCTGATAAGGGGGAGGAGGGAGTTAATATTTGCAAAAAATCTGCTTACGTAATACTTGAACAGTCCCCCTAAACTCAAAATTTTAAATTAATTATGTTTGTAATGTTCTTCTCAGTCTGACACTCTTATCAAAATGGTGGTGATTGTTGTTGTCGGACATTGCTGCGGCGCTGTTTGCCTCCAAAGTTACGGCATATCGATCAATGTTTTTTTCATTTCTGGCGGTTATTGGCTTTACGCACATCCTATATTAAGGTCGACTGCGTAGCTTTGGTGATTAGGTCGATCCAACGAGTCGGAGATCGGCTGTGGGCTCTCTTGGCTTCAATGTGGCTGTAAACTGCAAGACTTTCCATCAAGGTCTTGTTTCTAGAGATGTACGCAAGGAATTTCAATATTCGTAATTGCACAATCGACGTAAATCTGTCCTGTATGTGAAGCTCTTTGAGCATGAAGTTATTGATGTGGAATGCTATCTACGGTACTTCAAATGTCCATCTCCAACACCACATCTCCAAGGTTTCGATTTTTCGGCAATATGTAGCCTTAAAGTCCACCAGTCAACTCCATAGAGAAAGATTACAACTATCAGACACTTCATTTTTATTTTAAGATATTTACAAAATAAGCGACGCAGATGACTAGGTAGGTTTGTGAACAGATGGGTCAAATAGTTCTGTAGTGGCGACCGCTTACCAGAAGACGCAGATTTAATATTAATATTATTTATTAAAATAAATAGATATTGAGTGTTAGGTATTTGGTTTGGTAATTTATCATGAATATATAATTTGTTTTGTAATGCCGTATTCATAGTCTATCGAAGGTGAAAGATATCGTTGCATCGCGTGACTTCGCCGTATCTTCGCCTACGTGAGGTACACTCATAATAATTTTATCTATCTGTGGTAGGCACAGTGGATGTCGTAATTGCATTAATACTCATGGTCGAACAATCAAGAATAAATAATGAAGAATTGAGGTTGAAACAATTTTACTGGCTCTTGGTCTTAAAGTAAAATTAGGGTTAGACTCGAGAAAAAGCAACACTTTATTAGCAATTTCATCATTATTAAATTAACTAAGCTTGGGATTGATCCGCTTTAGTTCGTTCTATATTTTTGCTATCGTTTAATAAACGATAATATACTCTTGTGTTTTTTTTTATATTTTCAATTGTGATTTTATTATATTTTGTTTTTAAATTTTACAATGATGATTTTCTTTATTTATCGATATAATTTTTGGAAAATTAAAGTTTGTCATAAATATTTTATTTTGTTAAATATAATTTTGTACACTTTCTTTTAAATATTTTCTTATATAATTTTTGGGTTTCGTACCTATTATTATATTTTTATAAATTTTAGGGACTATTGGTCACAGTAAGACCATGCCAGCCCCATCGTAACGAAGTATCTAGTCCGCAAGTAAATATCTTTAATCCGTTTCATTAGTTGCCAAAACTCAAGCATTACGGACTAGGCAATGCAGCGTTAAGCTTATTAAAATCTTATTTGAATAATAGACAGCAATTAGTGCAAATAAACGGGGTCAATTCGTCGGGATTGAATGTTGAAATGGGGGTGCCCCAAGGTTCAATTTTAGGTCCTTTTTTGTTTTTAGTTTATATTAATGATTTACCCAATTTGTTGCAAAATAAACTTAATATGGTGTTGTTTGCTGACGAAACTTCTTTGATTTTTAAGATAAATAGAAAAACTAACAATCTTGACAACGAAAATAGCGCCCTATTGCATGTTCAAAACTGGTTCACTGCTAATAATCTGGTTCTAAATGGGAAAAAAACTAAATGCATAAGATTTTCCTTACCGAATGTCAAAAGTAGTGATTGTGACATTGTATTGAATAATGAAAAACTAGAATTTGTCGATAAAACGATTTTCCTGGGGATTAAGCTTGATTCAAGGCTACAATGGGGTCCTCACTTAACTTCTCTTGCAGGGCGGCTTAGCTCAGCTGCATATGCTGTTAGAAAAATCCGCCAATTTACGGATGTTGATACCGCTAGACTAGTCTATTTTAGTTATTTTCATAGTGTCATGTCGTACGGTATCTTACTATGGGGACGGGCTGCTGACATCGAGTCAATCTTTATATTACAGAAAAGAGCCATCAGAGCGATTTACAATCTCCGCCGGTGCGATTCTTTAAGGGAACTGTTTAAAGATATTAACATAATGACAGTACCTTGTCAATATATCTATGAAAACATAATGTATGTTAGAAAAAATCTTCATCTTTTTAGCAAAAGAGGCGATAGACATAATTATGTTACAAGAAATAGGGATCAATTAGTTCAACCAGGTTTCAGACTGACTAAAGTGGCCTCTTCTTTCATGGGGTACTGTTTGAAATGTTATAATAAAATACCTCCCCACATATTAGAACTCAATGAAACGGAATTTAAATCTTGTATTAAATGCACACTATGCAGACAAGCATATTATAAGTTGGAGGATTATATTCAAGATAAAAATGCTTGGCTCAATGCTGGTCCAGCTCCACTACCACTAGGGCGTACTAATTAGTTGATTAGTTGGAAACTAATATTATTATTTTTTAATTTGAAAGACACAATTGCATTGTATAATGTAGAAGCACTTTTTTCAAGTTTGTGAATGTGAAGCACCATGGAGCATTTTTATTAGGTTACAACTTATTATTTTTTTTTATTTTTGACATTACGAGCATGGCAGTTGAGAGTTTGTCATGCTCACACAAATGTCTTGCTGTTGGTGGCACGTGTTATTGGGTCGTTCAGTTCCCTTCAAAATGGTTGAGCTGAGTGGGGCTGATGCATGCGTCATGCTCGTGAACGGGTGCCGTCAGATGGGACTGGTCATCTCTTAGCTGCTAGTGGCTTAATTCAGTTTCTATCTTTTAATTACTTTACATTTTGCTCAGTAGACGAAACTGGATTGTTCAGTTTGTCAAAAAAAAAAATTTAAAAAAAAATACAAATTGACCAATCAAATTTATCATTTTGTATAGTGAGGCCGAATTTTTTTTTCGTTTCCTGGATAAAAAGTCAAAAATATTTTATTTCACATAGGCCTTCATGGGCACTTATAAAACGTCAGAAGCTAGTGCACGGTTCCAAATTGGTCGTTTCTTATGAAGAAGAACAGGCAAGAAACTCCATGGTTACTCTTTTTAAAACAAGTGGTTTGTATTACAATATTGATATAGATATTATGTAAGGACAGTGTAGACCAGTCAAATATTGTACACAAAAGCACAATAAAAATTATCTTAGTAAAAAACAAAGCAAGTCGTAATAGGAAGTAGTCTAAGAGAGGCTATACATAAAAAAAAGAAATCAGGAATAATATAATAATTACAACTATCAATAAAATGTTAACAAAATAAATAACTAACAAATTTAAGACAGTTGAAATATAAATAAAAAAAAATGCAAAAGCAATGTGTCAGAGAAAAAAAAATGTATAAATAATTATTAAAACAAAGGTGGAGCAGTTAATAGACTTACCAGGAGAGAGAGATTTACCAGGGGGCCACATGTGCAGAGATAGTCATTGCCAAACAAGCGTGTCTTCTACATATTCTTTAACCTTGTGATATGCTTTTTCGGTTAGGACACGCTTGATATGAAATTTGAATTTTCCCTCACTAAGTTCAGTTACCACCTTTGGCAGCTTATTATAAAAGCGAATGCTGTTTACTAAGAATGACTTTCTAGTCTTAGCTAGTCTCCATTTGGGTAAAACCATTTCGTGTTTACTACGTGTATTTTTGTTGTGAAAATCGCTTCTAATTTTAAAGAGTCCTAAGTTTTTACGAACATTCAAAATGCTTTCTAAGATGTAAAGAGAAGGCAGAGTAAGTATATCGATTTCCATGAATTTATTTCTGAGGGACTCGCGAGGGCCCATTTTATAAATAGCCCGGATTGCTCTCTTTTGTAATATGAAAATTGAGTCTACATCAGCTGCAGGTCCCCACAGTAAAATGCCATAAGACATTATACTGTGGAAATAAGCATGGTAAACTAACCTAGCTGTGGCTACATCTGTCAATAGCCTTATTTATCTTACTGCATAAACAGCTGAGCTGAATAAGGTTGACGTCAACTTGAGGGATATTTGGCAATGAAAACTTTATACATTTAGTTTTATTTGCATTTATTAAGAGATTATTAGCAGCAAACCATTTCGAAAGGACTGCCAGATTCTCGTTGACATGCAAGACATCCCCATCTTTTCAGAGAGGTGTCACCAGCAAATAGAATTATATCGGATAAATTAGCCATCATAAAGGGAAGGTCATTAATATAAACTAAAAAAAGGAAAGGGCCTAGAGTTGAACCTTGAGGCACGCCCATCTTTACTAAAGACCCCGAGGACGTCACCCCATCAATGGATACTTTTTGCTGCCTGTAAGATAAATAGGAAAAAAAAAGATCAGCAGCTCGTCCACGAATTCCGGTATGATGTAATTTACAGATCAGAGTATTATGGTCAACACAGTCACAGCTTTAGAGAGGTCACAGAATATGCCAATGGCATCCTGGGACTTTTCCCAGGATTCCAAAATGTGGCTGATGAGTTTCACTTTTGCATCTGTCGTTGACATTCCATTCGTGAAACAAAACTGATGACTATGCAAAATCCTATTTGAATTAAAATGAGACAACATCTGGTCGAGCATGATCTTTTCATAAATTTTACTCAATGCTGGAAGCACAGATATTGGTCTATAATTAGAGGGATCGCTCTTACTAACTGATTTGAAAATTGGTACTACTTTACTGTGTTTCATTAAATCAGGGAACGTACCACTGTCTAAACACTGATTAAATATGCCTGTTAGGACAGGAGCAATTGTTGTAACCTTTTTTGGCGCAAACGTATAACACACAATGTTACTTTTATATTTATTTTATTTTTTTTGTTTAGTGTTTGTCTTAAGTTTTTGTTGTATAATATGTTTTTTTTTGCGCCAAAATAAATACTTTTCTTTCTTTCTTTCTTTCTTTCTTTCTTTTCTTTCTAATAATATGTTAGACTTTTGAATGTTTTTATAATTAAATCCACAGAAATACGCTTAAATTCAAAGGTTGGTATATCCTTAGTGAAATATTCTTTTAAAAAAGATTCAGCTAATAAACATGAAGAAGGGAGAGATTTCGTAATTTCTATTGGGTTGTTGGTGAAAAAGTATTCGAACGTCTCAGCTACTTTTGACCTATCTGAGATGATTTTATTATCAATTTTTAGTGAGAATTCATTCCGATCTCGTTGACTTGTCTTTCCAGTTTCCTTGTTTATCACCTTCCAGACAGCTTTTATTGTATTGTTAGAATTTCCAATTGTCTTACTTATTGATTTAGATTTAGCTTGGGCACAGACTCTTTTGAATATCTTTGAATAGAGTCTAACATGGTTATGCAAATTAAGATCAAATGACAAAAAAAATTTCATGATATAGCTGATATAAAGTGTCTCTGCTTTTTCTTATTCCAGCAGTAGCCCATTCATTAAATTTGGATTTATTACCGATTTGAGTTTTTTTGACTGGACACGCCTTATTAAATTCTTGGCATACTGTAGAAAATAATGTTTCATAGTTTAAATTGAGGTCTTGCGAATCAATTGGCTGTTGAGAGACTACTGACGACATTGTTGTTAAAATTATTTCATTTATTTTCAGTAAGCGGTCTAAGCTCTGCAGTTGAATCTAATGAAGCTTTTTAACTAATTCGAAAGATACGAGTTGACTACTTTGGTCAGACCTCACTCCACTAATTATGGATGAGTCTTTTATTAGTAAATATATTATCTATGCATGAAGCTGAGGTAGGTGTTATTCTTGTTGCCTCATTAAAAATACATTTTAGATTAAAAGTACTAAACAATAAGAGAAGTTTACATTAATCTGGTGAATTTACTAGTAAATTAATATTTAAGTCCCCACCAACGAAAACTAATTTGTTGTCTCTAATAAGTTTATTTAGTATTTATTCAATTAATATCAGAAAAGATGCTAGGTTTGATGCAGGTGGTCTGTAGACATATAAGAAAGTTCGGCCTTCAATCTCTGCACATGCTACCTCACATAAGCGATCGACAGAGCAAGCAGTGATATCTTTCCTTTCCATATCTTAAAGAAGCATTACATAATATCAAGGTACCACCCCCTATTGATAATCTGTTGTACGCAGTGGCCACTGAAAAACTATTCACATTGAACATCATTCTATCTGGTTTTAACCAAGTTTCACAAAAACATATGATATTTATCTATTAACATCTAGAAATTTGCCTGAGAAGTGATTTATATTTTGATGGTATAATGAAATGTTATTATTAGGCTTTCGAAATGTCCTTTTATTATTATTTCTCATCCAGTTGTTAGGCTTCTTAGTAGTCCTCAGTTGAGCTATACGTTTACTGAAATATGCTTGTACTGACTGGCCAGGTCCACTCATTCTGTGGTTTTTTCCTTAAAAGACCATCTCAGATACTAATCTGCATGGTTCTCATATGATTTGACCATTACATGTTTGCTGTATGGACTATAAAAGGGACTTTAACCCCCCTTTTTTTTAATGTGGGAAAAATCATCCGACAACCCCCGCTCTTGGGCAGAGCGGGAGATAGTGTCAGACTCTTACTGACTAAAAGCCCAACCCGTTCCTTCTAGCCTTCATACCGGGGCTCGAGTTCCCTGTCAGATAACCCTAATAAAGCTATTAAGGCGACTAAGGCGTATAACTATCAATTTTACTCGCCGTCTTATTAATATCAAATGACAACGGTGTCATAATTTGCACTATAATTCTACTGCTTTTTATAGAATTTATAGCATATGTAATATCAAAATAGTATTTATTCTTCAACTTATCGTATCGATGGCAAAACTAGTTAAATTCCTTGCCAGGCCCAGAATTCGGCCACGTCAATGCCGTCCGCCGTTAGTATTTATTACTAATTGTATTTACGTAGATTCGATAAATACATGTAAAACAAAAAAGCAACTTTTTAAATTTTTGTTTCTGTCTGTTGACCGATACTACGTCCCCTGCTGTTGCTACGTCCCCTGCTGTTGCTGACAACTCCTTAGGGCGCGCCGGCACAGTGCGCGCCGTCGACGACTTGGGCTTGGTCCGGACAGTTACCGGACGGCCGGACAGCGAGCTACCCATTGCTCACTATCCGCAAGCCCGCGCCTACGGTGGCTGGAAATCAGCATCGAAATCCCGGCGGCGGTGGCAAGAGCGCCGTTGCCTGATGCAGTCGGCCTCCTCTTTTGCGAGAATTACTGTTTCGCAGAAGTCGGAGACCGCCACTCCTCCTCGCTTTGGGCCATGGCCTCAATCAAGGGCCGGCGTGAGAGGTCTCCGCCGCCGTTCGTCCCTACGAGGGCACGGTGATGCTCCGCCCAAGCAGGGCAGACCTCGACTATGTGCTCCATCGTGTCTTCCGGGCATTCCACGCAATTGCGACACCCGGGCGTCACTTCCGCACGAATCCGGTGCAGGAACCTCCCGAACATGCCATGTCCGGTGAGGACCTGCGTCATACGGAAAGTAAGGATGCCGTGAGGTCTTGCCAGCGACGCCTCAAAGATGGGTCTTACTGCCATAAGGACTTAGACCCCTAAGTTTGTTTCAGTGTTTCTTCCCGGGATAGTGAGCCAGACAAAATCTGCCTCGTCTAATTTAAACTGTCGAAAAAATTGACTTGTAAAAGAGTTTTTTTAAACTTATTTTCAAAAGGTACTGATTTAAAGAGGCAGTTGTAAATAGCGGTTTTGGTAAGTTAAAAATTATAAATGGCACGTTTAATAACTAGTTCAGTAGTTAAAACTAAGCAGTAAAGTAAACAAAAACGAGTAAAAAAAAATAGTTAAAAAAAAAACACGCTTTCATAGCATATCAAACTAAAAAGTGTAAAATAATTTTCAATATAGGTAGAAAATAATAATAATGAACGAAAAATATATCGAAATAATAATATATCTTTGTGAAAAACGTGTTTTTAGTTTTTTTAAACTATTTTTTATTTTTCAGTAAAAAAAAAAATCGGATTGTTGTATTGTCATCAGTCTTTGATGGGTGTGCAAAGTTTGAAGAAAATCTGATCGCCCAAAGTAGGTCAAAATCGAGCTCAAAGGCGTTGGTAACAAACATACAGGTAAAGATAATATAAGCGTGTTAATAATAAAAAATAATGAAATGGATCAGTGATTAGATAATTGAGCAGAAAAATAATAAAATGGACGGTAAAAATTATTGAACGAACGGTTACGTGTGGGCAGTAATAAATCGGAATTTGTCGGTAAGAAATCTCATTCTAAGAAATTCTATATACAATGAGGTGGTAAAGTAGTTGGTGAAACTGTACAATACTGGACGCGGAAATAATGGGTTTTTTGGGGTTGGGGGGAGTGGAGGGAAGCCTCCTAACCACTCCCCCAAATCTAGGAAACTCATACTTTTGGAGATATTAAAAATGTAAATTTTGAGGTGAGGAGCCAAGACGGGATGGGTTTTTTAGTCAGTAAGAGTCTGACACTATCTCCCGCTCCGCCCAAGAGCGGGGGTTGTAAAAAAAAAGGTGAGGAACCAAAAAATCGTTTATTTTATGCATTTTTCGGGTAAATTCGAAGGTTTAAAGGTAGGGGGATAAACCTCTCCCCTGGCACCACTCCCAAGAAAAGGTAACTCATTGTTTCCAAGAAAAATAATCTTTTGTAACCTAACCTCAAAACACTCTGAAATTGCTTATAAGTCGTAGTCGAGCCCCGCTGCACAGGGCTCCTACTTATGGGTAGTTTAAAAAAAATAACCTCGAAGGAGGTGCCCGGGTCTGTGTTCGCTCGCTTCGCTCGCTCAATACGACCCCGCCACCTCCTTCTAACCTAAATCAATCCAAGTCGGGGTGCCCATGTTTTGAGCTTGCTTCGCTCGCCTCGCTCGCTCCTGCGTCTTAAGTTATTTACCTACTCCAAAATTACTTAAAAATTGTAGTCGACGGACTACTTCAGGAGTTCGGGTGGTTTATACTCCACATATTCCACAACTATCAAACAAAAAATAAAGTTATAAAAAAAAGTTTAAAAAGAAATAACATTGTGGCTGTATGAACTAATAGTTTTGTAGTAATACCAAGTAGTTTTCGAGATATAGCGGTGTGACGGATGGACAGACGGACAGAAGTTCGGGTGTTACCGCTCGTTATGATCTGCCGAACTAATTATCGAACCGCTTATTCCATAATTTTTACCGCTCATTCGGTTATTGGATTGATTTTTAGGGTCCCGTAGCCAAATGGCCAAGAGCGTGTCGGGCCACGCTCAGTGTAGGGTTTCGTAGTTTCCCGTCCGTCACAATAAGTGTACCCACTTATGAGTTTAAAAAAATGCTTGCATATACGATTATACTACAAACTTAGTCCAGAAATTATTTTGTAGAACCTTTGTTTTTTTGTACAAAAACTGTTCTTTCCATCAAATTCAAAATGATTTTCCTAGAAAGTCCTTATAAAGTTCTACTTTTCAGACTTTTTTCATATTTTCTAAACTTATGGTTCAAAAGTTAAAGCCCCCCCCCCCCTTCATCGTTTTTTACTTTTGGAGCGATTATTTCCGAAATTATTGACATTATCAAAAAATAATTTTAGTAAACCCCTACTCATTTTTAAATACCTATCCAACAATATATCACACGTTAGGGGCAATAGGGGGCCAACCCTAATAAAACATTTTTTTCCAATTTTTATTTTACCACTTTGTCGGCGTGATTGATATACATATGTACCAATATTGGTACCAAATTTCAGCTTTCTAGTGCTAACAGTCACAGAGATTAAGCGAGGACGGACAGACAGACGGACAGACAGACATGGTGAAACTATAAGGGTTTCTAGTTCTTAGTTAAAAACGGAACCCTTATAGATTCGTCATGTCGGTCTGTCTGTCCGTCCGTATGTCACAGCCACTTTTTTCCGAAACTATAAGAGCTATACTGTTGAAACTTGGTAAGTAGATGTATTCTGTGAATCGCATTAAGATTTTCACAAAAAACAGAAAAAAGCAATAAATTTTGGGGGTATACTTAGAACTGAAACCCAAAAAAATTTTTTTCATCTAACCCATACGTGTGTGGGGGGGTATCTATGGATAGGTCTTCAAAAATGATATTGATTTTTCTAATGTCATTTTTTTCTAAATTGTATAGTTTGCGCGAGAGACACTTCCAAAGCGGTAAAATAAGTCCCCCCCCCCCTCTAACTTCTAAAATAAGAGAATGACTAAACTAAAAAAAATATATGATGTATATTATCATGCAAACCACCAACGAAAATTGTTTTGAACGAAATCTAGTAAGTTGTTTTTTTTAGTACGTCATAAACCTAAAAAAATACACTATTACTTAAACATCGATCAAAGTTACAACGAATTACAAGAACTTTTATATTATGTTACTTGCTGGTACAGAACCCTTACGGGCGAGTCCGACTCGTACTTAGCCGGTTTTTTATTACTGTCTATATTTTACTGTCGCAATAATTAATCAACCGCCATTAAATTAAATAACTGCTCAATATGTTTTTCAACTAATCATAATAACATCTCGAATATTTAACTATCAGTTAAAAAAAATTAGTTCCCTTTTCAAAATGAATATCATTTATCATTATTATTCATAAGATATATTATAGACAAGGTGACATTTCGATAATTGTGTCATTCTCTTGTACACTGTCGACTAATGGAGAATCGTTGTCACTGATAACATGCTAATTTGCCTTAAAAGAAAACAATTCTGTATTTTAAAAATGAACGTAATCTCATTCTCTATCTGTCAAACCAAATGTGTACCTAAACTCAACTTCCCTGAATGTTTGACAAACTGTTAACATTATAAGTCTCGAGCAGGTCTTAAATGCTTTGTTAAGTAAGGTTCCATTCCTAAGTTGGCAAAAACGGAAATGTTATACGATCTCTTTGTTGTCTGTGTGACAAACGTGTCAAGACCCTTTTTTATGTACAACTAGCTTTTGCCCGCGCGGCTTTGCTCCCGCTCTTCCCTACTTCAGCCTACTATACCCTACTCTACCCTACTATACCCTACTCCACCCTACTCCACCCTACTCTACCCTACTCTACCCTACCCTACCCTACCCTACCCTACTCTACCCTACTCTACCCCACTCTACCCTACCCTACCCTACTCTACCCTACTCTACCCTACTCTATCCTACCCTACTCTACTCTACCCTACTCTACCCTACTCTACTCTACCCTACTCTACCCTACCCTACCCTACTCTACCCTCCTCTACCTTACTGTACCCTACACTACCCTACACTACCCTAATTTGCATTTTTTTATTTTCATTTTTTTTCCATAAGAACCTTCTCCTCATAATAACGAGCACAACAAAAAAAAAATTAGCGAAATCGGTCCGGGCGTTGTTGAGTTATGCGCTTACCAACACATTTTGCGATTCATTTTTATATTATAGATAAAGTTATGAAGTTGAAATTAAAACCTCAGGTCTGTTACCTCAAACAGTAGTAACAAAATATTTTATAATAAACTTACAAGACTCGATTCGGGAATTAAGCTATTTGGATAAGGTCAAATTGCACAATGCGCAAGTCTGACTCGCACTTGCCCGGTTTTTTTTAAATATGTGAATTGGCCGTCATCATGTGTGAATGCAAGTTATTTTCACCTTTAAGATGGTGACGCAGTACATCGACTGTACCTAAACTACGGGTAATGGACACCCACGCAGTCACCTCCGCCCCACAAATGTGTCCCTCTGCGAACTACTTATTGTACCGTGGCTTTTACTTAATTTTACTTTTCGCTTAATGGTATCACTACAACTTCGTGACTATTGTGTCAGAGGTCAAAAGTAAGCGGGTTTCATAGATAATGCAACGAGTCTGTTGTAAATTGGACCCTAATTTTGTAGGTGTTTCGTGAACTTTACCTTTTGAACGGTTGGCGGTAGGTTAGTGGTGTGAAAATGTTATTTTTATTATTGTTGAGTGTTGTAATCATTATTAGTTGTATGTTCTGGCAGACTTCGTCAACAATTGGTACTCTAAGTTATGCTTCTTCTTCCTGCCCTTATCCCATATTACTTGGGGTACTCTAAGTTATGCATATGCATCAAATTTTCCATCTTAGTAACATTTAGTAATAGTTTGAGTTTCTTCTCTCCAGGACCAATCATTATTATTCCAGCACCTGCCTTGCTAATTTTGTAAGTTTATGTCTGATAATAAATGATTAATTATTATTCTCTTTATTCATTTTTTTTACATATAAAATTACATTTTTAAATATTTTAATTATTATTATAAACATATCACCTATACTAATACTACGAAGAGATAAAGTCTTTTTGTTTGTAGGCGGTAATCTGTGGAAGTACTGGTTCGAATGCTAAAATTGTGTCACCGATAGAATGCTGATATGATATGATTTGCTCCTGGGTGACATTGGCTACCTTTTATGTACGCGGGTGAACTCACGGGTTAAAGCTAGTGTGTAATAAAAAATAATAATAATTTAATTACAAAAAATCGTTCTTTTTTCATTTGAGAAATATTGGTTTTATTACTTAGTAGATAAGGTACGGTCCACTTCAAATAGCTCTTTATGAAATTTGCCACTGAAGTTCTCCATAAAATCGTTATAATGGGCGGCCTCGGCTGTCTCGGCTGTCTCGGCTGTCTCGGCCGAGTATGTCGAGGTTGTTCCATGTCAATTTGAGGCAATACCTCAGTATTAGTGAGTTTCAGAATAACCATGCTAATAGACTTTGATTATTACACTTCGCTATGGTAGAATAGTTTTGCGAAAACTGAAACTTTATGCGGTAATCTATATATTATATTTTTTTTACAAAACATACAACCGACTTCAATTCATAAACCTTTACTTGAAGACTCCTAGGTTGTAGCTATCAGGAAAGATAGACTCCAGCAGGGAACTCCACTATTTAGCCGTACGTGTTCTGAATATACGAGTACTACGAGTACTTTCAAAAAGTGATTTTATTATGTTACATGTTGTACAACAAAATTATTGCACCGAGAGACGATACAGTCACAGGCCTTCTCTTATTAACGTCTTTAGATGTACTCGACTCTCACTCATTCAAAACTGCGATAATTCGAACCTCTCTATGTGGAAAAACTTCACACGGGATAAGGGTGATATTTTTCCATACAAACTTTGTATCCCCGTTTTACCCCTGTGGGGTGTTAATTTTAGAAAATTCTTTCTTATTCTTTGCGTGTATTCTAAAATAAACCGTTGTGCGAAACATCCCTCAGGTCTAAGCTTTTGGGCTGAGCATGAAGAGTCAGTGAGAGAATCAGAACTTTGTCTTTTATATAGGTTGTCTTAGACATCGACGCACAAACGAATACCATGGATTCAGTACATCTTTCTGTACTCCCCGGTGGAAATTTTTGTCTGTTTTTTCCAATTATTTTTAATTTTACTCTTTTTAATTTAAATTGTATAAAATCGTTATGCTTACATTTTTAGTGAAAAAAATGAATGAATTACTTAATTAAAAATGCCATCGGGCTTCATTAGAATAACAATTTTATCTACCCGGATGATATTTTTTTTTTTTTTTAGTAAAAATATCATCTGGGTTGGTTAGAATAACGATTTCACACAGTTAAAATTAAAAAAAAATACAGGTTTTTTTTTAAAATTAGGATTATGCCAACGAAAAATTCCACCACTGAGGGGTTCAGAATCAGGTACTGGATCCGTGGTATTCGTTTGTGCGTCGATGTCAAAGACACCCTGTATATAAAGATATGTAACTGTATGCATATTATAAAATTTAGCTTTTGCCCGCACAGCTTCGCTCCCGCTCTTCCCTACTCCATTCTACTCTACTCTACTATACCCTACTCTACACTACTCTACCCTATTCTACCTTACTCTAACCAGCACTACCCTACACTACCCTACTCGACTCTACCCTACACTACCTAATTTTCTTTTTTTTTCCCCTAAGAACCTTGACTTTAAAAAAATCTTCCTGACAATAAGAAACACAACAAAAAAAGTATTAGCGGAATCGGTCCGGCCGTTCACGCGTGATGGCGTGACCAAGGGAAATAGGGATTCATTTTTATATAAAAATATAATTTAAACTTACATGTATCCGAAAGTAAACACCCATCGTAGAATTAATATAAATTGCCAAATGGTGGGACACCTGCAACAAAAAGATAATCAGTACGTGTTTCAGACGAAAGTGATTTATTAGGATGAGTGTTGATCTCGTGTTAGTTATGGGAAAACTCTGAGATGGGTAACTCATGAAGCATAGTGACAAGCAGGACCTTATTAATAGAACTGACAAATGACAGAAGATAATCCAACCATCTGATAACGTTTCAATTTATGTGGTACGTAAAGTTGCTTATAGACCATAAGATAAGGTAAGTTAATTTGGTGAGCTTGCATGCTTAGCTATGCACGCTAGTTATTAAACATTACCTAGTGTAATACCTAAGGGTAATGTATTACTTTCACGTCTACAAACCGTGCAATTTAAGTAAAATAAGCTATGTGACTGTGAAAACAAAATATCTTAGCTGTCTGAACTGAGCTTATTTCTTAGTCCACAAAAAGCTTGTGAAAAGATGGTGAACACGACTTAAGAGGAAAACATCACATAGACATTACATATACAGATTTTGCCAAATGTTACTAAAAAAGATTACTGAAAATTGAACAGTTACTCAAACAAAGCATTAATTGTGAAATATATTGTCATATTTACAAATATATATTATGTCGCTTTGTCAGTAAAAATTAAACAGGGCTCAGGTTGATTCACATGGTATTTGCGCTCTAGGCAAAAATCTAAGCGTGTGTTGCAATTGATTTGGCACGTGTTGTTAAATGACTGATTTAAGGCTCCCGCGGAAAGGTGCGACGTGGAAATATGAGAACGATTCAACGACCAATTTCCATAAAAGATATCTTTTTTTTTTAAATATATACATACCTGAAACAAACTTTATTAAAAAAAAAACGCTTTGTCGCATTATCACATCGCATCTGTCTTTTAGAGCCATTATGTTTGGTTATTGCTCATAGCAAAACGAAGGTAGCTTCCTGAATGATAACAAATAATGGTAATCTTACCGTTAATAATCTCGTGCTATCTTCATGATGACGAAGCAATTGACTTGTTCCGACACGAACCACAAACATTCCAGCAACAAATAGTAACATTGAGGTATAATTAGCAAAATATAAAGGGGCACAAGCACAAATATAACAATACATTTCTACGACCCGGTATAACATTCACGACATTTACTTACAGCTATCTTACCAAAACCAAATAATTTTAATAATATCTTTAAATATCCACTTGTCGTAAAAATAAAAGAATTACAACAAAAATTTTCAATTCATGTTTATTCATACTACAAAACTTGTAGTCCCGAAACCGCAAAAAAATTGGAATATCTGCAATAAAAACATCCATCTATAATAAAATCTTTATTCGCAAAAAATATTATTACATCATTCACCATGAAACAATTATTTGTAGTTAGAATAATCTTAATTAGACTGCCTATAGTGTCTATTCTTTCTTATAACTAGGTACCAACAGTATTAAAAATTTTACTTTTCACAATCTAGCAAACTTTGAGACACGAGGTTAAGGTTAGAAGGGAGGAAGGTAAAGTTATTACAATTTTAAAACACAATTGCTAATTTTACTTTCGTAAAACCGTATTCCCTAGGTCCCACCAAAATTAACATAAAATTGGTTATAAACAGAAAAAGGACTGAGCGTTTTTAATCGTGTGTAAAGTGAATATGAACAGAAAACTATGAAGAGAAAACTGTGAAGGACTTACCTATTTTTATCCGACTACGGCTGAGGCCAAAGGAGGGTTATGATTTTGACAGGCTATGTATGTATGTATGTGAGTATGTTCATCTGTTGCCTCATAGCTCCTAATCTACTTATTGGAACTTGACATATGAGGTATCGTTAGAACCGTCTTAATCGTCCGCTGAACATAGGTAGTAACGTGTCACAAAACGCGATATGGCGCCTTCTAGCGGACAAAAAGTAATGTGTTAAAAATAAAAATGGAGATAAATACGCCGTGTTTGGTATCATTTGAAAGGGCTTAACTTGTACATTTCCAAATTGTTACTCAAATTTAAAGTGACGCCCTCTAGCGGACAAAAAGTTATGTGTTAAAAAAATAAAGTTAATACACCGTGTTTTATATCATTTGAAAGGGCTTCACTGGTGCTTATCAAAAAATATCATCATAATTCAATGTGTTGCCTTCTAGTGTACAAAAAGTTTTGTGTAAAAAAAAAAATAAGATAAATACGTCGTGTTTGGTATCATTTGATAGGGCTTTACGTAAATAGTATAAAAACACTGTGATTTGGCACCAACATTGTTTAACTGAATAAAAAGAAAAGCCGTAGTCATAAGTTATAGGTACCAACCGAAATACTTTAATAACATGTGACTAAGGCTTTTCTTTTTGTTTTTCACCATCCTAAAAATCTTGTTTCATTCTTTTTCAGCGTCATTTTTTTGTCGTAGTCGGGCTTTTAGTTATTTACTTTATTTTTTAAACAACATTTTTAGTTTCAATAACATTTCGGTTACAAAACTCAAAATTTTAATAATTATGAGGTGTTTTTGATAATTTGTTAATAAGAAATTATTACAAACGTTCCTTAAAAGTGAAAGAATTGAATTTCTGTGGTGTGTCTATTTCAGGAAATCTGATTGAACCACTTCCTCACATCTTCGTCATTTCCCGCGACTGAAAAATACATATAGATATTGGTCGCACCTTTCAATTGTCTCTTTCAACAGAATGGTCAATTTGTTAGAGAACTGCTCGCTCCATTCTCCAGGTTTATGGTTACAACGTTAAATAAATGTCTTCTATATTGGATGTGTGTGGCTTGGAGCGGATGCACGCAGCGGTAACATTGCTCGCTGGACACTAGCCAAGGAAATCAATAATTAATTTATAAAAATTGAAATATGTAAAAGTTAACGTCTAGTTACTGTTCGTAAATAAGCTCGCGTTAAATTCTTCAAATGAATTTAAAATATTACAATTAATTCAGTTAAAACTGAGTATTCTGCACTAACCCGTTTATGTTTAAATTCACTCTTAATGATCAATAAAATTTAATATTATCAATGGCACTTTCTAGAAAATCAACACCACCGAAGTATATTTTGCCTTATAGATTCTTTGTAAGTGTCAAAAATGAGAGAGAAGGATTACCAATAAATACCCTTTGTACTTGCTCCGTGATACCTATCAATAATAATAATTCATTAACTTCGACTTCAATATCTTTGATTTTCCCTGGTTACCGTAATTGTGGAGGTGACTCGTACGGCGAGCAATGGGTAGCACCCATTCCTTCTGGCTTTTCATACCGGGGCCGAGCTACCTTTCGGAGCTAAAACTAGCCTCAGTAGGCTTCGACCCAGCTGGGCCCCTGCTGTTGCTGACAACTCCTTGAGGCGCGCGGGAACGGTGCTCGCCGTATTGCCATGACTCATTAGCATGCGTTAAGCTTGGCCTTCAGTTGCTGAAGCAGCGACGGCGCCTACACTGGTGCCCTATAAAGACCCACGGAGCAAACGATTGGGACAAGGTTGGGATATTGACAGGAGCTTCACCAATGATGTGTAAAAACAGTTTTTGGGTTGGTATATCATCTTATTACTTTTCACGCTCTACGGTGGAGTGAGAGGGCGTAGCAGACTTGTTAACTTTTACTAACTAAAACTACATCTATGTTCCTTTAGTTGCCTTTTGCGTCTATCCTTATCAGAACCAATTCCATGGGCTTAGCAGACACAATCGGCTCTACTGGGCTCTTATGGTTTGCTAACATCTCTTTGAGGCACATGAAGAACAATACGCGCCTTTGACGTCGTTCCTAGGACGAGAAGACGGCAAACTACTAATCATTTGTTCTGTGTCTGGGTGTAATTTATCTATAATATGTATGTATTTAGAAATATATATGTATGTTTATCAGTTGTCTAGTACTCATAACACAAGCTCTGCTTAGCTTGGGACTAGACGGCGTTGTGTAATTTTTGTGGAATAATAAAAAAAAAAAATACACATCGTTAGCCTTTCGAAAAAAAAAAAAAACGAAAAGAAAGAACGTTTATTTGATATAAACGCATAACGAAACGTGTTTTTCTTTGAATCTCGCTCCAGACTATGGCCTGAGAGGGTCGCCGCCGCCGATCGCCTCCATATTCTTGTGCTATTTTATGAGTCTGACACGGAAGAAGGCACGGGCAAAAGCTAGTATGTAAATAAAATTATTCAAAAATAAGCAAGAAGGGAAAAAACTGGCCAAGTGCGAGTCGGACTCGCCCATGAAGGCTTCCGTAGCAGTAAGTAAGATAATATAAAAGTTCTTATAGTTCATTGTAACTTTAATCGATGTTTTAATAATAGTGTATTTTTTTAGACGTATGACGTATTAAATTAACTAATTACTAGATCTCGTTCAAACCAATTTTCTTTGGCAGTTTGTATGGTAATGTACATCATATATTTTTATTAGTTTTATCATTCTCTTATTTTAGAAGTTAGATGGCCGGAGGGGGACACATAAATTTTACCACTTTGGAAGTGTCCCCTTAAAAAAAAAAGGTAAAAGTCGCGCAAACTATCCAGTTTAAAAAAAATGATTTTAGAAACCTTATTATCATTTTTGAAGACCTATTCAAAAAAATTTTTTGATTTTTAGTTCTAAGGGACCCTCAAATTTTTTTTTTTCCATTTTTGTATAAAAACTTTAATGTAGTTCACAGTATACTTACAGTTTCGGAAAAAAAATACTGCGAAAAACGGATGGACAGACACACAGCCATGACGAATCTATAAGGGTTCCGTTTTTTGCCATTTGGCTACGGAACCTTAAAAACTACTTCAATCTGCTTGATCGGACGCACCACCGTTTGACGTTTGACGTCGGTATCGGTGTGTCGCTGTCCGAATTTTAGTTGGGAAAAATAAAAAAATAATACATAAAGTGCTTACAAACTAGTTTATTGACAAATTGAGTGTTCTATTATAAGTGGTGTTACATAACTTATAATAGAACACAAATAGTTCGCCTGAGGGCTATTAACCGATACAACATAATCATAATAGTGACATCTTTTTTTTTAATCTTTTTTTTTTCAGGTGTTTTTATCCACACGGATACGTCAACCCCATTGTACCTAATATATATACTCTATTTACATACATAAACATAAAAATATTCTTATATTATAAAATAAAATAAAATACTACCTACTAAACACCGCCTTAACATCCGTAAAAAATAAATAAACTATAATTCAAAACTAAACGCATAATTTGTGGTTTAACCCACAAATTATGCGTAAATTAGCAAAAAGTGATCTACCTAATTAATAGGTACCCGCTAATATCACTTATTTGGCAATCTGTATTCGAAAGCAGTGCGATCTATCTGGTTTGCAGTAAACTACAATTTGATCTCTGGGGGGCATCGCTCAACAGATCCACGTAGCGGATCAGCTGGTCGTCACCTGCTGTGCGTCGTAACTGTCACTGAACCTAGTTCGTTATGCCGGGTGCCAAATGCGGGGGGTGCGGTCGCTTCATTTCTGCACAAGATGGCGTTAAATGCGGTTAATGCCTGGGCATGCACCATCGCGTGTATGTCCGTTTCCATGAAGGCAAACATAGCACCCAACTGGTGTTGCCCAGAATGTAAAAAAAACATTGCCAGGGATGACCGTTCGGAAACCCCCGTCAGAGGCACGACACAGAGTTCCATAAGAGACGAGTCAGGGGACCCAGCCCTGGAGGGTACCAGCACGCCCAACTATGTCACCGATATCACCAAGGACTCCAGGGCAGTCCAGGGATCTAAAATTTATTTATTATATTTAAACCTATTGGCACACCACACCGCTGCTGATTTCTTTTAGTCGATATTGTTACCGGGCCACGCTGATAACCAGCGCTGTGGACTCGTTGCATTTTTGCGTGTGGACATAAAGAGTGAAATTACCCGCCAAAATTTGTTTTCTGATAGCTACAACCTAGGGGTTTTTTAAGTCAAGAGTGAATAGGTTACTTCTAGGTAAGCGTGCTCCATCGTCGACTACATAATCGCTTATCATCAGGTGACATAGTAGTTAAAAAAAAATATTACGAAACAAAAAAATACTCATACACATAGTATAAACCAAGAAATCATACGTAACATTTTTTAATATTTATTATGTTCAATTTCCTATTTAAAGAGAAGTTTTCTCGTCAACTTGGACTTTAAAAAACATTTGAAGTTTCAATATTAAAGAAAAACAGACACACTCAATTCCACCACACGCTCCAGCAATTAAATATTGCACGTAACACACATACAATTAGCATTCACTGACATCTTTCAAACAAGCTGCTAGTGTAAGTTGAAATCACCACCACAACCATTCATTTGCAGCTTTAATTTTATTCAGCATTTTATGGTGTTCTCCTTCTACCTTTACGAAAAGTTTCTTTGTCAACCTTGTCTTCAAGCGCTCGAAGAAAACCATTAAAAAATACTCAAGAGAATAATATTATTCAAAGAAAAGTATCGTTATTTAATTTGAAAATATTCACACGTTTCAGTTTTAGTTATACGCTCAGTGACAAGACAGCTAACCAAACGGAACCTTTAAATTGCATAGTTTAGCACGCATCCACAAAAAACACACACACACATCTATGGATAATACTCCCGTTTACACAGCGCTTTGGTTTGATGAGTGAATTTATCGCAAGTCTGCGCAACAATCATAGTACCTCTTGATTTGATTCGATCTTTCATCACGCTCGGAAAAATAAATTCATACAATTGCGTTGCAACTCCATCGCTTTTCATATTTATTATCTATAAATGCTCGAATGATTCGGATAAATGTTTGGTATAAATATGGTACTTACAAATTTCGTTTGTTTTTAAATCAATATTACTTGACCATGCTTATGTTTTCGATACACTATAAAAGTCTATTAACTTCTAGTAGCCGGTAAACACACTCGACTTTTCTATATAATTAAAAAAAATATGTACCGGCAAAATGTTTCTCAACCGTAAACTATAAACATATTTATTGCATCTCTTCTTGGTGTACAATAAAATAAAATTTCAATCAAGACTGACACCAGAAAGCAGTAAACCATTTTCTAGTCTCGGAAGAGCAGGAATCAGAAAATCCATATCCTAGTTCCTGATTCCTGAGCGGACGAGACTAGAAAAAGAAAATTCATATATTGTTCCTGATTTCAAGTGATCCAATAAAGTGAATGCTGGAGTTGCGCTATGCAGCGGACATCACGTCACTTGCAATGCAAGAGATAGTGAGATCTTCTACCGCGTTCACGCGGAGTTAGTGAGGGGCTGCCTTTACAAAGGAATTTTAATTGAAAATAAGTTTAGGTAAAATAAGTTTACATTATTTTATGTTGCATTCTATGTATATGTTTTAGTTTCCATTTGTGTATGTAATGGTGTAATAAAGTATATTATAATAAATAGGTTTTACGGCTGTTTGTTATTGGCACGGTAATTAAAGTCTAAAACGCAAGGAGTGGTTTTGATGTACATACCTAGGTTTGTTTATATAATGTAGTATGAAAGAAAAAATAAAAAAGTCTTTTCAAGTGCCTACAAATATTATGATAATAGCTTGTAAGTTTGGTAATATTGTAGTAATGTTGTAGTAAGTAGTACGCCATGTTTTTAAACATGGCGTATTACAATGTAGCGTTCTGGGGCCACATTTTTTTCTTTTATATATTAATGATATGCCCCGTCAATCAGATCATCCTATGGTGCTGTTTGCTAACGACAATACTGTGATAATAAAATATTCGGACTTTAAAAATATGAAAGGGAAATTAATAAAACATTAAAAAGTCTGACTTGGAAACCAGATTCTGAGGATGTGTAAAAAACTGAGTAAATTAGCTTCTGTACTGCACAAATTATGGCACAAAGTTAGTAATTCTACGTTTCTATCAGCTTGCTTTGGTTGCATTAATATTAAGGTTCAGTTTGATATTTTGGGGCAACCGTAGCAAGAGGGAGGAGATTTTCAAAGCCAAAAAACGATGCATGAGATCAATGTAAAATTTAAAATCTACTGAAAGCTGTGAGCTTGTGTTTAGATCGCTGAAAATTCTAACATTCCCGTGCCTATACATATTGAAAGTGTCCATTTTTGTTAGGTCGAATTAAAAAATATTTTCGGCTCTTGCTAGAACGTAATCTAATGTCAGCTAACATTAGATTACGTTCAGGTCCTGTGAGACTAGAATATAATAAATTATTACATACAAACCGGCTCTATTAAGAAAGATTATAATGTCAAGGGGCCGCATCATATTTTAAAATAAAATTCCGCATAGTTTAAAAAAACACCTCATACGCATATTTAAAACTAAATTGACTACATTACTATTGCAAAAATGTTACTATTCTGTTAATGTCTTCTTGAATGATAAATACTTGTAATTGTATTTTTTTTTTGACATTTTAAATGATAATAATTTATTATATTTTTTAGGTAAGCTTATTGATTTTTAACCGACTATTTATTTGTCAAATATTGCTCGCAAATAAATAATTCAGATTCTGATACTGTTTATTATTTTATTTATACAGCCCGCTGACAGAAGACAGACAGATGGACGGACGGATAGAAGAGGCTTAGTTAAGGGTCCCTTTGGTACCCTAAGGCAGGAATTCCTAAAAAGAAACAAGAATAAAATCGTGTGCCTAACACAAAATTAGAATCAGTACCTCTACACAATTGACCTCTTCATATATAATTTTAAAAGGTATTCATGGCTATAGTCTTGGAAGTACAGATTAGAGGAATTCTCTTTAATGTATTTTATGTGTACGTAAAATAAGGAAAGAAACGTAGAAATCCGAGTTCGAATAAATGTAATTTGCTGGCTATTGTTACCAATAAGCCGGACATACCTATTCGTAGTGGTGTTAGACCGATTAGTGCGCCGCACAATGATAGTCGATGCCACAACCTCATGCGACAAAACCTCGTCGAAGTTGAGATAGAATAACGAAACTCATATCTGGAATTAACTTACGAGGTTGTTAACATGCGGAATGTCGACACGACTAGTCATTACAGTCTTTACCAACAACGCCCTAATGACCAAAAACCTCAAAGACCATCTGTTGGAGCTATAGTTGCGATTGGGTTAAGGGCCTGATATAGAACGCAGTGCTCCTCGATGCGGGTCGCATTGAGAGAAGGTTCCATTTATTTGGTCTTTGCTCCTGCCACCGGCGGACTACTATATTTTTGAATATTTTTTTAATTATTGTCGTTCTATACCTGTAGGATATTTATTTACTATTGGCTTATTTCCAACAAATATAATTATAATACGCTTTCCTGATCTACCCCCTTTCTAATCTTAGACTTATGCCCAATCAATGAAATAAGACTCGCGCCCCTTCAATAAGCACAGTGGGATTTGAAAATAACTTGCAAAATGTGAGCTACACTTTTATCTCTACCTACTACTTTTGAGAATATACGCATGATAGAGTTATTTATTTATTACATATAGCTCTAAACCTTAAGGTGGATCCACGAGAGTGTGAGTCACGATTCCCAGTGGCGAATATGTCAATTGGCGACAGATCAACCGAAGGCCGGGTCGAGTAACCACTGATGGTGACACGGGGAAATCGCGTAGAAGTACGAAGTTATAAAGTCCTTCTTTTCTTCAGTCTCTCATACCTAAGTGAAACAGGATTAAAAATGAAAAGAAGAAATGCATGTTTACTCTTGCGGGAGTTACTGATAGTGTGCTACGTCAGATCAGAATGAAAGAGAAGCTATAGTTGAGCGTACATATGTCTCACTTGAGCCAGTCTCCAAATAGGGCACAGCCAATCTGGTGGAGTTCAACGCTGCTATAATACAAGCGAGTGTATCTCTTCACCGCATAAAGGACCAATCGCCTTCAAAAAGTAAACTCGGCATTCTTGCAATGGTTCGGTGATACTTCACACCCGGATAACTTCTTATGTTATTATACAAAGTACAGGTCCGATCATTCGAGTACTGCAGCCACATATGGTGCTGCTAAATGCCATCTAGCAACTTTAGACTCAGTAGAAAGGTGAGCGAAGAGGCTAATTGGAGATTTAGATCTGGTTAAGACCAATCTATAAAGCCTGACTTAGGCAGGAGCACAGGTGTAGGGTAGCCATCTTTTCGGTTTTTTACAAGATGCATTTTGAAAAGTGTGAGCGGGAATTAAATGACTTGATTCCGCCATCACCTTTCTACTGTAGAGTATCCACTCTAACATTGTTCACACTTTTACGGTCCATTTTGCCTCGTCATTTATACCGCGTACATCAAAGGACTGGAACAATTTGCCTACTGCGGTCTTCTCGCCCGATTATAATGTTCAGGGGCTCTTAATAACTAGTACGACTTACCATCAACTACAAAACAAGTTTATATCAATCATACAAAAAGTGTTATGTCGACCCCAATAACACGGGACAAGAGCAGAAAGATGACAGAAAAAATACAGATACAATTTATTGTTCATAAATAAATTATTAGGACTGACTATCACTATTTATCGACATAGCTCTGCTCCTTTTTCAAGAAGAGAGACCCAAGTTAGTCGAATTAGTTACTTCTTGTTAGGTGACTCACAGACTCACAGTGCATCAGTCAACTTTGAGAGCTAGTGCCTAAGGGCCGACGCTGCGTTAAGCGGGAACCCGCGTATTTCTTTTTTTTTTTATCGGTTATAAACTAGTACTTGACTGCGATCCCGCCTGATGGTAAGCAGTGATGCAATCGTTGATGGTGAGGCGCACTAGTTTATTAAGAGCCTATTTCCATACAAAAATACTCCATTGCGGGGACCCGCGCGGTTATCAGTCGCGGGGAGCCGGACACCAAGTCCCCTTTTTGTGAAGTAATAAATAAATAGTAAAAAAAGTTCTCCATCTCCATCGACACGACTACGTGCACTGCGTTAAAGTTGAACTGGCGAGTCTGCGCAGGGTCCTCGACGGGGACACGGCGCACATAACACACGCGCGTCGTCATGCATCGGGTGCCAATCGCGAGCGCCCACTTAACGCTGCGTCGTCGGCCCTCAGGCATTTCGCACTTTAAACCCTCAGCAATTACTGTTTTGTTACTTTCGTTAACATGCGTCAGCTGCATCTCAATGCCTTATAATATTATTACTTACCCGCCGCCGGCCACTAGTATCATCTGCATGCTGCCAGGTTCCCGTGCGACCACTCCGAGAAGATAATAATACCATTGCTCAAGTCATATTGTAGTAAATAACACTTATGATTTCATTTATATCTGCTTGTTTTCACTTAATTATTTGACACTTTTAGTTTTTTTTTATTGATGCACATTTTTTACATTTTCTTTAGAATATTTTTTTTTAATTTCACATTCACTATAATTGCTTTTAATTTAGTGTATTGAATTCACTTTATTGATTTCACACCTAATTTTTTCACATGATAACCTTTTCATAAAAGCCAAGCAAATTAGTTACAATCGGTCAATTTATAGATGAATCAATTAATTATAAATGGTTCGGGCAATTTTGTTTTTCTGGCTGAGTCGACGTACGAGTAAGTACGACGTAAGTATAATTGCTTTTGTTAGCCTATCCTACCCCACTCCTGGGTGGATAGAAAGGAGTGATCCTTTACTTGCGTCTTTCGCAAGCCCGCGCTTTCTTTTTCCATTTCACCAGTAGTTGCAATGTCTTACAGATCATTAATTTAAGGCAAAAACTTAGCTACTTTGGTAATCATCAGGGTTGTCGTTATCAGAAACATATCCAATACAAAAACATATATTTAAAAAAAAAATGTCTATCTAAATAGCCGACTTGGAAGTGATTTCCAGCAATGCAAGTTCTTATTCAATTGACTCAAAGCGCTTTGGCTCACTACTGAACCATAGATCTTACGAAATTCCGAAAGGGAAAAACACAACTTATTTGGCAACACTTAAGTGTTTGTGCCAATTGAGCCAGCAAGTCATTAATTAGAGCTCCATACTTTTCCAATTTACTAAAACAAAAAAAGTTACACCTACTCCATAAATACGCTCTCCGTTTTGTCGCAGCGTGCGAGTTTGATGCATCACCTTGTTTCGTCATACCTCTTCTAGTTTTCCGCAGATCTAACACTAAAAACTTGTTTTACTTTGGCAAAATATATTTCTCTCCTCGTATATTCTCGTGGTTTACGATGCTGAGTAAGAGTAGTTGTTTAAATATGGTGGATGGACTAGCTGCACAGTTCTGCTGGCGTATAAAGTTTTTTATTACGTTCCTTTTTCAGTGTTAAACTACCTCTTTCCCAAACTTCATCAGAAGCGATGTTGTTGCTGAGGAGATGAACGTGACGGATAAACTGACGTAGTCATTTCTGCTTTAACGATATTTTCAGTGTCTTGTTTCCACAGTTTATGCTCTCGATGAATTTGAAGTCAGGTTTTGACTCAAAGCATTTATTAAATACGATAATTAACAAGTGCAGCCTGCAGTTTTTGCTGTTTTTTTTTTTTGGTGCAGTAAACATCGTGAAAAATCGTTCAAATTATATTATTGACATCCAAATAATTGCCACCGAACTGAACCATCATGACAATCCAGTGGTTAAGGCAACCGCTTTTCATGCGTGAGGTGACGGGTTCGAAACCGGACAAGTGCCAATGTGAATTATTCAATTTATATGTGCTTTTATAAGTTTACCAGGACATTACTGATACCCCGTGCCTCGGAAATCATGTATGGCCATTAGTCCCGGTTGTCTTCGTAGATTTTTTCAATCTTTACGTTACAACTAGTTTGTCGAATTGCCGAGTGATTGTGTTGTAGATGTCTGATGCGCAGTTGCTCCATGAAAAACACGGGAATCTAGCCGCATCGCAAGGGTTAGCTTCTAGCCTAAGGCCCACCTCACACCGCTGGAAGCGCGTCGCAGCGCATTTGAAGACAACAATTTATTATAAACCTTAACCATCTTGACATACGGTCTAGCGCACATGCTCTTGTAGTAGCTTGAAAGCGCTCAGAGCGCCACATGCGAATTTATTCTTTTGTAGACCGTATGTCAAGGTAGTTAAGGTTTATATTAAATTGTTGTCTTCAAATGCGCTCCGCCGCGCTTCCAGCGGTGTGCGGTGGGCCTTAGGCTAGAAGCTAACCCTAAGCTAGTTGGAAAAAGGCTAGGAAGATGATGTCACCAAAATTATTATAAAAGATCTACGAGTATGAAGATAGGCTACTATCAATCTGACGGCGACGCCAAGAAGTAACACATTTTGTTCCCTATTCCACATTCACATAGTACACCACTGTGGCACTACATAGGTATTAAATGTACATCTAAGTATTAATTTCGCGTGTCCATAAATTAAGACTAAACACAGTTGGCTCAGTGTGAGTTCCATTTGTATAATTAAAATAGCCTTTCAT
The DNA here is from genome assembly GCA_929112965.1 of Mythimna albipuncta. NCBI lineage: Eukaryota > Metazoa > Arthropoda > Insecta > Lepidoptera > Noctuidae > Mythimna > Mythimna albipuncta. Next base: position 36,823,145 of record OV815958.1, read on the forward strand.
TAGGCGGCTGTTATTCGCGATGACGTCATCAGTTATGTTATCAATCACTATTATGAGTTATGTGCTTTTTTATCATTTTTATTGAAGAGAATTAATAAAGCTGTTGAGTGTACTATTTAGAGTAGGCGTAAAAAATTCAGCAGTTAAAAACCCAAAGATTAACTGTAATTGGAAAAAAAGTCCCGTCAGCAAGGTTGATACATTCATGATTGATATTATTTTTATCTCGTTTGCTGAAAAGAAATTAATTCTACCCTGGGGATAATTTAGTTGGGGTGTATCTTAAGCGTTAAAAAAGTCAGTGAAATTCTAATAATGGCAATTTTACGGAAGAGCCAATTTTTTTTATTTTTTACATATATTATTCTCTTTATTCAATTTTTTTACATATAAAATTACATTTTTAAATATTTTTTAACGAAATTATACAAAAGAAAAAAAACACTATCACTATTACTATACTTTATTTTTGAAATAAATAAAAACGTAAAGAATATGTAAATGAGTGAAATAAATAAAATATACAAGTATTATGATAATGACATAAGAATAATCAGGAAATTCGCAAGAAGTATACTCGCATTGGTCAGAGCTTTTTTCTATCTGACAGATATCTCTAAGTTCTCTTTAATGTACTGCTTTAGACTTATTATCACCTGTGTGACTCCCATTAAACCGCAAAAGCTTTCTCGTATTCCAGAAATGCTAAGTAGAGAGGCAAATTATACTCCTCGGTCTACGATGCTGAAACCTTTTCGGAATCCGGCTTGTTTGGGAGGCTGGAAAACAGCTTGTAGACATGGCTCAAAAGTGAAATGGGCCTGTAGTTATTGGCAGGGCATTTTCTCTTTTTAAGGAAAAGTACCATCACGCCTCTGCACCATGGCAGTGACTTTTTCTCTCGAGTATAACAGAATCAAATAACTTCTGAAGGGCCTTCAGGGCCGGTTTTCCATGCGTCTTCAGGAGTTTGGCCGTAATTCCGTCATCAACCGGGGCCTTGTTGTTTTTTAGGTGCTTTAGAGCCATCCATCCTAGTCTCGTACAGGCTGACGTCCGAGATAACTTTTTTTTTAAAACTAAATATATCTTACAGTAATACTGTTAGTTAGTGTGATATAAGATGTGATTGGTAGTTAGTAGCAGCTTCCTAGTTTTCCAAACCACAACTTAAAAAATCAGGCATATTCTTCTGGAGGCTTAAACTTTAAGTCTGTTTATTAATGAAGTATTCGTCTTTTGTGAGAACCTCGGTAACCTCGTTTATCAACGTGAAATATTTCCGAAATATGATTTTTGACGTTATAGGTGTAACAAATTTATTTATTTATTTATTTGTTCACATGTTGTAAAAATTTGCAAGGCTTCTATTGTCATATGTACTTTTTTTACTTTTTTAATGTTTGAGTTTTTTTTCCGTTTGTAACTTAATCTTTATTTATTATAATAAACATACCACGCAGGCCGCATACCACGACACGCTAGCATCAACGACATTATTCGTCGAGCTCTTGTCACCGCCGGGGTACCTGCCGTATTAGAACCAAATGGTTTGGTACGTGACGATGGGAAGAGACCAGATGGTATGACGTTGGTACCGTGGAAGGTGGGTAGGCCTCTGGTGTGGGACGCAACCTGTGTCGACACCCTTGCGCCATCCCATATTCCAAGTACGGCAGACTGTGCTGGCGCTGCCGCCGCTGCTGCTGAGACCCTTAAACGGCGCAAATACTGTAACCTTATTGGTAATTACAGTTTTGAGCCGTTTGGGGTCGAAACACTTGGTTCGTGGGGTCCGAGTGCGCGTCTCCTTTTCAAGGAAATTTCACGCCGACTGATCGACACTTCACGTGACCAGAGGGCTGGCTTGTTCTTCGCCCAAAGAATTAGCATTGCCATTCAACGTGGCAATGCTGCCAGTCTTCTGGGCACATTTCCGGATGACAGCGATGTGGAGGAGTACTTTGATGCCTGAGCGTACTTTGTCATTTTGTATTATATTTATGTACATAGTTAGGTTTTAGTATAAATAGTTTATTTAGTATTTAAGTTTTTTATGTATTATTATTATTATTATTCCATACATTAAATTATTAATTACAATTATTTTCATTCTTATTATTGATTACTTATGTTAACAAAACAAACCGTTAAAGGAACAAATGGCAGCGTTTTTTATGTAACTGTGTATGATAGGTTAAAGCCCACGTGGATCACGCTAAGTTCTGCCTGCAACGAACATAATTGTCGTGACGTGAATGTCAGCATTAAAAGTCAGCCTCGATTGTTGCTGATGCAGATTTTGATAATTATAAACTACAATGCTGATGATCCGCGGAAGCTGACACTGACATATTATTATTAATAAACGCACACTATGCAGGCAAGCATAAGTTGGAGGATTATATTCAAGATAAAAATGCTTGGCTCAATGCTGGTCCAGCTCCACTACCACTAGGGCGTACTAATTAGTTGATTAGTTGGAAACTAATATCATTAGTTTTTTAATTTGAAAGACACAATTGCATTGTATAATGTAGAAGCACTTTTTTCAAGTTTGTGAATGTGAAGCACCATGGAGCATTTTTTATTAGGTTACAACTTTTTTTTTTGACATTACGAGCATGGCAGTTGAGAGTTTGTCATGCTCACTCAAATGTCTCGCTGTTGGTGGCACATGTTATTGGGTCGTTCAGTTCCCTTCAAAATGGTTGAGCTGAGTGGGGCTGATGCACGCGTCATGCTCGTGAACGGGTGCCGTCAGATGGGACTGGTCATCTCTTAGCTGCCAGTGGCTTGATTCAGTTTCTATCTTTTAATTATTTTACATTTTTATTTCATTATCGACATTGTGCTCACATGATAGAAGCAACAAGTAATATGTAACCAAGCATTATATGTAACACATAATATGATTTAAAAGAGTGTCCATGGAGTTTCTTGCACGTTCTTCTCCATAGAAACCTACTCTTTGGAACGTGCAATTTAGCTTCACTTTTCTTGGACTAACCGACATTTGACTATTCAAATGTGCCTGTAAATGGTCTATTTGAAATAAATGCTTTGATTTGATTTGATTTGGAGCTTTTATTAACACTAGGCTAAGATATTGTAACTAACAAATATATATATGGAAGTATCCCTGAAATGACTGTGGCTGTGTTGTTGATGTATTGTTAACGATTTCGATGACTAGCAAAATACTGTTCCGATAAAACTCCGTTCTCGTCCTTCTTGGTAAGCCACACTTAAGTGCTACTGTCTGGCACTTTGCCTGCAGATCTTGGAATGGTTCATATTTGTCATCGTATACTTATATCTTAAAAAGACACGTCTTGTGTTTGTTTATATGTTTATTTCATGTGCTTAAGTAACTACATACACATAGTGGCGGTTCAGAGTTAGTAAACATTGATTATGTACCGCCACTTTGTCGGAATATTTACGAAAAGGACGGCGTTTAAGAAACAAACTTTACTTTTGTCTTTGATGGAGTCGGTAATCGCGTTTGCGATTTGGTTACCAGTGATAACAGCTATTTCTATTGAAAACTTATTATGACCCGAATTATTTCGGTTTTCTTCCATTTTAAAATTATTGACTTTAAGTCTTTGATTTAATCAAAGTCACTGTTAGAGTCAAAATTAAAGTCAAATCTTTATTGATGAACACAATACAATAAGTCAATACATTTCTGAAGTTATGCAAATGTGTAATTTATTATGTTCTACCAATTTAGGCAGGCAACATTTCAATACGAATTAAAAAACCACTACACGTGTATATTATACACGTGTAGACTATAACATGTTATTCGACCTTGTTGATGGTATAAAAAGGTAGAGGCAAATACCGTATGGCAAAAGAGACAGATTCGCATTTATTTAACCTTAGGCTTGGTTGTAAAAAGATGAAAGTAGTATCAGTTAAAAACTTGTATAATTTCATTTCTTAACAAAAAAATACATCAATTTTGTCGGCCAGAGAGAAGAATTTATAAAAGATTTTATTAAAGGTGATGCAGGAAGTCGAAAACCTATTATACTAATACCCAAATAGCTATTTTTTTTTATGCGTTTGATTTTAGTTTTTATTGACAGCATTTTTATGTGTATAAAGCGAAAGAATTCACAATGGAAAAATTGGCAATTACATTTAAATTACAAATACACGATTACGAAATGTGTGATCATAGATAGAGGTGAAGTGTAAATACTGAAACAGGTACAAAAACCAAGAATGTAATCTTACCAGTAAGTACTTAGCCCCAGTATAGACCGGAATATTAGAGGTCATATAGGCAACAGCTTCATGTAATGCAGTTAGACTGGAGGCTGAAATCAACATAATTGGGGCAAGGCTAGATATATTAATTTGGTCAATCTTTTTGGGGGTGAAATTGTGACTTTGAATGACTAGAAAGAGAAAGTTCTACGTAGGTCAATCTTCAAAACCGCAGGCGCTATTATGTCAATCTTAGTTACAGAACTTAGCAAGCGAAAATTAAAACTAACATCCTTATCAAAAAAGTGTACTATGTCCAAGGTTTAAGACTACGTTGAAGACAAGCTTGTTTATAAGTATAATAATATATATGAGTACCTACTATTAGTTTAAAAATCTTTTTATTTTTGCCTGCTAAACCATTAGGTTAGGTACTTGTAAGTTTGAAATATGCTGACATGGCGTTGTTCTATAGTCAATGGCGAAACGATTAAGATGAATTCTCAAAGCGAGCTCACATACCTACGTATCTACATTTGTACAGTTTGCATAGGGTAAGCCTGTATCTTGGGGTTCAATAGTACCGATTGAATTTTCTTCACAGGTTTGTTTCGGTGTATTGGTCTAGTTAGTCGCTTTCGAGTGCCTGCGTCGCGTAACCTGTTAAGGGGATTTTTTGTTTAGAATTTTTTTTTTAATAGCTCAGAGCTCGGAGTTGTGTTCGAACGATGGTAATAGGGTTTCCCTTGTTAATAATAATAACAACAACAAACGAATTTCCACCAAGGTGGCAAAAAAAACCACGGTGGCAAATCTCACTGGAGATTAGCAAGATACGCAGGAAATACTTTAGTACACAAGTATGTGCGCTAACACACGTACATTCTCTGCTTCTACAATCACATAGTTCGATGGAAATAAAGAAACACACACGTCTTCTACCTAGCCCTTTCGGTAATGTTAATAGTAAATTTTGATACAAGTGGAGTAAGTTTATGATTACCCACTGAGGTGGAACGTATCCGAGCCGTAGGCGAGGGTATTATGGAGCTAAGTTCTGTAGTAACAACTTTCCACGTGCACCAAAAGACGTTTTTCAATACTCTTACGTAGATATAAATTAGCGGGGGTTGACGCACGACTCGGTTAGCGCGCAGCCTAATGCGATAAAAGGTATTTGTATGATAATTGTGGCGGGTGAGAGCTAGCGCACTTCTCCACACTAGTGTGAAAAACAGTAAATTGCTGTCCACCGTATTTCACCAATGTCTTTGTTTAGTGCCCCATGAGTTTTAGCGTGATGTTACAATAGCAAGTAGCTTTCCTCGGTCAATGAGCCATACAACATGCAAAGATCTTTTTAGAACCATGACATAATAAAATATTATTTTATTTAAATCATAATATTTTATGTATGAAAATGGCAATAAGTGTAATATACCAGAATATAAATTGAATATTTTAATCAGCATTAATGTCGAATAATAACTATGTTTACTGAACAAAATTTAAACTAAAGCCTTAGGTATGAGTATGTTATTTATTACCACTTTACTAACAAGGATGAATTAAATCTGACCCATTCAATTATAATTATTCAAAATCTTTCTCAAACAAAATAAATTACACAGATAATTAACCGGAATTTACGTTTAACTAAAAACTACAAAAGGATATACGAGATCACAATAACAGTAAAGAAAAGCGCTTCCCTAAATTAAAAAGGTTTGAAACAATTACCGTAATGATGTTTACCCAAGTACTTGAGATAAAGCGCCTGTAAAAGGTACCGGCACAGCGTAGCTACTGTTCTGCGTAAATATCGATGACTTAGGCTAGATATTTTAATAAATTCCGTTTTTATTTATTTATTTTTAGTACTGTCACTTCAATCTGATGTATGTACGTGGCAATTAGGGAGTACCTAAATAGCATTTACAACTTTACAGCTTTTATGAATATATAGATATACATACAATAAAATTAAAATTAAAGTCAAAATTATTTATATTACAAATTAATATATTATGATTTAATTTAATACAATTCAATTTAATATAAAATAAATTATACAATTTAAATTCAAATTCCGAGTATGCTCTTGACTTTATAGTGTGTCTGCTATGTATGTATGCATGTTTGTTACTCCTTCACGCTCTTTTTGTTCTAATTGTATTGCTTCAAATTTTGGACAGAATTAGACTATGTTCTAGGGTTTATAGGTAGATTTTTAGGGTTTATAGGTAGATTTTTATAGTGTTTTTTTTTTTCTAATTTATTAAGAGCCACTCTGGTCTTGAAGACACCTAAATTATAGTCGAACGGGATAACCACAGCAGGCAAATGGTTGTGCCCTTTGATGTACACGGTATAAATGTCGAGGCAAAACGGTCAGTTTGGGCTAAGGGTAGACACGCGCTGTACGTTGGTTTCTCCGATATGGTAGAAAATGGTAGGTAATGGCCATGTGATTCCTGCGAATACTCTCCAAAAATTATAAAGCTGGTAGCTAGCATTTTGGAAAGCCTGGAGGCTTTCTAGATTGATCTTAACCAAATCTGGATCAACAAGTAGCCTATTTGCACGCCTTTCCTCTGAGTATAAAGCTGCCAAATGGTATTTTAAAACATCAGCCCTTACATGACTGCAATACTCCATACGACCGGTCCTGTGCTTTGTATAACTTTAGAAGTCTCGGTTTTAAATATCGCTGGACCTTTGCAAGAACGATCAGTTTCCTAGCAGCTAACTTGGCTTTGGACTCCTTTCAGATAATTTCCTCTGGTAGACAATAGTTGTTAAATAATAAAGTAATTGGTGTCGACACTTGTTTGAAATCTTCAACAGCTAATGATTTTTTGTCGATTGACCGAAAAGTCGAAATCTCATACATTAAGATTTTTTATTTTATTTCGCACGGATTAAAAAAAATTGTTGTTGACATAGTCACTTTGTTTTCTTTTAGAATACGAACGTTACATATTATTGTTTTTGTATTATTTGACAGCAAATGTATCGAGTCAGCCTTCTCGGTAAACATTTCCATTTTTTCAATGATTTCAAACACACATTGTCTCGTACAACAAATCAACAAATTGGCAACATTTGTTATTTAATTGTTACTATTTTGGTGTACAATAAAGTTTATTATATTCAATTTCCAAAACTGGTAACCTTTTAAACGTTCACAACCTTCTTCATCTCTTCATTTGTTATATTCTACCTAACATTTTTATACATCCGTCTCCTCATTGTGAACTGATGATTTATATCCGTTACATCCTTGGCTATAACATTCGTTCTATTTAAGGCTGTCTATACAACTGCGATTGACGTCTGTCGAGCTAGTTCACTTAATACGATCAGCTCCTATCTATTCTTACGATGTTAGTTATGGTTTTGTATAATATAAATAAATTATTGTATCAATGATTGTTGTTTATTCTTATTTTATTATTATTATGCGATTTAGAGCTTTTACATTAAAATGTATGTTATTTTGAAAGGGTGGTTAGAGTGACAGATAATATGGTTCGGCTCTCCGAACTCTCTAGTTGGCCATTAAGATAACAGTAAAATGAAAAAGCAAGACGTACTGCACCGACCCCAAAGAAAGAGACATATGCTACACCAGCCACAGTTGTGATCGAAGTCGGCTTAAATATGGAAGAAATATTTATCCAAAGTGATCTTAACGCCGATAGTGTACTTCTTTTTGTACAGAATATAAATGAGAATTGATTTTATAATAGTTTATAGTTATTATGTTATCTGTGTCATTCTTTTATATAATTTTTCATGTTTACTAGATTTTAAATGTATATAATAATATAATATTCCACAACTATCACACAGTGCCGTCTAGTCCCAAGCTAAGCAGAAATGTATAATTATAATACAAGTTATATCAGCAAAAAAGTTGCTAAAAACAGTATATTTTATTTCTGTAATATATTATATGGACAGGTCTATCCTCCGGTATTAGCTTATCGTTGAATTTTTGGACATTTTGTATATAAGAATGCAAATGTACAAAATAGTTTCACTTACTCGATTATCATACAGTAGCTTTTCAATGTTTCACAAACAGAATGTTCACTTAATGTACTAGATTAAAATAAAAAAAAACTGCTCACAGGTCGAAAGCTTATATAAATTTTTAATTAACATTACTTATACTATATTTTTTGATAAGGTCGGCAAAGGCTTATTTGATCGAAAAGATCGCGGGAATCCGATGGATGCGAGACGCACAAGAGCAGTCGGTACGGCGACACTTGGGGGCCTGTTTCCAGTAGTAGATGTCTTTTGACTGAAATGTTGAAGAGGCAAAAGATTATTGCAAGTATAGTTTTACAGAACTGATAATTTCAATATGGTAATAATTTTTCTCTGAATATTTTTCATTCTGCTTTGTTTTTATGTAAAAATAAAAATTTATTCCATGTAACTAAATAACGGAGAACGTTAATAATATTAGTAATATACAAAACATGTACCAAAATAATACAAGAGCTACTAAAACATCCAATGACAAAAAAGGATAATTTCGTGGGGGAAGATCCGTGCGTAGACAGCGGGGTGTTAACACCGAGACGCGGCGGCGCCGGGGCGTCCAGACTCTCTGACGCCACTGGCCACCCCCTTTCATCCCTACTAAGGATAATCAATCAAGGTGCATATTATAGACTATAACGTTTTTCAGACGATTACCAAACGATGTCTGCTTTTTTCTAAATGTGTATTGGAAAGTATAATAAGATCTTTTGTTTGGTGACCTACAAATTCATTCTATACAATAGATTGGGAAAAGTATTTCGGTAGAATAAACGAGCGAACGAATCTGGTTTAGTTCTTTGTTTGTTTGTCAGTCTCAATGTTTTGCGTGTGTCTGAGTGCCTTTATTGCTGTTGACGCGACTCGTAATAAACTTTGATTGATTTCAAACCACGGAAGCCAACGCATTTTTTCTTATCATAAATATTATTGGGCCAACTATTATAAGAAAGTCTTGATAAAACCAGTTTTCTGACTGTATAAATGATATCTGTTTCACCAAAACTAAATACTATGCTATATACACATAAACAAAACCATTCCACATCGCGTCCTTCGCATTAAATCCAAATAAAAAGATAAGACACGTCTTGAAAAACACGCGATCGAAACTAAACACTATTTGTAGGACTTTAAAATTCACTTTCGCTATATAATCCTATCTTCCCAGTGTCCTAAAATTTCCATATTTAAATTACGTCATCCAAAGGTCGAGAGTAGTTGGTGTCATAGTACTTTCAGGGTAGGATTCCCGCCTCAATTCGAACTTACGCCAACCGGTTTTGCCATAACACTTTTTCAATGACTGACACAGATACATATGTTTATACTCCCCCCTGTTAATATCACGCTGAGGAAGCCTCCATTTATGTGGAGGCAATATTATTTTCGTATTTATGAATTGTTATACTTTATTAACTATGGTAGACATAGTATTTGGTTATGGAGCCAATATTGTTGGCACAGCTCTTGGAAACGATTTATGTGAGGATCGAGAATCTTGTTACTTCAGAATGATATATTAATTTGTTAGCCTTGTAGTTACTTTTCGTATGTTTCTATTTGTGTATGGGGACTGGAACAAGACAAAAACTTACTGAGCAGTTGGTAATCTTCCCACACAACTTGGGGAATTAACTGAGGCAAGTTACACTGTAATATTCGAGGTAACGGTTGAAGCGCCCTGTGACTATTCATGCAATACATAGTTAGGAAAGAAAACGTTTGCTGTTAGTTCTAGTGGTTTTTGGGAGAACTGGCAACTGATTAGCCGCCTCCTTTCTTTAATTTGGGTATACAAATTAAAGAAAAAAACTTCATTGAAATTTGATTGCTTTGAAGTAGCTTCACTTGCTTGATATTTTAATCTTTGTTTCACTATCTCAATATTCCTATTTACATTTACTATTAATCTCTGAACAAAGTATATAGATTCATAAACGACAAAGCCCTCAAACCTTAAGGCAATTATTATTTTCTTGGAACGAACTTCTTTCGAAAACAAAACATTTTCCTTTTGTACTAAAATACAAATGAGCTGTTTGATTTTGTATTTTAATGTTTGTTGCTATGATCAAAATTATCGATATTTTGATATTAACTGTTGTATTTCTGTAATGTTCGAATGATAATGATTGTGCTCAGTGCTGTCTGTCTTACGCTCACAGTTGTATCATGTTTTCCAGTTACTGCAGGCAGGTTGATTTTTGATGACCACCATATACAATTACAATGTTTTTTAGCTTCTTCATATATATATATTTCCGAGACAGCATTGCAGGGTCACAATTTACGATCAAAAATATTCAAAAAAACTAGGCAAGTGCGAGCCGGGCTCGCGCATTTTGGGCTCCGTACTAACTTACCTACATAAATAGTTCAATTCCCGAATTGAGTTGCTAAGATTTATCCAAATTGCAAAAAAATATATATAACGTAACTACATGAAACAAGGTGTCATAGCTGAGACTTCGTTTTGTGCCAATTATTCTAGGTTAACAGAAAGTACCCTATGAATTTTGATCTCATTGAGAGTCTCGAAATACACAATCATGTTTTGCGCTTTTTTTCTCGTTTTCTCAGAAGTTTGATTTTTTTGCAGCTCCAAGGGACCACAGACATGAGTGGTTATGGTATGTATGTATGTGGTAGGATATGGTTTCAATTTTGACTCGATACCTTCACTCGTTCCCGAGGTAAAGGGTCCCAACAGATAGACAGACAAACGGACAGACAAAAAAGTGATCCTATAAGGATTTCGTTTTTTCCTTTTGAAGTACGGAACCATACGGATCCCTAAAAATAAAAGAAATATTTCAGTTGACTCTCAGATAACGCACAGCCATTGGGCTTAGAAACTCGATGTTATCATAAGTACTCACTCGTTATGTAATGAATTTTGACAATTCATTTTCTACAAGACAAGCAATATTATTTCAAATGCAAGTTGATCATTTTTGCCAATGTGAAATCTAATTGGACGCACATTCTTGTGCCTATTGAATAATTCATCCGTGGTCTGACTTCTCATTACGCGTTGCTCTGTTTAAAGTGTCAAACACAAGTGCGGTTTGATTGCCTTACCTCAGTACGGTACACCTCTGTGTACCCGTGGCTTAATTTGCACAACAGAAGGTCCAGTTGACCTTTAATCAAAGATGTTGACAAATCAAAGGTATTTACTCTATGTACTGCACAAAACTTTGACAAACCTTATGTCGCAGACAATTTCTAACTAGAATTCAGAATTTCAGAATATGGATAGAAATTACTAAGGCTTTTTCGCAAGATGCATTTTTACTAAGAACTAATTACTCTTTTTGATATAATGATAAAATTATATCAAAGTACTTAGGTGTTACTTAGTCTTTTTTTTTGTTATATGACGTCTCCCGGTCAATTAACTTGGACTTAGCACTCAAGGGTCATTGGGCCCTAAGTGGGTGCTAAGTCCAAGTCGCTCCAAGTCGCACTTCGCTCGCTTGTCTCGCTCGGCTCACTTAGCTCTTGCGTGTTTTGTTGTCAGTATGTTGGGGTGCTGCACTAGTCACTTACACATTTAACTACCATTTTACTTCATGTTAAAAAGTGCACTAGCATAAGTAGACAAAAGAAACGGCAGATATGCCAAGCAATTAAGTGGTAGTAGTAGTCAACATAAGACTAACTACTACACTGACTACTTATTCATTTATAATTCATAGGATCCTTCCTGTTAACCTAGAATCCTAAAATTTAGCATGAAGTAAAGTTTTGTAGCAAGTACAAGAAAAAATTTGAAAACTGATAATCTGCAATTTGTAGTTACGTTACAAAAAAAAAAAAACTTCTTTTTTGCGAATCAGAAAAATTATCGTTTTTCAATTCGAGAATTTAACTGTTTTCAGAGGTACGAATAATTTTGTACGGAACCCTCAAGGCGCGAGTCCAATTCGCACTTGCCCGGTTTTTTTTAACATGCTTATATTTATACGAAAGTTTCCTTTTTGTAAATAAATAAAAATGTTAACATCAATTAATTAGTAGGTATGCTCCCCTTTGTATTTCGAGTTCCTCGTTATAATTATAATGACGTATTTTTCCTTCTAATAGTCAAAAGTTAGAGGCACTTAAAACCTACAGTATTCAGCGAGAGTGGTTAGTTCAGTACTGAAAACTTTATATTTCTATGTTGAATGCGAATTAAATACTGGAACTCTCGGAACTAACTAACAAAATGCATTTAGAGGTAAAACTAGAGAGCGCACACGCAACTTTCATGCCGGTTGGAATAAATTTGATGGTAGAATGTAAAGGTGAAATAGTTCAGTCATTCATATGCTTCTACAGGGATTATTAAATGAATTCTAGGTAATCAGAAAGTTTTCGTGGTTCATTTATATGTTATTTTCTCCGTCACGTTTTAATAGCTGTGCGGATTTAATGTAATGTCTGCATAATTATAGTTTCCGTACAATCGCGGGTACAATCGCCCTGCTTGGGCGGAGTATCGCCGTGCCCTCGTGGGGGTGATCGGCGGCGGAGACCTCTCGCGCCGGGCCCTGGTCGAGGCCATGGTCCGGAGCGAGGAAGAGTGGCGGGCGGTCGCCGACTTCTGCGAAGCAGTAATGCTCGCCAAGGAGGTGGCCGACCGCATCAGACAACGGCGCTCTCGCCGCCGCCGCTGGGATTCCGATCCCGATTTCCAGCCACCGTAGGCGCGGGCTTGCGGACAGTGAGCAATGGGTAGCTCGCTTTCCGGCCGTCCGGTTACCGTCCGGACCAAGCCCAAGTCGTCGACGGTGCGCACTGTTCCCGCGCGCCTCAAGAAGTTGTCAGCAACAGCAGGGGCCTAGCCGGGTCGAAGCCTACTGGGGCCAGGGTTATCCGAAAGGGCGCTCGAGCCCCGGTACGAAGGCTAGAAGGAACGGGATGGGTTTTTTAGTCAGTAAGAGTCTGACACTATCTCCCGCTCCGCCCAAGGGCGGGGGATGTCAATGCATGATTTACCCCATCAAAAAAAAAAAAAAGCTACACAAAGATAAACGCGTCTAGCTGGGGCTGCTCGGCGACCATCGGGTTCTGTCCGGTGAGTAGTGGGGGTTAATACGATAAATGTAAGAAATTGTAGCGGGGACAAGCTGGTCGGACTAGTGCGGAAAATTCTTCATATACCGATCTGGCACGGTTTTTTTATGACACAAGCATAACTGTACGCAACAGAGATATATCTAATCTAATTGATAATCTTATCTATATTTATTATCGTTTTTGACTGGCCTGTTGGTCTAGTGGTTAGTGGGTTCGATTCCCACCCAGGACAAATGTTTATGTGCTGAGCATGATCAATTGTTCTGTGTCTGACTGTAATTTATCTATAACATGTACCTATGTATTTAGAAATATATAAGTATGTTTATCAGTTGTATAGTACACATAACACAAGTTCTGCTTAGCTTGGGACTAGAAGGCGCTGTGTGATAGTTGTGGAATATTATTATTATATGTAAGTTCAAATAAATGGTGTCAAATCTCTAGGTTTAAAAGTCAAAATGGGTCTACCACAAGGCTCAATATTGAGTCCTTTCCTCTTTTTGGTATATACATTAATGACTTACTGCATTTAATAAAAAAACAACCACATATAAACAATGAGAAACTTGAATTCGTTGTAGAGTTTTCCTGGGAATCCAGCAAGACTCGAGACTACAATGCTGTCAGGAAAATCCGTCAATTTACTGATGTACATACCGCGAGCCTGGTCTAATTTAGTTGATTTCACAGTATCATGTCTTGCAAGTTGCTATGGGGGTGGGCTGCAGAATACGAGTAGATTCTATTTTTAATTTAATCTGCATAAAAGACCTATCAGACCCATATATAATCTTCACAGGCACGATTCTCTAAGGGAACTATTACGTGGCAATACATTTACGAAAATATACATAATATTTTCATAAATGTATTGCCATGGTACTGTTCAGAAAAATAGTGAAAAATTACATCAACTTCGATTCAGATTAGTTAAAGTACATAATTATTTTAATAATAATGTATTTCAAAATGTCATTTTCATTAGTGATGGCGTTGTAAATGATTTCTTTTTCACGTTTTTTCCCAGATTTTGGATTTTTTTTACTTTGGATGAAGCTTGTGATCATTTATTGCTTTTTTATTGGGAAACAATAGTATTGTATAATGTAAAAGCACTTTTTTCGAATCTTGTGAATTTAAAGTACCATGGAGTTAGTAAAAATACTAGGATGTTTAAAATAAACGAGCGTGGCAGTCGAGAGTTTATCATGCTCTTTCAAATGACTCGCTGATAGAGGTACGTCTTATTGGGTCATTTAGTTCCCTTCAAAATGGTTGAGCTAAATGGGGCTGATACATGCGTCATACTCGTCAGCGGGTGCCGTCAGTTGACACGGCTCATCTCTTAGTTGCCAGTTGTTTATTTCAATTTTTTTTTTTAAATTACTTTTCTTTTTTTTTCGTTACCTATCTACATTATGCTCCCATAATAGACGCAACAAGAAATATGTAATTAAGATTATGAATATATGATTAATTTAAATCATTACTGCTTCGCAGAAGTCAGCGACCGCCTGCCACTCCTCCTCCATGGACTGTTTCCATGCGTATATCGCGCAAGTGTGCAAGGACTGTTGCCTCCAGATCCCACGGTGGTAGGCCAGTCAGAAGGCTCGCCGCTTTGCGGGAAATCGTGCGGTATCCCCGCACCATCCGTATTGCCATGACCTTCTGGCGTGCGTTCAGCATGGCCGCCGGTCGCTTTTGCAACGACGGCGCCCACACGGTACCTAGATCTGACGTTGGATAGTTTATTCGCTGATTTTTTTAAAAGAACTGAATTTCTGACCAGTCTTTAACTATTACTTAAGAGAGAAATATTAGAAACTTATAATATTTATCAAATTACTGCGGAACTGATGTCGTGCTGACACTAACTATATAAAAACCAATCAAGCAGACGGTCGACGGTACCTAACCTTATTATGGACATGAAGCGAAACTTTTTGACTCAATATAACGAAATTAAAAACCTTTTTTGAGAACAATTTTGTCACTATTTTAGAGATGGCGAATTAGCTGATAATAACACCATACATTATAATAGTGTGGGTGTGGCGACGAGTGACAATGTGACGCTTCTGGGAGACGTATGTGCAGCTATAGACGTCATTAGGCTGTTGTCATGGTAATGTCATGGTCTACTTTAATTGTTCTTGTAACCTGAATAGGTTTAATTTATCTATTTATTGAAAGTTCATGCGCTAGGAAAAAAACACTATACAAAAGCAGACTTAATTATCTTAGGCTAGGTTTAGTTTAGGCTTTGTATAGTTAGGTTCGCCTAATATTAGTTTTGAGTTTTGCACTAGAAACATTAGCATTCTTTCCGGTTTTCACAATAAAAACCCTTTATTAGTACCCAAGTTCGTACACAATCGTACGAACCCAAACTTGAGGAAAAATATAAAAATTGGTAACCATACCATCGTGTTACTGGAAAATAGGTATATAATAAAAATTGATATTTGCTGAGTCCATGCGGTGCGGCGTCCCCGTGCAGAGGCACCGTGCCTTGTACCAAATCGTTTCGGCGACGAGAAACAATAAAATACTTTCTTCGATCAGTTACGCCTGGTGTAGCAAGGCAGGCAAAATGTCTTAATTCTATATTAAACAGTTTATTCTAAGTTATAAGTTAATGAGAAACTCTAGGTTGAGTTTTACTGACAGCAACTGTTTGTTCAGTGAACTTTGTTTGGAAATTATTACTGGTGTTTCATTTAATTCATTAAACCCCAAGTGAACGCGGCGTTCGCGCACCTATTGTCTTTCTATTGTATTCTATATATATTATTCTTCAAATACAATAGTTTCATAAAGAATCAATTTATATAAAAGACATTTTTAATAAAAAGAGTTATTCAATTACAAAATTTATTAATAAAAAAAATATAATGTCAAACTAATGTCTGATATAATGTCGAATGATTAGTTGAAGTCAAACAAAGGTTTAAAACGTATAAAATAACTTTAATTTCGAAAGCCGGTGTTATAACAAAAAGACAAAACCATAGATAAACCTATAATAGAAACACCGACTTATCTAAAAGAAAAATGGAAGACTAAAAGTAGAATATACTAAGTTGGTGGCTCATCTAGAAAAATATGATGAAAAACGATCGATCTGCAACTATGAAGTGTTGTAAAAGTGTGTAGCTCCACGATAGTGCCACCCTGTGGAGAAATTGATTTATTGATGTAGGATAGTTATTTAAATCACAGCGGCCGACATTCGTAAGTAGTGAGTGACACAAGCCGTTCAACTTTACGGGGAAATTGCTGTCACAAGTCATTTAATTCAAAATAGCTCTTACTCTTTCATTTTCCAGGTGATCTATTAATGGGATAAAGTATCGTTTAGTAATTTATTTCTTAGTTCAAAAACTAACAAGTTTTTCGAATAACTTAAAAGTTTTTTGCAGTGACGCTGCTCCATAACTTTTGTTTCGCTATGAATACTAAGCTGTACCGGAATAAAGAGTAACCATGATGATAAATAAGATTTATAATTCCGTTCAACCATATAGAAGAATAGTTGATAAGAAATACAGAAAGAGTCGTTTGTTGTGGTTGGTCGAGGCAATATCGACGCAGCGTCTGGCTCATTTCCAAAATAAGGTTTTACTGTGATTCTATCTCTCGCTTCAACTTCATAATATGTGTCTCAGTTGATATCCTAACAAATCCTCCGGGTCTGGGTGCTGGAAGCTCGTTGTTTAGCTGTTGGACCTTTTTGTTTGTCATTGAAATAGAGTACCTAGTTTGTTTCATAAAAACTACATTGAAAGTTTTGAGTATGAATGTGGATTTTACAAGAAGAATATAATTAATACTATGGAACGATATGTATCAGAAGAAAACTCTTTTTGTTGTATTTTTACTACAGATTTCTGAATAAAAACCCTAAAAACTGCGCACCATTGCACTTTTTACTTGATTTACCCCTCGATTTAACTTAAATAATGTGCAATTTCTGTAGAAAGGTACTCAGAGGGTGGTATTATCGTAGGTACTTGTCAATAAAAGTCAGTAAATGTAGTTGGTTGTGCCTCGTTTGACAGTTGCACACCAAAGTTTCTGCCATTTATTTTGGATTTGCAGTTGTCATGTGACAGTTGTTTGAGTAAATCGATGTGAAAAGCAGAAAAAAAAATTTTTTCACCAAGATAGTGCTCCGTGTCACACCTCAACGATTTCCACGGCAAAAATACATGAATTACGGTTTGAACGCCTCGTCAAGATATATCCCCATTTAACGACTTATTTTTGTCCCCTCATCTAACAATTGCGCTTTGAGGATAGAGACTTTCGTCAAACGAGGAGGCAATTACCTTAGCGGATAATTATTTTGCAGAGAAAAATGCTGACTACTTTACTAATAAGCATCGCTGGATGAAACGTGTAGAGTAAGTAACTTTACAATTTCTTTTTTCTACATTATCTCCTCGACAAAATAGAAAAAAAAATAGTAAGAAAAAACCGGCCAAGTGCGAGTCGGACTCGCCCATGAAGGGTTCCGTAGCAGCAAGTAACATAATATAAAAGATCTTGTAATGTGTGTACTTTGATCGATGTTTTAATAATACTGTATTTTTTTTTTATTTATGACGCATTAAAAAAAAAACTACTTACTAGATTTCGTTCAAACCAATTTTCGTTGGTAGTTTTTATAGTAATGTACATCATATATTTTTTTTAGTTTTATCATTCTCTTATTTTAGAAGTTAGAGGGGGGGGGGACACACATTTTACCATTTTGGAAGTGTCTTTCGCGCAAACTATTCAGTTTATAAAAAAATGATATTAGAAACCTCAGTATCATTTTTAAAGACCTATCCATAGATACCCCACACGCATGGGTCTGATGAAAAAAAAAATTTCGAGTTTCAGTTCTATGTATGGGGACCCCCAAAATTTATTGCTTTTTTTCTATTTTTGTGTAAAAATCTTAATGCGGTTTACAGAATGCATCTACTTACAAAGTTTCAACAGTATAGCTCTTATAGTTTCGGAAAAAAGTGGCTGTGACATACGGACGGACGGACAGACAGACAGACAGACAGACATGACGAATCTATAAGGGTTCCGTTTTTTGCCATTTGGCTACGGAACCCTAAAAAGACGTGAGGCACTCGGGGACTGCCACGGTAAAGCTATTGCATAGCATTTTTATCAACTTATGCAATTATAATTATTATTTATTTTATTTATGCAGTATTTTTTTCCTTTGTTTTTTTTTCTTTGATATTAATTGAAGTTATACCTTCACACATTGAATTTAATTAATAATTTATTTAATCAACACTTTCAATTTTACATATTTCTGTTATAAAGTTTTCACAGTTTACATTGAATGGCAAACTGCATAAGAGATAACGTTGTCGACTGTACTAGTATGAATTGTGACACAGCCGACAGCGACCTCCTCACTATTTATTATAATTTATACAATTTTAATTAATTTAGGGCAATTTAATACAATTTGATTTAATAAAATGTCAAAATAAAAAGAAAAATAAAAATACTACAAAAAATAACAATAATAATTTGTAAACTACTTATTGACTACATTTTTTTTTTACTCTTGTACAAGTACCCGTGAGTTTCGTGTGGTGTGTAGTGTAACGTGTTCATGAGGGTGTAAATGTTATTATGAAGTTCTACCATTTAATATCTCTTCTGTTTCGGAATGGTTTATTCGTAGTAGCCAACGAACTAAATACTTTCTTGCACTTACTGAGGGGTAGAGAAAAGATGTTATGTTCACGGTTTGCTTTATTATATATGTGGTTACAAGGATAGTCGATGAAACCAAGTCTACGAGAATGTTAGCGCATACATTGGCATCACTGGCAGAAAAAACTGCACTGAAATCAGTGTCGGCCAGTGCTGGGACCAAAGAGGAATAGTCAATCTTTAGAAAAGAAGATTTGACAGTCATGTTCCTTTTCATTTTACAATCAAAACTAAAAACCAGTGGTGCGTGATCAATGATGAATGAGTCTAGTACATAAGTAGCTGAAAGTTTATCAGATCTAAGCATCACGAGTGATCAAGACACCTAGTATTACGAGTAGGGAGGACATGGGCAGGAAGAAATCCTTAATAAGCCATCTGATCTAGATAAGTACTACAGTTAGGGTCTTTACTACTTGGGGAGATATTAATATTAATGTCTCCTATCACAACTAATGGCTTAACTGCCTTGAGTAATGCAAAACAGTGATCGAGGCAATCACAGAATGCGGCCGGTACACAGCCACAGTAGCATACTCATTTTCAAACTGCATAACAAGGCAGTTGGCGTCTAGCACAGGCGGGTTTATTATTGTTTGGGACAAATCAATATGATTTATCAAGCTTTCGGGGGAGCAAATATGAGAAACTGATACTTGAAGTGAATCAATGTCATTCAATATGTTATCCATGGCCATCACTATTACGTATATGATTTATAAGGCGTATTTTAATGTGCAAGTATAGTAGATAATTGTTTCTCATAATTACATGTGTTACAAAATAGTATCGTATTAGAATATAATAATAATAATACGTAATATTAAATACGACGTAATATTGACGTAATATTGAGTTATTTGACGTAATATTTAATTTGTAGCTTTTATTCGCCTGATTATGTTTTTTCACGGAAGTTAAAGTTAAAGTCCGTTCTTATAATACTACTGATGAAAAGTCCACTATGATTGGTCTACTTCCACCTTTGTCAGCATTTAAGCGAAAGACATCTCTAATGTGAGCTTCATTAATAGCTACTTTGGTTGCCAGTCCTACCCTTGACACAATCTTCAGTAAATCCTCCTTTGTTTCCCTTTTTTGGACAGGAATATTCCTAATCTCAATACTGGTTTGCTTTTGAGACCTCTCAAGGCTTTCCACTTTCAGCTCAAGTGTTTGTATGTAGGCTAAATGTGTACGTCTCTCAGTTTCCATGAAAATAAGTTTGTCTTTCATTTCCTCATAATGTTTTTCCATGAATTTTATAGATTTTCCGATTTCGCTGTTTTGTTTCTGGATCCCATTAATACTTTCCTGCATGGAGTTCTGTTGTAATTTAAAAGTTTCAAGGGTTTTCTTGGTGTCTGATAAGGTTACCAGTTGTTGTCAGTTCGTGGTCAAAAAAACGCTTACGAGGCCCATTTCTGGCGTGAACCTGACTTGAGCTCTCGTTATCGGTGTCAGTGACTGGTGCTGGACTATAGTTAGTATCCATCTTGGAATTGCCCTTAGAAGTATATGGAGGAGTTCTTTTCAGTGACACAGCAAATAGTCAAAAGCAAACACAGTACCCCAAACTTAAACAATTGGCCAAAAACTTGATTAAAAAATGCAAATAGATTGGCGGGACTGGGGATTCGAACTCAGGTCACCTTGCATCTATATCAGACAAGTCTCTAAGTCAGCTATTTGGACTTAGCAAGGAGTGACGAAATTAAGAATCTATCTTTGCTAATTCTGCCACGCTCAAAAAACAAATGAGTCCGGTGTTAGGTTATTTTCGTTACGGAATTTCTGGATTCAGTCTCCACGCTCAAGGCCCGCGTTAGAAGCTATGCAATAGCTTAAAAATCCCTTGTATCTTTGTTAGGTCGGTAACTTTTCAGACGATTTGTGTGTTAAATACGATCATAACTATAAAAAGCGTGCTTATAAAATGTATATAGTTCCCTCGATTGCTCCAGGATCCCATCATTAGATCCTGAACTAACCCATGGCACCTGCCTGTCTACCTGGCAAGTAAACCATTTGAAACAAAAAAAAAAACACTGGGCAAGTGCGATTCGGACTCACGCACAGAGGGTTCTGTACAAACTTACCTACCTATTATTATTAAGAATTTAATTCCCGATTGGAGTCTCGAAGTTTTTTCCAAATCTAAAAAAAGTTTTTTTTTTGTGACATAACAACAAATTTTCTGTTTTCTGATTTATTCCTATAACTGTGCTTTAAGATCTCGCTTTATACTAAATTTCAGGATTCTGGTTCAACGGGAAGCATCCTAGAATTTTGATTCTCTTGTGGAAATATAGGCGAAAAGTTTGTTTTTTTCGCAGCTTCAAGGGACCGCAGACGTATATGGTTTTAATTTCAACTCGATATCTTCACGTATTTCTGAGATAAAGGGTTTTGACAGACAGACAGACTAAATAGTGATACTTTTTTATCTTTTATAAGCTAGTACTTGACTGCAATCCCGCCTGATACTATAAAACTTCCGTTTTTTAGGACGGAACCCTAAAAAGAACTCCCCAAATCGGAATAGGTATAATCGAAACACGCATAAAAAATATAAATGATGTCGACGAATTGCGAACCTCCTACTTTTTGTAGTCGGTTAAAATGTAGTGGCTACTGAGATGTGGACTAGAAAAGCCGCCTCAGTGTGTTTTAATGAGCGAGCACCGGAAAACGCAGCGTTGGACTGGGAACAGGGTAGACCGGTGAGAGTGGCGCGAATGCGGCGGGTGCGAGACGCACAGGACCATTCGTTGTGGCAATACTTGGGGAGACAAGTCCTACAGCGGATGAAATGATGAGGATGATGATGAGATTAGTCTCAACCAGATCTGTTCATTTATCATAACGACGAAAACTTGATAACGAAACTTGTTGCTAGAACTAGGAGGTGGCTGATGGAACTCTGGAATGCCTAACAAATAGAGTTTGGACTCGTTAGATTCATCTTAACCAGTTCTATGCATTTCTTCTGATGACGAAGATCTGATGTTAGAATTGAAAGGTAGTTGATGTAACCTGGAATGCCGACTAGTAAATACATTGACTTTGGACCCATAAATGTGCATAAATCTTATAAGATACGCTATCGTAGCACAAAATCACAGACAACATTATATAGGTTTATAGAAAATGTTTATAAATTGGTTGGTCTGAGAATAGGTTGTTGGCTATTTTTTACCCTCTTACCTCTCTGATAATTTATTAGGCAGAATAACGTTTGCTAGTTATAGATTAATTTTACTTGCCATTGAAATGATATAAGTGCATTATTAAGTAGGATTTGGCGCCATACATTTCTTATGCGACTGCTTTGTACCTAAAAAAATTTGGCATTATATATTTAGATTTGGGGTAGATGCATTAGTAGGAACCTAGCGCAATCAGTACATCGGCTGTTGACAGCTTCTATTCGGGTTATTTGTTTAGCTGGGTGACCAGATACTCCTGGTCCAGCCTTTTGAAGAAGACAAAGCCGGTACGAGGATAACAACAGATGACGATAGCATCGAAAACTAATCAATTCATAACGCATGGATCATTGCAGGACGTGAAATTAAGACTGCATGTATGCTGGTGTCATCTTAAGGCGTATAGTTCCTTGAACCATCTGGCCGAAATTATGTGAACGCAACTCTCGCACTCGCCTAGGCGGCAGTACGCAAATCTGTGCACTTATTTGCGGCCAGCAGCGCCCGGAAAGCGCTTTAAATCCATTTTCTCTGCGAGATATTGATTGATTTACATATGCAATGTTCACTTTGAAGAATATTTAACCACCAATTTTTATGTGTAAAAATGTTTCTAAAGGTCCAAGCCGTTTCGAAGGAGTAGGGAAAAGTTGCGAAATTGCTAAATATTTTTTTTTTGACGTAAGTATTAATAGTAATAATTTATCACAAGAAAATATATACATAATAAACTTAAATATTAAAAACAACTTAAATAATTAAAAATAATATATACACTAAATGCCTAGCTAAATATGACGTCATAAAATTCCTCCGCATCGCTGTCGACCTCATGGGCTGGCACGCGACAATGGTAAGAGACCAGACGGTATGTCTTTATTTCCTTGGAAGTTGGGTAGGCCTTTAGTGTGGGACGCTACCTGTGTCGATACTCTTGCGCCATCCCATCTTCCTAGCTCATCGTGCTGTGCTGGTGCTGCCGCGACGGCTGCAGAGAACCTCAAGCGGCGGAAATATAACAGCCTCGTCGGCAGTTATATTTTTGAGCCGTTTGGGGTTGAAACTCTCGGGCCGTGGGGTCCGAGTGCTCATATGCTTTTTAAAGAATTGGCGAAACGCCTAATTGACGCTTCGCGTGACCCAAGGGCTGGCTTCTACCTCGGTCAGAGAATAAGCATTGCCATACAACGTGGCAATGCCGCCAGCCTTTTGGGCACACTCCCAGTCGACAGCGATGCGGAGGAATTTTATGACGTCATATTTAGCTAGGCATTTAGTGTATATAGTATTAATTGCACGAAAAAATAAAATGTTGATATTATTGTTCATGAATTTATAATAAACATATATCTTTTTCAAACCAATTGATCAAGCCGTTACGGAGGAGTAGGCCTCAGAAAAATCACTGTTTTATGGCACTTTTCGGGCGCTTGGCCCTTAAATGATTGAAAAGTGCGTTTTCACGATTCACAAAACTTAAAAAATGCATTACATGCCGCCGGCAGTGTATTTGTATTGATGAATCTTTCTCGTCTTGGTGTGAAACCTCTGCCGGTGTGCCGCAGGGTGGCGTTTTGTCTCCTCTACTCTTCGCACTTTTTATAAACGCTATCACTCAACGACTATTTTCTTTCTACCACCTGCTGATGATCTCCAAATTTATGCTCAAGCCCCGATCAGTAAATTATCTGAGGCCATTGATACTATCAACAGACCTGGTTCGAATAGGTGACTGGAGCGCCGAGATGGCGAATTACTAACTGCTCGTTGTCCGCAAACCTGCACCTTCAGGTAATGGGTAATGCCCGGGCCGGCGGCGTCTGAGCCGTCCACTTCCTCTTGGTTGCAGCCGTTTCTTTCATTAGCATTACTGCTTTGCAGAAAGAGGCCACTGCTTCCCATTTCCTCTTGTTTCGGATAATTTTTTTCCGATATAGAAGCAAATTCTACCCGGTTCTATCTTTCTGGGGTGTGACCGTGCCGATAACCGACCACCTTAAGCATCTTGTGGTAATGCTTTCATCTATACTTAATTTCGGCTCCTACGAGTACATCGAGTCAAATCTCAATTGGCTGCCATAAACTTGGGCATTTTAGCAAAGGTGAGACGGTATTTCACACCGGAACAGCAGCTCAACCTCTATAAAACAAATGTTTGATTGTGCATAAAGTACTGCTCTCATCTTTGGGACAGGTCTGCTCAATATCAGCTTGATACGCTAGAGTCGATTGAGAAGCGAGTCAAGAAGTTCATCGGCAATGATGCAGTTGTTAAGACAAAATTCCAAAGTCTTGAGCATCGACGCTGAGTTGCTAGCCTGTCGGTTTTCTATTGTTAACATTTCGGGAAAATTGCACACTTTAATTCCGCCAAGTCCATTCCATCATTGGACGACAAAGCGTACGGCGTTACGCCACTGGTCCATGGTCCATCCACACATCCCACCTAAACGTGAAAAGCGTTTTGGGAAAACATTCATTAGGCGTACAATTAGGGAGGAGTTCCCTGCCAGAATCTATGTTTCTTGATAGCATAAATAGCCTTGAGGTCTTTAAGTTATGAGTGAACAGGTTGCTGCTAGGCATGCGTGCTCCATCGCCGGCCAAACGCTACCCTATCTATAATAGTAAAAAACCCATGGCCTGCACTACAGCCGGTGGCTCACTGTTTTGCAAGAGTCAGTGTGATGTTCTCTTACCATTCGGATGGCCATGATTTTCAGATTTAAAATAGCAATGTCTATAATGTAGTGTGACTTTTATGCGTGTTTTAAATTCTGCCTAATTAAGTTGGGATATAAATCATAAAATGAACTTGGTGTGAGAAATGAATAATGCTCTATGGCCAGGATAGCTTCAACCTCTCTGCTCTCTCTATCAATAGCTTAAAACCCTGGTGATTCGCTAAAGATGATTTTTCCAATCGATAAAAAAAAAAACAAATAAAAAAAACCGTTTCTTTTTTGAAGTCTCGAAGAAAATTACAAAATTTAAACTGCGTTTTTAGGGCCCCATCATTTATTAAACCATTATGATAATAAACCTAATTAACATTTTTTGTTACAAAATTCTTAAAAATGTTTTTATTCAAATCGCGAGTTACGCTGGAATCCATCCAAATGGCAAATAAACAGAAAAGCTAACAAATTCACTTAATAAATCAGATGTTAAAATCATATTAATTATAATTTCATATCGATAAGTTTCCATTGTCGGATCTGTTTTCAACTTTCGTGATTTTCCACGGAATCTTCCACCAACCATTAACAATTTGGTAGACAAAAGTTGATTTGTGTGTAAAAACATATCTATTTATCTGTACGCGGAATCGGATGCTGCTTACTGGCTTCTACCATGTATATGAAATACATTAAAAGGTGACAAAGTTCCTCGAATGGTTACAAAACAAAACATACATTAATGAATCTAACGAAAAGTTCAGCGCCGCGTAGCGCTGCTATCGTAATATTTAACTAATTTTA
The DNA here is from genome assembly GCA_929112965.1 of Mythimna albipuncta. Lineage (NCBI taxonomy): Eukaryota > Metazoa > Arthropoda > Insecta > Lepidoptera > Noctuidae > Mythimna > Mythimna albipuncta. The sequence continues at coordinate 36,848,928 of OV815958.1, forward strand.
TCATATTTTAATGCACCTATTTTTATTTTTTTCTAAATATGTTGATTTGACTTTTATCAATTTGTAATATATTTTTATAGTTTTTCATATTTAATTTTTATTATTGATTTGACATTACAATATGATGTAACATATTTTTAATTATTTTTTACTTTATAATATTACACACCATCTATAATACTATTTCACATCTATCACACAACGCCGTCTAGTCCCAGGCTAAACAGAGCCTGCGTTATGAGTACTAGACAAGTGATAAATATACTTTTTAATTACATACGTTTTCAGCCCTATTTTTTTTATTAGTACAAAAAAATGGGGCTCTACCTGTGTCCGTTACTGATCAGCTTTGTGTGGTCAAAAGTAAAAATATATTCTTCCTGAAAATGTATCATAATTAAATTAAACATTCATAACAATTACTACTAGAAAATAATACGAACAGTGTATTTTCCATTGTTTTTCATTCATAATTAATACAGTATATCCATAAATTGAGTGACATTTTGGGATATAAAGAAACGCTAGTAACTTTGCTGTTTGTGAATATTTTTTATTGAGACCTTACTTAAATAAAAAATAATATTTTTTTTTTTTAACTCTTTAAAAAAAAGACCTTACTTAAATAATAACATAAAAATTTCTAAGAATCCCTTTATGTATTATTTTGTACTAATTAAAAATTTGTGGTGTATATTGCGCCCAATCACAAAACAAATCATCATGCTCATCACACAAACATTTGTCCTGAGTGGGAATCGAATCCACGGCCTTCGGCATAGCAGTCAGTTACACCAAACACTAGACCAACCGGCCAGACTTTAATGTTATGTACGTAATCCCTTGTAACAATCTATTCTGGTATGATTTCTGGTATCAGGCACTAATTATTATTTAGTTATTACATCTAAAACTGTTAATTATTGATATTATGACAAATATGGGTGTGCTACGAGGTCACCTCAGTCCACCCCATTGGGAAATATGAGTGTGATGTAATGTTATGTAGATATTTCTCACCATAGTGAAAGAGCAAATGATGTCAGTACAATGTAACACTTGGCACTCTTGATATAAATACTTTGAAGTTCCACTTCAAACGTTGATGATAAACTCCCTCTGATAGTATCTACACAGTTACCTAATCGTATAGTAAACTGGATTATCGATATATACTCGTATTCCGACCGCAGAAATTATACGATACAATTTTAATGTTTCAACCGCATACTTTAACCACGTAACCATCACGACTAAAATTAATACCATACTTAGGACATATAAGAACTAAATTATGATAGTGATGTTGTTTTTTTTATCAATTAAAATAAAAAAAGCGGTTGACCAGAAAATTTGTAGCAGTTTTTCAATATTTGTGAAATATTTGCTCTTGTAACATTTAGTATTTACATAATAATTATCGTTTTTAGGGTTTAGGTGTGTTGTATCTCAAAAAGATTTTTATCTTATCGGAATTCCTATCTATAAATAATCAAAAGATCAATTTGTTGAACGCCTATCTGTGTTAGACCCTTTATCTCGGAAACGTGTGAAATTAAAACCATATGATCAAGTCAGCTGTCCCTTGAAGCTGTGTAAAAATTATCATCAAATTAACTAAAAATATGAACGAAGGAACCGTCTCAAAAACGTGTATTTCGACACTTTCAAGGGAATCAAAATTCGCAGACTACTTACTACCTAGAACAACATTTGGCAAGAAAAAAATATATTACATATAGAACCCAGATGCCATGAAACTTTGTTTGAAAACCTTCTTGTAGCACCACGACAGCTTTTGCGAACTATACAAATACGAAACGAAACGAGTACTGTAGTACTTTATTTTGATCTAAATTGCAAAGCAAGCCTCTTGTAGGGTTCACCTACAAGAGGGTTCAGCTAGCTTTGCAATGTAAGCGCAAAAAAAGTTCATTAACAACATCACATTAGAAACCGTTAAAATTACCAGTGTTTCTTATTATGCATGTATTGTACATATAAACCTTTACCTTGAATAACTCTTTTTTTATTATATTTTGTGTGTGTGTGTGTGTGACACTGTTGGGCGAAGGCCTCCCCTTTCTCCAAACTTCTCTGTCTACGACGATCTCTGGCCAAGTTTGCCCCGCGAACACGACACACCACCTTCGCTGCGGTCGACCTCGACGGCTTCGACCTCCTTCTTTATTTGCTAAACACCTGTTATGCTGCGCTCCATTGCCCTTTGTCGATTAAAAAAGCCGCATCAAATTCCTTTGCGTAGTTTTAAAGACTTAAGGATAATAGGGACAGACAGACAACGGACGACTTGGTTTTATATATGTAGTGAGTAGTGATAGTGTAGATTATAACGCATATTTAAATTCTTGAACCAAGTTTCTTGGCTGTGGGTAGGGCACATATCTTACAAAACAGATGGTCGATGGGACCGAAAGGTTCTGAAATGGCAATTGTGTACCGGAAAACGCAGCGTTGAAAGACCTTTCACAAGATGGACCGATGTCCTGGTGAGGGTCGAGTGAAGTCAATGGAAACGAGACACACAGGATCGTCGTAATCTGACGATACTCGGGGAAAGCCTATAGAATAGAATAGACTTTATTGTACACCAAAAAGTAATACAGCTTATACAAAAACTTCAATTTGTGGGCACAATTATGGCGGTCTTATCGCTGAAAGCGATATCTTCCAGACAACCTTAGGATGGATAAGAGCTTAAAATAATACACGGGGTAATCTGTGGTGTACTGCTAACTATATAAAACACAATACTCAATTATAAATACACATATACATACATATTATAATAAGTTACACAATTTAATTAGTAAAAAGGGTAGAAAAAAAGAGTAAAGTAGGGTTGGTGGAAGAAATTAAATTACGTAGAATCAGTATAGTATTAGAGAGAAAGGAAATGGTTTTTAACTAGATTTTTAAAAGAAACTAGTGCATGGGCTTGCCTAATTCCATCAGCGAACGTCTATCGGCTGAAATAATGAAGATGATGAGTTATACCATCAATGTTCTTATAAATGTTCACTTCAGTTGTATTCAAAATATATCTACGAGGATATATGTAATAAATCTGTAGAAGTTTTTTGTTGTGCGCGCATCACATAAAATGTACGAAATCGACATAAATGACTTTTTACATTTAAATTGTGTGTTACTTGAAATATAACTTCGGCTTTGTTTCATCGCAACCGGTTTACTATATCGAAGATATACTGGCTGTTATACGGTACGAAGTTCCTCGGGTCAGCTAGTAAAATTATAATTTTTCATGAATGAAAATAGTTGTCGTTACTAATGCAAACAAACTTATTAGTAAGGTCTATCTACAAAGTTATTGGATATAGCTCAACATTTTATATGGAGCATCTTCCTGTTTGACCTTCAGAATTGGATTTTAACCACCCGTAACCCGAAGATCTACGGACAACAGCTAGCCTAATGTTGAACATGCTGCGGGCCTCTAACTACAAATATTTCAAGAACTGAATCCGTCCTGTAATCAAAACATTTGGCTAAGCTGGGAGTCAAAGTTTCATTCACCCACAATCCTTTTTTTTATCAAATTGCAAGGCTGATTCTGTGCCTTATCCGGCTTTACAAAATAACCAAGCGAAATGCGCGGCTCATCTGCGTCCATCCTATAAAAAGATATTTAGTGGTATTCTGTAACATGCTGTACCGAGATATCGATCGGCCAAGCTTATTGGTACCAAGTAAAAAGTTTCTGCTTTGAAGTTAGGAATGAGAATACCACCATTTTGTTTGCTTACCGAACAAGAGGCTTAATAACGGGCACGATTTGTGAATATAAAATTGTCGTTTATATTTTTACTTATTTACTTATTAAAACACCTTGTAATATATTATTTCTTATTCCTCCTTCCTAGTTAAATGTGGCTGGTTGTGGTGCTTGGGGAGCTTATGAATTACAGTGTTCTCCGGTAAGTTTTAATGTGATATTTGAGCTAACTGATTTTTAATTTTAAGAGCTTCACTTAAACCCTTGTCTTTGCTGTAGGTAATTATATCCTTTATTATAAACTAGCTTCTACCAGTGGTTTCGACAGCTTGAAAATACGTTTCTCCATACAAACTTTAGACCCCCGTTTCATAACCTTAGGGGCTGAATTTTGAATAATCCTTGCATAGTGCTCGCCTACGTCATAAAATGAACCTTTGTATAAAATGTTATGCTCCTAGCCCCAGTAGTTTCTGCTGTGCTTATTTCAGTCAGTCAGTTTCTCCTTTAATATAAACAGAAGATATATGATAATATAGTCAATACCCTTAGGGAAGGCTGGTTATCGTGTTTTCGGCCTTTTGACTACACGTTACGAAGGTCTAAGATTTTCCTACAAATGATAGCCAGAACTAGCTCAGCGTTCGTCTTCTAGCACGAATGTCTCTCTTCTCTATAATTATGTAACAAATAGTCTGGTACCCTTATTTTCAGTATTTCAGCCGAAAAATGTTCACTGTTGGACATTATACTAATATTATAAAGGCAACAATTTGTTTGTTTCTTACTCTTTCACGCTCCATGAAAGTTGAGTTCTTTTTGTTTTGTAATATTTCTCACGGGCGAAGCGGCTGGCTGGTGAAATATAAAAAATATAATGTAAAAGCTATTTCTTTCAAAAATACGAAAAAGATATAAAACTGTAGCACCTTGTGTCCTGTCAGATTTTTTTTAATGTGATTAGATTGAAGAATGAGCGGACACCTCAACTCAACGTTCCTAGATTGTACGCATGACAAAATGTCCCTCCAGAAACCCGCCGGGACACTTAAATTCAGCTCTAAAAGTAAAAAGGTGAAGTATGAGCACTAAGAGCATAGAGCGCTGCATTTAAACTGACGATATAAGTACGGGATGAATGAAGAATTTTTTTAATAAAAAGTACTTCTACCTGTTTGCGAGTTTTACAAAGTCATATTTTAAGTTTGGACTTCATTAATTAAGAAAATATTTATTTTTACTGAATACATTACAAGTGATTAATAAAATAAAACAATTTTCCAAACTAGATACAGTTGTTATTAGGTATCAATATTATCAAGTATAGAAGTGTTAATAGAAGCTAAATAAGACATTGGTATACTTGCAATATATTTATTTAGAAATATAAGTTTACAGTACAGTACTAAAACTGGTGATGAAAAAAACATATGACAAAAAATGATATATGGCAATTTGTAATATTTGTTATTATTATTGATAGGCTTGCGTTTGGCCACCATTTCACCTGATGGTAAGCGATGATGTGGTCGACGATGGAGCACGTTTGCCTAGAAGTAACCTATTCACTCTTGACTTAAAGAACCCTAAGTTGTAGCTATCAGGAAACACAGACTTCGGCAGGGAATTTCACTCCTTGGCTGTACGCATAATAAATATGTTCTTAAAACGCTTTGTGCGTATGGGTGGGATGTCTACCATGTACCGGTGGCGCAACGCTGTACGTCGTGTGGTCCGATGATGGAACGGACTAGGCGAAATTAGATTGTGCAATTCCAGTTGCCACTCCCCGAAATGTAAACGATAGAAAATCGACAGACTAGCAACTCGGCGGCGATGCTGAAGGCTTTGGAGTTTCGACTCTACAAGTGCATCATTGCCGATGATTCTCTTGGCTTACCTCTCAATTGACTCCAGCGCATCAAGCTGGTATTTGGCAGATCCATCCCAAAGATGAAAGCAGTACTCCATGCATGGTTGAACTTGGACTCGATAAAGATTGAGCAGCTGTTCCTGCATGAAGTACCGTTTCACCTTTGCTAAGATCCCCAATTTTTTTGCAGCCAGTTGAGCCTTTTCCTTGATATATGAGCTGAAATTGAGAGTAGATGACAACGTAACCCCGAGAAGCTCAAGGTGGTCGGTTATTGGCACGGTCACACCCCGGAAAGATGGAGCCGGGTGGAATTGACTCCGTTTAGCGGAAAAAAAGACACGCCTGGGATTTGGATGCATTGAACTTGACCAAATTGGCGTCGCCTCAATCGAAAACCACCTTCAAGGACGAGTTCAAGCGTTCAACCATAGCCTCTTGGAATGACTGGATCTGTAACCCGCTAGCTCGTGCATCAGACACATATCTCTCAGCAACAGTGCTGTCGTCTGCATACTCAAAGATACCAGGTTTAAGTAAATCATTTATGTGCAGCAAAAACAGTGCTGCCGGGAGTACTGACCCCTGGGGGACCCCGGTATTAATATCCATTTGACCGGACGAGCAGCCATCAATAACCACTCGGATGGATCGATCCCTCAAGAAGTCAGCGATCCAATTACACAAAACAGCGGGTAAACCGATGGAAGGAAGCTTAGCAATAAGGCTTTCGTGCCAGACCCTATCGAAAGCCTTCGTGATGAGACGGCAAGCGCTTCCCCATGCTTCGCGATGGCCTCGCTTCGGATGTGAGTAGCATACGCTAGAAGATCCCCAGTAGACCGGTTTAGGCGATATTGCCGGTCACTGAAGATGTCGTTAGCTTCTAGGTATGCTAGAATTTTCCTATTGAGCACCCGTTCCATACTCTTACAGAGGACGTATCGTATTAATTGCCATCCATATTTTGACGTAGCTATGGTCCCGATACGGTACTTGTGCTTTCATTAGCGTCACTTGCTCTTTGTTGTTGTATTGGTGTGTTTTGGTTATTTTCGGGACTTATTGCATATTTTAACGGACTCTGATTGCTTTCTAAAACGAAAATAGCTATATGTAGATACTATGATATTGTTTTCCAGTTTCTTAAAAATCACTTGGAAGAATGAAAAGTCATAGTCCTACCTAATAGAACATTCGATTATAACCTCAAAACCTGATACTTTTTTTTTTAATATATCTATTCTGAAGCTAGTCCGCTATAAAAATAAGATCTCATAGAAGTTTACTAATATCAGAGAATACAATACATAATTTTTCGATGCTCCTGGCTCCAGGGCGAAGAATGTATTGAGGCCGAGCATTATATCTTTTCTTTAAAAGACCTTTTATTGTCATTTGGTGGTACTAATTTACCAACTACATAAATGTGTACCTATATCTAATATAATTATAAATTCTCGTATCAGTCTTTATAATAAAACGCCTCCAAAACGGCTTGACCAATTCTAATGAAATTTTGTGTTTATATTTAGCAGGTCTGAAAATAAGACGTAAACTATTTTTCACCCTCTTACCCCCACCCCATTTTTTTCTTTAATAATTTATATGGTAGTACTTACGACGTTTGCCTAGTCAGCTAGTATCTTTATATATAATTTTTATGTATGTGTGTTTGTTAATTAACTCCTCCTCAATGACTTGGATGTAATTTTGTGTATATTATTTGATTAGGTCTCTGGATGGTTTGAAAATACAGTTCGTAATTTTTTTATCTGACAAAATGCCAGCTTTCAGACAGAACAACGTATGCCAGGACTGTTAGTATATCAATATATATAAAAAAAAAAATCATTGGTAGGCTTTAGCTTCACTTCATAACGGCTGGGCCGATTTAGTTATTTTCGTTTTAAAATGTATAAACATTCTACAACGAAAATAACTATAGTCTATTAATAAAGTAAGCAGGTATGTAGGTATAATGCTAAAACTATTAAGCTGAAATATTAGAAAATTGATGACTGTTTAAGTATAGCTTTTTACAGACTTTATAATGAAAAACCACCAGTTTTACTACAATGACTAGTCAGATTGATTGATGGAGAAGTGTGTTTTCTTCCCCTAATATCTTACTCCTTAGTTAATGTAATTTAAATAACAGCAGTTTATAGGATTTGATCATCACCAAAATTTCAAATTATTCCAAATTAGTACGGTATAGCATAGTATATCGGAGGGCAAACATTCGAATATAATCCGAATATTAATTGGTTTCAAATCTAACTAGTTTTCCTGCGTGAATATCGTTTGCTGCAAACGATCTTCGAATTACAGTTATCTAAGTGGAGAGTATAGAGGCACCGCTTGAAAACTGAGTAGCGTGCATTTCCTGATAGTAACTAACTCCGAAAGCTAAAAGTGTACCTCAAGCAGAATCGTTTAAGGTTAAGCTCTCAAACTATTGAAATATACATTTCTCGTATACACCGTAGTGTATTTCAGAAATAAGCGACCACGAAAACGTATGCTGTGACCGCATATTCCGAATAACAGGTGCATTGCTTTGAATTGTTTATTGAGTTAAAATTATAAGAGAAGCTAGTTGAATCCCGGAACTTAATAAATACCTTGTTCATTGCGCAAAGATAGAGAATTGATAGAGCTGCAAATGAAGGTGGATGTACTTGCACCTCTATCAATTTATTTGGCGCAATATATTTATTCTGTTAAATTTCTCCCATTCTTAAAAAAAAAAAAATTATCAAAGCTATTGTTCGTAAGGACAAAGCGAAGAGTAGGTACAGACGTAGGCCTACGGAGCAGAATCTCGCTCACTTTAAAAATCTACGTAACCACTGCAATCGTCTGTGTCGTGATGCAAAGAGACGCTATTTCCACGATTCTCTTGTAGATCGCAAATCCTCTGATGTCTGGAAATTTTTAAAGACAGTCGGTATCGGCAAATCTCCTTCACATTCTTGTAATGATTTAGACTTGAACGCTTTAAATAAACATTTTTCTCTTCCCCCTGTCTCCCTTAATCCAAGTGTTAAAGCTTCCACTTTGCTTAAGCTGTCTAAAATGTCGTTACCGAATTGTCCAATTTTTAATCTCAGTCCTGTCTCCGAAGACGATGTTAAAAAATCTCTTCTTGCTATCTCCTCCTCTGCTGTTGGCCATGATAATCTGTGTTCGAGAATGATAATTCCTATTCTCCCTCAACTGCTTCCCATTCTCACTCACATTGTTAATTTTTCCTTATTTTCTGGCACATTTCCTTCAGTCTGGAAACAGGCTTATATAATACCGCTCCCTAAGATACACAATCCCTCATCCTTATCTCACTTCAGACCAATCTCCATTTTGCCTTTCCTGTCTAAAGCTCTCGAACACATTGTTCATGGCCAAATCACCAGGTACCTATCGACAAACTCTATTATTTCCCCTTACCAATCAGGCTTCCGCTCTGGTCATAGCACTGTTACTGCGCTTTTGAAAGTCACTGACGATATCCGCTGTGCTATGGACAACAAATCTCTCACTTTACTTGTTTTGATTGACTTCAGTTGTGCGTTCAATTCAGTGGATTTCGACATACTTCTTGGCGTTCTTAACTCTATTAACTTCTCTTCCTCAGCGTTAGCCTGGTTTGACTCTTATCTTCGGGGTCGCTCACAGTGTGTCCACCTTGAAGAGACTTTTTCTGATTGGTGTGATCTCATTGCTGGTGTACCTCAGGGTGGCGTTCTCTCTCCTCTTCTCTTTACTATCTTCATAAATACTGTTACTACAGTTATCACTTCCAACTTCCATCTTTACGCAGACGATTTGCAGCTGTATCGTCATTTCCTATTGACTGATGCAGACTCAGCGATTAATGCCATGAATCGTGACCTGGAGAGTATTAATCAGTGGGCCAAGTCTTACGGCTTACAGGTTAATCCTTCCAAGTCCCAGGCCATGGTCATAGGCAGTCGGTACTATCGCAATGCTCTTGACATTTCTTCTTTATCGCCTTTATCTTTCAACGGCTCGACTATTGCGTACTCTGACTCAGCTAAGAATCTCGGTGTCACTATTGACAGCAATTTCTCTTGGCGAGCGCAAGTAAATGAGGTTAGCCGTAAAGTACACTTTTCCTTCCACAGCCTTAAATCCCTTCAAAAGTTCTTGCCCTTTAAAACCAAAATATATCTAGCTCAAACTTTGATTCAGCCGATCATCGACTATGCGGATGCTTGCTACCTGGATGCCACTGAGGAGCTATTAAATAAGCTTGAGCGCCTGCAAAATCTGTGCATTCGTTTTGTTTTCGGCCTAAGAAAATACGACCATGTCTCTCAGTTTCGCAAGGATCTCAAGTGGCTCCCTATCCGTCTTCGTAGGAACACTCGGGTATTATGTCTCCTTTACAACATCCTTTTCAACCCTGCGTACCCTGGCTACCTGCGTGATCGTTTTTCGTTCACTCGACCTGCCGACGCCCCTTGCAGATCCCACCTTAAATACCATCTCAATTTCCCATCCCATAATACTCATTTCTATTCCAACTCCTTCTCTTTTCATGCAGTGCGACTGTGGAACTCACTTCCAGCTAACATCCGTGACGCTAAAAATATATCTCTGTTCAAAAAGCTAGTCAAAAATCATTACCTCTCAACCATCTCGTAAAGTTATTTTTTTATAGATATATATTATATACTTGTAATTTAATTTATGTATTGTATCTATTTTTTATGTTTCAATTACTGTTTTTTTTTTATATTTATATATATATTATATAGGTTAATTTAGATATGTTGTTAGTATATTCTTAATTTTCTGACTCATTTGTATACACTGTGTCTACATCTCTCATCCAACTCTCCTGTCGCAGGTCTGCTGGAAGAAATTTCATTTGAAATAAGCAGTACCTTTGTACTCTTTTATCTGTATTTGTCCATTTCATTTTTAAATGTTTGTGTGTACATAAATGAATAAATAAATAAATAAGCATCAATATTAATTGTAGAAATAATGTTAAGAACATATAAATGAAAGGGGACGTAAATGTCTGACAGTAGTTTTGATTTATCTGTGATAGCGATGATAAATTTGTTGACTTCCGCTCTCGTACATTTGTACTTGTCTTTTATAAACAGTTACATAAGTTATAGTAGGTACCTTCTACTCAGGGTTCGTGTAGTAGTTTTCTTTTGATCATATAGTGAAGCATAGAACGCCAAAAATGGAAGAACAGCCGTGAGGAATGAATATTTCTAAACGTGTCACCTGAATGACAAGCATGCAATATGAAAAGTAGGTGCACAGACTATCTATAATAAAAACATCCAATTTGAATTGTCCTACTACGAACAATATTGTAAAAATGGCAGCAGAATTAACACGGAAAATGATTTTCCATCATCAACCAACATGAATATTTAATTCTGTAATTCTGTATCCTGAAATGTGTTCCACTTTGTTACGTGCAGTGATGTCTAACTGTGCACCGTAAATAGGCACAACAGTTTAAGGCGTATAGTCCCGTTTACATCTGGCCGGAGTTAAATGCACACACTCTTACCTTTACACTTGCCTGTGCCCGCACAGAGCCGTGCTGATCTATAAAACCATTTTCTTGGCGAAATTTATTGTTTCACATATTATTTTATTGATTCGCATATTGACTGATTCACATATTATGTGAATCAATCAACCGAGGGCCCAGCTGAACTCATGCCAGAGGGTCATGGCCATTCAGATGGAGATACCACATGGTTTCCCGCAAAGCGGCGAGCCTCCTTGCTGGCCTACCACCATAGAGCCTGGAAGCAACAGTTCTTGTCCGCATGCACGATTCGTGCATGGAGATGCAACGCTGGGGTGAAACTCCGCTGCTGCGACAAGTCGCGGTATGGCGGATAGAGTTTCGGCAGGATCTCACGGTGCAATGGCGTCAGCGACTATCGCAACCCAATACTGGACACGCCACAATTATGGCGATAAGTCCCCTCTTTGAGTTGTAGCTGGAAAGACCTCACGGCGGCCTCACCTTCCATATGATGCAGGTTCTCACCGAACACGGTCCGTTCGGGAAGTTACTGCACTGGATTCATGGGGAAGCGATGCCTTCCAACGCTGTGTCTAACGTCCGACACGTGGTCGTCATTCCAGGAACTTTCATTCTCATGGACCATCTGTTTTACGAGCAATGTGTCTTGTCCACCGCCACTTAAGTTTGGCGATTCTTTGGGCTATGTTAGTAATCTTGGTTCTCCTGCGGATATCATCATTTCAGATGTGATTACGCAAGGAAACTGCGAGCATAGCTCATTCCTTTTGAGTGACTTTAAGCCTTCTGATGGGGCCTATTGTAAGCGACCACGTTTCGGAGCCATATGTCATCACTGGCATCACGCACTAGTCAAAGACTTTCATCTTGAGGAACTAGGGCATTATATTATTATTATTAATAATAAACATATTATATTTTTTCAAACCAAGTTGCCAAGCCCTTACCGAGGAGTAGGCTTAAGAAAGTCATTGTTTTATCTCACTGCTCGGGTGCTAGGGCCTTAATAGAAGTGTATAATCAGACTTGATCGGTTGGTATTACCTTGTTCAGTTCTATGAATTATTAGTTCTATAATCTTATATCGAAGCTGAAGCAAACGACTTGATATATGCAAGGTACAAAGAGCCGATCATTATAGCATTTTAAGTTGCCGTAATTTACTTATTAAGCACATCGATTTTGAGCTTATTAGGATTCGTCTTAACCAGTTCTAAATATTTTTTGTGATGACGAAGACCTGATGCCAGAACTAGGAAGTGGCTGATGGAACCCTTGAATGCCTACTAGTAAACACGTCGAGTTTGGGCTCATTGTAGTCGTCGTAATCAGTTGTTTTATTTTTTATAGATTTTATGCGTCGAGGGTTTATTTTTTTTTAATTTTGCTATTATTATATACCATAGATAAACTGCAAAACCGTTTCGTAAAAGGCAAACAAGAAATAATTTAGCCATGGTTTATGCTTACAAAACGCGTACGCGAATGGAGAAAAACAGCATCTACCGAACTACGAAAAAAACATTTTTTTTGGCCAATCCTTTTAAGTTTTTTTGGCCAGAACTTTTTTATTTCAGTTTGTATTCAATTAAAACAGAGTCGTGCGGTCCAAAGGGAGGTTTGAATTTGAATGGACAGAAACCACGGCCAATATTTATCCACCTGTAGCCTGAAATACCTAGAGAAAATATAAATTGCAATGGCTGACCAATAAAAATTGAACTGTGGTTAAAAATAAAAGCTTTTTCGTAATTTGAAGAAGAATGATTCTGGGAATTAATTCCAGTTTTGGAATGTCTAATTGTCGATTGTAGTTAGCACACCTGAATTCTGGAAAAGTGTTGTTGTGATCATAGGAACAAAACGTCGATCGTAAATTCAAGTAAAATTATGTTTGACAATGTTCTTGTTAGCCAGAATCGTGTTCAGATTGACGTCCATCACTTTATAGCAACTTAATTATCAGTTTAATCGAATTAAAGTGAAGAATAATTGAATGACAATTTTAAATAAGTATTGTGATTCGAAACCGCATAAAAGTTTTATATTATAACAATGATCATACAGAAAATAATCTCTAAACCTGATTGTTAATTCTTTGATACTTTATTCTCTATACATTATTCATAAAAGTTAATAATAAGTATTATCATACAACCTTTATGTTCATTGATTCAAATAAATTCAATGAAACAATTTATCTAAGCAAGAACGAAAAAGCCACAGATAAATAGGCCACTCTTCAGATAATGATTACCCAAACCATTTCATTAAACTTTTGGCAGATGTCTGGTTCAAACTACTATGCTAATCCAGTCATGAGACTCCTCCAAGATTAATATGGCGAAATATTCAGGCTTCGTCTCCGTTCGACTGAGTGGCAAGTGTCCAACACCATTACGCTGATTTTATGGTGCAGTCCTAGTGTCTGTGATTGGGCTTTATTTGAACCAATAGCTAGATTAATGATCGGAAAATAAAGACAATTAACTTGGATGAAATGTTCCAATATTTACAATGGGTGCTTCTATTTTATTGGTTAGGAAATTGAATTTATTGGGACGTAAATTATAATCTGGATTGGCGCCTATGTTGAATCGTTATTTTTGTGAAACTGGGTGAAATGTGGATTTAGTTCCACAAATACGAAGTTTGAACCTAGATAGACTACTCAAACTAGTTTTAACATTACATTCACTATAGTTCCGGTGTTGAAATTAAAACAAATGAAATATTTAAGTCAGGATTCTAGTACAGCAATGCAAATGGAAGGCAAAGAAAAACAAAACACTGAAGACGCCGACGGCATGATCGCTTTAATATAAATCTTTACAAGATTTCTGAAAAGCGGTCTGCGTACTCTGCAGCGCTGCAGTTATACTGTCATGCGTTGATACAAAATGTTGAGTATACTATTTTCTGAATTACACCTTGTTTTTTTTTTCGAGCCAATATTTTTCGGACACTTTTAGTGCAGGTTTTCGACAGATTTAAATTAGGGTCATAACATTCTTAACCGCAACCAGTTCACAAAACAACTGTTAATCTTAAATGTGAACGAAAAGAGTTAGGCCTACGTTAGCTGTAAGACATATTTTTAACTATTCCAGTGCAGAAATCATGAACTCTAATCAGATGTATTATAATTATAGCACACAAGACCGATAATTAATGTCGACACTTGGAGGAGGTCTCAATCCAGTCTAGTCGTCATTTCAGTCGAATGAGTGAAATGACGATGCATAATATCACAGTCAAAAGTCAATTTTGTGACGTCTAACATAAAACTTTGATATTAAGTGGCTGCTTTTCCACTCGCTTATCGTTAACATCAAGGGTGGTTTTAAAGCTTGTTACTTCGTCTAACACAATCTAACTCGATTTTTGACGAAAGGGCAACGCGAAAAAAGAAAATAATGCCTGTAAATTCTGTTAGCATTCGGCAATTCCGTGATTTACTCGAATATTTTATAAAACTTGTTCCAGGAAATACGTGTTTTTTTAAGCTATAACAGTTTAAAAAAAAATGTCATTTAGAACCTTGATAAAATTTGCAAGGCTTCTATTGTTATACTTTTTTGACTTTTAAAATTTTTGAGAAAATTAAGTGTCAAAGTTCATCCAAAATAGCAGATTTTCAGAGGTCTTTACTGGATTAGTTTTACACAAATTTATAAATTGAATTCAATGTATAAATTAATAAATAAATTTTCAAGATACTGTGTTTCCAAAATATCTAATCTAATGAAAAATATGTAATAACGTCATAATCGTGTAAGAACGGTTGTATGAAAAACAGTGAAAATGTGTGTCGAGTTGCATCCTCTTAACACCAGCTTTATTTACCAATCATGCAGACATTTCCAATCCAAAGAACTGGTGCAAGTCAATAATCATTAGTGTCGAATAAAATAATCATCTCTGAAAAAATTGCCGATGCAACTGTTGACAATTTTCACTGACCTGAATAAGGTAAAATAATAAAACGTAATGGATTCGTTCCGCACTTTTAATTAAAAGAAGCAACCTTCTGTACGAGCTAACTTGATAATACGATAATATAACATACATACTACATGGAAATTTCATAAAATTATAAGTCTTACAAAAGGTGCTGCAATTACCAAGTCTTTGGCAAACCGTTCACAGCTGCCATCGTCAGCTCATCTTTTAACGAGATGTCCTTAATTTGCGCCCAAGGGACTAGTACATAAACCGCCTAGTTCGTCGGCGCTGGCCGCTCAAAGACGGAATAATTTGACATACCCGTCTGCAGGCGGTCGTAATGCTCTCTGTATAGCTTTTATAAAAACCTCTGTTGACCTCATTTTGTCGAACACATTACAAAAAGAGCGTGTGTGTTTGTTACTCCTTCAAGCTCAAACGGCTGCTCTGATTTGGATAAAATCCGGCGCATGGCTAGAAAATACTTATAATCCCGACAGTATGTTGTTCTCTACTTTCACACGGGTGTAACCGCCGGGCACTTAGTTGAGGCGATGTCCAACTATGGACGTTTTTCGGCTGAAATGATGATGACGATGATGATTAAGACCAATGGTAATAAATGTATCCTCTAAACTACAAAATGTTTAATGACAAATTAGACATTTATTGTCATTAAAATATTTAAATAGAAGGTAGAAAACGGTAATAATGAATATTTATCATCATTTGTCTCCACTTCAGCGAGTCTAGTCTAGTAATGCACAATATAAGAATCACATGCGGCCAGTCTCCGCACCCCCGAGCTTCACACAGTCCCCGCATTCATTCTATCTAGCATAACGATACCTGTAATAAAAATTGACGTTAACTAAATTTCAAAAATGTACCTCACTACGATTGACGTAAGAGTTTTTTTTTTTACTAAAATGTAAATAAGTCCCTTACGTTAATCGATTTTTCTGGTATAGGTAATATTTAAAACAAAATTTGTCGGAAGTCGGAAAGTTGCTCTACTATGTTTTGTTCAATAGCAATTTATGACACTGTTGTATAATGAGGGGTATTCATTGATTCAGTTTTAATAATATCACACGAATGATTAATTACCTAATTATTTGTAGTTTCGTACAATACCTACTATAATAACTCTAATAAATATAGATTTTTTTTTCTGAATTTATACAAGTACTAAAGTAATACAGATGATGCAAATCATAACCCCATTAAAGTTTTACCGTCATCATCATAATCATTGACACAAAACTAAGCTTAACTAATACTCAACAACAATATAATATTCTCGATAAAAACATATCCACGGAAAGTATATGTCAAAAAAAAAGAATTTGTGAGAGAATTGTTGCATGATTGTAGGTCATCAATTTTTCTGTTTTATTATATATGTGTAAGTTACCACCAATTTCTATAATAAATAACTAGGTAATATTATTGTATAGAATACCTAAAACGTGTAGTTAGGTAATGTATGAAATATTATTTATAGGTATTCTACACAATACCGAATGCGCAGCCGGTAATGTGTAAAAACGAGAGCAGGGAATGACGTGATATAATTTTACCCCGACATGGACAGGTTAGGTTAGAAGGATCTGATGTTACTTATAGAACGACGAATTTTTAATATCACGGTAATTTTATTATATACACGAAATTAGGCCCTATAACTGTCGGGGGTTATAGTGTAAGGCTCGTATTTCCAGGTGTTCATTAAAAAAATCATGAAGGCTAAGGTAGGAGTACTGTACTTAGGAAAGTAAAAGTTTTGCGTAGGTATTTACTTGATTATTACTTACGTTACGTTTATTACGTCTATATGTTATCAAGACTGGTCCCGCCTGATAAAAAAATACTAACCAGGCACATTTTAATAAAATGTGAAACTCTTTACCTCCCTCGACCTTAGTATAAAACAATAGGTATGTAATCCAATCCATTTATTGTCTAATACTCATCTTTATAGAAACTAGATATTTAAAAGGTTACTTTAATTGAATATTTACTCCAGTCTAGTAATTTGCCCTTAATACCGCTGTTATAAATGAAACTCAACTAGCCTGTTGCGTCTGAGTGTGTTGTGTTGCGGTGATGCTTTTTATCTAGAAGTATTTACACGATATCTGTCTATAAGCCGGAGCTAATTCACGAGACTGAAGACTAACGATGGCAGAGTCACATAAGTCAAACCGAAGCTTCTGGGACAGATTAAGGCATTTTATGAACAGAATATAATACATGTTTATCACTAAACACGCTGCAAATTTAGCAAATGACGCAAGAACTACATTGACTCGACAACACCGAAAATATCCTGGACATTAGCCTTTACGACTTTAGGATGGCTCTGAAGCAGCTGAAAACAACATGACTTCGGGTGAGGACGGAATTACTGCCGAACTTTTGAAAGAGGAATGGAAACCGATCCTTAAAGCCCTTCAGAAGCTATTTAATTCCGTCATACTTGAGGAAACAACGCCACGAGCATGAAGCCGAGTACTCTTTCTAAGAAGAGCCTTCTGAGCCATGTCTACAAACTACTTTCCTGAGTCATCATGAACCATCACGGTCCTAATTTATTGACATATCTAGGTAAACTCTAGTGTGACCATACCACTTCACGTAGTACTTCAAACGGTAATTAAATGTTATAATTATTGCGGTGACAAATCGGTGGACGGTAAGGTAGTGTGGCCGTTACATTAGCAATATTGAATTTATGTGCAATTTTGTTTTTTTATTTCTATCTCTTAGTTCACGTTCTTTTTGTGATTCGTGCTCGTGTAACAATCCTTACATGGGTCTTGTTGTGGAGAGCTAACAATCATTCTTACATGGGTCTTGTTGTGGAGAGCTAACAATCATTCTTACATGGGTCTTGTTGTGGAGAGCTAACAATCATTCTTACATGGGTCTTGTTGTGGAGAGCTAACAATGCTAACAATCATTCTTACATGGGTCTTGTTGTGGAGAGCTAACAATCATTCTTACATGGGTCTTGTTGTGGAGAGCTAACAATCATTCTTACATGGGTCTTGTTGTGGAGAGCTAACAATCATTCTTACATGGGTCTTGTTGTGGAGAGCTAACAATCATTCTTACATGGGTCTTGTTGTGGAGAGCTAACAATCATTCTTACATGGGTCTTGTTGTGGAGAGCTAACAATCATTCTTACATGGGTCTTGTTGTGGAGAGCTAACAATCATTCTTACATGGGTCTTGTTGTGGAGAGCTAACAATCATTCTTACATGGGTCTTGTTATGGAGAGCTAACAATCATTCTTACATGGGTCTTGTTGTGGAGAGTTAACAATTATTCTTAATGCAGTTTTCTGTTGCAATGATGTGTGGCAATTATGCCTGCAACTGTTCCCCCAACACATAATGCTGTATCGTACCCTGGATTCTATGTTTTCCAATGCGTTATATTATGCTACTTTTAGCTCTTTTAGATCAATATCGTCCCTGAGGATTCTTAGCGCGTAGCAAGCTGAAGATGTTGAGGAATCAATGGCGGTGAGCTCTTTTTTCTACTTTAATAAGGAATCTATTCTAATTCCTAAAAAAATCTAAATCCATCTGTGTTGTCTTTGTTACGTGACGCTATTTTAAACAATATAAGTTGGTGTTTATTTGGGTTTATTATTAAATTATTTGCTGCAAACTATACAAAAACGCATTTTAAACACGTATTAAATATTTTTGCTAACTCGTTATGGCGTTCAACAAAAATTACCTACAAGCTCTACGTTGGGTTCGGTAGATATTATTTTAAAAATTTAGTAAATCATTAATATATTATTATGTTTTTGTCATATTGAAGAGTGTTCCACAGGTCATGTAAGCGGTGTCTTATGTTTTCGTTAGCGGGAGCTAAATGTGAGTACATTTATGTTTCAAATGGAATGTTCAGGAGATAGATAATACTTATTGATGGTGAGCGTAAGGAAGTAGAGTTGTTGATGACATCTGTCACGCGTACTCGTACGGGCTTCCGAATCATTTTTGGACCCGCATCCCTATCCGTGTTCGTATGATACAATGCCAACTTTTTTCTGTTCTCTGCGCTGTAAAAACAAAACCAATGTTTGTATGTGCAGCTAAAATGTATTATTTCTTTATTTATTTTTTTACAATGGATAGGCTTGCGTTTGACCACAATCTCACCTGATGGTAAGCGATGATGTGGCCGACGACGGATTACTTTTGTTATGAAGTTGCATTATGTATTATAATGTTGTATTATGAAGATTACTTTTGTTGTATGTATATTTTTCCTAAAAATAATGTGTGTTGTTCCTCTGTTATAGCCAAGCCATAGGGATGATCATGGTGAGCAAACTATTACGTAAAGTTTAGTTTATGTTTACGCTTGTTAACATACCTACACATTGTCGACCTACATGAAATTGAAAAGTCAATATGTCAAGCTACGTTTTCGATTATGATTTTATTTAAAAAGTAAAGACGTCATTTTATCTAAATAACAGCTAAAGAAAAAACATTTATTAACAAGAAAAACGATGTCTCTAGCAAATACGTAGGCACTTTGATTTGTTTTTGCCAAACAACATCAAAAGTTCACTTAAATAAGTCTTTACCATCTCCAGGATCTCCAGAAATCAAGAAATCTTTCGAAACGTCATTTTAGTATATTAAGAAACTTATCTATATATTAGTGTTTCATAATAAATCGTAAACAGAAAACTAAGTCTTTCCTGGAAGCATTTTTAATTATGTACGCTAACCATTGCAAAAGATTAACAAAGATGTGTCAAAAGCAGAAAAAAAAAAATAAAAAAAAAGCACGCATAACATTATAAAACCGGCCAAGAGCATGTCAGGCCACGCTCAGTGTAGGGTTCCGTAGTTTCCCGTCCGTCACAATAAGTGTACCCACTTAAGAGGTTAAAAAAATGCTTGCATATACGATTATACTACAAACTTAGTCCAGAAATTATTTTGTAGAACCCTTTTGTCTTTTTTGTACAAAAACTGTTCTTTCCATCAAGTTCAAAATAATTTTCCTAGAAAGTCCTTATAAATTTCTACTTTTCAGATTTTTTTCATATTTTCTAACCTTATGGTTCAAAAGTTAGAGGGGGGGACACAAAGTTTTTTTACTTTTGGAGCGATTATTTCCGAAATTACTGACATTCTCAAAAAATGATTTTAGTAAACCCCTATTCATTTTTAAATACCTATCCAACAATATATCACACGTTAGGGTTGAAATAAACAAAAAATCACTTCCCACTGGGCTACCCTAATAAATTTTATTTTTCCAATTTTTATTTTACCACTTTGTCGGCGTGATTGATATACATATTGGTACCAAATTTCAGCTTTCTAGTGTTAACGGTCACAGAGATTAAGCGAGGACGGACAGACAGACGGACAGACAGACATGGCGAAACTATAAGGGTTTCTAGTTGACTACGGAACCCTAAAAAGTGGAATTTAGCTAAATGCTTGCAACTGTTATAATAAAATATTTTTTTCAACGAAAAAGTAAGTGTGCTGGATTAAAATAAATTAGGTGGAATTCCATAATTGCTTAATTAAAGTAGAAGTTTCCGTCAAAAAGCTTACAACTTAAATATTTCTCGTTCGTGACAGTTTGTGCTAATTCTCTATTTTTGTTCTCTTTTCAGTTTCTTTTTTTGCTAAGGACATTCAGCATAATAACTCCTCCTGCTCTGAGTGAAGTGAGAGGGAGTGTAAGGATACGGAAGTGAGATAGGTCTGGTTTACGACGAGTTTCAACGCATAGATTTATTTAGAACTGGCCTCAAAGGTAGCGACGCGGGAAGCGACCGGCGTACTAACGATGCACAAGCTATGGTGCCCGCAAGTCAGCTCTGGACCATTTTTTTTTTATCTGATATAAACTAGTGCTTGACTGCGATACCACCTGATGGTAAGTTTATATGATTGTTACACAGTAAATCGAAAAAAAATAATATCAAAATGATGTCAGCTGATAATGTTTAGATCTTACGTTCACGAACAAAAAAAACAAATCTCTCATAATACAACACTACGCTGCGTGATCCGCGTGCTGACTGGGTCTGCGTCCGCGCCGCTCACCACGCCGCCGCCGTCTCCTCGCAGCCCGCTGATTTAGAGTCCGTGACTTGTACTGACTAAGCCCCACCTATTAGATATTTGTTTAGTGGCTTTTGTAAGATATAGGGCCAACTAACTTTTTCCAACATTTCTGTTACCAAACCTCTGTATACCAGTGACTTGATTTATACAATTTACAAAAAAAAAATCAGTCAAGTTGACTTTAATGAAAGATATTGATAGGTTGCGCCAGAATATTAATGGATTGTGCAAGAAATAATATGAAAGAAAATGAAACCAGTGTTAATGAGTCGATTTTTAGGGCATATGCTTTTCCATGGCTCTAACAGGCTTTAGCCATGCTAAGCCACTACAATTTTGCTGACATCTCTCTGAGGCGCGCTTGGGACACTATTTGCGGTCGATGACTCGGACCCCTTAAAGAACAAGCGGACGGTGAGCTACCTATTACTTGCTGTCCGCAAACCCAGCCGAGATTGCTCTGCGAATCCTGACACCCGGGGCGTCTCATATTCATTTCACAAATAGGGGAATTACCACGACAGTAATGATTGTGGTGTGCCCAATTATTGATAATGCTTGCGTTGACTACTATCTCATCTATTGGTAATCGATGATGTGGTCAACGATGATGCGACAACGTCGACCATTTGCTTAGAAGTAGCCTGTTCACTCTTAACTGAAATACCCCCAGATTGAAGCTATTACGAAACAGACACCAGAGCAGGGATAAAGTGGCAGTATATTATTTAACCTGCCGTTTGTATCATGCAATATTGTTTCAAAATCTATCTTCCCTCAGGCGAAAAGTAAGGAAGTTTTGCACTTGCCAAAACTAAAATTAGTGCCAGTTACCGTCTGCAATTGCCAGTATGCGATAAACTGAAGATGTCGAACTCAAACACTCAGGCATTTGTTTATCATTGAGTGCGGTTTATATGTGTTCTGAGACAACCAATATGAATTTATTTGCCTTCCTGTTTATTGCATTACTCGTCGTTTTGATATCTACACCTATTTCTGAAATGGTGTCGTAATGATCGGAAAATTGCAAACCAGTCTTAATTTTTGTATTTTTATTGAATTTTTTGAGGTTTTTTTATTGTTATTGACAGGCTAGCGCTTGAACTGATGGTAAGCGATGTTGTAGTCGACAATAGAGCACACTTACCTAGAAGTAATCTATTCATAGTCACTCTTGGCTTAAAGATGCCTAAGTTGTAGCTATCAGGTAACACAGATTCCGGCAGGGAATTTCTCTCCTTGACTGTACGCGTAATACAAATTTATCAATTTTTAGTTCAACCAAAGAACCTAAAATTTAATAAAAAAAAGTCATGTTTAGTGGCCTGCAATGATTGTAATCAGATGACAATTACATACATTTTGCGTAGGATCGTAATCGTTGAAAAGAGCTGGTGTTAAAAACATCGAGTACGCAAATAACTACCTCGACTATCGATAAGCCTAATGAAATGTACTTGCGAACCACGTCAGTCAAGAAAATGGTAATACAACCAATATAGCCTTCTTACCATTTTCTGGACCAACGCAAAAATTATGTGTAGAAACTACGACTGCAACATTCTGTCAGTAACCGTGATTATTTACCTCAGTACGTTTGTAAGATTTAACGATCTGTCTGACCAATGCTAAACATATTGTTTTATTTTTTCGCGTATTTCTGATAGAGGTTCTGTTATTTCTGTTCCAAAAGAGACCTCAACAAATTGTTATTATAACACACACTCTCAGACCACATAATTATCATAACAACACCACGGGTGGCACCGTGCCTGAGTGATCGGCAGAACAAGAAGACAGTTGTTCTTGGTCTGGCTGACTTGAGTATTATATGAGTTGTTTTTTTTTTTATGTTACATCTTTAAAAGTGCAACCATGAACTTAAAAGGCGTAATTCCTAGTGCTAATATTTTACGGATAACGTCACTCGGGTAGTCCATTTCCTGGAAATGAATAGTTTTCTTCCACCACCTGCTCGATAATTCCCTGACATATGTCATATAACCCTCACCTAAAGCAAGTTATTCTGTCCGTAGGGATCTAATGTAATACAGGTGTTCCCTAGGGAATAATGTGATTTGAAATTGGAAAACGTCAAAACCATTTGAACAAAAAGCCTATTAGGTGAATTAAAATATGTTTTGCAAATGCAAACTAGCAAAAAAATAATAAAAAGTGGTTGCTATTGTGTGTCTGGAAAAATATTTAAGAGCGGGAGCGTAAACAGATAGCAGAACCTGGTATGTTTTTGTCACCTGCTTCATCTCCATACGCACCATTGCTGACTTCACTTTTTCCTATCAGAGCTATTAGATATAATGACAAGCCGCTGTGGCGCGTACTGTCAGTAGATACGAAAACGCTTGCGGCTTGGGGTGTTGGTCAATTGAGTGCAGCATTATAGCCTTTCCACCTGCCTTCCGGGAGCCGAAATTTCCGGGCTCATATACATCAAAGTATACTCCGGAACATTTAAGACCCGGAAGCTCCTGATGTGGACAGTCGGACATTGTCGTTCAAAATGTACGTATGCAAACTTTTTCCCGACAGGATGGGTACCTGCTAACCTTGATTTCAGCAATAAAACACGGTAAAGTATTTCCTGGACTTTTAAAAATACAAAATAAGTCAACATTTTTTTGACTAATTTCAACACATTTGGTTACCTGTTTGTGGAAACATAGTCTCACTAAGAGATCATATCTATTAGCATAAAATCATTTATTAATAATTGAGGATTGAATGATAACTAAATAAACAGAGAAATAATCCGTTAACACGTTACATTTGACTAACAACAAACTGCGCACATATCAAAAGACAGATGCGCTGCGCAGTTTGTTGTTTTCCTTAGTAAATATTTTTTCTTCTCATAGTTTTAATGTTATACCTTATTTGTATCTTGGGAGAAAAGAGGTGATCTTTTGCCATGAGCTAATTAGTGTTCCCTGTTTTTCTTTACTAATACGCATTATATTTGATGGAAGCTTTGCGATTACAGCAAAAATAATAGGCATAATCATGTGGCTCATTATTTTAATTGTAATCCCTAAGCGCAGGTACAATACTGACACATTACGAGTAATAATAATGTACCTGAAATAGACAATGATGCTTGACGACGACTCAGCCTTTAAAAAACTTACCAGTCACCAACGAAACTTTTGGATTAAAAAGTTACTATTTTGAAATGAAAAGAAATAACAAATTTATCAGAAAATCCATCTAAATCGACCGAAAAGACACCACGAGGAAAATACTCAACTTTTACGCAAAATCTTTCACTGTTGTTTTTTATTATTATAATGAAGAAATAGAAAGCAATGTAATATATAACAGATGTAAAATAACGCGACCACACACGACAACTGGAGACTTAACAACCGTGGAGTAAACCTCATGGTTCAAAGTTGGCGTAACATCGATAGGTGACAGTAGGCACGGCGACGATTTGCGCGCGAAAGTGTCAGCGGACAAAAAGACGACCGGTCAGATCCGCTTCGATTTGTTTACTGCCTCCGCTATGTATGTGAAGCACGAAGTTAAAATGGCGCATGCGTACTAAGATACCCATACGATATTTAGTGACGAAACTGGTGTTTTAATTAATAATTTGACCATAATGATCTTCTGCTAAGTTGTTGTAATTACACTGTACATATAGTATATGTAATTAACCATTCTTTTAATTTTTCATTGAATAAAAACATTCAAAATAAGTTTTAGCGACTTATTTCGACGAATGTACAAGTATTTATATTATGAGGTATTTTCTTCATGTCACCAATATTTTTTTTTTATTGTAAATATAGTTTCATAAGTATTATAATATGTGTTTTATTTTATTATAATATTTTTTTTTATTTACTGTAATAATAGTTATTTAGTTGTAAATAAATGACCATGTTTACTTTAGAATAATTAATTTAAAAAATACAGAGCTAGTACTTTGAAGCAAAAAAAAAAGATTATAGTAACTATCTATGCATACTACAGTTATCAACTGACTGGTGGCTCTTGTGGCTAAATTCCCACAATTTCACCAAAGTTATATACTGTGGCTATCTCACGCATGTTACTCGTATATAATATATTTGATTTGATTTACTTGATGTGCTTGATGTCCTCCTCCTCCTTGCGTCGTACTTCTCAATGCTGAGAGTTGTGACCTTTCTGCTTCATCACTTTCATTCGTACGACATTCCTACACATGGTTCTCTCGTTGGCAGTGCAAAGGGCATTATATACCGTAGAGTCAAGAGCGATGCAGCTTCGGTTGGTTCACAAATCCATTTCCCACTTTACCGGTCACGATGAGCCTTTCGAAGTTGCCACCGCCTTTCCTTGCAATGTGACCTGATGATGTTAAAGAACTTCTAGACTTGTGTATTCTACTGTGATGGCGAATGATACAGAAGTACACAGGAAGAAGTTTTTATGTTTGCGCAGCCCTGAATAAATTAAGATAATGGCATCAAACAAACAAGACAAAATTAAAAAAAAAAAATATAACACGGACTTCGGAAATTAAAGTTATTTTGATCGTTTTAGTGATTTTTTTAGTGAAGTCGGTTATTTTTTTTTTTTTGTAAAAAGTTTTTTACGAGTTTTTCACACATTTTAGTTGCGATACACTTGTAGCCAGAGTACTTTTTTCTCATGACAGTTCCAATTAACCTAAACCCTGCTAGGATACATTGTTTTATTATGAAGTTCCCGTGTCATGATTTTTTTTTTTTCTATGGGAAAAATCATCTTATGACAACCCCCGCTCTTGGGCGGAGCGGGAGATAGTGTCAGACTCTTACTGACTAAAAAACCCATCCCATTCCTTCAAGCCTTCATACCGGGGCTCGAGCGCCCTTTCGGATAACCCTGGCCCCAGTAGGCTTCGACCCGGCTGGGCCCCTGCTGTTGCTGACAACTCCTTGAGACGCGCGGGAACAGCGCGCGCCGTCGACGACTTGGGCTTGGTCCGGACAGTTACCGGACGGCCGGACAGCGAGCTACCCATTGCTCACTGTCCGCAAGCCCTTCCCGTGTCATGATCAGTTCGATAGAACCTTATAGCCAAAGTGCATTTCACGACAATTCTATTAAGCCCAAACACGGCTAGGATATATTGATTAATTACGGAGTTCCGGTGCCTATCAACCGACACTATCATCATCATCAGATCACTTCGATGATACCATTTTCAAGATAACTATTCATTCAAAGTCAAAGTCAAAAGTTTTTTTATTTCACATAGGCCTACATGGGCACTTTTAAAACGTCAGAAGCTAGTGCACGGTTCGAAATTGGTCGTTTTCTATGGAGAAGAACCGGCAAGAAACTCCATGGTTACTCTTTTAAAAAAGTGGTTGTAGTTGCAATATTTCCATATTACAGTATTAATATGTATTATTTAAGAACAGTGTAAACCGATCTATATTGTACTCAAAAGAGCAATAAAATCATCAAAATAATCATTTAAAAAAAAAGTGAGTCAAAAGAAGTAATCTAAGAATTCGTGGAGTCTACAGTGTTCTTCCATTTACATTATAAAAAGAGGCTATAGAAAAAAAAAACTGTCAATAAATGAGAAGTTAACAACCAAAAATAGATATCAGATAATATAAAATAAAATAAAAATATTGCAAAAGCAATGTGTTAGGAGAAAAAAAAATTGTACAACAAAGATGGAGCAGTTAATAGATACATTCACACAATATTATGAGTTACCAGGGGGCCACAAGTGCAGAGGCAGTCATTGCCAAACAAGCGTGTCTTCGACATAGTCTTTAACCTTGTAATATGCTTTTTTGGTTAAGACACGCTTACATAGGTTTTGAACTTTCCTTCGCTAAGTTCAGTCACCGCTTTTGGTAGCTTGTTATAAAAGCTTATGCTATTTATTAAAAATGACTTACTGGTCTTGACTAATCTCCATTTGGGTAATATAATTTAGTGTTTAGAGTCTGTCTAATAAGTTAAACGACTTGGGTAATTATTAGGATTTAATAAAATCTGATGTAGCCAACACGGGTTCAATAATCAAGGTTGAATAAGAGATAGATATCGTTGTGTACTAACAGAAGAACCATATAAAAAGTACCGAATATAAGTATTTTTTAAATGATTAAATATTAAATAAAATTTCCAAGTCGGTTGACTTATTAGACAGACTATACTACGAGTATTTATGTTATGGAAATCGCTTCTAATTTTGAATCGCATTTATTTATATTGTCATAGTCGCTTAATTATGTTCATTGTGATATCTGTTTGAGTATGAAGACCGCGAAGGTCACATATTAATTGAAGTAGAAACTTTATTGTAATGGACCTTTTAAGGCTTATGGAATTAAGAATATAGATTCAAATATGACAGAAGTAGTCAACTAAGAAAAATATGAATATAATTTTATATATGTTAACATAATTTAAAGCTCATTCAATATAATTTAGTACATTTAAACATAAAGCCTTTCATTGGCGTCTCCCCACGTCACAATATCATGTAAGGGGAAAAAAAAATTAAATCGGTTCATAAACGACGGAGTACTGAGGTAACAAACATTAAAAAAAATACAACCGAATTGAGAACCTCCTCCTTTTTTTGAAAGTCTGTTAAAAACTCAACCAATACACAACACGATGTGTGTCTAGAGAGTGAGAGTCAAACCATTGTAGCTGTTCTGTGAGGCTTATTGTTTAATTTTACTTACCATTTCGGAATTAAATAAATACAATACAAAAAAGTTGTGTTGTGTAGTGTTTATTATTGTCGTCTTTAGTGTACTAAGTTTCATGTATCTACAATTAAAAAATATGTATTAAGATTTTAAAAAAAACTTTGCTCTACACTAGAAATGACTAATGCATCGTGTGGGTGCTTTTAGAATAATGTAAACTCACATAGACAAGACAGCCAGACCTGGAACATTTGTCTGAAGGTCGTACAAATATTTGTTCCATGCGAAGATCGAACCCGCGACATATAATGTAGCAACTAATCGCTCAACCACAATGCCATCAAAATTAATTAGGATTTTAGCAAATTATTATTTTATTTATCTCCTTTATTTTTGTAAAACACATATGAATTATATTTTTAAATATTTCAACATAAAAAAAAACCTTTAAAAAATAGTAGCCCACCGGTTAGTGGAGCGCCGTAAGACGTAAATTTAGTAAAACTTCTGAATCCGCAATCAGTTAATGAATCTTAATATAAACTATTGGACTGTGTTGTTAAAAGATCAAATAAAAAAGTGGAAAAAATAAATAATTGCAATCTTATTTTTTTTTTACCTGATATATACTAGTGCTTGACTGCGATTCCAATAATAATTGATAACAATGTACTGAGAAATAAGAAGGACAAGAGAAGAAAAGAAGTATAACACCCAAGTTTGCAACCCTAAAAACCCTGTGCTACCCCCATGGTGCTCGAAAAACTGCGAAATTTTGGCACTCTTTTTAGTTTTTTCGAAAAAGCTACCCGAAGAAAGCGGTTTTTTTAAGTATATTTGCGTATAATATAATAAAGCTAACTAAATATACTACAATTTGAGCTTTTAACCCCAGTACTCGGGGTTTATTAGTTGCAGAAGTTTGTCAAAGTAGGTATTTTTTTTTTTTTTTGGAAAAGTATAAATTTTGTGTTTGCGTCATATTCAAAGACACGTACTATCTAAACTAATACCTACCTAGTCCTAGAGAAAATTATGAGGCAGTGTAAAATTTAATTATCTTAAGGGGCCGGCGACGGATGATTTTCCATACAAACGTAATACCACGCTCATTTGCAGTTGGAGCATATTTCCAACATATTATGACGATTTTCGATATATCGAAATATCGATGATATCGATGATATCGAAAGATTTACTATTGTTTTTTTTTGAGTTGTGACACTATTTGAGCGGAGGTGCGATTTATTGACTGTTATACGATGCAAAGGCCACAGACTTTCGCCCTTTTGGAAGGACTAGGTTTCATCCAGTCTAGATCGGTGGGGGGAGTGGAGAAGGAATAATGTTTTCTGGAGGTGGAGACGGGTATATATGGTGTTAGGTCTTTCACATTCTCGTCCTCTTCATCCAGGACGACAGGGTTGGCGTTGTTGCAATTTCAACCTTGGCAAAAGAAACAGAATAAAGCACTTGAGCCTGATCTTTCTGCATGTGCACGACCTTAAGCCAAACAAAAAGAAAAAGAAACTGAAACAAGTGACAGAAATTTACAGTTTTCCGAGCACTGCGGTAGAATTGTTCATCTTTGACTTGCTGTATCTTCGAAACCAATGAAAAAATTTTGCTCAAGTTTCGCTCAAATAATAAACCACAGAATAAATATAACATTCGAACAAAACAACCCATCAAACAAGCTGGTTTTCGAAAGGGGTTCTCAACTGTGGACCACATGCATACTTTGGAGTTTATAATTGAAAAGTATCAGGAATATCAAAGGCCATTTACACATAGCTTTTGTAGATTACTTTTTTTTTTTTGATTATTTTGTATGCTGGAAGAGATTTCGTTAGAAATAAGCATCACCTATGTACCTATTTTTCTGTTTTTGTCTTCTTTTCTTATATAAGTTAAGTGTGTACATGAATTGTTAAATAAATAAATAAATTATCAAAAAGCTTTTGATACAGTTTCACATGAAAGCATATGGAAAACTTTGAAAGCTCAAAATGTGGAAGAAGAATACGTAAAGATCCTAGCAAATATTAACAGTGGATGTAAGAGTAGAGTTAAAATAGAAACCATGAGCCCAAGCTTTCCCGTTCAAAAAGGTGTACGACAGGGGGATCCTCCGTCCCCCAAAATCTTTATTGCAATAATGGAATCAATAATACATAAAATAGACTGAAAAAATAAAGGGTTATATATCAAAGAAAAATACCCCAGTCACCTCAGATTTGCAGACGACCTGGTTTTGTTTTCGGAAACAAGCTCACAACTCCAACACATGATTGAAGCCCTTCACAAAGCCATGTAGTAATACAGTAAGTCTAGAAATGAACATCTCTAAAACCAAAACTATGTCCAACCAGATTAAAACAAACATAAAAATAGGTTGTGAAACATTAGAATATGTCGAACAATATACGGACTTAGGTAAACAAATTGGTTTTAATAGAGACAGCAATGAGTTGGAAGTAGAAAGAAGAGTCAAAAACACATGGTCAAAATACTGGACCTTTAAGGAGGTATTTTTAAGTGATATGCCCAAAAAGCTGAAACAGAAATTTGTGGACTCTTGTCTTATCCCGTGTTTAACTTATGCGTGCCAAACATTGAAGTTTATTTACAGAACTAAAAACAAAATAACCACATGTCAAAGGGGTATGGAGCGTAGTATGTTGAACATAAGAAGAGTGCAAAAAGTAAGACACACAGGTATAAGAGCAAAAACGGGAACAATTGATGCCCTAAACCAGGCACAAAGATTGAAATGGAAGTGGGCCGGATATGTAGCGCTACTTCAAGACAACCGATGAACAAAAACAGTAACATCGTGACGGGAACCTTTAGGCAAATGTCAAAAAGGTAGACCCTATGCGCACGCTGGGAGGATGAGATCAGAAAAATAGCGTGAGAGATGGCAAACCTTGAAAGAGGCCTTCACCTGAGAAGGGTTTCTAAGAGAAATCTATAATTATAAATTATTAACAATAAGTATCAAATATTAAAATATCAATGATTAATCAAGGATTATGAATCTTTATATTATGAAATATTGGTTATCAAATTATTAATTACCTATTATTATTATTAATTGTTAATTATTATTGATAATTTCAATTATTATTATTACTAATTTACAATTGCTATTGTTAAAAATCATCATTATTATTATGAATTAGATATTAATTGTTAATTGTTATGGTTATCAGTAATTGTTATAAATGAAATTATCGATTATAATCTTTTCTGAATTAAAATGAAAACGTGAACATCCTTGGGAATTAATATTATTTTAACTTGTCTATTATTAGGAAATAAAAGTCCTTTTTATTTATTTATTTATTACTGTCGCCCTGCAAGGGAAAAGCCACCTCCAAGTCCTTCCAGACTTTCTGCTCCCGCGACGTCTTAAACCAGTCCAGTTGCTAAAGGTAGCATCGTAATAACGTCTGTGGTAACCTCTTTTTTCCGTACTTACTTACAAATCGTTTTTTGTAAAGTGGAATGACCCCTGAATTAATTGAGACGTTAAACCATGATTGATGAACAAACATCCAGTATTATGTTATTATGTAATATTAGGGAAAGATAAAAGATTTAGTGTTAGTAGCTACTTATACTACCCGTTATGTGCCCGCTGCTACTATGATACCTGATACGTGATAATAACAGCACGTGCAATTACGTAAAGTGCGGCTATATATTCGTGTTTAATGTATATTTTCTATACTCTGTAGTTATGACCAATACTGACTTAATTACTTGTTACAAGCAATCGATGGACACTCAGTACCTTTTGATCGATCGAACTGGTTTCGGCACTATACAAGTGGCGAAACTGTATATATAGATAGAATTGAGCTTGGTTGTCTGGTATAAACATGGATGGGTTGAAAGATGGTATTGCGCGGAGAAAAGTGTAAACTAACAAGTCAAGTGGTGGGAAAAATCATGCATTGACATTCCCCGCCCTTGGGCGGAGCAGGAGATAGTGTCAGACTCTTACTTACTAAAAGACACACCCCGTTCCTTCTAGCCTTCATACCGGGCTCGATCGCCCTTTCAGATAACCCTGCCTAGGCTTCGACCCGGCTGGGTCCCTGCTGTTGCTGACAACTCCTTGAGGCGCGCGAGAACAGTGCGCGCCGTCGACGACTTGGGCTTGGTCCGGAAAGTTACTGGACGGCCGGACAGTGAGCTACCCATTGCTCACTGTCTGCAAGCCCGCGCCTATGTTGGCCGGAAATCGGGATCAGAATACCGGCGGCGGCGGCGGCGGCGGCGGCGGCGGTGATAACGCCGTTGCCTGATGCGTTCGGCCTCCTCCTTTGCGAGCATTACTGCTTCGCAGAAGTCGGTGACCGCCTGCCACTCCTCCTCGCTCCGAACCATGGCTTCAACCAAGGCCCGGCGCGAGAGGTTTCCGCCGCCGATCGCCCCCACGAGGGCACGGCGATGCTCGGCCCAAGCAGGG
This sequence comes from Mythimna albipuncta, assembly GCA_929112965.1. Classification (NCBI taxonomy): domain Eukaryota; kingdom Metazoa; phylum Arthropoda; class Insecta; order Lepidoptera; family Noctuidae; genus Mythimna; species Mythimna albipuncta. The sequence goes on from OV815958.1 coordinate 36,881,347, forward strand.
CACACCTCGACTGAGTGCTCCACCGTGTGTGAATTTGAATATGGTGGCATTGAAAGAGTGTGTTTTTTTTGTGTGTCGGAAAAAATCATGCATTGACATCCCCTGCTCTTGGGCGGAGCGGAAGATAGTGTCAGACTCTTACTGACTAAAAGACCCACCCCGTTCCTGCTAGCCTTCATACCGGGGCTCGAGCGCCCTTTCGGATAACCCGGGTAGGGTTAGTAGGCTTCGACCCGGTTGGGTCCCTGCTGTCGCTGACAACTCCTTGAGGCGCGCGGGAACAGTGCGCGCCGTCGGTGACTTGGGTTGGGTCTGGACAGTTACCGGTCGGCCGGACAGCGAGCTACCCATTGCTCACTGCCCGCAAGCCCACGCCTACGGTGGCCGGAAATCGGGATCACAATTCCGGCGGCGGCGGCGGCGATAACGCCGTTGCCTGTTGCGTTCGGCCTCCTCCTGTGCGAGCATTACTCAACTCGATACCTGTACGTGTTCCCGAGATAAAGGTTCTTGACACATACAAAGTGATCCTGTAAGGGTTCCGTTTTTTCCTTTTGAGGTACGGAACCCTAAAAATGAAATTAACAAATACAGATAGAAGAACACAAAATTACTATTTATTTCAAATGAAATTTCTTCCAGCAGACCTGAGAGTTGGATGAGAGATGTAGACACAGTGACAAATGAGTCAGAAAGTTAAAAATTACTATAGTAGTTTTTGCCCGCGGCTTCGCCCCCACTCTTCCCTACTCCACCCTATTATACCCTACTCTACCCTACCCTACTCCAACTTACTCTTCCCTACTCTACCCTACACTTTCCTATTCTACTCTACACTACCCAAATTTTATTTATTTTTCCATAGAACCTTCACACAATAACAAACACAACAAAAAAAAGAATTAGCGAAATTGGTCCAGCCGATCACACGTGATGGCGTGACCAAGGGAAATAGGAGTTCATTTTTAGGGTTTTGTAGCCAAATGGCAAAAAACGTAACCCTTATAGATTCGCCATGTCTGCCTGTCTGTCGGTCTGTCTATCTGTCTGTCCGTCTGTATGTCACAGCCACTTTTTTCCGAAACTATAAGCTTTACTGTTGAAACTTAGTAAGTAGATGTATTCTGTAAACCGCATTAAGATTTTTACACAAAAATAGCAAAAAAAGCAATAAATTTTGGGTGTCGCCATACTTAGAGCTGAAACTCATAAATTTATTTTTCATCAAACCCATACGTGTAGGGTATCTATGGATAGGTCTTCAAAATGATATTGAGGTTTATAATTTTTTTTCTTTTCTAAATTGTATATTTTACGCTAGAGATACTTCCAAAGTGATAAAATGTTGTCCCCCCGTGTAACTTCTAAAATAAGAGAATGATAAAACTAAAAAAATATGTGATGTACATTGCAAGCTACCAACGAAAATTGGTTTGAACGAGATTAGTAATTATTTTTTTTTTAATACGTCATAAATCTAAAAACATACACTATTATTAAAACATCGATAAAAGTTATAACGAGCTACAAGAACGTTTATATTATGTTACTTGCTGCTACGGAACCCTTCATGGTTGAGTCCGACTTGCACTTGGCCGGTTTTTATATATATAGATTATCTAAATTAAATCATTATATCAAAACCAGTAAGTGATACACATAAATAGATACTATACATAAATTAAATTATAAATAATATATATCAATAATATATGAGATGGTTGAGAGGTAGCGTTCTGCTCGACGAGGTGGGCAAGCTCTTTGAAAGAGTGATTGCGAGCCGCCTCGTCGCGCGCCTTTCACGGGTGGGGCCGGACCTTTCGGACGGACAGTTCGGCTTTCGCAGGATGCGCTCGACGGTGGACGCCATCATGCGCGTGCGAGCCCTCACGACGGGGGATGCGGTGTCCCAGGGTAGGTGTGTCGTGGCAGTGTCCTTGGACATTGCCAACGCTTTCAATTCCCTGCCCTGGAGTACGATCCGGAGGGCACTCCGGTACCACCGGGTGCCCGAATACCTCTGTCGAGTAGTCGAGGCCTACCTGTCGGACAGGTATATTGTCTACCCCGGTCACCAGGGAGACTGGAAACGTCGGGAGATGTCGTGCGGTGTTCCGCAGGGGTCGGTACTAGGGCCACCCTTGTGGAACATCGGGTACGATTACGTGCTGCGGGGCGACCTCCCTGACGGGGTCAGCGTGGTCTGCTACGCAGACGACACGCTGGTTCTAGCGCAGGGAGAGTCGTACCAGGCGGCGGTCGCTCTAGCGACACGCGGGGTTGCGATGGTCGTTGATAGGATCCAGGAGTTGGGACTCGAGGTGGCGCTTCACAAGTCCGAGGCGATGTGCTTTCACGGTCGCCGCTCTCGGAACGCGCCGCCAATGAGTTCCCAACTAACGGTAGGAGGAGTTCACATCGGTGTCGGGTCGACGATGAAGTACCTGGGACTCGTCCTCGACAGCCGGTGGAATTTCGTGGAGCATTTCCGACGTCTGGCTCCCAAACTGAACCGGACTGGGGCTGCGCTCAAGCGGCTCCTGCCCAACCTTGGGGGTCCAGATGCCTCCTGCCGGAGGCTCTACGCGGGGATCGTTCGGTCCATGGCCCTCTACGTGGCGCCGGTGTGGGCGCCGTTGCTGAAAAAGCAACCGGCGGCCATACTAAACGCCTGCCAGAGGGTCATGGCAATTCGGATGGTGCGGGGATACCGCACGATTTCCCGCGAAGCGGCGAGCCTTCTGGCTGGCCTACCACCGTGGGATCTGGAGGCAACAGTCCTTGCACACATGCACGACATGCGCGTGGAGATGCAACGCCGGGGTGAAAGTCCTCTGCCGCGACAGGTCGCGGCATGGCGGACAGAGCTCCGGCGGGATCTCATGGTGGAATGGCGTCAGCGCCTATCGCAACCCCGTCATGGGCACGCCACAATTATGGCGATAAGTCCCCTCTTTGAGGCGTGGCTGGAAAGACCTCACGGCGTCCTTACCTTCCGCATGACACAGGTCCTCACCGGAAATGGCAAGTTCGGGAGGTTCCTGTTCCGAATTAAAGCGGAAGTGACGCCCGGGTGTCGCCACTGTGCGGAACGCCCGGAGGACACGATGGAGCACACAATCGCGGTGTGCCCTGCTTGGACGGAGCATCGCCGTGCCCTCGTGGGGGTGATCGGCGGCGGAGACCTGTCGCGCCGGGCCTTGGTCGAGGCCATGGTCCGGAGCGAGGAGGAGTGGCAGGCGGTCGCCGACTTCTGCGAAGCAGTAATGCTCGCTAAGGAGGAGGCCGACCGCATCAGGCAACGGCGCTCTCGCCACCGCCGCCGCCGGGATTCCGATCCCGATTTCCAGCCACCGTAGGCGCGGGCTTGCGGACAGTGAGCAATGGGTAGCTCGCTGTCCGGCCGTCCGGTAACAGTCCGGACCAAGCCCAAGTCGTCGACGGCGCGCGCTGTTCCCGCGCGCCTCAAGGAGTTGTCAGCAACAGCAGGGGCCCACCCGGGTCGAAGCCTACTGGGGCCAGGGTTATCCGAAAGGACGCTCGAGCTCCGGTATGAAGGCTTGAAGGAACGGGATGGGTTTTTTAGTCAGTAAGAGTCTGACACTATCTCCCGCTCCGCCCAAGAGCGGGGGTTGTCATAAGATGATTTTTCCCATCGAAAAAAAAAAAAAAGAGGTAGCGTTCAAAATTATGTATTAACTACCTAGGTACTTCCACGCCGGCATAACCCTGGACAAAAGCTGGTTTTAATATAATTTAAATTATAAGTAATTTAATTTTTCTGACATCATTATATTGGAACTTTAAATCTTAAGTTTGTAAATTAAGCACTAAAAAATGAGTCTACTGTTACTTGTAATAAACACATTAAAATTTGAATTGAATTGAAATAGATATCAATCTACCAAATTATATCAAGTGCCACCTACGGTTGCTGTTCACGGCCCCCTCAACATTCCCATTGCCCCATTGTAACTGGAGACGATAGCATCACTATTTATTGGACGTTTTCAATTTCAGGATAAAACTGCATTGTTTGAAGAACCCCCAATCACACTTAGGACTGGTAATAGTTTAGATCGCCAGAAAAAAAGTCGTATTGCTCATCAGTTCTTATCCTATATTAAATATTTGATATAATAATAAATTTATTAGTGTAAAACATAAGTGTTCTTAAAAATCATTGGCAGACTGCTGAACAAAATTTTACTGGCACATTTTTTTTTTGCAACTTGTGATAAAAATGGTGTAGATTAAAGATAATAATTTTGTGTATGACATTATTAATTTATTTTTTATAAGTTCATGCCACACAAAAGTACAAAGGCAGACTTAATGCCTAAGACATTCTCTACCAGTCAACCTAGGGTGGTGAAGAGAATATACATATATGGCAGATGCATAAAAATACATTACTATTAGTGGAATCCTCCTATTAAAGATGTACCAGTTGGTGTGATTACATATACTATGTCAATAATACCTACGTATATCCTAATTAATTTTAAAAATCAATAAACGCATTATGGCCCGAACGACGAAATGTCACGTCGTCACTACGGGAATGGTCGTTGCCGCGTTTTTGACGGACGAAACGCAACCGTTTTTAAGGTATAGGTTACAGACAATGGATGTTGTTGTAAATGGTTTGAAGACAAAGATGAAATTATCGTTGAGCGAAGTAGGTGCAGTTTCTTACAGATACTTAAGATTTCAAATATTTATATGAAACGGTACAGTACGCGGTTAGGTAATATTACGTGTAAATACATTACTGTTCAACAAACGATGTGAGAAACAGCCAGTTTTAACATCCAACAAATTCAATCCGATTACCAACTATATCCAATAACAACCGTAGTTCCGCTGAGAGCAGCAATTACATGGCGAACGAGTACAGTATGATTGCGACCGAACGGCTTTTCGCTTGGGATCGAGGAATTATTATATTCAGAAATCTTGTATCGTCAAAATAACGAACTTTAACATTAAGTACCTACTTCATATTTTTAAAACATCTGCGGAATGTCACAATGGTGTTTTCATAAATGTTGTTGTTTATCAGTATCTTTATCGGAAACAATGACGCCGACAAGTCATCGAAGCAACGGTGGGCATTGATAATAGTTACTCGTATAATCCAAACTAATATTATAAATGCGAAAGTAACTCTGTCTGTCTGTCTGTCTTTGCTTCACGCCTAAACTACTGAACCGATTTGTGTGAAATTTGGTACAGACATAGTTTGGAACTTTAGAAAGGACATAGGATAGTTTTTATTGCAAAACAAATAAAATAAAAAATAAAATTTATTCCGGACATACAGCGCCATCTATTGGTCAAGAGTCGGCATCAATTCAGTACTGAAATTTCCGGAAGTCACTATTCCATGCGAACGAAGTCGCGGGCAAAAGCTAGTGAAAAATAACAACAACGTTCATCTGTGCGTCACCACTTTTGTCAACGAAACTGAGCCGTTCATATAAATTAATTGTTGTTGTTCGAGACGTGATTTAAAACTTCACTTTACTAAACGTATATTTTATAAGCGTATTGATTAGAACGTATTAAAAAACTTAAAAGTTCAGTTTAGCCAAAAGTCCCGAAGTCAACGCAGCAGAAAAGGTAAGCTATGATTATTTATTTTATAATTTATTCATTTATAAATTAAATTCTCGACTTCAATCCATTAACAAAAAAGAAAGCGAAGATGAAAATAAGCACCTGGCTTAAAACACTTGATTATTCACAAACGGAAAAAATAGTCAAAAATCAATATTCAAGTACACGTAAACTTATTACATGAGAGCAAGTTTACACTAATTGTTTAACTACATTTTGCTTTTAATTTTGTTGCATAAATGGTTAATGTTCCATTAACGAGTGAAAAGGTGCACGCCCGAGCTAGTCCCGGCGTGTCTTCATGGAGGCAATCAGTATTGACCCCTTGAGCCTGACCGTGGTTCGGGCTAAGGTCTGGAGCGAGAAGGAATGGCAGACAGTTGCCTCCTTCTGTGAAAAAGTAATGCTAGCGAAGGAGGAGGCCGTACGCGTGAAGAAACGAACGCCTCAAGCCCTAGCCACCAAGAAACCCATAGTTGGCGCAACGTTGAGCAATGGACACAGGTGTGGTTTTAGTACGTAAAAGTCTGACGCACTCTCCTGTTCTGGCCAGAGCGGGAGAAGTTATTGGATGATTTCCCACCTTAAAAAAGGCATTGAGAAAAATAAATGAATTAAACGTTTGAAGTGTGTATTTTTCCTATGAAACATTACCCGTTTTTGCAGTTTCTATAAAACTTTTAGTTCTTCCCAATCTAAAACCTTCATCGCACCTGTAGAATATTCAATCAAACGTAAAAAATATAGACCAACTTTATTTCGTGGTAGTAAGTACGATTTTTATAGATCATCTGTCAACAAACTTAGGCTGACCACATAATAACAAAAGTCCCTTACCAAACATGATAATTGTGGCGGCCTGAAAGTCGCCAGGGAAACATTCTGTTGCGATAAAGGACGGAAGGTCACTATGGTACACTATTATAATAAGGGTCCATTTTTGCTACCTAGGTATGAAAGGATATCACGTCAAATAATAACGTACTTACTATATAATTATTATCTAGTCCTCTTCTGCACAGTCGGAGGTTATACTTCTTCTAGTCTCGTGGTCGCAGTGGTGACTGCTGTACGTGAAGTTCTGGGTTTGATTCCCGGGTCTACGGTTTTTTACATTACGAATTACTCACGGCACCCAGAATTTGAAGTTAGTGGTGTGTCACCCCCGTTCCTCAGGATGCACGTTATGCCGTTGGTCCGGTGGCTAGTCTCTCCCCGTCGTATCGGTTAGCCATTCCATCCGACAGTGAAAGTACCTATACGAATAGAGAGTTCACCTGTGTTTGCGCACGCATTTATCTATAACTCCTACGTACTTGGGTAATCTCTGTTGAGGTCGGTGGCCGCGACTCAGACATATTTCTTATAGCTTTCTCATGTCTGGTAATGATCAATACTTTACTAATTTTGATGCAAGCAAACGTCATATTTGATATCATATTCTTTTAGCCTGAGTTCGTTTTTAGACCAATGATAATAAAAAATAATAACTAAGGGCACCAGAACTCACGTTTGTACCCACCCAAACATTAAACGAAAACCTACACAGGGATGCGGTTGGTTTAAGTTTCTTAGGGTTTTCTCGTGTCCAGTAACGTAAATTGTAGTCAAAACGTGACTCATCGGTCTATAAAATGGTGGTCACATTGGTCTGCCAATTTTCGATAATCGCTAATAATTTGATCCAAAACACTTAACATGAGGGAGTCGGCAGTTGGGAAAGCAGAGTTGAAATTCTCTCCGCGCCTCAGCAGCGTTACCGTCACAAAGTGCGTAACCGTACATTATTTCAGCATATATTTAGGTTTGGAATATCTGGCCATAGTCAGCACTTATGAATGCACAGCACAGCAAAAGTCAACAGTTATAAAATATTATGAGCTTGAGAGACGTAGAGTTGATCGTTGACGATCATCTCGAAATTATACTTAGTCCTCATAAAAATCTTGTCTTACCTGTCACAAATCAAAACTAGGTATTGACAATCATACCTTTCTAAATAGCTGATTGGTAAGTCAAGAATATTTTTTTAGCAATTTGTACATCAAGCGTATTAGAGTATTAGCAAAAGTCACAAAAAATATTCGCTGGGAACATACACAGGAATAGAAAGTATTCTATGTGCTATTCCACAAAGTTTCAACGAAATATGTTCAGCCGTTCAAGCGTGAAGAATTAACAAACATACACTCCCCAACTTTTTGGTTTATAAGTGTGAAGTGTGACTATAGTTGAGTCGTTATCAAATATAGAGTATTGCTTTCAGTCTTGGCAGTATGACGGTTATGATATAACTTTACCAATGATAAAAAAAAATATTCTTGAAATTATCCGCTTTATACGCGGAGAAATAACATTCTCCATGTACCAATATTTCTACAATCACCTGCGAACAACCCAGCTATCGATAACGCAGCTACATTCTACATAACAGAATGAAAGTAATAAAAATTGCGTTTTTGATAAATATGTCCAATATCTCGTCCCAACGTTGGTGCCGCATCGGCCACGCTATTCACAAAACCGAGTTATATAGAAAAATTGGATTTAAACCTGTATCTGACAGGTGAGATTGGAAATTTGAAATTCTTCGCAGTTTGGTTCGTGTGTAGTGCCGTCAGAGTAGGTTCTAGGTCTTCAGGTGGTCAGGTCATCCGGCTGAATAAATTAATTGTTGGTTTTGTAATATTGATTTTGACTAAACAACACCAGAGTTGAACTGATAAGAACAGACTACATTTGAATAGGAAAAAATAGTAAATTTCTATATTATATCTAGGGGGCGTGTCAGACTTTACTGACTAAGTCCTACTTCAGTTCTGTTGCTCTAGCGTGCGTTCTAGAACCACGGTTTACCTATCACAATTTATAGTAGTTCTAAGTAAAATATTACGCTGCAACTCACAAGAGTGTAGCATTACTAATGATGCCGTGATGAACCGTGGGGGCAACTTTCTACTTTTTTATAATATTATTGACCATAACCAGAAAATCTCACCATCAGTCTATCCAAGATATATCGTGTGGCCCAGTAAGTGGTTCGTGGACGTCTGATAGGGTATAGGTATAGGATATGTAGATAACCCTAGAGCCGTGAAATATTGGTATATTAGCCTTTAAGTAACAGTACCTAGGCAGGGAGCACCCTAGGATATAAAACATGTTTTTCATAAAAGAGTAAAAAATTATGATGATAACCTGGCATAAACTTTTATGATACTTATTTCTGTCTCACATAATGCAATTAGGTCTAAATAAAAGAAACCGATTTTAACTGTTTTGTCAAATCTTTATACTAAACTAGCTGACCCGGCCACGCGTTGCTGTGGCTAAACATAGCAGCGCCATCTATTGATTACTTACTCAACTCAGTCGAAAGGTATCGACATCTGTTAGAATCACTTGGAGTTAACAGATAATTGTGACTGTCAAATAATAACAGACAAATAATTAGCAATAAATTAAAATTGTGACTATAATTTGAGATTTAAACTATCCTATCTCTCAAGTTGGATCGAACTGCACATGGTGTGCGAATTTTATTATAATCGGTTAAGTGGTTTAGGAGTCCATTGAGGACAAACATTGTGACACGAGATTTATATATATTAAGACTAGCTAACCCGGCCACGCGTTGCTGTGGCTAAAGTTTTTGAGCAGCGCCATCTATTGATTACTTACTCAACCCAGTCGAAAGGTATCGACATCTGTTAGAATCATTTGGAGTTAACAGATAATTGTGACTGTCAAATAATAACAGACAAATAATTAGCAATAAATTAAAATTATGACTATAATTTGAGATTTAAACTATCCTATCTCTCAAGTTGGATCGAACTGCACATGGTGTGCGAATTTTATTACAATCGGTTAAGTGGTTTAGGAGTCCATTGAGGACAAACATTGTGACACGACATTTATATATATTAAGATAAAGATTTGTTAAAACTGTTAAAATAAAATAGCAAAATCGAAATAAAAAGCTAAATAAACATTATAGCAAAATTAAAAATTTCCTGTATGTATATCTATATATAGTTAAACGTATTTAGCACCTAAGTGACATTATATAAAAGAACAGCTCAGCAAAATGTATCCTAGCGAGTGCGTTAGGTCGTTGACCGCATTGGATAACTACTCGTACCGTTACGACACCCGCGGGATGCACCTAGGCGTTATATTAGGTGCTAGCCCTACATAGCACAGAGCTATTATAAACCCTGAGTTTTGCAGTACCTTACTAAGTAAGAAAAAGGATTCATGCTAGCTGCAAGAAAAAAGGCAAACAAAGTTAGTTATACGAGTAAGTGCAACGAGGAGCCTTTGGCAAGCGCCGCAAGCCAGATGTAAGATTGCTGTAATGTTTGTATCGTAAAGTAACAATGTTGGAAGTACTATCCAAAAGTTTCACGCAAACGACATGACGTGAGCTACTTATCGCTACACGACCTCTATATTCATGTATTTTACTTTATTATAAAACTAATTTGGACATAGGAAAAAAACACAAACAGGACTCGTCGATGAGGACCAAAATTGTGATCAACATGTTTCGTTGATCCAGTAGGATTAAGTGCTGCTACAAAACATGAGGAGTTTTGATTCCTTGGTCGGCCAAAATGCTATATTATTGAATATTTCCATCGAAAAGGTCTTAGTAGCAGCCTTTTTTAGAGGTAACAAATCATCAAATAACTTTAGATCAGAACTCACTTGTGTTCCATCAATTACCTTTGAGTCTCGGTCTCTTCCGAACATTCCAGCCGCCCTAGCAGAACCAACCCTAAAGGCCATCTCCATTTTACTGGCATATTTTTGAAGTGCACGTAAAACACAACGCGCTGTTGACTTAGGCTTGGTCTTTACCGCCGGCTGGTAAAAGCCTGGCCTGGCCTGCCCACCTTTTGCGGTTTAAGCGTGAGGATGATCTCTTCCCACGGTTTCAATCACCTGCTTTCTAGCATTACTTTGAGGGTTTTGATGAAACTTGAATTTGTCAAAACGAACTATACGATACAACTTTTATGAAGAAAATGCACATCACATCACATCACCATCTATGAATTTTAAGAATAACAAACTACTAACCTCGCCAACATGATCAAATTTAAATTATTAATTTCCAAAAAGTGTTAACATGTAACTTGATTTGATTTTTATGAAATCTCATAGATGGCGCTACTTCAAAATTGTCTTTATACTACTAACATTCATTAAACTATGTTTCTCTGCCCAAGTTATTGAAATGGCGTAGTTTTTTTAGTGAAAAGCTAGATAGCATGGCTTACTCAAAAACAACATTTAAATATGCATTATTATTGATATCATTATTACGATTACGATTATTGTGACTAATTTATGAGATAGATATATACTATTCAGAACTTAGTGTAGATGTGTAGATCTATTGGAGACCATCATCTTTGTAATACATACTTTTGGTGTATGATCAACGTATGCGAGGATAAGAGCTCGAAAGTGCATTTTCATCCGACTTGCTTCAAATTTATCATTTCTCAGTTTCTATGTATCTTATCGTTATTTTATATAGTCTATAACCTGCCCAGGAGTATGCATCACAATCGTACTAAGTTTGGTTAAAATCCCTTCAGTAGTTTTTGACCCATGCGTGCACATACAGACAGACAGACAAAAAATTTACTGAATGCATTTTTGGCATCAGTATTGATCACCAATCATCCTCTAACATTATTTTTTAATATATTTTCAGTGTACAGAATTGACCTCGCTACAGTTTTATTATAAGTATATAGATAAATCACACCCAGACAGAACAAATGATCGTGCTCATCACACAAATGTTTGTCCTGGGTGGGAATCGAATCCACCAAGAATATTTAAAGTGTGTCCGCCAAAAGTCTCAAAATAATTTTTAATACTTAAAGATTTCATCGTTCTTTTATAGTTTTTCATCACAATGCTATTGTGAAGTAACAAAGACATAAGCGTTCTTTTGATATTTATTTGCACGGAAAAATCTTTAGGAATTCCACAATAAAATGAGTTCCAGACTCGTACAGTTTGTAAAACTGTTGAATTTATTATGACTAACTTTGTTGAGCCTTCCTTTTTATCGGCTTAACAATGAGTGCTGTCAAAAGCTAAAATAGAATAGCTATTGCAGCGTTTGAACAACAAATTCAAAAATCTATAAAATTTTCTATTTTCTTGTAATATCCGACCACTTTGTCGCAGTATGGCGTACAATCTGACAGCTTCGCAGGTTGCTTGACAGTCTTAACAACATCCTGCACTCGATAGCCACCCGGGTATAGCCTGCTTGTGCAAACCCTGGTCGATAGGACCAGATCCTTATTAGTTATTATGTATCAACATAGGCTACAGAGTCTTGATAAATTTATTATATTATTACGTATTGATTGGTCATTTTAACTTCAATAATTTCTTGGAAACATTTAAAAATATAAAAATATTATTCCACTGGGGTATCGGGAACTGGGTTAAAGCTACCGTTATACCGGTCTGTGTTGTTATTCTATCATCGTGAATTGGGTTTTAGGAATGATAACAAGCAAATCGTCTTAAATGACGGAAACCAGTGCTGATAACATTATAAAAGGAAGGATGTATTTTCCAAAGGTAAAAAGCTTATTAAACCTACCAGCTGCTGCCAGCGGCTTCACCCGCATGATAGCTGAAAATTATTTATCAAAGCCATTTGAGCTTGAAGAAGTAACAAACATACACACACACTCACAAACTTTCGTTTGCATAATATTAGTGTACCTACGTAATGCACTCTAAACGAGATTGGAGGACACGGTGAACGCATAAATCTAAGTGCTCGTCCACAAGTGAATTTCAATAAGCGATCTATGCTAGGAGCTTAACACAAAACGACCCCTAGGGCGTCACAGTAAATCCCGTTTTTCGCAGAGCACTTTATCCACAAAAAAAAAAAATCGTTTTTAAATGGATGGGATGGTTCCTCAATAGATTTTTTTCTAACAGGAAATTTTGTTTGCTCCAGAGCGCAGCAGGTTACGGAATATCCAGGTTGGAATGGACTTGTTTAACATAAATGAACATAGTAATTGACATTCGCATACTCATAAAAATACCTCAATGATGTGTTCAAAATGGTTGAGCTGAGAAGTGCTGATGGTGCCCTTTCACGGACGCGTATTGTCATACAGTCCGACGTCCGTGACAGGGCGCTGTCACTTGAGATAGATTATTTCTTAGCTGCCAGAGGTTTATTTTAATTTTTATATTTAGTGTGTTTGATAGGGTTCCGTAGCCAAATGGCAAAAAACGGAACCCTTATAGATACGTCATGTCTGTCTGTCTGTCTGTCTGTATGTCACAGCCATATTTTTCCGAAACTATAAGAGCTATACTGTTGAAACTTAGCAAGTAGATGTATTCTGTGAACCGCTTTAAGATTTTCACACAAAAATGAAAAAAAAAAGCAATAAATTTTGGGGGTCCCCATACTTAGAACTGAAACTCAAAATTTTTTTTTTCATCAAGTCATTCATGTGGGGTATCTATGGATAGGTCTTCAAAAATGGTACTGAGGTTTCTAATATCATTTTTTTCTAAATCGAATAGTTTACGCAAGAGACACTTCCGAAGTGGTGAAATGTCTGTCCCCGCCCCCCTGTAACTTCTAAAATAAGAGAATATTAAAACTTAAAAAAATATATGATGTACATTACCATGTAAACTACCAACGAAAATTGGTTTGAACGAGATCTAGTTAGTAGTTTTTTTTTAATGCGTTATAAATCTAAAAAAATACATTATTATTAAAACATCGATCAAAGTTACAATGAACTCCAAGAACTTTTATATTATTTTACTTGCTGCTACGGTACCCTCCATGGGCGAGTCCGACTCGCACTTGGCAGTTTTTAGTTATTATTAGTAATAGTATACAAATCTCGGTTATATGTATCATGTCGTTACTTAGCGTGATTTAAAAGAGTGTCCACGTGGACAATTTTAATTAATTTTTATTTCACAAATTATGATTTTAAATATGTCTGTTTTTAGTTTTATATGAGTCTATGATGCTTGAAATACAACATTATTATTACTATTCTCTCTATTCATTTTATACACAATTTTGTTAAAAAATATAAAACTATAGTTATCCACCGGTGTCGGGAACAAGGTCCAAACCAGTTCATCGTGACATGGTCATTTTCAAGAACTGGGTCGGGCACATACCTGTTGTATCGTACCTCAGAATCTACTAGGTTGTATTTAAAAGCAAGTTGCTGGTTAAGAATCCTGGCAACTTGGTTATGCCTGTGCAAGTACTCGCCGTTAGCCAGACGAGAACAACCGGAGATAATATGTCTGCTAGACTCACTCGGACGATGGCATGCTCGACACACGTCAATCGTCCCGTTTTTCATAATATGTTCGTCAAGATCACTTCGTTCATAATCGTACAGACAAAACCTTCAGTTTCTCCAAAGAGGTTGCTGAATCGTAACCAGGCCACGGACGCCGAAAAATCTATATCTAGGTCATGAAGAGCCTGAAAAAAGCGCCCGTGGTGCTCCTTGCCTTTCCATACTTAGTACCTCAGGTTTGCACCAGTTCTCTTTAGCCATACTAATACGTCGTAATAACGACAACGGGGTGAGTCCCTAGTCCACTGCAACGACATCGCGGTGCATACCCACGTCGTTTTTAAGAAAGTATTCTCTGAAGCTGCACACCTCGCGGTTGTGTAGCGTCGGTTTTTGCGTTCAAAAAGCCACGACCTCCACACTTCCGCGTGTTGTACAGTCTCATCACCGAAGATCGTGGGTGATGCATCCGATTTGCGGTCAGCAATGTAGGTCGCCTATCCAGAGCGTCTAACTCGTTCAAACCAATTTTCGTTGGTAGTTTTTATAGTAATGTACATCATATATTTTTTTTTTGTTTTATCATTCTCTTATTTTAGAAGTTAGAGGGGGGGGATCCGGAATCCGGGAATTGAACCCCCTCAGATTCTATAATCTCCCCTCGCTTTACATGCACGACTGTACATTTATCCACACCAAATTAAATCCTAATGGCACTACTGAAAGTTTCAGTTACCTTCAGTAGTTCCACTAGTCGTACCTTGTTGAGGGCAAGGAGTTTCAGATCATCCATGTAAAGAAGGTGAGATAAAACCTGACCACCTCTTGTTAACCGATAGCCCAAGCCTGAATCATATAGCACGAATAGAGGATTCAGGGCTAAGCTAAACCAAAGTGGACCCAGACTGTCGCCCTCGAATATTCCCCGTTTAATCCAAATAGGCTCATCGTCCCCCCGGATTGATGTTGATGGCGTGCGCGTCGTGTCATAATTTGTCTGAATTTTCAATAATTTGTCTGAAATATTTGACTTTTGTTGTCAGTGGTTTGCCAGCTTATTATTATTATTATAGTAGGCTTCAACCCTGCTGGGCCCTACGTTTGCTGACAACTCCCTCCAGACACGGCTGTGCTCTGCCCAGGCGGAGCACACCTCAAACGCATGTTCTACCGTGTCCTCGGGGCGGTCCACACAATGGTGACATCCAGGCGTCACTTCCGCACGAGAGTATGTGATGATTCTTGCTTCTTCGAATTAGTTGAAACTTATTACATGAGTAGACTATATCTAGGATACATTTTATCGCGGGTAATGACTTACCTTGTAGTTATACATAACACACGGGTGAAGCTGCTGGCAGCCACAAGTATTTATAATATGATATTATAATTGTACACTGACAGTTACATTCGAAAGCATCTACGGCAAAGCTCTAAATAATTAAAAGGTAACAAGCCCCAAAGGTGAAATTAAAAAAGGGGTTACATCATAATACAATTAATATTTAGACAGCATTCGGAAGCAGGCAGCAGGCAATTTTCATACTTTTAGCAGGATATACCTTAAAACACGTTCACTGCGCCATCATTTTCAAAGAACTTTCAGCTGGTGCTTTAGAGACCTAAAAGATCTCGAAACTAACCTACCTTTTGGTGCGTTTGAGACTTATTCAGTCTCCTAAAGATACAGTTTTGAAAATAATTTATATCTTCTAAAAAAACAATGACATATATTTTGAAGTTGTTGTGGGTGAAAGATAGCCTACTGCTTTATATTTTGCTAGGTTCGCACGCTGTTATGACATTTGAATAAACTACAAATACCAAAAAAAAATTTGATATCGATTGTATCTCGTAACGCAACCGAAGATAGTTCAAATTGTGTAGTAAGTAGTGATGGGAATAAAATAATATCTCAGTTGTCGATTGAAAAAGTTTTATTAATAATGCAAAGTGTTTCTCATTAAAACATGTTAAGCACATTGATTGCTTGCATTACGCGTACATGGTAACAATTCGTTTAGTTTTTTTAGAAGCGTCAGTGTGCTGTTTAATGTGTCGTCGTAATCTTTCGTAACAACCCACAGAACGTCTTTTTTGTCGCCACGTTGGAAAATAATGATCCGTACATCTTCCTTCGGGGAATTCTATAATATAATGCATTATAATTATAATGCATTTTAATATAACTATTATTATATTATAAATAGTATACGTCATCAATAATTTGGTATTATTGTTACTATTTTTTGAACTGGATATCGTATTCTGAAACACACTAAATCGTTTTCCAGTACATGTCCTGATATATATTTTCATTACTTAGCTGCGTGAGCTCCAACTTTTTTCTTTTAAAAGCACTCATTATTTATCAAAAATAATGAACATGTAGGTATATACGCGAGTGTTATTTCCAAAACTTGCGAGCAACCTCCACGTCGATGCTAGGACAACACTAAAACGAGTCACGCAGCGCCCGCGCCGCTCACCCTCACTCTCTTGCGTCTACGAGGCGTACGATTCCACGAGTACCGACATATCTCCTAACGCAAGGAATGAAAATAATTACAGTATTGTGCGTTAGGGACCTAATCCATCTCTAATTTATTTTTTGATATCCTTGAATTCATCTTTAAGTGGGAAGCAAATATGTATATTTGTCTTACTCATATTTAAAGAACTTGACACGTTAGACCCTCCCGCAAGGAGTGAAACAACACGATTATTTTCAACGCACAATACAAAAGTCCTGCAAGAGACCTGATAGATCTCGTAATGCAATGAACGTGTTAACTAAAATAATCGTAGTATTTATTTTATCCTCATAAAAGTCAGGTGCGCAATACCTACTCATGTCCGACGTGAACGTATGACCGTAAGACGTATTAGGAATGTTAAAGAAGCAAAAAAAAGGTTATAAACTGTTAGGGTGAATAATACAACTTCTTAAGGAGCCGGCGACGGATGAATTTCCATACAAACGGAACCTAGATAAATATTGTCTATAACCGAATTTCATCATAATATGTTGGAAATATGCTCCAACTGCAAATGAGCGTGGTATTACGTTTGAATGGAAATCCATCCGTCGCCGGCCCCTTAACTTGACTTTGACTTTGACTTTAATGTGTTGAGAAACAAGCAACGATTAGTTTATACATGACAAACTCACAATCGAGCACTATTTTTAAAAAAAATATTGCAATTGTGCGAACATAGTGGAAAGTTTGGAAAAAATTTAAGTGGCATTAGGCTTAAGTTAATTAATTGTTAACAAGTATCTTGACATAATAAAAATATTTGAGAGTGTTAGATATTAGTACAAGTCATTGTTATAAATTATTTTAGTTAGCAATCAGAAAGGGCATAGACTCAGCTAGGCATACATTTAAATTATATTGTTCGTTTCATTTATTGTATTCCTGTATCAATGCCAGGTTGACAACACTCGTCTCCCAGAATGTCTGAGGAAAGGGATTTAATTAAGAAGCGAGGCTGCTTTAAAGGTCGCTTGACTAGTTTCCTCAATTTCCTGGACTCATTCAAGGACAAGGAGCTTGGAGTTGCAGTTGCGCATGGGCAAGATAGAGTCGTTGTATGAGCAATATGATGAGGTACAGTTACGTCTAGAATGCGTTGTTGATGACATCAACTTACAATATTCTCAGCGTTCCGAGTTTGAGTCTGTATATTATAAATTCTTATCTAGAGCCCAGAATATTCTGACTGACTACAATAAAATAATAAATCGATGGAAAGTTTTAAAAGTACTCGTGTTAGCATAAATAAGCCGGTTAAATTGCCAACGATTCAGTTACCAAAGTTTAGCGGATTATATTGTAATTGGCTTGAATTCCGCGACACCTTTACTAGCCTAATTCATTGTAATGATGACATAGACGCAATCAATAAGTTTCACTACTTGCGAGCATCACCTGAGGGAACAGCTGCTATAGTTATCAAATCCATTGAGTTTTCTTCAAGTAGAATAGAATAGAATAGAAAAACTTTTATTCGGTACAGACACAGCACAACGGTTACATTTATAAACAAAGTAAATAAAAATAAAAGTACAAAGTACGCCGAGCGTGCCCGCACCGAAAGGGTGACCACCTCAGCATTTGCTGGACGTAAGACACCCAGCGCTGGTTTTCAGTTGGCACCCCGCAGTGACGCACGGACTAGAGTAAAGCATATATATATAATCATAAGTGTAATTGAAATAGATATTGATGTAGTGTACCTACGGGTGTAAAATTTTATTTAAATAAAATACATAAATAACTATTTGATAAATAAAGTAATTACTCTGTGGCATGGTCATTGTTATGTGATCAGTTTGACAACAAAAGATTACTGGTTCAGAATTATATAAGTTCATTATTTACTATTGAATCAATTACAAAAGAATCTTCTGTTGCCATAAAGAATTTGATCGATCAGTTAAATAAAGACTTGCGAGCTTTAGAGTCATTAGGGGAGCCCATGAAACCCTGGGATACACTTTTAATCTACATTGTCACACGAAAACTTGATCAAAAAACCTATCGTGAGTGGGAGGAGTGCAAAAGTAGGATAGACAAGGATGGCTTAATCACGTTTAATGCATTTATGCAATTCTTACGCAATCGAGCCGACTTCATCGAGACCCTAGAACTCGCCCGCAATCATTATTCGCAATCACCAGGTAAATCAGGTCCTAAGATCAAGTCAATGGTAGCACAATCTCCTATCAATTCTAGCACTGACTCAGCTTCTAAACCATGTCATAAATGTAATAACAACGATCACACATTAAATAATTGTCCACAGTTTCTCGCATTGAGTAACGATGACCGTCTCAAATCATTACCTAGTTATGAGGTATGTTTTAACTGGTTTCGTTCTGGACACTATGCTAACAAATGTAAAAAAACAGGCTGCAAACGTAGGCACAACACATTAGTTCACGTAGATTCTAATGGAACTGTATCGAATGCACCTAGTGGTAATTCGATGAATAACTTGTATTCTACGACTGAAACGAATAACGCAGCTTTATCCGCAAACATTGCATCTCCGTGTGGTCATACGCAACGAGATGTGTTGTTATCGACCGCTTTGATAAAATTAAGAGAGCACAATGGGTGTGTGCATCTCGCGCGGTGCTCGATAGTGGTAGCACGGCTTCAATCATAACAGATAGGTTGTGTAATAAACTTAATAACTAGCCAGGTAGATAGATCAATCCTTGGAATCAATAACGTCACTTCGCACGTAGGTAAAATATGTCGGGTTAAGGGTACGCCATTAGATGATAGCTTTGTATTCGAAAAAAATTTTTTTTTCCGTTCACTAAGAGTAGCGTTCCGTGTCGTCAGATAAATATTTCTGATTTCGACTTACCCTCGAATATTACTTTAACTGATCCTACTTTTTATAACCCGATGCCGATGTTGATATTTTAATCGGCGCTGATCTTTTTTGGGATTTGTTAGGATCTCAAAGACTAAAGTTAGGTACCGGGAAACCAATATTATGTGAAACCCGTCTGGGATGGATAGTTTCCGGACCTAGTACTCAGAATACTATTTCACTGCTGAAGAATGACGTAAAATGCAATATGTCTAAAATGGTTGCCGATAGCGATGGTGACTGGGAAAACCTTCTCTAAGTCAGAAATGACAAAGTTTTGGCAATTAGAGGAGGTGGATGCGAAGTCTTCCAATTCTGCCTGAAGAGAAATTGTGTGAAGACAATTTCGACGACGACGACACGATTATCTGATGGTCGTTTTTGTGTTCGCATCCCCCTTAAGAAAGATTCTTCAATTTTAAGAAATTCTTTTATTAAAGCCACACATTGTTTACATTCTTTAGAGCGTAAATTAAAGGTTTAGACGAACTTCAGTAGAATGTATCATGATTTTTATTCAGAATACGAGTTACTTAGTCATATGACAAAAATTAATAAACCTAATTTATGTTTGGGTTATTTTATTCTACATAATTATGGGAGTTTTACGAGAGTCGAGTACCACGACCAAACTTCGTGTTGTTTTCAACGCTAGTTCTCCTACTTCGACGGGAGTGTCCTCTAATGACCTACAGATGGTTGGGCCAACCGTAATTCTCTATACTTCTTCGCTTTAGAGCACAGACACACACACACAGTTTTATCTGCGGATGTGGAAAAGATGTATAGACAAATAGTCGTCCACCCGTTGGACAGATATTTACAACAGATTGTTTGGCGTGATATGACGGTGTTTAATTGATAAACATTCATAGGATCACTAACATTAGTGATCCTATTAATGTTTATCGATTAAACACCGTCACGTACGGTACGGCCAGTGCGCCATTCCTTGCGACACTATGCCTTAAACAAGTAGGACTCGACTGTAGGAAAGCTAATATAATAAGATATCGGAAATCATCCAACATGACTTCTACGTCGACGACTTGCTGACCGGAGGGGATGACTTAGATGAAGTCATTCGCACTAAATTCACCAAAGCGCTTGCTTCGGCATGTATGCCATTGAGAAAGTGGAAAAAAAATGATTCTCAATTATTGTCTAATGCTGTCCACTGTCGAATGTGTCACACGCTGTGACAAAATGAGCCAGAAAAGTTGCTTGGTCTCTGCTGGCATATCGGCACTGATGAGTTAGGGTTTCCTATAAGTCTGACTAAATCTTTGAATAGGTACACAAAGCATGACTTGTTATCCGTTTTGCGCGAATCTTTGATCCCTTAGGTCTGTTAGGTCCTATTGTTATTACTATGAAGATTTTGCTACAGAAAATGTGGTTAGATAAATTATCATGGGACCAACCATTACCTAATGAGATTTGTAAACAATGGGAGATTATTATTAAATCTTTACCTCTTTTAAATCATGTTCGCATTCCGCGACTTGTAGTCTGCAATTCATTTATGGAGTTAGAACTCCATATTTTCACACACGCGTCTGAGTCCACGTACGGTGCTTGCGTCTACATTCGCAGTGTTAATGCTAAGGGTGAGTACATGGCTCGCTTGTTAATGGCAAAGAGTCGAGTTGCTGCCATCAAGCCCAAGACAATTCCGCGACTGGAGTTATGTGGTGCGGTAGTCGGTTCTCGTCTTCACGAGGGGTGATAAGCTCACTTCTAGTGAAGATCAGTCGGGTCTATTGTTGGACTGATTCAACCATTGTCTTAGGATGGTTACAGATGATGTCTACCAGACTTCAGACCTTTGTGCGCAACAGCGTTGCTGAGGTTTTGGATAAGTCGGGTAGCTGTACTTGGAGGCACGTCCCAACAGATCAAAATCCAGCAGACCTTAATATCTCGTGGCATGGATATTAGTGATCTGCAGGAGTCAGATCTGTGGCGGAAAGAACCAGATTTTTTAAAACTAGATTCGTCTGAATGGCCTTCTCAAATTACGAGCCCAGGACTACAATCGTTACCGGAGACTCGACCTAAAATCATATTAAATGTTGTAAACGATTCGAAACCTGAAGTTTTAATTGATTTTAGTCGTTATTCCAATTACACACAGCTCGTACGATCTGTTGCCTACGTATTACGATTTATTAAGTCATGTAGAAAGCATTACCCTATAACCAAATACTTCTTACATGATGAGGTACAAGATGCACTAACTCTTGTCTGTAATAGTTATTTACTGGCTTTGTATCGGTTTATTTCTCGGAGAGGTAAACCTGCTGATATTTTTTCCGATTAAGGTACCTCATTTGTCGGTGCATACAACGACATTTCCAAATTTTTAAAATTATATAGTTTGTCCTTGGGTGAAAGTGCAGCAAATGACGGAATAAGGTTCCATTTTATTCCCGCCTACACTCCACATTTCGGTGGACTCTGGGAGGCGGGTGTCAAGTCAGCAAAGTATCACCTTCAGAGAGTGTTGGGAAATTGTAACTTGACTTTTGAGGAGCTGTACACCACACTGACCAAGATTGAAGCCATCTTGAACTATCGTCCATTGACGCCGTTCTCTTCAGATCCTGCAGATTATCTCCAAATGGCGTTCCAGCAAGAATGGCTTGATGCTGAACTCCTTGGTGGTAATCAAGGAAGACAATCTTCCTCCGTTGAAGTGGAGACTTGGACGGATCGTGGCTGTACACCCAGGAACGGATGGTATCGCTCGTGTAGCGGACATTCGGACGTCTACTGGAGTCGTTCGACGGGCATTCAACCAAATCTGCCCCTTGCCTGTGTCTCCAGAATCTGGTTGAAACCATAGGTTTCAACGCCCGGGGAAATGTTGGAGATTAAACCTTCTTGCAAGCATCTTAAATTAAATGAAAAATATGACACTTCTATTTGTCACTTGTCTTCACTTGTTTTCTTTTAAAATATATTGTTCATACCGAAAATAATTAAACTAATTTGTATTGAGCATCCAGTCATTGATTTTCATCAGAATACCTATAATCTCGCACACAGAGCCGAATATTATTTTTTTAATCACTCAATATTAGTTTGGATTTAAATTTCAAAAATATCAATTAACTCCATGTCAATTAAGGTAGCCTGTAAAGATAAGGAGCCATATGGTAACACTTGGCCAAGAGGATTGGCATTACCACCGTGCCAGTGTGCCAGACGAGTGGGCATGCACCCAACTGGCAATGGCACGCGGATTATTCCTTCTAAAGGTGTTCTTACTACGTTTAGTTTTCTGTATGAAGCCAAATCCGCATATTAAGGGGTTAAAGACCGCATATTAAGAACTACAAGTATTTTGTTTGAGAATTGTAGATACAACTGTTGATACTTGTGGAACGACGAATTGTTCCAGATACAAAGATGTTAGCGCCTCTCCTTATATTATTTGACATTGCGTATATGAAACCATAATTATTACACAATGTGACATACACAATGTGTATGTCTTATTTTGTGATTGATTGTAATTTATTTATATTTTTAACCGATTTCAAAAAGAAGTTGGTTCGGCAGAATATAGTTTTTTTTTTTTTATAAATTGTATATTCACCGATATCTCAGGCAATTGGAGACCGATTTTGAAAACCGAATTCAGAAGTCTTTAATGGATTATTTTAACACAAATTTATGATGATGATTTCAGTAGAAACCTAGAAAATATCTATCTAAAATATCTAGAGGAAGATAGGTAATGTCGTCACAATAACGTAAAAGCGATTGTATGAAAATTTACATTTTGAATAGTATATTTTTTATTATGATTGACAGGCTCGCACTTGACCACTATCTTACCTCCGAGCTCAGAATGACGACGATAAACCACTCATGCCTAGAAGTAACCTATTGTAAATTATATAATATTTCTCTTGCTAATATTCTCGTAACCTGTTGTTTATATTTTGACGTCGGCCATAAGCGAAGTTTACTATCGTACAGTAAGTATCCACCCCTTCGATTTCGAAACCTCCGGTCCGGACTAAGCATTTCCCCTCGTCGTTTATATATAGCGTACATCGAAGGACAGAAACAAATTGTCTGCTGCAGACTTCCCGCTCGATTTTAATTTGTCTCCAAGGCCAGAGTGAATAGGCTTATAATAAACTAGAGCGCCTCACCATCAACGATTGCATCACTGCTTACCATCAAGTGGGACCACAGTCAAGCACTACTTTATATCACCTAAAAAAAAACGCCTTCTTGAACTAAATACCACCGGCATCACAAATTACCCGGAACGCCTCCCTATTTTTTAACTACCTTCAACAAAATAATAAAATATGCTTCCAGATTGTTCCCATTAAAAAAAAAACAGTTCTTATGATAACCAGTTATGACAGATATCCATGAGGAATCGAAGGAAAACCTCAAATATTCTAGGCAACAAAAAAAATGCAACACCAGTCCCGTGTACCTAGCCCTAACCCACATCAACAATACGTTACTTTCTGACGCTGCTATGGCCATTTTCACAAGTGCTGAAATTGAACTCTTTAATAATACTGCAGCTCGTTACCGTATTTTTTTTTGGAGTTTTTGACGTAGTATTATTGTAAGTTTTTTATTATGACATTTTATACTGACATTATTTTTATTATTTTTGACGTGATTTTAATTTTTTTATGACATTGTTTTCATTATTATTATTACTTTTTCGTTACTTTTATGATTATTATGTTAAATTTTTTGAATTATTTTTAATGTGTGCCTATAATTTATGTGTGGTGTTAACTGTAAGTGTAAATTGGCAATAAATAAATAAATAATATTATTTTGATTTTGGTAGTTTCATCGAAAACTTAAGCATTAACAGTCAAAAGTAACATTTGATAAAATGGAGTTTTTTTTTACGGTGGGAAAAGTCATTCAATGACAACCCTGGCTCTTGGGCGGAGCGAGAGATAGTGCCAGACTCTTATTGACTAAACGACCCACCCTATTCCTTCTAGCCTTCATACCGGGGCTGGAGTTCCCTCCAGTAGGCTTCGACCCGGCTAGGTTCCTACTGTTGCTGACAACTCCTTGAGGGGAACGGAAACAGTGCGCGCCGTCGACGACTTGGGCTTGGTCCGGACAATTACCGGATGGCTGGAAATCAGGATCAGAATCCCAGCGGCGGCGGTGATGAAATGGAGCTGATGAAGAAGACCAGAAATAGCTACGGAACTTCATCCTCACATAGATATGATAATGAAGATAGTCAAGTAACTATAACAATACAAATAAATAAATGGTTCTGAATAGTTATGTTGAAAATGTTATCATCGAAGTGATGTGATGATGATAATGAAGCAGCATTTGCCTACGGCTTGCACGTTTATTCCGCCTCGACTACAATCACAAAGTTTTTCCCTCTTGCATTAAAATGATATTTAGTTAACGTCCAAACTATTACTATTAGTTATTGTAAATGTGAGAACTATGTTGATTGTTTTTTATTTTTCTTTTCAGTAGTTTTTACCTGTCTGGCAATTTTGAGTATTTTCTGCAGCCTCCCCAAATGTCCTTTCCTTGGTATTGGAGCTCAAGGACTTGACGAATAGTCAAGTCCTTGAGCTCCTTAGCAATCCTGATTTGAGCTTTGCGAATACTGACCAATGCTTGTACTGGACAGGTTCACACAAATCTTTACGGTTCTTTCTTCAAAAGAACATCTCAGACAAATCTGCATGGTTCTCATGTGATTTTGACCAATAGGTACATATTTACTGTATGGACTTTAAAAGAGACTTTAACCCCAGAGTTTGTTTCGGTGTTTCTTCTCAGAGTAGTCAGCAAGGAAACACCGGCCTCATCTAGTTCAAACTGACGTAAACAAAAAAATTACGTGTAAAAGGGTTTTTAAAGCCTATTTACAAAATAAATATCATTTATCATTTTATCAAAATGCATTGATATTAAAAATAGACAGATTTTTTAGATAGGTACTGAAGTCTTGTCATATTTGACAGCCCGTCCGCTTCTTAGGGTGACAAATCAACATCGAGCTATGCTGCGCTGTACTGCGCTGTGCATAAATAAATAGAAGCCTTGCACATTTAATCGAGATTCTGACGACATTTTTTTTCTCATAACTTTTTAGGGTTAAAACCTTTTTTTTTATAAAAAATGACCTATAAACACTTTTTATTTTTAACAAGTTTTGTGAAATATTCGAGTAAATCACGGAACTACCGAATGCCAACAGAGTTTTCTCGGAGGCGTTATTTCTCTTTTTTCACGTTACCTCTTCATCATACGTAACATCGTATTGGATTGCGTTATATGAAACAACAAGATCTTAAACAATTACCATTGATGACAGGCGAGTGGAAAAGTGTCCTCTTAATTTCTTTACTAGTTACTAGAGTGCACTGACCGCCTTCCTGTCTTGGAAGTCGCAATTTTTTCAGATCTAGTATATAACTATCGCAACCTAGTGTTCGGCACACCGCAATTATGGCTTTAAGTCCCCTCTTTGAGGAGTAGCTGGAAAGACCTCACGGCATTCTCACCTTCTGCATGACGCAGGTTCTCACCGAACACGGTCAGTTCTGGAAGTTCCTACACCGGATTCATGCGGAAGCCGAAGCCTAAAGGGGCCTTGGACTGGTTTCTGAAAGGAAGATCCGACCCTGGTATGAAAGGCTCAGAAGGAACGGAGTCGGTTTTTTAATCAGTAAAAGTCTGACACTAACTCCCGCTCCGCCCGGGCGGGAGACGTCATTGGATGATATTTACCCACCAAAAAAAAAAAGATCATAACAGAAAAACTTGGCGTTGGCACAGATACAATGGGTAAATTGGGTAGGCCTTTGGTGTGGGATGCAACATGTGTCGACACCCTTGCGCCATCCTATCTTCTGAGTACGGCGGGCTGTACTGGGGCGGCTGCTGCAGGTGCAGAAAACCTCAAACGGCATAAAAATAATAACCTCATTGGAAGTTATGTGTTTGAGCCGTTTGGGGTTGAAACTCTAGGGCCATTGGGTCCGAGCGCTCATCGAGTTGTCCAGGATATCAGCAAATAGTTGGTCGACTCTTAGCGTGACCAGAGGGCTGGACTCTTCTTCAGTTAGCGAATCAGCATTGCCATCCAGCGTGGCAATGCTGCCAGCGTTCTGGACAATTTTCCCATTGACATCAATGTGGACGAATTTTTTGATGCCCTCTGACTTTTCCCCGTTTTACAGCCTTTTTTACTCGTTTGTACATAAGAGTATATACCTAGTGATTATTTATTAGATTAATAACAATCTTATAATTTCAATAAAATTAGATAAGCGCGTGAATTGTATGACTTTTTTTGATTCCGCAATCTCATTTCTACCATCGGACAACCTACGTACAGAGTACCACCCTTACGTTGTTGAAACCTCTACGGTCCAGACTAAGCGTTTCATCTCGTCGTTTATACCGCGCACATCGGCCTGCTGCGGCACATTCTGAACAATAATTATTTTATTACTAGTAAAAAAAAGTTCGAAAAAATATTCAAACGTTAACGATTGTATGCAACACTAGCTACCAGATAAGCGACTTAGCCCGCGTAATAGTAAAAAACCAACTCAAGGAAACCAACCTGCGGAATAAAAAAGTGTCCTGTGTTAGTGCTAATCCACATGTTCTACCCGTCTGACACTCACCCTAATTCGGTCCGAATTTTTTTTAACGCAAAGAACTACTACTATTTAACGACTATACACACAACCATATATACCACTGTTGTTTTTGAAATAGAAACAGACAAACTATTTCCATTTCGAAATCTTGTATAAAAAAGTTACAATGAAAAATCTATACTTAGTATATTAAATCTGTAGAAATTTTTAGTTGTGCGCGCATTGCGTAAAATTTACGAAATTGATGTAGATGACTTTTCTAATAGTCACTGTTGAATATCAGATGTAAGCAGGTGGGACTCCTATTTTCATATCGAAGTTACTATAAAATAACTTTTTCGCCGTGGGATACAAGGTATAATCAAAACAAGGCTTTGAACTCCATTGAAAAAGTGTATTATTAGAGATACCATGATTTTTTTTTGCCTTAACACACCTTTAATTTTGGACATAGGCCTCCTACAAGTATCACCACAGCGATTGATCATAAGAGCCGGTTCACATTAGGTCGGACCGACAGTTTACCGTTGAACGACTGTCGGCTGTCGCTGTTCACACTAGACGCTGCCGATCCAACCTAATGTGAACACCACCGTCGGCACGGTCGTTTTACTGCCCGGATCGAGTGCCGAGAGTGGGGAATGAGCGGGTGAAAGGTTGACGGGCGGGTGGCTCCGCCACTTCGCGCCGACCAATGTGAACGGTGCTATACTTGCCAGTACGCCAATACTATGCCGATCCGACAGAAATCGTGGCTGAATGACCGGTAAAAGTGTCGGCTCTGTTAGTTTTGTCGGGTCGCCCATATGTGAACGGCGCTATTGAAATACAAATGCCAATATGGATCCGACACTTTTGTCGGCCCGATAAAACTGTCAGTCCGACCTAATGTGAACCCGCTCTAAGATTTCCGCAACAACCACCAGGGGCCTAAGTCTGCTATTTTTATAAATTCGTCATTCCAACACGATCCCATTGTCATTTTGCTAAAAATTTGTAATCTGCTAATTTATGATGATCGATCATTGATCGGTCAATGGTCTTGTAATAGAATTGTGGTACAATAACAATATCGATCGTAATAAAAGCACTAATTGCGCAATGACGTCGTAATGGTAGGTCAGATCAAAGGAACTGTCAAAATTTTTGCAGATTACCGCATTCGTTAGATACTCATTTGTCATTATGTACAAGATTACCATTCTATGCCATTTCTTTCAATGGAGTGTCAGTGGTTGACCACCGGAAAGTCATAATGACGCCATTATATTAGTAGATTACCAAAACTTGTCAAAATCAACAATTATGAAATCAATAATAGACCATTCAGACACTATTGTAATAGCAGACTTGAGGCCCAGGTCATCGGTTCACCTTGTGGGAAAGGTTCCAACGCTGCATCTTCCGTACTTCAGAATCTTTTGGAGCAATGTGTCCTGCCCACTGCCACTTAAGTTTGGCGATTCTTCGGGCTATGTAAGGAAACTTGGTGCTCTAACTCGATCCCGCAAGGAAACTTCCCTTTCCCTATTTTAATCGTTCTAGTCGTTTTTGAGTCTATCCTTATAAAGAAAGGCACAAAAATTCAAATATTTTGGTGTTATAATATTAGTTTTTTATATATTTATTAATATTTTACCAATTCATATTATTTTTTTAGAAACAAAATATGTAACATATTGGTCGGAATTTATCAAAACTGTGTTTGTAAACGGTACTTCAAAACGGATTCATTTTATAGTGTAAACAATTTCAAGTTTGCTTTGAGTTCCTCTAATTTAATATATAATAATAATTATATTTAATAATTTTTCTTTATTTCTTCTAAAAAGTGCACAAAACACAACTACAAGATAACATCACACAACAACACTAGTAAGTTAAAAAAGTCATTTTTTGAATAACCAGCACCTATTTGCAAGTAAATTAATATTATTGTTTTTTTTTTAATTATTGGGAGTTAACTAACTCTGCCAGCCTTGTGGGACCAACATTGGTTTCTTTTTTTCGTTATTATAACTACCTACATGTGGAAGCTTGTAATTAACAATTTAATTACCTACTATTGTCACTATGTTGTTATTAGCCTGTAAGCTTTCCTAAAATGTGAAAAATAAATAAATAAATAAAATAAAATAAAAAAAGTGAGTCAACGACTCCCAAACTGAGCACTTCTTGGGTAGTCGGCGGTTCACCATTTTATTAGTGTAGTCTGTTATAGAATGTATTATCCTATTCTGTTGGAACATAATGTCTTCTGGGTTAGTGCATTTTTTTTTAAATAATTTGGCTGAAAAAGTAAAGAAGATAACATAAAATTATTAAGCTTTAAAGGGTGAATTTCCCAAATGACTTATTTTTTTGTTTTCGGTGAAAATAGTATTTGAAAAAAGGAATATTGTACTGATTTTTTTTTTGTATTCAATATGTAGTTATTGAGTTGTGGCAAAAATATAATTTGCCTAGGACTATTTACAAAGGTAGAAATAAATACATAAACCTCAATTTTTTTTCAAATCGGTGCTGTCCCTCTACTTTTTTTACAAACAAACAAGCTCATACACTAATAAAAATAAGTAAGTTAGGTATATGACTTTATTCTATTGCATATAATATTAGTTTTGTTATTAATATATAGCATATTTTATTACATAATAAAATATGCATTTTTTTCTAAAAAGTGTGTTATTTCTCACGTCGCGTCGGTGTTCTCATATCGGTTTAATCGGTGGTCTTTATTACCGCCGGTGCGATAATTTTACACCAAAATGATAAGAAAAAATCAATCGGCGTCTTATATCTAATATCGGTGTTTTGATTCATGATCAACGCAAAGTTTTGTCACATCGGTGGATTGCTCAATCCTATCGGTAGATCATTTTATCATCTCAGTGAGTCGCTTTAATAATATAGATAGATCCCGTGTCATTTCGTTTACATACATATATACCTACATACAATCATTCATATATACATACATACATACTTACCTACATAGACTGCCAAAATCATTGCCACGATATCACTGGGTAGTAGATGCATAAATGTATCATTGGGGGAAGTCTGTATTCGGTAATGTACGTCTATTTATAGGCTGAGATGATGATGGTGAGGTGGAGAATTGTAATCCTGTGTTAAGAGAGGAGCATTTAAGAAAAGATAGAGAATGTTTAGCTAGACGACAGGCAGCCAGACTTATCCCAACCCGAAGCCAAATTACTGCACATGCACGTCATTTGGCTTCGGGTTGGGATAAGTGTAGCGTGAAAGAGTAACAAACATACAAACTTTCGCGCATAATAATTTGTAGCATAATTATTTCTCCCAAGGGCGAATACATAAACGTCGACTTGTCCATTGAAAGAAACGTCATTGATAGCTTGACAGTTATGCTCAATTATTATCATGTCGATCCATGTATATCATTTCGGTAGATAAATTACTAATTATATTTGTGTACAGAAAAAATAATCGGTGCCGATTTGTCTTATCGGTGGAAACTAGAATTCAAACTGAATTTTCTCCTTGGTCTTAATTGATACGTTGATGATATTAAATTTGGGGGTATTTAATATCCTCAAGATTATTGAAAAAGTTCACCGATATTAGAAAAAAATGGCATTTGTTGAAATTCACCCCTTTACATCATTTAGTGACTTCAATCAATTTTTCTGACTCATCATAGTTGCGGAATTACTTTCTGAACAAATAGCAGAATCATCTCAAAACTCCTTTTCTTTGTGTATATATATATATTGTATATATTTGTATGTATGTATAGCTATATATTTTATTAAATATGTTTTTGTATATGTATGTTTAGTATTAGCTTTAAATATAATTCTATAATTGTTTTAAATAATATTTTCTTTTTTTTATGCACCTGCCTTTTTGTCTTTGCACTACCCTAGGTTGACTGGTAGAGAATGCCTAAGGCATTAAGTCTGCCTTTGTATCTTTTGTTGCATGAAGATTAAATAACTAAATAAATAAATAATTAGTTTAATGACTTTAACCAACTTGCTAATGTATTTTTAAACTTATTCTTATTGAGTTTGTAAATTGAGATCTTCTTGTTGACAACTTTGTAAAGCCTGGAACTGTCGCTGTGCGAAAGATGTTGGGTTGATGGGCAAACAAGTGTACCACTACGTTTCCCCAAAACCTCTTTATTTAGGGGAAGCAGTGAATGCCGCCATCATACGTAGAATAAACAGCTGTCGCACTTTTAATACATTGTATTCCTACAATGTAAGATCTTAAGGATAGACCTTTGGGCTACCCAATAGAAAAACCAAAAACTGGAAGATTTTATAAGAAGAAAACATTCCTAGAAGGTAAATGTCATCAATCAACGAAAACATAAAAAGACGTTACTGGTTCCCTGGGGAACAAATTGAATTTTGCCTAAAGTACAACATAATTATAATTCTGCTATTTTCTTAGTACCTACCTAATTTATTGCGTTCCAAGAAACTCATACATGAATTCATTACTCTTTTGATTTATTAATTTTTCCGAAAAAAGCTTTATGTGCAATCAGGGAAGTTCAAATTACGCCAATCAGTTGAGCTAACTCTCATCATCTTCCTGCTCTTGTTCCGTATTATTTGGGATCGGTATAACACGTTTTTTCTTCCTTTCTGTCCATGTTATCACTTACTACCTTTTTTCATATCATTCTCCACACAATCCATTTAAATTTTCATTAAATTCATCTCCATCCGTCCCCAGTATTCTTTAAATTATTTTCCTCTCTTGCATCAAATTAAATTTTGTTATTTCACATAGGCTTAGACATAGGCGAGCGCGACCAAACCCGACTACATACTGGGGTCTGCTTGTAGAGTAAATAGGCTCTTAATAAAGTAGTGCACTTCAGAATCAATGATTGCATCACTGCTTACCATTAAGTGGGATTGCAGTCAAGCACTAATTTATATAATAAAAAAAAAAAACCTAAAGCGTCACAAACTAGTTAACTGTTCTAATTGGTCGTTTCTAGTCTACCAAGGTTCGGATCTACCCGATACCAGCTTGATGCACTTGAGGCAATTGAGAGGCGAGCCAGAAGGATAATGGCGATGAGACACTTTCGAGTCGAGGCTTCAAAGTCTTGAGCATCGACGCCGAGTTGCTAGCCTGTCGGTTTTCTACCTACCGGTTGCATTTCGGAGAGTGTGCGTCGGAATTGCATAACCTAATTCCGCCTAGCCGGTTCTATCATCAGACTAGCAGACGTACGGCGATGCGCCACCGGTATATGGTGAATATTCCACCCAAACGCACAAAACGTTTTGGGAACACATTCATTGTGCGTGCAGCTAAGTAGTGGAATTCCTTGCCGGAGTCTGTGTTTCCTGATAGCTATAATCCGGGAATCTTTAAGTCGAGAGTGAATAGGTTTCTTCTAGGTAAGCACGTTCCATCGGCGACCGCATCGTCGCTTTCCATCAGGTGAGATAAAGGTTACTTTTATTGAAAAAAATACTGAGTTGTACGATATTTCCATATTACAATATTAATAGTTAGGTGGATCGAAATAGAAAATAATCCATAGTACGAGGGATGCCTTTTTTTAATGTGGTCGTTTGAAGAAAAAAACACAACTAGAACTTTAAAGTATTATTTATTGTTTGTAGATCCCATTAAGACCTACAAAAAAGTCTGTGAGAACATATATCTAGCTATCATGGTTTAATCACAATAACCGATTTTGTGTTCAAAATAATTATTAAATCGTCTGAAGAAAAAAAAACTAGGTTAAATATGTATCGTAATATTAATCTTTATCGAAATTAAGCATTATGTTATCAAGAGTATTTATGTAGAAGTAAAATACTTTTTGTTTCATCTCAATCGGATATTTCGTTTAAAAGTTATCACGTGTGTAAGATGTTAAGAGTTGGTACCTATTAATGAGTTATGGGCCATAGAGTTTTTTATCAACATAAAATCCTGTAATAATCTTTTTCGAAATATATTTGTTGATGATTGTAAGTAGAGTCTGTGCGGAAAGTAAACCATCGTGGGATTTGAGGGCGCTGCTGTAGATAAATATCGTTTTAGTTATGTGAGCAACATTGTGACTTCATTATAGTGCGATTGTTACATTTTGATATTTTGAAACTATGTTAAACTAGCTTCTTCCAGCGGCTTCACCCCATAATAAAAATTATCCTATTAGCTGAATTTGCTCACTTAATGAAACTGCAAAGTTATAGCTTATATGCTATCTTATTACAATGTTTATGATTAAGTTCATCTGTCTAGTAGTTTTTGCGCATCCATACATACGAGTACCTCTTCACAAACTTTCGCATTTGTATTATTTAATATATTAGTAGCCTATTTATTGAACTTGCTCACGTGATAAAATTTAGCAAAAATATAGGCTATAAGCTATATTATATTATTCCTCAGTACATTTTTCCCTTTTGCTAATCAATGAAAAATATGAACTTAATAACTATGAAAATACACTTCAGAATTTATAATGTTGCTTCGTAAGGGATCATCTCATATAAAAGATCCTTGGAATCACTTGATTGTCCGTCTGTTTATCTGTTAAAACCCTTTATCTCGAGAACGCTTGGAAGCATCGAGTTAAAATTAAAACTATATACTCAAGTCTGCAGTCTGTTGAAGTTGTGAAAAAATCAGACTTCTGAGTTAACGGAAAAAAAAGATACGGCCGTTTATGTCGCAAAAAAACTTATATTTCGATACTCAAGGGAATCAAAGTTCATAGGGTGAATCTCGTTGACCTAGAATCCCAAAATATGGCATAAATCAAGGTCTTATAAAACAAGTACAGGGAAAAAATCTGAAAATTGTAAATTTGTAGATAAGGCACAAAAAAAAAAATTGTTTGCAATTCGGAAAAATCTTCGTAACTCAATTCGGAAATTGATTTCATAGGTAAATTTGTACTGAATCCACAGAGCGCGAGTCTGACTCGCACTAGCCCCTTTTTTATTAGGGTTCCGTATTCAACTAGGAACCCTTATAGTTTCGCCATGTCTGTCTGTCCGTCTGTCTGTCCTTATTTTATCCAATATTTTTTCCAATATTTTATCTCGGTATTTCCGCGGAAACGAGAAAAACGCGGGTGGAACCGGCCGGGCACAGCTAGTATTAATGATATTTCAGTTTAAAGTTAATGAGATTTATATTATGTCAATAATACCTACGTACCTCCTCCGAAAAGTCGTCTTTATCTCTTAATCAACCTTGATTATTGAACCCGTGTTGTCTACATCAGATTTCATTAAATCCTAATAATTACCCAAGTCGTTTAACTTATAGACAGACTCTACAAACAGTTATTTTTATTTTTATGTTTATTATCTAATGCAGAAATGTATTTCCTAAGTATTTATTATCAATATATAACGTAAAGCATAAGATTTATATTAGTGGCAACATTTAGAGTTTACTTTAACCAAAAGCCATAGAGTTAATCCAGAAAAAAATGCTAGACCATGATTATTTACTGTCGTTAAAAACCTAGTCTTAGTAGTTTTCGAATTATGACGATATTTTTGCACTGCCTAATCTGATTATTAGCATGATTTGATAATACGTAGTAAATTATCTCGCAACTATATATCATGGTGATATATGGGTTCTTTAAATCAATGATGTAGACGCTTAATAATTTCATCAACAATTTCCTCATCGTTCTTCTTTATAAGGAGAAACCGATTTTCACGCGGGCGAAGCCGCTGGCAGAAGCTAGTTAATATATCTCTTAACTAGGCTCTACTTAGCTAGGCGTCTTTGGGGTTTAAATATAGCTTGTAAAATATGAGTGTACTATATAGGTTCACTTCTGCCTAACCCCACGGAGAAAGTAACAGGCATCGTGTTATGTAATGTACCTATAACCTATAATTCAGAAGACAAACAAACAGAATTGTGGACACCGTGTTTGAGTTGGATCCTTATTTTCTTAGTGTCAAGGCCGAGCATATTGCTCCGCATTGCGGTCCACGTCCTATGCGGGCTAATTCTAATAAAACAGGAGAATACGACGATTCGACACATTTATGTTTAGTTGGTTCGTACTGACGAAAGTAGAGGTGAAAAAAGTAAAATGTGTTTAAAAATGTACAGTGAAATTATAAAAGGATTTATTAAAATGAATCCATAGAACTACCATTGTCAACAATACAAAACATTACGTCTTTGAAAAAATTAAGGGAATAAGAGAGAACATCTTTTTTTCGTAGGTATATGTACGGAATATTATCACTTTTGTTTTGTCTTTTTAAAGAGGATATTTAATATTGTTCAAACTTTTGAGGTTCTTTCTAATATTTGGTATACTTAATAGGTACATATTTGGTGTTTTCTTTTTTGACTGTCAAAACTGCCTGCGTACCAATGCAATTAGTTGCAGATTCAGTTAATGATTTAATAAAACATTATAGTGTTAGATTTTTTTATTTTAGCAATTTAACTTATTATCTACACAACTAAATATGTAACTGTAATTACAGTAAATAAAAAAATAAAATAAAACATTCGGACCATACGATCCGAGAGTTTCAACCCCACACGGTTCGAAAATATAACTTCCAATAAGGTTGTTATATTTCCGCCACTTGAGGTTCTCCGCGGCCGCAGCGGCAACACCAGCACGGCACGACGAGCTAGGAAGATGTGAAGGCGCAAGAGTATCGACACAAGCAGCGTCCGTGTTGTCCGTTCTGTCTCTATCTTCTCCTATACTATTACATCTCGACTGGTAGTGACTACATTAGACTTCGGGTTGTATATCCTGTACCCTTTGACGTCTTTGGAATAGCCAAAAAGGATAAATTTTTCAGACTTTCTGTTCCACTGTATTCTCTTTTTTTTTCGGTACATGTACCATGACTGTACTACTGTTCACGCGCGAACGTTCGTGTGGCCCCGGCAGCGGAGTTGGCGGCCAATCGTGTGGACGCGGCAGCAAAGTCAGCGGGGCGAGGAGGCGCGGGACGGTTATCAGCGCGCGCGCGTCACCCGCCCACCAGTGTCCGTCAGATCACGCTAGCGAACGGGCATACATCTGCGTTCCAAAATCCAAACGATTGTAATTGTACCTATTTAATACAACCATTTTTTTATAATTCACAGTCCACTTTTATTGAAGAATACCATCCCCAACAACTACCAAATACTCGTAAATGATTTACATCAGGCTTTTTGCCCGTCCATATCTCAAAAGGAGTTTTATAATTTAATGATGTGGTCACAGTCCTGTTCTGTAAGTACACTGCAGTGTGTGCCGCTTCTGCCCAAAACCGTTTCTCTAGACCTGCATCCAACAGTAGACACTTGGCTTTCTCAACGATATTACGGTTGTATCGTTCTGAGAGACCATTCTGCTCAGGTGGTGCAACCCATACGGTTCGTTATGTGATGTACTATCCCATGCGACTTCAAAAAATCGTCAAACTTGCTGCTGCAGAATTCTGTCCCATTGTCACTTCTCAAGGTGCTGCGGTAAGTCGCTTGTCAACCTCTGTTTCATACTGTTGAAAGCATTTCAATGCTTGCAATCATCTTTCGTTTTCAAAAAATAAATATATGTATTGCAACTAAAGTCATCTATGAACAGAATAAAGTATATATAACCACCTAGAGATCGGTTTTCCATTGGTCCACTGAGATCGGTATGCACAATGTGTACCTAGCAACTCAGTACTTCTGCTACCTTCTTTGGGAAAAGGTAAGCGGCTCTGTTTGCCCTTACAGCATGCAACACATAGTGACTTTGATATATCTGTCTTATTATCAAGTGTCAGTCCCTGTACAGCATCTTGCATCTTGTTTAAATACTGACTATTGACATAACTTAGACGTCAAAGCTAAACTTTACTGTACACCATCACTGCTAATAAATATAAGACCGATTTTGATGCTGTTTTTTTGTTTGAAAGCTGACCTAATCAAGATGGTTCTTAGCTACAATTTACGAAGATTTGTCCAGGTGTTCAAGGTCATCAGTTCATTTGTAACTGCGATATGGATCTTTTATACGTAATGGGTATTTACTTTATTTTAAACACATTTAAGAGTGACCTGACATTTGAAATACTCTTATCCATGCTGGTGCCGTTGAGTTGACCTAATGATGGAGCTCGAAGGTGAGTAACCCTGGATTGCCTATTAGTAAACCTATCGAGTTTGGGCGCGTTAGATTCATCTGAAGCAGTTCTATACATTTCACATGATGACAAGTACCGAATGCTAGAATTTAAAGAAGGGTGTCACTGAGTCCTAAGTAAGGAACTTAGGTAAGCTATAGATTGATATTCCAGGTAACTAAGTTCATACGTACATTTGAAACTATTAGGTATTTTCTATTCGTTAAAGCTAAATGAACTTCTGTACATTGTGGTCCCCCGACTCAGTGACGCTTATTTTTTTAAATATTTTTAGATTCTTTTAACAATGTTAAAAGGCTTAAAGAGTAATTTACTATCTTATTTTCTACTTTCTTTTTGTGTCGGTTTTTTTTAACTTCATGATAGAGTGTGTGTGTGGGGATCCTTTACTGTTCACGCTGTGCGCCTTTGGAATTCTCTTCCGCATACATTGAGGGCTAGCTCTTCGTTGGAGGTTTTCGAAGAAAAATTAAGGAAAATTTCCTGTCAACATGACCTATAAATATGTATGTATATAAATATTGATTTACCGTATATATTATGTTTATGTATAGTGTGCTGTACACATATCTGTTTAATATATTTTTAGTTAAATTCAATTGATATGTAATTATTTCTTTTTTTTCTTTTGTTGTACATTGAGGGTTCCTCAAATGAAAATTTCATTTTCATTTACATGGTTAACTGTATGAAAACTTAGTTGTGGGTTAAGCAAATTGAATGAAAGCGATTCAGCAAATTGAATCCAAGGCTGACTGTTCCAGTCAGTGTAGAGGGGGTTAGTGACGCCGACCTGGTTGCCAACTTATTCAGGGAGCATTTTGAGCTATATTCTCCATTGTCACCTGCGACGATGGCTTCAGAGGTGGGGGGTACTAGTAGGTATGGCGATACCAACTGTACGGATCACTGCAAAACAAGTTTCCAAAGTGATTAAAGATATGAAGCGAGAAAAATCCCCGGGCCATGACTCACTTAGTATAGAACACTTGCAACATGCAGGTGGGCATCTGGCGAGGGTGCTCGCTATGTTATTTACATTCTGCATAACGCATTCATACCTCCCTGAGGCAATGATGAGAACTATAGCTGTCCCAATAATAAAAAGCAAGACAGGAGACGCTTCGAAATTATGTAACTACAGGCCTATATCACTTGCAACAATCATTGCTAAAGTGTTGGACGGTGTAATTGACATTCAGTTTACGACAACACCTGCAGTTTCATGACGCGCAGTTTGGCTTTCGCCCTGGTTTGTCCACAGAAATGGCTATACTGAATCTCAAGCATACCGTCCAATACTACCCTGACAGAAGCACACCTGTCTATGCCTGTTTCTTAGATTTATCCAAAGCATTTGATATTGTGGCATATGACAGGTTGTGGCAGAAGTTGTCGGATGATATGGATCTTCCGTCTGGGTACATACGTCTCCTTGAGTATTGGTATGGCAATCAGAGAAATTATGTGCGGTGGTCGGGGTAACTATCGGTTGAGTACCGGTTGGAATGTGGGGTGAGGCAAGGCGGGTTAACCTCACCGACCCTTTTCAACTTTCATATTGACAGTCTGATTCGTGAGCTCAGTAGCGCCGGTGTCGGATGTTCGATTGATGGTGTTGTTGTCAACAACATCAGTTATGCGAATGACATGGTGCTGCTGAGTCCCTCAATCAGTGCCCTTCGAAAACTGATATCTATCCGCGAGTGGTAGGCTGGTGGCCCACGGGCTCAGATATAACGCCACTAAAAGCGAGTTCATGGTGGTCAAGGCGGGGCCTAAAACTTATGACACTGTCCCACAGGTCATGCTGAATGGCAGTGTCCTTAAAAGAGCATCGCAGTTCAAGTACCGGGGCCACTGGGTCACCGAGTCGCTTGTAGATGATATGGATATAGACAGAGAGCGGAGGGCTTTGTCGGTTAGAGCTAACATGCTGGCTCGTAGGTACGCACGTTGTACTGCGGAAGTAAAAGCAACGTTGTTTAGGGCCTTCTGCCAATCGTTTTACACGTGCAGCCTATGGGTCAAGCATACGAAGAAATCGTGTGACACCCTGCGTATCCTATATAATAATGCCTTCAGGGCGCTGATGAAACTGCCTCGCTATTGTAGTGCGTCGGGCATGTTTGCGGATGCAAACATAGATGGTTTTGCGGCAATTATTCGCAATAGAGTTGTGTCCCTAATGCACCGCATACGAGGCAGTTCCAACAGCTACCTTCAGTTGTTCGCCTGGAGGATGAATTTGGATCTGGATTGTTCGATGATGCGGTACTGGACCAGGCTGCATGTTGAGCACTCCGGATCCAAGCCCAAATTTAGGCTAAGATAAAATGCGTGTATATAAAATAAAATAAACTAATTATTTTATTTTATGTATTAATGACTTTTATTTATTATGTTTTTATTTTATGATGTTGGTGTAATTTTGTGTTTTGTAATGTGTTTATTTTTAATTTAATATTTTAATGGGATTTTAATTTTATATTCTATGTACCTATATGGACTTGGTTTCCGAAATAAATGAATTTTAATTCAATTTAATTCAAGCTCGCCTATGTACTTACAGCTGTAAAATTGCCTGGGTACCTTAGTGTCTATTTTCCCTAGCGGCTAACCTAACTAGATGGCGTTGGTTTCTTCCCAGCTAAATGGCGACCAAGGTAATCTCAAAACCATAAACTTGACTTTTAGTTTGACAGAAAATAAACACATGCGTCATCATAATCGTCAACAACTGAGTGTGAGGGTAGATTGATAAAAAATATGAGACACAAGCATAACTAATTTCGTGATTCTTTTCAACTGTTTGTAAACGGGCACAAATAATGCGTCTAGCGTAAAAACTAACGTTAAATTTTGAACTAGTTCATTAGAGTCCATTTGGTTTAATGGTAACAACAGCGACTTGTAAAGCACGTGTAGCTGATTTGAATCTCATATTAAAAATCTTTATTTTTGTTTTCCAGATTTTATGTTTTAGTTAGGTATTACACATTTATAAAAATTTTGAAAAGGATATAATCATGGTATAAAAAACTACATATTAAGCAATTTTGTTTCTTTTGCAGTAAGACTACTGAATTTGATATTTTTATACAAGTTGGCTTAGTGGTATATGTAAAGACTTTGATTCAGTAAGGCACGAGATTAAATCGCAAATCTTGTATATTTTTTGCTTTCCATTTAAAACATTTTCAAAACGTTATTGTAAGTAACAATCAACTAGCTAAACATTCTTCAAACATATCTGGAATAATTTTGCTTGACTTGTAATAAGTGGGTAGTTAAGACAATTAGGCATATTCATCATAAAACTGGTATTCAAATGTTACTTATTTAAAGGTACAGAAATAAAAATGAACCGTTCTAATAACGCAAAAACCAGTCGACACTAATTACAGTGACGTCGTGTAAAATTTTTAGCCCGTAGTATTTGCTGCGTGGTTAATCCGCCACTGGCGCTATTGACATAAATAAACTGTTTTCGTTAAATTATATCTTTGTATGTAAAATTGTAAATATTACAAGTAATATTTAGTTGTTTTTCATTAATTTTGTTATTTATTTTTAAATAATTAATTTAAATTGATTGATTTAATTTAATATAAATTTTAATTTGATCTAAAAAAAACAATTTATTAATTTAAACACAAACCAAACAACAAACAAAAGTAGCGTGACGGATTTGAACTTACGACCACGTCCACATAATTCTACAGTTACAACCATTACTTATAGAATAATGTTGAAATTAACAAGTGCATTACGTAAGAGGACCGTAATCACAACCTTACTTACTTTAAACTTCCGTCTTAAAAATCAAATTGTCATAACAGTATTCTATAACATTTGACCACTTACCTACCTCGTTTTACTCATTTAAATTAGCCCCGAATTGAATACCACTTATATTCTACTAATTGCAGAAGGTTCAAATTCGTCTAACTTTTAGAATGTCTTATGTTACCTACCTTCTACTGCCAGGTGCTTTTTGTAAGTTATGAATACCAAAAAAAATCGGTAGGATTTATATCGAAGCTGACCAGTGGATATTTAACTGTAATATAATGTTATAACTGGCCTGTTGGTCTATTGGTTAGTGGCCCTGACTGCAATGTCGGGGTCGTGGGTTCGATTCCCAACTAGGACAATGTTTGTGTGTTGAGCACGATCATTTGCTGAATCTGGGTGTAATTTATCTGTATTATGTATGTATTTATAAATATATAAATACGTTCAGACTAGACTAGACTTCGTCGTGAAATAATATTATTAATATTCAAGTCGGTAGTTACACAACAAAAGGAAAAAAAGCAGGTAAACAGGCTCATTAAACAAAAAGGCAATAATAAAATAATATAGATATTTATTTCTTACAATTTACTATTCAACAGTCAGTTTATTAGTTATCGAATAAGATTATAATATTACTTGTAATTTTTTATTGAGGCCATAGCTTAAATATTCGTTTCCCAAATTGGAAAGAGGATTGAAACTTATGTAACCTTAACAAAAACAAACAAGAGGCAAGATATTAAAAAAAAAAACTATGTTGTGTTTTAAGTGTTCATAACTTTTTAAATTATTTCAAATACATGTATTAAGTAAAACACATATAACGAGGTCTCCAGTACGTACTGAGTAAATATGTAATATTAATTATATAATCATTTATCAATATCTCGTGTAACCACCATTTTGGTCAATAACAGCTTGCATTTAATTAATCAAATTTTTACACAAATCTGAACCACGAATACTCTCCCATATTTGTAAACAATGAGCCTCTAACGCATCTGGAGTACGCTTGTGTTGATTATTCCACCGTTGAACAATAACACCCCATAAATTTTCAATTAGATTTAAATCCGGTGATCTAGCAGGTCAAGGAATAGCGCAAATGTCATTATGCTGACGAAACCAAGTCTGCAAACACACTGTGCAAACGGTGCATTGGTCAGTTATCCTGCACAAAATGTTATCTGTGGCAATTCTTTGCTTGGATACACAGTTCGAACTCACTAGTTCTCCAGGATCAGCTGCACTCATCCATCCCCACATGTTCACCGTTATATGGCCAGATTGCCTATTGGGCACTATGTGATCACTTGTGTATCGCGTATTATCTCGACGCCACAAACATAATCGACCGTGTTCACTGGACTTTAAAAGCTTTTTCATCAGTTAAAATGACATTTTTTTTTATAATGGATAGGCTCGCGTTTGACCACAATCTCACCTGATGGTAAGCGATGATGTGGCCGACGATGGAGCACGCTTACCTAGAAGCAATCTAATCACTCTTGACTTAAAGACCCCTAGATTACTCCAATCAAAGTTTAAGTGATCCATAGCAAACTGCAATCTTGCTCTTTTATGGTTTTCCGTAAGCAAAGGTTTCACAGCATGCTTCACTATATATAGAGCACGACGGACAGTATCGACGCTTGTGTCAAGTACTCCCTTACCATGGTTTGACGCTGCAAAATGTTTGTAAGTTTTGGTCTACCAGTTCTTT
Source organism: Mythimna albipuncta (assembly GCA_929112965.1). Classification (NCBI taxonomy): domain Eukaryota; kingdom Metazoa; phylum Arthropoda; class Insecta; order Lepidoptera; family Noctuidae; genus Mythimna; species Mythimna albipuncta. The sequence goes on from OV815958.1 coordinate 36,924,047, forward strand.
GACAGTGTTTCAAATAATTATCTTCTTCAAATCGTCGTACCCATAGAACAACTGTTATTCTCTGTAACAATAAAATAAATAGAAATATATATTACCTAATAATGATTATTATAAAGGAGTTTTTTTGTTATATAAAAAAAGTGTAAAATAAGATTACTTACGTTTACACCGGTCTCTCTGGCTATTTCTGGCAAATTTTTACCTTTATTATGCAAAGCAATTATTTGAGCTCTTGTCACTAAATATATATTACAATTCATACTCATTGTGATAACTTCACCTGATTAAAAATAAAATTGAACGAAAGGAGCTCGAACGAGGTAATCGAAATGAACTTAGCGAACAATCAATTAAACTTGGTCACAATTCTGTGGTCTAAGTATTATTTATACTACCTACTAATTATTATTTATAAATCCATATTAACCTACCCTCTCAAGTTTTGAAACTGACACATAGACCATCAGATATCTATAAATTGATATTCAATTTTAATATTTTCATCCCTTTATAAAAAAAAAAAAATTATTTCAATGTTTATAGAAACAAAAAGGAACTACAAAAAAACCATTAACACAAGCTTTGAAGCACAGCAACGCCACCTATTAGCAGTATAATATAAAGTTGTCAATAACAAAATATCAATCTGATTTTACGCTAGATGGCGTCATTTCTCGCTTCAGACGATTTTTTTCTGTACTATCCAACCACTATTGCAGCCGATCGTACATCAAATATTCTATATTTTGTTGTTTGTTAAAATTTTTGTTTTCAATCTATCTATACATATACGAGTAATAAAACTGTAGAAAAGTAGTTTTTGTACATGAAAAAAAAAAATCTAAAAAAAAATAGCCAGGGTGAGCTAGAACAACCAATAAAACCCATCTCCAACATTTTTCGAGTTTTCGTCTGTTTGTCTGTTTATTTATGCGGGCATCACGTAAAATGTACGAAAGCAATGAAGATAACTTTTATACTTAGGAAGATAACTTATGTATTAGAGTAACTTGAAGTAACATTTAGTTTTTGTTTCATTGCAATCGGTTCAGTCTATCAAAAGATATTTGAATTTAATGTTTTCCAGAAGTAAAATTAGGGTAGGTAACATGAAGTAATTAGACCAAGTGCACATAGCACTTGGTCTAATTACTTCATGTTACTTTTATATATAACAATAAATTGTGCGTAAATTGTAGTAATATTAAGTTTTTTGTTTCATTGTAATCAGTTCATACCTTATAATAAAATAATATAAATTATTAAAATTATAATAGTCTTTCCGAAGTAAAATATTGAAACAGACATCTATCAAACTAGACACGAGATCAACTGCGTGAAGAATTGAATAAAGATATTTGATAGATGGCGTTGGCGTGTGACGTCATTTTCTGAATCGCAGTGTTGTAAAGATTTTCCTTGAAAGAATGACCTTCGCCCATGTCTACTAGCATTTTTGAGATTTATAGGTGTCTTTGCAGTTCTGTCTTTGAAAAGGTTTGCCCTTTAAAAGGTCTTGACTTGATAACATCGTAAATTGTTCATTCATTTATTCGTTTTTTAGATAAAAAGTTTGGTTGGATTCGGTCTAAATATTGAAGTGCAAAGTAAGTACCTTAGCAGGGGCCCAGCCGGGTCGAAACCTACTGGGGCCACGGCTGAAAGAAATCTCGAGCCCCGGTATGAAAGCTTGAAGGAACGGGGTGGGTGTTTTAGTCCGTAAGAGTCTTTATCTTGCAATTTGAGTGAAGTAGATTATTTACTTCTTAGTTTGATATTTTGTTACTCTTCAACTTCATTCTCATTTTGAAAGTTTGTGTTGTTGTGAATTATTTAGTTCAATATTTTATTAGTTTGATTCAATTTTTTTTTAAAATAACTTCTAGAAAAAAAACATACCTTTCGCACATAGCCGAGATACGAAAAGAGTGAGACAAAGTAGTTCGGAAGAATCAGAAGAAGGTCGTGAAGTGAGGCTAACAGCAATTCGAGCTAGGCAAGTCAGAACTCTTGCGTCAAAAACGCCTAAGCAATGTGAGTCTCGACTTAGTACCTATACAGTGTTCTCTTACGGCAGTTTCTCGATCACAGGAGAGTTTGGAGGAACGCAAAGCGCGTTTATCGGCTGACCGAGAGCCCTCTCACGTGAGTCTGAGACTTTCACCGAAAGGGAGTCGCACTTAAGTTCGCAAATAATTATAACCGCGACTTTGCGCTCCCATGAAAGCAGAGAGGACCGCGAAGCGCGTTTATCTCTGTTCTTGCGTTACCATCACAACAGGAGCTAATTTCTTCTGTGTACGGAGATTGCACAACCATGGGAAATCAAGCCGGTTGTTGGCTATGACAGCAAGCTGTTTTGACTCCTCGCAATGACCAAGCTGCGGCAATTAATTCAAAAATATTGACTTATGTGTCCGGGAATTGTAGAGAATACAATTACCGGCACGGATCTTGAGCGCTCGACGTCAGAGTGGGGATCGCTTTGCCCATTCCATACATTGGCGAGCCAATCGTCGTCGTTGTTAGATACATGCTACAAGCGCAGGAACGAATCACGAGTGACGTTTATGACACGATGGCGCGACGAGCCAATCACTGACACTCCCCACGCCCGCGCCTCTCTTCGCACCTCTAAAGAGACCGAATATTTGACTTCTGAACTTGAAGTCAGCGCTCAAGATCCGTGGCGGTAATTATACACCTCTATAAATACAGTTATGGAAGAAGAGAAGACGCCACGCATTACCTGTTACAATTTTTGGATTCCCTCAACGCACCCGGACTTTCAGCCCACAAAATAGTTTTACAAAATCGGTGTAGGTACCAATAACTCCACAGAAATGTATGCCCTCCCAAACTTTGTAACGGCACTCGGCTCAAAATCATGAATCTGCAGCAAAACATAATTGAAGCTAAAATATTAACTGGTTGCGGCGCCGGTGATATTGTTTTTATTCCAAGAATACCTATAATTCCTAACAACTTTCCTTTCTCTTTCAAACGAATGCAATTCCCAGACAGTCTGTTATTTTTACAATTAATAAAGCTCAGGGCCAGACTTTATCCTTTGCGGGGGTGGATCTAAGTATTGGATGCTTTTCCCATGGTCAACTTTACGTAGCTCTTTCACACATATACAACCCCAATAATCTTTTTTTGTACGTTCCAGATGTTTCCACAGCTAATGTTGTTTATAAAAAAGCACTAGCATAAATAAATGATATTTGAATCGGTATCCAAAAACAGCGCTTCGCACAAAAAAATACATTGTTAAGTTCCGACATCCACGCGAACGAAGTCGCGGGCATAGCTAGTAAAGAACAAAAGGATCTATCTACCTAAGCACACGTGGTACATACATGTGCTACATATAGTTGTTTCATGTTAAATCTTCTTAGAACTTATATAGTACTACTAAGTATTCTTAAGTTTATTATTATTATTATTTTAACATGGCGATTGCCTTCCCTGATTTTTACCTATTAAAACTTCACAGGAACCCAAATTAAAAAGTATCTATTTAAAGTTTTTTAGTAAACAAAGACAGAATGGTAGAAGAAGACGTGTTGCGCCGACCCCAAGTAATATGGGATAAGGGCAGGAAGAAGAAGAAGAAGATAAGATAGTAAACAAGTTGAAGTCACACGAAGTTAAAACTAAACCCAACTACAGAAAATATAAAATTTATTTTTTTAATACTTATCTACATTGTGTAATAGAAGCAACATAAAATATGTAACCAAGATTATACGAAACTCGTAATATGATTGAAAACAATGGCCTTGGAGTTTCTAAACGTTCTTCTCCATAGAGATACGCTTTGGAATGTGCAATTAAGCTTTTTTTTTTTGAGCTGACTAATTTAATTTGTTTTGAGGTACACAAAGAAATAATAAACAAATTGAACAATAAGTTAAATAATTAAAAATAATATATACATTAAATGCCTAGCTACATATGACGTAATAAAACTCCTCCGCATCGCTGTCGACTGGAAGTGTGCCCAAAAGGCTAGCGGCATTGCCACGTTGTAAAGCCAGCCCTTGGGTCACGCGAAGCGTCAATTAAGCGTTTTGACAATTCTTTAAAAAGCTTATGAGCACTCGGACCCCACGGCCTGAAAGTTTCAACCCCAGACGGCTCAAAAATATAACTGCCGACGAGGCTGTTATATTTCTGCCGCTAGAGGTTCTCTGCAGCCGTCGCGGCAGCACCAGCACAGCACGATGAGCTATGAAGATGGGTTGGCGCAAGAGTATCGACACAGGTAGCGTCCCACACTAAAGGCCTACCCATCTTCCAAGGAAATAAAGACATACCGTCTGGTCTCTTACCATCGTCGCGTGCCAGGCCATGAGATTCCAAAACAGCCGGAACGCCGACGGTGACAAGGGCTCGTCGGATGATGTCGTTAATGTTCGCGTGCCGCGCTATTCGTCCAGCACTTCGACTGCATGACAGGCCGTGGTGACCGAGGCTGTTGAAAACTTCTCCACAGTGGCAGCGATGAGGAGAACAACAAGGAGCACCTAGACGTAGAGCAACAGCTAAGCGGAAAGTAGTATCGTCGAACAAGGTGCCAATATTCGCCGATGGCAGTGCGTGAAGCCATAGACCTGACTCCCAATTTCCCACAGCCAGCAGGCACGCACGCTCCGCAGCAGTAGCAAATGTTACGATTAGGTTTTCCTGAACTACTTTGCAGAGCGGCTCATCCCACCGTCTCTGGGAAGCCGGGTTGTTAAGTGGATTTGTATTCGGGCAAGCGATTCTCCAGGCATCCAAAGCCTCGGCGAAACACGGCACTTCTAAAGGAATCAGTGTAGAAGTTAGGATGTTCCTGATTAATTTATCAGCGCCGTGGACCGAAGATATGAATGCCGGTAAACTAATACTGGTAATTTTGCGGACGCCGAGGCTTCCCATACGGATGGGAAGAGTAACTTGAGCGCAAGCTCGATCGTCCAAGGTCATACTTAAAATTAAAGTTAGGGTGTGCCGGATAATTTGGGTTATTTTTTTTCCAAAAGGTGAAATAATAATAAATGAATTTAGGACCGAAACAACAATAACGGATTAGGGTAATGGCCAAATGCATATTAATTTCAAGCAATCTTTTTGAAACATCATTGAAATTTTTAATTTTATCCTCCACAAAACTGGGAAAGGAATCCTCAAAAATTGGAGACCCAAGGAGGCGAAGTGAACTTCTGTCGATAATTTTGATTGCAGGAGCTATTGCATTGAATTTTGAATAAGTCAGATTTTTGTCAATACTTTCAGATAGAAATAACTTACACTTAGAAAAGTTGAGTTCTAGTTCAATAGAAGAAAGTTAGTTTTTTAAGAATTGTAGATCGTTGAAAACGGTGTCTACATCGAATTCTAAGGACCCATCATCAAGGTACCACCACACATAAAATTTGGAATTTAGTTTTCGAATGATTGGGTATTTAGCTAAGCTAAAGATCACTGGCCCGAGGGGGTCACCTTGTTGACAGCCAACAGCGGATTCCAAAACTTTTTCCCGAAACAGTAATTTCGATGGTTGTCTATAACATTGCCAGAGAAAACTAAAAATTTGAGGTATTTCTTTTTTAGCTTCTGACAACAAGGTGTAACAGAATTAAATGCATTTTTTATGTCAACCTTAAGAATAGCCTCTCCTTTGCCTAAATTTAGATAGGTCGACAACGCGTGTACGGCAGCCTCACAGCCCCCTTTAGAGCCGTAGCCACACTGCAGGGACTGAAATTTTTTCGTAACCACCTCACCATAGAATTTGCAACAAATCTTGGCTGCCATACGACGGTAGGTGGTACCCACGGCAATGGGACGAAATCCGCCATCTCTCTTGCGCAGGGCACATAAGTTAGCCCCGTATAAGACGTCAATGACGATTTCGTTTACATTGCCAGAGAGCATAAGGTTAATCAGGGCCGTAAGCTCCCTCAAGAGCGATTCACCGGGAAAGCTGTTCCCGGCGCCTGAACTGATAAGGTCCTTAAAGTGCTGAGAACTGAGGCCATCGAGGCCACCAGTGGAGCCACTCCGGAAAGAGCAAACGGCTGTGACCACCTCTCGACCTGTAATGGTGAGGGTGTGAATGTCTAGAACAAGGGGGTTGGGAAAAGAAAGGCCATCCGCTAGGGCAGGGTGTTTTCTCTCCAGATCTGCGAGAGTATCTGAAGAACACGCTGCTACTACGTCACTACTGAATAGGATCCTGGCTGCTCCGCTAATGTCACCTTTCCCCAGCTTCGTTTCTACCAGATGAGATATACCTTTTGAAGAGATAATTCTCTGAAACGGTAATTTGGAATCTAAATCACAGGCTGAAACATTATAGTTTTCTTTGATTTGTGCAGTTAAAGTCTTTTTTGTTGCTAAATTTTTATGAACGTGTAAAACTCTGTAGGGGAAGGTGAGCAGATGTTTCCAAGCACTTTGCGAGTTCTCCCGTACGGCTAGGCGAATGCAACCTGCTAGGTGTTGGGCCACAAGAGCTCTAGCACCGCGGGGAACTCGCCTTAGAACTGGGCAAAAATTTTTGAATTTTGAAAGAATTTTCCAAAGCGGATCTAATGATGAAGTAGTAGGTGAGGGAGATGGTGTAACTACAGGGTCTGAAGTGAGTGCATTTTGGGGTTTATGTGCCTTCCCAATATGCACACTCAGACGCCGCTTATCTTTAAAAAATCGTGCCTCAGTACATAGAGGGCATCTCTCCAGGATGTTTAAAGGTTGACTTGCACTGTTTACAATCAATTTAGCTTCACTTTTTTTTGGGCTGACAGACATTTGACTATTTAAAAGTGACTGTAAATGGTCTACCTGAAATTAATGCTTATGATTTGATTTGATTATTCATAAAGCTCATAAAAACAAAGTAGGCTACCACATTTTATGACTTTGTGGTATAATATTTTTAAACAATACGACTGCAAGAACCCAAAGTTTGACCCGCCCTCTGGAGTGAGATCAACCTAGAGCGGAAAAGTCGTTTGATGTTTTCTTCACACAAGAGGGTGCGTTCATAAATATTTCAACCCACATGCATCAAGTCACTCAGATATGAAACAATTAGGTATCTGTAGGTCATAAAAAAGAAATCGATACTATAGCACGCAGCGAAGCAATCAATCGCTGAACTACTGCGCCAACCGTGTCTTCAATAAAAATGTTCACACCAATAAATAACCGGTTTTAATATCAAAATAACTGACAGCCCATCCTCAATGGGTAAATGGTTGAACCGCTACGGTTGAACATATGTAAAAATAAACAAGGCTATTATCGCTTGTGATTGGACTTGAATAATGTAAAAGAATTTTTGGTATACTTGTGATTATATGTGTGTATTTATCAATATTAGATTATAATGATCTAATATAATAATATTAATATAATATTCTACAACTATCACAGCGCCGTCTAGTCCCAAGCTAAGCCGAGCTTGTGTTATGGGTACTATTTTAGACAACTGATAAACATACTTATATATTTCTAAATACATACATATTATAGATAAATTACAACCAGACACAGAATAAATGATCGTGCTTATCACACGAACATTTGTCCTGGGTGGCGATCGAACCCACGCCCTCCGGCATAGCAGTCAGGGTCACTAACCACTAGAACAACAGGCCTGTCAAATGTAATATTTATAAATAAAAGGAGAAACCGGTTGATTAGTGACAGATACAGCCGAAACTATTACGCTATTCAAACCTGCCCCTATAAAACGTTGTATACTTACCAGTATCTTATTCTTTGGATTAACAAACATAAAATATGACACAAATACTTATGTAAATATGTAAAAAATTAGATGTAATTAGTTTTTGAGCAGTTCCATTTTCAAGTTTATTAACTCAAGGAATATGTCCTTTAGTTAATAAACTTGAAAATTGACATAAAACCCGACACGCCTTAATACTTAAGGACTCGCGCCTTAATTTGTAACACCTATACTCGCAATCGGGTGCTCTGGACCCAGTTAGGTATCCTATGTTTTGTTTCTAAAATAGTGAATAAAAATGAAAACTACTTTATTAGAGGAATAATATGATAATAAACGTAAGACATTAGTGTATCAAATAGTAATATTTATTGCATTTTCTTATAACACAAGTAATTAAAAAAAATTAAAGTTTTTTTGGCATACTTTTATGACAAGATTAAGGTTAATTGTGAAAACTTCTGTAATTAATTATTTTAACCAACAACTTCTATATTTTATTAGACTACTATGATGTACCTACTTAGAACAATTAACAATTAAAGGTCAATAATTATAGTATACAAAAAAAATGATCTTTGAAAATCAATTAAAATTAAATATCTTTTTTTCGGGATAAAATAGTATTTAAACATTTTTTAATCTCTTTCTCCATCTAATTTAATTATAAAAATTTGAAGAAGCGTGTTTTATGTATTTTCCACAAGCGTTAAATGCAATACAGATGTTTGGCTATATCGCATTTTACGCAAACAAAAATTAGTTTCGAACTTTTTCGAGTTAGAAAGACCGATTAATAATACATTCTTCTATTTTGTTAGGTCTCAAGGGCCTGTTGGTAGCCATTTTCTATGAAATAAAAAACACGTTAGTAAAGAGTAATAATTTGATGAAAAAACACAAACGTGTTTAGTCGATACCGGGTCCGGCAGACCCGGTTACACCTAAATACGCCTGTAGCACTCACACGCAGCGTACTAACTGACGAGTACGACTGCCAATCGCCATACTACACTGTCGTCGAAAGGTATTAAGAACGGCAACATCGCAAACGTCAAATCTTAATAGTTATTACAAATAAATTGAACAACTGGGTCCTTTAGACCCAGTAGCGAGTCCTTAAGTGTTAATAACAGAAGAATTTAATTACATATTAGGGTTTTAAAACTATCTTCATGGAACCTTTCATTTTGTGAGAATGAACCTCAACGCAGCTAAGTTAACATATTTATTTGGGTTATTTCAAAATTAACCTCCAACAGTTCAAAATGATAAGTTAATTGGCTATGGTTTTTTTATCATTTGTAGGAAAAAGTACGAAAGCGTACAAGTTTTTAGCCACATTCTTTAAGTATACTTATATTTTTCCTTTAGATTCAAATTTTATAATTCTTCAAATTCAGTTTTTCCGGTAGAAGCAGCTGAATATTTTTTATTAACGGGTCTATTACTTTGGTATACATATAGGAACAACATCAAAAACATTTATGACATATAGTAACAACATTTACAAATGCATATTATTTTAAACTCACCTTTATGCATCGGCGACTATCTACGAGTATATAATATTATATTATATTGGAATAGATAGTGAATAAAAATGGTGACTTACCTGTAAAGAAGAAAAATAATGTAATTAGTGAAAAAGTTTTAAATGGCCAAGAAAAGTTGTAAGTGGTGTTGATTTTCTCGTCCAGTGTACGCTAAACTTAAAACTGTATTGAACCAGCTGTTTCCAGCGATTTCGTTCACGTAAACATGAAGTTGAAGTAGAAGCCAGATAAAACTTAACCTTTGTTCTTTGAGTTTCAAAGTGTTAATCGAGGTTTTAACTCTTCATACCGAATTCTCCGTACCAAACATCATCAAAATCAGTTTAGTAGTTAACCTAGGAAGCTTAACAGACAAACTGAGTCACTTTTACTAATAATATTTTTTATTTTTTTATTTATTAGTTTCTACTGGAATCTCTGACAGACATCCCGAAAAAGAAGTGTGGCAGACATGAAGTGATTAAAGATGTCGAGTGCTTTGAACACCTTGTCTGATAACAATTTAGAGAGGTTAACTGATGATGAGGAACGAATGGACATCTATTTCTTTGTAGAATAAGATGGAAGGAAATGGTAAAATACAGTAATTTAACTTTTTTTTTCCACATTAAATCAGCGCTCGAGGAGTTTTTTTTTTTGTGGGTAAAAACCATTTAGATGACCTCACCCACCCTTGAGCGGAGCGGGAGATAGTGTCAGACTCTTACTGACTAAAAACCTACCCTGTGCCTTCGTTGCCTTTTATGCCAGGGTTGAGTCTCCCTTTCAAAGTAAATCTTTGTCCCAAGCAGGCTTCGACTCCGCTGGGCCTCTACGGTTGCTGACAACTCTTTGATGCACGCGGGAACAGTATGGCCTCCTCCTCTGCTAGCATAACTGCTTCACAGAAGGAGGCGACCGCCTGCCAATCCTCCTCGCTCCGGACCATGGCCTGTACCAATGCCGAGTTTGAGGGGTTAAAATTATGCCCAACAGAATCGACACATTATATTCAAAACCTATGTATAGTCATAATTGGTCTCGCTGCAATTTTGGTGGTAAGTCCCCTCTTTGGGGAATAGCTAGAGCGGCAACACGGCGTTCTCACCTTCCACATGACACAGCTCCTCACCCCTCAACGGATATGGTAAGTTCGGGATGTTCCTGCCTCGGATTCAGGCGGAAGAAACGCCCGGGTATCACAATTGTGTGAACCGCCTGGAGGACACGGTGGAGAATACGGTGGAAAAGTGCGCCCTGCTTGGGCGGAGCACCGCCGTATCTTCGAGGAGCAATCGTGGAGGCAGCGATCTTTCGCGCCGAGCCCAGGTTCGGGCTATGGTCCGAAGCAAGGAGGAATGGCAGGCAGTGACCTCTATCTGCAAAGCAGTAATGCTGATGAAGGAGGAGGCCGTAAGCGTGAGGGAACGAATGTACTTACGCACCAACCGCCATGATTCTGACCCTGAATATGAGCCACGGTAGATAAGGACTTGCGGACATCGAGCAATGGGTAGCTCACTATCCGGCCGTCCGATAGTTGACTGGACCGAGCACAGTCACCGTTGTGATCCCCGCGCTCGTCAAAAAAATTTCGACAAATCGTAGGGGCAGCAGCAGCAGGGCCGATGCCCACTAGCTAGGACCGCGAGGAATTTCTTAAAAGCAAACCCGTAGCCGTAGTCCTAGAACGCAAAGGGCAAATGAAGGACACAGGCGTGGTTTTAGTCAGTAAACGTCTGACGTCATCCCGCTGCACTCAGAGCGGGAGAAGTCATAGGATAATTTACACCCATAAAAAAATAGAATTAAATGACTAAAATATACCAAAATACAATAAATTTATAGATAAAGAGAGCAAAATAAACAAGGCAACATGAAAGTTTGCTAAAACTTACAAAAAACAATTGCAGAACATTATTGAGAACAGCCTCCGAGCTACGAGCATTCAAGAATCCCGATTCCCAAGAATCAAACCTTCTAAATTCCTGAAAAGTTTTCAAACTAACAGTCCTACTCAAAAAACAAACATTCATTAGGTAAATGCTAATTCTGGCCGTAGGAAAATTCATCCTGCATATTAAAAATAGTTTACACGAACATGTTCAAGACAATAATAATTACTGTTTTTGCCCGTTTTTCCTCTTTGCATAATTATAAGCCAAAGCAATCCATTAAACTGTAGAATGCAGAAACTTTAATAACTAACCCTTGAGTACTTCCTAACAAGTACGATGTTATTTAAAATTCATCCCTCTTTCTATTAATAATAAAGTTGATTATTGTAATATAATGTCAAGTGGTGCCACCCTCAGGTTTATAGCGGTGGTTTTAGGAAATAAGGGTAAAGTGAGAGTTCCGTAGTGATTTGATAGATGGCGCTACTTGTATCGCAGCATAAGATACGGAATCTACTTGCGACTCCAATTTATTAATAAGGCAATAAATCATAATTTTATTTTATGTGCATAAATATGTGAGCAATAGCCATATTAATAACAAATAGAATATACATTGTTTTCTTTCAGAAACAATACAGATAACTGTACCCCAACCAACTTATAGCAACTGAAAGAAACGGATATCAAATAAAAGAAAGAAAAACTGACGTATTGTAATAACTTCATGAAATGTCTCATTTTGATTTCACGGATCATTTAATTTAGTGCTCTATTTCAGAAAGCGTCGTAGCATCTTTTCGGCTGACTTCAAAGCTCATTACAACTGTTTTGGCAAGTATCCAAATCTTCAGCGATTTTCCGTTTTACCGGCCTAACTTGGCCTTGGATGACCTTGATCTACTTGCGTGTATTCCATTGACCCGCGACCCAGTGACGATGCGAATTCTATTTATTTGAACTTCTTGAAATAATTTCGCTTTTCTGCATGGCAAACGAATAATATCTATTTTATGCTACCAAGATAACGCTGTTATTACTGCTTTTTGGCAGTGGACCAAGTCTCAGATTTTCCCTTTTACTAACCTAGCCTTCCGTGGCCTTCGGTGGCCTTGAGCCACTTATGTACATTTTCCTGACCTCCCACCAGGTGTCGCTCCGAAGGCTGTTTACTTGTGACTTTAGAATAAACTTTTCCAAGCACGCCACGGAGTTCTGCTTGCAAATTTTCAGAGAGCTCAAGCATATGTGAAGGAAAGGCGAGAGATTTGATTCGACAGTCGACCATATTAGTGACGATCACTTTCGAAGATGAAAGCTATTGTTTAAAGAATTGACATTTTTCAGGCTCTTGGATAACAATCGGACTAGTTTAATTAATTCAAACTAAAACTTAAGGCCCCTAGTACCTATTTCATATTTAACCAAATTGTTTATTATTTTTTTGAAGTTGTTTTTATAATAACTTCAAAAATAGTCTTTTCATCCCACCATCTCGGAAAGAGTATTTTTGCTCATCGAACCTGAGAGCAAAACCAATTTTTATTCTCTAGAGAGATAAAGTAAATTGAATTCCGAACATCGCGTGAACTATGTTTATGAATTCAAAACATCATTATACCAATTTACTTCTACCTCCATGGTACCAAATTTGTCATACAACATTTTTTTAATTTGTTAAATACTTAGACTCAGAACCTTCTTGGTGTTTTTTTTTTTTTGTTTAGTCATGTCCTCGCTGAAGTGGGATGAAAAATTACGTGTTGCACTCGACTGCAAAGATTCTTCACTTCGTACTCTTTTGATTTTCTCGCTAACGCTCAGGTTTCTAATTTTTGAATCACGAGAGACGCGAGTGATTCAATTTTAGAATCCTTCGCTTGCTCGGTCATCAAACTTGAGCACGCGGTTAAAAAGCCACTTTGCACTCTTGTAAAACAAATAACTATTATATTAAACTATATCTATTTTATATTTCTATTTTAGTTTCGGCACATTGAATAAAAACGGCCTTACAAATCCACCTGATGACTAAGCATGTGACTATCGACCTGAACTGTATTTATAGAATGCTACAAACGTTTACAAATCGATATAAATATTTATGTTGCGATTTAAAAACTTCAGGTAAACCTGTCATATCTAGGCTAATGAGATTTGTGGAAATACCTGTTGTCGGTAATATAGCTGACTGGCGGTACTGACCTACTGAACTAGGTAAGAAAGTACTTGTTTTCCTAGAATAGAAGTTAATTCTCTGTTTCAATTAACTATACTGCCGTCGCCCTTACAGTCTGTTTCATAATATAAATGATTACAATTCAATTACTTTTGAGCAGGGGCTTATTTCTATTTTATTAAAAGTTTCAATTGAAATGAAGATTTTTATGATTAGTTTTAGAGGTCACAAGCTCTACCTACCACTTGTCGCGGGGTCTTATATTTGATTATCAGGTGGGATCGACTTAATAAGGCTTTTTAGATTTCATTGTAGACCTTATTTCGATAGAGACCGACTATTTTATGAAGAATTTCATGTTTTTACGGTCTTGGATAAATACCCTACAAATAGATCGCTCAATATTTTGTAATCTACGAGGGCGCCGGCGTTAGCTTGATGTTTGACAGAATGGTGCGACAGTACGCGTGAACGCCGACATAACGCGCGTGGTGTGTGTTATTGGGCTTTTCCATGTGGAATTTCTCAGAAGCTGATCGGGGTGTGGGTGGTTGGTGGTTTATGCCCTGTTAATGGTAATAGGCTTGTTTTTTTTTCGATGGGAAAAATCATCCAATAGCAACCTCCGCTCTTGGGCGGAGCGGGAAATAGTGTCAGATTCTTACTGACTAAAGAACCCATCCCGTTCCATAAAGCCTTCATACCGGGGATCGAGCGCCCTTTCGGATAACCCTGGCTCCAATAGGCTTCGACCCGGCTGGGCCCCTGCTGTTGCTGACAACTCCTTGAGACGCGCAGGAACAACGTGCGCCGTCGACGACTTGGGCTTGGTCCAGACAGTTACCGAACAGCCGGACAGCAAGCTATCCATTGCTCACTGTCCGCAAACCCGCGCCTACGGTGGCTGGAAATCGCGATCCGAATCCTGGCGGCGGCGAGAGCGCCGTTGCCTGATGCTGTCGGCCTCCTCCTTGGCGAGCAATACTGCTTCGCAGAAGTCGGCGACCACCTGCCACTCCTCCTCGCTCCGGACCATGTCCTCAACCAAGGCCCGGCGAGAGGGGTCTCCGCCACTGATCACCCCCACGAAGGCACGGCGATGCTCCGCTCAAGCAGGGCACACCGCGACTGTCCCTGGTTAAGAACCTGTGTCATGCAGAAGGTAAGGACGCCGTGAGGTCTTTCCTGCCACGCCTCAAAGAGGGGACTTATTGCCATAACTGTGGCGTGCCCTGCACTGAGTTGCGATAGTCGCTAACGCCATTCCACCATGAGATCCCGCTAGAGCTCTGTCCGCCATGCCGTAACCTGTCGCGGCAGAGGACTTTCACCCCGGCGTTGCATCTCCACGCGCATGTCGCGGGAATTCGCCGGTCGCTTTTGCAGTGACGGCGCCCACACCGGCGCCCCGTAGCCGGCCATGGGCCGAACGATCCCCGCGTAGAGCCTCCGGCAGAAGGCGTCTGGACCCCCAAGGTTGGGCAGGAGCCGCTTGAGAGCGGCCCCAATTCGGTTGAGTTTGGGAGCCAGACGTCGGAAATGCTCCTCGAAATTCCATCGGCTGTCGAGGATGAGTCCCAGGTACCTCATCGATGTCCCGACGCCGATGCGAACTCCTCCTACCGTTAGTTGGGAACCTGATGGTGGTGCGATCCGACGGCCGCGACCGTGAAAACACATGGCCTCGGATTTGCGCAGCGCCACCTCGAGTCCTAACTCCTGGATCCAGACAGACAGAGATATTTCAGGGCAGGGAATGGAAATAGGCTCGCCCCTGTTTCATGGTTCTCTGGCAAAATGTGGACGTACTAAAAGTACGCAACACATAAATCCTTCAGGAAATTAATATTATGTGTTACCTTGGTTTAACCCTATATCTTTATCCCACACGCAAAAAAAAAAACAAAACAATAAGCACATATATTTTGGACTTGAATGTACTACTTAAGAACCTATGGTGTTCTCTTATGAAACTAAGCGGTGTCATGCGATATTTGAGAGGTATATATTTTATTGATATATCATATTTATTTATTTATTTATTTATTGAGTTAAACACAGATACAATTACATACAAATCTTAAGAAATTACAATATCTTTCCTCTTAGCAATCTAATTTACTTGATGGAGACTAAAGGTTCTGGAGTATCGACTGCATAACGGAAGACGTAGCGTTGTTAGGCCTCTCATATGGTGGACCGATGACCTAATGAGGGTTGCGGGAATCCGTTGGATGTGAGTCACACAGGACCGGTCGTTGTGACGACACTTGGAGGAGGGAGACCTACGTTTAGAAGGTAGTGGACATTTGTGGGTTGATATGATGATGATGATTGTTTTAAAGGCTGCTGTAGTTCTGTTGTTTATTCGTTGTTGCAGGTTGGTCTTATTACCCAAGACCAACCAAAACTGACTCTTATCGCACTACGATTTGTATCGATATTTTTATTATTATTATTCAAGTCGTAGTGCGAGATAGATAGCTATAAAATAGCTAAATTTTCTACAATTTGAGCGAAACTTGAGCAAAATTGGTCCACTGGTTACAAAGATACAGCAATTCTACCGCAGTGCTCGGAAAACTGTAAAATTCTGTCACTTGTTTCAGTTTCTTTATTTTTGTTTGAATTAAGGTCGTGCACTTGCAGAAAGACCAGTTTATTTTGCTAAGGTCGAAATTGCAACAACGCCAACCCTGTCGAACTGGATGAAGAGGACGAGAATGTGGAAGACCTAACACCATATACCGTCTCCACCTCCAGAAAACATAATTCCTCGTTCTCCACTCCCCCCACCGATTTAGACTGGATCAAAACTGGTCCTTCCATTAGGCCGAAAGTCTGTGGACTTCGTACCGCATAACAGTCAATAAATGTAGTATACCTTTTGATATTATAGTCAAACGATTGCGATGAAACAAAGCCTAAGTAATATATATCAAGTTACACACAATTTTAATGCTAAAAAGTTATCCACATCAACTTCGTACATTTTACGTGAAAGTAACACAAAATTAAAAAAAGAAAAACCCTACTTTGACAAACTGTATCTCTGCAACTAATGAACTTAGAGACTGGGGTTAAACTCAAATTGTAGTATGTTTAGTAAGCTTTATTATTTTATAAGCAAATATACTTAAAAACGCTTTCTTCGGGTATTTTTTTCGAAAAATCTAAAAAAGTGCCAAAATTTCGCAGTTTTTCGAGCACCATGGGCCAGCCAAGGGTGTTCAAAGTGTTCATTTTGGGTGTTGAGCCTCTTTTTTTCCCTAGTCCCTCTTATTTTTCAGTAAATTGTTGTTATCAATGGTTAGGATCGCAGTCAAGCACTATTTTATATCAGGTAAAAGAACAAGAGCGCAAAATATTTTTTCTTTAACTTTTTCATTTAAGCTTTTAACAATACAGTCCAATAGTTTGTATTAAGATTCATGGGCTGGCTCCGGATTTTGAGGTTTTACTAATTTAACCCTTACGGCTCTCCACTATACGCATAGTTTCGCGTTTAATGGCATAAATTGTATCTACGTTTTCAGTCAATAAAGGGTAACAGTAAAATCCCAACACATTACACACACACAGCTATGATTTTTTTTATCGTAAAAAATTAGTCAATTCAGTTACCAAAAATGATGTTTTTTGTGAAACTCCGACTGGCCATTATTTTGATATGATAACACTTGTTAAATTATTTCACTGGTATGTAATATCATGGTGATATATATAGGCACTTAATAATTCATTGACAATTTCCTCGCTGTTATTCTTCATGCTGTTCTTAAGTAGATTACAAAAGGCAGTCTCCGTGAATTGCCTTACAATCAGCTTTTCAAGTTACTTCATACACGTTCAGACTTTTTCCTATACTTCTGTTATAAGACCTTGCTTTCTGCTAATTCCAGGATTCTAGGTCTATAGCTTTTGATTTTCTAGCGAGTGCCAAAATAAAATGCATATACAACATATAAACGGAGCATAAACGGCCTTAACTTTAGATCGCGTTAACTTAGCAATTTGGTATTTTCACTACTGCTTGGAATAGCAGATCGTTTTCATTTCAGTTTTATACCTCTACACATTGATCTTGGCTGACGGACAACAAACTGATTTTAGAATGGCTCCGTTTTTTTTTGCTCATTTAGGATATACAGAACCCTAAAAACAAAATGTTTTGCCTATGATCCTATGCCTGGATATCTAAAGAAATATCGTCGTAGACGTCATTTTGGTCATATGTATTTAATTTCAAACCTAATCAAATAAACAATAAGAAAAGAAATGAGTATGACATAGAACGACGGAAAATAGTACAAGTATAGTATAATAAGCTGCGTGAAAATCGGTTGTCACGGTACATTGGGCACACTTGAGTAATTTTTTGAGTATGAAAGTGAATAGAATATCAAAACAACGATGGATTGTTTGTGAGAAAAATGTTAAATTGTTAAATTAAATTAAAGTATAGGCATGAAACAATAAGATGCAGGGGAAAACACATTGAATTTTCCGTAGTAAAATAGACGGAAAAGAAAATTCAAAATTCAGTAAAATACGGTCGATTAAAACGTAAAATTTGTAATCGCCAATCAGCTAATGTAGTCCTCTAAAAATGTGGTTGTGGAGTTTCGATTCGAATTTCATAAACGTGGCGTACGCCTGCTCACAGCTTAAATTCAAAACTATGAAACTCTGTCGACGAGAAGTGGCAATGTCATGCCGTCATCTACTCGACGGCATGACAATGCGACTTCGTCAACATTACGTCGTAATGTATTGATTTAGTCTAATTTAGATTTAAATGCATTTTTTATTGAAGGCTTACTTACTTTACAAAGGTGCATGTGAAAGTAAAATATAATCCGAAAATAACATACCCTTAAGTTAGCAAATATGTTCTAGGACATGGGCTACCAAAGGTTTGTTCCTAAACTGATCCAAATTCCTTCAGCCATCGCAGCATAAAGGAGGAACAAATATACACATACACTTACGTACCCACACACTTTCAACTTTATAATATGACTCTATTCTCGTAAAATATCACTAGTCATTAAAATGTACCTGAAATGTAGCTGAAATAGCCATAGTAGGAAACAGATAATTATTTCGAGACGCCTCTTATCAGGCGCATTAAAAAAATGAGATTAGGTTACAGCGCCTTTGCATCTTACTAGAACGTGTATGAAGTAACTTGAAAAGCTGATTGTAAGGCAATTCACGGAGACTGCCTTTTGTAATCTACTTAAGAACAATTTGTTATTGTTTTTATATTTTTTTAAATAGCCTATATTTTTCCACTGCTGGGCAAAGGCCTCCCCCAGATTTGTAGTTGTTCTTAACCACGGATTGTTAGTTACGTTACAAAGAAGAAACTTTCTCTTACTCAGTGTATGAGTCCGCTCGAGTCGAGTCTTAATTTTTTCACAGATCAAATCTTAGCACACCATTGTTCTGTCCGCATTCCTACATTATAAGGCTGAGTATACTCTCAGTTCATTATATCTTTCTCACCTTATTTGGGCTTAGGAGAGTTTCTTCGTGTCGTGTGACAATGCAGCCCAACAAACCTTGGCCCGTTGTGTAACAGGATTATACTGCCGGCGCAACAAATTGCATTAGCCTCCTGCAACTAGGTTCTCGAATTTCATTTTCGCTATTAACTTTGCATTTCTTTCTTAATGAGTGGATTTGTCGAAGCCATTTTCCTTTTTTTTTTGTTCGGTAGTTGCGGTTTTTCCTAGTTACTTAACTTTGTTATCAAATGTATGTGATAAACAAATATAGACCAAAATCTATTTACTTTACACATTGCTGGTGGACCAGCTGAAACTTCATAAAATCCCTACAAATTGAATACATTACCTAGGTAAAATATGTAACGGACAATATTAATTCAAATAATTTCATGCATTTTCTGGACACCCCTGGTATTCTTTACATTGCCTAGGTAATGTATAAAATACCTGAATTAAATAGACTGTGGTAACATTCCTAAACATTTTTGTACTAAAATTTATATATATCTATATATTTATTAATATTTAATTTCGGAAATTCATTTACCAGTAAATTGGTTTATTTGGAAAGTTTTTTATTTATACAATCGACAGTTAGGTAAGAATATTTTAAAACTGATATATGCATCTTTATTGTAGCTCAAACTTTCAATATGCATGAAGACACATGGGCAAAATCGTCGTACAGTGGGTACCTGAAGATAGGCGTCGGCGTCCGCGTCGTCACCAAGGCCAGCGTCATAAACGTACTTCTCACAATTAGTACACTTCTATGTAACTTCTCGAGTCTGTTTTCAACCAACATTAAAACAGGAGAAGGTTCTCAAATCGGTTGTATTTTTTTTTAAATATTTGTTACTCCATAACTCCATCGTTAATGGATAGCGGTACGTTAAGTTTTTAAGTATTATAAACCCTTTAGTTGTTACTAAGCATGGGGCTATGGAAATACTGTTGTCTTTTTAAATAAATATTATTTTTAATACTACTCGCTACCGACTACTCAGGCTCGGTGCTTACCCGGAAGGAAAACAAGGAGCTACTCTTTGTTCATCATCCGCAAAGTCTCAACGCAAGCTCAAAAGCGCTCTCGGGGAGCGCCCTACGAATCCCGAAACTTCGAATTCTTTTAGTTGGACCTTGAGGTTCCATCCCTTCACTTTTGCGGTTATCGCCTTCATCGGGTAATAAAGTTGTGATTGTTATGTGGCATTGAATTTCTGCTTCCAAAATGTTAACCTACAAAACTGCTCAATTACGTTTTCTCCTTACACTAGGTGGCGTTACTTCTGTCTTAAATGCAAATCAGCTTCAAAATTCATTGTTGACTGGGGATTTCTTCACGGTGTTGGCCTTTTACAAGAAGTCGCTTATAAATAAGTAATACTCAACCACGACCAACTTACATTGCGAACGAAACATCGAAGTGTAAAAGAAAATGTACCTAACCATCGTTTTAACTCCGAGATACCTTGCACAAAAAATATTCCATCAAGAAGACGAGAACTTTCTGGGACACGTCTTTTTGGTACTAGCTATTGACTGAGTATTGGGGTTGATCTAAATATAAATCTTTTGAATCTGTTTTTCCTAATGGAAAAATGTTCTTCAAAACTCGGACGTTAAATACCGACAGAGTATTATGAACATAAAAATCAAGCGTAAATACGATATCTACGATATATTGAGACCGATCATGTGTAAATACGAAATCTACATTATAGAGTTAACCATGAGCAATTCTCTGTAAAAAAAGAATACGATACACCTACATACCTAAATTTTTTTTTAAGAAATATGTAGATATGTCGGATAATAATAGAAAAAGCCTTCTTTTTATTGAAATTAATCGGATAAGCAATGATTCTCAGCAAATGCTCCACTGGAAATATAAAAAAGTTACCATCTTTTGGCGTAAATAATCTGATTATGATATTTATTTATATTATGATATTCTATACATCAAAATGGAGAAGATGATTTAATTTATGAGAAGGCATGAAAATGAAAGATTTGGTACTGAATGTTGTAACAAATTTTTGACTTTAAGTTAATAAATTCATATAAATACCTACATGCATCTGTAAATTATTTTATTTTAACAATAAAAATAAAATAATTTACAGATGCGGTCTCGTTCTGAAAATCAATATGGCCATTAAGAATTGTGATGTATTCGCAGTTCTAAGGGAATTGTCCCTCCCTCTCACAAAATACGAGGAGCAGACCAAACTCTTTTTAGTGAAAGATCCTCCAATACGGTCTGTATTTTTCTTGGGATCATTTCTTTTTGCGATGGCGGCGGACGTGAGGGACGTGCAGGTCCAGCCACGACGGCATACGGACGTCAAATAATGGGTCGTCCCATTATTTGACGTCCTTATATGGAAAAGATAGAAACCTCAATCACCAAAAACCCTAAGTGTTTCTGGTCTTACATTAAAAGCAAAAGAAGCGTTAACTCGTTACCTAACGTACTACATTACATGGGTCAGTCTGCGGACAGCGGCGAGGGTATCACTGAGCTGTTCTCTTCTTATTTCCAATCCACTTTCCAAGAACCTGACTATAACTCTGACTCCGATGACTTAGATCAGGATATTCATTCTTCTAGCTCAGTGAACCTGAGTACCGTTAGCGTGTGTCCTCATATTGTGCTTAAGCTTCTTAAAGATCCCTCCAAATCTGGAGGGCCAGATATGATACCCCCTATTTTCATAATTAATTGTGCAAAGAGC
Organism: Mythimna albipuncta; assembly: GCA_929112965.1. NCBI lineage: Eukaryota > Metazoa > Arthropoda > Insecta > Lepidoptera > Noctuidae > Mythimna > Mythimna albipuncta. Next base: position 36,945,660 of record OV815958.1, read on the forward strand.
CTCGTGGTGCACTCTACACGGATTACAGCAAGTGTTTCGACCGAATTGATCACCGTGTGCTTCTTCAGAAGTTATTATCTGCAGGAATACACGGTGACCTATTTCGTTGGTTTTCATCATACATAGATAATCGGACACAGGCTGTTGTCTTGCGTGGTTACACTTCTGAATGGAAATCTGTCCCATCAGGAGTGCCCCAAGGCTCAATCTTGGGACCTTTATTGTTTATCATATTTATCTCGGACATTAAAAGCTGTTTTGCTAATTCACAAATTATACTTTACGCTGACGACATGAAGGTCCTTAAGTCTGTACGAACAGTGTCTGATACCGAGCTACTTCAGTCTGACCTTGATAAATTCGTAGCATACTGTAAATTTAATAAGTTACAACTAAACGTATCCAAATGTTTTCACCAAGTATTCACTCTTCAGAAAACTACTATCGGCCCAGGATAAACGCTAGATGGTTCATACATAAGTAAAACAAGCAGTATCAGAGATCTGGGAGTGATACACGACAGCAAATTACTTTTTGATGAACATATAGAAACCATAGTCAAGAAAGCCTTCAAAACCTTAGGTTTCATTACTAGAGCATGTTCTAACTTTCGGTCTTTAAAACCTATCAAAGTTCTTTACTGTTCACTCGTGCACACCCACCTTGAGTACGTTTCCCAGGTCTGGAACCCACAATACGAGACTTACAAATCTCGTACTGAATCTGTTCAGAGAAAATTTTTGCGATATCTGGAAGCCAAACAATTCTCGGTCGACTACGAGCACCGTTGTAGGCGTTATCATTTCTTACCACTACAAATAAGGCGTAATATTAACGACATATGTTTCTTGGCAAACATAGCAAATGTCTCGATTGATTGTCTTGATCTACTCAGTAAAATACTTCTTCGTACTAATCAGAACAACCTACGTATGCGACCTCTATTACAGGCACCATGCACATCCACAAAGTACAGACGTAACGCCTTCTCCATACGTAGTGTCACAGCCTTTAATAATTTACCGTCGCACCTAGGAATCGACTTATTTTGCACCAGTGTACATAACATTAGAAAAATCCTGAATAAGGAATATTTTGGGGATAGTAGTCACGAATAAATATTTAATATTGATTTTACTTAGTTAATTACTTTTTATCTATGATTTTAAATGACGAGGACAGGCATAATCCTTCTTTGGGTACCAACATAAATTTTTATTGATATTTTTAATTAAAAGTCAACGCAGTATATAAGATATGTATATGTGGAAGCTTTTAATAAGCAATTTTCCATACCTATAAAAAAAAAAAAACAATTATGTTATTAGTCTGCAAGCTTTCTTTAAAAATAAATAAATAATTACCGTCTGTTGGTCCGGTAAGGACCGAGCTCGAGTTCAACCAGCTGGGCCAGTGCCTGCTAGTGCCACGGGAAAGCTTTTGAAAAAGATACTCGTGGTTCTATAACGCCGTCGGCGTAACTGTAATTTTAGCCCCAATTTCAGGACCAAATCAAAAATAAAAAATGGGATGAAACGGAGGTTTAAAGTTTTTAGAATAATAGAATGAATGCTCGTAAAAATGGGTTTATTTATTTGCAAATAAGAGAAAATATGTTACTGTCATGAGTGCTTATAAACAAGTAATTAAGCAATACCTACTGAGAGCAATACACATATTTTAAAATATAGAACATTTCAAATGAATAACCTAGACAAAGAAAACAAACTTAGAAATAAGTTTGCACTACAGGGATATAGATAGTCTCAACAACAAAAGTTTCTGTAGAGATGTCTACCAATACGTAAAGCTTGCAAAGCTTCATAATTATAATGCTATTCTGAGAATAATGTCGAGTAAGAATAGAGATAGAAGCATGTTCAAATTGTTTGCATTCGCAAGCGGGAATTGTTTATTACTTTTGTAGTGCTCTTTGTAAGGATTTATAGTACGAGTGGCAGTGAGAAGCTGTAGGTACTAATTGCCTGATATCCGTTCCCTAACGAGAAATTATACTTTCATAAATATGCTCTTGCATATACGAGTGGCAGCTTGTAATTTCAATTCTAAATAGTTTTCGTTTGTTTAGTAAAAACGAACGAAGTTATTTCTGAGTTCATTATTTGTCGTACTGCCATTTGAATATATACGAACTTTATTTATTTATTTAAACTACTTATACAGTAGTGAAACACAAACAAACTTAATACAACAAGGCATTCTCATCACCGGCGAGCTCATTTTTCACATGACGCAGGTTCTCACTGGACATGGTAAGTCCGGGAAGTTCCTGTAACTGATTTTTGCATTTCACCATTGTGATCACCGTGCAGAAGGTATCTTCTGCACGGTGCACCGTATGGTGAAGGTGCGCCCAGCTTAGACGAAGCACCTCCGGGTCCTCGTGGGGGCGGTCAACGGCGGCTACCTCTCGCACCAGGCCCTGGTTTAGGCTATGGTCCAGAGCTAGGAGTAGTGGCAGGTGGTCGCCTCTCGCTGCAAAACAGTAATGCTAGTGAAGAAGGCGGCCAAACGTGAGATGGAATGGACTTCCATACGCCCCGGCCACCGGAGCTATGTTCGGAATTTGTTCAAAAATATACATTTTGTTTTTGTGTACTGTAATATTACCAAATATACCGTCACAGCTGTGAGTCCGTAATAGAATCAAGTATGAAGGTTACAATGTTCTATTAGCGACCAATAAAATGAATAATAAACAGACAAAATATCCGCTTTATGGAATACTGTTAAATTCGATCTCATTGCTATATTATTTATTTTAATGTCCGTCTTTAATTCAGATAATAAAGGTTATTTACAGTATAATATCATAATAATAATAGGGATATTGTCTAACGTTGAATCGAATTTTACACAAAAACTTTAAGAAATAGCTCGTCGTTAATAGATCTAACCAAGTAAAATAATTTTAAGAATTGAAAAAGAAAAAAATAAAATCCAATGAGGTAACAAACTAATTTTTAAGGTATGACTATTCTGGAACCCTATATAATGTCTAATATGAGTGATTTAAAAATTAATTGTTAATACGAAGATGGTAAGGGTATTTTTCTCTTTTTTTATATTTACGCAATACAAAATACCTACGTGATTATCTTCTGCCCCTTAGCCAAGTTGCAACCGTTTCGCTTGCACCAAACGCTTTATTTTGTGATGTTTGTAGTGTTTCAATATTGGTTTTAGCCGCTGTTCCCCATACTTCTATTAGATAGTTCAATTAAGGTTTTATAGGAGCGTTATAAATATTATAACATACTTGACGTGGAAGGCATCGAAAAGACACCCCGTAGAGCTCCCGTGAGAGAGGTCAATTTAGATTTAATCCTTTCTAAATGCGATTTCCAGTTCAGGTTAGGCTATCAAAAATTAGTCCAAGATATTTTTCGTGATCAACTTTTTTTATTGGTTGATTGTTTATGGTTAGTTGTGAGTTGTGTAATATATTTTTAAAAATTATGTAATTAGTTTTGGCTATATTTAGGCTGCACTGAAACCACATATTTAAGAGTTGTAAATCATTCTGAGCGTCGCACATAACAGCGGAGTGTCCAAAGTAAAATAAAGCTGTATCATCTGCATACAATGATATATCGCCTTTTAGTCCAATCCCGTGAATATTATTTATATAGATCAGAAATAACAAGGGCCCTAATATTGATCTTGGTGAAATACCAAAATTTACGTTTTTAGGACTACTTTGGTTTTCGTTAATCTTAGCTACTTGGTAACGATTTATCAGATATTTAACTTAATTTTTGTTATTAAATCTATTGTTGCAGAAAGTGTATTGGATTTTGGCCTAAAACCGTATTGTTTTTTTTTTTAAGAGAAAGTTTTGAACTCTTAGATGTTTATCGAGGCGGTTGCACATGTTCAAAAAATTTTGATAAAACCGGTAAGACTGAAATAGGACGAGAATTTCCTGGGATTTACTTCCACTCTTGTAGATAGGGCTGACTTTGGCAATTTTAAGATTATCAGAGAAAGTTCCTGACTCTGGTATTGTATTATGATTTCACCGAAAATCTGTACAATGTGTTTCTGTACATGTTTGTAAACGCTTTGTTTTCCCATCTGTACAGTTCAGAAAACTATAATAGTAAGTATAGTAGTATAATCACAAGTTCCAGAAATTATTCATGAGTGCCTGCCTATATAATTGAAAATTAACATGAAATGTTATGAAAACCTTGTTTCTGTTGTTTAATTTTTCCCGATTATGAATTCTCTGTAAACAATATTCTAAACCTACAAAATCAGGCAACGGCGCTCTCGCCGCCGCCGGGATTCCGATCCCGATTTCCAGCCACCGTAGGCGCGGGCTTGCGGACAGTGAGCAATGGGTAGCTCGCTGTCCGGCCGTCCGGTAACTGTCCGGACCAAGCCCAAGTCGTCGACGGCGCGCCTCAAGGAGTTGTCAGCAACAGCAGGAACCCAGCCGGGTCGAAGCCTACTGGGGCCAAGGTTATCCGAAAGGGCGCTCGAGCCCCGGTATGAAGGCTTGAAGGAACGGGATGGGTTTTTTAGTCAGTAAGAGTCTGACACTATCTCCCGCTCCGCCCAAGAGCGGGGGTTGTCATAAGATGATTTTTCCCATCGAAAAAAAAAAAAAAAAAAAAACCTACAAAATCTGACATCCTGTTTTTCCAAAAGGTCTGATTCATCTGCACTCGTAGCATACTAACAGTGCCTAGTAGCAATATTTAATTTTATAAAATAATATCAGTGACCTTCTTTTTTGCGTTTTGCCTAGTGTGTAGTTTAGTCAATACAATGGAAACTTAGAATAAGTGAACTAGTTTTAAATAAAATGGACAACAGCCCGTTTTCGAGAGATAGAGTGAATCTCGCCGCATCTCCAGCGAAGACGATGACGCAAATTCCAGCCAATAGCCTGAGATACAAAGATGGATGTCAGTCACATTAAAATTCAGGATGTTGTCGTACAAAATTCTTTAACATTCATGCATGCTAATGGTAAAATGTTGTACTTTTTAAACAGTGGCTTACAGCTATCCATATACCTACCCAAGCTCCACAAATTAATAATAATAATAACTTTAATAATAATAATTATCTTGACGAACAACTACCGGAGACATATTATGAAGGATGGGACGGTTGACGTGTGTCGGGCATGTCATCATCCGGGTGAGTCCATCAGACATATTATCTCTGGTTGTTCTCGTCCGGCTAACGGCGAGTATTTGCACAGGCATAACCAAGTAGCCAGGATTCTTCACCAGCAACTTGCTTTGAAATACAACCTGGTGGACTCTGAGGTACCGTACTACAGGTATGTGCCCGACCCAGTTCTTGAAAATGACCATGTCACGTTGTACTGGGATCGGTCTATCATTACTGACCGGGCTATTGTAGCCAATAAGCCGGACATAGTGGTGATAGACCGATTAGCGCGCCGTGCAATGATAGTCGATGTCACCATCCCGCATGACGAGAATCTCGTGAAAGCTGAGAAAGAAAAACAAATAAAATATCTTGACTTAGCACACGAGGTTGTCGACATGTGGAATGTGGACTCGGCTGTCATTGTGCCGATTGTTGTGACCGTTAACGGCCTTATAGCCAAAAGCTTCGACGACCATCTGTCGAAGCTATCGTTGCACGGGTGGATCAAGGGCCTGATACAGAAGGCAGTACTCCTCGATACGGCTCGCATTGTGAGGAGGTTCCTGTCTCTGCAGCCCTAACCACCGGTAGCTTGGACCCTGCTCCCGACACCGGTGGATAACTATATTTTTATATTTTTAAATGTTTTTTTTTTCTTTTGTATAATTTCGTTAAAAAATATTTAAAAATGTAATTTTATATGTAAAAAAAATTGAATAAAGAGAATAATAATAACTTTATTTAATCATTGCTACAGGTATTTCCTTAAACATTATTACACGCGCACATTTTTTTTGTATAATAAATACTTTATTGACATCTACCGAATTACCCCACAACAAGAGACCGTATGAAAGTACTCAGGCAACGTAACCATGATATGCACTAAGAGCCGCTTCATTTGAAACCGTGGCTCAGTGCGTATACAAATCGTTCCGGTTTGTCACAAACATACTTGACATGTTTTTTCCTTTTTGTAATTAGCAAATAAAATTACTGTAAGGATAGTGATATTTGGGAGGTCATTGATGTAGAGGAGGAAAAAAAGGCCTCAATACACTGCCTTGTGGCACTCCGAAATTATTTGCCTTAACCTTCCTATACCCGCGCGTTGGTCTGTGAGAGCGACGGAATGATTTTTTGAATTTATTTATTATCACAGAAACGCTAGCGTGTCGCATCTTTTGCTAGCTGCCGAATTTGTAGCAAGCTTCATATAGTGATCGCCACGCATTTGTGGGGAACGCATGTGAGTGCTTATTTGGCGCCAATAGATCCGTGACACCGACGCGGGTATAGTTGTAACTTTTTGTGTAAGTATACAATTATTGTTTATCAGGTTTTTTTTTACTTTGTATTTAATTTTTTATTGTGTATGTATATTTTGACTAATTTTATTATTTAATAGATTATATTCTGAGCCAGACAAAGAAACAAGATGATGAAGAAGACGAGATCGACGTTTTGGCTGAGGAGGAAGACAAGCCATTTGCAAAATATACTTTTCTTTACAACTGACAGCTATCGAATTAATAAGAAAAAAACTAGTTCTATCTTCACATTTCTATTGAACCATGTTCCAATTTTCTATACAGCCAGTCAATCACAGCGTGATATAAAATTGAAATAACTTAAAGATATGTAGGTATAATTTAAATAATATTATATTTTAAGTGATTTATTAGTTCAACTAGTTCTTTAAAATACTTTGTTTTTAAAAGATTACAATTAATTTCTAATTTTTTGGAGGGCCACAGAAAAAAAAAAAACAAAATGGCGGAGAAGTGGCAATCAGTCGTTGGTTTTTTTCGAGTTTTGTTTCCATTTCCGTACAAAAGAGATTTGTATTAACATATTATTTTTATCAAATTACAATAGTGATTTAACGCCTAATTTCATAAGAGAAGAGGCTAAAGCAGTAGTGGAAAACTTTTTACTGCCTAAATCAGAAGAAAAATACCTACCTAAAATCATAGGTACAACGACTCATGTTTTACAAACTTTTTATTTTATTTTTACTTTCCTTGTATTCGTAATGAAAAACACAGTGCTTACCTCGGGGTGAAAGATAATTAATTTAAAACCTAAGAAAAAACTCTGTACTTTGAAGGCTGTTTTTTATAAGACTGATAGTCTTTTAAATAATTAAATAAAGTGAATAATATCTTTTAAATAAAGTGAATATATGTTATATTTCTATTCATTATATCCTTTACTTTTTAACGGCCGCCGTACGCGGTTATAGGTGTCACAAAAATTGGCGCTATATATAAGAAGGTTAAAGTCACTTCAATACGACACTTTTTTGCTACTGTCGATTTTGGAAATTGCCACACATTGTTGTCGGTTTTTTAAGTAATTTCTCAACCAGTCGTTCGCTTTTCCTCTTATTCCATATTTTTCAAGCTTCTGTAAGAGCAACTCATGGTCCACGAAATCGAATGCCTTAGTCATGTCTAAGAAGATTGCCGCTACTGGCATGCCTTCATTTATTGCCTGGGTGACATTATTATTTTTATAATATTATTATTTGTCGTGCTATAAAATCGGCATCTAGTAAATTTCCTTTGGCATTTTGGGTAGTGCGCCACAGAAGAGCGGCTGATTCCCGAGGGTACTCCGAGATGTTCGGGAGCAAGCAAGGCGGGAACTTTGCTTGTTCCTGAAAATAATATTAGTGGTCTGTTCTTTGAAATTTGGTAGTTAGGGCAATTGCCAGTGCTAATAAATGTTTTAAGGGTCTCCCCACATTATAAATAATGATTTAAAGCAAGTGCATTTTGAAAGACTCATGATATATGGTCAATAATCTGAGGTGGTAAGCTATTGTCCAGTGCCTATTAAGGGTAGAAAAAGCATATCGGTATGCTTTTCTGTGAGCATCCAGAGTTGAAGATGACGGTAAGCAATGAAAAGACTAGTTTAACAGGAATAAAATAAGTATATGCCACAAAATAATAATGTCACTAGCAAACAATCCATTCTTTTATCCGTCGGGTGTGAAAAATGACGAGGAAACTTCAAACTCATGCGTCATTGAACAATCTGTGAGGGCTAATAAAGCGATTGCACGTTCATGTGAGTAAGCATTCTCATCATGACTCACGGTGTTTTGTATCACGGAAAAATATCTGGATGTTTCACAGTTTATAAAGATTTCATAAAGAGAACTGTTTAAATATCAGCACAATCATTCCTGATATCAATTTTATGTAGGGTAGGTTCTTGTTTAATTCATTACTGCCAGTCGTCTTTCTCCGTCATGAATACGTACAAGTGTGGCGCCTGTGAAGACCCGCTATCCGATGGAGTACACTGTACAGTATGTAATCGGGAACTACACTTCCACTGTGCAGGAATAACGGAAGCCGGATATAGGAAGCTAGGTGACAGAAAACATACGTGGCGTTGCAGCAAATGTAAAATAAGTGCCAGTACTCAACCACCAGTGTCACCAAGGCCGGAGTCTGAGTCGACTATCGTCTTGGAAATAAGAACACTCGCTGAAAAGCTAGCCCCTCTAGATTTTTTAAAGGAAGAGATAACAGCGCTACGAACAGAGTTCGCGGATCTAAAATTATCACTTGGTGAGACAAACAAGGAGCTTAAGGAGTTTAATGCGAAGATCAGAGACATGGAAGCGCGCCTCAAGCACGTGGAGAAGGTTCAGGAGCAGGTGGACATCCTTCAGACTCGCTTAGACAAACTAGAGGATGAAAATAACGCCAAAGAGCAGTGGACTCGTTTGAATAACGTCGAGATAAAAGGCATACCACAGAACAATCACGAGAACCTGTTTGACATAGTTGGCAAAATCGGCTCCAAAATTGCTTATCCCGTGTCTAAGGCCCAGATAAATTTTATAAACAGAGTTCCAACTCGTGAGAAAGATCATACAAAACCTATCATCGTGAGTTTCTGTAACCGTTACGTGAAGGAGGACTTTATTGCCGCTGCAAGATTACTTTTTAAAGCAGCTCCCCTAACTGCAGGACAAATCGGCCTTGCCGGAAACCAACGGATATATATCAACGATCACTTGACATTGCAGAATAAGGCTTTACTGTCTAAAACTAAAAAAGCGGCCGCAGAAACGGATTTTCGCTACGTCTGGGTCAAACATTCCAAAATACATGCAAGAAAGGCAGATACATCTCCTACAATAGTATTAAAATCCGAAAAAGATCTCATAAAAATAAAGTAAACTCATGTGAATATCTTAAACTTGCCAATAATGAAGTTTTTAGTTGTGCTAAACCAAAGAGTGTACAAAAGGTTGAGAACCACACGCAGTTATGTGCCCCTGCAGTATTCCAACTGTCACTGTGTCGTTTATTAGAGGTGTATAAACTTGTGTTAAATTGTGATTGTCTTATTACCTGTCACCGCTGTGCAAATTGTGACCATATGTTCGCTATGCTAAGGTGCATTTTAAGTTGTTTTACCTACTCAGTTATGACTAATAGAACCCATATCGTTTCTTTTGTTCCGATGCTTGTGACTGTTTCAAAAATCGAAATCATTAGACACTGTGCACCTTTGTGCTTAAATTATTCCTACCAGTTTTTGTTTTCTACCTCCTCAAAACTTAATTATTGTCGGTGCATTTTATTTTCGATTTTGTTAAGTAATTTACTGAGCCAATTATTACCAAATGATAAACCCTATAACGGTGTTATTAGTGTTATTGTTAAACTTAAAAATGCTTAATATATATTATCAGAACGTACGAGGATTGCGCTCTAAAATAAACGCGTTATACCGTAATATTTCTATGAACTCCTACGACGTTGTTATATTTACGGAAACATGGTTAGTGGACGATATTAGTAATAGTGAGTTGTTTGACGGACGATATCTTGTTTGGAGGCGGGATCGGGATTATTGTCGAACAGCACAAACCCGGGGAGGTGGAGTGGTGATCGCGGTGAGGAATGATCTGACTGTGGTGGAAAGATGTGACTGGCGTACTTCTGCTGAGGATATATGGGTTTCCATCGTTCTGAAGCGGTCTAGACCACTGGTAAGTTACAATATCAATATTTGCGGCCTGTATTTGTGCAAAGAAAATGTTGGTAATTCATACATAGTTCAGTTACAAAACTTTCACCACAAACTTAACCATTTAGTAACCATCCACCCGTTAGATACATTTATTGTCACCGGTGATTTTAACTTCGGTGGCGACGTGATATGGCAAGATTCGGTCGATAGTCCTGGACTATATCCTGAGAAAATACATGTCCGATGTATTTTGGATTTTTTTGACACGATAAATGCGTGTAACTTGACTCAGTTCAATGGTGAGCGCAATGTCAATGGTAGGTTGTTGGACCTTGTTTTTTCAAATGGCGCTGTAAAAGTAAGTGAGTGTGGCGATCCGTTGGCGTTACCTGTTGATGTACACCATAAACCATTAATTATTAACGCTGATTTTGTTGAAGTACATAAATACATTGAGAAAGATAGCGTAAATTACAAATTTTATCAAGGCGATTACACTGCAATTACGTCGGCACTAGATCTTATAGACTGGAGTACATTGTTATCTGCAGGGTCCTTGGACCAAGCCCTTAATCTCTTTTATAGTAAACTTTATGAGTTAAGGGACCTGCACATTCCTGTTAAGCCACCAAAAAGATCGACACACCACCCGTGGTATACGAGTGCTTTAATTAAAATCTTAAAAGAAAAACATAAATATCACTGTAAATATAAAAACTATGGCAATTTATCTGATTACCACTCTTTTTCACTATTGCGAAACCGAGTTAAGCAATTAGAAGCGGTTTGTTTTGATTCTTATATGGAAAAGATAGAAACCTCAATCACCAAAAACCCTAAGTGTTTCTGGTCTTACATTAAAAGCAAAAGAAGCGTTAACTCGTTACCTAACGTACTACATTACATGGGCCAGTCTGCGGACAGCGGCGAGGGTATCACTGAGCTGTTCTCTTCTTATTTCCAATCCACTTTCCAAGAACCTGACTATAACTCTGACTCTGATGACTTAGATCAGGATATTCATTCTTCTAGCTCAGTGACCCTGAGTACCGTTAGCGTGTGTCCTGATATTGTGCTTAAGCTTCTTAAAGATTTGGATCCCTCCAAATCTGGAGGGCCAGATATGATACCCCCTATTTTCATAATTAACTGTGCAAAGAGCCTCGTGGTGCCAATTTGCTTGTTATTTGAACGTTCGCTAAGAGAGGGTATCGTCCCCAAGATATGGAAATCAGCATTTATCACACCTGTTTTTAAAAAGGGGGACAAATCCAAGATAGAGAACTACCGGCCCATATCTAAACTTTGTCTTTTTTCTAAAATTCTCGAACGCGTGGTACACACTCAAGTTTACTCAGCCTTCAAACGTTATTTTGGCGACGAACAACATGGGTTTCTTAGTAGACGGTCGACTGCCTCCAATCTGGTATTGTCTAACGAACTGATTACCGCTGGGATGGATGAACGATGCCAGGTCGATGTTATCTACACGGATTACAGCAAGTGTTTCGACCGAATTGATCACCGTGTGCTTCTTCAGAAGCTATTATCTGCAGGAATACACGGTGACCTATTTCGTTGGTTTTCATCATACATAGATAATCGAACACAGGCTGTTGTCTTGCGTGGTTACACTTCTGGATGGAAATCTGTCCCATCAGGAGTGCCCCAAGGTTCAATCTTGGGACCTTTATTGTTTATCATATTTATCTCTGACATTAAAAGCTGTTTTGCTAATTCACAAATTATACTTTACGCCGACGACATGAAGGTCCTTAAGTCTGTACGAACAGTGTCTGATACCGAGCTACTTCAGTCTGACCTTGATAAATTCGTAGCATACTGTAAAATTAATAAGTTACAACTAAACGTATCCAAATGTTTTCACCTAGTGTTCACTCGTCAGAAAACTACTATCGGCCCAGGTTACACGCTAGAAGGTTCATACATAAGTAAAACAAGCAGTATCAGAGATCTGGGAGTGATACACGATAGCAAATTACTTTTTGATGAACATATAGAAACCATAGTCAAGAAAGCCTTCAAAACCTTAGGTTTCATTACTAGAGCATGTTCTAACTTTCGGTCTTTAAAACCTATCAAAGTTCTTTACTGTTCACTCGTGCGCAGCCACCTTGAGTACGTTTCCCAGGTCTGGAACCCACAATACGAGACTTACAAATCTCGTATTGAATCTGTTCAGAGAAAGTTTTTGCGATATCTGGATTTTAAAGCCAAACAATTCTCGGTCGACTACGAGCACCGTTGTAGGCGTTATCATTTCTTACCACTACACATAAGACGTAATATTAATGACATATGTTTCTTGGCAAACATAGCAAATGGCTCGATTGATTGTCCTGATCTACTCAGTAAAATACTTCTTCGTACTAATCAGAACAACCTACGTATGCGACCTCTATTACAGGCACCACGCACATCCACAAAGTACAGACGTAACGCCTTCTCCATACGTAGTGTCACAGCCTTTAATAATTTACCGTCGCACCTAGGAATCGACTTATTTTGCACCAGTGTACAAAACATTAGAAAAATCCTGAATAAGGAATATTTTGGAGATAGTAGTCACGAATAATTATTTAATATTGATTTTACTTAGTTAATTGCATTTTATCTATGATTTTAAATGGCGAGGACAGGCATAATCCTTCTTTGGGTACCAACATAAATTTTTATTAATATTTTATTTAAAAGTCAACGCAGTATAATATAAGATATGTATATGTGGAAGCTTTTAATTAGCAATTTTCCATACCTAAAAAAAAAACAATTATGTTATTAGTCTGTAAGCTTTCTTTAAAAATAAATAAATAAATAAATAAAACCACATTTTACAAGATATATAGATAGTTATACTCTTGGGAGGTACGAAAATATTAGTCAGTGTCATCGAACCTTGTTGCATAGTTAGATACTTAAACAAAACTGGAGAAATGTAAATGAACAAACTATCTTTTCGAGGAATACACTTGTTATACGTGTTATACTATCATTATTTTTGGATAACGTACGTCACTCATATTCTATTAGGCTTGGTCAACAGCGAAGTTACATGGATAAAAACAGTGGAATATGACATGAAAATCCGGAACACTGGGCAGAAAATGGAGATACTGCTCCAATTTCGTAGAATTGTAATTAAAGCGTCCAGGGATGAAATAAACAAAAGCAGGGATTACTTAGTACTATGGAAAGTTCCCTGTATTTGTTCCAGAAATATCGTACCATTTCAAAAAGTCGCATTTATATTTCGAGGAAACTCCATTTGCTGTCAGATTGCCTAACGGCTATATGAACCAGCACAGTTTTTGTTGAACCACTTTTTGTTGTAAGGGTATAGCGTATCCCGGCCATAGTTCAAACTGTGGTGCGGGGCGAGAGGGAACGGGAAGCGGCTACTTCCATCTCCAAAGCAGTAATGCGAACGAAGGAGGTGGCTGAAACCGTGTGAAAGAGGTTATCCTCATGCTCTACCTACCTATCGTAGAAAACGCTCTAGGCGTCGGGATTTGCAAGACGATTCCCGGCCACAGTAGGCATAGGCTTGCGGATGACAACCAATGTGTAGGTCGTCGGCTGGCCGTCCGATAAGAACCAAGCCAACGATGTGTTGTGTTCCACGTGTGCAAAAGACGTCAGAAATATGAAGAGGCCCTGTAGAGCCGATACCGGATAGGGCTGCAGGAATGTTCGGAATTGTTACCATGACCTTGAAACGCAAAGAGCAGCTGAAGGAATCAGGTGAATAAATAGTTTTATATAAAAAAACGTAAAAAGTTTAGTATTTAAGTACGTAAAATGAAACACTTGTAATTTTAAAATACAAACACAAAAAGTTTGTTTGTGCACACGAGGAGTGGCAGGCGGTCGCTCACTTCTGCGAAGCAGTAATGCTCGCAAAAGAGGAGGCCGACCGCATCAGCCGCCGTCGGGATTCTGATCCCGATTTCCACCGCAGGCACGGGCTTGCGGAAAGTGAGCAATGGGTAGCTCACTGACCGGCCGTCCGGTAACTGTCCGAACCAAGTCCAAGTCGTCGACGGCGCGCACTGTTCCTGCGCGCCTCAAGGGGTTGTCAGCAAAAGCAGGAGCCCAGCCTGGTCGAAGCCTACTGGGGCAGGGTTATCCGAAAGGGAACTCGAGCCCCGGTATGAAGACTTGAAGGAAAGGGGTGGGTTTTTTAGTCAGTAAGAGTCTGACAATATCTACCGCTCCCTCCAAGAGCGGGGGTTGACCGAAAAAAAAAGGTGCAATTTAGTTGTTACAATTATTTGTGTAGTGTCTCTGTGTTCTGCCACAGTAAGTTGCATACAAATATTAATAACATACGTATTTTAAACTACTGACATAAGTACTTTAACGAATACACAGGATGTAAGGTAAATTCATTTTGTAATTAATATCAGGAAACCTTTAGCAAGTTATTGCAGTGGAAAATAATATGAGTACGATACCTGGAAACGTTAATTAAAGTTATTCATTAAAATAGTGTATTCATTTTGTTATTGGAGAAATGAAATTATATTAAATTATGCTATAAATTCAATAATTTTGATGAAAACTTTGTACAATTTTAATTAATCCGGTTGATTAAAAACCAATACCTATTAAAAAATTGGTTTCTGCATTTACATTTGTAGATGTACAAAAAAATAACTAATACGTTTATGTACTAGGTTTTGCTCGCAGCTTCATCCGCGTGTGGAGTCTTCTATTAGACATGGGCTTGCGGACGGCGAGCATGCAGTAGCTTGCAGTCGACGGTTACAATACGCCCCGTCGATGAGTTCATTGACGGCGCATACCTAGTGTTTCACGTGCGCCTCAAGGAGATGTCAGTGAAACCGTAAGAGCAAAGCAGGGTCCAAGCCTACTGGAGCCGAAAGTGAACCCCGGCAACCTGAAACGAAAGCAAAGAAGGAACAGGAGTGGGTATTAGCCAGTAATAGTATGACACGCCCTCTCGCCCCGCCTTAGGGCGGGAAATGTCATTGGATGATTCCCACTTAAAAAAAAGTCACGGTTAAAATGATAATCCAATCTAAGATTGCCATAATGCCAAATGCCTAAATTTAGTTGGCATTCCATTTTATAACAACGTAAAAATATGTTAAACCCTTACCACACGGCCCTTAATCCTGCTACTCTCACTTCTAAACACAAGACACATACTTGCGGCAAGAACGAAGCCTTACACTAACCACAAGTATACCTAACGCTTGGCATTAATTGTAACTATCAATACATTACACACTAGTGTTAATGGCTCATCAACCGGGGAATTAACTCACACCCTCGATTAGACTCGTTACACGCCAATTTAGAAACCTCAAATCAGTTTATTGTGTCGCAATTGAACGTCGAGAGTTGGTATTGTTAAAAGTTTTTGGAATATCTACTTCTTTTTCAAATTTTACTTTTTGTTAGCCTATTCTGAGCCAATTGCTGGGCAAACGCCTTCCTCCATTCCTTCCAACGGACACGATTCCTTGCGCTTTTTCCAATTCCCAAGGAAGACATCCGGGTCCTCCCGCCATCTCCTTTGTGGTCTACTGGGGCCCCGTGTCGTTGTGTTCTCACTCACTGCTACTTCTTATTGGTCTAACTTTGGTATTAATGAGTTTGATGCTTTAAAAAAAATAATTATGTGATATGGCCAGATTTTGCTGTAACCCTACTTCCTTCGAAAATGCGAAAAAAGTCTCTACATTTTATTCATGTTATTTTTATATACTGGAGAGCATTGGCAGTCCAGTGGTAATGGCCCCGACTTATGTACGAGTTGTACGTCGTCTTGGTGAGTGCGATACTTTGTGTAATTTACCACCAGTGGTTTCAATACGGTGATCGGAAACATCGCCAAGAAACCAGCTTGTCTCAGAATAAAGGTGTGTGACTTCCTCCTACCCGCATTAGCCCTAAATATTCGGGCCCATTCCTTCTCATAGAGAGAATGAAGAGTCTCAATACAGGGAACAATTATTATTATAAAGCTGATTATGTCATGACATACTTACATATACACGAATATACAACATTATTTTTAGTATACATGCTAAACCTGAATGTAGTTTTGTTTAGAATCAGTAACTAAAAAAATGTATCATGTTGTACAAACTATTGGAATCGATTTCCAATAGTTTTTACAAAATGATGCGTTTTTTACCAAATATATTTAAAAAGGTCACAAATTGGATACCATCGACAATAAGTACAACACAGCTCACGGCAGATTATATCAAAACAACCCATGAGTCGCTCGGATGGCCCGGTGACCATGTATTTGTGCGAACAACCCGATAACGTAACAAGCTTATTACTTTATGGGTTTTCATGATACAGTTATGTTTGTACACAAATTGTTTACATAAAAACACTAGATACGTGTACACGTTTCGTAAATACAAAAACTAATATTATAAATAGAAATGTACTGGAAAGGTGATTTTATTGCAGGATAATGCAAGCCATCCTACAAATTGATTCCTCTGAAATAAAATAAATATTTTTTTCTTAACTTGGTTATAATTATCAAAGTATGACTTCTGCGGCAATCGTTTTAAGTTATGGTTCCCAGAGTGCTGTTGAACATATCTGAGAAAAAGTCACTGACCTATGCAATGAATAATCGGTCAGTTAACGTGAAAATTAGCTCGACTGCCAAAGTTATATATTTTAAACCGACACCAACGGGTGAAGGCTGAGCATGATGATACAATAATTCAAATTATAGAATTGATCTTGTTCATAAAAATCGCTTAAGTTTTTTTTATTATTATCATGGATTGGCTCGTGTTTGACTACTATCTACCTGTTGAGTAGATTCTTATCATAAAACTGTAAAGATTAGTTATAGTCTAAGATCCGATTAAGAACGACCTTCACCGGTCTGTTTAATGGATGAAACGTATTTTATTATAAATTTAGTGTATTAAATAATATAACGCGGGTGGGTTGCCTAAGAAATTCCTGGCCAGACTATTATTAATTAAAAATTTATTTCATTTTTAGAAAAATGCACAACCGTTATCCATACCAGATTTTTTTGCAGACAACACTATAACATCGTATTCGTAATGAAACAGCGTTTATTTTGATATAGAATTTGTTGTATACAAAAAAAAAAAACACACCTGTTTATGCATACCTGTTTATACCTGGCAACCCATAGCTATGCCAGGAAACAAATAAGCAACCCAACATTTTTATGTTCTAAAGGCTGCACTCTTTCGGTTAGTATTAAATTTATTCGTTAAACACACCGGTGCATTTTACAAAAAAAAAAAAATGTTCGACGAATAGTTTTCCAAATTTAACACCATCGTTCTCTTTCTGTCCTTATCCCATATAGAATAGAATAGAATAGAATAGCATTTATTCGGCGCAAGCAATACAATATACCACAACATAAAACAATAAATTAAAAAATGGTACAGGTATACAATACAGTTGCAGTGACTGTGCCTGAACCGAAAGGGTCACCAACTCAGCAATTGCTGGGCGTCAAACACCCAGCGCTGGTTTTCAGCTGGCACCCCGCAGTGACGCACGGATGATGGTAAATAAAATATTCTTAAATAAATAAATATATAAATATAACCCATACTTTGGTACATAAATATTGATACTAGTGTATTTGTGTGATAGTATTACTATAATAGGTATGTAACTAAATATTATATAAAATGTGCCATGGTAGTTACAAACCAACTTTCTCACTATACCCACAATATTTCAACAAAATATATCGCGGGAAACATAGTGCATCGCGCGATGCGACGGTTGACTTGATGACGCATAAATCAAGACAGACAACGCTGCACCGGCTCATCGACTAGCCGCTATCCTGTTCTAAAACAATTATAATACAAATATTACATAAAATAATTTAGGCTTCCAGAAAAAAGTTATATTTAGATTGTTAAGGTTTATAATTACAAATTGGAAAGGAGTAGAAATGGAAGCAAAACGAAAGTGGAGTGAATACTATGTGGTCCCTGGCGACACGGATGCAACGCGCTCGTCAAAAATTGCCTACTTAACATAACTTGGGGTCGGCGCAACACGTTTTCTTCTCCCATTCTATCTCGAAAGTAGTCACGCTATCATATCATTGACACCCTTTTCTTTCATATCACTGCACTCACACAACCCACTCATCTTTTCTCTGGCCATACGTTTCATCTTTCCTCTTCACTTGACCGTACCAAAGTAAACAACTACTTTAAATTAAAATTTTAATTGTTACTCGTAATATACATATTTCTGTTTATGTTTTTCATTGATTTTATTGCTCATCCATCGTAATAATATTATAATCTAGCCTTCTATTTAATCTAATAACGTATTAACATTGATGAACATATATTGGTAATACATAGTCACTTTCAAACATCGACATTAACAAGCCGCAATATCGAAGAAGAGCTCATCCTCCGTGATTGTTATGAAACAAAACGGCTCAAAAACAATTAATATACTTATTTTTTTGGATTCTTTCTTGCCACTCCTAGAGAAATGTGATTGTTGCGACTTATTTTTATTTATTTTAGAAGTAATTGTTATATAATAAATAATTAATGTACTGTAATTAATATGTAATTGATTTTTGTGCAGGATCCGGCCATGTCTTTTTGGGTTCAAAGTAAGGTCCGTTATTTAGTTCATTTTTGTAACAACAGAATTTGGTATTATTTAGAATTTGTATTGTGGACTCACTTAAACTAAACCGAGCCAAATCAAATGCCAAAATCAAATATGAGACAGTCATTTTGTCCTAAGGGAAATTAGTGAACGACGCGTGTTTCTTTGTCAGCGAGCAGAATTCCGATTTTAATTTATCAGTTTTGTTTTGTTTTGTTTCAAACAATGCAGGTAAATGAGCACTTATTATTTAATAAATCAGTTAAGCACGATATTGCTGAAATTTATTGCAAAATGCAAGGTAGTTGGAACTCATTGAGAATTCTGTTTGGCTTAACATTATTTCAGTTACTTTTAAAGCATAAGCTGTTTTTCATTTTTGTTAGGATTTTAGCTACGTTACAAAAATGAAATAACAAAAATGAACTAAAGTCGTAATCACATTGCTGACAAAATATTATTATTACAGCGTGATTCTAATGTTGGACATTTAACTGTTTTTGTGTATATATGATATGGACCCGTTTCACTTTCACTGTCGGTGGAAAAAAATTCTTAGAAGTTTATTTTATATAATTAACTAGCTTTTTCCCACGGGTTCGCCTGCATACATAAAATATAGACTATGTCACTCAGGAATAAAACAGCTTTATGTCGGTGAAAAAATTTTGGCAATCGGACCAGTATTTTCAGTTATTACCTCCTACAAACATAAAAACAAAAACAAAATTTACCTCTTGATTATATTAGTGTAGATTAATTAATACAAATGATAAAAGAAATATAAAGTGGTTTATTGCGGAACACCTTATATAGAAATCAAAAAAATAAATTACAGTCAGACTATAATGTGCATGGTAGACGAGCCCGAAGTACGAAGCTTACTTAACATCGAGGTTGTTATCCTTAGAAAACCATGATTTTCAAATCCGTTTACATCAAAAGCAGCCACTTAATGGTTTATTGTACAAACATGTGAATTACCAATAACATTAGGAAATATTCTTGTCTATATAGTAAAGCAGGATTTCATTTAAACTAAAAGCACGCTTGTTATATTCACTTATATTTTTTGAGTCAATTTCGAAGCTAGAGAACGTCTAAGGTACTTACAGAATTAAGAAAAAAAATACTAGCCCATAGCCTAACCCTTAATAAAATAGATATAAAAAAATATTGATTTAGTTCACTAATTAAGAAAACTAAAATAAAAACAATGCCAAATTATTATAACATTATGGGAAAACTTGATGATGAAACACTTACTTAAACTTTTTAGTTCAAATAAGTGTTGAAAACTTAATATTTAAAATTATAATTGAAATTAAAATAGCTTTGTAAATTTTTAATACTCGTAAATACCTTGGAGCGCGAGCGCGGTGATGAATATTATTAGGCGACTGAATCTGACTGACCCGACATAGTTGAAAAAAATTAAATAGTTTTATTGGGTAATTAAAAGCTATCTTTTTTAGTATTGCACGAATTAATAAATATTTGAGAAATTTAAAGAAAAATTAAAGTCTAATAACATATTCATTATTATAATCGACTTCCGTCTTTACTAAACAATAAGGAGCTTGAAAACTGCACATAGATATTAAATGTAATTTGTTTTATTTGTCTTTAAATCAATTTAATTTATTACATACACAACTAAAAACTATAATTACAGAAAATTAAAATAATAATAATAATAAAACCCTACGCTAATCACAACTAACTAAAATCAAACTAAAATATGGCGTCAAAAAACTCTTCCACATCGCTGCCGACTGGTAATGTGCCCAAAAGGCTGGCGGCATAGATATTTTGTGATATTTTTCAACTTCCTTTATTATGATAAATGATGAAAAATTATCTTTATTTTGTAAGTAGGTTTTATAAAAAAACTTTTACACGTATTTTTTTTTTTTTTCGTCAAATAATGCTAGATGAGGCCGGTGTTTCTTAGCTGACTACCCTGAGAAGAAACACCGAAACAAACTCAGGGGTCAAAGTCTCTTTTAAAGTCCATACAGCAAAACATGTAATGGTCAAATCATATGAGAACCATGGAGATTGAGCCTGAGATGGTCTTGGGCACGCCACAATTATGGCGATAAGTCCCCTCTTTGAGGCGTAGCTGGAAAGACCTCACGGCGTCCTTACCTTCCGCATGACACAGGTCCTCACCGGAAATGGCAAGTTCGGGAGGTTCCTGTTCCGAATCAAAGCGGAAGTGACGCCCGGGTGTCGCCACTGTGCGGAACGCCCGGAGGATACGGTGGAGCACACAATCGCGGTGTGCCCTGCTTGGACGGAGCATCGCCGTGCCCTCGTGGGGGTGATCGGCGGCGGAGACCTCTGGCGCCGGGCCTTGGTCGAGGCCATGGTCCGGAGCGAGGAGGAGTGGCAGGCGGTCGCCGACTTCTGCGAAGCAGTAATGCTCGCTAAGGAGGAGGCCGACCGCATCAGGCAACGGTGCTCTCGCCGCCGCCGCCGGGATTCCGATCCCGATTTCCAGCCACCGTAGGCGCGGGCTTGCGGACAGTGAGCAATGGGTAGCTCGCTGTCCGGCCGTCCGGTAACAGTCCGGACTAAGCCCAAGTCGTCGACGGCGCGCGCTGTTCCCGCGCGCCTCAAGGAGTTGTCAGCAACAGCAGGGGCCCAGCCGGGTCGAAGCCTACTGGGGCCAGAGTTATCCGAAAGGGCGCTCGAGCCCCGGTATGAAGGCTTGAAGGAACGGGATGGGTTTTTTAGTCAGTAAGAGTCTGACACTATCTCGCGCTCCGCACAAGAGCGGGGGTTGTCATAAGATGATATTTCCCATCGAAAAAAAAAAGCCTGTGATGGTCTTTTGAAGGAAGAACCACACAGTTCTAAGTGGACCTGTCCAGTCAGTGCAAGCATTTGTCAATATGCGTGTAGCTCAACTCAGGACTACTAAGGAGCTCAACGACTTGACGAACAATACCAAAGAAAGGACATTTGGGTAGGCCACATCAAATACTCAAAACTGCCAGACATCATGTGAAAATAAAAGAAAACGAAAGAGTAATCCACATAGATCTCACATTCACAATAGTAAAATTTACAAAAGTGTAAATATTGCAAATTGGAAAAAAAAGTATATAAAAAAAAATCAGTCAAATAGTAAAAATAATCATGTCATAATTGATCTATACAATATCATAATTGTAAAACAACAACAATCGTCAATAAAAAAAGGCAGTTAAAACAAAAAAAAACATTCAAATGATAACAATTATAGTGAGTAGGTATAATTATAGTGAGTAGGTAGTAGGCATTTCAGTAAAATAGTCGGTATGTACTCGTATAGTTCGTACGAGTATTTAAGAGTATTAGTCATATCAGGAGCAGTTTGGACTCCTGCAGAATCGTAGATCAAATAAAAACTTAAGGCTGAGTTGAGAGCGAGTGATGCTTCGTTTAACAGTGTTTTAAAATCTTATCTTACTTTATAGTTTAATTGAATTTGTTAGTCATAAAACGAAAAGAAATATTTGTGCGTACCAGTCATAACAGAAAAGTTCTGGTAATGATGGATAGCTGAAAATTACATTTTACGGAAAATGCAATAATTTACATTTTTCTTTTTGTATTTTGGCTTTCTGTTTTCGGTAATTTTGTTATACTTAAGCGACGAAATTCATTTGAGAAAACTTTATCCAAAAAGAAAATTTTAATTAAATGTTTATTTTTACAGTCATTATAATACGAGTAATAGAACTCATTACAAAGCCATAAACTAGAGTATTACAATTTTAAATTTAATATCATTTTTAAGTTACGATAGTGTAATATCTCGTCATTGTCATGTATGATTTGTATCGTATTTTGTTACCGTACAGGCTCTTGGGATTATTAAGTTTGAATGCGACCATCACCATACCTACGATGGCGCAGTGGTTGAGCAACTGATTACATCTTGCGTGTCAGGAGTGCGATTCTCGCACCGAACATACATTGCCTATAGATAGTTTTTCCGGGTTTGTTGTGTATGTGGGTTTATTTGTTTGTGAACGCACCTGGGTAACCATTTTGCCACTTTTTGAAGAAAAAATATTCTAAGTACTTAAAGATTTTATAAACCCTGAGGTTTATACTATTATCTGTTTTTAGTCTGTGTTGTCGCACTGATGGACAAAGACGTGGCAATATTTGTTCTTAAAATAATATTAATTTTATGTATTCTGCATTAAAAGCAGTACTTGTTCTGCTATACATTTAAGGTTATACCGCGCTTGAAGGGCACAATTTTATATTATCATGAAAGAAGCTTAATAGCCAGATTAAACCTCCTTTCTTTTTATATAAATACAGGCTTAAGCGAGCTGTAAGCACAATCATAAGTTTATAACTTCAGCGTCTCAGGACTTCGAAGGCTTTAACTTTCATTAAAGTTTTCACTCACACACACAAGAGTATAGCATTAAGGGTGAGTTGCACCATTTAACTATAACGATAACCAAACCATAACCAGCCGTGAAATGGCCGCCTATTGGTCAATACGACGATTTGACAACTGTTAACGGCTTTGTTATCGTTATAGTTAAATGGTGCAACTTACCCTTACTGTTTAAATAGGTCACATCGTACAGTTAGCAAAAAAAAAATGAGTTAAATAAAAAATACTGAGAATCAAAATCATTAATTTATAATTTCACTGACAGTCTATCTAGACTAGAAGCACAAACATTTTTCACCAAAGAACCTGTTTTTGCTTAGCAAACTGTGTCCCACTGCTGAGCAAAACCTTTTGCTACATTTATACGAGTACTTCTTTTTTAATTCTACCTTTTTTACCAATGACAAAACCGAGGTCATTAAGTCTACTTATTTCTCATTAGGTCTTGAAACTGTGCCCTAATGAGTGATTCATCAATAATGTTCGCATTACTAAATTTGTCGTCAGTAGATACTGTTACTAAAATAGAGAATCGTTTTGTAGCTACATACAAATAATGTAATTTAATTCAATTATTACCACTTGCACGTAGTGTAAAAGTTTCGTCTTTCAAATAATATTTAATCAAAATAATTTGCAATTTTATTTTTAAATCTTCGAAATTTATTGGAGTGGTAAAGTCACAATAGTGGGACATATGAGGTGACCATTAATTTTGGCTGGCGTTATAAATAAAAGGTGCAAATATAAGTCACCGAGACATGATAGTCTCAGTAATGAAAATCTGAAGAATGCAGGCGTTTACTCGCTTAGATTACTGGTTATATTTTTAAAGTCGGTATTTTGTAATCATTTATACCTATCAATAGATATGATGGAAACTGTAACTGTGATGGTTGCCACAGTAAAGAACAAAACCGGGGATATCTCTAACTATAGAATTATATTGCATGGATCGCGTTCACCGTAATAGCAAAAATATAGAACGGTTTGCTTAAATGACTCACAGTTTAGGTTTAGGCTCAAACTTTTTACTGAGAATGCAATTCCAAACCACAGGCAAACTGTCTGACGGTCAACAGACAGAAATACCCCCATATATGCCTCTTTGAATTTGCCAGGGGTTTTGACCTCGTTGCCTATGATCTCCTATGGGAGAGCAAAAGGAACCAGGACTTTCCAATGAGCTTTCAAAAGTGTTTTGGTACAATAAATAGCTAAATTATGGGGTGAGACTGATCACTTTTAAGTTGGAGTCTGGAGTGGGACAGGGTGGGTTGTCTTCAGATAAGCTCTAAAACTTACTTGTTTAGTCCAGTGATTAGTCCGTTTACTGCTAACAGTATGCGTGTCAGATGCTGGATAGATAATGTATGTGTTATTAACCTACGTTTTGCGGACAACTTGGTCCAACCGGGGCCAACAGCCCCCACACACACGTAACAACTCTCAGACCGCTGAGAGTTGTTACGTGTGTGTGAGCAATATGTCACTAGCCTTAGCCTCATATACAATGTTAAGAACACTGTCTACTTGGTTTTTGTGACCCTCGGAAAGAATGTCAACCATTCCGGTTAAAGCTCTTAACGGGTTATCACTTTGTAGAGTACAAAATTTACGTTATTTTTTTCCAAGAATCTTAGAGGCGAAATGCATATAGATTGTGAGCAAAGGGCGTTGTTGGTCTGGGATAATAATATGTTGAAACACAGGTTTGCGCGTTGTAGTAAGGGGGTCTTTCTACACGAGCGGCCTGTTAGGCATACCTACACATTGCTAGACACCTTGCGTGTACAATATAATAACAGACTGTTTTAGGATGTCGTTGGGATTACCACGTTATTGAAGTGCTTCCGGTATGTTCACATCTGTGCATACTGACGACTTTTACGTAATGATTCAAAAAAACATCTCTTCGTTATCAGTATCGAGTAGGTCTTTTTTCAGCACTGGGGCGATCGAGTTCGAACAGCACCTGAAAAGGTTAGTAATAATTCTTAGATGCACCTACAGGCTAGTAAGATTTTATGGTTTTCAGTACTACATACCTACATACGTTTTAGCCCGGTTAAGCTAATGCAATTTAATATATTAGTGGTCTCCGAACCCGCAAATAGCTTGATAATGTCCTTTCCATGTAAAGCTCAATTCACTGGGTGGCTGTTTGCAGCCTGTTAATATTTAAAGCCTTTTTAAACTTGACAATTTGAGATAACCGAAAATTTTATTACTATTCGGATATTCTAGAATATGTGATGTAATAAATGATGAAAGATGTTTATTTTGCAAATAGGTTGTTCATAGCACTTTTGTTTTATCGTTCTCTCACCAATTCAAATACGCCATTTTTAGGGTTCCGTAGCCAAATGGCAAAAAACGGAACCCTTATAGATTCGTCATGTCTGTCTGTCTGTCTGTCTGTCTGTCTGTCCGTCCGTATGTCACAGTCACTTTTTTCCGAAACTATAAGAGCTGTACTGTTGAAACTTTGTAAGTAGATGTATTCTGTGAACCGCATTAAGATTTTCACACAAAAATAGAAAAAAAGCAATAAATTTTGGGGGTCCCCATACATAGAACTGAAACTCAAAAATTTTTTTTTCATCCAACCCATGCGTGTGGGGTATCTATGGATAGGTCTTCAAAAATGATACTGAGGTTTCTAATATCATTTTTATCTTAACTGTGTAGTTTGCGCGAGAGACACTTCCAAAGTGGTAAAATGTGTGTCCCCCCCCCTCTAACTTCTAAGATAAGAGAATGATAAAACTAAGAAAAATATATGATATACATTACTATAAAAACTACCAACGAAAATTGGTTTGAACGAAATCCAGTACGTAGTTTTTTTTAATGCTTCATAAACCGAAAAAAATACACTATTATTAAAACATCGATCAAAGTTACAACACATAACAAGAACTTTTATATTATGTTACTTGCTGCTAAGGAACCCTTCATGGGCGAGTCCGACTCGCACTTGGCCGGTTTTTACGATAAGTCGTAAGCAGTACGCAGCGTTTCATTAAGATATGCAATATGCATAACTTTAACAATCTTTTATAAATATAGTTTCTCATTGAATGTCATTAAGTATATGTACCACCATCTATCTACATGCATATACTCTGCTTTCATATACATGTATATTTTGTTTGTAGATATAAATATTTCATTAGTTACGTATTGACTTTCTTTAAATAATCACAATGAACTCATTTTTTTCTTGTGCTAGATCATGGGAAATCCATCCAAAGATTGTCTGTAAAAATGTTTTTTTTTTTTGTGATAAGACCACCAATTGTTTTACTTCATATTTTTCGCTCCTGCTACATCTTTTATGATTTACGATAAAGCTTCATATCTGTCTATCTCTATTGGGTATTGTAAGCTCCTTTGCAAAGTAGTACAGGAAAGTGAATTACTGCACTGTAGTACTGCGAAGCCGCGGGCACAGCTAGTAACAAATATAAATGCTGTTAAGCGTCGATTTAATTCTCCAATTTGCTTTTATAGATTACAGATTTTCTCTTTACTGTTTATTGTAGCATCTTGCGGTGAAAAGCTAAGCTTCTAAATATTGGGACTTCATTATAACGAGCTCAATGTGTTAATACTGGTAGAATCTGTATCTAACTTTTCAGCACAGATGTGTTGTGATATTCATCTGATTACCTGGAACAACTGTTTAAGATCAACAAAACACAACCGGTACCAACGGCTTCACGTGCTTTCATAGGCACGAGGTGTCAGTAAAACCCTAGATTAACTTATTATATTATGTTCATAACGTGCCACAACCCCTAGCATCATGATATTTGAAAGCTTGTCATATCACACCTGAAGGGGAACAAACACATTTCCCCTACAATCTCTGAGCCTATCTACCTGTTAGCCCTTAATCATCATTCAAGGAGGAAAAGAGTGGCCCATTATTTTCAGAGGCACGAGACTCGAAGTTAACTATCCTATCCATCATTGTTAGTTTACTTGTTGAATACCTCTCGAGTAGTCAGCAAGTTTGGGAGAAGCCTTTCGAAGGAATATTATGAATAAGCAATAAATGAGGTTTGTGAAAGATCATTGGGTGTCTAAAATTGTTGCTGGGCAAAATTTATAGCCTCAGATATCAAGAGAAAATTAAATTACAAACAAATATAAATTAAAAAGGAAAAAAAAAATATGAAATACTAATATAGTTCAGTTCAAAATATTACATTACCGCCAGATTTAAAACAAATACAAAGTTAAAAATAATTGATTGATAAAATTCATAAGACTAAAATGGATTTTTCCCTAATATGTTGAGGGATATTAATTTTTAACCCCCGACGAAAAAGAGGGCGTTATAAGTTTGAGGTGTCTGTGTCTGTCTGTGGCATCGTAGTGCCTAAGCGAATACACCGATTTTGATTAAGTTTTTTTTTATTTGAAAGCTGACTTTATCGTGATGGTTCTTAGGTACTATTTTTTTGATAAGCTCGTTGGTTGGCTGTAACAGGGATCATAAACACTTAATGGATAATTATATACTTTACAAATAAACACATATATGTGACATAATGTTTGAAATACTCATATACCTACATACCGACACTATCAAGCTGGTCTGATGATGGAGGTTAGAGGTAAGAGTCGTAACCTTGGATTGCCTATTAATGAACCCGTCGAGTTTGGGCTTATTACATTCGTCTTAACTAGTTCCAAACATTTTTTATGATAACGAGGAGCTGATGCTAGAACTAGGAAGTGGCTGATGGAACCCTGAAAAGCCTTCTAATAAATACATCGAATTTGAGCTCATTAGATTCATCTTGACCAGTTCTCAATATTTTTTTATGATAACGAGGATCCCTGGAATGCCTACTAGTAAACACTTCGAGCTTGAGCTTATTAAACTCGTCCTAAGCAGTTCTTTTACTTTTTACAAATTTTATGAGTTGGGTTTTTTTTTGTTTTTAATTTTACATTTTGCTATTATTGTCTTCTAACATGAGGCTTCAAAACCTATGATTTCGCAGTTTTTTTTTTTAAATAATACTCTTTTTCCTAGTTTAAGCAAAAGCAACTCTTCTTTCAACTAATTATTGTATGGAAAAATTACTTAGCCATGGAAACGGTATTTGCTAAAGTAGGTCATTAACTTTACAGAAATTCAAAAAGATGATTGCCTCAAAATTGACCTAATTCTGACTTTTTATGTATTTAATTTTAGCGCTATACTAGCTCACTCTCAGGTCTTCGACGTGACTTATAATTTTCGAGGCACGTGGAACTCTCGGTTTGTTATAAATTGTTACCCATTTAAGGAACGGCCTCAGCAAGCGATCTTCGGCAAGTTGGAATCGTTCATCTGTTATTGTGCATCATCCAGTATGCGGACATTGCATCAAGATCATAGAAATATAAAAAACTTTCAGCTATTTTCTGCGAGCATTGTGACCTGCGATTTAAGTTGTCAATTCTTAGGCCTGTGTGGGTAACCTTGGTTATCCTGCGGTTATTTTCGTTTTTAAAGCGATCACGCAAGAAAACTCCCAGCATATGGCGTAGTTTATCACCACCTTGTATTTTGAAATTGGTGTCAAAACCTTGAAAGTAACTTCGGTATGTTCACGTTTTCACTTGTTTAAGGTCGTTTTCCAACAAAAAGGCCAATAAGGAATTTAATAGAATCTGTCAAAATGCGTATAAATTTTAAAAATATGGTCACACTTTATATTATGATATAAATCACAATACATTAACTTTTAAATTGTAGTTTTCATTGTAAGTCAGTAGCGTAGATGCTCCATGTCTTTGAAAGATAGGATGGTCAAGATCGGGCACTTGACTTCAAATATAAACATGATTTAATGAATTGCTTTGTTTTAAGTGGGTATGCTAAGTTTATAATTTTCAACATTTCTGTCACTATATGCGTTACCAGAACGAACGACTATCGGCACACTTTAGGTTGATTATGAAGATAAATATTTAAAAACACAAAATATCTCTAAAAATTGTTTCTACGTTACGTACATTTTACAATATTTTTCGTTTCAACTAAAATCGTTGTAAGTTAGTTCTCGCGGGCCAGTAAGATTAGCTCAGAATGAATTAGTCTGATAACAACTATATCAAATATGAAACAGTCCGTAGCTATGGATTAAATGCTTTACTCGCCGGTATGATTGAATATCTACTTAATGAATCCCGTAGGATTATTAAAGACTCTTATATTGGTAATTGCTTTATTGGTATAAAAGGATCACTTCAGTGAAGTTGAAATGTCTCAAGTATATGGGTGAATTTCACAAATATCTTATTTTTCTGTCTTCGGTGAAATAAGTATTTGAAAAAAAGGAATATTGTACAGAATTATTTTTTTTAGTATTCAATAGGTTGTGGCGAAAATATAATTTGCCTAGGACTATTTACAAAGGTAGAAATAAATACATAAACCTCTATTTTTTTCAAATCGGTGCTGTCCCTTTACTTTTTTTACAAACAAACCAGCTCTTCTTCTTCTTCCTGCCCTTATCCTATATTACTTGGGGTCGGCGTAACACGTTTCCTTCTTCCATTCTGTCCTGTCACTCGACAAACTATCACTAACTCCCTTTTCTTTCATGTCACTTCTCACACAAACCATCCATCTTTTTTTCGGCCTTCCTCTCCCTCTCCATCCATATACATGTATACTCAGAACTCTTTTAGTAATATGCGCTTCATCCCTCCTCTTTACATGACCACACCAAACAAACCAGCTCATATACTAATAAAAATAAGTATGTTAAGCATATAACTTATTACATTTCATAGAATATTAGTTTCTTTATTAATATATAGCATATTTTATTGCATAATTAACGAATATTATTAATAACGATCTATTTTTGTAAGAAAGTTCTAAAGTTATCAACATACCTAAAAATACACAATTATCAATAGTTGTCACGTGAGAATTTTTATATTGAATGTCAAGTTTATTTATGTTTGAATTGTATGTCTGAAATTGTATGATGTTTGTTTCAGTCATATTTATTTTCAAATGGTTTTTTCAAGCCAATTGATTGCATTATCCAAAGCTTGGATGAATTAATTTTCTACATTTTTATCGGTGTCACTCTTAAGCATTATTGTCGTGTCATCAGCAAATGATATGCAATCTTTGCCTATTGCCTCTAGAATATCGTTGATGTAAACTAGACAGAGTGGGGGATAAGATACCTCCTTGTGAGGTGCCATAGTTATTTTGCTTATATTCTGACCTATAGGTTTTTTTTTTCATTTTGACTTGTTTTCGGTACTTCCACGCATTGTACTCTTTCACAAAGGTAACTTTTGATCCAGTAGTTGGCCTTACCGCGGATTCCATAATGTTCAAGCTTTGAGAGTAGTGTTTTATGGCAAACCAAATCAGAGGCTTTTGTCATATCTAAAAACACGCAACTTATCTTAGATTTTTGATTCAGATTTTCCGTTATGTATTTTACTAGCGTAAAACAAATTGTTCTTATTTAAGAATTTCACATTCTGTTAAGAAGTTTTCTATTTTGATACACATAACTTTCTCAAATATTTTAAAGAAAAATTGAAAAAAGTTGAAAGGTGTCAAGGGACACCCGAATGGAACGAAGTAGAATCCTTATGAGATGCACTGTACCATAACTAAAAAGTGTAAAAATAAGGGAAAAAGATATATATGTATATATATGTACTCTGTCTATTCTTTCATACACGTCATAAGATAGAGAGACAGAGACAGATGCCATAAATCACTGCCTAGTTTAAATAAATAACAAGATTTTCAATTTTTCTTACTGAGCCTCGCATACTTATAGAACTCTATTTTTTTTTTATTATATAATACATTCTTTTTTTGTATTTAATGAAAGAATCCACATAGTAAAAAAAGGTATAAAACCTGATATCATTGTCAGATTATTATGTTAAATTGATTAAAACTTTTTTTTTCTAATAAAAATGACACAGTTAATTTGTAATTTTGTTTTATTACTTTATTTAACAACATTAACTCTTTATTTTACTAAATTTAGTTTAGTGAAACGACATATTACTGACGATAACTTGGTGTTTTTTCATATCACTACATACTTTCAGTAAGAAGACGTAATATACAAGAATATTCCACATCTTTCGTGATATCCCTATGAATTTCGTGAAACCCCTAAATCCTCATTTCCTTGTGACATATACAAATTTCCGGTAACGTCACTACATAGTATAAAAGTAGTTTTGAAAAACTAATAATGACAGTTTTTATTATTCATTTTGCTTAAAATCCTACTTAAGGTAAAATTTCTACTTAACCTTAAGTACTCCTTCCCTACTTTCTAATTAAGGTAAAACTCCTTCTTAGTTCTGGTTTATACCATAAAAGGAAGCTTGTACAAAATTTCATTATCCCAAAATCAGTAGTTTTGACTGTGCGTTCCTAGACACACGGTAGCATGTCAAGCTAATTCAAGTTACAGAACTGACGAGCAGCACCGTGTGTTACACGAACCATTTGGAGCCACTTTTGACCCCCTCATAACTCAAAAACTATTTCACATAAACGTGTCTTTGGTTCATATATTGAGACTTGCGAGGTACGTACATATGTGCTCCAAATTTCATAAACACGTCTCAAACGGTTATTTAGATATTAACGTTCAAAAATCGTAATTTTTATCACTGACTTATAGATCAAAACTCTAACCCAGTTCCAGATGACCTAGAAAGTTCAAATTT
The DNA here is from genome assembly GCA_929112965.1 of Mythimna albipuncta. Lineage (NCBI taxonomy): Eukaryota > Metazoa > Arthropoda > Insecta > Lepidoptera > Noctuidae > Mythimna > Mythimna albipuncta. The sequence continues at coordinate 36,977,632 of OV815958.1, forward strand.
GGCATGCAGATAGATGATTAGGTGAATACCAAGGAATAAATCAGAAACTAGTAAATTTTTATCACTTTATTATATATATCACTTTATTTTTCACTTAATTGATTTGACCCGTGGAGGGAAAACGATAAAAATTTAGCGGTAAAAAAAATAAAGGAACTTTTCTTCAAAACTCGTATTAATAATTAATTTATTTAAGAAAACGTCAGCTGAGTGAGTTCAATGACTTGTAGGTAGTAGTCGGCGTTTCGTACAAACTAGGGCCAGTTTTTATTTTTTTAGGTAAGAAGTTATCCAATGATCTATTTATTTTGCTCCAGGACAGAGCGGGAGGGCTTGTCAGAATTTTACTGACGAAAACCCGATCATATGTTCCTTTTTTGCTTTCGTTCCATAATCCCGGGTTTTCTTTCATACAATCCATGGCCCCAGCAGACTGACCCTGTTGGATCCCTACGGTTTTTCAGATGTCTCCTTGAAGCGCGCGTGGAACACTATGCAACATCACGACTCGAGATCGGTCGGAACGATTACCGGACAGTCGCACGGCGAGCTACCCATTGCTCGCCATCCGCAAGCCCACGCCTACGGCATCATGTTCACAAGAGTTATACTACAAAAGCGATGAATACCGCGAAGCGTTCGACTCAATTATTATCCTCATAACTTTAATTAAGACATTTAACCTGTTGTTGCTCACTTCACATAACAATTTTTCCAGTAACAAAGCTTTTATGAAGAAACAAGGAAAACAAAACAAATGATGTTGCAACCACTCATTAATAAAATACAAAAGAGCCACGGAGCCACGGGGAAAGTATTTCAACTCCCGAACACGTGACGAAATTCCTTCTCGACAGCTTCCCAGCGCTAACATCGCTTTCCATTATATGAGCGTCTAATGAACGTGCGAGATTACAGCGCGTTTTGCTGAGGGGTGGCACTCTAATGAAGGGGCACCCGCTTCATGGAGTGTATGATGTTTCCCAATTTCTGGTTTACGCTTTCGAGTTTATCGCTTATTAGTGAAGCGACACTGCGGCTGAGATTTTGTTACTAATTTGACTAGTTTATTTATCTAGTATAGAAAATATTTTTTGTGAACTTGATTAATAGAATATTAATCGATTTGTAATTATGATTCAGGTGTGTCAGTTGCAAAATTATATTTTTATACGTATTTCATAATTTTAAATCAACGTTTTGTATACCTATTAGATACTTACATCTAATAATATACAATGGTACATCGAATATAATAACCTAACTGCTTTTTAGGGTTCCGTAGTCAACTAAGAACCCTTATAGTTTCGCCATGTCTATCTGTCCGTCCGTCCGCGGATAATCTCTGTAACCGTTAGCACTTAGAAAGCTGAAATTTGGTACCCATATTTATATCAATCACGCCGACAAAGTAGTAAAAAAAAAATTGTAAAAAATGTTTACTCTATACCCCCTCCTACACGTAAAGGGGGACATGATTTTTTTTCATTTTAACCCTAACGCATGATATATTGTTGGATAGGAATTTAAAAATGAATAGATAATAGGTTTACTAAGATTATTTTGATAATATCAATATTTTCGGAAATAATCGCTTCAAATGTAAAAAACAATGTGTGTGTGTGTCCCTCTAACTTTTAAAGTATAGTTTAGAAAATATATAAAAAAAAAATCATAAGTAGAGCTTTATAAAGACTTTCGAGGAAAATTGTTTTGAACATGAAAGGATGAACAGTTTTTGAAAAGTTGCACAAAATAATTTCTGAACTTAGTTTATAATTTTACCGTATATTTTATTATTTTGAACGTATCTTCTTTCAAACAACAAAAGAGTTATTAAAATCGGTTCACGCAATCCAAAATAACCACCGAAAATCCAACATACATAACCCGTCCAGTTTGCATAAATTATTAACCCAATTTCCCGAGAGCTTTTGGCGCTATACTTTGGTCTACTTCGCGCTGTTAAGATTTTTCCTGAGTTGTTGGTAGGAGCTTTAACTCTTTGAATGCCGTAATTAGAGACACAATAGAAAGACAATTGCTTATGTCGAACTGTGTGTTGAACATAAGACATTCAAAAGGTTAATACTGTCGAATTGTTCGGTTGGTCTCTCGTTGGCGTTGATGGTATTTGTTCTTGCTCGTTGTCTGTCGTTCATTGTTATTAATAAGAATATTTGGTATAGTGGGAAATTGTAATTGTTTGTAAGTAACTTAACCATCACACTAAGTGTCCCCCTTATTATGATGGACGAGAAACTACGGAACCCTACACTGATCGTGGCCCGATACGTTCTTGGCCGGTTTTTTTTTATGTTTTAAACATAACATTGAAATGCTTATTGAATATTTTTCTAAATGTTTTGTAACAAAAACTATGCGAGTCGGACCCGCGCACTGAGGGTTTCGTACAAACATAATTATATAAGGATACAGTTGAATTCCCGAATGGAGTCTCGAAAAAATTCCTCTCGCTACACCGTATTTACTGTTTGACGTAACAACAATTCGTTGTTTTTAGATTTATTCCCATATCAAATTTCAGGATTCTGGGTCAACGGTAAGTATTATGAATTTTGATGCCCTGGAGGGTATCGAATTATACGTCTTTAATTATCGTACGTAACTTATTTTTTTCCGTTAAGTTTGATTTTTCAGTTTCAAAGGACCGCAGACCTGAGTATAATATGGTTTTTTTTTATTTCAATTTAATACCTACAAGCGTTCCCGAGATGACTGGCCTGACAGGCCTGTTGGTCTAGTAGTTAGTGGCCCTGACTGCTATGCCGCAGGTCATGGATTCGATTCCCACCCAGGACAAATGTTTTGTGATGTTTAAGATCATTTGTTCTTTGTCTGGGTGTGATTTATCTATAATATGTATGTATTTAGAAATATATAAGTTTGTTTATCAGTTGTCTAGCTGCTTAGCTTGGGACTAGACGGCATAGTGTGATAGTTATTAAAAAAAAAAGATATGATCCTACATATAAGTGTTCCATTTTTTCCTTTTGAGGTACGGAACCTTAAAGTAATTAAAACATAATTGTCATAAAATACACACCCCAACTGTTCTTAGTTTAGCGATTCTTCGTGCTATATCGGCAACTTTGATTAGGTTTAAAGAATTTCTTCTCATAAGAACAATTACAGTTCACTTAAAATGAGATACAAATAGCTTATAAGTATTGAAATGTTCACATCTGGTGTGTTGGTGACATCATAGATTGTATTATATTTAGCTTTAAATATATTAATATTTTTTAAATTCTTCGGATAAATCATTAAACAGCCGCGCTCCCTCAAACATTATTGTTTTTTTGCCGTAATTAGTTCGAGCACGTGCAGTCATTAGTTGAAACTTGTTTTTGCGTTTATTATTGAAGAAACTCTTGCGGATATCATCATTCATGATTCGCTCACGCCAGGAAACTCTGAGCATAGCCCTTTCCATTGCCTTTTGGGTGACTTTAAGCCTTCTGATTAGGACCATTGTCAGCGACCAGGTTTAGGAACTGTCATCACTGGCAACACGCACTGGTCATAAACTTTCGTCTTAAGACACTATGGTATATTGGACGAGAAGACATCGCGCAGCTTTCCGAACGCTGCCCAGTCGAGTCGGATTCGACGAATGGCCTTTTTATCGAAGTTTGACCTACCCTATTGGACCGTCTGTCCCTGTCTCCGATTTTGATAGTGTTATAAAAATTAATTAATAATAATTATAAATATTAATAATTATAAAAATTAAACATTAATAAATATAAAAACATTTTTTTTTTTAAATATTTTTATATAAAAGTGTCTGTCTATCGTCAACACTCATTTTTTTTTGTTAAGTCCCACTCCTGGGCAAAGGCCTCCCTCCACTCCTTCCATCTTTCATTTACACTTAGTTCACAATAAACGATTTGACTTGGACTTGACTAATCAAACTAAAACGCAGCAAAATTTTACATGGGACGGTTGCTTAGCTGCTGACAACCGATTTTATCGAGCTGATATTGAACTCATGGTCGAAGTAAACATTAAAACCTTGACTACATTGTGTTTTGTTTATCGTTATTCTAAATGAATGTGTCAATTTACTAGGAACGTACGTAGTATTAACCCCCGCTCGAGCCCCGGTATGAAGGCTTGAAGGAACGGGATGGGTTTTTTAGTCAGTAAGAGTCTGACACTATCTCCCGCTCCGCCCAAGAGCGGGGGTTGTCATAAGATGATTTTTCCCATTGAAAAAAAAAACCCTCGAGCGCCAGGGTTTAATGACCCGGAAAATTGCCGTGTTTACGTAAATCACCAATAAAATATATAAATAAATAAATAAAAAATTCTTTTGGATTTTTCTTGGAAAAACTAATAATATAATAAATATCAAATAATATAATATAGAAACTAAAATTTTCAGCCAAGTATGTTTCGTACAGACGTGTGTACAAAATGAAAATTAAGCATTTTTCAAGGTCTTCAAGTTGTACAGACGTATTTACAAGCGGCGCTCGAGGGGTTAATGTCTCAATTATGAACGTCGTTTGTCAAATTACTCGACCCTACTCGAGTAGCTATGTTAAGTACGCCGCAGTTCGAAGCGCACGGTTAATTAAACTGGTTGGTTACAGTCTGGTTTAGATTGACGATAACAATGAATGATAAAGTAGTAATCATCCGGGAATACTGTATTTTATGTATTTTACAAGCAATCGCATACAAATTGCGTTGATATTGTAAAAATACTCTTGTAGTAGATAGGAGTAAAATGCCGTTACTAATTTTCTGCAGCACAGTATTGTTCCTGATTTTCTTTAAGCTATACCTACTTAATAATTAATTATATTAAGAGCCCTAAATAAGTCTATTTTATTAGGAAAATTTGTTAATCATACGCTAAATAAAACCTACAACTTATACAACTTATAATACAACTGTTCAGTTGTTTAGGAAATCGTCATATATTTTTACTCGATTGCAAGAAGGGTTACATTTTCTCCAGATTGGCTGGCGCAAGCGGAATCATCAGACTTATGCACTCGTGTTCGTTCATTTTTCTGAAGAGCCACTGCAACTCTAGAACGTAAAGTTCCAGAATAGCAGTGACTCATAAGAAAAATTCCGCTGCCCAAATTATCACAAAAGTCACATTCTTTCTAAACGAGCTCGACAAAGACAAATTCGCGCCATGAAACATGACGAAGTAACTTACTCGTAAAGCAAAAAGCGTGGTTTTAATACAATTTCATTCCACAACAACGAGGTGTGAAGTGTATAGTTTAATCTGTTTACAATAGCGCCCTTGACAGAAAGGTTTACTGCCTACAGGGGTAGAACCTTGGCAAGGCGCCAACTCTGATATTTTTGTTCAACTTACTTAATATAGATGAACATTAAAGATACACCGCCCAGTGCCGACCGTATTCAGGGCCTGTACGGTGCAAGATTGCGTAAAAATATTAACATGTTTTCAAGGTCAAGAGGCTCGATAATATTGTAGTTTGCCAGGCCTTTTTGACCCGTACACGGCGTACACATTCTCGTAGACGATATAGTCTCTTCGAGGCGAGGTCAGAACGAGCCTTTTTTGGTTCGTATTTATTTCAATGTTTGTATTTCATAGTGATAAGACAATAGAAGATACGAGACTTGTGCGCTATCGCAGTAATGATACCCTTCTTTATTGCAGACACAGTTTACATTTCGCCAATATGAATTTACAGGTCTTAATATATAAGTACATTTTCTTCTTCAAAGTAGACAAGTTTTATTTCCAGCGAGCGGTGGCGGTCGGAAAAATAATCTTGCAGTTGCTTTGAAGTCAAAAATCTCTTAACCCGAATTTCTTAATAAGACGGGAATAAAATTAATTAGCGCAACGTGTGTCAATTTACATATTAGCGACTAAAAAACGTATAGACTTATCTACGAGTATCTAAATAGTTCAGTTCTCAAATGGAGTCTCGAAGATTTTTCAAATCCCAATGTTTTTTTTCTGTGGTATAACAACCACTTTATAATATTTTCAGATTTATTCCTATATCATACTTTGCTTCATATATATAAGACTTTGCTTCATGCCAAAGAACAATGGCGAGGAAATTGTTGATGAAATTATGAATTGTCTACCTATATAAGTACTTCCTTGTATAAGTTACCATGATATATACCTACCAACGAAATAATGATAACGGATCGCTACATGCCTGCGTCTAGGTGCTCCTAGTGGAGCTCTACATCGATGTCAGTGCGGCGAAGCAGTCGACCGCCTCGGGCACTATGGCCTATCTTGCAGTAGAAGCGCTGGTCGGATAGCACGGCATGCCAGTATTAATGACATCATCCGTCGAGCTCTTGTCACCGCCGGGCATGCCAGCTGTTTTAGAACGCAATGGCTTGGCACATGACGATGGAAAGAAGCCAGAGGGCATGACTATATTGCCTTTAAGTTGGGTAGGCCTTTGGTGTGGGATGCAACATGTGACAACAACCTTGCGCCATCTCATCTTCTGAATACGGCGGGCTGTGCTGGGGCGGCTGCTGCAGGTGCAGAAAACCTCAAACGGCGTAAATATAATAACCTCATTGAAAGTTATGTGTTTGAGCCGTTTGGGGTCTGAGCGCTCATCGAGTTGTTCGGGATATTGGCAAACAGTTGGTCGACTCTTCGCGTGACCAGAGGGCTGCGCTTTTCTTCGGTCAATGAATCAGCATTGCTATCCAGCCTGTCAATGCTGGCAGCGTTCTGGGTACTTTTCCCATTGACATAGATGTGGAATTTTTTGATGCCCTATGAGTTTTGCCCTTTTTTCTGCCTTTTTTAACGTTTGTACATAATTATTTTAAATTCGTATATACCTTTTAATTTATAATATTTAATATGTAGTTAAGATGTATATATTTACTGAAGTTATCATATTTTAAAGAAATTATTGACTTTGTTTTATCTAATCAAGATTATGGCCAGTTTATGGACTGCAAAAAACTTTGTACAAAAAAACCGACTTCACTTAAACATCACTAAAACCATCAAATAATTTTAATTTCGGAAGTCGGTGTTTCTCGATATTGTTTGTTCCTTATTAAACACCGACTTCCGAAATTAAAATTATTTGATGGTTTTAGTGTTTTTTTAATGAAGACGGATATTTTTTTTTTTGTAAATAGTTTTTTATTTCACACTTTTTAGTTGCAATACACTTACAGCCAGAGTACCTTTTTCTCATGACAATTCCAATTAACTCAAACCCTGCTAGGATACATTGTTTAATTATGAATATCAATATCATCATCATCATCAGATCAGTTCGATAGTACCTTATAGCCAAAGTGCGTCTCATGACAATTCTAACAAGCCCAAACACGGCTAGGATACATTGATTAATTACGGAGTTCCGGTGCCTATCTTCCGGCTCCATCATCACCGTCAGGTCACATCGATGATACTATTTTAACATACCTTTTCAAAACCATTAATTTATTTGTATTATCGTAGTCGCTTGACTGTGATATTTGTGTGAGTATGAACTTCCATTGGCCATTTCTGGTCTTCTTTACCAGTTTCGCTTTATTAAATGTCACTTTTTGACTGTAAATGATATTTTCATCAAGGACTTAAGAAGGATTTTAAGCTTGATGAAATTATCAAAATGACTATATAGTTGCCTACAATATTTGAGGATTTCACCAAGATTCCATTATCAGATCCCGACTTAGTGACTATGGGACCATTTAGAAAGTATACCTTTCCAACAAAAAAAATATTTTTTTAAATTGGTTCGCAAGCGACAAAGTTATGCGTGAACATACATAAAAAAAAATACAAATTTCCGAATTGAGAACCTCCTCCTTGTTTTAGAAGTCGGTTAAGAAACGTCATAATGGTAAACTATATGGATGTTTTTCACGATAGTAAATAATCATGGCTTTTTTTTGCTTTCTTTGCTACATGGTCTTAAGGGTAAACTAAACTCTTAATGTTGCCACTAATATAAATCTTGGTCAAGTAACATAATATGCTTAGCTTTATGTATTGATAATAAACTTAGGAAATACATATCCACATTAGACAATAAACTTATGCTTAGAATATAGTTGCTAAAATGACATCTACGAAGGTATTAGATTATTGACATAATATACGTAATCTCACCAACCATAAACAGGAATAAAGTTAATATACGAATTCTATTAATAGTAATGTCTAAGACAAAATTGTTTAGAAATTTATTGTATTTTTTTCATCACAAGACGCTAAAAAAATATGCCAGCAAAATTTTGTTCGGGACATGATCCTTTTAGGATTCTGGGTCAACAGAATATATCCTATCAATTTTGATTAATCCTAGAAGTTTGACTCTGTGATTTCTTAAAACTGTCAAGTTTTAAGAAATCACAGACTTGAGTATACGGTTTCAATTTCAACTAGGTATCTCCACGCGTTCACGAGGTAAAGGGTCTTGACAGACAGACAGACGGACAACAAAGTCATTCTGTAAGGATTTCGTTTTTTCCTTTTGAGATACGGAACCCTAAAAACGATAATTCACCATATAATGTTGACTTTAAACAACCGCCACTGAAAAGTTATAATATCTAACTTTTTTGCTCCATTATTGCACAAAAATGTTTGCAGAGACATGTCTCAAGCAGATGGAACTCGCATTCGCATTGGTTTCAAATGATTCAAAATAGGTATCATGTCCATGAGCGGTGTCTACATGAGGGTTACTGAAGCGCACTTTGTATGTAGAGTAACGTCTGTACTATCTCTCGTTTGTGGCACACAGCTATGGATATCGTTCGTCTGACGGCCACGTTGCTTGATTACTTTGTAACTGATAATAAGAATTTAAGGTTTCTTTTTTGTGGTGAGAAATCGCCCAACTACTTCTCCCACTCTAGGAAGACGGGGCGGGCGTTTCAGATTTTTACGGACTAAAACCACACCTGTGTCCTTCAGTTGCCCTATACATTCTACGACCAAGAGCTTATAGAATGAAAACGTAGCTTTATCAAATTGAGACTCATAAAAACGCAATTATTTCGTTTACAAATGAGGATGAGGAATTAAGGATGTTTTTCTTTGTATTTCTCTCCCTACGTCCATATTCTTTACACACCGAAGATTCTCTACACCCCATACACAACCCAGCCTATCGATATTTTACAGGATGTATTTTGGTGAGTGCGCGGGAATTGATTCCGCCGTCACCTTTCTACCATAGGACAACCCGACGTACAGCGAGGCGTATTTCCCTTTCCGTGTTCAACTGGCGACACCGGTCTCGCGAAATCCACACGCTTTTTTTTTACTACGGAATCCTACGATCCCGTGCGTGCTTTTGCGATCAAGCAACGTTAAAAGAAGTTTTACAAAACAATGTGTAATTGAATTGAACACGGTATTTTAACCTGTCTATTCGAAACAAATCCGTACTGATTTAGCGCGTTCGTAAATGTTCGGAATAAATCGTGCGGGCCGAAGCTGGCGAGAGCGCCCGAAGTTGGATTCGCGCGCTTCTCATTGCAATTTGTTATTTGTTTGTTACTGTGCGTTCAAGGTTATGTTTTGTTTACATAGTGCATAATGGAAGAGTTTAAAAGGGTTTTTAGTGAAATCACTAAAGATTTGGACATACTCAACTATGACAGACCGTCGAGTGACAGTTATTAGTGTAAAGTTCAGTGCTTATTACATTATGACGGAGAAAAATGTGCTAGATTTGTGGAATGTTTTTCAAAACACACAAATTCTAACTGGGTTATGAAAAGACGGTTTGCAGAACGTATGGGACGTTATGAATTCAGAAAATTGTTTGTATGCCATCTTTCGGAAAGAAATAAATTGATAAATAAAACGCAAGGTGTTAACAGAAACTTTAATTGCAAGTCGTCTCTTAATATAAAATTTTTGAAAACTACACCAAGTACTCTGAGAAGTTCAGCCCTGCTGAGAAAAGGATATAATGTTATAGTTGACATCCACTTCAATCATTCCCACAGAGTTAATGTAGCTCAATCGTTATCCTTGCTCCGATGTTCGAACGATACGAAACAAATATTTATATCTTATTTCGATAGAGGTATGACTGCCGCGGCCGCTAAGATGTAGCATGAATTGAGTTAATAATACCACCTACTCTCTACTATAGAATAATACCGTCGCTGATTCAACACGCTTTTGAAGACTCAAACAGTCTAAGAGTCAAGTCAAAAAAGTGTTCAGTTCAACTGCACACGATTTTGTTAAACTTTACCCAGCGCCACTTGATCACAAAGGCGTGCCCAGTTGACGCGAATTGAACACGGGATCGTAGGATTCCGTAGTAAAACAAAAGCGTGTGGATTTCGCGAGACCATTGTCGCCAGTTGAACACGGAAAGGGAAATACGCTACAGCGAGTATCCACTCTTCCTTTGCTAAAACCTCTACTGTCCAGACTAAGTGTTTCTCCTCGTCGTTTATAACGCATACAGCGACACAATAATTAGCCTATTGCGTTCTATCCGACCGATTATAATTTAGAAATCTTCAAGGCTAGAGTGAATAGGCTCCTCATAAACTAGTGCGTCACACCATCACCAATTGCATTACTGCATACCATCGGGTGGGATCGCAGTTAAGCACTCGTTTAAATTATTAAAAAAAAAAAAACCTTGAGGAAATACAAACAATTAGAACAAACAACAACAATTAGTCCCCGCGTGAGCCAAGGACTTTTAAAGCCGGTCTAATTATCAGTTCATTAACATTGGCTTTGTACGGCAGAGCGAATGTCAATTATGAGGAAATGGCTTGTTTCGGCGTCCTCTGTTATAGGTAATGTATGCAAGAGAAGATGAATGCACAGGCCATTTCCGTCCATAAATGAATATGGACTACTTACGAAAATGTATAAAAGGTTACTTGATATTTCGTGTTTTTTGAGAAAATGGGAATGTAGAATAAGATATTATGTGTCAATAGTAAGCCAGTAGGTTATTTTTTTTTTTAAACACTTATTTTTGTATTATTTTGCAAAAAAAAACATAGGAAGGCTGACATCATTGGAGGGTTTATATTATACCTACACACGTCACTAAAAGTATGACAATCAATAATACGTAAATGATGTCGTAAATTCAATGTAAATTCAATAATCAAAACCTCACCTAGGTTAATAAAGCTGGGGCCTCTGAACAGAGACCCGTGGGGACGCCCCTAAAAAATGTCGTCATGTGATTGAGGCCTATTTGACGGACAGAGTCGTGATCTACAGTGGTCACCAGGGAGTGTGGAACCGGCGAGAGATGTCTGGCGGTGTTTCGCTCGGATCGGTACAAGAGCTGCCTTTGTGGAACAACGAATACAAAGAACTACCACCTGTGTACACAATATGGAATGTTATAAAGTATTGAGTATACATGCTGCGCGGTGACGTTCCCAGCAGAGTCAGCGTAGTTTGTTATGCAGACGACACTCTGGTCCTGGGTCAAAGGGAGTCGCACCAGGTGGCAGCCAATCTAGCGACAGGCGGGTTTACGAAAGTCATTGTGAGGATCTGGCAGTTGGGACTCGCGGTGGCACTGCACTGCTGGGCATGCTCTCAAACACAAAAAAAAACGAAATTTAGAATAGACTATGAAACCCGGGTTTCATTTCCTTATAACACAAAGGGCAACTGAAGATTGCAGGTGTGGGTTTAGTCAGTAAAAGTCTAGCAGAGTGGGAGCAGTTATTGAACCATTTCACACCAAAATAGTCTAAATTAACAAAACGTTTAAATATTATTCGCACGGCTATATTTCCAATCTATAAGTACAGATTCAAGAGAAGAAAATCCTTAGTGACATTGTTGTCACTAAGGATTTTCTTGTCATTTGGAAATTGGCTAGTATTAATACAAACTAGTATTGCCTTTGCTTTAAAACGCCTATATTAATTGAATGTTTACTTAGAATAAATTCTTTACAATGTGAATGAAACCACCAGGAATACAAAATTATCTTTATTATTCTTTTATCATCACAAACAGATTCAAACATTTAATGGGTTTATTGTGCCGCTATAAATCTCAACTTGCCAGTATAGTTTGCATTATTACAACCATCGACAAAACTGACTCCTAAAAAAGAAACTAATACAAATCTCTGTCGTTTATTTTAACGCTGCGATGCTTTTTAATTTTTCAACGAACTCAAATTATTTTTAGGGTTCCGTAGCCAAATGGCAAAAAATTAAACCCTTATGGATGTGTCATGGCTGTCCGTCTGTTCGTTCGTATGTCACAGTCACTTTTTTCCGAAACTATAAGAGCTATACTGTTGAAACTTAGTAAGTAGATGTATTTTGTGAACTGCATTAAGATTTTCACACAAAAATCGAAAAAAAAAATTGTTGGGGGTACCTAAACTTAGAACTGAAACTTTTTTTTTCATCAAACCAATAGGTACTTACGTGTGGGGTATCTATGGATAGGTCTTTAAAAATGATATTGAAGTTTCTATTATATTTTTTTTAAAACTGTATAGTTTGCGCGAGAGACTTCCAAAGTGGTAAAATGTGTCCCCCCTGGAACTTCTAAAATAAACTAAAAAAAAAAATATGATGTACATTTTATTACCATGCAAACCGCCAACGAAAATTGGTTTGAATTAAACGAGATCTAGTGTATACGGGGTCCCAATCAACACCTATCGGGACTCAAGCCAACCTCACCTGCACGTGGTGCACCCTGCTGACGAACAAACGAGACTCTGGTGACTCACCAACACACATGGGCTAGCGTGGCGGGTTATGGTCAAAACCCCCTATATGTACAGAACAAAAAAGAGGCCCCAAGTGCTCGGAGATTCCAGCGGTTGTGCTAGCGTGGACGGGCGTGGGCGCGGCCATGGGGTCCGGGGAGCTAAGAATCTCCGGGCGAGATCGATCAACCGTCAACAACTGGACCTGGCAACGTACAACATGCGTACACTCTGGTCCGACGAGAAGATCACTAAGCTCGAGCAGGAGTAGAGCAGGTTACGATGGAGTATTGTGGGATCATCCGAAGTCCGAAGACAGGGGGAGGATACGATAATCCTAAGATCTGGTAACCTGCTCTATTTTAGGGAGGGTGACCAGCAGTCCCAAGGTGGTGTCGGGTTTATCGTCCACAAGTCCTTGGGGAACAATGTTGTGAAGATCGAGAGTATGTCGACCAGGGTAGCGTACCTTATACTCAGAATATCATCAAGATATTCGCTGAAGGTCCTACAGGTTTATGCTCCAACTTCGACACACCCCGACGACGAAATAGAGTCCATGTATGAGGATGTATCCTGTGAAGAGGAGGGATGAAGCGCATATAACTAAGAGAGTTCTGAGTATACATGTAGATGGATGGAGAGGGAGAGGAAGGCCGGAAAAAAGATGGATGAATTGTGTGAAAAGTGATATGAAAGAAAAGGGAATTAGTGATAGTTTGACGGGTGACAGGACAGAATGGAAGAAGAAAACGTGTTGCGCCGACCCCAAGTAATATGGGATAAGGGCAGGAAGAAGAAGAAGAAGTATGAGGATGTATTCAGAGCCATGCATAGTTCTAAGACTCATTTCACCATGGTCATGGGGGACTTTAACGTGAAACTGAGCAAACAAGACGGTGACGAGCTGCGAGTGGGACAATTTGGATTTGAACGTAGAAACCACCGGGGACACGTACTAGCCAGCTTTATGGAAAAGGAGGGCCTCTACATGATGAACTCCTTCTTCAGAAAGCGTGAGCATAGGAAGTGGACCTGGCAAAGCCCTGGTGGTGCAACTAAAAATGAGATTGACTTCATCATGTCGTCGAAGAAGCAAATATTCAAAGACGTCTCCGTGATCAATGCGGTAAAAACTGGAAGTGAACACCGCACGGTAAGAGGCACATTGAATATCAATATCAAGCTTGAAAGATTTCGCACAGATCCAGATCCAAAACTCCGAGAACTTTCAGCTTGAACTTAAAAACTGTTTCGAGGTAGTAAATAGGTTCGTGGGAACTGTCCATACGTTCGGGTCTAAGTTTTTTAAGACTTATGACTGTCATTTTAATACGGGAAAAATTAAAGACGCGATTGAGCAAAATAAGGGCTCTAAGGTGTTTGCAAGAGATCTGTTTATTGAGCAGAGCCAGCTTACGAAACTGAAGACCAAAGATGGCAAAGTCATATCCACCAAACGATCGAGGCTTTTTATGGACAATTGTACTCGTCAATTACCAAACCCACTGCGAATCTGGCAAACGATCCAAGAGCTAGATTGACCCAAAACTATACCGAGTGATATCCCGGACGTCAGCCTGTACGAGATTAGGATGGCTCTGAAACAGCTTAATAACAACAAGGCGGAATTACTGCCGAGCTCCTGAAGGCGGGTGGGAAACCGATCCTTATGGCCCTTCATAAGTTGTTTGATTCCGTTGTAATCGAGGGAAAAACGCCACAAGCATGGAGCGGAGGGACGGTGGTGCACTTCATTAAGAAGGGCGACAAGGCCCTGCTCAGGAATTATAGGCCCAACCCACTTCTGAGCCATGTTTACAAGCTGTTTTCTAGAGTCATCACGAACACTCTCGCGCGCAGGTTCGACGATTTCCAGCCTCCCGAACAAGCTAGACTCCGAAAAGGCTTCAGCACCATAGACCACATACATACGCTGCGGCAGGTTCTACAGAAGACCGATGAGTATAATCTGCCTCTCTATCTAGCGTTTGCGGACTACGAGAAAGCCTTTGGTTCGATCGAAACATTGACTGTGCTGCAATCTCTCCAACGGTGCCAGATTGATTATCGGTACATCAGTGTTTGTACGAAAACGCCACTATGTCAGTCCGACTTCAGGACCAGACCTCGAAACCTATCTTCCTGCAGCGGGGTGTGAGACAGGGACACGTCATTTCTCCGAAACTGTTCACGGCCGCAATTGAGGATGTCTTTAAGGTTCTGAACTGTGTGTGAATGTCAATGGCGAGTACATCTCTCACTTTCGGTTTGCCGATGATATAGTAGACATAGCTGAGACTACAAAAGAGCTCAGCACAATGCTCAATTACCTCAGTAGAGCTTCCGAAAGAGTGGGTCTTAAAATGAACATGGATAAAACTAAAGTCATGATAAACAACCCAGTCCTGTTAAGATCGGGGACTCCATACTCGAAGTTGTGGACGATTACATCTACCTTGGATAGACCATCCAGTTGGGTAGATCTAATTTCGAGAAAGAGGTCAACCGTCGAATCCGACTCGGCTGTGCAGCGTTCGGGAAGCTGCGCGGTATCTTCTCGTCCAATATACCACAGTGTCTCAAGACGAAAGTCTATGACCAGTGCGTGTTACCAGTGATGACATATGATGCCGAAACGTGGTTGCTCACAATGGGCCCCATCAGAAAGCTTAAAGTCACCCAAAGGGCAATGGAAAGGGCTATGCTCGGAGTTTCACTGCGTGATCGAATCAGAAATGAAGATATGCGCAGGAGAACCAGGTTGCCGACATAGCACGAAGAATCGCCAAACTTAGTGGCACTGGGCACCTTGCTCGCAGAATGGATGGCCATTGAGGCTCAAAGGTTCTGGAGTGGCGAGCGCTTACTTGAAGACGCAGCGGAAGACCTTCTACAAGGTGGACCGATGACCTCGTGAAGGTTGCGGGAATTCGATGGATGCGAGACGCACGGGATCGTGCATTGTGGTGATATCAAATCAAATCAAATCAAATCAAAGCATTTATTTCAAATAGACCATTTACAGGCACTTTTGAATAGTCAAATGTCGGTCAGTCCAAGAAAAGTGAAGCTAAATTGCACGTTCCAAAGAGTAGGTCTCTATGGAGAAGAACGTGCAAGAAACTCCATGGACACTCTTTTAAATCATATTATGGGCTACATATAATGCTTGGTTACATATTACTTGTTGCTTCTATCATGTGAGCACAATGTCGATAGTGAAATAAAAATGTAAAATAATTAAAAGATAGAAACTGAATTAAGCCACTGGCAGCTAATGACCAGTCCCATCTGACGGCACCCGTTCACGAGCATGACGCGTGCATCACCCCCCCTCAGCTCAACCATTTTGAAGGGAACTGAACGACCCAATAACACGTGCCACCAACAGCGAGACATTTGAGTGAGCATGACAAACTCTCAACTGCCATGCTCGTAATGTCAAAAAAAAAGTTGTAACCTAATAAAAATGCTCCATGGTGCTTCACATTCACAAACTTGGAAAAAGTGCTTCTACATTATACAATGCAATTGTGTCTTTCAAATTAACAAAATAATAATATTAGTTTCCAACTAATCAACTAATTAGTACGCCCTAGTGGTAGTGGAGCTGGACCAGCATTGAGCCAAGCATTTTTATCTTGAATATAATCCTCCAACTTATAATATGCTTGTCTGCATAGTGTGCGTTTAATACAAGATTTAAATTTCGTTTCATTGAGTTCTAATATGTGGGGAGGTATTTTATTATAACATTTCAAACAGTACCCCATGAAAGAAGAAGCCACTTTAGCCAGTCTGAAACCTGGTTGAACTAATTGATCCCTATTTCTTGTAACATAATTATGTCTATCGCCTCTTTTGCTAAAAAGATGAAGATTTTTTCTAACATACATTATGTTTTCATAGATATATTGACAAGGTACTGTCATTATGTTAATATCTTTAAACAGTTCCCTTGAAGAATCGCACCGGCGGAGATTGTAAATCGCTCTGATGGCTCTTTTCTGTAATATAAAGATTGACTCGATGTCAGCAGCCCGTCCCCATAGTAAGATACCGTACGACATGACACTATGAAAATAACTAAAATAGACTAGTCTAGCGGTATCAACATCCGTAAATTGGCGGATTTTTCTAACAGCATATGCAGCTGAGCTAAGCCGCCCTGCAAGAGAAGTTAAGTGAGGACCCCATTGTAGCCTTGAATCAAGCGTAATCCCCAGGAAAATCGTTTTATCAACAAATTCTTGGGGGATACTTGGGGGAGGTCTATGTCCAACAGTGGACGTCTATCGGCTGAAATGCTGAATGATGAGTAAGTAGCTTTTTATATACGTCATAAATCTTAAAAAAAAAAAAATGGTTGCCTGTAAAGTCGGTTTTACGGGCGAAGATTTTACGTGACAACGTCTTTTTCTCGGTAGAATATTTATTGATATGAATATAATTAAATTGCACAATAGGAACAAGGAATTGAATGAAAATAGTTGAGTGGGAGAGAGACGCAAGGCATTCGGCGGGCCTCTCTCTCGTTCGGTGACTCATCGTAACGTTACCGAGCGTTACACTTTTTCATAAGTGACTCCCAGCCGCAACCTAATTTAAGACGTTGTCACGTCAAAAAACTGTAATTAAAACATCGGTCAAAGTTACACTTTTATATTATGTGACTGTTTTTTTCTTTTGGCATCGCGTCTTTACTAAGAAATAGTTTATAGACTCAAAATGCAAATTTTATATTGATTTATCCTAATTAAATAGACTATCCAAGCTATTTAAAAAAAAATAGTTAATTTGTTTTATGAATAATTAACCATCAGAGAATCATTACTGATTCAAATTTGTCCGAATTTAGAATCATATCGTGGAAATATGGCCACCGTTATTTAACGTCACGTTTCTATCAAACCAGCAGCAAGTTTGAGCGTCCGATATATTGCCAATTATTTTATCTGAAATTGATTTTACCATACAATAGGCGTCGTTCAATAGAATTCTAGTCCCTAAATAACTCACGAATAGCACTAGATCCTGTTATCACGGTAGCACAGGATGCTCTCCAAAATGAGTATGAGCGGGAATTGTAACACTCTACGGTCCGGACTAAGCATTTCGCCTCGTCGTTTATACTACGTACATCGAAGGACTGGAACAATTTGCCTGCTGCGGTCCTCTTGTCCGATTATAGTTTGGGTCTCTTCAAGGCTAGAGTGAATAGGCGCACCACCATCACCCGACCCACCCGGCGTCATGGGGGTTGGGTCTGTGAGACCCGTCACATTTTATATCGCTTCTAGTTCGGTTAATATGCATGCGACGTTGCTGATCTTCACAATAGCTGGAGCTGTTGAGTTGTTCTATGCATTGCAGGCAACAATTTTGACGTGCAACAGCGGCAGTGGGAGTTACACGATCTCAAAATTGAATAAGGTCTGTGAGACCCAACCCCGCAGATCGTGTAACAATTTCGGGCCAATTCGTATAGATAACATTTTATTTAATATCCGTGTATTTATCTTTTTATATTTGTTTTTTTTTTTGTTATTATTTACAATTAAAGTTGCTGATATATAGTTTAATTTGTGGATTTTATAGGTTCTTAGTTAAAAATGGAGCGAGAAGATACGGAACGGCAGCGTATTCTTTAGAATTTACAAGTCTGACTTTGATTCTCGTTTGTCTGACCAGAAGATGTCTGATGACGAAGATCGCTTGAATGAGCGTAGTAATCTTAGTGACACAAAGCAAGATATCTCAAAGTCTGAGTTTAATGATGACATTCCACTGTCTACGCTATCGGATAGAAATTGTTCGCTGGTAGAGTATTGGATATCTGGATCGGCTAGTTCTTCAAACGCAAACCGTGAATGTTCTGCGGGTTTTTATCAGAATCAGAATCAGAATGTCTTTATTGTGGGCATAGGTTACACACAGGTGTTAAAATTAAATAATAAATTACAGTTCCATTATGTCCTGCCAATTAGGCATACTATTGTATGCCTAATTGGCAGGACATAATTAATTACAGATTGTACTAAGAAAATATTTAACAAATAATTGAATCAAAATTTAGTTGGATTTATAAATGTCAAAATTGAGTCAGAATTATAAATGTCAAAATTGCGTCAGAATTATTAATGTCATTTTTGAGTAGGAATTATAAATGTCAAAATTGAGTTAGAATTATAAATGTCAAAAATGCACAATTATTCAATAATTTAGGAAATCCTGGATCGTGTAGTACCTAAGCCTTATCGATTAAGAAATTACGTAATTTATTTTTAAATAGGGTAAGTTCCTTAGTGCTCAAAATGTCAACAGGTATTTTATTGTAGATTTTTGCTGCCATAACAAAAAACTTTTGTCAAACTGAGCCGTTTTATGTGGTATATTGGATATTTTTAACATAATTATGTCTTTTTGATTTCAGTTTATCGAATAGATTTTCATTGAGTTTTACAAATAAGGCTACTTCATATATATAAATGCATGGAAAGGTCAATATCTTTAATCGTGGCAAAGACGGTACAATTTTCGACAAAATGACAGAACCAGAGCCGAAAACATAATTCATCTATTGCCGGGTGTAGTACCAGTCGTTATTTTTAAAAGGTCTAATAAATATGATCAAAACATATTATAATACGATATTTCTGTTTAATTTATTTACATTAATACCTCAAAAACGAAACACAAATAAAATATTAACTATATTATTTATAATGAATTGTATTGTTATCTAATGAACGGGTCTGTGAGACCTACCCCGACGTCCGTGTAACACTTTTCCACCCCCATCACCCCGGGTTAACGATTGCATCGCTGCTTACAGGGCCCGAAACTATGTTTAAAAAGCTGACAATTCGACAATGTCAAAAACTGACATAATTGTATAAGATTTACGCTTGGGCTATTTAATAAAAGTGACAAATATGTCAAAATGCGACAGGTGAAACCGTGACATATTTGTCAATGTAAAACGCGTTTCATAAAACTCGACAATAAATTGTCAAAAAGTCGGTCAACTTGTTTCTGACAATTGTGAGCGACAATTTTAGCGTTGTCTCGACAATTATATCGACTTTTGACATATCTACAAATAAGTTTCTTTAAATTAAATGTTCTACGGTCGTTTTACAAACCAAAAAACGACCACATTTCACTTTTATACCATAATATCGGCCTCTAACAAAGCATCGAATTTTTAGAATAACAATTCATTAATAAACTGATGTATTTAAATGCTGCAAAAAATATTCAAATGTCGAGAAAATACCCTTTAAAGTTTTGTCTCTATTCACCCCATTTTTCTGTACCCTATATTTTTCTCTAAAGCGGTAATCTGTAATTAAAAAGTAGAAATTGATTCAGCATTTAAATGACCATCGTTGTCTCCTCGTTCGTATTTTTTCTAAGGTGAACATTTACACCACTGCTCGCTATTTGTAATATTTTTTGTTATAAAACTTTTATAAAAAAAAAAAAAACTTACACCATATGATTCGCGACATATGTCGGTCTTATTAGCTTTATTAAACAAGATCCAGGTGGGGTCGCAGTCACGCACTAGTTAATACCAATTAAAATAAAAGCTCAGCTCCTACTATCCGTAACATTGATCAGGCATAAACTTGTGAGCGCTTACATTATTAGAAAAAGACGAAGTGCAGTAGAACTTCACAGCACTAACAGTTTTAAACGGTATCGCTGGATGAGGTTTAATTCATCTTTAACTGTCATTTATGTCATAGACGTCGTGCATGTATGACCTGGGGCGCTACTATGATGTCTTAAGTTTATGCTCCAGGGTGCCCGAGAAATTATTTTCTTTTTTGCATTTTACAGGTTCTATTTTTATTAAAATATGATTTGCGATGTTAACGAGTATTTATTAATGGAATTATATTTATTGAAATCATTAATACAACTCTCTGTCCTAGAAATTTATGAGGAAAATTCTTTCTCTTGCTGCGAGCTGCACAATCTCTGAGTCTTATAAGTTACGTTTTGTCACGAAAAATTTTCTCTTTGCACATTTATAGAAAAATATCCATTTCAATGTAAGTACCCTACATTGTTCTTTATTATTGTGTACATTAGAAATAATAGCAGTTTGCCAGGCTAATATAAATGGGTGTCTCTGAACAGTCAAAATTTTTACTTTATCCTTCGCGTCGACAGCACTAACCGCTTTTATGGCTTCGACCACACACCGAATGCATTGCGTTGACATTGTGGTGATGCCCCCGTAATAGTGAGCCTTTTGTAGTAAGTACATCGTATTCCGGTTGAAATTTGCATCATAAAACTGTAATTTCGTAATTAAATATTGACATAATAACCATTTTTCGAATCGCCAATTTTAATTTAGAATTGTTTTTCAACTTTATAAGTTAACTGAAATGATGTTAAGATGTTGCTGATTCACGAATCATATAAAAGAATTAGTTAAGGAGTACAATACCCTGCAGGAACTCTGTGTTTCTTGGTAGCTACAACCTGGGGATCTTTAAGTCGACAGTGAAAAGCTTACTTCTAGGCGAGTGTGCGTAAAGCAGGGTCTTACCTTGCTTTATGAAGAGGATTCTACATCTACGGGATCCCATGAATTTTGATTTCCTTGAGAGTGTCGAAACATATACGTTTTTTGCTACATAAACGGCAGAGTTACGGGCGTTTATGTATTTTAACCCAATACCTCTATGCGTTCTTGAGGTAAAGAGTCTTGACAGATAGACTTACTTTCTCTTTTTGAGATACGGAACCTTAACTTTTAATTTTATCCTTTTGAGGTACCGAAAAACATATGACCCTAAAAACATATAGATCTCAGTAAATGTCCATAGCAAAGATGGCTGGTCCAGCTCGACATCTTAGGCAGTGTATGCACGAAGATTGGTTTCCGATTCCGAAAGATCAGAATTTCTGATTGATTTTGCACAAGGATTTCAGCTTTCCGCTTTTTAATCGGAAGTTATGTACGAGTATATCGAAGGTACAATCAAGTTTATACTTGTCGTACGCGGGCTTTCACAGACTTCGTATCTCTTGCCTTCTTTCACGTCTTGTCATTTTTAATCGCATTGGCACGTTGTGAGTTTATCGCTTCATTTAGGCTGCCGTAAGACGGACTACATCACAGCAACCGCACGCAGTCCATATATTCAAATGCATGCAGTTTGATCTGACTTTTCGCAGTTGGCGCCACGCATCAAGCCCAGAAGTTTAGTGTATGAATTGATCTTTTGAGTGCCTCAAAATGAAATTGACAATGTCAATGTAAGATTACTCTTTGTAATTAACTGCACACTGGCTGTATGTGGTTAGCGATGGACAGCGTGCGTCAACACTACACAACTGTAGCCGCCCACGTTAAGTTGAAGGCACGACTGCATGCAGTTGATATTGACTTCACTCGACTGCAGCCGACCATGTGCAGTTGATATTATGACTGCACGAAGTCGAACGTCCAACTGCATGCAGTTAAATATATCGACCGCGCGCGGTCGCTGCTATGTAGTCCGTCTGTTGTCAGCCTTACACTTAACCATATTTTTGTTCGTTTTTTAGGCTGCCACCTGACGGACTGCATCGCATAGTCGCACGCAGTTGGAATATTTAACTGCATGCAAATGTACGTTTGACTCCGTGCAGTCATAATACTACAAGCACGCGCGCGGTCGGCTGCAGTTCGTTGCTGTGATGCAGTTCATCTGATGGCAGCCTTAGTTAACGAGAATAAAATATACTTCGATTTATGTGGCTAAAAACGCACATTTCGACACTTTCGATGAAATCAAAATTGATAGGGTACTTCCCGTTGACCCAGAATCTTGAAATTTGATATAAAGCAACAAACACAAGTACAGGAATAAATCGGAAAACTGTTTTATTGTCACGTCATAATTTTTGCTATTCGGAAATATTTATATTACCTATAAATAGTTCAATTCCGGAATGGAATTAAACTATTTATAGGTAAGTTTATACGGAACCCTTAGAGCATAATCCATGACATCCCCAGTGTGTAGTACTACTAGTACTAGCCCAAAGCTAGGACTTATAGAGAAAAAAAACCTTGCAGTGAGAAAAAACAGGAGAAAATATCTGTTACAAATTCAAATATTAAAACAGCACTTTCTAACAAAGATTTAACATTTCCTGACGACACGCGTACGTATTAATTAAGCGCTAATCGTGAAGCGGTCATAAAGCACTGTTAATTGCGGTTATTAAATAAGGATCCCCCCGTGAATAGAGACTTGGAAACCCCTTCATTAATTTCTTGATGAAGCGTTAAAGCAGCTCTTTGTGCGATGCAAGGATAATTTACATTATTATCCCGACGGCTTCCCTGAGCCCGACGGTTTGCCTGGGAAGGCCTGGATCCTGGCCATGGAGGCTCTCGAGCCTCGACTTAGAGGGCTCTTCAGCGCATGCTTGGAGAGGGGCCAGTTCCCACTTTGCTGAAAGTCGAGGAAATTGGTCCTCATTGCGAAACCAGGGCGCCCTGCGGACTCTCCGTCCGCGTACCGACCCATTGTGCTGCTCGACGAGGTGGGAAAGCTCTTTGAGAGAGTTATTGCAAACCCCCTCGTCGCGCGCCTAACACGGGTTTGGCTGGACCTTTCGGACGATCAGTTCGGGTTTCGCAAGTTGCGGTCCACGGTGGACGCCATCACGTGCGTGCGAGCCCTCACGACGGGGGATGCGGTGTCCCGGGGTTGGTGTGTCGTGGCAGTGTCCTTGGACATTATCAACGCTTTCAGTTCCCTGCCCTGGAGTACGATCCGTAGGGCACTCCGGTACCTCCGGATTCCCGAATACCTCTGTCGAGTAGTCGAGGCCTACCTGTCGAACAGGTATATTGTCTACTCCGGTCAGCAGGGAAACTGGAAACGTCGAGAGATGTCGTGCGGTATCACCCTTGTGGAACATCGGGTACGAATACATGCTACGCGGCGACTTCCCTGACAGGGTCAGCGTGGTTCTAGGGAGAGCCGCGACAGGTCACGGCATGGCGGACAGAGCTCCGGTGGAATCTCATGGTGAAATGGCATCAGCGACTATCGCAACCCAGTGCTGGGCACGCCACAATTATGGCGGTAAGTCCCCTCTTTGAGGCGTGGCTAGAAAGATCTCACGGCGTACTTACCTTCCGTATGACGCAGGTCCTCACCGGATATGGCACGTTCGGGAGATTCCTGTTCCGGATTAAAACGGAAGTGACGCCTGGGTGTCGCCACTGTGCGCAACGCCCGGAGGACACGGTGGTAGAGCACACAGTCGAGGTGTGCCCTACTTGTGCGGAGCATCGCCGTGCCCTCGTGGGGGTGATCGGTGGCGGAGACCTCACGCGCCGGGTCTTGGTTGAGGCCATGATCCGGAGCGAGGAGGAATGGTAGGCGGTCGCCGACTTCTGCGAAGCAGTAATGCTCGCAAAGGAGGAGGCCGACCGCATCAGGCAACGGCGCTCTCGCCGCCGCCGCCGGGATTCCTATCGCGATTTGCCACCGTAGGCGCGGGCTCGTGGACAGTGAGCAAAGGGTAGCTTGCTGTCCGGCCGTCCGGTAACTGTCCGGACCAAGCCCAAGTCGTCGACGGCGCGCACTGTTCCCGCGCGCCTCAAGGAGTTGTCAGCAAGGGGCCCAGCCGAGTCGAAGCCTACTGGTGCCAGGGTTATCCGAAAGGGAACTCGAGCCCCGGTATGAAGGCTTGAAGGAACGGGGTCGGCTTTTAGTCAGTAAGAGTCTGACACTATCTCCCGCACCACCCCAGAGCGGTGGCTGTCATTGGATGATTTTCCCCACCGAAAAAAACGGACCTCATATTATTTTTAACCGACTTCTAAAAAAGGAGGAGGTTCTCAATTCGGATGTTTCTATTTTTTTTTATGTATGTTCGCGCATAATTTCGTCGCTTGCCAACCAATATGAATAATTATTTTTTTGTTAGAAAGAGTATACTTTCCAAATGGTCCCATAGTCACTAAGTCGGGATCTGATAATGGAATCTTGGCGAAATCGAGGAAACTCGTCAAATATTGTAGGCAACTATATAGTCATTTCGATATTTTCATCAAGGACTTAAGCATTTACAGTCAAAAAGTGACATTTGATGAGGCGAAACTGGTAAAGAAGACCAGAAATTGCCAACGAAACTTCATAATCAAACAGATACAATAATAATAAACATAGTTATGCGACTATAACAATACAAATAAATGAATAGTTCTGAATAGTCATGTTGAAAATATTATCATCGAAGTGACTTGATGATGGTGATGGAGCCGGAAGATAGTCACCGGAACTCCGTAATTAATCAATGTATCCTAGCCGTGTTTGGTCTTATTAGAATTGTCATGACATGCACTTTGGCTATAAGGTACTACCGAACTGATCTCATGATGATGATGATGGATTCGAGCTGGAAGATAGGCACCGGAACTCCGTAATCAATCAGTTTGGGCTTTTTAGAATTGTCATGACATGCACTTTGGCTATAAGGTACTACCGAACTGATCTCATGATGATGATGATGGATTCGAGCTGGAAGATAGGCACCGGAACTCCGTAATCAATCAGTTTGGGCTTTTTAGAATTGTTATAAGATGCAATTTGGTCAAAGGTACTATCGGACTGATCTGATGATAGTGCCAGAAGGTGGAAGGTAGACACGGGAACTTCATAATAAAATGATGTATTCTAGCAGAGTTTGAGTTAATTGGAATTGTCATGAGAAAAATGTACTCTGGCTGTAAGTGTGCGTATTGCAACTAAAAAATGTAAAATATTTTTTTTTTGTTTTAAAAATCGACTTAAAAAAACATTAAAACGATCAAAATAACTTGTGATAAATAAAGAATGGACAACAAAGAAAAACACCGACTTCTGAAATTAAAATTATTTTGATCGTTTTAATGTTTTTTTAGTGAAGTCGGTTATTTTTATTTTATGATAAGTTTATTTTACTATTTTGTTTCCAGCATTTCAATGTAACTTGGGGTTAATGACTTGGAAAGTGGCCATTTTTACGTAAATCACCAAAAATAAACTTTTTCTGGATTTTTCTAGGAAAAACTAAACTATAGAAACGAACATTTTAACGTGCGTACAAAACGAAATCTAAGCATCTTTTAAGGTCATTCAAGTTGAAGACGTATGTACAATCAGTGCTTGAGGGGTTAATGTTTCATTTATATTTTCTATGGTATCTAGGCCACCATTTAAAATTAAGTGTTTTCGTGAAATGTTACTTAGATAATCCAGTTAACATGTTGAATACTTTGGTGCGTTGGGGTGAAATAGGGGTTGAAACATTCTTAGCCACTATTTTTTTTATTCGTGATACTTACCCTTCTTACACATAGGTATATTTCACAAGTTTAAAAGTTATACTACTACTACAGCAAATATACACCGTTACTTTTTAGTCGTTTTAATCCCGTCGAGGGTCGAACCGGTGCATGAAACACTATCGATTTTTAAAGATAAAACTAAAAAATAAAATACTTTTTTTTTTAATAACTCGAATGAATTCTCGCATAAATGAATAAATAATGGAAACCATTAGTAGGCACTATTCCACAATAACAATAATAATGCGTAATTAGTCAACGACCTAGTCAACGTGGACTCACTAAAAATGGCCAATCCTAGATCAAACACGCCTCCAAACTCTATTTGATTAGTTAGCCATGCGACGCAGCGCGCGACCCGTGCGCCCCGCCCTCCCCGCGCGCTAAGTGCATCGCGTGAGTGATACGTCATGGAATAATTCAGTTTCCCTCAAGACGTCATAGGAGTGGTGTCGTCGCGCGAAAATAATGGCGTCTCGGAATTATGTGTATTCCAACCTGGAGTTGGTGACGAAATTGCGAGTCTTGTTGCACAGGCGACTCCACGTTTTTACAGTGCCAAACCAGCTTTCTTTGTGTTAAACGTGCAAGATTATGTATCCAAAGGAATGCTATGCTCTTGTGAAGTCTATCTAACTAGTGACGATTCGAAGGTGATTAGTTATTAGGTTTATAACAGCCCCTAAGACGACCCATTGACCCAGAACTCTTAAAACTTTGAACAATTTAACGTGTCGTTTAAGTGAACAATTTAAGTATTAAATAAATCAAAATACAAAAGCGATTTAGGTAAGTACCTACCTAATAGAATTTTTTTTTTAATCATTGTAACAGAACTTTTTTTAAATCATTGTAATCAAAATTATTGATTCCACATTTTTAAATACGCCATAACTAGCAAGCCTGTAGAGATTTATTTTTACATGTAATGTAATTAATTACCTAATGCTTTTAGCATAAGTAATTATTTTATTAGGTATGTCTTAGGCACAAAGCAGTTAAGTCCGCCCTAAGTCTGTAAAAGTATGAAGGAAATTTGGAATCATTTTATTTGTTTTACGCAAAGATCAGCTGACCTTACTTGCGCAGGCGACCGACGTAGGTACTATCTCGTGGCGCGGGCGTTACCAACTGTTTCATGTATTTTGCGAGTATTACCTTATCACTTGCTGTTTTTTTTTTAAAGTTACATCGCTCTACAAGCTTTGAATGAATAGTATTTTATAAGTGAAACCACCGATTCAAAGGATTAAAACGATTAAAATTTAACGCACACAAGATATTCGCAAGATGTTGGTAGAATCATCACCGTGCTAATTAATTGGATTGGTTTTTTCACTACAGCATTGTTTATTTATATGTATGTATGTATCTAAGTATGTATTTACTATTGTATTTGTTTCTCTTCTGTTTTGCACCACCCTAAGGTCGACTGGCAAATAATGCCTAAGGCATTAAGTCCGCCTTGGTACAGTTTTTTTGTGCGTAAATTATAAAAACAAACTATACTTATGCTATGAGAACTTGCTTCGGATTAATTTAATTACGCAAAATATCATATTCTCAAAATGTCATATTTTCAAAATGCCATATTCATTGTGGCATTTTGCTAATGTGGCATATTGCGAAATGTCATTTTGCGAATGTGGCATTTTGCGTCAATATGTCTTTTGCTAATGTGGCATTGTGCGCTTAATCAACGCTGGTAACAATGGCCAAGTAAACAATTCTTTCGCATCTCCTGAACTTTTAATAGATTTTGAGCGTATTGGTGAGGAATAGTGGACAAATTTTTGGTGCAACTACGAAACATAACCCCAAAACTGTGAAACAAGCAACATCCTTCAGTACCTGCACCAGATTTCGTGAGTTAATTTATAACTGTTTGAACTATCCAACTGTATCCAACCGTCCAATTTTTTTTAAAACGCACTCACACATCGGTAAATAACATTTTTTGGAATTGCGTATACGCATAATTAGCACTCACACAACTTAAAACTAATAACGTTGTTGATAAATGCAAGACAAATGATGATTTGACATTTTGATTTGACACACCTACCACTAAGGCTGCGTTCAGTGTTGGCACCTAATTGAACTGCAAAGAAATAGTTGCGTTCAAGAATAAAAAATTGTTTTGAATACTCGACTAAGTGATTTCGATTTTATTTTAACATGCTGAAATATGCACGTACTCCACTCCTGGCGTCTACTGCATGTAATATGCCCTCAGAATCTGAAGAATCTTTGCAACTAAGTCCTGATAAAACCGACGAAACTAAGGTACCGCGTCGGTTTAATAAACGAAAAGCTGTTTGTTGCTCACCGAAGATTGACTATAATGAATTTAAGTAAGAGATAAGGGAGATACTCAATTCCTGGAAGAAAGAACATGATGCAACTCTCGCTAAATTGGCAACTGATATGAAAGACTTACAGCGCATCTTAACTAAGTTTGGCCAAGTTCTTCAAACCCAAATAGATTCATCAGACGTGCGTTATATTTACAGGGTTCCAGGTAAACCTGGCTCGCCCAAGCCCATTGTAGCCGAACTAACATCCGTCACGGTTAAAGACGCAATACTGTCGTCTGCCCGGAATTTTAATAAATATAAAAAAAAAAAACTTCAGAGAAGCTGCACTCAGACCATCTTGGTATCATTGGGAGTCGACCGCCTATACATGGTGCTGAGTATCTGCCACCTAGCAAATAAAAAAAACTATTTTACGAAGCCCGAAAATTTGCAAATTCAAATGGTTACAATTTTTGCTGTGCTAAAGAAGGCAGAATGTATCTGCGCAAGGCGACCGGAGATAACCAAGTTCTCATCAGACACATCAACACTAGCACTCTCAATTTATTGAAGTCTTCAATAGCGTGACTGTTTTGCATGACAATAGCAATTTTTATTTTGCATGTTTTTAAATTATCTATTCACTTTTACTTAATTTTTGTGTCCTTTTTAGGGTTTCGTAGTCAACTAGGAACCCTTATAGTTTCGCCATGTCTGTCTGTCTGTCCGTCTGTCTGTCCGTCCTCGCTTAACCTCTGTGACCGTTAGCACTAGAAAGCTGAAATTTGGTACCAATATTTATATCAACACCGCCAACAAAGTGGTAAAATAATAATTGGAAAAAAATGTTTTATTAGGGTAGCCCCCCTATATGTAAAGTGAGAAGTGTTTTTTTTTTAATTTCAACTCTAACGTGTGATATATCGTTGGATAGGTATTTAAAAATGAATAGGGGTTTACTAAAATCATTTTTGATAATGTCAATAATTTCGGAAATAATCGCTCCAAAAGTAAAAAACAATGTGTGTGTCCCCCCCCCCCCCCCCCTCTAACTTTTGAACCATAAGTTTAGAAAATATGAAAAAAATCTGAAAAGTAGAACTTTATAAGAACTTTCTAGGAAAATTATTTTGAACTTGATGGAAAGAATAGTTTTTGTACAAAAAAGAAAAGTGTTCTACAAAATAATTTCTGGACTAAGTTTGTAGTATACCTAATCGATATACGATTATTTATAAGCATTTTTTAAACTCATAAGTGTCAGTGTACCCAGACGGATGGGAAACTACGGAACCCTACACTGAGCGTGGCCCGACACGCTCTTGGCCGGTTTTTTATTACTGCTAACAATTTCTGTAATAATCATATTTTGTATCATATAAACACTATACATGCTTATAATGGCCTTGATATAAATAATAATGCCTGTAATTGGATAGACCTCAGTATCTTACATTTGCAGCACTGTTCATATTGGGCAGAGTATTTCGGAATCAACATCATAGTAGTTAGTGTATCAATTTTAAGCGGAATATCATTTTCAATTTCATCATTATTTTTAAACAGTAAATCTTATTATTGCTTAGGACCGGCGGACTTGCGGTTTTATTGTGTTTACATTGAAACATTAAAAATTGGCCTTAAGTTGTGGTTGCTTGGAAACTGTCTGCTTGATTACCGAAGTTATTTTTGTACCAATGGCGAACTTAAATTAACTCTCGGATGATATTGATGATTTCGCGATATCAGAGTCCTTCGAGTGTGAATTTGATAACTGTAAAGATATATTTCCAGTGCATGTATCCCTGCCATTTGTTACACAAAATATCCGTAGTCTAATTTGTAACTTTTCAGAATTTCATATTCTCTTAACCAGACTGTAATGTTATTAATACTTACGTTTACTTTACTTAACAATAATCACATCTCTTTATAATATTTCTTATATATTTAGTTTGTTTATTTTCCTTGATAACTGTCATCTGTCATGTCACTACTATTTTCTTCTATGGGTTTGATTAGGTATCAACAAAGAGTATTTTTATAGTCTTAGGTTTTATTCTTTTACTCGTAATATTATTTATTTTGTAAACATATAATTTGCTATCAAATTATATGTTCTCTTATCTGAAATAATTCTTTAAAATTAAATTGTAATTTATATCTTTCTTGTGAAACAGCAATGCTGGCTGAAACCTGTTTTCAAATTTGAATTATGAATTGACAGCCAGCATAGCCGTCAAAATTGACTATAAAAACCATGTTTGTGAGTTTCTTGGTGAGTTTTCGGTCAGACTCTTGGTGCAGCTACATGTACAGTTCCTGGTGTCAGTTTTTCTTGGTCCAGCTGCATGTGACAGTTACTTGGCTCAGCTCCCAATGTCAGTTTTCCCAGATTGAGCTCCTTGGACCATGAAGACCTCCTCTGAGAAGGATCGGAGGACCCTCCTCTCTGCCTCTGCCGGCCCTCACGGCAGAGGGCTATTCTACAGATGGACCTGGCCTCTGAGGGCCTCCTCTCTGCCTCTGCCGGCCCTCACGGCAGAGGACTGTTCTACTCATGGACCTGGCCTCTGTGGGCCTCCTCCTCTACTGCTGCCGGCCCTTACGCTGGAGGGCTGTGACTACCACTATCTGTTGCTGCCTGCGGCTGCGTAGCCTTCGCCGTCCCTCGTACGGCTGAGGGCTACGCCTACTCCTGCTGCTGCACTCTACCTCTGACGCCGAGCCTGACTGAACTGTTTTTATATCTTTATATCTTTTTATATTTCTATTGTTTTTATATGCTTTTATAATATAACCTCACAAGGATTCATATCTATATATATTATTTCTCCCTCCATACTTTCCTCCCTCACTCAACCTCTCACTACTCACCACACGTGCCTTGCCAGGGCTACTCCCTGGAGGCACTTACTCACTACACTCCCTCTAGCACTCGCGTAACACTCTTTCTCTCCTCTTACTATACACTTACTCTTCTTACTCTCACTCTTCCTCTACACTCCTCACTCCCATACTCCTCCTTACCCTCTCATGTAACTGTTACACTCCTTTGTGTACACATTACGTTACAAGACTCGGTTTTAATTGTGACGTGTTAATTTTAACTAAATGTTGGCTGTCATGCGTGTCTTGTACCCCTGCAATTGATGGTTATTGTATGTCTGCGACTACATCAAATACTCTACAAAATGATAGTGTTGTCGTATATGTAAAGGATGAACTAAGCTACAGCATTGAGGAACCTAATATGCAGAACTGTAATAGCCTCCTGGTTAAAATAAAAAAAGATACCGCGTTGCTAGCTATATATCGTTCCATCTTATACAAAATAATATTGACCCGTTTTTGACATCACTCGAGGAAAGTCTGGCAAACTTATCAGAGTTCAAAAATGTCGCAATAGTTGGAGATGTGAACACAGACATTGTAGCGACATCTACCGAGATTACCGAGGTTAGCGAGGCTAGGTTGTTCATTACCGAGAGTACAAGTACGGTTTCTGAACAATATCTTGTTCTAACTTCTTACTACGGACTAATGCCTGCGCATCAATTTATCACTCGTGATGCTAGTGGTACTTGTTTAGATCATGTACTCCTAAAAACAAAGTCCCCCGCTATTATTATTGTACCACAGTCCATTTTAACTGATCACAAGTCTGTAATATTTTGTTTAAAAAAGAAAGAAACTCATACACATGCCATTTTATCTTGCACCAAAATTGACCACACGGGTTTATCTCAGGCTATTAGCAATATTGACTTCAGCCCAATTTATTCAAGTAACGACTGTAACATTGCACTCGGTTATGTCATTAGTGAACTCAAAAGCGCTTTGAGCAGGAATTCTGAAACTGTTTCACTTCCACGTCGCAAAAGGACCATCAAACTCTGGATAACACAAGGCCTTTTGCGCTGTATGCGCAATAGGGATAAACTTCATCAAAAAGCAAAATTGTTTCCAAGTGACTTAATAATTAAAAAAACACATGTACGGTATAGACATTTTTGTAATGCAATCATAAAAAAAAAACGGTTAAACGTACTTATGAGAGAGAACTTGTCCAAAAAGCCGCTAAGAGTAGCCAAAAGTTGTGGAAAACAATAAAAAATATCACGAATACATCAAAACATGTTAGTTATCCAAAGGAATTACTTTCAATATCTGATACACCTGAGAACTCTGTGAACCACACGAATCTCTATTTTTCTAATGTCGGCAAATCGTTGGCTGAACAAATGGACTAAACGAGGTTTCATAAAAATAGAAAAACACCTCTTAAGCAAAACCCCAATTTAGCCGTATTCTTTGATACAGATGAAGATAAAGTTATGAGCATAATAGCTACTCTTAAAAGTGAATAAAGTAACAACTAATACAAGTTGTATTTTGCTTTCTTTAATATTAGTAACTTTTAAAATCCAGTTTTATGATTAATATGAAAACATGATTATAGTAAAAATGGCTCGAGAAAGTGGGCCATTCAAATCGCTGCATCATAATTATGTACACGCTTGCTTTCTCTGTTAGTATGACGTCTATATAAGTTGACCATGGTCTAGTTACAGGTACAATAGAGATTACCTTATACTGTTAGCAAAACAGATAATTGTAGTGACTTGCTATTTTAGTCGCACTGGTTTCTTTAGTATTATTGCTACCACATTTATTATTACAACCCTTAGCTTGAGCTTTTGTGTACGCTACAAGAAGGTTTGAACTCGCTGAATAAATTAGTCGATCAATTAGATTGACTGGTTTGTTGGTCTAGTGGTTACCCTGACTGCCATACCAGGTGTTCAATTCCCGCCCAAGACAAAGTGTTTGTGAGATGAGTGCGATCATATTTTCTGTGGTTGGGTGTATTTTATCTATAATACGTATTTTTTTTTTAGGTGGAATCATCTAATGATATCTTCGGACCTTGGGCGGGGCAGAAGAAATTCCTAGTGCCTTTCTTGCTCTTCATTCCAGGGCCGGGTTTTTCTTTCAGAAGAGAACGCATGGCTCTAGCAGGCTTCGAGACCACTACGGTTTGCTGTCATCTCCAACTCCATATGTATGCATTTAAATATATATAAGTATATTTATCATTTGTTTAGTACTCATAACACAAGTTCTGCTTAGTTTGGGACTAGATGGCGTTGTAAAATATTATAATGTATTAATATATTTATTAATAATCTATAATAAATACGTCGTGGCGTGCGCAGATTAACGAGGTTATTCGAAAAGTAAATTTTTCTTTTCACTCGCTTAACTGCATTTAAAATAAAAAATCAGTTTAGCCAAAACGGCTGAATAAAGCCTATTATATTAAAGATTATGCCGACGTCTGCTACCTGGATGCTACTGAGGAGCTATTGAACAAGCTTGAGCGATTACAAAACCTATGCATTCGGTTTGTCTAATGGAATTAGACATTAAATGTCTAATGGATCTCATTTGAACGCATCTCATTAGAATAAATGCACTAAAATAGAATTCAGCAATTTAAATGCCTATTAGGTCATCAGGCTGATTTCAACGATCTGACTGATTTTTTTTTAGTTATAACATTCATCCAATGACATCTCCTGCCCTTTTTTGTGTAAGATTTTTACTGACTAAAACTCACTCCCAGTTCCTTCGTTGCCTTTTATACTAAGGCCAGGTTTTCCGTTCAAAAACGAACCCATGGCCCTAGTAGGCTTCGACCTTGCTGGGCCCTTACTGTTTGTTAACATCTCCATGAGACGCACGCGGAACAATACGTACCGTCGATGACTTGGGATCAGTCTGGACGGTTATCGGACGGTTGGACGCCCAGCTTACGTTTTGACCAATAAATTAACTATTTTGCGCTCTAGACAACAATTGGGTGTTATCCTTTTTTTATAAAAAATAACAATAACAGTAATTTTTTTTTCTGAATACAACATCAAAATTGGAATGAAGCTAGAATTAGCATTTTAAATAATAATAGGTGTTAGAATTGGAGTACAGTGAGAATCTCTAATTTTCTCTTTTATACCGTCTTTAAAAAAAGGACAATGCTATCAATTCACATGGATGTCCTTTTTTATATTCGTTACCTCAAAACTATTTATGGACCGATACGCAATTTTTTTTTTTTTTTTTTGTTAAAAGTCTTCCAAATATGTCTTATTTTTTTAAATCCAGTTCAGATGATGGAATCCATTAGGAATTGAAAAAAAATCTCAAATATTATAGACAGCTATAAAGTGCTTTAGGTATTTTGAGAAGTCAAGCATCTACAGTGAAAAAGTAGGTATTAGTTGGTGAAGTGGATTTATTTGGCATAACGTAAGGCACTCAAACACTATTAAGGTTTTATGCCTATCTAGTGTTATATCGATCGTGTCATATTGTGTTTTGAATGCTAAATGGCTGAACATTACAGACTAAGTACATAATCTCAATGCGTCAATTATCGCGATAACAGTTCCCCGTATTATAAAGTTGTCGGCGAGCCGTCTGCCAGGGCTAGTTCAGACGAAGCCTGAATATGGCAGCCTGTTAATTCTCTCTAACAATGTACGGAGTGGTAGCAGCATGACGTGCAAACGACGTCAGAGCTCTATAAAGCGAGCTGAAGAGTCTACGTATCAAACTGGCCCTCTTTCAGGCTGATCCATGTTGTGAGGGGTTCTCGTTGTTGATTAAGAAAAGGCTTTGTCTTAAGATGGTAAACGTAGAAGTTAGAACTTTAGTTACAAAAAAATATTTTATAGAAGCTAAAATAGCCTTATCTTCCATACTTACCTGAAGTGTTATGATAAAATACCTCCTCACATATTACAATCTTCAAGGAATGAAATTTAAATGTGTCAAACGCACACCATGTACGCGAGTATATTATAAACTGAGACATTATATTGAAGATAAAAATTCTCGACTCAATGCTAGTAATGATTGTGGTTTAAGCTTCACAACTTCACCAAGGCGCAAAATCACTATCACTAAAAAGTACTTCTTCTTTATAATAAATAATCAAAATATTGGAGGGAAGATACAATCGCAAAATTAAGAAACAGGTTAATTTTTTTTTGTTGAGTTAATATAATTTTTTGATTTACGTAAACCTGACAAATCTTTAAATTATTGACTATGATTATGATGTATGGAACAAAATATAATTTTTGACATGAAACAGTATTTTACGTAAAAGTTTGTCCGTTAATTATTGTTTTTATGTATTGCGTGTCTGAGTTTTTGTTGTCTACACTGTTTTGTGCGCCAATATAAATACTTTTCTTTCTTTCTGCCTTATGAGTTAACAAATAATTGTTTGACATTTATTCTTCCTCAATTATATTTTGTACACCATTAAGGCAAAACATGCCTGTGATTCAACTGAATGTTATGCAACATCTTGCATGTTATGTGCATACTCATGTTTTAGCAAAATAAATAATCTTCAATCTTGTGATAGTATAAAACAAAGTCGCTTCCCGCTGTCTGTCCCTATGTATACTTAGATCTTTAAAACTACGTTACGGATTTTGCTGCTTTTTTTTAATAGATAGAGTGATTCAAGAAAAAGGTTAATATATATATTAATAATATAAGTAGTATAATGCAACACTGATAATTTTACAGGTTTCATAACGCTTTTTTTATCAATACAAACTAGTGCTTGACTGCAATCCCACCTAAGCAGTGATGCAATCTCAAATGGTAAGGCGCACTAGTTTTTGAGCATATTCATTCTTGCCTTGAAGACACTCAAAAATCGGACGGGAAGACCGCAGCATGTAGATTGTTCCAATTCTTTGACGTACACGGTAAAAACGACGAGGTGAAACGCTTAGTTGACACCGTAGAGGTTTCAACAATGTATGGGTGGATACTCGTCTTATACTCTCCAAAATGCATCCTTTAAAAACCCAAAAGCTAGCAAAACTCAAAACAAACAAAACCCTACGCCTGTGCTCAAGGCTTTGAAGGTTGACCAACCAAATCCGGATCACAAATTAGCCTCTTCGTACGCCTTTCCACGGAGTCCAAAGCTGCCAGGTGGCATTTTGTAGCACCAGTCCATATGTAGCTGCAGTACTCCACAAACACGCTTGTATTTTGGCGGCATAGAATTCCACCAGAATGGCTTCACCCCACTTGGAGACTGCCTGAAGTAAGATATTCGTACGCACTACCATAGCCTCTCTTTCAGACCAGATTAGCTTCTTACTAGCCCGAGCACTGGGCAGGTATCTGTCTACAACTGTGCTATCATCTGCATAAATACCTGACACCAGCAGATCGTTGATAGAACAGACCCCTGAGGAACTCCGGCGTTAGTCGTCATGGTCTCTGATGAGCATCCGATGACAACTACGCGGAGAGACCGTTCACTCAGAAAGTCGTTAACCCACTTAATCAGTCCAGCAACGCTAGAAACTTACTCAAAAGGCTAGCGTGTCATACTCTGTCGAAGGCCTCGCCCCACAAGTGGGTGGCATACACTAGTAGGTCCCCACAAGACCAATTGCGGTGAAACCCGTACTATCGGTCACTGAGGAGATACTTACCTTCCTGGTATGGCATAAGGCGCGAGTTCAATACACGCTCCATAATCTTGCAGAGTATGGAGGTTACAGAAATCGGCCGATAGTTGGCAGGGTCGGCGCAATTGCCCTTTTTTGGGCACGGGTACACGTTGCACGTTACATGACTCCTTACAGCATGTAATTTTTATGAATATTTTCGTAAATATGATATTCGTGGTAGACCCCTTTTAACTTTGATGTTTATAATTAGTAATTACCTAAAGAAAGTCCAAGTGAATGACTCGACGACCCAGAACTGAAATGTCAGGCGAAAAATGACGAGGAAAGCCCCCCAAACGAAATGGGATAAGGCTAGGCAAATTGAGATTTTCGTAGATATTACAGATTCAAAATGCAGGGACAAAGCGCTTACGGTGGTACAGCAAAACGGAGGAGTTTTTCGATGTTATTGGTACTTTAGATTGATTTAGTTAGTTTATCGCTGAAGGGAACGGCCCTTTTAGATACATAATTATAAAAGTTTTTCGATTGAAAATAGCAATAAGGTGCTCATATTAAAACTTTCTAAGGTAGATTAAGCTCATCTCCATAATGCATCAAATTAATCAGCTCCATAAAAAAGTGCAGTAAAAAAAGGTAATTGATATCCACAGCTAGGTTAGTTTACTATGCTTAGTTTCACAGCATTATAGTATGTTTAGCAGCAATAATAGGTATGTTTGTAAGAGTTTTAGGAAGGTCAAACTAGCTGTAATTGTACTCCACGCTTATTGATATGGTTCAC
Source organism: Mythimna albipuncta (assembly GCA_929112965.1). Taxonomy (NCBI): domain Eukaryota; kingdom Metazoa; phylum Arthropoda; class Insecta; order Lepidoptera; family Noctuidae; genus Mythimna; species Mythimna albipuncta. Next base: position 37,015,314 of record OV815958.1, read on the forward strand.
AACTGTATTATTAATAATGTATATTCTCGTGCGCTAGTTAAACATTTTGTTTACTTTGTCTGACTTTGAACATGAAATCATTAATAATGTATACAGAAAGTTTTAAATATGAAAGTTGGCAATTACAAATTCTAATTAGGGTTGTGCTTTCATTACCCTCAACGGAATGAAGCAACATGTGTGTTAGTGACGTTTCTATTATAATATACCAGCTTATTTAGTAATTATATGACGTATATTTTGGTTTTTATTATATTTTTCAACACTGTTCTACTGAAATTCAGTAGTTTTTTTTTTTCAGCTTCTTTGGACGCTGTCAGTTTTAGAAAATAGCTGATGAGTCGATCTAAAGGCACTAACGTGTGGATTTCGGCGGTTGGGAAAGCGGAGTTGATATTCTCTTCTCGTCTCAGCAGCGTTACCGTCTTTTTTTTTGGACTATACAGCATAACATGAATGATGTAATAGCAAAAAAAAAGAAGTTTTTTAAGGAACATTTACCAAAGTTTTAGTTATTTTTGAATTTTTAATTACTAGCAATGATCTGCTGGATGGTTTCCTGCATGGTGCCTCGCCTTTGAACATATATTATATTAGTCCAAGTATTAATGTCAAGTTTTGTGTGTACAATAAAAAAATATGAATTATGAAGGTGTACCGATGACAATGCCGGAGCCGGTGTACCGGTGGTCAAAGTCACAGGAATCTGATGGGTTCGAGACGCACAGGATCTGTCGTTGTTACGATGCTTGGGAGAGGTTGTGTGTTGCCTGTGTCCAACTGCGGACGTCTTCTGACTGAATAATAATAAAAAAATCTGATAGGTATGCATTAAAATGCTAATTAACGAATTAATAAGCTTAGTTTTATCAAATAAAAATTATGGCCAGTCTTAGACTGTCATAATTGGAAACTGAATTGACTAGACTTTTTACGAAAATAAATAATCATGGCTTAGTTCTTTTTCCCGTAGTTCATTACTTTTGGCTAAATTAAAATTTTAATGTTGCTACTAATATAAACCTTGGTCAAGTGACATAATAATGCTTGAGTTTATTTATTGATAATATAAATACTTAGGAAATTCATTTCTAAATTAGATAATAAACATAAAAATAACTGTTTGTGGTTAGATTATAGTGGCTAAAATGACTGTCACTACAATAAATACAATATCGAGAATCACATTTTCAGAAAAAAGCATGGCATTAAGCGCAGAGACATTTCAATTGCCATCCAGCCTAATGAAATAGAAAAAAAAGAAAACATCATTTGACATGACATCTTGTCATTCCTTATTCTAGGAGGTATAATAGAAGAGAGTGAATAGGTTTCTTCTAGGCAAGCGTGCTTCATCGTCGACCACATCATCGCTTACCATCAGGTGAGATGGTGGTCAAACGCAAGCCTATCATTAATAATAAAAAAAAACTTTAAACTAGATTAAAAAAATTTGTTCGAGAACCTATCGTGACTATTTTAGTACAGTTGCGTCGTAAATAGTTTCAAATGATTTAATCTGAGATTTTGCATTAAAAAAGAACTAAAAATCTTATTTACCCAAAAACTACTGAATTTCTATTGATGATTACTTTGCTTGCCCTGTATAAGGGCACTTGTCCTCAAACTGACTTTTTGATTACCATTATGTACTAGTGCGCTGCTGTATTTAAAACTTTTTTATTAAACCTCTTTGTTCTCAAAATAAAATAGTAATAACAAATCATATTAGGTAATTACGTTCAATAGAACGAATTTGTATTTATTTTTATTTACTTGCATAATTTATACAATTGTGTCTAAATATACCTAAAATGGCGAAGCAGCCGGCAGCAGTCTGTTATTCAATGAACCGTTAATATTTCGTAACGTGAGCCCCACACCTATAGGATCTTAAACATTAAGTCCGCTTTGTACTTTTGTGTTGCATGAAGTTTTAATAAATAAATCGGTATTGCTATTCTGTAAAATACTTAAAAAACGAGGAACAGACAGTTCTTCTAAATTTTCATAATGAGATCTTTACGGAAAGTAACTGGCAGTTCTCTAGCCTAGGATGACCGTGACCATATCGCACGAGTGCGGATGTGATCACGAGAGGATGTTCCCGATCTCGTGCCCCGGCACCACATTATGATAATAAAGGGCTTTAGTGCGAATGCATCGTAAGCTTTGAACTGGTGCTGAAGCTAGTTTAAAGCTATTTGTGGACTTAACCGCTTTCAGTGCAAAGTAGCTTGGGACTTTTTAAGTGGTATTAGCGTTTGGTTTAAGTTGTTTGCGTTTGATGTTGAATTAATGGAGGAACGTTATTTTTATTTTGACGTTATTTCTTTGACGCACAAAAAATTACAGAGGTGGACTTTGTGTGGCACATTTACTTGCCCGTCTACTCTGACCTATTGAGTAGCATGAAAGTACCGAGTACAAACCAAGTTGCAAAAAAACAAGAAGCAAAAAAAAAAAAGTTGCATGTTGGAATTTTGTTTCTAGTTTAAAAATACCTAAGCGGAGATGCAGTCCATGAATGAGGGAAAATGGTGTGGACATGAATTACGATAATTTGATATGTTTGCTTTAGAGAAGAAATGTCAAAAGGCGTTCGAACTTTAAAAATAAAAGCGGAGTGAGTGAATCTTTTTGAAAATCCGCCGCGGGCCCATGCTGTGCATGGGCACGCCGCGGATTTCAGCTGCGTGTATTAATTTGTTTGACAACGGCCTTCACTGCGAGAGTTTTCAGTCATACAGACTGAAGACTGCGCTGCGATAAGCGAGCTGTACATAGTCGTCGGTCATATTCGTATACTCCAGTGGTAACGTAGACCCACGTCGACAGCGTTGAGCTATGTAACCGCCTAATCAAGCAAGCCATGCATGTATCAATGACGTCAATTCATGCGCAGCCTCTCCGTGGGTTGCAGTGGACACAACCACATACATTTTCTTCCAAAGCGAAGCTTAATACACGTGCGTAGCCTCTCCGTGCACCGCTGCGGGCCCGCGCCTTTAGAAAAGCTAAACTTTCCTTGAAGGATCAACACAAAAACAAGCACAAATAGTACTGCAAGCGTAGTTTCAAATCAAATTATAAAAGCTCGCTAGTTTCGACACTCTCGCAGCAAATTATACGGCACAAATTGAGTTAGCGAATACCTACAGCTATGACCTCGTACTCACTTAAATGCACGAGTGCACACCAAATTGATTTTCGAACTAATCTTTTGTATCAATAATAACTTGTAACCCAAAGGGATTTATGAAAGTGTTGACAAATTTGTAAGTTTCAACTTCAAAATATTGTCATTTTCTTCAAAATTTGTCATTTTGTTAGTTATATTTCGAGTAGCATGGAGAAATTAAACTACATTAATGTTTTTTTGTCAAAACATAGTTTTAAAAACAAAGTTTTGTACTAAAACATCTGTCAAACAACATTTTTTGTGAAGTAATGCTATTATTAGACAACATCTGCGGCCCAACGAACAAAATTAATGTATAGTTCTCTTAGTTCATCACAGTTCAACGTCAGGGGCAAAATAAAATAAGACAAGAACGACGAAAAACAAAAGTTTTGCGCCATATACGCGCTATCCACTATGTTAAGCTTCTATATTTTTTCTCTTCTTCTTCTTCCTGCTCTTGTCCCATCTTATTAGGGGTCGGCGAAATACGTTTTTTTTCATCCATTCCTCCAAACCTTGTCACTCTTCATGCTATCACTAACTTCCTTTTCTTTCATATCGTTCTTCACGCAATCCATCCATCTTTTCTTTGGCCTCCCTCTCCCTCTCCACCCATCCACATATATACTCATGACTCTTTTGGTAACATGCATTTCATCCCTCTTCTTTACATGACCACACCAAGACAAACGATTCTTCTTCAACTTGTCAGTTACTGGCGCCACTTTCAAACTTCCTTTATTATACTCATTTCTCTCTTTATCCAATCTCGTCACACCACACATCCATCTCAAGATTCTCTTCTCCACTACATGCAATCTTTTTTCATCCGTCTTTTTCACAGCCCAACGTTCTGATCTATACAGTATGACAGGTCTTATCACGGACTTGTAGATTTTACGCTTCAACTTGAGGGGCATCCGTGGGTCACATGTTGTTCCAGCGACCTGTCGCCGTTTCATCCATCCTGAATTGACCCGCTGTGTTGTCTTGGTCTACCTCACCATCTCCTTGGATAAGCGATCCGAAATACCAAAAGTCGCAGCAGATTGGTATGGGCGTTCCAGCGAGAGCTAAGGGCACAAACCCGGAGAGACCGCCAAAATCGCAGAACAATTACTCACTTTTCGTTCTACTCAATTTTAAGCCAACACTCTAAAGTCTATGCTACCACACCGTCAATTTGCTTTGGACCTCTAGGCCACTCTCGGCAACCAGCACAATGTCATCGGCAAACAGCATACACCAAGGAGACTCTTCCTGGATGTCCGACGTCAAAGCATCCATTCTCATCAGGAAGAGCTAAGGGCTGAGAGCCGACCCTTGACGTAAGCCGACAGCCACATTGATGCTGCCAGTATTGCCGTAGACCGGACTTAGCTACTGCACTGACTTGTACATTGCTCGGATCAACTGCACATATTTTCCAGGCACACCTTTCTCTTTAAGGGCCCACCACAGAACCTCGCGAGGTACCCGATCATATGCCTTTTTGAGGTCAACAAATACCATGTGCAAGTTTTTATCTCTGTATTTCTCGCACAGCTGGCGTATAGCAAAAATGGCATCCGTTGTACCTCGACCAGGCATATAACCGAATTGGTTCTATGAAATTTCACTCTCTTCTCTCAGTCTTCTTTCAATAAATTTCTCCCAGGCTTAGGTAAGCTTATAGTATGTGAGATTAGCTTTATTTCTCTATAGTTGTTGCATTAAAGCTCATCTTTGTTTTTAAATATGGGCACCAGGGAAATGTTGCACCAATCATCAGGTATGGCTTCTTCTTGTAATAACTTATTGAAGAACAAAGCTAACCACGTTCATCCATCCACTCGCAGCAGCTTCCACACTTCAACTGGTATTCCGTCTCGGGTAATTGCCCTACCATTCTTCATTCCATTTACAGCTATACTGACTTCATCCATACTAATCAATCTCACTAAACCCACATTCTCTGGTTTATGCTCTAGAACCCAATTCCAGTGGTTTACCTCATTCATCAGCCTTCTAAAACAGTCCTTCCACCTCTCTTTGATTTTTTTATCTTCTTATAAAATCATTTCAGTTTCATCCCGTATACACTTTATCTGACACACATCTCTCGCATTTCTCTCTCTTGTTCTAGTAAGCCGGTATAGATCTTTTTGGCCTGCCGAACTGTCTAGTGTATCGTATAGCTTGTTTTGCTATTGCCGCGGCTTTTTTCTTTAAAGCATCACATTCACTTTTTTGCAGGGTTTAAACTAACGTTTTCCGGATCTTTACCGCTAAATTTTGATCGTTTTAATCCCGTGGAGGGTCGATCCAGTACATGAAACACGAAATCGATAGATTTTTAAAGATAGAATTAGTGGTAGTTGGCATTGCGTACCAACTACCTACAGGTTATTGGACTCGCTCAGCTGACGTTTTCAAAAAGAAATTAATTTCGTACATGCGTAAATTTATACCAGTTTAAAAAAAGGTACAGTGTTAAGGTTGTTTTTTAATTTTTTCTTTACAAATCGATAGTGTTTCGTGTACCGGATCGACCCTCCACGGGATTATAACAATCAAAATTTAGCAGTATATACACTGCCATTCCATAAATTTCCTCTTTTTTTCCTTCAGCACATTCTGTATATCTATCAACCACCACCATGTATCCCTATCTATTGTACCCTTTCCTCTCATCTCTCCCAAAATATCTTTCGCTGCAAGTCCAATACACTCAGCAATCTCATTCCAGCTTTTATTTATACTTTGGTTATTCATGTCTCCCATCTCTATCATTTTATCCACCACTCGCTCTCTGAATTTCTTCGCACATTCACTCTTCTCTAGCATATGCCATTTTATATTAGAAAGAGGACGCTCTTTGGTTTTTTTGTTCTATGTCTTGACCACTAACACCATGACTAGGGGCCTGTGCTGTGCGACTAAGTCTTCTCCTGGTAGCACTTTGCAATCTTTGACGTGATTTAGCCTGGCTACGTCCCACTATTCTAGATCTTTCGAACAGCAATCCGTTTTAATTATTACGTGCTACTCGTTATCTTCTCGAAGATATAGCGTGTTCACGTTTAATGGCGTAACAATACATTCAGTCAAAAAAGTATCGGGAATGGATGATTTGTTTAAGGTTCTAAATTAAAATTTATTATTTTTTTGTAGTTGCTATATTGGCACAACTGTTTTCCATTTTGGTGCGGAGTTTGAGTTGCGCCTGTTATATAAGTTAAATACAGTGCTGTTTTTAGTTATATCATATCTAGTGTGAAATGCGAATTTCATAATGGACAAAAATATCGAACAAAGAGTTTGTCTTAAATGCATCGCTAATGAAATTTCGTGTTCGGAGTCACAGTCAGTGAAAATGTTACAGAAGGCTTACGGTGAATCGACTTTATCAAAAACACGTGCTTATGCGTGGTACAAAGCATTCAAAAGCGGTCGACATGTGATGGAAGATTTGTCTCGCTTTGGTAGGCCATTAACCTCTGCAACTGAAGTTAACATCGCAAAAGTGAAGGAAATAGTGACTGAAAATCCTCATTCAAGTTTGAGAGAGATAGCCGCCGAACTTTCTTTGTCTCACGAGTTGATCCGTACCATTTTAACTAATCATTTGGGTATGAAACATGTTGCCGCTCGGACTCAATCGCATGAGAGTCACTGAGGACATGCTAGAACGAGTCAATTCCGACCCAACATTCATGAAACGCATTGTTACTGGCGACGAGACGTGGGTTTACGAGTTTGACATGCAAACAAGTTAACAAGCTTTGAAGTAGCGCCTTCCAACTGAACCAAAACCTAAAAAACCACGCCAAAGTCGATCGAAACTCAAAGTCATGTTGACTGTTTTTTTTGACTATCACGGTGTTGTACACTCGGAATTCTTACCGGAAGGTCAAACAGTAAATAAAGAATAATATTTGAGCGTTATGCGGCATTTAAGAGAGCAAATTCGACGAAAAAGGCCAGATTTGTGGAAAGAAAATTCTTGGATTTTGTACCACGATAATGCGCCTTCGCACAAGGCCATCATTGTGAACGAATTTTTGTCCAAACACTCAACAAATACCATGTAGCACCCATTTTTAATCTGTAGAAGACATAAAGGAGAATTCGCGGCGAGAACTGAACTCTCGCCGAACACGTCGTCTCGTGTCTCTCTCTGAACTCAATGGAAACAGCGTTTAAAAAATGTTTTGATGATTGGATTATTCGTTGGCGTAAGTGTATCGGTTCTGAAGGGGCATACTTTGAAGATGATAAAATGAATTAGGATGAATAACAAAAATTTTGTGTATTATTGATCTTTTTCTTTCTTGACAGAGTAGTATATAAGCTTCTATATTTTTTCTAAGATCTTTTTAAAGAAACTCCCTCCACTCCAATTTAATTTAATATAAGGACATATTTTTTATAGTTTGTGTGTTCAGATTGTAAACACTTAAAATCCTATCACTTAAAAGATCACTTGAATGCATTAACATTAATCCATACAACCTAATTGATCACAGTCAGACAACATAAGGACAAACTAGATTTGGCAGATCTGTCCTAGATTCAGAATATGATGCGTTGTCTCACATTGCTATATTGTTAATTCATTGTCAATTGAACCACTCGACACTATGAGATCAGAAACCAGACCAATGAGCCACAATGGTCTATTACATCAATGACGTCCTTTGAAGTCATAGGACTTCGCAGATTACGAGCTGCAACCGATGTGTATTGTTATAGAACAATACACATAAAAGATAAGATAAAAGGAAATACTTATCCATTAAAAAGACATACATTATGTACCTACCTACTAGAAAGTACGTTTCAGAGCTTCCAGGTAATCTAAAAAAAGTTATCTCTGGATGCGATAGTGACGAATTCATGCAACCAATAACAGCACAATATATCCTACTCGTCATATTATAAATATGTGCATACTTGAACTTATTTGTAGTAAAAAAATCGCGCAGTTATTATTACAAAAACAACACACCGTCCGATCGTCACTGCGGCACAATAGCGACTGTCTGTAACCTGAGCGCACCGCGAGATCGAGGCGCGTAGGCATGGCTCGCGTTTCGTTCATTTGTATGAAGTTGGAATACTGTATGATATTATTATCGAGGCTGCTCTGTCTGAGCGCGCTCGGCAACAAATACCCAAAAAGTTACATGGAGTCATGTTCGTTTTTTAGGCGCAGGGTTGAGGTCCACCGTTCTACATACCTACCCAACTAGCTGTTCTGGGTTACGTTAAAATAAACCATCAAAAAAAACTTCACAGATGTGTATCTCCAGCGGATGGCATTCGCAGTCGCACTAGACCTTACCAGACCAAGATATCGTGTACATAAGCGGTGTCTTTGTGCGCGTTGCTCGAGCGTGCATTTTATGTAGATTTATTAGAATCGTCGGCATGCAAGAGTTGTTAAAATACAATATAAATCGTCACGTTTGCCCTGGACAATGGCATGCAAATATTTCCACAGATAATAAAATCATTCTAGCGTGTCACTAAATAAAATAATTTTAAACATAAATAAAACACTGATACAAGTCAAAATAAAAATATAAGTCTACAATGTCAAATCGGCTATCAGGAGAAATGTCTTAGAAAAACTGTCATCCTATCTCTCAGTAACGCCATCTAGCTTTGAATAGCAATCACACGAATTAAATTGGTCAAACTTTGTATAAATTTAACTATTGCTCGGTAGATGGCCAGGAGCTTTACCACGATATGTTAAAATGTCAGTAGTACGAACGAAAAAGGATCAAACAGTTCCGTTTAGGTCGCCTCATAGATGACATTATGAGCTCGTGGTAGAAGCTTCAGTGTGTGCCAGTGGCGTAGTTTAGGAAGGGGAGGGCGGTGGGGGCCATGGCCCTAGGCGGCATACGAAAGGAGGCGACAGAAAGCGCCAAAAAAAAACTTAGATATACGAAATTGCGAGCGCAATGTTACGTACGTGCCAAGCAAATTTTGATGTCGATGTTAAGTCTACCCTGCGTGCTGCAGCAGGTATATTGCTTTTTATTAATCCAAATTCATTCTCTGACGTAACAATGTTGGACCAAGCTCAACCATGACTTGGAACTGAGTGTGTTCACGCTGACGCGATTAAACACGCGCTTACCGACCTTGGGCCAACCTGTATGCGCAAGGCAAGTGACGTGACTCTTAATATGTTGTGGGGGTCTCAGTTTGACCACATTGACCGAAAAGGGAACAAAACCCGTTAACAAACTCGAGTGAATCGAACTTCTGCCGTCCCTCACCTCCGCCTCTGCTGAAATCCGACGGGGCCCTGGCTCACACCACTGAGGAGAAAGCAAACTTAATTGCCTCTCTTATTGCGGAATCTTCGCATCTAAATTCCGGTGACGCATCCCCTGTTTCTGCTGATAGGTACGTGACGAGTATGTCGTACGTAAGAATAAAGGTAGTGGCCCCGAGGGGATATCTACACTCGTTCTTAATACTGGTATTCATAATAAACTTATTAAACAACAAAGGGCGACGTATTTCTGGTCGACCCTAAGCGGCGAAAACGCACGCTACGCCACTGGTGTGTGCTAGATAAGGTTAAACTTTTCAGCAATAAAAAAATAAAATAAAATAAAAATTATTTATTGTCTCATTTAGGTACATTACAATCATAGATCAAGCCCTGAACCCCACACTAGGATTCCCTGTGTTGTGGAGTCCAGTCTCTCTCAATCCATATTAGGAAGGTACAGTACATAATAGTTTTAGGTAACTAACCTATACATATAAACAGAAGTTTGGGTAGAGTGTAGTGAATGTAGTGTAAGAAGTGTAGTGCGGTAGGTGTAGTGAGTGAAGTGAAGTAGGTGTGGGTGTGTGAGTGCATGTGAGTAGGGTAAGAGTGGATGCAAGTGTAAGTGTGATAATAACTAGTATACCTATGCGTTTATTTATTATTTCTTTATTATTATTATTATTTTATGACATTATTTTTAAGATGTCCTCTGTCCAAATTAAGTAGCCAAAGGGAGATCACTTTAGAGCAAATTTTTTTTCTTAATTTTAAAATTTTGTGAATTTTATTTAATTTAGTGTATAAGTAAGGTCCCATAAAGGCAAACGATCTCTTTCCAAGAGATTTATAAAAGTGTGGTTTATCCCAGTTCACCAGACGACTGGAGCGTTGTTGAGGTCTGCAGCTGTTTAGAGATGTTTTGTGAAATCGCAGCGTAGTCAAGAGAATGTATAACTGCCTAACTCTCAGAACCTTTGCGTCTGCGTAAAGAAGATTAGTGCGGTACCTGAACGGTTTTCTGTAAGCAGCTTTGAGCAGAGCACGCTGTGCACGTTCGATTTTCATCATATGAGTTTTAGCTGCAGAACCCCATGAATAGATGGCGCTAACATAAAATCAGCAAATGTTCCAGAACTATTCATGGAAATTGTTGAATTTTAATTCACTACTGTGTAAATACCAAGAATATTTACGAAAATAAACCGAAGTTAGGTTCAATAATTTTACCATAACAAGATTTGCAATAGCGTAATGCGGAACTTAGCACGTTTTCTCAGAAAATGATTTTCTTTTAGTGCCTAAAGCGGATACAAACACGACTTGACGTTTAGGGGTGTCATACTAGACTGAGCGACTTGTTACTATCAAGTAACAAGTATCGGCTTGGACTTTTGTTCGCTATGTCCTGTCTATTGGTAGTATATATTTAATGTCTTTGCAAATTAATAATCATAAATGTCACTTATAATGTCAAACCGATAATTAAATTATTATTTTTTATATATTTCTTATTTTTATTAAATTATTATTATTAAGAGCAAATAATACGAATTTTAAAATGTCTTGAATAAAAAAAAATAGAACTATAACATCTAACTGCTACCAGCGTTTTTATAAACTTTTGGAGCCTTGAAAAAAAAAAAATTCGCTTAAGAGCAGTTTTGTGCTGATATTGCCAAATTTAAGTGTTGTCACGTCTATTACGAGGAAATCGATCTACCATGCGAGAATATAAATTTGGATTGGTTCTAACGAATATGGTATTTTCCAAGATAAATAGATCCTTATTTTGACATTACCATCCGGTAATGTCAAAATAAGGTATTTTTTAAAATAAGGCTTGCAACTCTGAGTTGTTTCAAGTTTGAACATCGCCCTTATGCATCTCTTTTGAGTTTTAAAAATTAGCTCCCTATCAGTCTAATTACCTCAAAAGATGATGCCGTATCTCAAAATGGACTTCACTAGGCCGTAGTATGCGGTGAGCACAGCATCAACACTAACCACTGAAGCCAGCGAGTACAGAGCAAAAGCTGAGATGCTTATTTTCTTGCTTATATGCAGTTCAATTTCTTGTCAATAATTAATCTTCAAACTTATATTTTGTTTCAACTTTGTCAATTTATTATTATTATTGTAAATGATGTCAAGATTATTAATTTATTGATGTCAGGGTGCATTGACTACAATGCATGATTTTAGTTTAGTTCAAATTTATTTTTATGTAATTATTATTAAGCCATTCTATTATTTTCACCCACTTGTGGAGCGAGGCCCTCGAGAATAGTGGGGAAGCGATTGCGGTTTCCTTAGACGTCTCGAAGGCCTTCGATAGGGTATGGCACGCTAGCCTTTTGAGTAAGCTTCCAGCGTACGGCATTTTCTCTGTCTGATTAAATGGGTAAAAGATTTCCTGAGTGAACGGTCTCTCCGAGTTGTTGTCGATGGATGCTCATCAGAGCCCATGACGACTAATGCCGGAGTTCCTCAGGCGTCTGTTCTCTCTGCAACTCTCTTCCTGCTGCATATCAACGATCTATAGGTATGCAGATGATAGCACAGTTGTACACAGATACCTGCCCAGTGCTCGGGCTAGCAAGGAGCTAATCCGGTCCGAAAGAGAGGCTATGTTAGAGCGTACGAATATCTCACTTCAGGCAGTCAGCAAGTAGGGTGAAGCCAATTTGGTGGGATTCAACGCCGCCAAAACACAAGCGTGTTCTGTTCATCGTCAAAAGGAGCCCGTTCATCTTAGCTCCTGCTTTCAGAGATACCCCTGGAGTGTACCGACCGTCGTCATCTTGGGGAGTTGAAATTTCCTTAGACCTGAACTTTGGGCGGATCATTAAGTCCAAAGCCTAAATGGCTGCCAGAAAACTCAGTATTCTTGCAAAGGTCCGGCGGTACTTCACACCGGGACAGCTTTTAATGTTATACAAAGCACGAACGGACCTGCGTTCGTGTGTGAATTACTGCAGTCACATATGGGCTGGTGCTGCAAAATGCCAAAATGGAAGATTTTCTCTAAACAAAGTATGTACCTATAAACATCAGAAGTTAAATAGTAGCTTTTAAAAACTACTATTTCTTACATATCTATATAAATATTAATAAGCCGAGCGAAAAAGATACCAAATATTTTCTTTAGGTGGGACAACATCCAATGACTTCTCGCTCTGGGTGGAACAGCATCGCGTGAGTGGAGAATTTGTTTGGCTAAAATCACACGGGTGTCCTTCAGTTGCGTTATGCATTCTAAGACCATAGGTTATATTTTCAGTAAATCCCAGCTACCCTAGCGAGCATCAACCCTGCTGAGCCTCTCCGGTGTACTGACGTCTCTGGGAGAGTGTGGAACGACATGATAATGGAGGGTGTGGGTGAGCTACGTCTATTATTCGTCGTTTGCAAGCTGAAGCCTCAGCGTAGGCTTAGTAGTAGTCGGAGTCGGGGTCACGACGGCTGGGGCGGGAGGATCTTCATTCAGTCACGCCAGCCATTTACTTCGCTGTTCCTCCTCACTTCGGACCATGCCTTAAACCACAGCCCAGCACGAAAGATCGCTGCAACTGATCATCACATGAGGTCACGGCGCGGCAGTGCGTCATCTATATTGACGAACTAAACTCATGGAAGTTCGAGGAAGTCAAAACCAGATTGCAATTAGGCTCTGCAAACGCACGGCCGGTGGTGCGGTCGACCATGTACATTCCTCTGTACATGGTCGACCGCGTCGTTTGCGTGTAAGTCAATAGACGTCATATTGGCACCATTGCAATGTCAATACTGTATAGCCTTATATAAACAATCTTTGATAGCCTTATGGAAATTTCTTCTACTGCCTTATGGCAATGCGAAATATATTTTTCTGTGATCAGAGCAAAAAGGTTCATTAGATACGCGCTAATGAATTTTATTTGAGACTAGCTTTTGCCCGAGGCTTCGCCCGCGTGGCATTAGGTACTTAAGGAATCGGGATAAAAGGTAGCCTATGTTCTTTTCCATGTCAAAGGCTATATGCATGCCAAATTTCATTCAAATTCGTGCAGCCGTTTTTGCGTGATTAAGTAACAAACATCCACACTTTCACATTTATAATATTAGTTAGGATGTGTAATTCCATAGATAATAAATCTATGTGTCAGTAATACGAAATAATACGAATGTGTTTGTTACACTGCACGCATGCCGTGCGTGTGTGCGTTTTATTAGAATCTGAAAATTTGTGCTAAACTGAGTGCTAGGTGCTGTATGTTCGATTTCAGTGCTGGCCTTGTGAAAATAGTGCCAAATCTAGCACTGAAAGTGCTAAGTTGGCACCACTTACTCATAGATCTGAACTCCCTCATAGATCTGAACTCCTCTCAATCTAAAATTCAAGATTTTTAAATAAAGTAATGGTTGTTATGCCTCACTCGATATAGATAGGTATAGTGTGTCGCGGACTTTTTTGTAGATATTTATAAGATCTACAATTAATTAGAACATTTTATGGTTCTATCTTTTATAGTTTAGGCAGCGTACGCAAAATAAGTAACTTTTCTGTTTGATTTTTTACACCTTGTTTCCGAAAAAACCAAATGTCTTACGGAAGCCTATTTTTTTCCAAAATAAAATTTAGCCTATGTTACTCGTGGATAATGTAGCTTTCGAATGGTGAAAGAATTTTTAAAAACGGTCCAGCAGTTTTTGAGCCTATTCATTACAACCAAACAAACAAAGTTTTCCTCTTTATAATTTTAGTGTAGATTAAGTTTAACACGTTTTCTGTTGCCAATGAGATGTCTATATTTTGTCCACGGGACGTAACAAAAGTGGGTTCCGTGCTCGGTTCACGATGTTAATGTTAGTTGGGAATGCGTTTGTATATCGACCCTAGTGTTTGATACTATTTTACTACCCCAAGAAGATGATACGCGAAGTTTAGTAGATTTGAGGGTTTGATATTCATTTCACTTCAAATCGCTATGCCTTTCTGAGAAAAAGAGTCTTGACAGATGGGCAACACAGTGTACCTACCAGGGCGGCTGATAAGTTTGCGGCCTAAGCTACTTACCGATAACTCAACGTCTCATTGCTAAAACCACTAATTGCGAGACCAGGGACTCAAACTGTAACCGCATTAAAGTGTTTTAACACTGTTTTTTAAAAGAGTTTTAACAGAAAAACACTTTTAAATGTAACAGATACATAATGTTACCGAATGAAACTGTAACCTTTTATATGTGTTATGACGAGCAATCGAATCAAACTGTAACCTGTTTATATGTGTTAATAAGTGTAACTGAAATAAGTAATCAGTTTTAGTGTAGCTTTGTAAATTGTAACTTTGGCAACGCTGCGTTTACCTGTTACACTTATTAACCCGGGGTGATGGGGATGGAAAAGTGTTACACGGACGTTGGGGTAGGTCTCACAGACCCGTTCATTAGATAACAAATTATCTAATACATTATAAATAATAAAGTTAATATTTTATTTGTGTTTAATTTTTGAGGTATTAATGTAAATAAATTACACAGAAATATTGTATTATAATATGTTTTGATCATATTTATTAGACTTTTAAAAATAACGACTGGTACTACACCCGGCAATTGATGGATTATGTTTTCAGCTCTGGTCCTGACATTTTGACGAAAAGGGGTCTAATATCACATTGTACCGTCTTTGCCACGATAAAAACCCGCAGAAATTCACGGTTTATGTTTGAAAAACTATACTAACTATACCGGTCCAGATATCCAATCCTACCAGCGAACGATTTCTATCCGATAGCGTAGACAGTGGAATGTCATCATCAAACTCAGACTTTAAGATATCTTGCTTTGTGTCACTAAGATTACAACGCTCATTTAAGCGATCTTCGTCACCAGACATCTCCTGGCCAAACAAACTAGAATCAGAGTTTGACTTGTAAATTCTAAACAATGCGCTGCCGTTCGTATCTTCTCGATCCAATTTTTACTAAGAACCTACAAAATACACATATTAAACTATATATCAGCAACTTTAATTGTAAACAACAACAAAAAAACTAATATAAAAGGATAAATACACGGATATTAAATAAAATAACATCTATACGAATTGGCGCAAAATTGTTTCACGAACTGCGGGGTTGGGTCTTACAGACCTTATTCAATTTTGAGATCGTGTAACTCCCACTGCGGCTGTTGCACATTAAAAGTGTTGATTGCGATGCATAGAACAACTCAACAGCTCCAGCTATTGACAAGAACAGCAACGTCGCAAGCATATTAACCAAAGTAGAAGCAATATAAAATGTAACGGGTCTCACAGACCCAACCCCCATGACGCCGGGTTAACACTGTTAACACTTTTATATCTGTTACAGATATGTTAGGGTTACACTTTTGTAAGTGTTTTGGGTTGACACATTGAAAACACATTAATAAGTGTTACATATTTGATTCTGTTACCAATTCAACATGTAATACTTATAATTCTATAACCTTTATGAAGGTGTTTTTAAGTCCCTGTGCGGGACTCGTTTTTATTATAAATAGTATGTATTTTTATAATTTAGTTCATCAACAAATTATTTTTGAAGCAAGTAACAATATGGAAACTAGATATTTTCAAGCTCATGGATACCATTGCCTGGGACAACGGGGGAAATGTATTATGTACTTGATTATTTGGCTAAAAGGACTACAATAAACAACTTTTACTACGCTAAGATACTGAGTCAGGCACGTGAGGCAGTCGTACAGAAATGAAGTGGCAAGTTGTCGCGCGAAGTGCATTTTCTACAAGACAACGCACGAATTGATACAGCTTTTTTGGAATTGGAAGAAAAAAACGTGTTACGCCGACCCCAAATAACATATGACAAGGGCAGGAAGAAGAAGAAGTTCGGTCATAACTTAAAGGCTGATTCATCGTTTGGAAAAGTATGAGACAAATAAAAAAATGTATTGATCTTTATTTAGTGCTCCTTTATAATTTATACGGGAACTGAATAAAAGGCACTAGGAGACGGTTTTATTCGGAAACAAATCAATCTAACTAACTTGGTTGTCAGGAGGCACGACTGGGCCACTCACGATTGTCGCTACGGTCAAGTAAAGTTTTGAGTCTGTTAAATATAGAAACGCGCAGGACAGCGCTACTGAGAAATCGTTGAATAATAAGCGCTAATTTCAATCTGACCCGTAAATATTGATGGTTAAAAAGTCGAATTAATCTACCTGTACTATTAAATTTACAAATTTTTTATAAATGTTAAAATCAAGCATAGTGTACCTAGTTGTAAGAATTAAAAAATCTGTGATAAGCTATGCAGTATATAGCATTGGTTGGTTTTTGCGTTCGTTCGTTTTCGTAACAAAGCTAATTGACTTTGAGCCATTCAATACAAATAATTATGTGTTGCGTGATAAGGTCAAAAGATAAGATAATTTCAAAAGCTTATAACTTAACTCGATCTATGAACCACACTGATGCTTATCAAATATTTTGAATATTGCTTTGACATCTGAAAATTCAATTGACAGTCATGAATATTATGAGCTAACGCGTAACCATTCGTTGCCAGCTTAGTGTTCCAACAGATGTTCTCTTCGTGTCCGCACACATAACTATTTATTACATTACGCTTTTAAAACAATTGCTTCATTCATTTATTGTCGTTTCTTTGTTTTGTTTGTAGGTAAGTCAAAATCTCGTTCGTAAACTTCACTTTTACAACTTCATTTCAGCAAACTGAACGGATGGGTTTTGTTGTGTTTTTGTAAAATCTGTTTCATAGTCATCATCTTCATTTCAGCCGAAAGGCGTCCGTCCACCTTTGGACATAGGCCTCCCCTAAAATCCAAAATCTGTTTAGTTAATATTAAACTGATCTACAATTTAATTTTATTAAATTATTTCACCATTTTTTATGTGATATAAACCAGTAAGGTATGCCTTTCTTCCATCAAAAATACTAATAATACACTAGTACCTACTATTAGTATTTTTAATGAATGTAGTATATAGTACAATAGTACTAAATAACAGTATATTCTTCTGAGCAGCTTAAAAAAATTAACATGACAGGAGACTTTACTAACCTAACCTGTTCAAGTCAGGCTCGGGGTTCTTTAAAAGTCCCTTAGTGTCCCCGCACACGGGTCACAAAAAAGCCGCTTCAAGCTTCTTTTTGAGGCAGCCTTTTTTGTAGCGGCTTCTAGCTTTTTTTAGTGGCGACTTTTTTTGTGGCCCGTGTGCCGGGACACTTACTAATAGTAAACAATCATTAATTAGTGTGCAATAAGTAGGTATTTTTAGTGAAGATTAAAATGTTTGTTAAGAAATGTTAAAATGTACCATTTTTTTTTGTTTCTGAGATTTTTTTAAGCCTTGTTTCACAATAAGAAATACTCTTGTATCGTGGGTGCATTCACAAACATGTGACATGTACACAAGATACGCAGACCCCAAACATATATCAGTAGGTCATACAAATATTTGTTCCGAGCGGGAATCGAACCCGCAACACACAACGTACCAATTAATCGCTCAACCATTACGCCAACCGTGTCGTAAAGAACAATGGCGAGGAAATTGTTGAGAAAATTATTAAGTGACCGCATATACAAGTACTTCCTTGTATAAGTTACCATGATATACACCAACGAAATAATGGACTTTGTTTTATCTAAACAAGATTATGGCTGATTAAGGACTGCAAAAAAAGTCGTCATAATTAGATACTTTACTGACTAGATTTTTTACGAAAATAAATAATCATGGTTTAGTTTTGGGTTGGGTGGATGGGTTTCATGGCTTTTGGGTAAACATCGAAAAATAACCCTAATTTTCAATCGTAAATTCTCACGTCAAAAGGAGAAAGCTCTGGCTCCATAGATGAAAAAAACAAACTGGCAGAAACGAGATGTACCTATTTTTTTGTTTTTTTTTTTCGATGGGAAAAATCATCTTATTACAACCCCCGCTCTTGGGCGGAGCGGGAGATAGTGGCAGACTCTTACTGACTAAAAAACCCATCCCGTTCCTTCAAGCCCTCATACCAGGGTTCGAGCGCCCTTTCGGATAACCCTAGCCCCAGTAGGCTTCGACCCGGCTGGGCCCCTGCTGTTGCTGACAACTCCTTGAGGCGCGCGAGAACAGCGCGCGCCGTCGATGTACCTCAAAGTATCAATAATTATAAGTTATAAAACAATAACAAACTATTATTGTCATCCTTTCTTGCAAACATATAAAAATTGCCAGTTTTGTTAATCAGTCGTCGATTTTTAAACACGCTTAATTGTCATTAATTCTTTTGACACCTCGGAACTCCGTCATTTATGTACCTATTTGCGTTTTGTTTTCCAAAATCCAGCTCCGATCGTGGACTCCATGAGGAATCAAGGGAACTCCCAAATATTAGAGGCACCTACGGTGATTTTGGTATTTGCATCGAGAACTTAAGGATTTACAGACTAAAAGTAACATTCGATGAAGTAGAAGTGATGATGAAGACCAGAAATGACCAACGAAACGTCACACTCAAGTAAATATCACAATGAAGATAGTTCAGCAACTATGACAATACAAATAAATAAATGGTTCTGTATAGTAATATGGTATAATCGAAGTTATCTGATGATGATGATGGAGCCGAAAGGTAGACTCTATCTAATAAGTCGACGACTTGGGGTAATTATTAAGGTAAAATGAAATCTGATGCAGTCAACGCTGGTTCAATAATCAAGGTTTATTAAGAGATACTGATCATTGTTTATTATTAGAAGAACCATATAAAAAGTATCAAATATATGTATTTTTTAAATAATTAAATTTTATACAAAATTCCCAAGTCGGTAACTTCTTAGACAGACCATAGGCACCGGAACTCCGTAATTAATCAATGTATCCTAGTCGTGTCCAGCTTACTAGAAGTATTATGAGATGTACTTCACTATTTAGTAGGTATAAAACAAAGTCGCTTTTTGCTGTCTGTTCCTATGTATGATGTAATGTTATTAATACTTACATTTATATAACCTCACAAGGATTCATATCTATATTTATTATTTCTTCCTCCATAATTTCCTCCCTCACTCAACCTCTCACTTACTCACCACACGTGCCTTGCCGGGGCTACTCCGTGAAGGCAAGTACACACTACACTCCCTCTTGCACTCTCTTAGCACTCTTCCTCTCCTCTTACTATACACTTACACTTCTTACTCTCACTCTTCCTCTACATTCCTCACTCCCATGCTCCTCCTCCCATGTAACACTACACTCACTCCTTTATGTAACTCTATTACGTTACACATTACGTTACAATGATTAGATCTTTAAAACTACGCAACGGATTTTGTATGTATAATATATGCGTAATATAGTAGAACACTGATGATTTTAAAGAAAGAAATCTATTTTATTTGGCATACACACTCGTAGATACACACAATGTAGTAACAACATGTAGACTAGATTTAGATAGATGTAGATAGATTTTAGAATTCAATGCAAACGCTGGCTGAACCCTACAAGATAGATCATAATAATGTACTACAATACACCTTAAAAATGTCTACAAGAAAGTCCGTGATAGTCTGTAACTATCTCTTAAAGATAACCCACAATAATCATTTTTTACTTTTTACGAGAAATAATGGCTTATTTACGAAGCTATTTCAAGCAATACAGCATTAATCCTTATCCAATTAAGTACCTTAAATCTGGCCCATCGGCCCATCTCTGTTACGTCCGTCCTCTGTAAGAGTATGGAATGGGTGCTTAACAGGAAGCTTCTTGCATACCTAGAAGCTAACAACATCCTCAGTGACCGGCAATACGGTTTTTTATACAGGGGTTTGATAATAGATACTTTTAATTTTTTGGGAAAAGTACCATTTACAACACATTTATTTATAATGTCACTTAATATAAGTGCGATAACAGGAGCCACTGATTTAACTACCCGTGTGTGCTGTGTGATCAGACACACCAAGCTCCAATGTCTCACTCTTACATCCTCGTATACTATGAAGAAAATTATCTAAACACGTACCACTAGGTGGATACGTCGTCGGCTCATTTATTTCTATTTTGAGATTAAACTCTTTTAGTATTTTTTTTAAATAAAGTAGAATTTTTATTTTTCTGCAAAATGTCAATGTTAAAATCCCCGCAAATAATTACTTTCTGATTATTTTTATGGCAAAACTGTTGTAAACTTGTCAAATTATCAAAGAAAATGTTCATCTTATTTTCATTTGGGATCCTGTATATACACAGGATTATAACTTTATGATCCGTCAACTCTACCGCGCAGCATTCAAAAACGTTCTGAATAATCATCCAATAATTTCCCCCGCTCTTGGACAAAGCAGGAGGGTGTCAGACTTTTACTGTCTAAACCAACTCCTATATTCATTCTTCCTTCCGTTTTCCTTTCAAAAGCGATTCCATGGCCCCTGAAGGCTTCGACTCTGCTGGGCCCTTACGATTCTGATCTGATATCTCCTTGAGAAGCGCGTAGGGTTCTATGCGCCGTTGACTACTCGAGCTCGGTCATCGGACGGCCGAAAAGCAAGTTACCCATTGTTCGCCATCCACAAGCTAACGCTTACGGTGGCTGGTGATTGGGTTAACGGTAACTGGAGCGTGATCGCGCATGCAGGCACCTCCTTCGCTAGCATTACTGCTTTGCAGATGGCGATGAGGACCAGAGTGTTTTCTGTGTAACAGACCACGGAGCGATTTTTTAGATTACATAAGAGCGATTTTCTATCATCTCTCACAGTCCTTGGTGACTGATGAACCTGTTTGTCAGGTACACCTCGACCATACGACGTTGGTAGGAGGGCACTAGGTGATGCCTGAGTGCCCCCTAATGCTACTCCAGGGCAGGGACTGAATGCGTTAGCGATGTCCTAAGACACCGCCAAGACTACCCTGCTTCGAGACACCGCATTCTCCATCATGAGGGCTCACAGGCGCATGTTGGCCTCCACCAAAAGCGCCTCCTGCGAAAGCCGAACTGGCCGCCCACAAGATCTGGCCCCGTTCGTACCGGGCGCTCGATGAGACGGTCTGTAATTACTCATTCAAAGAGCTTGCCCACCTCGTCGAGCGGCACAGGAAAATTATAAATTAAAACCATACAAAATCATAAACTCGAAACCATTAGCAGGAAAAGGTATTGTTATGAAGTTACGAAACAAATGACGCACATAATACGTCATTTGTATTTCACACCTGTTTTGTTTTAGTAGAATAAAGGCTTTTTATGTAACAATAATTCAATTGAATAGGAAACATGGAATGAAAAATTGTTTATTCTCACCTTCACGTTATTGTGCAAACAAGTCGTCTTATAAAATCATATTTTTGTTAAACGGAATAATAAGTAGCCTACGCAGTGATGACGTAAGTTAGTGATTGAAAGTGTTTTCTATATCGGAAATGCTTTACATGGCGAGTCGGCCCCCAAATTGAAAACTGTTTCGAAACTTCTGTTTTAATATCGGCTTGATGAGTAAACATAATTTATGTAAATATTTCGCTTTGACTTTGAGATAAAATTTGGAAAAAAATACCTGTACGCTCATACAGGTATTTCTTTTTTAAATTAATCTATATATATAAAAGAAAGTCGTGTTAGTTACACCACTTATAACTCAAGAACGGCTGACCCGATTTGGCTGAAAATTGGTGGGGAGGTAGCTAAGAACCAGGAGAAGGACATAGGATACTTTTTTATTTTTTATTTTTTAGGGTAGAGTAGAGTAGAGTAGGGTGGGGTAGAGTAGGGTAGAGTAGGGTAGGGTAGAGTAGGGTATAGTAGGGCAGAGTAGGGTAGGGTAGAGTAGGGTAGGGTAGAGTAGGGTAGAGTAGGGTAGAGTAGAGTAGGGTAGAGTAGAGTAGAGTAGGGTAGGGTAGAGTAGGGTAGAGTAGGGTAGAGTAGGGTAGAGTAGGGTAGAGTAGGGTAGAGTAGGGTAGAGTAGGGTAGAGTAGGGTAGAGTAGGGTAGAGTAGGATAGAGTAGGGTAGAGTGGAGTAGAGTAGAGTAGGGTAGGGTAGAGTAGGGTAGAGTAGGGTAGGGTAGAGTAGGGTAGAGTAGGGTATAGTAGGCTGAAGTAGGGAAGAGCGGGAGCGAAGCCGCGGGCAAAAGCTAGTTATTTATAATTTAAATATTTTATATGAAAAAAACACTAAATATATATAATATAGGTACTTTGTAATAGAACCTGTAGCTTTGCGTTAGTTTCGTTCGATTAGCTTAATTAGTTTTTGAGATATTATTAATTATAGCCATGCGTATCTTATAGGTAATTTTTCTCATATCTCAAGGTCAAAGGAAAAGCTGACCGAAATATTGACATAAATTATATTAGCTCATCAAGCTGATATTAATACATTTATGTTTCGAAACAGTTTTCAATTTGGGGGCCGACTCGCCATACTTATTCGGCTATACCCTTTAAAACCAATTATAATTAAAAATAGTTAAATTGACTGGCCTGTTGGTCTAGTGGTTAGTAACCCTGACTGAAATGCCGGAGGTCGTGGGTTCGATTCCCATCCAGGACAAATGTTTGTGTGATGAGCATAATCATTTATTCTGTGTCTGGGTGTAATTTATCTATAATATGTATGTTTTAGAAATATATAAGTATGTTTATCAGTTGTCTAGTAATCATAACACAAGCTCTGCTTAGCTTGAGACTAGACGGCGTTGTGTAATAGTTGTGGATTATTATTATTATTCCATTTATTTATTATTATATACATATTTATCATATTTTTTAATATTTCTTCAAAAAATAACATTAAAAAAAAAACATTTAAAAATATAAAAAAGTAGTAGCCCACCGGCATCGGGAACAGGGTCCAAGCTGCGTCAGGGCTCCTGAGAGAGGAACCTCCGGACAATACGCGCCGTGTTTAGGAGTACTGCCTTCTGGATCAAGCCTTTGATCCAACTGCCTAACGAGAGCCTCCGCAGATGTTGGTCGAGGCTCTCGGCTATTAAGCCATTGGCCGTCACGACTATCGGCACAATGATTGCTCTATCCACTTCCCTCATGTCGATAACCTCGCGAGCCAAGTCAAGATATTTAGTTTGTTTATCTTTCTCAGCTTTCACGAGGTTCTCGTCATGAGGGACCGCTATATCAAAAATCATTGTGCGACGCTCTAGTCGATCTATCACCACTATGTCAGGCTTATTGGCAACAATAGTCCTGTCAGTGATGATAGATCGGTCCCAATACAATGTGACGCTGCCATTCTCGAGAACTGGGTCGGGCACATACCTATAGTACGGTACTTCTGATTCAACAAGATTGTATTTGAGAGCAAGTTGCTGATGGATAATCCTGGCTACAAGGTTGTGTCTGTGCAAATAGTCTCCGTTAGCTAAATGAGAACACCCAGAAATAATGTGTCGGATTGATTCTCTGGGCCGGTGGCATGCCCGACAGATGTCAACCGTACCGTCCTTCACATTATATTTCCAGTAGTTGTTCGTCATCATAACTTCGTCCATAATTGCAAAGACAAAACCTTCGGTTTCTCCAAAGAGATCACCAAAGCGTAGCCAGGATACGGACGCTAAAAGATCTACATCGGTCGCATGTAAGGCCCGGTAAAAGCGCCCGTGAAGCTCCTTGCCCTTCCATACTTCCTTGCGTTCATTGGTATTTATTATTATTATTATTTTCGGATGTATTTTCTTTTGTCAGCTCTTTATCTGGTTTCGACCACATTTACGGGCCAAGCCAAGTAAATGTAGCGTGAAAAATATCAATGTGTCGTGTGATGAAATCCTACGTTGTTTTCTTCTAACTGCATGAACTTCCTGACAATCCTACAGGTGTTTAAAATCGCAGTGTTTTGCAGCGTTATGTAGAGGGTTTCTTTTAGGTCTAATAATTTTAAACTTTGAAGGAGATTATTATTATTATTATAGTAACAACAAAATTAATAATACCTATAAGTCCAGATGATGAAAGTTAAGTACCTCAAAATCAAGTCAAAGTCAAAAGTTTTTTATTTCACATAGGCCTACATGGGCACTTATAAAACGCCAGAAGCTAGTGCACGGTTCGAAATTGGTCGTTTCCTATGAAGAAGAACCGGCAAGAAACTCCATGGTTATTCTTTAAAAAAAGTGGTTGTAGTTACAATATTTCGATATTATTTAAGAACAGTGTAAACCCGTATTGTACTCAAAAGAACAATAAAATCATCAAAATAATCATTTAAAAAAAGTGAGTCAAAATATGAAGTAATCTAAGAATTCGTGGAGTCTACAGTGTTTTTCCATTAACATTATAAAAAGAGCCTATATATAAAAAAAGAAAGCTGTCAATAAATTAACCTCAAGATTAATTCATGTACCTAGTTCTTCTTATCTCAACTGTCCTGGAAAAATGCCTTAGATAAGATCTGGTCTATACAGTATCTACCGTGATCGGTCTTTGTTGACGACACGTGTGGGCGAGTGCTCGGTCTTATCGGATCCGGGGAAAAAAACTTGATCGGGAATATTGCAGAAAAAAAAAATTATGCTAAGTTTAACTTTTTAATTCAATCAATCAAAGTCAAAGTCAAAGCATTTATTTCAAATAGACCATTTGCAGGCACTTTTGAATAGTCAAATGTCGGTCAGTCCAAGAAAAAGTGAAGCTAAATTGCACGTTCCAAAGCGTAGATCTCTATGGAAAAGAACGTGCAAGAAACTCCATGGACACTCTTTTAAATCATATTATGTGTTACATATAATGTTTGGTTACATATTACTTGTTGCTTCTATCATGTGAGCACAATGTCGATAGTGAAATAAAAATGTAAAATAATTGAAACAAGGCCGCGGCAGACCAAGAAGGAGATGGCGGGACGACTTGGATGTCTTCCTTGGGAATTGGAAAGAGGTGGCTCAAAACCGGGAACATTGGAAGGAGTGGAGGGAGGCCTTTGCCCAGCAGTGGGACAATATGGGCTAGATATAATAATAATAATAATAATAATTAAAACATAGAAACTGAATTAAGCCACGGGCAGTTAAGAGATGACCAGTCCCATCTGACGTAGACGAGTCGTGACACCCGTTCACGAGTATGACGCGTGCATCAGCCCCACTCAGCTCATCCATTTTGAAGGGAACTGAATGACCCAATAACACGTACCACCAACAACGAGACATTTAAGTGAGCATGACAAACTCTCAACTGCCATAAGAGCATGGCAGTTGAGAGTTTGTCATGCTCACTACATGTAAAAAAAAAGATATAACCTAATAAAAATGCTCCATGGTACTTTAATGAAAAAAGTGCTTCCATATTATACAATGCTATTGTGTCTTTCAAATTACAAAAAAATAATATTAGTTTCCAACTAATCAACTAATTAGTACGCCGTAGTGGTAGTGGAGCTGGACCAGCATTGAGCCGAGCATTTTTATCTTGAATATAATCCTCCAACTTATATCATGCTTGCCTGCATAGTGTGCGTTTTATAATGAAAAAGTTAATTGATTATATTATCTATAGTTTTATATAGAGAGACAAAGTGACATCTCGATCTCAGTGCACAATATTTTTTATTTTATGTATTTATTTAAAGTACTGCTACACACCTACATAATAATATAACATTATTGAAAAACAATTTCAACACTTATGATGATAATGATCTGATGTACGTGACACTATGGAACTCTCATTATTAGTTTTTGAAAACAACCTCAATACGGGAAACATTCTGGCAAATGAAGTCGCTGGCAGAGTGTCACTTAGGTAGGTATAGGTACAACGGGCTGTTGTCCGCAACTCCACGACTAAAGAGCGTATTTTGCGTACGGGTGGGTAAAATCCAAAGTTACTTACTTATATATAAGTTGAAGATATTTATTATCTAGTATTTGGTCATCCAAACACTTTTTAAGTTTTTGTACACCAAGAGCAACCAACGTAACTGAAGTTACTAAGTTTCCACTGTACATCCATCTGTCCATCCATCCGGCTGTCTATTTGTCTGTTACTGGTCTGCCGATTATGATGGATTACTCCACCCATTCAATAGCGGAGGAAACCTACGAATGACTCACTAATCAAAAAAATTAAACTCACAATCCTTTCCTAAGAGCCGTGTCGTTAAACCTCATCAACATGCGTAGTTGCGTAGATATATTATAAAATGAATTTGGTATCACAGAGTACCTCATTTAGTCGCGACAACACGCACCGCTAACGTCAGTGTATCACAGGCCTTATTGTTAGACCCATTACACGCGCAAACACACCCATGACAAATGCTTACAATAGGTTTCTGAAGTTTTTTTTAGGTGGGAAATTCATTCAATGACATCTCCTGCTCTTGGGTGGGGTGGCAGAATTAATATTATAGTACCAATAAATTGCCTTTTCTAGAAACAGCGAATAAATTCTGTGTTTTTGTGACATAATTATAATAGTTAGACATTATGGTGTCGTGACATTTTTTGTAGATAATTATATGTTTTACAAAATTATAGTAATATAAAATTTTTCTATCATCAATAGTTTATGGCAGTTTTAGTAGGAATCCCTAATGTTTATTATCATAAAATATAGGTAGCATATTTTATGTTTGGATATTTAAATTAATTTAGTTTTTTTTTTTTATTACATATAATTTTATTATTTAAATTCATAATTTATTATGTCAAATGACCCCATTAATGACAGTTTCTTTTCATGCTCTTCCTCTTGTCCCTCAAATCAGAGTTTTGCCAGCGCTTTCAGCGACGATGATTCTCTGAATCTTCGGGACCGCCTTTCTTTAACTTTTTTAAATTGTCGCAAATTTTTCAACGCAGTGCACATAAATGCTCAAAGCATTCCTTCACATTATTCTGATCTGTTATCGTCCTTCGATTCAGACCTTGTTCACGCTGTTCTTGTTTCCGAAACTTTTCTAAAGCCTGCACTTCCTTCCACACAATATTCTCTTCCAGGTTATAAGATTGTGCGCAATGACAGAACTGGCAAGGGATGTGGAGGGGTTGCCATTTATCTCCGTGGTGATATCACCTACAAGATTGTTGACCAGTCTCCGAGTGTTTATTCAAAGTTTGCTGAACACCTATTCATTGAAATAGAATTCCAACATACAAAGCTGCTTCTAGGTGTTTATTATAGTCCATCTTGCCAAATTGATTACTTCTCTTCTTTTGAAACTAAATTAGAAAATCTTTCGTCAGTTTATGATCATACGCTTATTCTCGGAGATTTCAACACTTGTATGCTCAAGGGAGACTCACGTAGCCGTAAA
Organism: Mythimna albipuncta; assembly: GCA_929112965.1. NCBI lineage: Eukaryota > Metazoa > Arthropoda > Insecta > Lepidoptera > Noctuidae > Mythimna > Mythimna albipuncta. The sequence goes on from OV815958.1 coordinate 37,043,062, forward strand.
CTCCAATCACTTGTCTCTTCTGTCAATATGCACTTACTTCCACTTAATGCTACTCACAGGGCTCCTCATTGTACTCCTTCTCTCTTAGATCTCGTTCTTGTTTCTGACCCTAATAAAGTAGCCACACATGGACAGCTAACTTCTCCTTTTTCCTACCACGACCTCATTTACCTTTCCTATAAGATTCGACCTCCAAAACGCAAGGCCAAGTTTCTCGTTCTTCGTAGTTTTAAAAACATTGATTTGGAGCGTTTGAGGACTGATGCAGGTGGAATCGATTGGTCATCTGTGTTCACCTGCGAGGATGTGGACACTAAGGTGTCAGTTTTCAGTAGTGCTATGTTGGAATTGTACGATGCACATGCTCCTCTTAAAAAGGTGAGAGTGAAGCACCTTCCTGCGCCATGGTTATCCCAAGCTATAAAAAACCTGATGGCTAAGCGTGACAAGGCCAAGCAGCTGTACAGGAAGCGGCCTACTGAAGAAAACTGGGATCTTTATAAGAAGTTGCGAAATCGCTGCAGTCGTTTGTGTAGGGATGCGAAGAGGCGTCATATTCATAACTCAATTGACAATTTCAACCCAACACAAGTATGGCAATTTTTAAAAACTCTTGGTATTGGCAAAGCCACTAACAAGAGTTCTCCCGATAAAATGGACCTCAATGCACTTAATGCGCACTTTTCTAAGTCACCAATTATACTTGATGACGATGTTAAATCTTCCACTCTCAATGATCTTGCTAAACTTCCATTGCCAGACAATACTTCTTTTTCTTTCCACCCAGTAACTGAACAAGATATTAAGAAATGTATCCTATCCATATCTACCAAGGCGGTGGGTAACGATGGCCTTCAACTCCAAATGTTCTTACCTATTTTGAGTGAAATAGTTCCTGTCATAACTGACATAGTTAATTTTTCCCTCTTCAATAACTCCTTTCATCTGCTTGGAAAAAGGCTCACGTCCTACCGCTTCCTAAGGTGTCAAATCCACGCTCACCATCCCAGTTCCGCCCAATATCCATCCTCCCTATCCTCTCCAAAGTCCTCGAGAGTGTTGTGCAAAAGCAACTGTCCTGTTATTTGTCGTCTAATAACCTGCTGAGTCCTTACCAATCTGGTTTCAGACCTGGCCACAGCACTGTCACAACTCTCGTCAAAATAACTGACGATATTAGACTGGCCATGGATCATAAGTGTTTAACGGTATTGGTTTTACTGGACTTCAGCAGTGCCTTTAACTCGGTTGATTTTGACATCCTCTTAGGAATCCTATCTTCCCTTAATATCTCTGATTCGGTTATTGAGTGGTTCAAATCTTATCTTTGGGGTCGCTCGCAGTCCGTTCGATCTGATGAGGACTCCTCTGAATGGTGTGATTTGGCTGCGGGTGTTCCTCAGGGTGGCGTCCTCTCTCCTCTACTTTTTTCAGTTTTTATAAATGCTCTCACTAAGGTCCTAACTTCTAATTATCATCTCTATGCAGACGATTTGCAGCTATATCGGCATTTTAAAGTAGATGAACTTGCTGGGACTGTGGCTGCCATCAATAAGGATCTTGAAAATATCCATAAATGGGCTAAATGTTATGGACTCTTACTGAACCCAAAAAAATCTCCAGCACTCATTATTGGTGGCAGATACATGCTCAACCTATTAGATTACCAGTCGCTCCCACCAGTAGTGTATGATTCTGAACCAATATTATACTCCAAAAGTGCTAAAAATCTTGGCGTCCATATTGACACTAATCTCTCATGGGAGGTTCATATTGCCGATGTGAGTAAGAGGGTATTTTATTCTTTTCAGTCTCTTAAACGTCTCCAAAAATTCTTGCCATTTCATACAAAAGTTGCGCTTGCTCAATCTCTTCTTCTACCGCTTATAGATTATGCGGATGTCTGTTTTCTAGATGCTACGGAGGTACTTCTAAATAAACTCGAGCGATTGCAGAATTTGTGCATTCGCTTTATTTTTGGTCTCCGCAAATACGACCATGTGTCGGAGTTTCGGACCAGGTTAAGGTAGCTGCCAATTCGGCGTCGGCGAGATATTCACATTCTATCCCTTCTCTTTACTATCCTGCACAATCCCAATGCTCCTCAATACCTTCGTGAACGCTTCGAATACCTTGTACCAAGGGGTAAACCCTGCCGCACTATCAATTCTCTTCTCCTTCGTACTCCTCGCCACACTTCCAGCCGCTATGATGGCTCCTTTACTGTAACTGCAGTGCGTCTCTGGAACTCTCTCCCACACTCCCTTCGCGACAGCCCTTCTCTGGATGTCTTTAAGAGGAAAATTAAAGAGCACTTCCTTTCTCAATTGACATAATATTAGTATATATATAAAATATGTTTATGTATATATATATATATATATTTTAGTCGTATTTATGTAGGTTTATGTTGTACACTGTGATCCTACCCTCGAATGTGATCTCTCTCTCTGTCACTCAAAGGTTTGCTGGGAGAAAACTCATTGTTGAGTTAAGCTCGCCTTTGTACATGAATTGTCAATTATAATTGTATTAAAGTTAAGTTTTTGTGTGTACAATAAAGAATTAAGAATATGTTACCCAGTGACAAAATTTCTTTCTAGTACTGAAATAATTTTTAAAGGCGGTTCAGTAGTTTTTGTGTTTATTCATTACAAACAAATGACAAAAATCCAAAAATACAAATCTTTTCTCTTTATAATATTAGTATAGATAATTCCAGTATGTTGACCTTGCTTTAGTGAGATAGGCACTAGTACTGGGAGGAATACCTATATTGAATGATCTTTGAGATCATTGACTTGCTTACATGAAACATGTTGCAAATACTTTAAATAAAAACTCGATAGAATATTCGATAAAGAATTTGAAAATATTTTTTGTTAGCGCGGTTCATGCGGCAAATCGAACACGCGTGTGACGACACTCTAACGAATTTAGCCTTACGAGAAAACCCGCGCGACGTAGATAAATTTCTATACCTACAGTTTGGAGTTCGCCAGGTCTGATAATGATAATAAAAATGACGATTCTTTAAACATAATAAATCTGTAGAAGTTTTTAGTGGTGCGCGCATCACGTAAAATCTATGAAATCGATGTACATAACTTTTATATTTTAAAATTGTATATAGCTTGACATATTATTTAGGACTTGTTTCATTGCAATCGGTTGACTATAATTATCGTAAGATATACTACATTTATTGACTATTATGCGGTACGAAGTCTAGGTCAGCTGCTAGGTCAGCTAGTCTATGAATTAAAGTACTATAATATTTTTTCCGGTAACTTACAATCTGGACAGGGTTGAAAATAATCATGCCCATAGAGCCTGAAATTGAAACAAAGAGCTGCAAAGTCAACACAGAGTTACGCAACATAGCACTCTTGCGTAACGTTACAACTCAGCTAGGGGCGACGGTGCTACGCAGCTACGGCGTAGGCCACTACGAGAATGGCAAACCAGTAGCTTTGTGTTTTTATTTGTTTTTATGTTAGCCTTTACCCGCGCAGCGTCGCTCCCGCTCTTCCCTGCTCCACCCTACTCGACCCTACTCTAACCTACTCTACCCCACTCTACCCTACTCTACCCTACTCTACCCTACCATACTCTACCCTACCCTACTCTACCCTACCGTATCTTACTCTACCCTACTCTACCCTACTCTACCTTACTCTACCCTACTCTACTCTAGTCTACCCTACTCTACCCTACTCCACCCTACCCTACTTTACCCTAAATTGGGCGTGAGTATGCAGCTCGATGCGGTACAGCGTGGTTTTGTTCGTAAGATCACCAAGGCGTACCGAACCGTCTCTTTCCACTTGGCCCTGGCACTCTCTGGATTGCTTCCTTTGGGTCTCAGGATCCAGGAAGCAGCATTTCTCTATGAAATAGAGAAGGGGTACTCCCAGGAGGTGATAGGGGATCGAGAGGTTGAGAGACCGGTAGCTTTACGAACATACCTCACCCAGCCGAGCAGATGAACCTGACTTTCAAGAAACTGGAGGACGCTGCAGAACGACCCCAGAACGTGGAAGATATTTACACAGATGGCTCAAAAATCGAGGGAAAGGTGGGAGCAGTCCTGTCTCTATGGAGAGTAGGACGAGAGATCTGTACACATAAAGCCAAGCTTGGACTCCAGCTTGGCTTTATGTGTACAGATCTCCAGGTAGACTGCACCGTCTACCAGGCGGAGATGTGGGATCTGTTCAAGGCCACCGAACTGGCGCTAAAGGGAACTATCCCACATGTGCATATTTTCTGCGACTCGAAGTCGGCACTCGAGACAATCGTCGTTAGAGCTTCCCTCCATCCCCTAGCAGTGAAATTAGAAACGTGATTAAAAGAGAACATTGGGTTATTCTGGGTTAAAGCACACGTGGGATTAGAGGGAAATGAGAGGGTTGACATTCTTGCGAAAGCCGCGGCTCTTAAGATCAAAAAGGGGGCGGACTATGACTAGTGTCCGATCTCATTCGTCAAGCGACAGAGACGCTTGACGAATGGAATCGTCGCTATGGGGGAGGTCATACTGCGGGAGTTACGAATCTCTTCTTCCCGGATGCGGTGGAGGCGTACCGTTATCAGGAAAGTGGAAATGGACCCAATTTTAGTACAGGTTTTGACACGGCACGGAGGATTCTCTCAGTACCTACACCGCTTTAAGTGTAAGGAAAGTCCCAAATACATCTGCGATGACGACAAAGTGGAAAATGTTGAGCATTTACTGTTAGAGTGCTCTGTAAATAGCATCGATAGGCTACAGGTAAAAGCAGAAATGGAAACCGTGGCCAGGGCAGACAACTTCAGCCAGATAATGAAAAATAAAAAATTAAAAAGAATATTTATAAAATACTGCAAAGCAATTGCTAAAATATGCATTGCATATGGAGTAGCTGTATAGTACATGCCTAGTGAGGGCTGCTTTATTTCTGAAAATATATTTGTTTTGCATGTATTTGTGTTATTAAATTAAATTAAAATTCATTTATTTCGGAAACCAAGTCCATATAGGTACACAGCATATAAAATTAAAATTAAAATTAAAATCAAAACCATAATCAAAATTAAAATTAAAATCAAAATTAAAATCAAAATTAAAATTAAAATTAAAATTAAAATTAAAATTAAAATTAAAATTAAAATTAAAATCAAAATTAAAATTAAAATTAAAATCAAAATCAAAATTAAAATTAAAATCAAAATTAAAATCAAAATTAAAATTAAAATTACAATCATAATTAAAATTAAAATTAAAATCACATTAAAATATTAAATAAAAAATAAAAAACACATTACAAAACACAAAATTAAATACAAAATTACGTCAATGTCACAAAGTAAAAACATAATAAATACCATTTTATCTTAGCCTAAATTTGGGCTTGGATCCGGAGTGCTCAACGTGCAGCCTGGTCCAGTACCGCATCATCGGACAATCCAGATCCAAATCCATCCTCCAGGCGAACAACTGAAGGTAGCTGTTGGAGCTGCCTCGTATGCGGTGCATTAGGGACACAACTCTTTTGCGAATAATTGCCGCAAAACCATCTATGTTTGCATCCGCAAACATGCCGGACGCACTACAATAGCGAGGCAGCTTCATCAGCGCCCTGAAGGCATTATTATAGAGGATACGCAGGGTGTCATACGATTTCTTCGTATGCTTGACCCATAGGCTGCACGTGTAAAACGATTGGCAGAAGGCCCTGAACAACGTTGCTTTTACTTCCGCAGTACAACGTGCGAACCTACGAGCCAGCATGTTAGCTCTAACAGACAAAGCCCTCCGCTCCCTGTCTATATCCATATCATCTACAAGCGACTCGGTGACCCAATGGCCCAGGTACTTGAACTGCGAAACTCTTTTAAGGACACTGCCATTCAGCATGACCTGTGGGACAGTGTCATAAGTTTTAGACCCCGCCTTGAACACCATGAACTCGCTTTTAGTGGCGTTATATCTGAGCCCATGGGCCACCGCGTACCGCTCGCAGATAGATATTAGTTTTCGAAGGGCACTGATCGAGGGACTCAGCAGCACCATGTCATCCGCATAACTGATGTTGTTGACAACAACACCATCAATCGAACATCCGACACCGGCACTACTGAGCTCACGAATCAGACTGTCAACATACAAGTTGAAAAGGGTCGGTGAGGTTAACCCGCCTTGCCTCACCCCACATTCCAACCGGTACTTAACCGATAGCGACCCCGACCACCGCACATAATTGCTCTGATTGCCATACCAATACTCAAGGAGACGTATGTACCCAGACGGAAGATCCGTATCATCCGACAACTTCTGCCACAACCTGTCATATGCCACAAGATCAAATGCTTTGGATAAATCTAAGAAACAGGCATAGACAGGTGTGCTTCTGTCAGTGTAGTATTGGACGGTATGCTTGAGATTCAGTATAGTTATGACATGAATTAAATTGTATGCAGCGTTAAATAAATTATAATATATTGTTTCGCCATATCTCCGAGAAAATAATGAGTAGCACGCAATTGAAACGCATTGCTGTTCGAAAGAACTAGAATGGTTGTACGTAGCCAGGCTTAGAAAAATCTCGAAACATCCACAAAGTAAGTACCACTAGTAGTGAGGTATGTATCTACCGATAAAGGAAATGGTACTCTCCGCGATTAACAATAGAGTCGAAATTCGCATGAAAGTGACTCTTTGTACCACGAGCAATAAAAATAATTTATGACTCCACGAAGTGACCCTATTGTTCTGGATCGATCTTGAAATGTCGGTATCTAGAATTTTCTTCGCTCCACATTAAATACGAGCCCCCAATCGGAAGCGAGTCAATTGTGATTTCGACTGCGATCATGAGCGAACTACCTAAGTGTGTGAAGTGATTTTATCTAACGACCTAAGCGATAGTGTAACGGTACTCTAGTGTAAATTGCGATTTGGATTATTGTTGACTGGACTAATTTGTTATTGTTTGTGGTAAACAAGGTTCTCTGTTAGTAAATCGGCATTTAATTACACACGTACGTAGCAACTAGTATATCAAAAGTGGGATGCCATTACCACAGAGGGACGACGAACAGCGACCATGAACAAGGAGGCAAATGGAGATGGATACTGCGCGACATCGTATGGAGGAGGAAGATCAGGCTGGTATGGGAGCAACAGCATCTGCTGAGGCGTCAACGGGACCAGCCTCGGAAATGAACCTCGCTGCGATATTGGCCGCCCTGCAAGCTAGCATGGAAGCTGCCCGCCGCGAACACAGTCGTGTGTGCGCGCGCTTCGCGTACGGCTATTTCGTAGATCCACCTAAGTCAATAAGTATTTTGGGAAAGTGTTAAATGTGGTGCGCTTATACATATATCAATAATGGTGAAATGCAAGAAGTGTAATAAGGTTGTATCTGCAGTGAAAGATGAGACCAGTAAATGCAAAGGTTCTTGTCAATCTTCCACAAAAAGTGCGTCACAAGAAGTACCTTCAAAAATGAAAAATGTGAGGATTGTGTTTCCCTGCCCGGATCACATCCATGTTCGCCTAGTGTTGAAGAACCAGATATAGCATTGACTCTGTCAGCTATGAACAGGAAAATAGATGTGGTGTATAAGATGGAAAAAAAGCTGAGTGAGCTGGCCGAACTGGTTGATTTTGTACCAGAAAAGTATGGTAATCTAATGGCCTATCAAAAATCAATTGAAACAAAAATGAAATCCCTACGAGATAATTATAAACGCATACTTAGAAAGGTGCAATACGTCACTAGAAGAACGTGTGAACGTGCTAGAAGAAAAGGACCAGGAGAAAAAGGTGGAGATAGCCGGTTTGGAGAAGAAGGAAAAAGAGGATATGGAAAAAAGTAATAGTTCAGATCATAAGCTTCAGATGGAAGTTAGTCAGATTGAGTCCGCAGAGATCGTAGGCCGACAATCAGGCAACGACAAACCGCTATCAGTAGTTATAACGCTGAGAACAAAAGAGGCTCGGGACAAGTAGATGGGAAGTCGCAACAAAACGCTTAACTAATGGTGATATTTATGGCACAAATAATATGAATCGTATTTATATAAATGAGAATCTCACCAGATATAAAAGGAACCTTTTATGCGTTAGTAAAAAGAGGCTTAAAAAAAAATAATATACAAGTACATATGGGTGCAAGATGGAAAAATACTCATAAGAAAAAGTGACGACCAAAAGAAAATAATGTCTATCAGGAGTGAACGTGATATCGGTCAACATTAAGAAGAACGAGCTGGCATTATATAACATAGAAGGGTATAATCTGTACGCGAACAAGAGGGAAAATACGAGAGGAGGAGGTGTGCTTATTTATGAGAAGGAGTGTCTTATGTACAAAGCGAGCAAAACCCTAACGAGTTCATTGGAAGAACTTCATGTTAAACTAACTGTTGAACACTTAACTATAAATATAATTGCAGTCTACAGACCACCAAAAACGAGTAAATCGAGCAGATAATCAAGATGATGCCAGCGACTGAGCAAATTCTCATGCTTGATGACGTCAACATAAATCTGTTAGGAGTGGGTGAAAGTCAACAAGTGTCAAAGTATAAGGACTGCATGTGTGGACTAGGCCTATAGTGCGTAATAGCTGACACGGAGGTGACGCGAGAAATCGTCGCGGGTGTGAGAGATGTGTCGTGTATCGATCATATTTGGGTGCGCGCGAGACAGATGAGAGACTCCCATTCGTTTATTATTGAGTGCTTCATGTCGGATCATCATGTGGTTGGCGTCTCGGTACCTTTAGGTGTGACGCAACACTGCACTGATAGTGAGAACTTGGACACTAGGTATGTGATTAATAATAAGCTAGTACTTAAGCAGATCGCTGATTACGATTGCTCTCAACTGTTGTTAATTGATTGTCCGACAACTGTGTATTGTACTATAAAGAATTTTTTTGATAATATTTATAAAAATAGTAAGATATTAGTGCCAAAGATTAAAAAACGTGTGACATAACCGTGGCTGAACCGAGCCTTAAAAATGTCAAGAGTGAGGATATAGGTATCGTGGGTCACACATATGAGTGCATGCACGTTAAAAATGTCAATTGCGATTGTCAAAAGTTGGATTAAGTGAGTAAATTTAAGTATCTGAGTCTGTGGGTGGACCCCGACATGAATTGGAAAACACACGTTGATACAGTGTGTACAAAGCTTAGGGCAGTGTTAAGGGCCAAGCGCCCGAAAAGTGCCATAAAACAGTGATTTTCTGAGGCCTACTCCTCCGTAGCGGCTAGGTTGGTTGGTTTGAAAAAAATATATGTTTATTATAAATTCATGAACAATAATATCAACCTTTGATTTTTTCGTGCAATTAATACTATTGTCAAAAAATATATATTTAGCAATTTCGCAACTTTTCGCAACTTTTCCCAACTCCTTCGAAACGGCTTGGAACTTTAGAAACATTTTTACACATAAAAATTGGTGGTTAAATATTCTTCAAAGTGAACATTGCATATGTAAATCAATCAATATCTCGCAGAGAAAATGTATTTAAAGCGCTTTCCAGGCTCTACTGGCCGCAAATAAATGCACAGATCTGCGTACTGCCGCCTAGGCGCGTGCGAGAGTTGCGTTCACATAATTTCGGCCAGATGGTTCAAGGGACTATACGCCTTAAGCAAGTTTTATATACTAAAGGCACCATTGAGCAGGAAAACGCTGCGAGTAATTTATTTTGCTCTCGCCGAATCAATGCTATCCTATGGATTAAACACATATGGCCGTACATTTAAAACCTATCTTGACATTATAAAATCACTGCAAATTCGTTTTATGAAACAACTTGTCAACCCACACACATTATTACTATGGTAAAAGAACCAACAAGTATTTGATGCCTACAATTTTCAAAACGATAACATAATGTGTAAACGGACATTGAAAAATAAATTAAAGACCTCCTTAAATTAAAACTCCTTAAGACACACTTTGACAAAGTCAATCACCGCACATTATTGATGAAACTAGAAAGACATGGAGTGCACGGAGGTCTCTTGGAATGGTTCGGGTTATGCTTGGTGTGCGAGAATTATGGGTATTCTGATGAAAATCAATGACTGGATGCTCAATGCAAATTAGTTTTTTAATAATTTTCGGTGTGAACAATATATTTTACAAAAAACAAGAGAAGACAAGTGACAAATAGAAGTGTCATATTTTTTCATATAATTTAGGAAGCTTGCAAGAAGGTTTTATCTCCAACATTTCCCCGGGCGTTGAAACCAATGGTTTCAACCAGATTCTGAAGACACAGGCAAAGGGCAGATTCGGTTGAATGCCCGTCGAACGACTCCAGTAGACGTCCGAATGTCAGCTACACGGGCGATACCATCCGTTCCTGGATGAACAGCCACGATCCGTCCAAGTCTCCACTTCAACGGAGGAAGATCGTCTTCCTTGATCACCACCAAGGAGTTCAGCATCAAGCCATCCTTGCAGGAACGCCATTTGGAGCGTTGTTGCAATTCTGCAACATACTCCTTGCTCCATCTGCTCCAGAAATGCTGGCGAAGCTGCTCGATCCTCTGGTAACGAGACAGATAATTGGCAGAGCTATCCTGGTAATCAGGTTGCGGCAAAGAAGTAAGTGGCCGTCCCACAAGAAAATGTCCTGGCGTGAGCGGAGTATAATCTGCAGGATCTGAAGACAACGGCGTCAATGGACGAGAGTTCAAGATGGCTTCAATCTTGGTTAGTGTGGTGTACAGCTCCTCAAAAGTCAAGTTACAATTTCCCAACACTCTCTGAAGGTGATACTTTGCTGACTTGACACCCGCCTCCCAGAGTCCACCGAAATGTGGGGTGTAGGCGGGAATAAAATGGAACCTTATTCCGTCGTTTGCTGCACTTTCACCCAAGGACAAACTATTTAATTTTAAAAATTTGGAAAGGTCGTTGTATGCACCGACAAATGAGGTACCGTTATCGGAAAAAATATCAGCAGGTTTACCTCTCCGAGAAATAAACCGATACAAAGCCAGTAAATAACTATTGCTAGTTAAATCACCAACGAGCTCCAAATGAATGGCCTTGGTTGTGAAACAAATAAAAATAGCGACATACACCTTTACTAACCTACATCCACGGCCCTGGCGACTAGCACACATAATAGGGCCAGCGTAATCAACGCCTGTGCTTTCAAAGGGATAACCTGGACGAAGGCGTTCTCGTGGTAAGTTACCCATTAAGGGAGCTACAACCTTACCCTTCATACGGTGACACAAAACACACTTATGATAACAGGCTTTCGCCAACTTGCGACCTCCTATTGGCCAATAAGTTTCCCTAATGGAAGCTAATAATAATTGTGGGCCAGCATGCATCAGCCTTTTATGCTCAAAATTAAATAATAGTTTAGTGAAATCATGAGTGGACTGTAATAAAATAGGGTGTTTCTTACTATAAGCAAAATTAGAGTTATCGAGACGTCCTCCTACTCGCATTACATTATTATCGTCTAAATAAACATTAAACTTTAGAAGGGCGCTCTTTTTAGGTAAACTCTTTTTGTTCAAAAATAATTGGTATTCAGAAAATGACTGAATCTGACTCTTAATAATGACAAGAGTTAGTGCATCTTGTACCTCATCATGTGACAAGTATTTGGTTTTAGGGTAATGCTTTCTACATGACTTAATAAATCGTAATACGTAGGCAACAGATCGTACGAGCCGTGTGTAATTGGAATAACGCCTAAAATCAATTAAAACTTCAGTTTTCGAATCGTTTACAACATGTAATATGATTTTAGGTCGAGTCTCCGGTAACGATTGTAGTCCTGGGCTCGTAATTTGAGAAGGCCATTCAGACGAATCTAGTTTTAAAAAATCTGGTCCTTTCCACCACAGATCTGACTCCTGCAGATCACTAATATCCATGCCACGAGATATTAGGTCTGCTGGATTTTGATCTGTTGGGACGTGCCTCCAAGTACAGTTACCCGACTTATCCAAAACCTCAGCAACGCGGTTGCGCACAAAGGGCTGAAGTCTGGTAGGCATCATCTGTAACCATCCCAAGACAATGGTTGAATCAGTCCAACAATAAACCCGACTGATCTTCACTCGAAGTGAGCTCATCACCTTCTCGTGAAGACGAGAACCGACTACCGCACCACATAACTCCAGTCGCGGAATTGTCGTAGGCTTGATGGGAGCAACTCGACTCTTTGCCATAAACAAGCGAGCCATGTACTCACCCTTAGCATTAACACTGCGAATGTAGACGCAAGCACCGTACGCGGACTCAGACGCGTCTGTGAAAATATGGAGTTCTAACTCCGTAAATGAATTGCAGACTACAAGTCGCGGAATGCGAACATGATTTAAAAGAGGTAAAGATTTAATAATAATCTCCCATTGTTTACAAATCTCATTAGGTAATGGTTGATCCCATGATAATTTATCTAACCACATTTTCTGTAGCAAGATCTTCATAGTAATAACAATAGGACCTAACAGACCTAAGGGATCAAAGATTCGCGCAATAACGGATAACAAGTCACGCTTTGTGTACCTAGTCGAAGATTTAGTCAGACCTATAGGAAACCCTATCTCATCAGTGCCGATATGCCAACAGAGACCAAGCAACTTTTCTGGCTCATTTTGTCCAATGTTCAAATCGTATGACGCAGGAACAGCATTCGACAATAATTGAGAATCATTTGACTTCCACTTTCTCAATGGCATACATGCCGACGCAAGCGCTTTGGTGACTTCAGTGCGAATGAACTTTACTTCATCTAAGTCATCCCCTCCGGTCAGCAAGTCGTCGACATAGAAGTCATGTTGGATGATTTCCGATATCTTAGGGTTCCTACAGTCGAGTCCTACTTGTTTAAGGCATCGTGTCGCAAGGAATGGCGCACTGGCCGTACCGTACGTGACGGTGTTTAATTGATAAACATTAATAGGATCACTAACATTATCACGCCAAACAATCTGTTGTAAATATCTGTCCGACGGGTGGACGACTATTTGTCTATACATCTTCTCCACATCCGCAGATAAAACATACTTGTGGACTCTAAAGCGAAGAAGTATAGACAATAGACCGTCCTGTACGGTTGGCCCAACCATCTGTAGGTCATTAGAGGACACTCCCGTCGAAGTAGAAGCACTAGCGTTGAAAACAACACGAAGTTTGGTCGTGGTACTCGACTCGCGTAAAACTCCCATATGTGGAATAAAATAACCCAAACATAAATTAGGTTTATTAATTTTTGTCATATGACCAAGTAACTCGTATTCTGACAAAAAGTCATGATACATTCTACTAAAGTTCGTCTTAACCTTTAATTTACGCTCTAAAGAATGTAAACAATGTGTGGCTTTATTAAAAGAATTTCCTAAAATTGAAGGATCTTTCTTAAGGGGGATGCGAACACAAAAACGACCATCAGACAATCGTGTCGTATTTGTAACGAAATTGTCTTCACACAATTTCTCTTCAGGCATATAAGAATTGGAAGACTTCGCATTCACCTCCTCTAATTGCCAAAACTTTGTCAATTCTGACTTGAGGTTTTCCCAGTCACCATCGCTGTCGGCAACCATTTTAGACATATTGCACTTTACGTCATTCGTCAGCAGTGAGATAGTATTCTGAGTAATTGGACCGGAAACTATCCATCCTAGACGGGTTTCACATAATATTGGTTTCCCGGTACCTAACTTTAGTCTTTGAGATCCTAACAAATCCCAAAAAAAATCAGCGCCGATTAAAATATCAACATCGGCAGGGTTATAAAAAGTAGGATCAGCTAAAGTAATATTCGAGGGTAAGTCGAAATCAGAAATATTTATCTGACGACACGGAACACTACTCGTAATGAACGGAAGAACAAAACAATTTAGTTCGAATACAAAGCTATCATCTAATGGCGTACCCTTAACCCGACATATGTTACCTACGTGCGAAGTGACGTTATTGATTCCAAGGATTGATCTATCTACCTGGCTAGTTTTTAAGTTAAGTTTATTGCACAACCTATCTGTTATGAGTGAAGACGTGCTACCACTATCGAGCACCGCGCGAGCGAGATGCACACACCCATTGTGGTCTCTTAATTTGATCAAAGCGGTTGATAACAACACATCTCGTTGCGTATGACCACACGGAGATGCAATGTTTGCGGATAAAGCTACGTTATTCGTTTCAGTCGTAGCAGACAAGTTATTCATCGAATTACCACTAGGTGTATTCGATACAGTGCCATTAGAATGTACGTGAACTAATGTGTTGTGCCTACGTTTGCATAGTTTGCAGCCTGGTTTTTTACATTTGTTAGCATAGTGTCCGGAACGAAAACAGTTAAAACATACCTTATAACTAGGTAATGATTTGAGACGGTCATCGTTACTCAATGCGAGAAACTGTGGACAATTATTTAATGTGTGATCGTTGTTATTACATTTAGGACAAGGTTTAGAAGCTGAGTCAGTGCTAGAATTGATAGGAGATTGTGCTACCATTGACTTGATCTTAGGACCTGATTTACCTGGTGATTGCGAATAATGATTGCGGGGGAGTTCCAGGGTCTCGATGAGGTCGGCTCGATTGCGTAAGAATTGCATAAATGCGTTAAACGTGATTAAGCCATCCTTGTCTATCCTACCTTTGCACTCCTCCCACTCACGATAGGTTTTTTGATCAAGTTTTCGTGTGACAATGTAGATTAAAAGTGTATCCCAGTGTTTCACAGGCTCCCCTAATGACTCTAAAGCTCGCAAGTCTTTATTTAACTGATCGATCAAATTCTTAATGGCAACAGAAGATTCTTTTGTAATTGATTCAATAGTAAATAATGAACTTATATGATTCTGAACCAGTAATCTTTTGTTGTCAAACCGATCACATAACAATGACCATGCCACAGAGTAATTACTTGAAGAAAACTCAATGGATTTGATAACTATAGCAGCTGTTCCCTCAAGTGATGCTCGCAAGTAGTGAAACTTATTGATTGCGTCTATGTCATCATTACAATGAATTAGGCTAGTAAAGGTGTCGCGGAATTCAAGCCAATTACAATATAATCCGCTAAACTTTGGTAACTGAATCGTTGGCAATTTAACCGGCTGCTTTATGCTAACACGAGTACTTTTACAACTTTCCATCGATTTATTATCTTTATTGTAGTCAGTCAGAATATTCTGGGCTCTAGATAAGGTTTTATAATAAATAGACTCAAACTCGGAACGCTGAGAATATTGTAAGTTGATGTCGTCAACAATGCATTCTAGACGTAACTGTACCTCATCATACTGCTCATACAACGCCTCTATCTTGCCCATGCGCAACTGCAACTCGGACACATCACAGCTAGATAGCTCCTTGTCCTTGAATGAGTCCAGAAAATTGAGGAAACTAGTCAAGCGACCTTTGAAGCTCGTTATGGACCATGTGCGAGAATTATGGGTATTCTGATGAAAATCAATGACTGGATGCTCAATGCAAATTAGTTTTTTAATAATTTTCGGTGTGAACAATATATTTTACAAAAAACAAGAGAAGACAAGTGACAAATAGAAGTGTCATATTTTTTCATATAATTTAGGAAGCTTGCAAGAAGGTTTTATCTCCAACACTTGGATAAGTGGAGGCAGAGAGTTATTGTGGAAGGGTACCAGTCTTTTGAGTAAACCGCAACATCTGGGGTGCCTCAAGGATCGCACGCGGGTCCCATTTTATTTATTATATTTGTAAATGATTTACCGGATTGCTTTAGTCATAGTCAGTGCTCTCTGTTTGCGGATGACCTAAAAATTTATCGTAAGATCGGTTCACTTAGAGACGCCGAGCTACTTCAACTCGATCTTGACGCACTGCAGACCTGGTGTGACACGAATGGGATGGTATTAAACGTGAAAAAATGTCACCATATTTCATTTACGCGTAAGAAATACATAATACCAACTTGCTTCTCACTAGCGGGTACTGCACTGCACAAAGTGGAAAGTATCCGTGATCTTGGCGTGCTACTAAGTGCTGACCTTTCATTCACTCTGCATATCGACAACATTGTCGCAAAGGCTGCTAGGATGCCAGGTTTTATAAAAAAAAAAACTTGTAGGGAATTCAAAAACACTGCTTGCTTGAAGATTCTCTATAACACTCTCGTACATAATACGCTGGAATATGCTTCCCCAGTTTGGAACCCAACCTACAATGTTCGTAAAAATCGTATTGAAAAAATCCAACGGAATTTTTCACGGTACCTGCGTTTTATGGACCACAGCTGTCCCTATAGAGCTGATTACGAGCAACGTATGCGTCACTTTGCGTTGTCCTCCTTACGGGACCGTAGAACCTTGGCAGACATGATTTTCTTGTACAAAATCGCTAACAGCTTTACATGTACTCCAGAACTGCTTCAACAAATAAATCTTGACGTTCCTCGTCGAGGTCTTGTAAGATCGGTGAGAGCATGTAGTACTTTCGTGGTCAGAAGTTCCCGTACTGATCTCAGGCGATCTGCTCCATTAAATAGGTTGGTGACCACGTAAAATAGGATCTGTTGTGACGACGAGGATATGGATATATTTTTTGACTCCTTAGCTCGGTTTAAGTCGAGAATGATCCAAGTTGATCCATAGTCTACCTACATTACATACACTACATTACAATTAAATTTATTGTTAATTTACAAGTACTTAAATTATTATTGTTTAATTCAATTTGCAGTTGATTATTATATTCTAATTGTAATCCAATTGTTTTTTATTGTGGCATTATTAATTTATAAACTCTTAATTAATTCCCCCCCCCCCCTCTAACTTTTGAACCATAAGTTTAGAAAATATGAAAAAAATCTGACAAGTAGAACTTTATATGGACTTTCTACGAAAATCAATTTGAACTTGATGGAAAGAACAGTTTTTATACAAAAAAGACAAAAAGGTTCTACAAAATAATTTCTGGACTAAGTTTGTAGTATAATCGTATATGCAAGCATTTTTATTAACTATTTTTACATATTTTATTATCCTGAACATATCTTCTTTCAAAAAAAAAAAAGAATGATTAAAATCGATTCTCGCAATCCAAAATTACCACCGAAAACTTCTTCTGGTACCTATGTATTAATTAGTAACCCAATTCCCCGAGAGATCGCGCTGGGCTATTTCGCGTTCGCGCTGTTAGGATTTTTCCTGAGTGTATGGGGCCGGGTATTATCGAATTGTTTGGTTGGTCTCTCCTTGAAATTGGCGGTATTATCTTATAACTACATTAAACTTCTATCAGGAACATGCTAAGGCAATTTAAAACCAAATTAAAATTATTTTTTTAACGCCATCTATCAAAATGTTAAGGTAAAAACCAGTTCATAAATGGTTCGATAGATGGCGTTGCGTAATGAAGTCATCTTTTTAAAAGTCGATATTAAGATTTTTCGTGCTTTCATGACCAACCGTGGTAAAAAATCGTTGCTTCTTAAATATATTCATAATTTTACGAGTGCATCGCTGAAATTTCTACTACTTGCATACTGTTTTAGTTATCACCGTCCTTTGTGGGCCCGTTTATAAGGATCCATATTTATTAGAGTTCCGTACTTAGTATGTTAACGCAACAAATAGCCTTTTTTAAACTCCTAAGTGGGAACACTTATTGTGACGGACGGTAAACTACAGAACTCTACAGTGAGCGTGGCCCGACACGCTCTTGACCGGTTTTTCTTTATTATGATTTGCCAAACTATTTACCGAACCGCTCATTCCATCATTTTTACCGCTCATTCAGTAATTGGACTGCTCAATTATTTTTAGTATTGACATTGTTTGATAAAATAACCGTCAAATTGTTTTTTTTATTACTGTCCATGTTTTACTGTGGCAATAATTAATCAACCGCCATTTAATTAGTGCATAAAGAAATTAGCACGGGTATAAAATTACCAAAAAATGAATAAAAAATTCTTTTTCTAGATTTTTCTAGGAAATACGAAGGAATAGATGCCAAAATTTTCAGCCAAATAAATTTCGTATACCCGTGTGTGCAAAACGACAATTAAACGTTTTTATGGTCACTCAAATTGTACTGACGTATGTAGGTACAACCAGCACTCGAGGGAATAATCAAGTGCGAGTCGGAATTGTGCACTAACCTTACCAATTTACGTTTAAGTAAATTGTTCAATTACCTAATTGAATCTCGAAGACTTTTCAAATTAATAAAAGAAGTATTTTATAATTTTCAAACTTTTTCCTTTACTTGTTTTAGGAGACCTTGCTTCATGCCAAATAGGATTCTAGATCAACGGGAAATACCCCGCAGGTTTTGATTTCCTACTGAGTTTTCAAAAATATGCATCATAAGGTTAGATTGCGTTGGATTAAAAGTTTGATTTTTGGCAAACCTGAGTATTTAATTTTAGCTTTATTCGTCTACACGATCCTCGACGTCGGCCTTGACAGACGGACAACAAAGCGATAAGGGTCCTATTTTTGCCAACTGAGGTTATAGAACCCTAAAACTGTTCAAAGTCAATGTTCCTATATCATAATATTGTCAATCAATATCAGAAACGTGTCAAAATGTGAGCATATTATAGCGACTGGGCGAAGCAAATATGAATGTTCCTTAAAAATACGAGAATGATCCCTCAGAACCCTCAGCCATACCGAGCGCTGAGCGCCACTCCGTCATCAAACTGTGGAATAACAATGTCAGCGTGTAGTCATTTGTTGCAGCGTTCTTGCGCTCTCAGTCCGCGACGCTCCTATGAAGAGCTCGTGTTGTTCTCATAGCTTTTGATTCTGATATCTGTTGCAAACGGCAGCCCCAAATTGAACGGAATCAAGACAAAGGTTTTATTATGGCTCGGTTATCGTGAAGAAAGACGCATTTGAAATTTTAGAGGTCTAAAGATTCGTAGTTGTGTTTTGATTGAATAAAGCTGTTTTAGAAACCGCCCCTTAGAATTTATTGGGTGGTGCAAAACCACCACAACAATAGTAGATTGTGTGACTAGGAGATAAAGCAGTATCTTTAAGTCGCGGGCGGCATGTTGAATTCCGAACGAAACGAAGGTTAATGACATTAATCCCGAACGCTACTGAGGGGTTTATATTATTAACTAAAGGAGTTAATAGAGAAACCTGAGTGAAGTGAGGAATTCAAGCCACCCAAGATAAAGACAGCTTTTTCCCGTTTTGGAGATTCTACTTTTTACACCATTTGTGAGATAATTAATAGTAGTTTATGTGACTAGGGGATAAAGCAGTGTCTTTAAGCCGCGGGCGGCATGTTGAATTCCGAACGAAACGAAGGTTGCTGATTTAATCCCGAACGATAGTGAGGGATTTATAAAATTAACTCCCGAGCATTGCGAGGGAGTTAATAAAGAAACCTGAGTGAAGTGAGGAATTTAAGCCGCCCAAGACAAAGACAGCTTTATCCCCGTGTTGCATACTCTACTTTTTACACCATCTGTGAGATAATTAAAAGACAATTTGGTCGACTAAATCATAAATTAGAGAAATATAAGTATTATTATTATTTACAAGTTCATCAAACAAACAAAATTCGCTCCTCCAAGATTCTATAGTTTCAATTTTCTATAATGCTCCCGTGTCGTCAGTAGAGTCTGTCTAATAAGTTAAACGACTTGGGTAATTATTAGGATTTAATGAAATCTGATGTAGTCAACACGAGTTCAATAATCAAGGTTGATTAAGAGATAGAGATCATTGTTTACTAACAGAAGAAACTTATAAAAATTACCGAATATTTGATTAAATATTATACAAAATTCTCAAGTCGGTTGACTTATTCTACAGACTATCTATTTTCTTTTTTTTTGTTAGTGGCCAGTTTAAATCATAGTGGTTACATACTCTTTGGTTTGAATTTCGAGTCAACTTGTTCGATGCGCCTATATTTTAATTCACAATGTTGACGATTCTTGATGCTCCAAATTCAAATCTCATTATTCCCTAGGGATCGGCCATACTGCATTATCTCCCTAGGGATATAATGACATGCTTTAAGTGAGGTTTGTATGACGTATAAAACGACATTATCGAGCAGATGGTGTAAAAAAGACAATTTGGTCGACCAAATCATATGTTAGAGAAATATAAGTATTATATTTACAAGTTCATCAAACAAACCAAATTCACTACTTCAAGATTCTATAGTTTCAATTTCCTATAATGCGTGCACGTTTTATTCTATTTCCTTTTTGTTAGTGGTCAGTTTGAATTTCGAGTCAACTTGTTCGATGCACCTACATTTGAATTCACAATGTTGCAAAGACGAAGACAATGCTTGTGCAAACTTTAATTTTCCCTATAATTGACTATGGTGACGTGTGCTACTTTGACCTGAACGCGGTGTTGCTGGATAAACTAGACAGGCTCCTCAACAACTGCATTCGGTTCATATTTAATCTTAGAAAATATGACCATATCTCTACTTATAGATCTGAGCAAGTTGCGGAATCATTTTCTACACCAATAGCAGAATCGTCTCAAAACTTCTGTCCTTACTTTATATAAATATATATATGTAGTATATAAATTATATTAAATATATATGTATGTGTATTTTATCTATAATTATGTATATTTTTACTCTTGTTTTAATACCAAAATTTTCTTTTTGTGCGCCTACCATATTGTCTCTTCACCACCCTAGGTTGACTGGTAGAGAATGCCTAAGGCATTAAGTCCGCCTATGTACTTTTTTGTTGCATAAAGGCTAAATAAATAAATAAATAAATAAATGTTGAAGATTTTTGATGTTTTAAATTCAAATCTCATTATTCGCTAGGGATCGGACATACTGCATTATAATTTATCTCCCTAGGGATAGAATGACTTGCTTTATTGTTACGGCCACACCACCTAACCATCTACCGGGTTGTTACCGCAATAATTATAACATTTAATTACCGTTTAAATTACTGTGTGAAGTGGTATGGTTACACTAGATTTTACCTTGATATGTCCATAAATTAGGCGGTAAAAATATCATTTTTTCAAGATGGAGGTTAAAGCTGCAGCTGCAGCTGTGGGTAATGTATGTAGGAAAATTTTTAAAGTGGAAAAGTGACGTTTTGTCCCACTTCCTCATTTATTACAAAAATATTGGAATAATTCCAAAAATTCGAGCGCTTTTTCATTTGATCACTCCATGTCAGTCGATACGTGCGTCCTCATTGAGTTCATGTTGCACACTGGACAAACGGTAGTGTGGCCATAAATGCATTAATTACTGCGGTAATCTTCTTTGATGTGCGAAAAAAGACCGCCGCTGGAGCTGTTGTCTACCACCATTTGCCATATTTATTAGCACGTAAAATTATGGCCATAAATCGTGGTTACACCTAGTCCTTATTGAAGTTATGGCAATAATTTTAATATTGGCATATCACGGTAGTGTGGCCGTAACATAAGTGACGTTTGTATGACGTATAAAACGACATTATCGAGCAGGTGGTGTAAAAAAATATTTTAGTTTGCCCATTTTTAGAGGAAGACTACTACTTCGATAAATAGGTAAACCAAAAGACTTCTTCAATTCGAATCAGCAGTTCTTGACAATAACACGTATGTACAACCAAATAAACCACCTTTTAACTTTATGATAAGTATTAGATTGGAATAAGTGTCAGAGGAGGGAGCACAAGGAACCGTATCACGACAACATTTGTATCAATAAATGCATCAGTCACGCATTCAATTTTGCTCTCAAAGTCAAATTATCATTTGACAAATACATAAATACATATTATCATTATAGTCAATAAATAAAAACATATTATCATTATTATTTCTGCCTTTATGAACAAGAATTTCACGAATAATTTATAATTTTTTCCAAGTCTTTGGAAACCAAAGTTAGTGTCATATCAGACGAATTGCATTACCAACATAATTACACGGAGTCGTATCTAAAATTCACAAATTGCGTTTGGCGACCAGCCAGGCGCTCGCCAGATGGGCAAGCTGGATATTGGCGCTCCCTGTGGTGAAGTAATGTACGTACCATAATAAATTCTTATATTAAAATAGAAAAAATATATTTTGAAAGAGTTATGGCCATAAAGTTAATTATTTAATAGACGAGTGTTGTTGTTGGTTTTGGGCCATTTATAGATCAAAGCTCTGATCATTACACATTTTTTATGCGTACAGCAAAGGAGTGGAATTCCCTGCCAGAGCCTATGTTTTCTGATAACTACATCCTAAGATTCCATAGGTTACACATAGGCAAGCGTGCTCCATCGTCGACCACATCTTCGCTTGGCTTCGCTTCGAAATGATCAATAATCATAATAAAATCTCATGCAGTATTTATGAAGTTTCTAGCATTGAGCACGCCATAATTATGGCGGCAAGTGAGGGCACTTGAGGAGTGGAAAAATGTCAAGGTGTTATCTTCCACATGACGCAGATACTCATCGGTTAAGTAAGTTCGGGAGGTTCCTGCAGCGGATTCGTGCGGAAGAAACTTTGAGGTGTTACCATTGTGTGTACCGCCCTGAGGACACGGCAGAGCGGATTAGGCGCACAATAATAATAATAATATCTTTATTTGTACATTCAACACACACAGTAACAATATATAATGACATGAACTGATACAATAGTTGTACAAACACTGATCATCGGAAATAAAATGAACATTTGACTCCTAAACTAAGTAAAATAAATAGTTTGGTACAATTACTTATAACCTTTATATAGACGTGTAACAGTATGAAGTGATAGTTATGCGATGATTGTTAATAATGATTCGGTATAATCATAAGACAGTTCTTGCAACCACTTAGATAACTTAGTCTTTAGTGTATATCTATTTAATGTATAAATATTGATCAGATGGTGAATCTTATTATAAATGCGAGCGTTTAGAATAACGAATTGACGACCTGCGAAAGCGGTCCTGCAATGTAGGGAGTCACTGACCGGAAAACCTCGACGTCTGATAAGGATGCTTGTGTCTAGTGGCAGCATGGAATGGCGGCGTAAGACTACACGCAAGATAAACAGTTGCCGCACGGTGAGGACTTGGGATTCCGAGTACAGTTGGGTAGTTGGGTAATCTCTTCGCTTAAAATGCATAACCTTAAGAATCACCCTTTGTGCACGCTCTGCTTGGAGCAGAAGGCTTTTATGGGTGCCTCCCCATACAAGAATGCAGTACATGAGGATAGATGCACATAGGCTTTGGTAAACTAAGGACAAAGTTGCAGGATCAGCAGCATGTCTCAATTCTTTGAACAGATAGATAAGCTTCCTTGTCCTCGAGCATAAAGCTTCAATATGCGGACGCCACGAAAGATTTGCATCGATGTACACACCCAGGTATTTGATACTTGGGACTAAAGAGAGTGTCAGACAGTGACCAGAAGCATCGAGACCTGAGCAAGAGTAGGCTTTTACTGCACTGGATTCAACTGGTGTGGGGGCTGAACTGCATAACGAGAAGCATATTAGCTTAGTTTTATCGATGTTAAGTGTCAGCAAGTTAGCTGAGAGCCATACAGTCACGAGGAGGAGGGAATGTTCTGTTCTATCTTTAGCTTTGTTCCAGTCAGTATCATAAACAATAAGTGCAGTGTAGTCTGCGTAGGTAAATATTTCACAGTTAGGGATAAACATTTTGCACAAGTCGTTTATGTATATTAGGAACAAGGTTGGACCCTATATACTTCCCTGCGGAACTCCGAAACTGATACACTCATCTTCACTGACCAAAGAATTAATTTTTACGCGTTGAGTTCTATTAGTTAAATAATCAGTGAAGATTTTCAACGAAAGCCCGCGGATCCCCAAGTTTTCAAGCTTCGAAAGCAGCATATGAGCAGAAACAGAATCGAATGCTTTGCATAAGTCGAGGAAGACCCCGTAGCACTTAAGTTTTTTATCCAATTTAGTGACAACGCTATTAGAAAGGCCTAGGACGGCGTCTTCAGTCGAGATTCCCTGTCGAAAACCATATTGATTTTTTGCAAAAATGTTGTATTTGGCAAGATAACCAGAACGTTGTTCAGTATTTTCTCAAGGATTTTAGACAGGGAGCTCAGAACCGAAACGGGTCGATAATTAGAAACATTGCTTCTGTCTCCACTCTTGAAGATTGGGTGTACCACTGCTTTCTTAAAAATTGCAGGAATAGTACAAGTTTCGATTGCTCGATTACAGATGTGTGTTATAGGTGGAGTGAGAACAGCAATGGATTGCTTCAGGATTTTTACTGGGATGTTGTCGTGTCCAGTAGCGCAATCTGAACGTAGATTGCATAAAATTCCATTAACTTGAGATTCGTCAATTGGCATGAATACAAGTGAATTGGACGGAGATGGATGACTGAAGGTGGCGAGATTAGAGGGCGGAACGATTTTAGAGGCTAATTTCTCACCCACACTGGCAAAGTAGCTATTGATTTTATTGATCAAGGTTTTTACATCAGATGCGCCCCGGATAAGTTCGTCGGGTGGCTGATGCTGGACAGAATAGTTAGTTATGACTTTAACGGCCTTCCATGTAGCTTTAATATTATTTTTAGCTCTTTGTAATTCGTTTCTGTCATGTGCACGTTTTAGTTTTTTTAGTATCTTGTCCAGGAAATTGCGATATCGAGAGTACGAAGTTTTTAGGACCTGGTTATCTGGAGCCAATTTAGATTTTCAGTGTAGCATATCCCGGTTTTGTATGCAACGAACAAGACTCGTTGTCATCCAGGGTTTGAGCATTCTCGTTCTGTTAGTTACTCTTATGATTGAAGTGTGATTTGAACAACTTTTCTGAATCATATCAACGAATAGATCAGCGGCAAGGTTTGGGTCACATTCTTTCAGTACGGGGTGGAAATCGGTATGGTCTAATTCGTCACGAATGGCTGAATAATTGTAACGGAGGACAGTTGAATTTGATGCCTTCACGGAGTTCCCGTGGGTTTTCAAACTAAGGACGATGGGAAGGTGGTCAGTTATGTGAGTATCAAGTACAATAACGCTAGCCGAAGCAGTTGTTTTTAACATTATGTGATCGAGAGAATTATCTGATCTAATAGAGGCGCAAAAGGTCAAATAGGCATCTGAGTGGCGGTCGTGATTACTAGGTTTTATATCGACGTTTATATCACCTACTAGTATCATAGAATCGTTTTAACGTTCCAGCTAAACTATCAAGACTATTGTAAAATAACTCCTGGTCCAAGAATGATGGGGAGCGATAGACACATAATATAATAGCTGTATTGCCGGTACTACATACTAAGTAAGTTGGCTTCGCGGAAAAGAGGTTCAGTAATAGTACATTGCAGGTCGCTTCTTGTATAGATCACTACGCCACTACAATACCAGATTCGCAAAATTACTCATTGAATTTTCGCAAAATGTCATACTTATTCATAAATTGGCATATTCTCAAAACGCCATATAGCAAAAGTCACATTAGCAAAATGCCATTTTCACATAAAGTACAAAAAAAAATTCAGGCTGAAAACATATAAATATATTTTGATAAAATCATGGGCATATGTATATATTATTATCATTATATATTAGAAGCATATGTTTTATTTATACATTAATTAGTAATATCTGACATTTTTAACAATTAAAGTGATTAAATAACTAAAGAGGTATGACATTTATTATTAAATTGTATGTACTTAATCTGAAATTAAATATTTGCACACCACATGTAATGGTAGAATGTAAAGGGGCCTAATATTTATTTTATGATCATACTACTTTGTATACCTACATTCTGGAAAATAAATTATTATTATTATTATTAAAAAAACGTAGGGCAAATGTATACTTCTAATAAAAAACAATCAGTGTGCCATCATCATAATTATCAATTCAGCCTAAGGACGGCCACTGATGGAAATAAGCCTAACCAAGTGTCGTCACAATGAACGGTCCTGTACTGTGCGTCTCATTTTCACCGCATATCCGCGACTCTCACCAGGTCATCAGCCTTCCAACGCTGCAATTTCCAAAGCACCGTTGCCACTGTAGAACCTTTCGGCCCTATCGACCAGTTCTACGAGCAATGTGCCCTGCCCACTGCCGCTTAAGTTTGGCGTTTCTTCGTCGGCGACCTTGGTTCTCATCTTCGTTCCTGATACGATCAAACAAGTAAACTCGGAGCGTAGCATTTTCCATTGCCGTTTGGATGACTGTAAGACCACTGAGACTGTAAATCATTTGGTCACTATAAATCAGTGTGGGAGTTGGACTATTTGTTACCCTTTTCAAAACGCCAAACTTAAGTTTGGCGTTTCTTCGTCGGCGACCTTGGTTCTCATCTTCGTTCCTGATACGATCAAACAAGTAAACTCGGAGCGTAGCATTTTCCATTGCCGTTTGGATGACTGTAAGACCACTGAGACTGTAAATCATTTGGTCACTATAAATCAGTGTGGGAGTTGGACTATTTGTTACCCTTTTCAAGTTCACTGATATGTTGTTTAATAGTTAACTCGTGAGAGGACGCGCTATGAGCAATTTGCACACTCAAAAATTAAAACGACTTTTTTGGTAATAACAACGCCGTAATGAGTCAAACGCCTAGCTGCCTTCCTAACTATTCATCCTCTAGCGCAATTCTCATGCCGGTCAGTTCTGCTACAACCGTGCAGCAAAGCATTTTTGGAAACCGCGTACCACTGTGCAGCAATTTGCTGATGACGCGCATCCGTTTAAGAATTAAAATAGTATTATTGTATTTTTTTTTAATTTATTGCTTTATTTATTTACATTATATTGGCTAATTATACATAAATACTCTTAGGTAATATTTTAATAAATATATTTTTTGTTTTTAGGTTAAATTAGGAAATAGGCGATCGACGTGAAATATAGTACATTGTTCAGGTTCCAATTTAAAAGCGAATCTATGATTGTCCCTAAGAATTTAACCCTGTCTACCAATTCAATGTTGTCACCATTTGTTTGTATATTTAAGTTATCATTTGGCTTTAAACCACTCGCAAACCTTTTCGATAATAATGTTTGTATTCAAAGTTAATTCTTCTATGTCTTTTGCCCCGATTATTACATTTGTGTCATCTGCGAAAACAACAAGTTTCTCATTTGGCCTGGTATTATTCATAAAGTTGAGCAAGTCATTTGTAAAAATAATATAGATAGTTCATGATCTATCGTGTCAAAAGCAGAACTAAGGTCAACAAATAGTCCGGCTACTTTCATTTTATCATTTAATTTACTAACTATGTCATTTATTAATGTATTCATTGCATCCGAGGTACCGACTCCTTTTTGATATCCAAATTGTCTCAGATTAATGATTTTGTTAATACCTAAATGTAGCATTAGTCTAGTTTTAATTATGTTTGCAAAGAGTTTATATAAGGTTGGTAGTAGAGATATGGGGCGGTAATTTTTTGGATCAGTCTTAGTGCCCTTTTTGTGTATCGGTATCACCTTGGCCAGTTTTAATTGGTCAGGAAAGATTGACTCTTCGATGCATTTATTGAAAAATTTAGAAAGAGGTGAAGCTAATACATCAATATTCTCCTTTATAATAGATATAGGTACGTCATCAAAGCCACAAGACTGTTTATTAGCCATTTTACTAACTAACTTTGCTATTTCATATGGTGTGGTCGGCTTGAAAGTTATATCACTTTCAACTCTCTTCGTTGCTTTCATTAAGAAAGACACTGCTCTATCTTTGTCCTTATTGGCCAGTGGTGATTTTAAAACAAGTTTGAACAGTATGTAATAGGTCTTATCCAGATTAAGTGTAAGAAGATTTAGCTCCAACCAACAGACTCCCAATCGGATCCATGAACAATAATTGCAGTGTCATCAGCTTAGGTGAATATTTTGGAGTTAGAGAGAGGTAAGCAGCAAAGCCCGTTGATATAGACCTGGAAAAGGGTCGGGGCGAGGACACTTCCTTGCGGTACGTCGAAGGAGGTGGTTGCCTCCCTATTAACGTGTTCACCAACTCTAACACACAGTCTGCGATTAGTGAGATAGCTTGCAAAAAAGTCAAGAGCTATGCCGCGTATGCCGATGTCTTCCAATTTTGCTAGGAGGATAGGAACAGAGACTGTGTCAAATGCCTTTTTTAAATCCAGGAATAAACCTGGGCAATATTGTCTTTCATCAAGCTTTCTTGCAACAAACTCAGTTAAGTTGAGAACTGCATCTTCTGCTGATACTCCTTTTTTGAAACCGAACTGATTTTGTGCAATTAAGTTTTTTTTTTTTTTAATTGAGATAAACTAGTGCTTGACTGCGATCCCAAGTTGTTTTTCTCGAGGGACTGAGTAAGCGAATAATAGATGTGAGGACTGAAATAGGCCTATAATTATTCACACAGTCTCTGTTAAAATAATATATATGCCAATAACATCCTGGGACTTCTCCCAAGATTCCAAAATGTGACTGATGAGTTTCACTCCTGCATCTGTTGTTGACCTTCCTTTCGTGAAACCAAACTGATGACTATGCAAAATCCTATTTTAATTTAAATGAAACAACATCTGGTCGAGCATGATCTTTTCATAGATTTTACTCAATGCTGGAAGCAAAGATATTGTTCTATAATAAGAGGGATCACTCTTACTACCTGATTTAAAAATTGGTACTACTTTACTGTGTTTCATTAAATCAGGGAACGTACCACTGTCTAAACACTGATTAAATATGCCTGTTAGGACAGGAGCAATTGTTTCAATAATTTCTCCAAGAATCTTAACGGATATACCCCATAAGGTTTCAGTGTTTTTTTATGTTAAGACTTTTGAATGCTTTTATTATTATATCCACAGCCACAGTTAACAAAGATGAAGAAGGGAGAGATTTCGTAACGTCTATTGGGATGTTGGTGAAAAAGTTTTCGAACGTCTTAGCTACTTTTGACCTATCTAAGATGATTTTATTATCAGTTTTTATTGAGAATTTATTTTTAGTTAGGTTAAGTTAAACCTAAGCCCCATACCTCTGAGGTATGACGCCATAAAAAAAAAATATTCAACTAGACACTTCGAATGACACTTATTGTTGTTGCTGTTGTGGTTGGGTCATTTTTGGAGAAAGTTTTACGCAATACCTTTTGTCAGATATTTTTGTAGAATTACCTAGGGCTCGCCAAGCTGCAATAATAAATGTATGACATATTATGAGTATATTTAAGGTCTAAAACACTTGGGTTAGGTTAGGTTAAAATATAATGTACTAGCTTTTGCCCGCGGTTTCACCCACTTACATGTAAATTATAGTATATGACACACAAGAATAAAACAGCTTTCTATAGGTTAAAAAAAAATAGCAATCTGACCAAGTACTTTCAGAGATTACCTCCTATAAACAAAAAAACAAACTTAAAGACCCCTAAGTTGTAGCTATCATGAAACAATAAACTTTTGTTCGTATACACAAAATACCGCCTATTTCACTCAGGAATAAAGCAGTTTTCTTTCAGTGAAAAATTTTCGCAGAGATTACCTCCTAAAACAAAAGACTGGAGGCGGCTCCTGGAACCATTTTCTCATGTTGATGTAATGGTATCTGCCCTTTAGAATCATATAAACGGCATCATTAATGAGTTCGTTCCTAAAAGGAGGCGTCTTTGTAACAAATTTCCTCAATGGTACACTAGATCCCTAGTCAATATTTTGAATGTAAAAGAAAAACTACGGAAACGCTATAAAAGTACAGGAACCCACGAAATGAACTTGAATACAGAATTCTCGATGAGAGGGCGCGCGCGCATATCAAAGAATACTATAAAAAATACGTACATAGAATGGAGAGCAATATTCGGTACAATCCTAAGTCGTTTTGGTCATTCGTTAAAACGAAAAAAACACAATCATCATCAATTCCATCTTCGATACAATTAAACGGCGCAGTTGCAAATAGTGGTGACGACATCTGTAATCTTTTTGCCTCGCAATTTTCATCCACATTTGTCCCGAATAACTTAAGTATAGTTAAGGCAAACCAGCCTGCCACTAGGTCTGATGTATTTTGCCAGCATTCGCTGGGCAAGATCTCCCTTACTGAAAGAGATGTCCTCAGGGCTCTCCAAAGGTTGGACATAACCAAAGGTGCTGGTCCTGATGGAATACCCCCTATTTTTATTAAAAAGTGTGCCCGTCATCTTGCCTTACCACTTGCTCTTATATTCAGAAAGTCCCTTTCAACTGCTGTTTTTCCATCTGAATGGAAAAAGGCAAACGTAGTGCCAGTTTTCAAAAAGGGCGATAGACATGACGCGACTAACTATCGTCCCATTTCGACGCTCTCTATTTTCTCAAAAGTCTTCGAGTCTTTGGTTTGTCCCATCCTAACTGCACATATTAAATCTCAAACAGTGCCATAGCAACACGGGTTCTGCAACAACAAGTCAACGGTTACAAACTTAGTCTCTTTCGTAAATGATCTTTCTGCTTCCGTGGACGCTGGCACGCAGGTCGACGCCCTCTATACTGACTTCAGTAGCGCCTTTGACAAAGTCAATCACCGCACATTATTGATGAAACTAGAAAGACATGGAGTGCACGGGGGTCTCTTGGAATGGTTCGGGTCTTACTTGGATAATCGGAGGCAGAGAGTTATTGTGGAAGGGTACCAGTCTTTTGAGTAAACCGCAACATCTGGGGTGCCTCAAGGGTCGCACGTGGGTCCCATTTTATTTATTATATTTGTAAATGATTTACCGGATTGCTTTAGTCATAGTCAGTGCTCTCTGTTTGCGGATGACCTAAAAATTTATCGTAAAATCGGTTCGCTTAGAGACGCCGAGCTACTTCAACTCGATCTTGACGCACTGCAGACCTGGTGTGACACGAATTGGATGGTATTGAACGTGAAGAAATGTCACCATATTTCATTTACGCGTAAGAAATACATAATACCAACTTACTTCTCACTAGTGGGTACTGTACTGCAGAAAGTGGAAAGTATCCGAGATCTTGGCGTGCTGCTAAGTGCTGACCTTTCATTCACTCTGCATATCGACAACATTGTCGCAAAGGCTGCTAGGATGACAGGTTTTATTAAAAGAACTTGTAGGGAATTCAAAAACACTGCTTGCTTGAAGATTCTCTATAACACCCTCGTACTTAGTACGCTAGAATATGCTTCCCCAGTTTGGAACCCAACCTACAATGGTAATAAAAATCGTATTGAAAAAATCCAACGGAATTTTTCACGGTACCTGCGTTTTATTGACCACAGCTGTCCCAATAGAGCTGATTACGAGCAACGTATGCGTCACTTTGGGTTGTTCTCCTTACGGGACCGTAGAACCTTGGCAGACGTGATTTTATTGTACAAAATTGCCAACAGCTTTACGTGTACTTCTGAACTGCTTCAACAAATAAATCTTGACGTTCCTCGTTGAGGTCTTGTAAGATCGGTGAGAGCATGTAGTACTTTCGTGGTCAGAAGTTCCCGTACTAATCTCGGGCGATCTGCGCCATCAAATAGGTTGGTGACCACGTACAATAGGATCTGTTGTGACAACGAGGATATGGATATATTTTTTGACTCCTTGGCTCGGTTTAAATCGAGAATGATCCAAGTTGATCCATAGTCTACCTAAATTGCTTGCTCACGTTTGACTTTTGACATTTTATAATTAAATTTATTGTTAATTTACAATTACTTAAATAGTTATTGTTTAATTCAATTTGTAGTTGGTTATTATATTCTAATTGTAATCCAATTGCTTTTTTATTGTGACATTATTAATTTATTAGTTTTTAATTCTTAGTTGTATTGTTCAGTATATAATGTAAATTGTCTGTATTTATAAATTTTAATTCTATTTATTTTTTTATTGTGAATGGTAATCTCATATTTAAATTGATATTGTTTCTTTATTATTGTTCTGTACTTAAATTTTAATTACATCTAATTTTTAAATTAAAAAATACTAAGAATTTAGGTACGCAATTGTGAATGTTGTGCACGGCTGTAATTGGTTTGTTTGCACTGTACAATCTTCTGCATGTTCAACAGGAAAATATTGTAAACAAATTGTTGGTGCCTTAATAATAAAAAAAAAAGAAATATTAAAACTTGCGTGAAAGAGTAACAAACATACATCCATACACACATTTTTTTTAAATATGTTAATCAGACTGGCTGGTCATTTTTATTTGTCAGATTTTGAAAAATTAAATAATCCAGTGTCAGTGTCAGTCTGGTTGTCAGCTGAATTTTTTTGAGAATGTCAGTTAGTGAGTTTGAGTAAAATGAATTACAGTAAAATGTAATAAAATGTTGTTATCGGTTGTGAGAACGCCGTCTTCTGCTGCT
Source organism: Mythimna albipuncta (assembly GCA_929112965.1). Taxonomy (NCBI): domain Eukaryota; kingdom Metazoa; phylum Arthropoda; class Insecta; order Lepidoptera; family Noctuidae; genus Mythimna; species Mythimna albipuncta. Next base: position 37,075,370 of record OV815958.1, read on the forward strand.
CCAGTTTCTACATGCCTCAACCATCCGTGCGAGACCTATCCGCCGACTAGTATGGATATCTCCTGCTGCTCCGGTCTCTGCAAGCCTCTACAGGCTTTTACAGGCCATGTAAAACCGGTCCGCCCCACCATGTGGACCTTTTTTGGATTCCTCTGGTCTCTGAAAGCCTCTACCGGCCATATAAAACCTGTGCGCCGCATCCCTGTGAGCCTCTGAGTGCCGCATGGGGTATTTTCACTCAGCTGCTGTGAGGGTCTGCTGACTCTTTTCTTCGTTATATTTTTGCTACATCTCCTTTAGTGTCTGAGTTTAGTGCGCGTAAAAATTTCAGTTTCCTAGATCCAGTAGTTTCGGCTGTAAACAATTAAATTTTAGGCCTTTTAAATGTAAATATTGAATGATATAGTTATTGTAAACCGCAAACCAACCCAATTGCCTTCATTCCTTCATTTCACTTTTCTTATAACGCGTTCTTCAACACTGTTGCGAGCGGAACGGGGAGACATTCCTAGTCGTTAATAACTCTTGAAGGAATCTGGATCGGCTTATCGGTAGACCATGACCTGGAATACTTTGTATCTTCTTAATTCTTTCTAATAATATATATATAAATATATAAGAAAACCGGCCTACACACTATAATTATTATCGTTTAACATAGCTTAAAGTTGTTAGTTTACTTTAATAGGTTAGGTTAGTATTATGTATAAAATACTGATAATCTTTTTTCTTGGGTCATAAAGCCCCAAAATAATAGCGAACGCACATTTTCATTAAATGTTTTAAAATATTTCAATACATAAATAATTTTGGCCTTTTATGTATTGGTTGCCCTTGACCGATTTGGGAATTTCGTCTGCTGGTGTGAAACTCACTTTTATGTTTTATTTTCAATCTTTGTAAAATTGGAAGCGATCACCCTAGTTTTTATTTGCAAACTCACCAAAACTAGGTGAGTTGGATCAAGTTAGTAAAAATGTAGATGTGACTGCATATTTGAAAAAATTGGAGATGGATTGATGTATACTACTATATTGACGGCGTGGTACTTGAGCAACTGACTGTTGCGCTGTATATTACGAGTTCAGTTCCCTCACGGAATAAATAATGGTATAGCCCACACATAGTTATTTCGGGTTCCATAGTTCCATATTTGTGACTCATTGACACTCCAAGAGTGGGACAATCTACAAAAAAAACTGTAAAATAAATCCGAATTTTGGTTGGTGAAAGATAGTCAACGGTGCAGTTAGGTAGTCACTTGCAACCAAACATCATTGTTAATGACATAAAGATTTCAATATAATATTGACCACAGATGTGCGGTTTTGACTATGTCGGTCGTCGACGAATGAAAAGATTCTTTTGACATTTAATTATTTAAATCCCTATAATACATATAATATATATATAGTGTGATGCAATGTTAAGCTTTACGACACAATTATTATCTAAGTTTTACGGCAAACTGTTTTTTTATTGTTTATTATTTATTGCAAATAGCGTCGTCATATTTTCTCTTACATAACAACGAGTTTTATAACTTCTTAGCATAATATTAATTTTACTGATTGTGCTAATCGACCTAGTTTACATACGAGTAACTGCTACTTCGCAAAAACAAATACGTAATGGAATGTTTTCACATTTTATACATATTATACATATTATACATATTATAATGCATTTTTAAATACTCTTTAAAAAAAAAACAATAAAAAAACTTCGAAAATTATAAAAAAAAAACAGTATCCCACTGGTACCTAGAACAGGATCCAAGCTACCGGCGGTCAGGGCTCCAGAGAAAGGAATCTCCTGATTATACTTTACTATTACTATTATTTCCTTTATTTATTATTATTTTTATTTCCTATTTACACAAATTATATTTTTAAACATTTCTTAAAAAAAAAAAAAAAAAATACAAAAAATTGTAGCCCACTGGCATCTGGAACAGGGTCCAAGCTACCGATGGTCAGGGCTCCTGAGAGAGGTACCTCCGAACAATACGCGCCGTGTCCAGGAGTACTACCTTCTGGATCAAGCCCTTGAGACAACTGCCTAACGAGAGCCTCCTTACCTTACTTGATGTTGGTCGAGACTCGAGGCTCTTGGCTACTAAGCCATTGGCCGTTACTACTATCGGCACAATGATTGCTCTATCCACTTCCCACATGTCGCGAGCCAAGTCAAGATATTTAGTTTGTTTATCCCTCTCAGCTTTCACGAGGTTCTCTTCATGAGGGACCGCAGATATCAACAATCATTGTGCGACGTTCAAGTCGATCTATCACCACTATGTCAGGCTTATTGGCAACAATAGTCCTGTCAGTGATGACAGATCGATCCCAATATAACGTGATATCGCCATTGTAGAGAACTAGGTCGGGCACATACCTATAGTACGGTACTTCTGACTCCACAGGATTGTATTTAAGAGCAAGTTGCTGATGGATAATCCTATTATTATTATTTTTTATTTATTTATTTATCTCAGGACCCTGATGTTCTGGACCTTTGGAAGGCATGCGAGGAGCCGAAACCAACTCGCAGAGTCCCTTTTAGATGCTTTTATTGGGACGTGGTACCATTATTATTGTCTCGCGCTTGAGCAACATCTCATCTGATGGAAAGCGACGATGTAGTCACCGATTTAGCACGCTTGCCATAGAAGTAATCTATTTACTCTTGAACCCCAATTGTAGCTACTGGAGACACATACTCCGGCCACTCTACTTCTACTTCTAACCACTTTTCATATTATTATATAGGAAAAGTCCTACATAACTGGCGCATTAAAATTATCTCTAAAGATAGACTCGCTTAATCGAGTTGTCGGCGGGCACGCTCGCGCGGGAAGAGGATTATCTTCTTCGTGACAACTGGCCTGTTTACTCAATATATTCCTTACTCTAATTACGAGAGATCTTCGACACTTTATTAATAGGTACTGAAATTATCTTATCACATAATTACATTATCTTCATACATATTTAACAGATTAATCCTAATGTTAATAACTATATTTATCTTAATCTTCTCCTCAATTATCCTAATACCTATTTTGTAAAAACAAACGTATAACTATTCATTATTCTGCTGTCTATCCTCCTGGAAGTCAACTAACTATCATTGAAAGTGTTAGTACATTATGTAGTATCAAAATAAAGTTATTTAAGTTCCTACAAAGCCATCTAGTAAGTCTGTAACTAACCTAGAGTCCATTTCACGAAAAAAGTCCCGCAGACGCAGCGCTGTATTGGCGCGACATAATGTTGCCACGGTTAAATATGGGGAAATCAGGGGAAATAATTTATAGTTCATTTACTTTCATTTTATTAACTAGGTACCTACTCGAATAGTTAGATAAGAAAAAGAATGTTTTTAATAGAATGTATTTTTAATATAATATAATAATTTCATACTGCTAAGGTCAGATTAGTGAAAAATAAATCTTCCTGTAATTTCTAAAATATAAAATGGAGATGTTCGACTAACTTTAAATTAGAAAAATAAAATAACATTTAAAACCTTTATTCAAATTTGTATTGAATAACTAGCTGACCCGGCAAACTTCGTATTGCATAATAGTCCTTTTAGCTAAGCTGTCAAATAACGCCATCTACGGCTGTCATGGCGGCGACTCTTTTGCGAACATTGCTTATTGGTATTAAAACACCGCGATTCTTGTGTTCCACTTCACAGAACTCCTTCGCTTTAATATCATTTCTCGACCTGCACTTTTTACAAATTTTGGCATCGTAAATAAACCTTATAACGCACTAATCCAATAATAAACTCACAAAATATCTACCACAACAAACGCACCTTGATAACATCGACAAATGACAACATGGCCGATCTCCCCATCTGTCAAATTTAGTTCCACAATTGTCCGCGGGACTTCTTTCGTGAAATGGACTTTATGTACGTATTGTGAAAGGCTCAATAAAGTTAGTGTGTTGCGGATACCCAATGAGTTTTAATTGAAAGAGTATTCAAGATCGGACCAAAAATTTAAACGCTTAAATTATCTATACTAATACACACTAGGTACATAAAAAGGTAAAGTTTTTTTTTGTTCGTTTTTTTTTTATTTGTAATCCCTGAAAGTACTGATCTAATTACTAAATTTTTTTCACCGATAGGAAGCTGCTTTATTCCAGAGTAAATGTAGTTGGGCCCAGCATCGGGCAGTAGCTAGTATTTTATAGACCTATGATTTTTTAAGAGTTATTTATAACTTGTTAATCCGATTTCAAATAAAAAAATATTTCTACTTCGAATTATTATGAATATAAACATCATGACAGTACCTTTTCAATACATTTATGAAAATATTATGTACCTATGTTCGGAAAAAAAAATCTTCTATTTACAAAGATAAGTAACAGTCGCCATTTCATAGACATATGACATAGGCCTCCCCCAAGCGTTGTCACAACGACCGGTCCTGTGCATCACGCATCCATTGGAGTCCCGCGACCTTGACCAGGTCATCGGTCCACCTTGTTGGATGCCATCCAACGCTGCGTCTTCCGGTACGTGGTCGCCACACCAGAACCTTTCGTCCCCATCGACCATCTGTTCTGCGTGCAATGCGCCCTGCCCATTGCCACTTAAGTTTGGCGATTCTTCGAGCTACGTCAGTAACCTTGGTTCTCCTGCGGATATCTTCATTTCTAATGTGATCACGCATGGAAACTCCAAGTATAGCCCTTTCCATCGCCTTTTGAGTGACTTGAGTCTTCCTATGAGGCCCATTGTAAGTGACCATGTTTCGGAGCCATAAGTCATCACTGGCGACACGCACTGGTCATAGACTTTTGTCTTGAGACACTGTGGTTTATTGGACGAGAAGACACCGCGCAGCTTCCCGAACGCCGTCCAGCCGAGTCGGATTCGACGATTGACTTCTTTCTCGAAGTTAGACCTAACCAACTGGACCGTCTGTCCCAGGTAAACGTAATCGTCCACAACTTCGAGTGTACGGTCTCCGATCTTAATAGGAGTGAGCGCTACATGGATGTTAACCGTAACTTTGGTTTTGTCCATGTTCATTTTAAGTCCCACTCTTTCGGAAGTTCTACTGAGGTCACCGAGCATTATACTGAGTTCCTCCGTAGTCTCAGCCATGACTATTATGTCGTCGGCAAACCGAAGGTGAGTGATGTACTCGCCTTTGACATTAATGCCTAGTCCTTTCCATTTCAGAACCTTGAAGACATCCTCCATTACGGCCGTGAACAGTTTCGGAGAAATGGCGTCTGTCTCACACCTCGCTGCAAGAGGATAGGTTTCGATGTCTGATCTTGAAGTCGGACTGACATGGTGGCGTTTTCGTACAAACACTTCAGCACTTCGATGTACCGATAGTCAATCTGGCACCGTTGGAGAGACTGCAGTACAGCGCACGTCTCAATCGAATCAAAGGCTTTCTCGTAGTCCACAAACGCTAAGCAGGAGGCTGATTATACTCCTCAGTCTTCTGTATAATCTGCCGCTGCGAATGTATGTGGTCCATAGTTCTAAAGCCTTTTCGGAATCTGGCTTGTTCGGGAGACTAGAAGTCGTCGAACCTGCGCGCGAGACGGTTTGTGATGATTCTGGAAAACAGCTTGTAGACATGGCTCAGAAGCGAGATGGGCCTGTAATTCTTAAGCTGAGCATTATCGCCCTTCTTAAAGAAAAGTGCCACCACGCCACTGCTCCATACCTGTGGCATTTTCCCTTGAGTATGATAGAATTAAATAGTTTAGTAGCTTGTTTTTCACCCGCCTTCAGGAGTTTGGCTGCAATTCCGTCCTCACCCGACGCCTTGTTGTTTTTCAGCTGCTTCAGAGCCATACTAATCTCGTACAGGCTGACGTCCGGGATATCTTCGGTATAGTGTCGAGTCAATCTAGCTCTTGGGTCATTTGCTAGATTTGCAGCGGGTTTAGGATTTAGAAACGTGTATCGTGCTCCGATTTGACGGAAATAACTCTGTTATCGTTGGCCTTCAGTTTTGTTAGCTGGCTCTGTCAAATAGATAAATCTCGTGCGAAAACTTTAGAGCCCTTGTTCTGCTTAATCGCCTCTTTAATCTTCTCGGTATTAAAGCGACGAAATTCGCGTCTCAGAGATTTTGATATTTGTCTATTGAGTTGCCGGTATCTGTACGTATCGTCTGAAGACTACAGAATCATATCACGCCTCTCCCTCATGAGCTCGCGAGTCGGATCCGAGAGCCTTTTTTTCTTAATTGTACGGTGAGCCTTGAAAATTTTTGACCCGACCGTGTGGACAGTTTCCACGAACCCATCAATATATTCGTCCACGGAGCTCCCTAGGTACTCGAAGCGGTTGTGGAGTTCCAGTTGAAAGCACTCGGAGTTTTGGATCTGAAAACTGCCAACGATAAAATTGCCTACGTTCAATGAACTGCACTTAAAATGGTTGGAGTTTAGAGATACTTTCCAATCCTTAATTCATAACAATGACGCAATACCAGGCATCAATAAGTTTCATTATGTGAGATCCTCACTAGAGGGTGGTGCCACTGAAGTCATCAGATCCCTGGAGTTTACCTCGGAGAACTACAGTGTTGCATGGGAGTTGCTTTGTGATAGGTACAATAACAAAAAAAGACGTGTGGCACTCGGGACCTGCCGCGGTAAAGCTATTGCATAGCATTTTTATCAACTTATGCAATTATAATTATTTATTTATTTTATTTATGCAGTATTTTTTTCCTTTGTTCATTTTTCTTTGATATTAATTGAAGTTGCACTTTCACACATTGAATTGAATTTAAATTTTGATTGACTGTCCACTCATTTGTCTTCTTATCGGTCACCACGCTCAAAAACCAAATGAGTGGGGAGTGTTAGGTTATTTTCGTTACGGAATTTCTGGATTCGGTCTCCACGCTCAAGGCCTGCGATAGAAGCTATGCAATAGCTTAAAAAAAAACTCGTTAAAAAGTAATCATCTTAAAGCATTATGCAGTATTGAAACCATAACTAAAGAATCATTTAAGGAATTACGCTGCTTAGTAGACGTTGTTTCCAAAGAAGAGCGCTCAATACTGTTGGGCAACCGACTGATCAGTGGGACACTTTATTAATATTTATGATCACTGGGAAGTTAGACACCTATTATTATGGAGAAATATTCTACCTTACTTGCTAACGCTAAAAGACTTTTTTGATTTTTTACGCAGTCATGCGGATGTTTTATTAACTACATCAGTCACATCACTACAAAATAAAAATGATAAAAGCAATTTATATAAAAATAATCAATGCAATAAATGGAAAAATAAACAACTTGAAAGATCTCATTCTTTTGTCTCATCGGCTGAGAACTTTTTTGAATATTTGTGTTTATTGTGTAGTGAGCAGGGTCATCGCATTCACCAATGTACTAAGTTTAAAGATATGAACGTACAAAATAGTCTTAAAGAAGCAGCTAGATTAAAACTGTGTTCAAATTGTCTGCGTGAAGGCCTCAACGCATTTCGTTGCCGCAAAAAGAGTTCATGTAAATTTTTTAAACAAAAGCAAAACAGTTTGTCAAAACTCAAAATAATAGTAGTTAGTACTGAGCGAGACCAAACTACCACTACACCTTCTACATCAACTCAACCACCACCAGTCTGTTGTCTCGTTTAGCCAGGTTCTGTTGTGTACCGCTATGGTAGAGGTAGTAAAGGAATCTATTCAACAGAATTGCCTTGTTCGGGCTTTATTAGACACAGGCAGCCAATCTTCCTTTGTGACAAAAAACCTGAAAAGCATGTTAGGACTGTCGATTAAAATAACTGAACCATTACAGATCTCAGGTATTAATAATTTATATTTTTAATATATCCGAACACTGCAATCTTAAAAAAAATCGCGATTGAATTCTTTCAATATAGAAATAAATTGTCTGATTGTGCTACAGATTACAGGAATGTTACCAAATGCAACTGTAAATATTCAGGAACTGAATTTACCCAAAAATATCGTGCTTGCTGACCCAAAGTGCCATTATCCCTCTGATATTGACATTTTGTTAGGGGCAGATGTTTTTTTGGAATATTGCAGGGGTGTCTTAAATTATGGATATTGGAAAAGAATTTCTTCTCAGTGAAAGACATATTTAATATAAGGTTAAAAAATAACAACTAATTATATCTATTTTACCAAATGTTTGCATTTCACATTTTATGACTGTAATCACTTGATGATTGACACTTAATGAGTGTTATGGATCTGTAATCACTTTTATAATAAGACCAAAATTGTACCAACACTTACTACGAATAAATTGAATTGAATGGACGATTTGAATACTGGATGTCATTCAGAAAAAGAAATTAAAGAGATATATAATGTGGTCACTAGAATTTTATCTTCAGCTTGTTTCACTCTACATAAAATACGCACCAACTGTCCTAAGGTTTTGCAAACAGAGACCACTTCCAAAATACTAGACCTGAGCAAACATTCCACTGTTTCAGGGCTGAACTAGTCACCTTCACCTAACATGTTACATTTTACAGTAGAGATGGATAAGAGTAGGAACTTACTAAACGTTCTATCATTTCAAAAACATGTAAAATATTTGACACATTAGGGCTGATTCTACAGCAACTATGGGATGAAAAGTTGAGCTGGGATGATCCCGTGCCACTCCATATTGAGAAGAAGTCGGTAAGGATATCAGAAAATATTGATAATTTATCTAATATTGTGTGAATGTCCCATTTCAGTTGAATCACATTGTTTCGTGGATGCCTCTCAGGAAGCGTATGGAGCCTGTGTGTATTTAAGGTCAATTAATAACGATAACATTGTACCGGTAAAATTTTTGTGAAACTAAGGTTGTGCGAAAGTAAGGGTTGCTCCTCTGAAAGCCATGACAATACCACGCCTTGAGTCATGTGGTGCACTGCTTGGTGCTCGGTTGTCTAAAAAGGTTATCCAGTCCTTGCGATGTCAGATAACACAAAAAGGAATATGGAACCATTAAACAGTACCTAGTTCTTGGCTGGATCAATGCACAACTAAACCTTTGTAGCCTTTGTAGCCAATCGCGTTATTGAGATTAATGAGTTGACACAGGGTTTCAAATGGCGACATGAGCGAGCGTCTTCAGGTTATACCCTTGTGGTGGGAAGGACTCTACTTCTTGAAGGAGGGATCACCTGCCTGGTCACAACTACCTCATAAGTTAGTGGAATTACCTGAACTAAAGGTTCATATACAAACAAACGTGGCTAAAAGTCAAAAGTTTTTTATTTCACAGGCCTACATGGGCACTTATAAAACGTCAGAAGCTAGTGCACGGTTCGAAATTGGTCGTTTCCTATGGAGAAGAACCGGCGAGAAACTCCATGGTTACTCTTTTAAAAAAATGGTTGTACTTACTTCCATATTACAGTATTAATAGGTATTATTTAAGAAAAGTGTAAACCGGTCTATGTTGTACTCAAAAGCACAATAAAAATAATCATTTAAAAAAAGTGAGTCAAAATATAAAGTAATCTAGGAATTCGTTGAGTCTACAGTGTTCGTCCATTTACATTAAAAAAGAGGCTATATAAAAAAAAGCTAGAAAAAAATAATAATAATTACAACTGTCAATAAATGAGACGTTAACAACCAAAAAAGAAAAAGTAACGAATTTAATGTGGTTGGAGTCAGATAATATAAAAAAAAAATTATTCCACAAGCAATGTGTTAGAAAAAAAAATGTTACAACAAAGATGGAGCAGTTAATAGATACATTCACACAATATTATGAGTTACCAGGGGGCCACAAATGCAGAGGCAGTCATTGCCAAACAAGCGTGTCTTCGACATAGTCTTTAACCTTGTAATATGATTTTTTGGTTAAGACACACTTAATATGGGTTTTGAACTTTCCTTCGCTAAGTTCAGTCACCACCTTTGGCAGCTTGTTATAAAAGCTATTTACTAAAAATGACTTACTGGTCTTGGCTAATCTCCATTTGGGTAATATAATTTCGTGTTTACTACGAGTATTTATGTTATGAAAATCGCTTCTAATTTTGTAAAGTCCTAGGTTTTTACGGACATACAAAATACTTTCTAAGATATAAAGAGAAGGCAATGCCAATATTTCGATTTCTTTGAATTTATTTCTGAGGGACTCGTGAGGACCCATTTTATAAATAACCCTGATTGCTCTCTTTTGCAATATGAAAATCGAGTCTACATCAGCTGCTGATCCCCACAGTAAAATGCCATAAGACATAATACTGTGGAAATAGGCATAGTAATCTAACCTAGCTGTGGCGACATCTGTCAACTGCCTTATTTTTCTTACTGCATATGCCGCTGAGCTTAATCTACCTGAGAGAGTTCTAATATAAGCGCCCCACTGCAGTTTGGAATCGACAGTTATACCTAAGAACACAGTTTCTGTAATTACATCAAGTTTTTTGCTATCAAGAATTAGATTGACGCCAACTTGAGGTACATTCGGTAATGAAAACTTTATACATTTAGTTATATTTGCATTTAGTAAAAGATTATTAGCTGCGAACCATTTCGAAAGAACAGCCAGACTTTCGTTAACACGCAAGACATCCGCATCTTTTCTATCTACTTTTAAAATAAGAGAAGTGTCATCAGCAAATAGAATTATATCTGATAAATTAGCCATCATGTAAGGAAGGTCATTAATATAAACTAGAAAAAGGAAAGGGCCAAGAATTGAACCCTGGGGCACGGCCATCCTTACTAAAGACCCAGAGGACGTCACCCCAGTTATGGATACTTTTTGCTACCTGTAAGATAAATAGGAAAAAAACAAGATCAGCAGCTCGTCCACGAATTCCGTAAGAATGCCTAAGGCATTAAGTCCGCCTATGTACTTTTTGTTGCATAAAGACTAAATAAATAAATAAATGTAATTTACAGATCAGAGTATTATGGTCAACACAGTCAAATGCTTTTGAGAGGTCACAGAATATGCCAATAGCATCCAGGGACTTCTCCAAGGATTCTAAAATGTGACTGATGAGTTTCACTCCTGCATCTGTCGTTGACCTTCCTTTCGTGAAGCCAAACTGATGACTACGCAAAATCCTATTTGAATTAAAGTGAGACAACATCTGGTCGAGCATGATTTTTTCATAGATTTTACTCAATGCTGGAAGCACAGATATTGGTCTATAATTAGAGGGATCACTTTTACTACCTGATTTGAAAATTGGTACTACTTTACTATGTTTCATTAAATCAGGGAATGTACCGCTGTCTAGACATTGATTGAATATGCCTGTTAGGACAGGAGCAATTTTATCAATAATATCTCCAAGAACCGTAACGGAAATACTCTACAAGTCCTCTCACAATGACAGTCATAACTCTATTAATTTGCTTATAAGTTGCGTTTTTTGAATAATTGTAAGAACAAAACTAAATTAAACGGTTAATTACAAACAAGTGAAATAAATAATTGAAAAACTATTGTCTTCAAAATATGTCAACAAGAATCGTTTGATACAGAGTTAAATTCACTAAATAAAGGTTTAGGAATACATAAAAAATCCAAAATATTCAATTTAAATCCGTTTCTAGACTGAAGGTTCATTAAGAGTAGGAAGACGTCTGGATAATTCTAGTTTTGACTATAATAAAAAACATCCATTAGATTCTTAACAAAGACTTTCTCTTTTATTAATGCAAAATGAACATCAGCGTTAATTCCACGTAGGTCCACAATTATTATCGTCTTCTTTAAGAGAAAAGTACTGGCTTTTAGGCGGGAGGCCCTTAGCTCGTAAGGTATACAAACGATGCATTATATGCACTAGATTTCTCGGTAAAACTATAGAGCCTATCATGAGAAATTTACTATCGGCCCTACTATTCCTTGACCCCTGGGTATTTCCTTATCAGACGGCCACTGACGTCGGTGCTATATTTTGCAGCAAAAAACTCAAGACCGAAGTACCAGCTCATCTGCAAACTACACCTCGACTTCTAGAAGAGATGGTCTCAAGAATTCATTGCGAAACTCCAGCAGCGCTCCAAATGGAAGACTGCGTCTATCGGTAAAATACCAGGGCGAAGCGAGGATGCCATTCTGAGCGAAATCTCTCTGATCTCACTCTAATAATTAACAAAAGAAAGAGATGAACACTAATGTGTTGTTATTTTTTTCTGGCTCAAAGGCTTTTACGAGGCTTTATCTACTTTTGCTATAAAAATATCACATTTTGTGTCTGTGTGAGTAAAGTATGAGACTGTGCAAATGCTCATCTAACATTTTGTATTAAAATAAAGCTGGTCATTGGAATAGACATAAATGGCAAAAGGCATCCTTTTTTTACGCATATTATAATACTAGGCGCCCTCTATGACGCGTAAAGCTGTGCAAACTACAAATTATGTGGTTCAAATGTGCTTTGATCGGTTAACCTGTTTCACGTAATTGTTTTAATAGTTTTTTTTTTTTTTTGTTTTCTGACATTTAACAGTTTATGAATTCAAAAACTATACTTGAGGTTGTGTGAGGATATTATTATGTGTGGAATCGATATTGGCCAGGTAGGGTTTGAGTTTTGGAGATCAATATAATCTTGTAACTTTACTATTTAGAATATTTCTCAGAAAAGTAAATAACAATGCTTGGAGTACATCAATTATGACTCAAATAACTTCGCTAGTGCCATGAAAAACATCAGAATGCTCAAAAGCACTTGAATGCTGATATTTGGTAAACCGCCAATAGAAACTTGGTTCTCTTTCTCGACAGTTAAGTGATAAGTGGGTCCGGAGCGAGGAGGAGTGGCAGGCGGTCGCCGACTTCTGCGAAGCAGTAATGCTCGCAAAGGAGGAGGCCGAACGCATCAGGCAACGGCGTTATCGCCGCCGCCGCCGTCGCCGGGATTCTGATCCCGATTTCCGGCCAACGTAGACGCGGGCTTGCGGACAGTGAGCAATGGGTAGCTCGCTGTCCGGCCGTCCGGTAACTGTCCGGACCAAGCTCAAGTCGTCGACGGCGCGCACTGTTCCCGCGCGCCTCAAGGAGTTGTCAGCAACAGCAGGGACCCAGCCGGGTCGAAGCCTATTGGGGCCAGGGTTATCCGAAAGGGCGCTCGAGCCCCGGTATGAAGGCTAGAAGGAATGGGGTGGGTCTTTTAGTCAGTAAGAGTCTGACACTATCTCCCGCTCTGCCCAAGGGCGGGGGATGTCAATGCATGATTTTTCCCAACATAAAAAAAAAAAATGATAAGTGCGTGTTAAAAAAGCAAAGAACGAAAAGCTACCGCTGTTTAAATTGTGAGTATTTGCCAATAATACTACATATTATGAAGGTGAAGTGCTTAGAACCATGCATGTTAAAAGTACGCTCACCAAGATATAAGATAAAAAAAAATTATGTATTAGTTACACATTCCTAACTAGATGGCGTTGGCGTCAAATTAGAAGTCGGTGTTAAGATTCTCCGCCGTTTAGTTAGGGTCCTGTTAATAGAGTTCAATATATGGATAAAATTAGATCAGTATCTGTTTTATATCACACTCAATCTTAACGTTAGATATTAATTATTAAGTTCAAATTAATAGTATTGGCTGATCATCCTGGCTGTAGTATTGGGTTATGGCTGGCACTTGACAACAAGAGCGGCTTTCCGAATTTTCTTTGATTGCATTGAAAAACAGCTGCAGTTGGTAGAATTAAAACATTCACCAACTTTTTACGCTGATGTAAGTACTACGCATTTCAAATGCGAATAGGACTGATTCCTATGTTTTGACGTCTCGTCGTACTGTCAAATCGAAGAAATTTTGTCAAAATTGAAGAACTCTGAGATGAGTAAAATTGAAGAACTGGATTCTGGTTAAACTTTTTTCGTTCACAGTCATTGATATACAAAAAACCCTTTTTTTATTTTTTATAATTAAGGGTTTTTATAATTCAATGTTCACAGTTCATAAATAAATTATTATTTTCGTAAATTAATGTTTAAAAATTTAATTCCTCGATTTGAAAGTAAATTGTGACGTCACAACATGGCAGGCGATCCTATTCTCATTTGGAACGCATTGTAATAAAATCTTTTATAAAGAAAGATAGAAAATTTGATTTGAATAAGAATACCAATTTTTTTTCTATTCAATTAAGTAAATAAACCAAGTAAATCAAACTTCACGATTATTGCTATGATGATAAAGTTGTTGTGGTGAAGCTTTTGTTTACATTATTTCGTACTAACTATTAACATTATATTTATTAATACTCGTAGTAGTGTTGCAATTAAAATCAGCATTACAGCACTAAAATTTGCACTGATGACACGTGATAGCACGAGTTTTATTTTTTTTATTTTGGTATATTAGGTATGTAGTAGATAGGTCAAAATTCCTTGGCTTGCCCCCTGTAAAGGCATCGGGCACGCCACTGGTCTACACTTTTTTTTTTTTTTATTATTGATAGGCTCGCGTTTGACCACTATCTCACCTGATGGTAAGTGATGATGTGGCCGACGATGGAGCACGCTTGCCTAGAAGTAACCTATTCACTCTCGACTTAAAGACCCCCAGGTTGTAGCTATCAGGAAACACAGACTCCGGCAGGGAATTCCACTCTTTAGCTGTACGCATAATGAATGTGTTTCCAAAACGCTTTGTACGAATGGGTGGGATATCCACCATGTACCGATGGCGCAACGCCGTACGTCTAGTGGTCCGATGATGGAACGGACTTGGCGGAATTAAATTGTGCAATTCCAACGCACACTCACCGAAGTGTAATCGATAGAAAACCGCCAGGCCAGCAACTCGGCGTCGATGCTCAAGGCTTTGGAGCTTTGAGTCAACAAGCGCATCATCACCGATGATCCTCTTAGCTCGCCTCTCAATCGACTCCAGAGCATCAAGTTGATACTTGGCAGACCCATCCCAAAGATGAGAGCAGTACTCCATACACGATCGAACTTGCGCTTGGTATAGGTTGAGCAGCTGTTCCGGTGTGAAGTACCGCCTCACCTTAGCTAAGATCCCCAGTTTTTTGGCAGCCTGTTGTGCTTTTGCCTCAATGTAAGTGCCGAAATTGAGGGTAGATGATAACGTTACCCCAAGAAGCTCAAGGCCGTCGGTTATCGGCACGGTCACACCCCGGAATATAGGAGCCGGGTAAAATTGGCTTCGTTTGGCGGAAAAAAGACACGCCTGGGTTTTAGCAGCATTGAACCTGGCTACTACACATGGCTCAGACATCACTTCTCGTGTGGTAGACATCTACACTTTAAGCACGACAACCCGCAGAGTCATCCACTATCTTATCCAGCTGCCGGGCGAAGAAGAACCTGAGGAATCAGTTGAAAGTTAGCGCTTTCAAGGCTGGGAAGATGTTCACACGCGCGAGGCGTGCCCGTGCGACGGAGAAGAAGGCGGCGCCCGCGCCTGTGCAACGACAACCTCGCCAGATAGTGTGTGCAGCCTAACGAAATATTGCCACATATCAATCGACTCAAATCAACAAAACATCCCCAACAATATCTATTATGTATTATCTTTTACTGACTTTTGTGTATATATCAATGGCCCCACCGAATAAACGTGTAAGAGAAAACTGTCAACTCAACGTGTCAACGTAACGTAATGTTACACTATTGTTCTCCGTTAATGAAGTTTGTTTTTGAACCCAGCTATAAATATTTACACGCTTGTTTACAGTGTATTGTTCTGCTGTAATATGATTGGAAAGATTGTATGCATTCGTATTAATGTTTAGTTTTAATTTATGTAATACATCTTTGATAATAATATAAATAATTTCATAAAAGGATGAAATAAAAAACACATTCTAGAGAATAAAAAATATAATCATGTATTTATTAACGTGAATACAAAGTTTTAGTCTTCTTGACAAAAAAAAAAAAACAAATTGCAATATAAGAGAAACTAGTTTTCCTCCTCACTGTCATTGGAGACATAGATTAAAAAAAACGATAATGGTAAAACCTTAAATAATGGAAGTGGTATAGGTAACATTCTAGTGTACGCTAGTTTTTGTGCTTTCAGCATCTTAGCTGTAAGTTCTCCATGCCGCCTTCTTGAGTTAGTCCTTATCATTAGCATCTCTAGTAATTTGTCTTCCAAACAACCATCATCATATCAGCCGAAAGACGTCCACTGCTGGACATAGGTCTCCTCCATGTGTCGCCTCAACGATCGGTCCAGGGCGTCACACATCCACCGGGTTCCCGCAACCCTGACCAGGTCATCGGGCCACTTTGTGGGAAACCTTTCAAAGCAGCGTTTTCTGGTACGCGATCACCGCTTCAGAACCGTTCGTCCCTATTGACCATCTATCCTGCGTGCAATGTGCCCTGCCCATTGCCACTTAAGTTTGGAGATTCTTCGAGCTTTTGGAGATATGCGGATATCGGTAACCTTAGTTTTCCTGCGGATATCTTCATTTCTGATGTGATCCTGCAAGGAAACTCCGAGCATAGCCCTTTCCATTCATTGCCCTTTGAGTGACTTTCAGTCTTTTTACGAAGCCCATTGTAAGTGAACACGTTTCGGAGTCAGAAGTCATCACTGGCAACATGCACTGTTCATAGACTTTCGTCTTGACACACTGTGGTATATTGGATGAGAAGATACCGCATAGCTTTCCGAACGCTGCCCAGTTGAGTCGTATTCGATGATTGACTTCTTTCTCGAAGTTAGACCTACCCAACTGGAAAGTCTGTTCCAGGTGTACGTAGTCGTCCACAACTTCGAGTTTTGAGTCTCCGATCTTGATAGGAGTGGATATTAACCATGACTTTAGTTTTGTCAATGTTAATTTTTTATTCCCACTATTTCACAGGCTCCACTGAGGTCACCGAGCATCGCACTGAGCTCCTCGGTGACCTCGGTTTTAGGACGTTTCGGCGTGTAGGTGGGATTCCCACCATGTACCGGTGGCGTATCGCCGTACGTCTGATGGTCTGATGATGGAACGAGCTAGGCGGAATAAGGTTATGGCATTTTTGATGCATACTCCATGAAATGCAACCGGTAGAAAACCGACAGGCTAGCAACTCGTCGTCGATGCTCAAGACTTTGAAGCCTCGATTTGACGAGTGCATCATTACCAATTTATCCTTTTAGCTCGCCTCTCAATTGCCTCTCGAGCATCAAGCTGGTATCGGGCAGCTCCGTCCCAAAGATGAAAGCAATACTCCATACCCGATAGAAATTGCGCTTGATAAAGTTTGAGCAGCTGTTCCGGCGTCAAGCAGTATCTGACCTTTGCGAGGATTTCCAGCTTTTTTGCAGCCAGTTGAGCCTTTACTTGGCCCAAAGTTGAGTGTTGACGTACAAGATGGTCGGTTATCGGCACAGTTATACCCGGAAAATGTGAGCGGAGCTGAATTGGCTCCATCTAGTGGAAAATAGACACGACTGGGTTTTTGCAGCCGGAGACCGCCTCCAAGGACATGTTCAAGCGCTCAACCATAGCCTCTCGGAGACACTGAATCTGTGACCCATTAGCACGCGCGCTGGAAATGTAACTCTCAGCAACAGTGCCGTCGTCTGCACACCCAAAGGTACTGGCTTAAGCAGATCAAGTGCGCGCCGTCGCCGTATTGACGGTCACTTAAGATGTCATTAGCTTCTAGGTATGCCAAGAGCTTAGTGTTGAGTACAAGTTCCGTAGTCTTACAGAGACTGGACGTTACTGAGATTGGTCGGTCGTTCTCTAAGTCAGCCCCATTACCCTTCTTGGGTACAGCGTGTACGTTAGCTTGCTTCCAAACAATCGGAAATTTTTCCAGCCTCAAATGAAAGCCTAAATATTCGTGTAAGGATTAGATACAGTTCAGGCGCACACGTTCTCAGATTGCTAGTATCCTATCTGAATCGCTAGCCTTGTTCACGTCAAGATTATCCAGCACCCTACGGACGTCCTTGTGATGGTTGCAATTATCCGACATACTCGTCTCGCCACTATTAGGGTAAGCAGGGGGCCGCGTGTCACCAGGATGTAGACGCGAAGTTTTCGCGAAGAGTGGCAAACAAATTTGCTTTCTTCTCAGTGGTATGAGCCAGCGATCCATCGCGGACCTAATATTATGTATGTATAGGTACGAATAAGTATGTATATAGTATAAATAAGTGGTCCGAATTTTTCAATACTTAATCAAATGGCTGCAAAAGTATAGTTAAACGGTTCATATCTTTTAGTTCGACAAGAGGAACTCTGTTACAGAATTCGTAAAACGCACGCACCCCCCTTTTATCGAACGGCAACGCTTTGAGAATACTAATGTGGTCTCTTCTTGGACAAAGGGGCGCAACTGTACTGCGTCCCCGTGTCTCGGTAAACTTCTGGATCATCTGATTATTAGTTGGATGTGTTTGCTATACATTTTAATGATAATAATAATAAATAACCCCTTTGCTCTATCTCTACGTTTTTTTATTATTATTTCCTTTATTCATCAATATTACATATTATAAATTACATTTTTAAATATTTCAATGTAAAATAAATGAAACCGAGGCTCTTGGCTATTAAGCCATTGGCTGACATGTCGTCAACCTCGCGAGCCAAGTCAATATACTTGGTTATTGGGTGACGTCACGGACGTCAAGTTGTACGGTACACAGTTTTGTTGTCAGTGGTGTTATAAATAAAACAAAGCATCTTAAACGAACAGAAGGTTGTGTCTAACCAAGTATTCCCCGTTAGCTAGACGAGAACAACCAGAGATTTATGTGTCGGTGACATGCCCGACAGATGTCAACCGTGCCGTCCTTCACAATAAATCTCCGGTAGTTGATTTGTCATGATAATTTCGTCCATAATTGCACAGACAAAACCTTCGTTTTCCCCAAAGTGGTCACCGACGCGCAGCCAGGCTACGGACGCTAGTTGATCTACATCGGGCCCATGAAGGGCCCGGAAAAAGCGTCCGTGAAGTTTTTTACTCTGCTATATGACCACCTCTCTTCAACTGATAGCCTAGGCCTGAATTCTCTAGCAGTGTGCTCAGAGGATTCAAGGCTAGGCAGAACCAAAGCGGACTCAAACTGTCACCCTGGAATATACCTCGCTCGATCCTTACCGGTTCGCTATTCCTCTGGATATTTCGACATCCTGGATAGCGAAGGACTGTCCTCCATTGCCTCATACATGACATCAGGAAGGTGCAAAGAGTTGCATTAACTTTATACAACTCCAGCACCCTCATGAGCCATGTATTAGTAATATCGTAGGCCTTCTTATAGTCTATCCAACATATCGACAGATCCTTTCGGGAACACCGAATCTTTTGGCTAATGGCCATATCGATGAGGAGTAGCTTCTTTGTACCGCGGGACCCATTCCTACATCCATTTTGAGAGGCAGACATGATAGAGTTATTATCAACAAAGTGGTTAATTTTTGTTCTCAAAATGGATGTAAGAACCTTATAAACTGTCGGCAGACACGTAACCGGCCGATAGTTTTTGGGTTCCGCGGTGCTACCAGATTTGTGGAGCAGGTGAGTAACTCCTGTTGTAAGAAACTCGAGTCGCGAGCCAGACTCTAAGGCGGTCTGATACTGAGATGCCAAACGGGCGTGCGACCTTTGCAGCCACTTTATCCAAAAGTTGTGCAGTCCATTCGGCCCTAGAGATTTTCAATTAGGCAACGGATGGACTGCACGGGCCACATATTTTATTATTATTATTGATAGGTTTGCGTTTGTATACCATCTCACCTGATGGTAAGCGATGATGTGGTTGATGATGGATCACGCTTGCCTAGAATTAACCTATTCACTCTTGACTTAAAGACCCCTAAGGTGTAGCTATCAGGAAACGCAGAAAAAAATAGCAGGGAATTTCACTCCTTGGCTGTACGCATAATAAATGTGTTTCTAAAACGCTTTGTGCTTATGGGTGGGATGTTTGCCATGTAAGTACCAGTGGCGCAACGTTGTGCGTCGTGTGGTCCGATGGTGTGACTTGGCAAAATTAGATTGTGCAATTCCAGTGCTCACTCCACGAAATGTAAACGATAGAAAACCGACAGGCTAACTACTCGGTGGCGATGCTCTTTGGAGTTTCGACTCTACAAGTGATTCTCTTAGCTCGCCTCTCAATCGACTCCAGCGCATCAAGCTGGTATTTGGCAAATCCAATCCAAAGATGAGGACAGTGATAAAGATTGAGCAGCTGTTCCGGCGCAAAGTACCGTCTCAGCTTTGCCAAGATCCCCAATTATTTTTAGCATTTATTTAATTATTTTTGGCAGTCAGTTAAGCCTTTGCCTCGATGTATGAGCCGAAATTGAGAGTAGATGACAACGTAACCCCAAGAAGCTTGAGGTGGTCAGTTATCGGTACGGTCACACCCCGGAAAAATGGAGCCGGTGGAATTGGCTCCGTTTAGCGGAAAAAGGACACGCCTGGGTTTTGGATGCTTTGAATTTGACCAGATTGGCGTCGCCTCAATCGGAGACCGCCTTCAAGGACGAGTTCAAGCGTTCAACCATAGCCTCTCGGAATGACTGGATATGTGACCCGCTAGCTCGTGCGTCAGACACATATCTCTCAACAACAGTGCTGTTGTCTGCATACCCAAAGATACCGGATTTAAGTAGATCATTTATGTGCAGAAAAAATAGTGTTGCCGAGAGCACTGACCGCTAAGGGACCCCGGATCCATTTGACCGGACGAGCAGCCATCAATAACCACTCGGATGGGTCGATCCCTTAAGAAACCTGCCATCCAATCACACAAACTAGCGTTTAAACCGAAGGAAGTAAGCTTAGCAATAAGGCTTTCGTGCCAGACCCTATCGAAAGCCTTTGAGATATCAAGGGAGACCGCAAACGCTTTCCCATGCTTCTTAATGGCCTCGCTCCAGTTGTGAGTAGCATATGCTAGAAGATCCCCAGTAGACTGGTTTTGGAGAAAACCGTATAGCCGGTCACTGAGGATGTCATTAGCTTCTAATTATGCCAGAAGCTTCTTGTTTAGCACCCGTTCCATACTCTTACAGAGGACGGAGGTGACAGAGATGGGTCGGTAGTTTGCCGGATCAGCTCGACTGCCCTTCTTAGGCACAGGCTGTACGTTGGCTTGCTTCCAAGCAATCAGCACTTTTCCAGTCTCATATGAGAGGCGAAGTAGGCGTGTCAAGATCGGAGATAATTCAGGCGCACAAGTTTTAGGCACGACCGCTGGTATCCCGTCAGGACAGCAGATTTGCAGTGACAGCAGATTTGCAGTGACAGCATTAAAAAAACTAAATTCTGGTAGAGAAAATAACGGTTGGTTGGTCTTGGTTATCATAACGGTTTTTTTTTTTCAATTCAAATTAATTGTTGGAAATCAGATAAGCTACCTACCCGTTACGTTTGAACCATTACTTACGGGACATCCTGTATAATCCAGTGAGGTGCTAGTAAGGATCTTGACCGTACTTCCGGGATTGTCCTAATAGCCTTCACTTCTTAAGCACATCTGCATATGTTGCTCTCTTGTTGCTACGTCATTTTGTGCTAGCGATCGTTTTTGGGGGCCCATTTGTTGAGTGTGCAAGTCAGACCCTGCCTTTTTATCGATGGATATATTAATTATATTTTTAGGCAAGGGTCATAGTCTTAATATTATAGTTCTTGATAATCAGTACACTTAATCATCCCAAAACCATAGCTTCTAGCCTCATATCTTTGTTTTCCTATGTCACAATAGTTTTTCACCAACTGTGGTTTGTCCTTGGGTGCTCTAGCATAGCTCATACAGGGATAATCGTCGGTTGGTACCACGTTTTATAAAGTGTCCAAAGGGCCTCTGCGAGTTTTTGGCTCCTCGTACGCATTCCAAAGGTCCAAGATCTTGGGTTTCTGAGATACATGAGATACATGGATATATATATAATAAATATATAATAAAGTTGTGAAGCTTGCCACCAACACCTGTAGTGATGACCACGACCACTCTGCCAAGAGTGATACCGACAAAGAAGAAGAATATAAATCTATAATATAAAAATGAATCGCAAAATGTGTTGGTAAGCACATAACTCAACAACGCCTGGACCGATTTCGCTATTTTTTTTTTTATTGTGTTCGTTATTATGAGGAGAAGGTTCTTATGAAAAAAAAAATATGGTACATTCTTGGGTTACGCAGCCACATGTTTACTTAGAGTAGTTAGTGGGTGCAGTACTGCTCATCTGGATAGGTTACGAGGTGACATGTATTTCAAAGAGACAGGTGCGATCCCGTCTTAGGTTGACCTAAATCTAGAGCGTGTGTTTAGTCACAGATATATAACCATTATTTAAAAAATAAGGACAGTTAAAAACTGATTTAAAAAAGAACTATTTAAATAATAAAATGGAAACCAATTTCACAAATTATTGATAAGAATAATTTTTAAGAATGAAAAAATTAAGAAAGTTGTGCAGAAAATTTTAGAAAACTTCGGATAGTTTCCTAAAATCTAATTTCCTCAACTATAAGCTTAATCTTCGCGTGGTTGACAGTTCGCGCGTTGACAGTTCACCGCTAATGAGGGCTTTCAGTACTAGTATTACGGGATCCCGTAATACCGTGATCACGGATATATTTTCATATTTTTTCAATCACGGTATTGACGAGCCAATACCGTGATTATGGTATTACAATCTTTAATATATATTATTGTGTTTTGTTGTAACAAGTAGTGAGAAGTTGTATTATATAATATAACATACGATGTAATATTATTCTCACACTTGTATTAAGGCCAACTCTTCGCGATACGTCGAACGCGTAGTATAATAGGCCCTATACGACGTTATTGTTTTGTTAGTCAGTATCGCAAAAGCGTCCGGGTAACACGTGCATGTGAAATTGGTCATTGTGTATTTTTGATAAGTTTCTAATCCTTACGAGCAACATGCTACATAATATTAATACTTGTATTTTATGGAGTTTAACTCAATTCTCAACGAATCACGCGATCGTATTTTTTTTTTTTTTGTGTAAAATTACGTATTCACAACAAATTGAAGCATCTAAAATTGTGTCATTTTCCTCTTTGTTTAATATCATTTTTACTTTAACGAATCACGTTATCCGTTAGATCTACAATTAAAAAGTAAAAATTGAATTTTTGTGTGGTTTGGATGTGGCTTTCTTTTTTAACTTCAAATATTATTAATTTTGCCTAATTAGTACTTATTAACTACTTTCATGTTCGAAGAAACAATTTAAAATTATACATTTAATTGGTAGTTTGGTACAACAATTACATGTGAAATATTAATATAATAATACGAAAGACACGAGTCTTGACGCTTGCTGATCTCTAAGGGCAGTATAGGTACGCATCGAATGTATCAGCCAGTAAACTATAGGTACGGCAGCGCCATGCTTACTTAAACCTTAGAACTGCTTTTTAACCTTATTAGAAATGTGGTTAAAAAGTTACAGAATCAAGTAAGCCTAAACTTTACGCAGATCTATGGTTTTAATCTACCTCATTTGCTAATCGCCGGTAAACAATCAGTTTGGCAGCGCCATGCTTACTATTTTCATTTTTTTATTTTATTTGATATAAACTAGTGCT
Source organism: Mythimna albipuncta (assembly GCA_929112965.1). NCBI lineage: Eukaryota > Metazoa > Arthropoda > Insecta > Lepidoptera > Noctuidae > Mythimna > Mythimna albipuncta. Next base: position 37,098,927 of record OV815958.1, read on the forward strand.
TGACTGCGATCCCATCTGATGGTAAGTAGCGATGCAATCTTTGATGGTGAACCAGAACCTTATTAGAACGGTTAAGAGAGAATAAACATTGATTTGAAAACAAAAATACGTATTTAATTGGTTTTATAAATTTTCTAATTAAAGTTCCTATGAGACGGGGTTTCAGTCAAGCATTAGTTTAAAAAAAAACTTGAGTTAAATACCGTGATCACGTGATCACTGTATTGAATATTCTAATACCGGTACTGATACCGGTATTGAAAAAATCCGGTATTTGAAAGCCCTACCGCTAACACAGTACAACGTCAGTTCGGTCAGCTAACCATTGATAAAAAAAAAATATTGGGTTCCTCATAGAATTCATTTCGAAATTGATATCATTTACACAACTCGAAACAAGACTTTCACAATTTATTTTACAACTTTATAATTACAAAATTTAATAAATAGGAACAACGAATTCAATTATTTTTCCCTCAAAATATCTTCTGGTCGTTACTGCAATATCAATTTTGTTTATCGCTGTTAGTTCAATGGACTGAAAATTAATTTGAAATATTAATACTCGAGCTTTTATTAAAGCACTAATTGTGCTTTAATAAAAGCTCGAGTTAATTGAGCCTTTCAATTTCTGTGCTACGATTAAATACCCTCCTGTTATTGGATATAAAGTATCGACAGGACGTATAATTAAAACTTCACGCTTGGAAACTCCCAGTATGTGCGAACCATCTTTTTGAGTCAACTGTTTGTTTTGTTTTCCTTTTTTGGGGTTCCATAACCTTAGTCAGCAAAAACGGAACCTTTTTATTATCACTTTTTTGTCAATCTATCCGTCTGTAAAGACCCTTTTCCTCAGGAACACGTAGAGGTATTGTTAAGATTTAAAAGCCGAACTGACATTTATTTTGTTTTTGTATTTAGTTCACATCAATCTATTGGCGTTTGATTAACATCATAAATGCCTTGAAACCTTTTCAGGTCTTTTAAGGAAACTGTACAGGTATCAAGCTAAAATTTTCTTTTTAACTTTAGTAAATGTAATCGAAATTTAATGGCGGTTATGCTTCGTCTAGGTGCATATTTTGATATTCGCAAGCAAATCAGAACCTTATGTTACTTCTCGTTGACCTAGAATCCTAAAACTTAGCAAGAATCAGTTTTACATGAAAAATCTTTTTTTTTTTTTTAGGGTGGGAAAAAATCATTCAATGACAACCCCCACTCTTGGGCGGAGCGGGAGATATTGTCGAATCTTACTGACTAAAAGACCCACCCCGTTCCTTCTAGCCTTCATACCGAGGCTCGAGCTATCTTTCGAAACTATCCCTGGCCCCAGTAGGCTTCGACCCAGCTGGGTCCCTGCTGTTGCTGACAACTCCTTGAGGCGCGCGGGAACAGTGCGAACCGTCGACGACTTGGGCTTCGTCCGGACAGTTACCGGACGGCCGGACAGCGTGCTCACTGTCCGCAAGCCCACGCCTACGGTGGCCGGAAATCGAAATCAGAATCCCGGCGGCAGCAGCGAGAACGCCGTTGCCTGATGCGGTCGGCCTCCTTCTTTGAGAGCATTACTGGTTCGCAGAAGTCGGCGACCGTCTGCCACTCCTTCTCACTCCGTACCATGGTCTAAAACAAGGCCCGGCGCGAGAGGTCTCCACCATTGATCGACCCCACGAGGGCACGGCGATGCTCCGCTCAAGCAGGGCACACCTCGACTGTGTGCTCCACCCGGGCGTCTCTTCCACTCGAATCCGGAACAGGTATCTCCCGAACGTGCCATGTCCGGTGAGGACCTGCGTCATGCGGAAGATAAGGACGCCGCGAGGTTTTTCTAGCCACGCCTCAAAGACGGGACTTACCGCCATAATTGTGGCGTGCCCAGTACTGGGTTGCGATAGTCACTGACGCCAATTCACCATGAGATCCCGCTGGAACTCTGTCCGCTACCGACTTTCACCCCGGCGTTGCATCTCCACACACACATCGTGCATGTGTGCAAGGACTGTTGCCTCCAGATCCCACGGTGGCAGGCCAGCCAGAAGGCTTGCCGCTTCGCGGGAAATCGTGCGGTATCTCCGCTCCATCCATATTACCATGACCCTCTGGCAGGCTGACGGCGCCGGTGCCGGCGCAAACGATCCCGGCGTAGAGCCTCCGATAGGAGGCATCTGGTTGGCCCAAGGTTAGGCAGGAGCCGCTTGAGCACAGTCCCAGTCCGGTTGAGTATGGGAGCCAGACGTCGGAAATGCTCCCCGCAATTTCACCGGGTGTCGAGGACGAGTCCCAGGTCTTCATCCAGGTCTTCATCGTCGACCCAACGTCGATGTGAACTCCTCCTACCGTTAGTTGGAAACCCAAAGGCGGCGCGGTCCGAGGGCCGTGAAAGCACATAGCCTCGGATTTGTGCAGCGCTACCTCGAGTCCCAACTCCTGGATCCTGCCAACGACTATCGCAACGCCGCGTGTCGCTAGAGCGACCGCCACCCCGGTACGATTTTCCCTGCGCTAGAACCAACGTGTCGTCTGCGTAGCAAATCACGCTGAACCCGTCAGGGAAGTCGCCAAGTAGCACGTACGCGTAGTCGTACCCGATGTTCCACAAGGGTGGCCCTAATACCGACCCCCGCGGAACACCGCACGACATCTCTCGACGTTTCCAGTCTCCCTGGTGACCGGGGTAGACTATATATTTATGTCTCCGACAGATAGGCCTCGACTACTCGACAGAGGTATTCGGGCACCCGGTAGTACCGGAATCTCCTCCGGATCGTACTCCAGGGAAGGGAATTGAAAGCATTTACAAAAATTTTAAAAAGTAAAATTTGTATTTACGTCACAAAACAATTACTTTTGTTGCGATTAGGAATAAAAATCGAATATCAATCTAATAACATAGGTAAGTTTGTATGTTTTTTTTTTAATAACGAGCTTATAATGGTTTGTAGTGCCATGCCAGTCAACTTAAAAAAACAATGTAACTTGCGTGTTATTTTCAACGTACTTACATAAAATTATGTCCAACCTATCTAAAGGTCCATCCTAGTCCAGTTTACATTATTCCAGTCCAATGATCCAATGAGTCCACTGTTATGTCAGCGTTGTATAAAAAAGAGTAACAATAATTAAAATATTGTTATATCTAAATTGCACGACGGGGCCGCGGCAGACCAAGAAGGAGATGGCGGGACGACTTGGATGTCTTCCTTGGGAATTGGAAAGAGGTGGCTCAAAACCGGGAACATTGGAAGGAGTGGAGGGAGGCCTTTGCCCAGCAGTGGGACAATATGGGCTAGATATAATAAATAATAATAATATATCTAAATTAATTTTTCATCCCCCATCTCGGAAAAGAGTATTTAATTTGCTCTTCGAAATCTGAGAGCAAAAGCCGTTTTTATTCTCTATAGAGATAAAGTAAATTGAATTTAGAACATTGCGTGCACTAAGTTTATGAATTCAAAACATCAATAAACCTATTTACTTCTAGCTCCATGGTACTAAATTTGTCATACAACTTTTTTTTTAATTTGGTAAATTCTCAGACTCAGAACCTTTTTTTTTGCATTTATTTATTTGATTCTCTGGCTAACGCTCAGGATTCTAATTTCTGAATCTCAATTTTAAAATCCTTCGCATGCTCGGTCATCAAAATTGAGCACGCGGTTAAAAAGCCACTTTGTACTCTGTATAACAAATAACTATTGTGCATTCCAGTGCCACTTTAAATTAATTATTTAGAATTTCTACTGGAATATCGTGTTTGCTTTATATCTAACCTACAATTCCTTATTTAAAAATTAAGTATTGTGATACTATAGGAGTTTGCATGAGAAACGTTCTTAGCTTGCAGGCTGATTAGACAATAATATATTTTTTACACCATCTGCTCGATAATGTCGTTTTATACGTCATACAAACCTCACTTAAAGCATGTCATTATATCCCTAGGGAGATAATGCAGTATGGCCGATCCCTAGGGAATAATGAGATTTGAATTTGGAGCATCAAGAATCGTCAACATTGTGAATTAAAATATAGGCGCATCGAACAAGTTGACTCGAAATTCAAACCAAGGAGTATGTAATCACTATGATTGAAACTGGCCACTAACAAAAAAAAGAAAATAGATAGTCGGTCTAATAAGTCAACCGACTTGAGAATTTTGTATAATATTTAATCAAATATTCGGTAATTTTTATAAGTTTCTTCTGTTAATAAATAATGATCTCTATCTCTTAATCAACCTTCGTTATTGAACTCGTGTTGACTACATCAGATTTCATTAAATCCTAATAATTACCCAAGTCGTTTAACTTATTAGACAGACTCTACTGACGACATGGGAGCATTATAGAAAATTGAAACTATAGAATCTTGGAGGAGTGAATTTTGTTTGTTTGATGAACTTGTAAATATAATACTTATATTTCTCTAATTTATGATTTGGTCGACCATAATAGTAGTTTATGTGACTAGGGGATAAAGCAGTGTCTTTAAGTCGCGGGCGGCATGTTGAATTCCGAACGAAACGAAGGTTGTTGATTTTAATCCCGAACGATAGTGAGGGATTTATAAAATTAACTCCCGAGCATTGCGAGGGAGTTAAAAAAGAAACCTGAGTGAAGTGAGGAATTTAAGCCGCCCAAGACAAAGACAGCTTTATCCCCGTGTTGCATACTCTACTTTTTACACCATCTGTGAGATAATTAAAAGACAATTTGGTCGACCAAATCATGTATTAGAGAAATATAAGTATTATATTTACGAGTTCATCAAACAAACAAAATTCACTACTCCATGATTCTATAGTTTCAATTTTCTATAATGCTCCCGTGTCGTCAGTACGCACGTTATATTCTATTTTCTTTTTTTTGTTAGTGGCCAGTTTGAATCATAGTGATTACATACTCTTTGGTTTGAATTTCGAGTCATCTTGTTCGATGCGCCTACATTTTAATTCACAATTTTGACGATTCTTGATGCTCCAAATTCAAATCTCATTATTCCCTAGGGATCGGCCATACTGCATTATCTCCCTAGGCATATAATGACTTGCTTTAAGTGAGGTTTGTACGACGTGTAAAACGACATTATCGAGCAGGTGGTGTAAAAACTACTATTTCACGATGGATGATGATTAATTTTACAATTATTTCACTCTAAAAGTGCTTGCCACGTTGCTGCCAACCACCGCAATTTTAGTGTGAATCGGCCTTTATTCTTCTATAGAATTTAGCTGCCATCTATTTTGAGACTAATAGGCTGACATCAGACGGACTACATCGCAGCGACCACGCGTAGTCGATATATTCAATTGCATGCACTTTGATTGACTTTTCGCGGTTGGCGCCACGCATCTAGCCTAAGAGGATTTGATCTTTAAGTGCCTCAACATAAAAAAAAACCGGCCAAGTGCGAGTCGGACTCGCCCATGAAGGGTTCCGTAGCAGCAAGTAACATAATATACAAGTCTTTGTAATGTGTTGTAACTTTGATCGATGTTTTAATAATAGTGTATTTTTTTCGATTTATGACGCATTAAAAAAAAACTACTTACTAGATTTCGTTCAAACCAATTTTCGTTGGTAGTTTTTATAGTAATGTACATCATATATTTTTTTTAGTTTTATCATTCTCTTATTTTAGAGGTTAGAGGGGGGGACACACATTTTACCACTTTGGAAGTGTCTCTCGCTCAAACTATTCAGTTTAGAAAAAAATGATATTAGAAACCTCAGTATCATTTTTGAAGACCTATTCATAGATACCCCACACGTATGGGTTTGATGAAAAAAAAAATTTTGAGTTTCAGTTCTATGTATGGGGACCCCCAAAATTTATTGCTTTTTTTCTATTTTTGTATAAAAATCTTAATGCGGTTCACAGAATACATCTACTCACAAAGTTTCAACAGTATAGCTCTTATAGTTTCGGAAAAAAGTGGCTGTGACATACGGACGGACGGACAGACAGACAGACAGACATGACAAATCTATAAGGGTTCCGTTTTTTGGCTACGGAACCCTAACAATGTCAATGTGCATTTGCTCTTTATAATTAACTGCACACTGACTGTATGCGGTTAGCGATGGACAACGTGCGGTGAAAAATATCGACCACGTGCGGTCGCTACGATGCAGTCCGTCTGATGTTAGCCTTAATAACTGTTGTCATTTCGAAGTCCAGGAATATTTCAGTGTTTGTAAATAACCAATAGACCAACTTCAACGTCACTAATTTAAAGCACTTAATGACTTATCAGCACCTCGGCAGCCGTCGCTTGTGAACATCTCCTCGTCGAACATTTATTAAAGAGCTGACTGGCCGCGTTAATTATTCTAATTACAAAATATGCTATCAAACGAATCTGAATTTTAATTGGCAACCTTTAAATTAAAAAAATTAAAGATCAGTTAGGTACTGGAAAATTAATTTGGTAACGTACTACATAGATAGTACGTTACCAAACGTACTACGTAGATAATAACCTATTACATAAATATTGGATACTAAAAATGTAACATTCCATTTTATCTGTGTACTTTTTTTATTAGAGCAAACTACACGTAATTTAGTTCAACTGTCATAACAGTTAGTTGTGCACTTCGGCTTTCCAGCTAAAATACTAGGAGGTGGATAGGAGTTTTTGGGGACTGTCCTATGTTACTTTGAAAAATTACATTATTTGATAACACCTAAAGTAAGAACATCAGTTACTACCATCTGAGTTCTTGAAACCCTAGGAATATTTACCACCTAGACATGCATTGCTGTGGCCTAAATGGAATGAACAAATTGGTTGCACACTCAGTTAGACCGTTGTAAAAATAACTTGGCGCTTTGAGGTTTTATAGACCCGTTGGGGACCCAATGTACATGATCAATTCAGTAGCACCTGTTGCACACCTGCACTTTAGAGCACTTAATGAGCACCACCGATGCTGCAGAGCCCAAACCTTTTTGTCTATAGTATGTTTCCTGGTAGTTACAACCAACCATTGACAATATATATGTATATTCTAGTGATATTTTTATATTCTAGTGATACACAAGCCCTTTCATGGAAACTATTTGTCAAGATATTTAAAAGTTAAAACAAAAATCTGCTGCAGCGCTACATTGGCATTATGTCGTCTAACAGAACTATTAAAATATAAAGCGCCGGTAGCTTTTTTAGGATATTTTTTTCGCGACCAAAACGGCTCAAGAGCCTTAAATTTCGTAATACTTACGCGTTTAGTTTAACATAGTGAATGACATTTTATCCATATAGATTTTTATACCGCAGAAGAGACACAGTTTTTTGCCTACAATACTTCATTACAATAAAAGTCTATTTCAAAATGTTACTAATAGTCCACGTTAGTGTAAATTCGGAAAACTACGCCTACTACTTTAATTCATTAAACCCCAAGCGAACGCCGGCGTTCGCGCACCTATTGTCTTTCAATTATGTCTGTAATTATCACAATTGAAAGGTTAATAAATAAGTGAATTTAAAATCGTGTAAAATAATGTGACACTATTTATTGTAATCATCATTCTAAAGGAAAGCTATCTTTAGTTAATGATGGTCAGGACTGCGCTGCTAATAATTAGTAACAAAACAAACAACAACTACAATTAGAGCATAATCAGCTTTTTAATGTTCCCACTGTTGGGACTCAAGCCTTCTCTCTAGGAGAGAGAATGGGCCGTAAACCACCATGCTGGCCCAGTGCGGGTTGGTGAATGCACTGAATGCACAATGTCGTATGTCTTCGAAATATGCCTTCAAAATATGGTTTCCTCACGATGTTTTCCTTCACCGTTTTGAGAGCAGTGGTGATGAAATAAATTAGATAAAAAACTAAAACTTTATTTAAATCTATTTTCAACTTAATTTTTCGGGGCGAATCAAAAATAGATTCAGAGTCAGAAATTTGCGCTGGGTTTGATGATGTAAGGAAAGGAAAGCTATAAATGTTTGAAGGCAAATTCTGAAGGAATAGCATTACTGCAAGGAATAGCCGACTCATTAGAAAACGTTTTCCAGCTTTAGTATCATCAGTTTGAAAATACGCAGAGCAGATAAACGGATATTTTGTAGGAAGCCACGTGTTTTCACGTCTATCCTCTTAAAGATGTTTTATCAATTTTTCTCTTTTCCGCAGACCAGAGTGAACAAACTTGAAATATATTTATAGTTTATGAAGGACGAAATCTCAATTACAGTAATGATCACTTAGTGATAAATCACTTATATTACACATATGACTACAAATTCAACTGAATCTAATTTATATTTGAATACTAATCTATGTATACATAATATCTAGGTAGGTACGTAATACCTCAGTGCTTACGAATGACAGAATGCTTAACCACAAAACTGATACTCAATGATTTGCTGGCATTTCTTGCTGAGTTTTTACAATATCGAAAAAAGACGTATTCATAATTATTGAGTTTGACGGAATTCATTGGTACCTATTATTTGTACAAAAAATAATATATTTAAAAAAAAACAAACAGGGTAAAACACCATGCAAAGTTCGTATAGACTAAAGCAGTTGTAGGTAAAAACTCGGTTTTTGTGGGATACATCTGCATGTTTTAGTCTATGATAGTAAAATGGAAAAGCTTTTAAATAAAATAATATAATTTTTAACATACTAGTACGATATTTGAAGCTATTAAATTGCTTAGATAATCAATTATTTTACTTTCATGACTACTGAATTATTATTTACGTTATATTCACTTTCTCTTGAATTTATAAGCGCCGCTCTCACACTGTAAGGACGTCAAAATTGCACTAAAGTCATCAATGTCAATTTGCCTAGAATTCAGTGCAATGAGTTCAGCACGCCTAATCTAGTACGTAGTACATATATATCGATGCAACCAACCCTCTTTAAATCAAGAGTAAATAAGTCATTTCTAGGTAAGCGTGCTCCAGCTTCGCTTTATCTCAGGTGAGATAGCGGTCAAGCGCGAGCCTATCAACAATAAGAAAGGAGAAGAAAAAAATATTACTATCTAAGGCAAGCAGGAGCTCACCTTACTTGGTGTATAAAATATGGCAAGGGAATACAGCAGACACCTACCTAGAATTAGGTAGGCGTCTGCTATACATACATATATTTAACTGTAGAGATCTTATTAAAAATGTGGGTAAAAATTGAACCTGAAACCAGTTTACTAGTATATGCGAACTAGTGAGCACGGAAGAAACGCCTGGGTGCCACCATTGTATGGACCGCTCGGAGGACTCGGTGGAGCATACATTGGGGGCGCGCCTCGCTTGGGTGAAGCACTATCGTGCCCTCGTGGGGGTGGTCGACCGCAACGACCTCTCACGCTGGGCTCTGGTAAAGGCCAGTCCGGAAGGAGGAGGAATGGCAGGCGAACACCTCCTGCTGCGAAGCAGTAATGCTGGCAACGGAGGCGGCCACACGCGGAAAAAATCATTCAATCTCTCTACCTACACTAAAGCTAATCAAGATTCATTATGACCTCCAGAAATCCAAAAATTGTCCTTTTTGTCCAACATGAAATGGTCTTTTCCAGTAACATTTAAGCTGAAAGATTTATTTTGAGGCAGAAAGGCTTGTATTAAGTTTTTATGTGTAGGTCAGGGTCAAAGATCTCTTTAGGGTTGACCCTTAAACAAGGTCAGAACCTTGACAGGTACGCAGACAGTTGAAGCGATGGTTACGAAACGATCCCTTTAATTTTCAAAGGGATGAGAATATGCGTCAAATATTTGTAGACTTTTATCGATGTCCTGTGTGACTATCATAGGTTTTCCTCGTTTCGTACAATTAGAATTCAAAATTATAAATGTGTTGCCAAGTTTTACTTTAGCTTAAAAACCTGTAGTAGCTTCATTACTCGACACGTTCTTATGCCGAATAATTACGATTTGGTAACTGATCTATAATGTTGAATAGATATGCTTAAGCATAACTACTTCTTATATTGTATTATTATTGTCTTAAAAGTGTATTAATTAAAGTGTGTAAAACGTATATGGGCCTAGATGCCTGAAATAAATTAATTGAATTGAATTGAATTAAATTAAGCACTCGGCTTTCGGACTGATGCTGATCTAATCTAATGCTGGCTTGGTACAAATATAGTAGATATTTGTAGGATATTGAGCATGAATGATTTATGCCAGTAATTACAGTTACGATGTAGCAGCAGTTGCAAGAGTAGGCTCAAAATAACGAATGTTGTAATGTAGTGTAGTGAGTAGTGGCAACAATAGGTCGTGAACCCTACGACAGGTAATAGTCCTCAAAATGAGTCTAGTGTATTGTCTGTCTAATGTATTTGATTTGATGTCGTTTTATTGTGTTACGAGTCTGTCATTTTAGTTACAACCAACCACATTAATCTGTAAAATCTACAAAAACAATCAAAAAAAAAAATCAAAAAAAAAAATATATATATAATAAATAATTAATCTGTTGTATCTGTGTATTATTATTTTTTTTTTTTTGTAAAAAGTTTTTATGTGTTAGGTACTTTTGTAGGTAGTTTTGCATTAGTAACACATTTGGAAGTATATCCTTTCCAACAAAAAAAGATTTTTTCAAATCGTTTGGCAAGCGACGAAGTTATGTGCAAACAAACATAAAAAAATACAAACATCAGAATTGAGAACCTCCTCTTTTTTAGAAGTCGGTTAAAAATATATCATCATCATAATAATATCAGACAAAAACATTGGACTTAGTTCGACCTCCTCCAAGCGTCACCACAACGACCGATTCTATCTCGGAACCAACAGCCTCCCCTAGCCATCACCAGATAATTTAATTACCATTTGGGATGTCTTACACACAAAACTTGACACGCTTCGCTTGGTCACATAACGTTAAAATAAAATTAAATAGCATATATATGTATTTTATTATTTATTATATATAAAAAACTTATATATTTTTTTGCGTTTTCATAAATTGTCATTTGTGCAAACCTACCGCAGTGATCTCTTTTTTAACCCAAAGGTTGACTGGGAGAGAATGCTTTGTTGCATTAAGTCCGCCCATGTACCACTACTGTGCATGAAGTTTAAATAAATAAATAAATAGATATTATATTATAAACATAATGTTCGTATTTCATTGTATTAGTAGCTAATAATCGTTATTCCTTCACAGGCATTATTTACTGCTGCACATGTAACCATAATGCATGACCTGATTTGTAAAGAATTTAAAATGTGACACATACTGGACGACTTTAAACTCCTTTTAATTACTTTGAAGCACGAACGTCGGACTGCTTAGTCAAAGGTTCGGATTTAACTGCAGTTAGGACCCTGTATTTTAAAGTTAAAAATAAAGAATTATAGTAGTCTCAGAACTACAGACAATGTGACATTTTACTCATATCAGCGGATCGTGGAACACAAACTGTGTGGAAATTCTTTTTTTTAGCCTATTAAAAAAAAGGGCGAGGATTTGTATCTTTTATCTTTGTGCCCTAATTATTTGAAGACTTGTTTAAAGGGATTCCCAATGCTGGGGACGCGGTTGAGGGGGCCCGGTGGTCCCATGGTCCACAGGCTAGGATTAGATGATGAAGGAATTGAGAGAACTCGTCAAATTTTATAGGCATACTTGTCTATAGGTAATTCTTTTTTTTAGCCTATTAAAAAAAGGGCGAGAATTTGTATCTTTTATCTTTGTTCCCTAATTATTTGAAGACTTGTTTAAAGGGATTCCCAATGCTGGGGACGCGGTTGAGGGGGCCCGGTGGTCCCATGGTCTTCAGGCTAGGATTTGATGATGAGGGAATTGAGAGAACTCGTCAAATTTTATAGGCATACTTGTCTATAGGTAAGAGTACTTACTTTACTAAAATTATTGAAAAGTTCCAGAACGAAAAAGCTTTTTATTAAAATTCAATCGACTTCAATACAAAACAAAATGCACAATAATACCTATGGGGATACAACTCGACACACATTTTTACTGTTTTTCATACAACTGCTCTTACGCGATTACGACGTTATTAAACATTTTTCATTAGATATTTTGGAAACACAGTATCTTGTGGATATTATCTAGGCTTCTATAAAAATCAATTTATAAATTTATGTAAAACTAATCCAGTTAAGACCTCTGATAATCTGCTATTTTACATGAACTTTGATACAAGCCTAGCATATTTTATCAAGATTCTAAATTATAACAATGTACTTCAAAAACTTTTAAGGGTTTAAAAAAAACAAGTATTTCCTGGTTTTTTTTTTTATAAAATATTCGAGTAAATCACGGAATTACCGAATGCTAACAGAATTTTCAGGCGTTATCTCTCTTTTTTCGCATTGACTTTTAGTCAAACATCGCGTTGGATTGCGTTAGCTGAAGTAACAAGCTTTTAAACCATGCTCGATGTTGACGATAGGCGAGTGGAAAAGCAGTCTCTTAACTTTAGTTTCAGAAGCTGGTGATAAACAACAAAGAAACCTAATCAGCAACACCGACTTCCAAAATTGAAGATAATTAACACGTTTTTGTGACTCAAAAACGTGTAAACTCAAAGTAACATATTATAATACGAAAGACACCAATTCATCAAGCCATATAATTATCATTACAGAAATCGACATATCACTTAGAAAATGAACCACAAACACACATCCAAAACATGTTACAGTCGCTGACACAACGTTTTTGTTAAATATTACATAATGTTTCAGGCCACGCGCCCAAAGATTTAATAGCCGGGTTAATGTAGGATGGAAATAATGTAAACATTTTTGCATGCGATTGTAGTGACCTTGCTGTGATGGGTTAGTGTCACGAGACGAACTCTGATCGATACCATCGCATGAGAGCCAGATACACTTTTGAAGGTTTATTGTACTACTTAGTTTTCATCTTTGATGACACTATACTTGTAAGTACGATGTAAGTTAGCAACCATGATTTGCATGATAAAAGAGATTTTGATAATACTAGCAAGGCATTTACAATAACCGATTATTTCATTCGTATTAATAATAATAATAACCCCATCGCCGTATCTTTATGTTGACGCGCGTGGTGGGACTTGCGTGCTCCAACATACTCTACGTCTGTGTAGGTAGCGTTTGCTTTGCCGTAACATGCCTAGGGTGAAGGGCCAGACTAAGAGAGATACAATCCGCAGGGCTGTTTTGTGACAAACTGTTGGGCATTAGACCCCACGGACCTGATCTCCCGGGAGAATTCTGGTTCTTCTTCTCCGACTTGCCTTTGTTGGCCGACCGTAGTGAATACTGATGAAGATCAGAGCTCCCACTTCTCTCTTGCCTGCTGCTGGTAGCGATCTTGACCGTACTTTTGCGATTGTCCTGATAGCCGTGGTATACCTCTCCAATCCTCAAGCACATAAGGATATGTTGCCCTCTTGTTGCTACGTCACTTTGTGCTAGCGACCGTTTTGGGGGCCATTTGTTGAGTGTGCAGGTCAACCCCTGCCTTTTTATCAATGGATTTGAATAACATTGTTCAGGCAGGGGCCATAGTCTTAAAATAGTCCAAAGTATCCAGTCTACATAAACTCCAAAAACCATAGCCTTATATGTATATTAGTTTACCACATGTTGCAATAGTTTCCTAACAACCGGGGGTTGACCTTGGATGCACCGAATGGAAACCGAAGGTTTTGTCTGTGCAATTATGGACGAAGTTATCATGATGAATAACTACCAGAGATTTATTGTGAAGGACGGCCCGGTTGACATAGAATCAGTCGGGCATATCACCGTCCGGGAGAATCAATCCGTCACATTATTTCTATATAGTGGTTCTCGTCTAGCTAACAGAAAATACTTGCATAGGCACAACCTTGTCGCTACGATTATCCATCAGCAACTTGCTCTGAAATACTCTCTTGTGGAATCGGAAGTGCTATACTATAGGTATGATTGTTTCGTTCGACGTTCGTAGTGAACAGACGTATCGAACAATATTAGTATAAACAAATAATACTTGTGAAATTGTGACCTAGTTTTTATAAAATTGCTGTTAAAGTAAAGTGACTCATATGTTAGATTTGAGGCGTTTCTTTCTAAAAATGATGTGTGATTAATACATAAATAATCTACTTTACGATGGAGGATAGTCTCTTCAGTCCAAGAAGTAGGTGTGCTCGTTCCCCGCCGCCGACACCTGTAGCCGTCCCCACTCCTCCCCCTCAAGCACCGCAGCAAAAGAATGAAACTCTTGAAGCTGTCACGACGTCGGAAATTCAGGGCTGGATGACGACCATCGACCAGAGCCTGCAGGAGGTGTGCACTATTGCAGCGGAAGGAAAGCTGAATATGGACCATAAATTGCGCATCAATGCCCTATGCCGGAAGATCGGTCATAGCACATCGCAAATGGCAGTACAGTACCAATACATGAAAGCGAAAGCCTTCCAATCCCACAATGCTGTCAAAGTTCTTGAAACCCAACTCGACCTTTCACAGCAACTAAAGGAACTCAAATCGAGTGTCGAAGAAAAATCGAAACCTGCCCTAGGAGCTTCTTTTGCTGACATAGTCAAGAAAGGAGCCAACAACTACATCCAGCCGACAAACGTAAGTTCTGTGGCCATTTATCCGAAGGATAAATTAAAGTCTAGTGATGAGACGAAATCTCTCGTCCAAAAAATTATTTGCCCCGAACAGATGAAGCTGCATGTTAGAGGCCTGCGCAAGACCAAAAACGGTGGTGTCATCATTAGCACTGAGACGAAGGACGACATCGAGAAGCTGAGACAATCTGAGCATCTAACAAAATCGGGTCTAACAGTCGACGAGCCTTATAAAAGAAAGCCTAGAGTTGTGATCATAGGAGTTCCTACGTCCATGTCGGAAAACGAGGTTTTTACGTGTTTGTACCATCAAAATCTCGCCGAGAAGCTTCAGGACTGCAGCCTTGAGACGTTCTTGACCTCAATCAAGTTAAGCCATAAGTCGGGTAAGAGAGACGCTGACAATTGCAACTATGTCGTAGAAGTATCGGGAGTCATACGCAAAGCCCTAATGTCAAAAGAACGAGTGTTTATAAATTGGTCATCATGCCCTGTAAGAGATTTTACCTTGGTCACACGATGCTATAAGTGTCAGCAATATGGCCATGCTGAAAAATCATGTCGGCAGACGTCCTACACCTGTGGTCACTGTGGTGAGCAAGGCCACTCAATCAAAGAATGTCCAAAGAAGTCAGATGAGCCAAAATGCGCTACTTGCTTGCATTTCAAAAAGCCAGACAAGCACAACACAGGCGCAGCTGACTGCCCCGCGAAAATTATGGCCGAAAAAAGGTTTATCAACTCAATAGATTATGAAGGTGCCTAAGAGCGCCGTTAATAAGTTATTTATTTTAGACGTTTTTCAGTTTTACATATAGTAAAGTTTTAGTTTTATTTTTATTATGATAAACAATTTAATTAATGATTTAGATAATTTTTCTGTATCTGAGTCTAGACTCTGTGAAGTTGAAAGCTGCAAACAATATCTTTCCAGCTACAAATCACCGTTAACCGTACTAACACAAAACATTCGCAGTATTTTTAAGAATTTTGACAACTTTACCGCTTTTCAACAACGGCTTAACATTAATTGTGACATTATTGTTTTAACAGAATGCTGGCTTGCCAAGAAATATAATATACCACTAATCACAGGGTATAAGATGTACAAAAGTGATAGGAATTACAATCAAAATGATGGGGTGATAGTTTATGTAAGAGATCATCTCAAGGTCTCTGTAGAGGGACCAAATATGCCAGACTGTAACAGTTTGGTAGTGAAGATTGGATCAGATTTTGCTATAGTAGCGTTATATCGCCCGCCGTCCTTCAAAAATGCTAACAATTTTACTGACTCTCTCAATGATGTCTTGCAAAACCTATCACCTTTTAAAAACACGATAGTAATTGGAGATATTAATATAAACATTCTTCCAGGAAGTGCTGACGCATCTGCTCAGGACTACCTCAACCTATGCGCATATCATGGCTTACTCCCCGCACATAGTTTTCCTACACATCATAGTGGCTCTTGCTTGGACCATATCATACTTAAATCAAATTTCCCTTCACTTGCACTTGTTATTAAATCTACAATAACGGATCACAATGCTGTCCTACTAACACTAAATTGTAATTTACCTAAACAAAACACTCGCATCGTTTCGAAATTGAATATAAATAAACTTGAAGAAGACTTACGCGTCATCGATTTCGATCCAATCTATAATTCCGCTGACCCACAGTATTGTATGATGTATGTTATAGAAAATGTACGTAATGCAATTCAGAAAAATACTGTCATATCGCAGTTGAGCAACAAAAATTGCAACATAAAACCGTGGATCACAACAGGTCTTATCCGCTGTATGAAACACAGAGATAAACTGCATATGAAATGTAAATCTCATCCAGAGAATACGGTCCTACAACTGTCGTACAAAAGATATCGTAATTTTTGTAATAATCTTCTTAAAAAGGTTAAAAGCAACTACGATAAAACTGTACTGGAAAAGGCTGGAACGAACAGTAAAAAGATCTGGAAATGCATTAAAAATATAACTTTTTCCTCGAAACAAAATGAGTCATCTTCAAGTTTATTGCAAGCGCACTCGTCACAGCTGACGTCTGCCAACATAGCAAATAATTTCTTTGTTAACGTTGGAAAGTGTCTAGCAGAAAAAAATAACCGGGGTCAATCTCCTTATCTAAGGAACACTTCTATCACGGGTAGCTCCACTCTATCATCCTTTGCCATGCTTGATACTGACGAGACAGAGGTAGAAAATATAATCATGTCCTTGAGAGATAAATGTGCAGTTGGATGGGATGAAATATCAAATAAACTTATTAAACAGTTCAGGAATATTTTAGTACCTCCACTGACTTACATTTTTCGAATGTGTTTATCTTTGGGTATATTTCCCGAGTGCCTCAAAAAAGCAGTTGTTATCCCCGTTCATAAATCTGGCAGTAAAGAACAAGTAACCAATTACAGACCTATTTCTCTACTGCCTGCTATGTCTAAAATATTGGAAAAAATCATAAATAAAAGGTTGTTCAAATATCTAGAGGACAAATCAATTTTATCGGAGCGTCAGTTTGGTTTTAGACCTAAAGTTTCAACTGCCGATGCTGTACATCATCTGACTGACTTTCTAGCGCAAGAACTTGACAAGGGTAACCATACAGTAGGAATTTTCCTGGACCTCGCCAAGGCTTTTGACACAGTATATATTCCTACTCTATTGCGCAAGCTTGAGACAGTAGGTATAAGAGGTACTCAGCTAAAACTTTTCAAAAGTTACCTAGAAGACCGTACTCAGTGCGTTAAGATTGGCAGTGTCCTCAGCGTAGACCAAAAAAACACGTCTTTTGGTGTTCCCCAAGGAAGTGTATTAGGGCCTACTTTATTTTTGATATACATAAATGACCTATGTAATCTAAAACTAAAGCACGGCATAGCTATATCTTACGCTGATGACACTGCTCTTCTTTTTTCGGCTGAATCTGAACATGACGTCCACAAGCTTGCGCAAGACGGCTTCAATATTGTAAATAAATGGCTTCAGCACAACTCATTAACCCTAAATACAGATAAAACCAATTATATAAAGTTTTCCATGCGCAAACAAACTTCAAATAATTCCTCAACGTTGAATGCTCATTGCTGTACAGTCCCTGCAGAATGCCCGCTTATGTGTCCCAATATTAATAAGACTAACAAAATAAAATACCTAGGTGTTATAATAGATGAGACCCTTACGTTCAAACAACATATGGAAGTCTTAAATAATAGAGTTCGTAAGCTGATATTCGTGTTTAAACAGTTGCGACATATTGCGGATTCAAAAATAATAAAGCAAGTTTATTTTGCTCTATGTCAGTCAATTTTGACATACTGCATTACCTCATGGGGTGGAGCAGGCAAAACTTTATTACTACCAATCGAAAGAGCCCAAAGAGCGATTCTCAAGGTGTCCACTTGCCGCCCTTTCCTTTTTCCCACTGACCTGCTCTACAAAACTTGTGAAGTACTAACAGTCCGGCAGTTATTTATAATGAGCATTGTACTAAAACAACACGCAGCCCTCCGCTTCAGCACTGAACTTACTAAAAAGAGACGGAAAGATATAGTTTGTCCCACAAACAGCACAAAACATGCATTTACATCCAGATTTTTTGTGTTTCTGGGACCACTACTCTATAATAGACTTAATGCAAAAGCAAATATTTATTCCCTAAATTATGTAAATTGCAAGAAAACCCTCAAGGAAACACTTCAAAGTTTGTCATATGAAGACACAGAAAAGTTATTAGTTGTACTCAAATAGAGATTAATTGCACTTTTTATTATGATTAGTTAGCTTAGTTAATATACAAAGATTTTAGCAAGTAAGATTTTTATACTGTTTACACCGCTTTTACGTACCTAATAGTTGACTACTTTACTTTTTGTTAAATAGTTACAGTGATTATTTTAGTTATTTTACCTTCTCTCGCCTGAAACACAGGATGTCCTAGTTCAGGCATATAACACATGTGAACTCTACATAGAATTAAGAAAAAAAATTATATACTGTATTACTTTATACCTTTTGAATAAATTCATTTATTATTAATTTATTATGAGCCCGACCTAGTTCTTGATAACGACCATATATCACTTTGTACTGGGATCGGCCCATCATCACTGACAGGAATATTGTGGCCAATAAGCCTAATATAGTGGTGGAGGACCGAAGCGAGAGGCGTGCAATGATTATTGACATATCCGTCCCGCATGACGAGAACCTTTAACAAGTCAAGTACATATATTGACTTGGCTCACGAAGTTGTCGACATGTAGGAATTAGATTAAGCGATCATTGTACCGATAGTAGTTTCAGCCAATGGCTTTATAGCCAAGAGCCTCGATCAACACCTTAGGGGGCTCTTGTTAGGCGTCTAGATCAAAGGCTTGATTCAGAAAACAGTATTGCTGGACAAGGCTCGTATACTCAGGAGGTCCCTTTCTGTGGAGTCCTGACCGCCGCTTGGAGGGTCCAATATCCGCGATACCCGCGGACTACTATTTTTTTTTATTTTTAAATGTTTTTTTTTTATTTTTTATTGAATATTTAAAAACATAATTTATATGTACATTGTACATATATAATTTAACGATATAATAAATAATACCGATAGTCGTCTCTCCCAATGGCTTAAAAGCCAGGCTTGATTCAGAGGGTGGTACTCCTGGACAAAGCTCGTATAGTTAGAAGGTTCCTTTCTCTGGAGCCTTGACCGTCGGTAGCTTGGACCCTGTTCCCAATACCGGTGCGACACAATTTTTTATATTTTTAAATGTTTATTATATTTTATTTAAATATTTGAAAATATAATTTAAATGCATATTTACAAATAAAGGAAATAATAATAATATTTCGCATATTATATTAAATTTAGTATGTGACTTGCAACGCTCATTTTTTAAATTAAATTAATTTTATATTTGTGGTAACCCAATACCACTTTGAATTTCAGGTCTGTGGGGCCGCTAATGCCCAAAAGTTTGCAATAAAACTGCCCTGCGGATCCAATCTCTCTTAGCCTGGTCTGTCACCATAGGCATGTCACGGCAATGCAAACACTACCGACATACACCTAGGGTTTATTGGAGCGCGCAAGTCAAACGAGGTCAAGCCGAAGTTAACGAAGAAATACGGCGACGGGGTTTTTTTTTATTATCAAACTGACGTGGTTAATTTGATGAAATGCTTTGCAATAATCGGGAACACACGCCCTAGTCGCCGGGATCTCGATTCCAATTTCTGGCCACCAAAGGCGCGAGCTTGCGGACGGCGAGCAATCACCATCCGACCGTCCGGTAACCGTCCGGACCGAGCCTAAGTCGTCGACGTTGCGTATTGTCCCACGCGCGCCTCAACGAAATGTCAGCAAATAGCTGGGTCCCCTATTAACATAGCAGGGTCGAAACCTACTGAGGCCATGAGTTTACTTCTGAAAGAAAAACCGGGCCTTGGTATAAAAGGCAACGAAGGAACTAGGAGTGGGTTTTAGTAAATCTGACACAAAAAGGGCTGAAGATGTCATTGGATGGGTTCACTAATGTTTCACAAATTTTGAGTTAACGAAACGTTTGGTTCGTTTTGTATACTATTTATTTCACAAATGATTTATTTTGCTTATAAACTCCCGGTTTACAAACTATTTTTTGGCAAAAATGCTTCTTTTGATAAATAGTTCGGATGATATTTAATCATTTATACATTTTTCATTTAATATTTTGATTGTTTTGAAAAACCTGCGTTTATATCAAATAACAATTACAAGTACTAATAAAATCTTAACAAAATAAATTACCGACGAATTTAAGATAGTTGAAGTCTAAATAATTTAAAAAATATTACAAAAGCAATGTGCAAAATATTACAAAAACAAAACGGAAAAAAATTACATAATCAAACAAAATGGAGCAGTTAATATTGTGACATCGAAAGGAGATCGCATGAGTTGCTTTTTAGGGTTCTGTAGTCAACTAGGAACCCTTATACATAGTTTCGCCATGTCTGTCAGTCCATGTGTCTGTCTGGCCGTCTGTCCGTCCTCGCTTAATCTCTGTGACCGTTAGCACTAGAAAGCTGAAATTTGTTACCAATATGTATATCAATCACGCCGACAAAGTAGTAAAATAAAAATTGGAAAAATATGTTTTATTAGGGTAAGTGGGAAGTGATTTTTTTTTTCAACCCTAACGTGTGATATATTGTTTGATAGGTATTTAAAAATGAATAGGGGTTTACTAAAATCATTTTTTGATAATATCAATAAGTTTGGAAATAATCGCTCCAAAAGTAAAAAAGAATGTGTTACCCCCTCTAACTTTTGAACCATAAGTTTAGAAAATATGAAAAAATACTGAAAAGTAGAACTTTATAAGGACTTTCTAGGAAAATTATTTTGAACTTGATGGAAAGAACAGTTTTTGTACAAAAAAGACAAAAGGGTTCCACAAAATAATTTCTGGACTAAGATTGTAGTATAATCGTATATGCAAGCAGTTTTTTAAACTCATAAGTGGGTACACTTATTGTGACGGACGGGAAACTACGAAACCCTACACTGAGCGTGGCCCGACACTCTCTTGGCCGGTTTTTTATGTAACCAACGAACTGGCTTGTAAAATATAATTCGAAGGATTATGCTGTTCTAAAAAGGTTTGAAAGTTGGTAGAAAAAATAATGTGTATTTTGACGTGACAACGTCTTAAATTAGGTTGCGGCTGGGAGTCACTTATGAAAAAGTGTAACGCTCGGTAACGTTACGATGAGTCACCGAACGAGAGAGAGGCCCGCCGAATGCCTTGCGTCTCTCTCCCACTCAACTATGATCGGTCTGCCGCGCGCGCAGCACTAGAGAATTAGGCGCATTGAATCGGCGCATGGACGTTGTCACGTAAAATCTTCGCCCGTAAAACCGACTTTACAGGCAACCATTTTTTTTTTCAGAGTTGAAGTGATTTTTGTAACAAAAGCATGAATTCGTTTAAATAAGTAAAAAAATAAAGAGTGCGCCGCCCGAAGTGTTTTGATTTCATAGGAGAATCCCTATACGAGCCTACCGACGAGCTGAGCAGCGTTACATGGTGGAGGTGCCGCCGATTTGGAGTGAAAGCTAAGTGAAATAGGAAAGAACACAAACATACAACATGGCACAAATGATATTTTTCTCGGTCGTCGCCACGAGCTTTGATGATTTTCTTATGCAATTCCGCCGAATTGCAGCAATAAATAAATGACCGGATGACGACGAAGCATTAATTATGGGGGCATATTTGATGGTCCGACTCTAGCTTATTTTAAATTTAACTATTTATAATGAAAATACATCATTCAAAGATTTATGTGATAGCTTAAAAAACCAATTCCCGCCGGGGACGGATTATGTAGAAATAATCTATAATGCTCGTCAAAGCGAGAAAGAGGATGTTGTGGCTATTTTTTAAAAGACTGGCTGATTACGGCCAACAAGCGGGCATATCTGACGATAATTTTTTATTAAAACTTTTCTAAACGGGATCACCATAAATTATAAATTAAAATTAGTAACTCGATTATTTAACTCAAAAGCGGAGCTACGAGCCACGCTTCAGCAAGTCAAGGAGATTTTTGACGAAACACAACATGATTCAATTAATTTACCATTGCAACCCCTACGTGTTAGTTTCGATCATCTCCCTAATACAAACCAAAGGTCCCCATCAACCCCGAAACTACCTGACCCGGCGACATCAAGTACCACACCACAAAGTGCAGGCGATGCGGAGACTTTCCATACACCTAGATACAATTTTCGCCCTAGAAACAGTTATAAATGGAATAATCGTACACAAACTGCCCCCAGCCAAAGAAGCCCACCAACACCCAACCACCCAAAGGAGCAAGGGCACAGCCGATAAGGAAACAAGCGGAGTTGCAAGCTGTGTCCGAGAGAGAGCAACTCCGGACAGAAAACAGAAAAAAAATACTGGTGATCTTACACCATTTATTACAATTTTTATAGCTGAATAGGCCTATAGTGCGCTGATAGACACTGGAGCATCAATTTCGTGTATATCAGAGCAATTAGCAACGATTCTCGAACTAAAGAGTACCAGTGATGGAACGAATCATTTTGTGAAATCAATATCGGGATCATATCTGAAGGTTGTCGGAAAAGTAAAGATAATTTTTTGTGATAGATTCATGTGTTTTTGTCAATGAATTTGTAATAATTAAAATTTAATCCTCGGTCAAGAATTTTTTCATAAATATAATGCAATTATATTTTTTTTTTATTGTTGTTAGGTTAGCGCTTGATTTCGCTGATAGTTGTATATTATTGAATATTTTTTGTGTAAAAATTTGTGAATATTGTGATTGAAATGTCGCGTCAATGTCATTGCCCTAAAGTCCATTTCACGAAAGAAGTCCCGCGGACAATTGTGGAACTAAATTTGACAGATGGGGAGATCGGCCATGTTGTCGTTTGTCGATGTTATCAAGGAAGGTGCGTTTGTTGTGGTAGATATTTTGTGAGTTTATTACTGGATTAGTGCGTTATAAGGTTTATTTATGATGCCAAAAGTTGTAAAAAGTGCAGTTCGAGAAATGATATTAAAGGTGAAGGAGTTCTGTGAAGCGGAACACAAGATTCGCGGTGTTTTAATACCAATAAGCAATGTTCGCAAAGAGTTGCCGCCATGACAGGTAAATTTTGGGGCTGCCGTGCTTAAAAAAAGTGCTTATATACTATATTAGCATTGTTAGTAACCTATAGCTAATTCCACCCAGTGTCTCTGGATGGGGCAAACCGGCCTATCAGCAATCATTTTCAGGATGCTGTTACGACTGTTGCGCAAACGTTGCAGTAAGGAAAACGCTTTCTTACGCATGATGGCATGAAAGCCATCCGTGTGAACCGCGGCAAACATTCCCGACGCACTACAACGCCACGGCAACCGCAACAGCATCCTGAAAGCGTTATTATATTGTACGCGCAGGACGTTGTAAGTTCGGTTTGTATAAGACACCCGCAGGCCGCTCGAGTAGAAAGACTGACAAAACGCCTTAAATAAACTAATTTTGACGTCTGCCGTGCAGTGAGCGAACCTACGGGCGAGCATATTACTCCGCACCGCCAACGCCCTGCGCTCACGCTCTATGTCGCCATCATCACGTAGGTCACTAGTGACAACATGACCCAGGTACTTAAAACTGTCAACCACATTGAGTACCACGCCGTTAAGATATACCGGAGGCACACAGCGAGGCTGTTGTTTAGGTACTTTGAACACTAAGAGCTCACTCTTTCTTGAGTTGTATTTAAGGCCGTGTACCTCCGTATACATCTCGCAGATCGATAGTAGCTCTATCAGTCCGCTTATCGACGGACTGAGCAGCACCATGTCGTCCGCATAGCTTATGTTATTGACACACGTATTGTCGACATATGCCGTGGAGGCATTATTAAAATCTCACAATCATGAATTGCTAAGATTGCCGCCTTACCACTGCGATCTTAATCCGATCGAAAAAATGCGGAGCCTTGTAAAGAGACGGGTAGAGGATAAAAACGTGGGCCAAGATCCAAAAGACATTGTACGCCTAACAGAAGAGGCTTTTGAGACTGTTACAGCGGAAGAATGGGCAGTTCAATGTAAACATGTACAGCATTTGGAGGAAGAATATTTAAAAAATTATGGTCTTATGGATGAAGCAATGGATCGATTTATTATATCCACGGCTAGTGATAGTGAAACAGAATCTGATTATGTTTCTATTCACTATTCTGACAGTGATCATAGTATGACCGATCATAATTATTCAATAAAAATTTGAATAAAAGTTTTAAATGTTATTTTAATTTTTTAATTTAAAGTTGGTCGAACATCTCCATTTTATATTTTAGAAATTACAGGAAGATTTATTTTTCACTAATCTGACCTTAGCAGTAGGGACATCAAATGGTACCTATTATATTAAAAATACATTCTAATAAAAACCTTTTTTTTTCTTATCTAACTATTCGAGTAGATACCTAGTTAATAAAATGAATGTAAATGAACTATAAATTATTTCCCCTGATATCCCCATATTTAACCGTAGCAACATTATGTCGCGCGAATACAGCGCAGCGTCTGCGGGACTTCTTTCGTGAAATGGACTCTATGGTACATTATGACCAGCATGACAGAACAAATGAAAAAAATAATGTAATGTATGGACATGAACCCAGAGAGGGAGGAAGGTTGAATTATATTTCGAAAAATGAATATCTTTATTTTTCTAAAGTACCTAATAAAAAAATGACAAAGATTTAATGTCAAATATATCGGAAAAATGTACTACCATAAATGAACTTAATATTAACTCAGAATTAAGTCTTAATGAAAAACTTAAGCTAAAAAACCTCCTTTCCTCATATCGAGAAAAATTTGCATTTACGGCCTTAAAGTTAGGTAGATGTAGCTTAGATGAAATCACCATTAGAACTGTAGATGAGATTCCAGTTCATCACCATCAATTAATATTATCCAGTAAATATAAATTTAAATTATTTGGTGAATAAATTTATTTTTATTAATTATTTATTATTATTAATACCAATATATTATCATCAATTTTTTTTTATAAGCCTTGTATAGTCTCAATGAGACTGTTCCGAAACCTATTGATGGGCATTGCAAATATGTCCAACTCATTTATTAAAATCATTACAAATACGACGTAGAGGTGCGCGGACTCCAGCATTGGTTCGACAAGAAGAGACCACGAAAACTAGTCATGCGCGCACCTCTCGCCTCAAAACACTTCTAAGAACATATTAATGTACTCTATCAATAATTTCCGAGCAGTCGCACCAGTGATTACACACATCATAGAGGAATATCGTTTCAAGGTATAATCTTCTAGACTTAAGACTCATTATATTGTATTTTTTGAGCAAATCTTTATACGGTGGGAAGTTTCGGTAGCAACAGTACTGTACAGATCACAAAACTTTGCGTTGAACCTTCTCTAAGCTGTCTACGTATTTATTATAATGAGGATTCCATACCACCACAGCGTATTCTAGTTGTTATCTTACAAGTGATTTATACAGATGGATGTAACTGCTGGCGCGTTTAAAGTCAGTTGTAGCCTTCATGATAGATCCGTACATACGATAAGCATTTTTAATTATATTATGAATGTACTGATCAAGGTATAATTTGTCATCAAGCAGTATGCCAAGATCTCTTACGAATTCAACTCTTGCTAGATCTATATTGTTTAATTTGTAATTGTAACACATTTCATTTTTATTTTTTGTAAATGAGACCGTAGAACATTTTGAAAGATTAAGATGCGGTTTATATTATGATATATTTAGCGGGAGCACGTTATTTCGGAGATTTAGATTTAAATTCGGGTTATTGGCAACATCGTTTATGTGAGAAAGATAAACATAAAACCGCGTTTATTACGTCATCAGGATAATATGAGTTTAACCTTTCAATCGTGATAATTACAGACACAATTGAAAGACAATAGGTGCGCGAACGCCGGCGTTCGCTTGGGGTTTAATGATGTGTTACCCTTTGGACTTAGACAAGTCAAGCTGTTTTTCAGACGACTATGGATAAAGTATTAGCCGGGATAAAGTACAAAAAGGTTTGTTATGTAGATAATATATTAGTTTGGGCTAAAAATTCACCGAATTTTTAGAATCATTAGAAGATGTCATGGAGCGATTAAAGAAAACAAACCTTACACTGAAACCGAGTAAATGCAGTTTCAGCTATAATAAAATTTCTGTATTGCGACAAGAGATCTCAGGAGATGGAATGGATGAAAACCAGATAAAAAGAAACGACAATCGTTTAAAACATAAAAACTCCGACAAATACTAAACAAGTAAAATCTATATTGGGTTTGTTCTCTTGTCTCTGTCATTGCTGATTTTTTTAGTGGAAATCTCTTAGGCCAAGAAGACGAGAATATATTGTTTGTTATAGTTTTAAACCACAATCTGACTGTATTTTTCTGAGACAAAAAGATGAAACAGAAGTTACTTTATGTGTAAGTATAATTAAAAACTGGCCAAGAGCGTGTCGGGCTACGCTCAGTGTAGGGTTCCGTAGTTTCCCGTCCGTCACAATAAGTGTACCACTTATGAGTTTAAAAAAATGCGATTATACTGCAAACTTAGTCCAGAAATTATTTTGTAGAACCCTTTTATCTTTTTTTGTACAAAAACTGTTCTTCCCATAAAGTTCTAAATAATTTTCCTAGAAAGTCCTTATAAAGTTCTACTTGTCAGATTTTTTTTTCATATTTTCTAAACTTATGGTTTAAAAGTTAGAGGGGGGGACACATTGTTTATTACTTTTGGAGCTATTCATATTTAAATACCTATTCATTTTTAAATACCTATCCAACAATATATCACACGTAAGGGTTGAAATAAAAAAAAAATCACTTCCCA
The DNA here is from genome assembly GCA_929112965.1 of Mythimna albipuncta. Lineage (NCBI taxonomy): Eukaryota > Metazoa > Arthropoda > Insecta > Lepidoptera > Noctuidae > Mythimna > Mythimna albipuncta. The sequence continues at coordinate 37,125,945 of OV815958.1, forward strand.
CTTTACATATAGGGGGGCTACCCTAATAAAACATTTTTTTCCAATTTTTATTTTACCTCTTTGTGGGCGTGATTGATATACATATTGGTACCAAATTTCAGCTTTCTAGTGCTAACGGTCACAGAGATTAAGCGAGGATGGACAGACAGACGGACAGACAGACATGGCGAAACTATAAGGGTTCCTAGTTGACTACGGAACCCTAAAAAGATGTTTGATTACGTCACAGCATAAAAATCTGTAAGTTTAAAAAAGAAGTATAAATTAAATGGAAAAAAAAGACACTTACCTACTGCTATATTAAGATGTATCCCATCAATCTCTCCGAAAACCAACATTCTCCTCATGTAAATAGATTATTTTGTATTTTAGAACTAGGTATATAAAAATATTCTAAATAAAGACATTGTTTTACGCAATTTAGTAAGGCAACGAAAAAATTGTTTGCACGACGTCACGGCTATTGAGCGTCGACGGGTTTTTAGGGTTCCGTAGCCAAATGGCAAAAAACGGAACCCTTATAGATTCGTCATGTCTGTCTGTCTGTCCGTCCGTATGTCACAGCCACTTTTTTCCGAAACTATAAGAGCTATACTGTTGAAACTTTGTAAGTAGATGTATTCTGTGAACCGCATTAAGATTTGCACACAAAAATAGAAAAAAAACAAACAATTTTGGGGGTCCCCATGCATAGAACTGAAACTCAAAAATTTTTTTTTTATCAAACCCATGCGTGTGGGGTATCTATGGACAGGTCTTCAAAAATGATACTGAGGTTTCTAATATCATTTCTTTCTAAACTGAATAGTTTCCGTGAGAGACACTTCCAAAGTGGTAAAATGTGTGTCCCCCCCCCTCTAACTTCTAAGATAAGAGAATGATAAAACTAAAAAAAATATATGATGTACATTACTATAAAAACTACCAACGAAAATTGGTTTGAACGAAATCCAGTAAGTAGTTTTTTTTTAATGCGTCATAAACCGAAAAAAATACACTATTATTAAAACATCGATCAAAGTTACAACACATTACAAGAACTTTTATATTATGTTACTTGCTGCTACGGAACCCTTCATGGGCGAGTCCGACTCGCACTTGGCCGGTTTTTCTTTACTAAAACGGTTCATTTTTGTTCCTCTACCCTTAATTTAAGTAACATTTGAATACCAGTTTTATAATGAATACGCATATTTATCTTGACTACCCGCTTATTACAAGTCAGGCCCAATTATTCCATATATGTTTGAAGAATATTTAGTTCGTTGGTTGTTACTTAAAATAATAAAAAAATTCTGAATGGAAAGCAAAATAATTTACAGAGTATGAGAATTGAACTCGTGCCTTATTGCATCAAAGTCTTTACAGAAAGTGATCTTGTATACTGATTCTTGAATACTAAAATAAGCTATCATAAGTCACTACATTTTAAAATACCAATAATAAACTTTAAGTCTAAAGGCATAAGAATCAAAATTGCTTAATAAGTAGTTATTTATACCATTATTATATCCCTTTATAAATGTTTATACATATGTGTTTGTATGATTATAATATTAAAAAACTGTATTCTTAAGACTCATGGAATAAGCTAAGTTAACTTTTGTCACTGACGTGCCATTTTCTTTTATCAATCTACCCTCACACTAGGATAGCAAGATTTATCGAAATGCTGAAACAAAAGATTTTCATCTTTAAAAACAGCAAAATAATGATTAAAATAGCTTATCAAAATAGCGGGTCAGCCCTCTTAGGGCACCTATAGTACAATTCAAGTAAACAAGCAAGCACAAGAGTATCGCCACACATGCTTCTATATGTCAAAGAGCCGCTGTTCATAACTGACATGACAAATCATCAAAGTCATTTAGATTACGTAGCGTCACGATCTGTAAAGTCATCTGTCACGATGATGATGCCATAGATAATATAAAAAAACACAAGCAAGACAGAAAGCTTATTATGACAAAAAGGCCAAAGAAGTAAGGTTTTTATACAATCAGTTAGTTATGATTTATACACCTAGAAGCATTGAATAAAAGTTTGAAATTAAGTAGGTTTTATAAGGGGCCTTATCAGATAGTTAGTAGAATTTCAGATGTGAATTATGTAATAAAAAAACTAAATAATAAGCGATTTAGGGACATTGTACATGTAAAAAAATCGAAGCTCAAAAGGCTTAGAATCCAGATTAAAAAAATTATATCTGTGGCCCTAGTGAAAAGGGGTATAAGTCCGATTTTGTCGAAAATGAGTTAAGTATACCAAAATGATCAGAAAAAAATGCTCTATCGCTTGGTGAAAAGAGATCTAAGCTAGCCCTAAAAATAAGGAAGTTACTTTGTGCAAAAGGATTCAACTCACACCAAAAAAACCACGCAAGTTGTTTTCAAGTCCATTTATACTGTTTTAAACGGAAAAATAAAAACTTTCTTTTGTGTTTTTTAATCTAAATTAACATAAATCAACCACATTTCAATTTGGTTGGTGTTTATCGATACAACAACACTTAGTCCATAAAAATGGTTTAAGTTAGAAAGGATATTATTAGACTTATATCCGTTTTCACCGGAATAAAGAGAAAAAATAATTAGTTATTAAAAATAATTTCAAATGCGTATCCCTTTTCACGTGCATGAATTAATATTTAACTTATGGGAGAACGGGTCTAACTTATTTTATACCCTTATGGAATTCATTTTGTGATTGGTATAAGTCATTATCTTAAAAACTATTAACTTTACATAAAAAATAAACCAATAATAGTAAAGAGCATAAATTGTTTACCTATAAAAAACATCACATGTATTTCATTTGGTAGCGGTTTGAATGACACACGAGGTCAAACACGAATTTGAAGCACGCAGAATGTTTTTTACGTCTCCTGTAAAGTTGCGATTTTGGACTTAGATCCTTTTTCACTAGGGCCACAGATATATGTTACGCTCAAAGATCTAAAACGCTCAAAGAGTGGAAAAATAGCTCACAACGCGTTGTGGTCACAGTAAAACATCCACATGACGAAATTCGTGTTATGTCTCTAATGAAAACGCGCACGACGCGTTGTGGCAATCACAGAAAGGCCAAATAGCGAAATTCGTGTCGTGGCTGACATGCTATTCGATCTCAACGCGTTGTGGCAATGAAGAAAAGCCATGACGCGTTGTACATTTTGTGATATTTGGGACGTGCCCTCAACTTCGTCGTTCACACTTCGCTCAGCATCTATTTTATCATCTGGAATAAGCAAGGGTTTATAATGTGCTACTGCAAAAGATACTGTATTGATAAAAAGTGCAAGTGTCGTTCCAAGAATATAAAATGAAACTCAAAATACCACAGTAATAGTTCCTGTAAAAATAAATAGCAATCAAATACTTATTTTTCACAATTATAGTAATTTCTAATATAAGTACAAGTGTGCACGCAGCCGGGAGTTTTCAGAGGGCAGAGTCAGAGAAAATACCTCCTATAGAAGTGTATGCATAAGTTAGATTAGGCAAGATTGTACTCCAGAATGATTTATTAAAGTTATTAGTGAGAGGAAAATATCCTCCCATCCTCCTTTAAGAGACCCGTTGGTCCACCCTTATGAGAGGATTTTGCAGTATTCAAACTGAGCTATATCAACTTTGCTAGTGAGACATAGCCTATGCAAAGAGAGTCGACTCTAATGATTTAGCTATTTTGGGAGTTATTTTTAATAATCTTTGTTGCTGACTAACTCTGGAGTAGATTCTTATAATGAGAATGTATAGGGGATCCAATGCCAGTATGACTCCTCGTCCTCTGACCCGATAAATGTCCGAAGAAATTAGTCATAAAAGTATTTAGTCTTAGAGTGTAATCCCAGTCGGCGTGGTTGTCACTCTGGCATCCTAGGTCAGCAGGGCAGTGTGCTGTGGCTTTTAGTATTGTTTTGTTGCAGTGGGGTTTAAGCAGGGCAACGTTGATTGAGGAGTGCATATTGATGCATGGTAATGATGTTAGAACATTGTAATAATTACTTATCGTAGACTCTGACTTAAGCTCGCTTTACAAAGACGTACGCCATAAAACAAAAATTTTCATCCGTATTTAGGTCCTCTGTGTTAAGTTAGGTTAGGTTAGGTTAGGTAGGTCATGCTTAGTCCTTCGAAAGTTTTTAGAATATAAATGCTTGTTGCCTCAACATTTCTATTCATTGGGGCGTAGCTCATGTGATATCGAAAGGAAATCGCATGAGTTGCTTTTCTATGTAACCAATGAACTGGCTTGTAAAATATAATTCGAAGGATAATCCTTTTCTGTTGCTGCTGTTCTAGAATAGGTTTGAAAGTTGGTAGAAAAAAGAATGTGTATTGTTTTTTCAGAGTTGAAGTGATTTTTGTAAGGAAAGCATGAATTCGTTTAAATAAGTAAAAAAATATAAGAGTGCGCCACCCGAAGTGTTTTGATTTCATAGAAGAATCCCTATACGAGCCTACCGACGAGTTGAGCTGCGTTACAATATACACAACATTAATGAGTTACCAGGGGGCTACATGTCGGAGCATCGCCGTGCCCTTGTGGGGGCGATCGGCGGCGGAGACCTCTCGCGCCGGGCCTTGGTGGAGGCCATGTTCTGGAGCGAGGAGGAGTGGCAGGCGGTTGCCGACTTCTGCGAAGGAGTAATGCTCGCAAAGGAGGAGGCCGACCGCATCAAACAACGGCGCTCTCACCGCCGCCGCCAGGATTCCGTTCTCCATTTCCGGCCACCGTAAGCGCGGGCTTGCGGACAGTGAGCAATGGGTAGCTCACTATCCGGCCGTCCGGTAACTGTCCGGATAAGCTCAAGTCGTCGCCGGCGCGCACTGTTCCCGCGCGCCTCAAGGAGTTGTCAGCAATAGCAGGGGCCCAGCCAGGTCGAAGCCTACTAGGGCCAGGGTTATCCGAAAGGGAACTCGAGCCCTGGTATGAAGGCTAGAAGGAACGAGGTGGGCTTTTAGTCAGTAAGAGTCTGACACTATCTCCCGCACTTCCCAAGAGCGGGGGTTGTCATTGGATAATTTTTCCAACCATAAAAAAGCGTTTTTGATTAGGGCACGCTTACTATGCGTTTTGAATTTTCCCTCACTAAGTTCAGTTACCGCCTTTAGCAGCTTGTTATAAAAGCGAATACTGTTTACTACGAATGACTTCCTAGTCTTAGCTAGTCTCCATTTGGGTAAGACAACAAGATAATAAGACAAGACAATATCGTTTTTATTACGCGTATTTTTTTTTTGTGAAAATCGCTTCTATTTTAAAGAGTCTTAAGTAAGTAGTAACAAACATACAAAATACTTCCTAAGATATAAAGAGAAGACAGAGTAAGTATATCGATTTCTTCGAAATTATTTCTGAGGGACTCGTGAAGGCCCATTTTAAAAATAGCACGGATTGTTCTCTTTTGCTATAAAGTTTACAACATGTTATAGATACCGGCACGAATCTTGAGCGCTTGGCGTCAGAGTGGGGCTCGCTTTGCGCATTCCATACATTGGCAAGCCAATCGTCGTTATTGTTAGATACATTCAGCAAGAGCAGGGAACGAATCACGAGTGACGTCTATGACAAGATGGCGCAGCGAGCCAATCACTGATACTCCCCTCCCCGCGTCTCATTTCGTACCAGCCTGAAACCAGCGCCGTGCCAGTATCTTCTGTACATGCATATCAACAAAACAATTTAAATCAAATCACAACATCTTTTAGATTTAAATTGTATGTAGGTTCACACTGTTATCGTTCCGTTATGTGACCACACCTTGTTAGGCCTTAATATTGTAGAAACGACATTGAAAAATATTATTTATTCATGTTGTATTTTCTAATATGTATTAATTAAAAAAAAAAAAATACGAATGACGGAAAATTTTGAAGAGAATCGATTGACTTGGTGGTATGGTCCTGTGACGAGGGATGAAACGTATGTTACTAAAAACGTTATGAGTATGCATGTGGATTTTTTTTTTTTTCTTTTTTTTTTATGGTGGGAAAAATCATGCATTGACATCCCCCGCCCTTGGGCGGAGCGGGAGATAGTGTCAGACTCTTACTGACTAAAAGACCCACCCCGTTCCTTCTAGCCTTCATACCGGGGCTCGAGCGCCCTTTCGGATAACCCTGGCCCCAGTAGGCTTCGACCCGGCTGGGTCCCTGCTGTTGCTGACAACTCCTTGAGGCGCGCGGGAACAGTGCGCGCCGTCGACGACTTGGGCTTGGTCCGGACGGTTACCGGACGGCCGGACAGCGAGCTACCCATTGCTCACTGTCCGCAAGCCCACGTCTACGTTGGCCGGAAATCGGGATCAGAATCCCGGCGACGGCGGCGGCGATAACGCCGTTGCCTGATGCGTTCGGCCTCCTCCTTTGCAAGCATTACTGCTTCGCAGAAGTCGGCGACCGCCTGCCACTCCTCCTCGCTCCGGACCATGGCCTCAACCAAGGCCCGGCGCGAGAGGTCTCCGCCGCCGATCGCCCCCACGAGGGCACGGCGATGCTCCGCCCAAGCAGGGCACACCTCGACTGTGTGCTCCACCGTGTCCTCCGGGCGTTCCGCACAGTGGCGACACCCGGGCGTCACTTTCGCATGAATCCGGTGTAGGAAACTCCCGAACGAACCATGTCCGGTGAGGACCTGCGTCATGCGGAAGGTGAGGACGCCGTGAGGCCTTTCCAGCCACGCCTCAAAGAGGGGACTTACCGCCATGATTGTGGCGTGCCCAATGCATGTGGATGGAAGGAGGCTAAAGACAAGAGGGATGAATTGTGTGAGAAGTGGTATGAAAGCAGAGCGAGTTGGTGACAGCGTAAAGAAACGTGTTGGGCCGAGAGTCCCAAATTTCATAGAACAAGGTTAGGAATTAGGATAAAGATGATTGGAGAAACTTAGGCTATTCTTTTTTTTTCTTATCTAGCCCTTTTTTATTATACGAGTAGGATTAAATATATGAATAACTGCTTGGTAGACTATATGGATATTTACCTTAAATGCAGAAACTAGATTCTTGATACTGTAACCTGAGGATTTTCTACGTCAACGCGTATCACTGTTAATAATTATTTAAGATACGTTGTTAATTTTTAAAATAAATGACAACACAAACCTTGCTGACGTAAACAATGCTCAATAGCAAGTCCAAAACTGGTTTACTGTTAATAATTTAGTATTAAATAAGATTTGCGTTACCGAATGTTAAAAGTAATCATTTCGACATATCAGAGATGGTCCAGAGGGCAATGGCAATCCCAGAAGGCAAGAAAGGAAGAGGACGGCCGCCCTTGACCTGGTGGACTAGTATAGCCAATCCAGTTAGGAAGTCCCAACTGCCTGACCCGACAACCCAGGTTAGATTGTCCTGGCGTAGAAGGATAAGGAGAGCCGACCCCTCCTAAAGTGGGAAGAGGCAAAGAAGAAGAAGATCAGAGATAATTGAATTCGACGAGAGTAGGTACGGTTTTCCTAGGGATCACGCTTGACTCAAAGCTACAATGGGGTCCTCATTTAACATCTCTGGCAGGACGGCTTAGATCAGCAACATATGCTGTCAAAAAAATCCGTCAATCTACTCTACATTTAATCTACATAAGTAAATTGAAGGATTTTTTTGACTGCGAGACTAGTCTATTTTAGTTACCTTCATATTAATCATGTCTTACGGTATTTTGCTATGAGGACAGCAGACATAGTCTATTTTTATTCTGCAGAAAAGAGCTATCAAAGCCATATTATAATCTTCGCAGACGCGATTCTCTTAAGGTGACATTCCTTTCTTAGCGACCGTGACACGCGACAGCGACTAGACGACCACGTGACCATGGTCGTATGTCGCCGTGCGACCACTAGCTTTCCGATGTCAGCGACCGCGATGTCTGCCGTCAGTCTTCTCGCAGTTTTTATAGGTGATGGTTGTGTTCTATTGCAGTATATGTTATGTCGGACAATATATCCGGAGAATGAAGAAAAAGATGATATTCTTATTATGATATTATCAATTTATAAGATTGGAGTGTTACATCGTATAAAGGAGGATTTTTATTCACTAACTCTATCATAATTTCGTCCTCGTATGATGAAAACGACGCCATTTTGATGTGTTCATCGCTTGTGTCGCGTGACGGCACTGCTGCCGACGCGACCGCTCCGCCATGCGGGTCGCTGGCCACGCCCACAAGTCGCGCGGCGTGGGTCGCGGCATTAGTTTAGTGCTCCATATAAATTCATACTAAGCAGTAGGTCGCGCGACCCAGTCGCGGACGCGTGTCACGGTCGCGCGTCGCGGTCGCTAAGAACGGAATGCCACCTTTAGGGAACTATTTAAAGAAATAAACATCCTGACGGTCACTTCTCAATACATTTATGACAAAATGATATTGTATATTTGGAAAAATAGTCATCTTTTTACTAAGATAAGTGACAGGCACAATTATAACACTAGGAATAGGAAAAAATCAACCTCGATGCAGATTGACTAAAGTACATAGATCTTTTATGGGGTACTGTGTAAATATAATAAAATTCAAATTGAGATTCTACAACTAAATGAGTCCAAAAAAGCTGCATTAAACGCACATTATGCAGTCAAGCATATTATAAACTGGAAGATCAAAGACATTAAACATATTGGAAGATTATCTCCTTGATAAAAATGCTTGGCTAGTGCCGATCCTGCTCCACAACTACAGCCACTTTTACCTTCAAATTAGTTTTTTTTTTTTATATATATATTATGTATATTCATAAATATTGGAAGAGATACTATTCCCTTTTTTATGATTTTGTTTTCTAAGTGTATTTTTTTTATTTATTTGTTTATTTCAATAAAGCTTTCATAAATAATTTATTATCTTTTTTATTTGGAAACAAAATAGCATTTTATGATAAAGAAACACCTTTTTTTTTCAAGTTTTGTGAGTGTGAAGTACCATGGAGGATTTTTATTAGGTTATAACTTGTTTGACATTACGAGCATGGCAGTTGAAAGTTTGTCATACTCACTGAAATGTCTTGCTGATGGTGGCATGTGTTATTGGGGTATTCGGTTTCCTTAAAAATGGTTGAGTTGAGTGGGTTTGATGCAAGTGTCATGCCCGTGAACGGGTTCCATCGGTTGAGATTGGTCATCTCTTAGCTGCCAGTTGCTTAATTCAGTTTCTATTTTTAATTACCTTTTTATCAAATTATATATTATTATTACTTATCTACATTATGCTCACATATTAGACGCGACAAGATCTACGTAACTAATTATATGATTTAAAAAGAGAGTGAATGGAGTTTCTTACACGTTCTTCTCCATAGAGATCTATGCTTTGGAACGTGCAATTGAGTTCCACTTTTCTTGGACTGCCCGAATTTATTCAAAAAAGTTTGATTGATTTTATTTGATTTAATCAAGTAAGATTGTTGTAATAAACATAATATTCAATCTGTGTGCTTATCACAATATTCACAGATTTTTAATTAATGCAGAATTGCCGAGGTAGCCCGCAAAATTAATCTTTTAAAGTTTTTTGCATTTTGCTGATTGGTGTAAGACGCGATCGTAATAAACGTATCTAACCTTATGATGATGATAAATAATGAATTAATTTTTCATGAAATAGGCATTCAATAGAGTTAGGTGACTTAGAGGGTTGTATTGATGATTTTAATGACCATAACTTCTTGATTATATGCGTGTTACGGCCACCAATTATATTTTAATGAACACATAACCTGACACTGACCTGAAAAATGCCAAAAACTTAATAAAATTATAATATCATGACTACTCGGCGCTTTCACTTAAACAACAACATTAATCCTTTTTCTCTTTACAACAAAAAACCGTCAGAAAAACATCCAGTACTGAACCAGCGGGCTTATTCAATCTGCAGCAATAGATCAGACGGCACTGTAAATCAAGGAAGGCGTCTCAGGAATCTTAATAGATATCGGTATTCCTGGAAACTGGGGATACGTAGTAGGGTTGGAGTGGAAATTCGCCTCTGTCTCTACATTCAAATCAGCATGAAAAAGCTCAACTCCCCAACCGCCTCCGGATTTTTTGGGGAAGATTGTAACGAAGGTATTCTGAGTGAACACTGAATTAGTTCTAAAGACAAATCGGTTCAATAACCGTTCAAAGAGACAATAATAATAATACCGCGTACAGGAGTAATCGTTGGTTGGAACTTCCACGTCATCGTTTGTATATTAAATAGATAAAATTAGTTTAATAATAAGTTTAATAACATTCTAGGCGTAAAAAGAACAGACCGAATACGGAACGACACGTTGCGCTCCATAACGGGTATCATAGACGTGGGCAAAAAGGCTGCCGGGCTCAAATGGGACTGGGCGGGTCATGTCAGCCGCATGCATAGGGAGCGCTGGGCGAGCGTCGCCACACAGTGGGTCTCTAGTGAAGGAAAGCGCCGTCGAGGTTGGTCTAGAAAGAGGTGGCGGGATGATCTGGACGCGTACTGCGAGGACTGGTTTGAGACGGCACAGGAGAAGAAACTTTGGAAGGACTTGGGGGAGGCCTTTGCCCAGCAGTGGGACAGTAACGGCTAGAAAAAAAAAAGTTCAATAACACATGTTAAAAATTACATGTTTGTATTTTGTTTTGGTACTGAGTTAAATCATTAAATACCTGTGTTTTACGTCATTTCTAGACTAAGCCAATTTCTGTTTTTGTGAAATATACAACAGATGTCATAATAAACGCAGATTCTAAAAGCAATATGATAACAATCGGTTACTCAATCGATATCAGCTATTTTAAAAGGGAAATAATAATGATTCCGAAAAACCATTTAATCTCCAGCGATCTGTGGCCGACTATTATTCTAATTGACTAGCGTTATAATGAATTACCGACAAAAAACCCAAAACATAAACGAAAAAAAATATCCAAATTAACAACAAATAAGAGCATGTTCAAATCACATTTTCTCCTAAAAAAAAAATGGATCTTCGCATAACAAAACTAAACTTCCGAATAGAATACTGAACCTCCTACAAAATTACTAAGTTACCGACAACAGAGGTTTGGTCAAAATAATCATATTTTTACAACTTGCATGAACTGTTTTAATTTCTATTGTTGGTTATCAAATTTATTTTTAGCTCTCAATAATGATGAAAATACCTCAACGATGCCTCAACGGTTTGGCCTGTGCGATGGGGTTCGGATCTACTACTTAAAACTACATTTTCATAATAAACTGAGTTTTGTTTTATTTTTATGTTTGTTCTCGCTGACATTATAAAAGTTAAGAAATTTGTCGAATAATAATACAGTATAATATTCTAGGAAACCAAAGTCTACTTGGTTTTCGATTAAGGTATGAATAGGGGTACATATCAAAATCCCGAAAATTCATTATACCTATGGCTGAAATACCGACGTGCAAAACACCGAAATTCAAAATACCGAAAGGTTTAAATGCCGGTAGTCGTTATATCGAAACACAAAACACCGATGTTCAAATGCCCGAAAGGACGAAATCCCGAATAGACGAAACAACTTGAAGTAGCGGTTGGTCACAGTTCTATTTCACTATTTCACCCAGTTCAAAGTGCAATCAAAATACAATCTACCTGTGACAAGACTATTAGACAATGGTAAACACATTTTTACGAGAGATTGTGGCTGAAATAGGTTAGGTTAGGTTAGAATTGTGACCAAAAGCGCTTCTTCTCAAAATGAAACAAATCGGGACCTTAGGGCACCCCGACACGGACGAGTCGGGATTTTGAACTTCGGGATTTTAAACTTTCGACCATACGACCATTTGGCGTTTCAATTTTCGGGATTTCGTCCATCGGTAATTTAAAATTCGGGATTTTTATACGTACCCATTTTTTTTTTTCGATGGGAAAAATCATCTTATGACAACCCCCGCTCTTGGGCGGAGCGGGAGATAGTGTCAGACTCTTACTGACTAAAAAACCCATCCCGTTCCTTCAAGCCTTCATACCGGGGCTCGAGCGCCCTTTCAGATAACCCTGGCCCCAGTAGGCTTCGACCCGGCTGGGCCCCTGCTGTTGCTGACAACTCCTTGAGGCGCGCGGGAACAGCGCGCGCCGTCGACGACTTGGGCTTGGTCCGGACGGTTACCGGACGGCCGGACAGCGAGCTACCCATTGCTCACTGTCCGCAAGCCCGCGCCTACGGTGGCTGGAAATCGGGATCGGAATCCCGGCGGCGGCGGCGAGAGCACCGTTGCCTGATGCGGTCGGCCTCCTCCTTAGCGAGCATTACTGCTTCGCAGAAGTCGGCGACCGCCTGCCACTCCTCCTCGCTCCGGACCATGGCCTCGACCAAGGTCCGGCGCGAGAGGTCTCCGCCGCCGATCACCCCCACGAGGGCACGGCGATGCTCCGTCCAAGCATGGCACACCGCGATTGTGTGCTCCACCGTGTCCTCCGGGCGTTTCGCACAGTGGCGACACCCGGGCGTCACTTCCGCTTTGATTCGTAACAGGAACCTCCCGAACTTGCCATTTCCGGTGAGGACCTGTGTCATGCGGAAGGTAAGGACGCCGTAAGGTCTTTCCAGCCACGCCTCAAAGAGGGGACTTATCGCCATAATTGTGGCGTGCCTATGATGGGGTTGCAATAGTCGCTGACGCCATTCCACCATGAGATCCCGCCGAAGCTCTGTCCGCCATGCCGCGACCTGTCGCGGCAGAGGACTTTCACCCCGGCGTTGCATCTCCGTGTGCAAGGACTGTTGCCTCCAGATCCCACGGTGGTAGGCCAGCCAGAAGGCTCGCCGCTTCGCGGGAAATCGTGCGGTATCCCCGCACCATCATGACCATGACCCTCTGGCAGGCGTTCAGAATGGCCGCCGGTCGCTTTTGCAGCGACGGCGCCCACACCGGAGGCGTCTGGACCCCCAAGGTTGGTTATACGTTATGAATACGACTGTTTTAACTTTTTAACGCCTGAAATAGGTACCGATATCGAAGCATACCCGTGGTAAGTAAAATTCATGATATATGGTGCAATTAAAAGTTATTGTTACAAGTACTTTTTTATATTTTTTATAAGTTTCTGTATAGCCACTCAGAATAATATTTTCAGTCTATTGTGATAGTTAAAATAGCACCACAATCTATGATATATGAAAGGTAATTTATTAATTAGTAGGCAAGTAAAGATAAAAATTAAAAAGCAATGTTTTCAGTAGAACGTAATTTATGCTGGTAGGAAAGTATTATAGCAATATAGACAGTCATGTTTATTTTTCGAAGATTTCAGTATCTCATTCGGTCGTTTCGTCATTTTTATTCGGATAAAAGTAGTCGGAAAGTTAGTATTTTAGGCAGTAGATTTAATATTTTGAGTAAGGACAATTCTTCTTTTTTTTGTCGGAGCTTTTATTACTACCCGTTTTAAAATAGATATTTATATGTAAGAAAAACTATGAAAAAAAACTTGATAAATCATGATTACGGCATTAGTGCGTTGCTTTGTACTTTCGCAAATACTACATTGAATACAATTATTTATACCTTGCCCTTGTTATTCGCCTAATTAATAATATTATATTCGGCTAATTTCTTCAAAGAAACATCTAACTAAATGTTACTTTTAAATAGTAACGTTTCAAAACTGCTTAAAGTGAGATTGTAAGTTAATTTTATAATTTATTAGAGAGTATAAGGGTGTGCATTGTTCCAGTTTTATCTTAAAATGTCCGATGCTAATAAGGTGATTTTTTTCTTCAAGCGCACGATTACACTTCGTTTTTTATTTATCTCTGCTTTCTTGATCTCCGCCTCCGCTAAATGGCATCCTAAGAATGGAACCCCTAAGGATGGCAGAAGGTTTCAATATCGAATTCTCCAACAATTTGGCACAAATGGACAGGTAAACTAGTATTGGAAGACGATAACTGACGGCAGTACTTGCTGACCAGACTGATAAAACAATTTTTAACAACTTTTTTCGGCGGTAGGTGTGAAAAAGATAAGACGCGTATTTTACAACTGCTTTAATTAAAATTAAATTTAAATATTTTTTGTTATATTTTGCTATCAGTAATAGTTATTTTCTCAACGTAATCTACTGTACTTACATTTTTGAAAGAATCCATGAAAATAAGCAATTAAAACTACACCACCTGCCAGCTATCACAAGTACTGTCAAATTCCATCACTTTTCTACACAATGTCAACATTGGACGAAATTCAATCCGCTCAGAAAAACCTGGAGGAGTGCTTTCTTAGGAAGATGGATGAGCTCGAGGCACAAATCCAATGTGCAGGACCTGCCAAGGACACCGTGGCTAAGATACGGGAAGAGTTCCGTTCTTTCCGAGAACTTATGTTTGGCATGCTGGGTCTTCTCCGGAAGCAAATTACTGAGTGTTCCAAGGTAGTTGACGGACTGGAGACACGTACTCGTCGAAAGGCACTCCTCTTTACCGGAGTGGCTGAAGTGGACAAAGAAGACTGCAAGGCTTCAGTGTTGAATATTCTACACAATAAACTGGGCCTGTCGGATATCACTGCATCAGCTATCAAAGTCTGTCATCGACTGGGGGTTAAAAGCACTGGACCGACACGCAGCCGGCCTATCCTGGTAAGATTTGCAAATGTTGATCATAAATCTGCTGTCTGGAAGGCGAAGTCTGCATTGAAGGGCTCCACAATCACAATTAAAGAGTTCCTTACTAGAGTTAGACAAGCAGTATTTAGCAAGGCCCGCCTGCACTTTGGGATGCCTGCCTGCTGGACTCAGGACGGGGTTATTGTCATCAGAACCCCTGATGGAACACGGCACAAAGTAATCTCTGCTGAAGAACTCAACCCTTTATTGGTTAAGTATCCTAAGAAGGCTGGGGATTCTTCATCGGGCAGCAATAGAGGAGTGCGTAAAAATTAGTTACTATATTATAATAGTTCTTGTTTTGTTTTAACCTTAATTCACTTTTTGTGGCGTCGCTGCTCATCGTTTGTTATGCAATATTTCTTGTACATTATACCCACTAACTACGTTTTGTGTTTGGTCATTCTTATTACTCATTTTGGTGGTATTTATTTGTTCAATGTTTTGTTTGTGAATTTGTGGTATTTTCATGTTTGCATTTCGACAAGTAATTATTTTGTCATGTCAGTGTCATCTGTCAGATACGTATCTGACAGATGACATTGATTAAACTGTCAAATTTGCTAATTTGTCAAAATTTGTACATTGCGTTTCGTTTTTGCTTATGTATCCCTGTCATGTGACGTTTTATTTCTTGCTTTTATTGCTTTGTTTTGTTTTGTTGTTTCCATTTTTATATTGTATTAATCTTATTTTTGTGCTGGTGATGCTGGCGGGTGGTGAACAGACCACGGTGTAGCATTGTGAGGCTAAAACTTAGCCTAAATTTAATTTTATAGTAATTTATTTTTATTTTTATTGTATTTATGTCTTCTGATGACGATTCTTTTCATTCTGCCAATGAATCCCTCAACTCATCTGCTAATGCAAGTTTTAGCTCAGTGACTGACACCCTTGGTGACTTTGTACGTCGGAGCTTTGGTCAACAAAAAGGTCATTTATTTAATGTCTGCCATATAAATGCTCAGAGTGTGCCAAGCCATTATAGTGATCTGTACGAGGTCTTTTCTGACTCCAATGTACACGCCGTCCTGGTTTCTGAGAGCTGGCTCAAACCTCATCTTTTCTCTACGTCCTACCCCCTTCCCGGTTTCATTCTTATCCGCAACGATAGAATTGGAAAGGGAGGGGGCGGTGTTGCTATCTATCTTCGTAGCGATTTCCCTTTTAAAATTGTTGCATCATCTCCTTCATCTTATAGTGCCACTGTCGAGTATCTGTTTTTAGAGGTCTACGTCAGAGGTGTTAAAACCTTACTTGGCGTAGCCTACTGCCCACCTGCCACTGACTACTTTCCCAGTCTAGAACTTGCGCTGGAATCAGTAGGGTCAGAGTATGCACATTGTGTCATCATGGGCGATTTTAACACAGACCTCTCTCACCCATCCCCTCGTTCTCGTAAGCTCCTTCATATCATCGAATCCGTGAGTCTCCATGTCCTTCCACTACAACCTACTCATCTTAATATTTCTGGTGATGACACATGGCTCGACCTAATCCTAACGTCCACTCCCTCCTTAGTTTTCTCTCACGGCCAGTGTCCTGCACCTGGGTTTTCCCACCATGACCTCATTTTCCTATCATATATCCTAAAACCTCCTAAACTTCCTTCTAAAGTTTTGCGCATGCGTTGCTTCGCTCGCATAGATGCAGACAAGCTACGCCAGGATGCTTCGAAACTTGATTGGGACCAACTTGCAGCGGCGACATCTGTTGACGATAAACTGGATATTTTTAATCGGACGGTCCTTGCGCTTTACGACAGACACGCTCCTGTCAAGAGGGTTAAGTTAAAACGTCAACCCGCACCTTGGATGACGACAGGTGTTCGTATGGCGATGAGGCGCAGGGATCGGGCCTTTCGAAAATTTAAAAAGGACCGCAGTGTTGACAATAGGGATCAT
Source organism: Mythimna albipuncta (assembly GCA_929112965.1). NCBI lineage: Eukaryota > Metazoa > Arthropoda > Insecta > Lepidoptera > Noctuidae > Mythimna > Mythimna albipuncta. Next base: position 37,142,456 of record OV815958.1, read on the forward strand.
TTCAAAGCTGCAAGAAATCGGTGTAATCAGGTGATACGCAACGCTAAACGCCGCCATATTCTCGAAAACATATCTTCTTCTTCTCCTGCTGATATCTGGAAATTCCTCGGAACTCTCGGTATCGGTAGGCCACGTCATGTGGAATTCCCTAAAACAATCGTCCTGGATGATATCAACCGTCATTTCACAACCTCCTCTCATTTGGATTCCCAAATGTTGTCTCAGACGGTTGATTTCATTTCTGGCTTACCAAGTCCTATCATTGAACCGTTCCACTTTTCTCCAGTTACTTTAGATGAAATCAAAAAGATCATCCTTTCCATCAAATCCAAGGCTGTGGGTCATGACGACATTAGTCGTTACATGATTATCTTGGTCCTCGAATTTCTTCTTCCTCCGATTTCCCACATTATTAATTATTCCCTTGATTCCGGACAATTCCCATCCCTGTGGCGTATGGCTTACGTACGTCCACTTCCTAAAATCTCTAATCCCTCCCTACCTAATCATTTTCGTCCAATTTCTATTCTTCCTTTCTTGTCTAAAGTACTTGAGGCCTGCGTCCATAAGCAGTTTTCAGGATTTGTTTACCGTAACAACCTTGTTAACTCTTTTCAATCCGGATTCAGGCCGGGTCATAGTACTACCTCTGCTCTCCTTAAAGTGACTGGTGACATTAGAGAAGCTATGGAGGATACAAAGGTAACTATTTTGGTTTTAATAGACTTCTCAAATGCCTTTAATGCTGTCAGTCACGATATCCTCCTATCTATCCTTTCCCATCTTATGGTTTCGTCTCAGGCGCTGGAATGGTTCTCTTCCTATCTTCGGGGACGTCAGCAGTCGGTTCGCGTTGACGAGAATTCCTCGAGTTGGCGCGATCTGGATTCTGGTGTTCCACAAGGCGGTATTCTTTCTCCCTTACTATTCTCCATCTTCATAAATTTTATAACTCTTTGTCTTCGGTGTTCGTATCATCTTTATGCCGACGATCTTCAGTTATATACGACTGCGCGGGTAGAAGGTTTGTCAGACGCTATAGATGATGTAAACCGGGATCTGGAAGCTATCAAGGATTGGTCTGATAGATTTGGGGTGTCCGTAAACCCCACGAAGTGTCAGGCCATTATTATCGGTAGCTCGCGCATGATGGGTAAAGTGGTGGTTAACTCCCTTCCTCCTATTATGTTTAATGGTGCCATCATCCCCATCAGTCCTAGTGTAAAGGATCTCGGTTTACATCTTGACTCGACGCTTGGCTGGCAAAGTCAGGTTTCTAGTGTCTGCCAAAGAGTCAACGGGACTTTGCGGTATCTGTATCGTCTGAGGAACTTTTTGCCCGCGAAGACGAAGACAATGCTTGTGCAAACTTTAATTTTCCCTATAATTGACTATGGTGACGTGTGCTACTTTGACCTGAACGCGGTGTTGCTGGATAAACTAGACAGGCTCCTCAACAACTGCATTCGGTTCATATTTAATCTTAGAAAATATGACCATATCTCTACTTATAGATCTGAGCTTAAATGGATGCCAATTCGACAGAGAAGAAATGTGCGCGCACTGACTACACTTTTCTCTCTGCTCAACTCTCCCACGCCTCCATCCTATCTCATAACTCACTTTCAATTTCTTTGTTCTTCACACGCAAGGAATCTGCGTTCTTCTAACAATCTTCTTCTGCTCTGTCCTTCTCATACTTCTGATTTTGTTCATTCTTCCTTTCATATACAGTCCATCCTTCTGTGGAATGCGCTTCCTCTCGATATCAGGACGGCCGAAAGTCGGTATGCATTTAAATGGAAGTTGCGGAATCATTTTCTACACCAATAGCAGAATCGTCTCAAAACTTCTGTCCTTACTTTATATAAATATATATATGTAGTATATATATTATATTAAATATATATGTATGTGTATTTTATCTATAATTATGTATATCTTTACTCTTGTTTTAATACCAAAATTTTCTTTTTGTGCGCCTACCATATTGTCTCTTCACCACCCTAGGTTGACTGGTAGAGAATGCCTAAGGCATTAAGTCCGCCTATGTACTTTTTGTTGCATAAAGGCTAAATAAATAAATAAATAAAACTGAATATTTCAGTAAAATTTTGTCACTTGCAAGAATGATATAAAACAACTAGGTATGTTAAAACAACTAGTTTGTTTGGTTACACGACAGCTAGGTTATTGTAAACTCGTCACAGTGTCGATTTGCTACAGATAAAAATATATGTAAACTCGTCACACGTTAAACCTTATTAGTTTTGATAAACGAGCGCTTATTGTAAAAAAAAAGATTAACCAATTGGTTAGTTTCTTTGAATCAGAGTTTTTTTTTTAGTGGTCTGCATATCTCAGTTCTTTAAGAGGAGAGTCCTTAAGAAACACCTATAATGGCACATAAAGTTATCAATAGTAGGTATATCATTTCTAAACATACTTACATCTCCTCATCTAGTTGAACAAGAAGAAGAAGCTGACAAAAAAAAATTACGTGTAAAAGTGTTTTTTTTTTTAACTTATTTGCAAAATAAATATCATTTTTACACCACCTGCTCGATAATGTCGTTTTATACGTCATCCAAACCTCACTTAAAGCAAGGCATTCTATCCCTAGGGAGATAATGCAGTATGGCCGATCCCTAGGGAATAATGAGATTTGAATTTAGAACACCAAAAATCGTAAATATTGTGAATTAAAATGTATGTGTATCGCACAAGTTGACTCGAAATTCAAACTGGCCACTAACAAAAATAGAATAAAATCTGCTTACTGACGGGAGCATTATAGAAAATTGAAAGTATAGAATCTTAGAGTACCTATCGTCTGTATAATAATTCAACCGACTTGGGAATTTTGTTTAATATTTAATCATTTAAAAAATACTTATATTCGATACTTTTTTTAAGTTTCTTCTGTTAGTTAACAATGATCTGTATCTCATCAACCTTGATTATTGAACTCGTGTTGACTACATCAGATTTCATTAAATCCTAATAATTACCCAAGTCGTTTAACTTATTAGAGAACCTCTACCTAGTGAATTTCGTTTGTTTGATGAACTTGTAAATATTATACTTATATTTCTCTAATATATAATTTAGTCGACCAAATTGTTTTTTAATTATCTCACAGATGGTGTAAAAAGTAGAGTATGCAACACGGGGATAAAGCTGTCTTTGTCTTGGGCGGCTTGAATTCCTCACTTCACTCAGGTTTCTTTATTAACTCCCTCGCAATGCTCGGGAGTTAATTTTATAAATCCCTCACTATCGTTCGGGATTAAAATCAGCAACCTTCGTTTCGTTCGGAATTCAACATGTCGCCCGCGACTTAAAGACACTGCTTTATCCCCTAGTCACATAAACTACTATTAAAATTCATAAAACTGTAGGAGCAGCGAGATGGACTCGAGCACAGCAGAAAATAATATGGGGAGAAATTATAATGTAAATGAAAATAAATTGCAATGTACCCCTACTACATATGGACCTTAATATGGGCGTTAGGGACAGCCAGTAACATTAGTAAAATAAATACAGTTTGTGGGGATAAATATTAAGTCATGTGGACTGTACCGACGATGTGGTGGATTGTACCGACCGCCTTCAGCTCTTGGGTGTCGAAATATCCTCCGACCTCAATTTTGGGCGGTTCATTGAGTCCAAGGCCAAAGTAGCTGCTAGGAAACGAGGCGTTCTCGCAAAAGTCCGGTGGTACTTCACACCGAGACAGCTTTTACTGTTATACAAAGCACAGGTCCGATCGTGTGTGGAGTACTGCAGCCACATATGGGCTGGTGCTGTAAGATGCCACCTGGCAGCTTTGGACTCGGTGGAAAGGCGTGCGAAGAGGCTGATTGGTGATCCAGATTTGGTTAGTCCAATCTTCAAAGCCTTGAGCACAGGCGTAGGGTAGCCAGCCTTTCGGTGTTTTACAGATTGCATTTTGGAGAGTGTGCGCAGGAATTGCATGATTTGATACCGCTATCTCATTTCTACCATCGGACAAACCGACGCACGGCGAGTATCCACCCTTACGTTGTTGAAACATCTACGGTCCGGACTAAGCGTTTCGCCTCGTCATTTATACCGCGTACTTCGAAGGAGTGGAATAGTTTGCCTGCTGCAGTTTTTCCGTCTGATTATAAATTGGGTGTCTTCAAGGCTAGAGTGAATAGGATCTTAATAAACTAGTGCCCCTCACCATCAACGATTGCATCACTGCTTACCATCAGGCGGGATTGCAGTCAAGTACTAGTTTATAACAGATAAAAAACGTGTGCACTTGCGCAGATTACGCATAATGGTTTTGAAATCAAACTCTAAATTCCAATATCCTGACATTTCTACTGGTACTTTTATTTATACGTTAAGAATCATTAGAAAATAATTTCTTCAATATCAAGATTGAATTTTGTTTTCTTTCTTTTTTTTTTTTAATTTTATGAATCCTGGCGAATCTAATCTATATAATATAATTATATTTTAATCGGAGTTTTGCATCTTCCGCATGACGCAAGTTCTGACCGGACATAGTGAGTTCGGCAGGTTCCTGCTCCGGATTTGTGCAGAAGTGACTTCCGGGTATCGCCACTGTGCGGAACGCCCGGAGGACACAGTGGAAGTGTGCTCTGCTTGGGCAGAGCATCGCCGTGCCTACGTGGGGGCGATCAGCAGCGGCAATCTCTCGCGCTGGGCCTTGGTACAGGCCATGATCCAGAGCTAGGAGGAGTGGCAAGCGGCCGCCTCCTTCTGCGAAGCGGTAATGCTAGCAAAGGAGGAGGCCAACCGCATCAGCTACGGCGCTCACAGCGCCCTAGCCACCGCCGGGATCCCAATCCCGATTTTCGGCCACCGTAGGCGCGGGCTTGCGGACGGCGAGCAATGGGTAGCTCGCTGTCCGAACGTCCGGTAACTGTCCGAGTCGTTGACGGCGCGCGCTGTTCCCGCGCGCCTCAAAAAGTTGTCAGCAACAGCGGGGGCCCAGCTCGATCAAAGCCTACTGGGGCCAGGGATAAAGTCCGAAAAAAAAAAACGGATTTTGCATTATCATCGATCTTTATTAGGATGCAAAGTTTAAAGATAATATGATCGCCCAAACTTGGCCAAAATCGAGCTTAAAGGCGTTGATTTTAAACAAACAGACATATAGATGAAGCTAATAATAAAAAAACCGGCCAAGTGCGAGTCGGACTCGCCCATGAAGGGTTCCGTAGCAGCAAATAACATAATATAAAAGTTCTTGTAATGTGTTGTAACTTTGATCGATGTTTTAATAATAGTTTATTTTTTTCGGTTTATGACGCATTAAAAAAAAACTACTTACTGGATTTCGTTCAAACCAATTTTCGTTGGTAGTTTTTATAGTAATGTACTTCATATATTTTTTTTAGTTTTATCATTCTCTTATCTTAGAAGTTAGAGGAGGGGGGACACACATTTTACCACTTTGGAAGTGTCTCTCGCGCAAACTATTCAGTTTAGAAAAAAATGATATTAGAAACCTCAGTATCATTTTTGAAGACCTATCCATAGATACCCCACACGCATGGGTTCGATGAAAAAAAAATTTTTGAGGTTCAGTTCTATATATGGGGACCCCCAAAATTTATTGCTTTTTTTCTATTTTTGTGTGAAAATCTTAATGGGGTTCACAGAATACATCTACTTACAAAGTTTCAACAGTATAGCTCTTATAGTTTCGGAAAAAAGTGGCTGTGACATACGGACGGACAGACAGACAGACAGACAGACAGACAGACAGACAGACAGACAGACATGACGAATCTATAAGGGTTCCGTTTTTTGCCATTTGGCTACGGAACCCTAATAAAAAGAGTGTTTAAAATATTCATCCTCGGAAAAACTCGAGAGCGTCCGATTAAGACAAAATTAATTTAAGTACTTGCAACAAAGTACATATAATATATGTCAATAATCTATAGCGTGGCATAAGCAAATGGGGGAGACAGTATCAAATGTGCGAGTCGTAAAATTAGGTTGTACGGTTTCTGTTAATATTTCTTTGATACGTTTTTGGTTTTATCACAGTTTGCCATTATAATTTTGTAAGGAACGTTGAAAATTTTACACTTATAGATAGTTTTAGCCACATCACCCCATAAAAACCTCCAGATTATTGGTTTTTCGTAATCCTGATAGGATTCCCTTAAAAATGGTTGAGATGAGTGGGGCTGATGCACGCGCCATGCTCGTGAACGGGTGCTTTTAGTTGAGACTGGCCATCTTTAAGCTGCCAGTGGCTTAATTCAGTTTGTATCTTTTAATGATTATTATTTTTATGTTATTATCTACAATGTGCTTACACAATAGAAGCAACATGAAAATTTGTAACCAAGCATTATACCTATGCAACACATAATATGATTTAGAAGAGTATTCATGGAGTTTCTTGCAAGTTATTCTCCATAGAGGATCTACTCTTTGGAACGTTCAATTTAGAATCACTTTTCTTGGACTGACCGACATTTGACTATTCAAAAGTGCCTGCAAATGGTCTAGTTGAATTAAATGATTTTCAATTTTTAAGCTTTTGCATAGCTTCTATCGCAGGCCTTGAGCGTGGAGACCGAATCCAGAAATTCCGTAACGAAAATAACCTAACACCCCCCACTCATTTGTTTTTTGAGCGTGGTGACCGATAAGAAAACAAATGAGTGAACAATCAATCAAAATTCAATTCAATGTGTGAAAGTGTAACTTCAATTAATATCAAAGAAAAAAAAAACAAAGGAAAAAAATATATTTTATTTATTATTTTATTAATGCAGAATAAAATAAATAAATAATTATAATTGCATAAGTTGATAAAAATGCTATGCAATAGCTTTACCGCGGCAGTCCCCGAGTGCCACACGTCTTTTTTTTAATTTTTGTATGTTTGTTACTTTTTCACGCAAAGTTTTTTCGGTGTTTCGGTGTTTCTTCTCAGGGTAATCAGCTAGGAAACACCGGCCTCATCTAGTTTAAACTGACGTAAAAAAAAATTGACGTGTAAAAGTGTTTTTTTTTTTTAAACCTATTTACAAAATAAATATCATTTAACATTTACTGATTGCTTTTATACCAGTATGCGCAAGAGAGCGACCTCGTTAGCGAGTAGAGTGCGGGGCAGCAGCAACAGTCTTCTTGCTGTCGTTGCCTCTAGGTTGGATGGGCCCTTTATACGGCACTGGTAGGCCTTGTACGCACCTGTAAATCAGGCGTGGGGCAGATAACTTTGTTTTTAGTTTCAATCATGCATTTAATTTTATTATTATTTTATTCAATTATTATATTATTAACATTTTAATTTGAAATTCTAATCAACTGACCATATTAATTTAATTTATTGTTTTGATCATTTTAATATTTAACTGACATTGTAATTGTAATTTATGACATTTTGATTTAGTGTGTAATTGAATTTAATACTCGTGTAAATTTGAACTAACATAGATTTAAGTGCTACTATCATACAATGTGGACCAAAAGTTGTCTTTTAAATAAATTATTATTATTATTATTTATCATTCTAATTTTAATTTTTTTTCTTTCATAAGCACCTTCTCCTCACAATAATAAACAACAAAAGAAGAATAAGCGAAATCGGTCCAGCCGTTCACGCGTGATGGCGTGACCAAGGGAAATAGAGTTCATTTTTATATATTATAGATTTATGTTAATAGTTAGGCTTTAGTATCATAGTATAGTTATTATATTTGTTATTATTTTTTATGCCTATTAAGACAGGAGCAATTGTTTCAATAATATCTCCAAGAATCTTGGACTTATTAATGTTTTTATAATTATATCCACAGAAATACGCTTAAATTTAAAGTTTGGTATATCCTTAGTGAAATGTTCTTTTAAAAAAGATCCAGTTAACAAAGATGAAGAAGGGAGAGATTTCGTAATTCTATTGGGATGTTGGTGAAAAAGTTTTCGAACGTCTCAGCCACTTTTGACCTATCTGAGATGATTTTATTATCAATTTTTAGTGAGAATTAATTCCTATCTTGTTGGCTTGTCTTTGCAGTTTCCTTGTTTATCACCTTCCAGATAGCTTTTATTTTATTATTAGAATTTCCAATTATCTTACTTATTCATTTAGATTTAGCTTGAGCGCAGACTCTTTTGAATATAATAGAGTCTAACATGTTTATGCAAATTAAGATCTGACGACAAGGATTTTTCGTGGTATAGCTGATATAAAGTGTCTCTGCTTTTTCTTCTTCCAACAGTAGCCTATTCATTAAATTTGGATTTATTACCGATTTGAACTTTTTTGACTGGACACGCCTTATTAAATTCTTGGCATACTGTAGAAAATAATGTTCCAAAGTTTACATTGGTGTCTTGCAAACTAAAATTGGTTGTTGAGAGACTACTGACTGACGACATTGTTATTAAAATCATTTAATTTATTTTTAGTAAGCGGTCAAAAAGCTTCAATTAGATTCAACTGCAGATTTTATGCAGTTGAATCTAATTGAAGCTTTTTGACTAATTCGAAAGATACGACTTAACCGCTATGGTCAGACCGCACGCCACTAATTATGGATGAGTCTTTTATAACACAATTAGTAAATATATTATCTATGCATGAAGCTGAGGTAGGTGTTATTCTTGTTGCCTCATTAAAAATACATTTTAGATTAAAAGAACTAAACAATAAGAGCAGTTTACATTTATCTGGTGAATTTACTAGTAAATTAATATTTAAGTCCCTACAAACGAAAACTAATTTGTTGTCTCTAATAAGTTTATTTAGTATTTCTTAAATTATTATCAGAAAAGATGCAAGGTTTGATGCAGGTGGTCTGTAAACACATAAGAAAGTTCGGCCTTCAATCTCTGCACATGCTACCTCACATAAGCCATCAACAGAGCAAGCAGTGATATCTTTCCTTTCCTTATATCTTAAAGAAGCATTACATAATATAAAGGTACCACCCCTGATTGATGATCTGTTGTACGCACTGGCAACTCAAAAACTATTCACATTGAACATCATTCTATCTGGTTTTAACCAAGTTTCACAAAAACATAGGATATCCATATGATATTTATCTATTAACATCTCCACATCTAGAATTTTGCCAGAGAAGCAATTTATATTCTGATGGTATAATGAAATGTTATTATTAGGCTTCCTTTTTGTCGTTTCTAATAGTTTAAAAAACAAAAAGAATCAATATCAGTATTATTAGGTACACTAGATAATACTGATTCGTCACTTAACCTAGTCTCAGTTAAATTATCATTAACTACGTGTATAATGTGTATATTATAAGCTAGCAAAGTAGCCAATAAGTATCGACTTTTTTTGGGAAGAAACATATGTTCCCGTATCAAAACAAAATCACTAACAAAATTGTTAGTGTCAAAATACAATAAACGGTCACTATGACGGCATGATAGGATGCATCAAGTTGTTAACGCTAAAAATATAATCATTTTCATCATCATTTAGACTGTTTGAATAAGGCAATGAACATAACATTAATTTACCTAATTTTTAATTCAAGCAGGGTTTCAATACCACTAACAATTTCCCTTTTTGCTAAGCTTCAGTGGGGCTCACACATAGATAAGTTGTCGAAAAAACTTAACTTTGCCGCATACGCTGTTAGAATTCAAATTCGAAATCTAACTGACATAGAGACAGCCCGTTTAGTTTACTTCAGTTATTTTCATAGTGTCATGTCGTACGGTATTTCTATCCATACGATTTTTGTTTTGCAGAAAACGGCCATTCGTTCAATTTATAAATTAAGTCCCAGATACTCCCTCAGAGATAATTTAAAAATATTAATATTTTGACATCTCAGTATATCTATGAAAATATTTTGTATGTTCATAAAAATAAAAACGTGTTTAAAAAATACAGTGTCATTCATAACGTTAATACTAGGAACAAACACAAGCTAGTGGTTCCTGTCACCAGGCTCAAAAAAATAGGACGCTCATTTAGATGCCAAAGTATACATTTTTATAAAAAGCTTTCCAGTCCTATTCAGGAACTTAGCATTAATAAATTCAAAACATTTGTAAAGTGGCTTTTTATACCGTAAAAGAGTATCTCGAGGATAAAACGGCTTGGTATTGACCTGATCCAGTACCTACTCACTATAATTCAGTCTCGCTTGTGCTGCGTTCCGATGCGGACGTGTTATTTGCGTTTTATTTATACCACTTAGCGCAGCGCAAGCTGTCGACAGTAAGTACTCGTCATGACTGAAAATCTTCCGGCCCGTCTCACGGATGTGCTAGCCAAATTGGATGCGTCTCAGAAAACCGTCGCCGATTTGCGCAAGGAATTCGATGAATTTCGCAATAACGCGGCGGCATCTAGGTCATCAGTCGATGCATCTAACGTAAACATGCGTCATGGAGCCGGCCTCGATAAATTGTCGCCGAACTTCGCGTCAGCAGTTTCGTCGCCGGCGCATACGTCGATTGCTGAGGTTACAGAGTGCCCCGCTCGTGCGCCCCGCAACTCCGTTCCGGTCACCGCGGCTCCTCCAAGCAGCGCCGCACGAGCCCTTCACCCCGTCCCGCTGCCTGTTCCTGCAGCCCCAGCGAATCCAATTCGTAAGGATTTCGCTGGCATCACCGCGAGCGCCCCTAGCGCCCCTAATCTGAAACCTGTGCTGAACAAAGCAACGAACAAGGTTGAAAATGACGATGGTTTTGTTACGGTGCAAAGGAGGAAGCGTCGAACGCAAACCAACAAGAACCGCTGCGGCATAGCACCTGCAACTCCTAGCGTGAGCCTGCGTGCCGCCCAGCCGAACACTCCCGTGTACATCTCTCGCCTGCATCACACGACAAAGGTGGAGAACATCGTAGAGTACGTGCGCCAAAAGACGAAGTTCGTACTGAGGGTACAGTTGCTGGAGTCGCATCGTAACGTCAATTTCAAGGCGTTCGTGGTGCGAGTCCCGAACACTTTCTTGCCTCTCATGCTGAAGGAAGACTTTTGGCCGCAGGATGTGGTGTTCCGTCGCTTCCGCGGACAGGTGCCACAGAACAGCACGAAGTGAACTTATTGCAATGTGAAGTGTTACTAACATAATCCTAAGTCTTATTTACTAACAACAAGTTGTATTTACTCTATATATATGTTAGTCTGTAAGGTATATCTATGGGCCAAGATGCCTGATAATAAATGATTTATTATTATTATTATATTATATTATAATTGTTATCATTTGAATGTTTTTTGTTTTAACTGCCTTTTTTATTGACGATTGTTGTTGTTTTACAATTATGATATTGTATATATATATACAAGATGTAAGGGACAGCCCTCCAGAAACTTTAAGGGCTTGCTTAGTATACGATACTGAACATTCCAAAAAATTTTTTTCAGGAAACGAAAAGAAAAATCCGCCTCATCATACAAAATTATAAACTTCATTGGATGGAGAGGTCGAATTTTTTTTTGTTTCCTGAAAAAAAATTTTGTTGAATGTTGTTCGTTATCGTCTACTGAGCCAGCCCTTAAAGTTTGTTGAGGGCTGTCCCTTACACCTTGTATATATTATTATTTTTTTACAATTATGACATGTTTATTTTTACTATTTGACTGAATTTTTTTAAATACTTCTTTAACAATTTGCAATATTTACACTTTTGTAAATTTTATTATTGTGAATGTGAGAAATATATGGATTACTCTTTCCTTTTTTTTTATTTTCACATGATGTCTGGCAGTTTTGAGTATTTGATGTGGCCTACCCAAATGTCCTTTCTTTGGCATTGTTCGTCAAGTCGTTGAGCTCCTTAGTAGTCAAATGCTTGCACTGACTGGACAGGTCCACTTAGAACTGTATATTTCTTTCTTGAAAAGACCATCTTATGCTCAATCTGCATGGTTTTCATATAATTTGACCATTACATGTTTTGCTGTATGGACTTTAAAAGAGACTTTGACCCCTGAGTTTGTTTCGGTGTTTCTTCTCAGGGTAGTCAGCTAGGAAACACCGGCCTCATCTAGCATTAATTGACAAAAAAAAATGACATGTAAAAGTGTTTTTATAAAACCTACTTGCAAAATAAAGATCATTTATCATTTATCATAGTGCACTTTATCGTAAAACATGACTACCCAATGGACCAGATGTATCACAAATAAAAATATTTCTGTTTTCTAATTTAATTGATGCCCGCCAATCCGTCTGTGTCAGACACAAACAGCATAAAGCCATTTGTTCATTTGTTTGTCCGCGGCTAGGATGTATTGATTAATTACGGAGTTCCGGTTTCTACCTTCCGGCTTCATCATCAGATCAGTTAGTTGATACCATTTTCAACATAAAACTATTCAGAACTGTCATTACTAAAAAAACCCTATCCAACATATGTTCCAACATAGGTAGTGGGTTAAATTGAGCGTTATAATATAGGTATTCTTTTAATAAGCCGCTCAATAAAAAAATACCTAGAAGAAGTTGGGGAGGCCTTGGTCCAGCCGCCGGATAGTATAGGCTATTTAAAAAAACATAGGTTGTTCTCATTCGTTTAAAATACATTGAATAAATGTGTAGAAACCTTTTAGTTGTGCGCGTATCACGTAAAATTTACGAAATTGATGTAGATAACTTTTATACATTATAATTGTGTGTAACTTGATTTATTACTTAGGCTTTGTTTCGTCGCAATCGGTTGACGCGGCGGTGCGGAGGCGGTGTGGAGTTTGCTGGGTCAGCTAATAATAAATAAATTGATTAATGCAAGGCATTTACGCTTTTCGATTGTGATTTTACTTAATAAACATTATTTACATACCGTAGAAATGATAATCTGCAGAAAAATCACAAGTCTCGTAAATAACCAATATTATTTATTAGTTAATTTGTCCACACGCGCTGATTACTTGACAAAGCTTTTGACAGTAGTTTAATCTATGATTAAGGCGTAACCAGCTTTCCAGAGATCCAAAATGACATTTGACATTCTACTAAGATCTGACAGCATGGCCAACTAATCATATGATCAAATGAAAGTAGCTGATCATGATCAATCATGTTTTGAGCAACTCAACAGAAACTTGACAAGAGACTTAAACGCTGATTAGTTAATTATGACCTTGATCAGCCTTTCAGAAACCCGGTGACAGAATATTTGAATTCAAACCTGTTGTTTCTATATTACAACTCGTAATCAAATTATCATTTTCAAAATTTAAGATCATTATTTTTAATAAACTGTTTGTTTTTAATATTTTCATGCATATTATTACCTAAACCAGTCGACCGTAAAAGTATGAACCGTGTATAATATCATATTGTGTTTTGAATTCCATTCTCAGTAAGAGCCGAGTAATCCGAGGTGCAAATCCCTAGACCACAATAAAGTTAGGTACAGAAGTCAATATAAATACAAAGCGCGCTCGAGCAACTCAGGCATCGACACCGCTCACGGACACGATATCTCAAATTAGTTAAAAAACTAATGCGAGCGCGAGCGCTATCCGCTTGAGACAGGCGTCTGTGAACTTTTTTGTGCAATAATGGAGCCACAAATTATAACTGTTCAGTGGACGGTTTTTTTAAATTAAATATTAAATTGTGAATCAGTTGTTTTAGAGGGGTATATGCTCGTATAACGATCATACATTTTAACGTATCATAGAATAATTTGGTAGATGGATAAACGCCCTGACCCTCGTCCCCACATCGAGAAAGAGAGCAGGACTTTCTAGGAATACCGTAATATTTTAACAATTTTTATTAGGTTTTTATTGTAGAAGCTATGTAATCTTTTTGTTCAATAATCGCATTATAAACAGTTATGATAGGAAGTGCTCGGCGAGCCAGCCGCTCGTGCAGTCACAGCAGGCTAACGTACAGAGCGTTGCCGACACTAGCGGGACCGCCGAGCGTAGATATGAAAAGTGAAGAACATAGAGATTGACTTCTGTACTTATCTATTTTGTGCCCAGGCACAATTGATTCCCGGAAAGCATGTTGATCACACTAATTGACGGATTGGTCTAGGTATGCTTTTAGGGGAGACTGGACAGCATTTAAAAAAAAAATGTCCATGCTTTCAATGTTCATTTGGTTCGGGAATTAAAACCTTAATGGAAAACAAATAATAACCTGTCTTTTTTGTCCTATAGGTAGCTATAGCGTGACCAGGTGTTTTTGAAGATAAACTTGTACCACACATTTCAATACTTTATATTTATGACATTCCTGTTACATTCAATCTCACTTGAAACCTTAAGTATTAATATGCGTAAATATAGAATCCCTATTTCCTTTGGTCACGTCATTACGCAATAATGGTTGGACTGGCTGGATTGATTACGAAGGAATATTGCAAACTCTAAAGTGTACTTTATTCCAATTGAAATAAAGTTTTTTTTTTCGATGGGAAAATTAATCTTATGACAACCCCCGCTCTTGGGCGGAGCGGGAGATAGTGTCAGACTCTTACTGACTAAAAAACCCATCCCGTTCCTTCAAGCCTTCATACCGGGGCTCGAGCGCCCTTTCGGATAACCCTGGCCGCAGTAGGCTTCGACCCGGCTGGGCCCCTGCTGTTGCTGACAACTCCTTGAGGCGCGCGGGAAAAGCGCGCGCCGTCGACGACTTGGGCTTGGTCCGGACTGTTACCTGACGGCCGGACAGCGAGCTACCCATTGCTCACTGTCCGCAAGCCCGCGCCTACGGTGGCTGGAAATCGGGATCGAAGTCCTGGCGGCGGCGAGAGCGCCGTTGCCTGATGCGATCGGCCTCCTCCTTAGCGAGCATTACTGCTTCGTAGAAGTCAATTGAAATTAAGTTCATATTTTTCAATTTCAATGACAAGCAAAAGAGGAAAAATGTACCGAGCAAGACAACGACATAGACGTTGTGTGTCTCTTTCTTACCATCGGTCCAGTACTTTCTGAGATTACCTCTTACATACAAAAATATAAACTTTACCTCTTTGTGATATTATACACTCAGGGGCACATTTAACCGTCCACTCATCTCGAACTGCTTAACGTTTGTTTATGTTAACTTACGCTTTGCGTACTAGGCGTTACTTCTTAAGTGGGTATACCTGAAATAAATAAATCAATCATACCCGCGTTTTGTTTACTTTTGTGGTTTTTATTCAACAATAATCATTTTAATCGTAATTTGACAGTCTCGCCCCTCGTTTTATGTGACGGATACATTTGATTTAAAACGTTGTGATACCATTTCTTCGAATAAAACCTTGGCATTGGCCTGCCGTGATTTCATTTACACCAAAAAAATGGAGCAGCTAGGGCTGTAGCACTTGCAGATGCTGGGTTTAGGCAGCGTCGGATTGGATCCGTCCAATCCGACGCTACCACGCTGCTTGGATATCCACGATCCACAATTCAAGATGATATCCGGCGTTACAGAGAGACTGGTTCCTACACAAGAAAGCCAGGGCAAGGTCGTAGAAGGTGTACATCAGAGAGATGATCGTTACATCGTCTCGAACGTTCTTCGGGATCGGTTCACAACTGCTTCTGAGGCTCGTAACCGCTTGCTTGAGGTACAAAATGTAAGTGTGAGCCTAAAAACAATAAGAAGAAGGTTAGCTGAGAGGGATCTGAGAGCATTTCGACCAGTTCGAGTCCCAGCGCTGACCGCAACTCATAGAAGAGCGAGACTTGCATTTGCTCGAGAATATTTAAATTGGACTTCGGAACAATGGAAGGCAGTTCTCTTCTCAGATGAATCAAGAATAGCTTGACGAGGTACTGATGGACGTCAGCGCGTGTATAGACGCCGCGGTGAAAGGTTTGCTGAATGTGCTGTGATTGGAACAGTAGGCTACGAGGGAGGCTCTATAATGGTGTGGGTTGGCATTTGTTAAGACGCCCGTACAGAGTTGGTCATCTTCGATAGAGGCAGCGTTAATGCTCACAGGTACGTGACAGAAGTCTTAGAACCTTACGTGATGCCTTTTGCGCCATTCATTGGCGATAATTTTGTTTTAATGCACGATAATGCTCGTGCACACACCGCGAGAATTGTCAGCGATTACCATGGCCAGCTCGCAGACCTGACCTGAACCCAATAGAGCATGTATGGGACAACCTAAAAAGACGAATTCGGAGTCGTACACTAGCTCCTACCACCATCAGTGAGCTTAAAACTGCAGCTGTTGAGGAGTGGCAGAACATTCCCCAAAGCGACATCCAAGACATAATTGACGGGCTTTCTACTCGATTGCAGGAGGTCATTAGGGCCAGAGGAGGAAATACACATTATTAATCCGGTAATTTAGAGCACACTTTTTTTTAAATTGACATTTTGCTACTTTTTTTTAATTTTGTCTTAATTAAACCATTTCACAACATACAAATGTTTCATTTGTTTTCGTGGAGGTTCACCCAATGTGACATTATAACAAAATTAACTAAATTACCATAGAATTTTGAAGAAATCTACAAAATATAGGTGGCCGGTTAAATGTGCCCTTGAGTGTATTAGTTTACATAGATGAACTCTGTGTGCTCGTGGAGCTCACCTTGTGACACCAGGTAGAAATAAGAGTTATTTAATTTGCTGAAAGCTGAAACAAAACATAGCTCTCAAAAACGCTGAAGGAAAACATGGTGAGGTAACGAATGTCTGATTTCTGACGAAAAGGTAATGAAACTAGCATTAGTGATGTAACGAATGTCTGATTTCTCACATTCGCGAATGCGAATTTTCAAATTCAAACAAAGTGCGCGCAAAATGTCTGACGGTTTTCATATTTCGTGTCAGCCAAATTTAAACCGTACACATTATATGTATACAAGGTGTAAGGGACAGCCCTCCACAAACTTTAAGGGCTTGCTCAGTAGACGGAAACTGAATAACCTTCCACAAAATTTATTTGCAGGAAACGAAAAAAAAAAATCGGCCTCGCCATACAAATTGTGAAATTAAGTTTGACATTTTATATGGTGAGGCTGATTTTTTTTTCATGTTTTTTTTTTAGTTTAGTCTACTGAGCAAGCCCTTAAAGTTTGTGGAGGGCTGTCCCTCACACCTTTTATTATACATTTTGATTTTGATTTTATATAACAGAGCCTTTACAGACTGATTGAATAGCTAGCTTAACACAAAAAGTTTTTCTTATTATCTATTCTATTATCTATTTTTTCTTACTATCTTTATCCTGCAGGGAATTCCACTCCTTAGCTATAGGGATAATAAGTGTGTTCCCATAACGCTTTGTACGTAAGGGTGGAATGTCCACCATGTATCAGTGTCGCAACGCCGTACTTCTTGTGGTCCAACGATGGAACGGACTTGGCGGAATTAATTTTGCAATTCCAATGAGTGTGCATTGGAATTGCAAAATTAATTCAGCTCCGAAATGTAAACAATAAAAAACCGATAGGCTAGCAACTCGGCGTCGATGCTCAAGACCATACACGATCGAACTTGTGCTTGATAGAGGTTGTACCGTCTCACCCTCGCTAAGATCCCCAACATTTTTGGCAGACAGTTTGGCTTTTGCTTCGATGTAGAAGCCGAAATTGAGGGTAGTCGACAGCAGCACCCCATGAAGCTCTGAGATCTTTATGGTCCGATACGATTTCCTTGGATCAAAAATTTAAACTCGCACGTGCGTACATCTCTATGGCACGTCGAAACTGCCCCAATAAGCAATAATATTGCTCTTACGCCAATTATACGGCTATTTGGTCTAAAAGTAATTCTAGACTCTCCAGCTCACGGCAAATAATATTTTTTAATTTATGTAAAAAGTAATTAAAGAAAAATTCAGTTAAGTATTGCTTATAGGAGAATCCAATGGCATTAAAAACGAAAAATCACTTTTTTGCTTAAACGCCCCTATGGTTTGAGACCCGCGATATAATATTCTTTGTACTTGTAAGAGATTTTAAAAACTACATAAATATAATCTACAGTAGGTGGCCACATTAGGGACAGCTACAAAATTTTTATATGATCCAGTTTAACTGAATGTTACAGGCGAATGTTTGGTTGTAGGTCCGGCTGATATTTTTAATTTATAGACTTTATTGATTGAGATAATAAAAACAACAAAATAAAAAATAAAAATACGGAACCCTAATAATAATAAATAATTTATTTGTTTGGCCCACTTCAACACTTGCTAAGCGATCTACTGCTTGGTGAGCTCTTACATGTTTTCAATATTGTTCATGTCTAGTGAATTACTTGGCTAGGGTAAAACATTAATATATTCAAGCCAGGCATGCAGTAACACCCCTGGTTTTGTACCACAATGCAGATTCGTGGATAAAAATGGACACTTCGTCAATAGGGAAAAATTCTTCGAGGTGCGGTACTAGTTCAGTTTTTAGTACTCGCTTGTGCTGGTCTTGCCTCACGGTTCCTTCCACAACATGTAGACGCGTCCATACCCTAGGCTGAGATTAAAGACTACACCATAATACTAATTGGGGGTTTAGCTCTAACTAAACAGCAGTTTTCATGAAACTAATCTCCAGGCATGCGGAACAGATGGTCGATGGGGACGAAACGTTCTGGAGTGGTGACCACGTACCGGGAGACGTAGTGTTCAAACAAGGTGGACAGATGGTCTGGTTAGGGTCGCGGGAATCCGATGGATGCGGACGCACAGGACCATTCGTTGTGGCGACGCTTGGGGGAGCCCTATGTCCAACAGTGGACGTCTTTCGGCTGATATGATGATGAATCTCCAGGGCGTCGTCAGAAAAGGAGCTTTTGTCAATCAAAATCCGAAACGTCGATTCATCGGAGAAGCATGTCTGAAAAATTATATTACGTCATCAGATAATGACAGTAGTTTGTTAACAATGTACTGTTCTATTTAAAGTATTATTTTCACCCAACTTCAGTCTGCAATAGTCGTATTTTAGTATTGTTTGGCCCTGTGCAATAGTCTCTTCCTCATAACCTCGGTGAGGCGTGGTTTTTTGGTAGACCAGTGAGTGGCGACCTATCAACTTCCCTTGTGCCTACCCTCGATGAATTGTCCTATCAAAACTTCTTCTTTGTTTGTAATCGTAGTAAGGCTATTGAATAGCTGCTATATCTTTCTCGGAATGTTTGGATTTGTGTACGTCTTCTTGGAGGCCTGAAGATATAGAAGTAATGCCACTTTAAAAAAAAATGGCGCGAATACACAGTGTTGACCCATATACATAATAATAATAATAATAATGACACCAATAAGAATGTCGAATAAAAAAACCTTAAATAAAGGTATTGGTTTGCTCTAAAAGTGTGTTTCAATCAGAAATTACATATCTACGAGTACTGTCCCTAATAATTTGGCCAGCGATGGTATGTACTGTTGTAATATATTATATAAGATCAAACTCGACTGACTTGTTGGTGTAGTGGTAAGTGGCCCTGGCTGCTATGCCGGAGGGCGTGGGTTTGATTCCCACCCAGGACAAATGTTGTGTGATGAGCATGATCATTTGTTCTTTGTCTGGGTGTAATTTATCTATAATATGTATGTATTTAGAAATATATAAGTATGTTTATCAGTTGTCTAGTACTCATAACACAAGCTCTGCTTAGCTTGAGACTAGACGGCGTTTTGTGATAGTTGTGGAATATTATATTATATTATTATATTAATATTAAACGAACTTCTTAAGTGAAGTTCGATCGATATAATATGAGTGGTTTCATTTGAAGATATAAATAAACAGGTAGTCCTTTGACCTACAAGGCAACACTCGCACGCTTTTAAAAGTTATTTATAATTAGAATAACAAATCGATTCCTTTTTCGAATAATCGATTAAAGTATCGATTCGACTATGTTACACTAGACGGCACAACACTCATTATTTTAGAGATGCTACTTGAGTTCAAGTCTTTTCGTGTTATAGTAAAAATAAACTGGGTTTTGGGTGGGTTGGGTATTTATATCTTCAAATGAAACCACTCATATTATATCGATCGAACTTCACTTAAGAAGTTCGTTTGATCTTATATAATATTTCGTGGTTTTATTTTCGATATAAATAAACAGATCGATGTTCAGAGACTGTGTTATTTTTAAATTTGTTATATATCTCTCGAATAAAGTATACATATAACAATTAATATAACACGATAGCGTAAATTACATTTTTTAAATCTAATGTTTCAACAAACACTAACTGCATCACGATCATTTAAATCATAAATGTTGCGATATTATAAAAATAATAATCATGAGTTATGTAAATAAACAGTAAATAGATTTTTTTTTAATTATTATTATTATTTACAAGGGGTCGTTCGTAAAACTTAACAAAGACCTGGCGTGACGCGGACCAGCCCACAGATTTTCGAATGAGATCAAGACTAAGCCCAGCCGCGCGCGCCGTTACGAGACAGCATGCGTCAATGTCGCTCGGACAGTAGTGTGCTTGGTCCACCTGTATACTGCTTGTAATATCGCGTTTTTGTAACGTAAGTAATTGACAGGTGGTCTGTGTCTGAAGGCCTCAAGGCTTTCGATACAAATAAAAAATCGACTAGCGTTGTGGCTGGACATGCGGAAAATATGGTAAATACAAAACTGGCTGGTCCCATCCAACCTCTGAGGTTTTTGTTATTATTCGCTATCAATTCTCGATATTATTAACCTGTTGTGTGTCCGGAACGTGTATCCACACGGGATACAATAACTTTTTAATTGTGTCTCTAATTACGGCATACGAAAGGTTAAGGAAAATCCAATTTAAATTAAGGAAGAAGTTGATTTGTATAGTCTGTGTGCAGTACAAAAACTTAGTATACTTAGTAGTAAATTTTTCTAAAAGACTATGTGGAACTCATTCCGCAATATGGTCCAAACCTATTTAAGCCTATTCAACCGAGTATTTAGGTAAGGATGGTCATAGTTTGAATAACCCTAAGGTGGCGTTTGACGCTCCTGAACGGTTGCTGTTAGTTAAGCCGTAAATCGCACTTTTTAGCATAAATAATTTAATTAGCTATTTAAAAAAGTGACTATATCTAGAATAGAACTTCGGACACATTACATAGAATTGATAAATATTAATTATTATATTGTCGTTAGATTTTAGGGTACTTTCTGATAGAGAGACGACCATTAAACGTAAAACGGCTGGTGGTGTACCAAGGTGGGAGACCGCGAGCCTGAGAGCAGGTTTGTTCCCGGGAAAAGCGTCTGCTGGAGCGGATGTTGTTGCATAATATACGACGATAGTATTTCTGGGTGCGGTTTTAGGATATTTTTTTTTCTATTAATATGTCTATTAATTTCGGGTACCAAACCTGTGCAGTATATATGGTGTATGGTGAAAACTAAGATACCGGTAGTTTTATCCTTTACATCTTTTATGTTAATAAACTGTTATTAACAGAGAAAATGGTGGGAGTATGTACATAATTTTGAGTACCAATATATTGTAAATACGTCAACGGCAATCGCGTCTGGGTCCTGTTTCCAGAACACATATTTATGACGCTGGACATGAATGCAAGAAGCGAATAAGTCAGTCTTTGATTGACCTAACTATTTTCCAATATATTCAGATGCGGATTGTAATAATTAACTCATAATCGTCGACGGTGTTCACCCTGCGTGACTCTTCGTCAGCTTCCACACTGTCTTTTGTGTTTATAATATAAGAAGCGAATAACCATAGCTTTTGCATCTCACACCATTGTCAAATATCACAAGAAAGTTCGCATAAAATAAGGGAATTGGGTACCGCCAATTCGATTTATGCAACTTATTGCGGGAGTGTTATGCACACGAAGCAGAATATCTCGCTCAATTTGGTCGCAAGCAAAACGTTTAAAAGCAAAAATACGGCTATGTGATTTGAGAACTAACTTTACTTTAGTTCCCAGCACCATTGATTCAAATCTCGACACTAAACGCACCCCAGCCTGTGCGCGACGTGTCTGTATAAATTTCTAGCGCAGTTTGGAGTTTAATTGGATTATGTACTTTATAAATATTTTGAAACCATGTCAATCAGTTCAAATCATTTAAGATGCCATAAGGAAGTTTACCTTTTAGGTTAAATGTACCATGTTGTTGGTACCAAATATGTATGTCTTTCTAATATCTATAAATGTACCTAACATTATATAGGTACGACCAACCGCAACGCATGATGCGAGCATGTGATGGTGGGCATGATGCTTCTAATACTCAAATTAGTTGAGAGAAATTTCTAATTGAAACCGTGGGTAGTTTGAAATATTTTGAGTTTATTTAGAGGTATACTATCAAATCAGTGGTGTCATAGGTAATTAAATATTCAAAATTTGAGGTTGTAAATTGCTGTTATCATAATTTATTATCAACCAACAACCCAAACGTTCTAGCAATGCTAGTTCCCTTTACAATAAGAAGATATTCTTCGTAACCTTTTAAACGAACCAAAATGTGAGTACGTATAACACCCGCGACTATGTAAGAAACCAACAACCTCGCTGACATTCTTAGTAGAACACTTAGGAGCTATAGCGAGCCCATAAGGTAATGCGTTAAATTGGAAAGTTATTGTTTCGTTTTAGTTTTGCGCAATATAATAAGATCGAAGGTATGTTACCTACGAAATTGTTTAACAACAGGCATAATTTGATATGCTTCCTTCATAGGTATCTATGTTGGCCATAATACCTGTTTGTTTGTATTAACTTACAAGCAGTTCAACTATCCTCCATTTTAAAATGTATTTTAGGTTTAAATCGATTAGAGAAAATCTTTAATCGATTATCTAAATGCAAACTAAACCTTTTATCACAGTTATACTTTGGAGCTAAGAATGTATTAAAAATAAACTGATCTGAATTGGCATCAGCTTTTGATATAGCAACTAGTTCCCTTAAATCCTCCATAGCTATCGACATGTCATGTTGTTACTCAGTGACCATGTAAAACGAGGAATATGAGGTTGAAAAATACAAGATGTTTGGTTGGCTCGCATGAAAACGGAATAGGTATTTCTTTTATGTCTCAATGAATACATAATATTATTATAAGTAATGTGGGTAAAACAATTATTGAAAAGTTGTACCCTGCCTGTGTTACTGGCGTGCAGGAGTAAGAAACCAGTTAAGCTTTGCTTAGCAGTCTCGCTGTCGTCGTCACCGCTGCTGATCGACGGTCTGACATGGGAGCGCCCTGACCCCTTGCCCCCCCCCCCTCCTGTTCACAAAGTAACGAAGAGCTTCAGCCCAGTTTCCATAGAACTGATGGCGTGTGGACATCGTATTTAGGAACTAGGCGTTTCTATTAGATTTTACTGGTCTAGATTTTACCTAGTCTTCTTTATTGTTTTTCAATAGTTTCAGATGCCAATCGAACAACATCTCATCTCGGTTGCCGTTCTTTGTGGCATTGAGAAAGAGTTTCGCTAGTCAGGGTCATTTTCACTCAAGCCAGGGATTTCAGAATTATGTACAACGCTTAAAATGTGACAGCCATCACGCAGTGTTTTGATCGCTTCGATCTTGTGATCACTGGGTTAATAATGTCAACGTATTGCTAGTACTTATCTGCAACCAATTGTTGTTGAGATAACCTGATTTTGCGCTTGAAGTAAGTAATGGAAATTTACTAACTATGAAATACTGTTTCAATATTTAGCCTCTTATTTTATTAACCATTCTCTTTTTGAGTAATGGTAACCAATTTTAGGTTAAATTATAATGTAATTTTTGGCCTCATAAAGGTCCATCATCAGGTGCCGGGGTGGGTGTGCCGACGGCGATACCAGTGGTAACGACTTCAAATCATGCTGTTGAGTCGACGACTCCAGCTAAATGTCAGGCCGAGGTCTATCGGGGTCAGGTATAACGACTGCGTCTTCAGCCCCACGACCAGATTCCGGCTCATTTTTCATCGGTGGTTCGGATAGATCCCACATTACCGATTCATCTTCTAAAAAGAAGAGTAATCAACATAAGGCAACTATAGAAGGTACCTACGTTAAAATGTAACAGTTCTATTACCAATATATTTGTAACGCCTCGTTCACTATGGAATCTATGGCGGGTAGAATATTTGCCGTGTTCAAATTTGAATCTATGGCAAATTACCAGTATCAAGGCTGTCACTTGGACCAGTACTTGTACGATAGGGATTAATAACACGGACTTTTAAAGTAACAATCCTTGTTGGTTATCAGCAGAACATGAGGAAGAATTTTGCCGCCGTCTTTTGCGTTGATCCCGTAATTTTTCCAACTTCTTCATGTACTAGTTATTATTTTCTTCATAATGGCCTTTTAGGCATTGCAAAACACCGTAACTCAAAGTTCGAACTAAACAAAATAATCGTAGGTAGAAGCGCGTGCACTCGTTGCCTCGCACGGAAAAAAAAATGAGTGTTGTGCCGTCTAGTGTAGCATAGGCGAATCGATACTTTAATCGATTATTCGAAAAAGGAATCGATTTGTTATACTAAATATAAATAACTTTTAAAAGCGTGCGAGTGTTGCCTTGTAGGTCAAAGGACTACCTGTTTATTTATATCGAAAATGAAACCACGAAATACTATTTATTCACTGAATATGTCAACGAAAGATTGTTCGGGAGGTTGCTATTACTTTTTCATGCGGTATGCTACCGGAAAATTTATTTGCCTTAAAATAACGAAAAATAAGGTACTACTAACCGCACGATTAAACTATGACAATAAAACAAACAAAAAAGTTTTTTTTTTGTATTGTTGATTATAACATCCATCATTTTCGTGAACATGTTGCTATCTTATTTTATTACAATTTCAGCTGGTTGAAAATGATTTAAATAGTAAAAAAGTAATAAGGAATAAATACTTAGATGAATATTGAATAATTATACGTTAAAGTCGTCGAGTGAATACGTAGGTACTTCTGTGTATGTATTGTAATATTGTATTGTATCTATTGTAAATGGTTTATTTATATTTGCCATTTTGTATACTTTTATTGCCCTACCTTGGCCCTACCACTGTTTTTCTATGCGCTATACTAAGGTTGATTGGTAGAAAATGCCTAAGGTCCACTTCTGTAGCTTCTGCATAATATAAAGTATCTAATAAATAAATGAGAAAAAACCCACCTGATTTTATTACACATTTCAAAAATCGCTCTCGAACTATATTTTTTTCTATTCATGATATAATCGTCACAAATTCACTGTACCAAGTCACTTTACGCTACAACAAAGTGCATGAAACATTCAAATTTTAACTGAAATAGTCGATTTAATAAATACAATCCTTGTTAGTCCTCGAAGCACAAGAATGAGACTGATAGTAGAAACGTAGGTACGTTATTTAAAACGACCAAAAAGATTTTCACAATGTTTTTTTTTAAACTATTCTTTGGCACAGTCTTTGGTCTGACATGAGAAATGAAAACCGTAACTAAATTATATTGAGGCCTCTGTTATCAAGTCAGTCTCAAGACGAACGTTAGTATTGTTACATACAAAATCGCATTTTTTTAATATTCAAATGCTCTTGCGCCTATGGTTAACAGCGCACACAAGTAGATGAAAAACGGATACTCATATTTTTAGACAATTCAAGGAATTCAAGAGACAATTCAAGGAACTCAAATTTTTAGACAATTTTTGTCCGAGCAATCCATTCATTCACCAGAATTTTGTTGAAACTAGTGCTCCTCTAGTTGTTCGGGTTTTTCAAAGCAAACACAAACAACAAGTCGTTTCTAGACGTGACCAATGGACTTTTTTTTGACCGACTAATTTTGACCGACCGGAAATGATGGTAGCATTGCTGTGTGGCAATGCTACCAGCGTTTTCGTAACTTTTCTCACTGACAACGATTTAGATAAATTGTTTATTTTAATACGAGTTTGTATATATATATTACTATTCCCAGTTTGTATAATATAATTTACCGAAAAACTGCAAACACCGTGAGATTGTAAATCATATGTTGATATTACCATAATTATATAAATTTATAATCAAGTTGTTTACCCAGCCGTTTTCGAGGAGGAGATTTCAAAAGTCACTGTTTTATTTAAGACACTAAATAGTATACTTACAAAGCATTCATGGAACTGTGCACGAAAATATATATCTATGTAAAACATACCTTTGCTTGCTGTGTCAATCATATTTAAGCACCTGTGGTGTCAGGTACCCCGGCATTGACGGCGCTTTGTTAAGTAAAATGTTCTTGTACTTACTCTAGGGCATTCCTGAAATGAAAATGAAAATGATGTAGTGCACGATGGAAGCATAACTAAACTAGGTGTGTGACTTGTGTGAGGAAATGATTAGTGTCTATGGAAATAGAACCTCAGCAGATTGAAATTCATAATTCGAGGTTATACCTTAAAAAAAATTAAATAAATAACCAAGTTTCAATAACGTTTAGAGCCTTTTTAATACAAAAGATCCGTTAAATATTTTAATAAAATTGATAAAATTGATACGAATACCTCAGTTAGTGGCGATGAACACAAATTTTCTCGAATTATAAATTCAGTTTTTTTGGAAAATGGTGTGGTGTAGTGAAACCAAGCCGTAATTAAACATGTCTATAACTATTAAGTTCAATAAAAAGCCAGCATCTACAAAAAAAAAATACGTGTACCATGTCAACCATAAACTGCAAAATCTTGATCTACATCTGTTTAGCTGCTAGCAAACCGCATCAATGATATCAAATCGAAATCTACAGCTGTTCAATTATTGTGAATGAGTCCGTTATACATAACATGAAAATGTGTTGATTGGTCTCTAACAATGCTTATTTAAAAATGTTTTAAAATCATAAAGATGTAGCAAAAATACAATGTTATAAATTAATGTCTGCATTTTTTTTTTAAATTTTATACTCTTAGGGTTTTTTTTTTCGGTGGGAAAAATCATCCTATGACAGCGAGCTACCCATTGCTCACTGTCCGCAAGCCCGCGCCTACGGCGGCGGCGAGAGCGCCGTTGCCTGA
Organism: Mythimna albipuncta; assembly: GCA_929112965.1. Taxonomy (NCBI): domain Eukaryota; kingdom Metazoa; phylum Arthropoda; class Insecta; order Lepidoptera; family Noctuidae; genus Mythimna; species Mythimna albipuncta. Next base: position 37,169,376 of record OV815958.1, read on the forward strand.
TGCAATCGGCCTCCTCCTTAGCGAGGATTACTGCTTCGCAGAAGTCGGCGACTGCCTGCCACTCCTCCTCGCTCCGGACCATGGCCTCGACCAAGGCCCGGCGCGAGAGGTCTCCGCCGCCGATCACCCCCACAAGGGCACGGCGATGCTCCGCCCAAGCAGGGCACACCGCGATTGTGTGTTCCACCGTGTCCTTCGGACGTTCCGCACATTGGCGACACCCGGGCGTCACTTCCGCTTTAATTCGGAACAGGAACCTCCTGAACTTGCCATTTCCGGTGAGGACCTGTGTCATGTGGAATGTAAGGACGCCGTGAGGTCTTTCCAGTCACGCAAAGTAAATACATACTACCAATAGACAGGACATAGCGAACAAATGTCCATAACCGATACTTGTTACTTGTGAGTAACAAGTCGCTCAGTCTAGTATGCCCCCTGTACCTGTCAAGTCGCGTTTGTGTCCGTTGTGTGCACCAAAAGAAAATATTTTTCTGGAGAAATATGCCGAGTTGCGCATTGCGCCACTGTAAATCGCGTTATGGCAAAACGAATGGACCTAACATCAGTTTATTTTCGTAAATATTTTTCGTATTTACTCAGTAATTAATTAGAATTCAATCATTTTCGCAAATAGTTCTAGAATATTTACAGATTTAGTGATAGCGCCATCTATTGCCAAGTAGTTTATACCTTAAACTACGTTTACAAACTGGCCCAGCATCGGCCAGCGTCCTGAAATTTGACATTTACACGCTTGCGAAAATAGAGGATATACATTACGGCAAAACTGGTCGATCAGTTTTAAAGAAAGGAGTGGTACTTTATACTTCAAGTAAATTACTGTCTGTCCATGTAAACAAATTACTTTTCTTATAGAAATCATAATTAATTCCCAAAAATATTTTTGAAAGTCATCAGCTGATCAAACTTTCCATGTGAGGCCCAATTTTGTTTTGAGGTCTTTTATTAATAACAACTTAATATAATTAGTGCGATTACACTTCGCACTTAGAACTTCTTTATAATTTCAGAATGAAGACATAAACCCTGAAGGCACTAGATTTGCTACGCCAGTCAATGTTGAAGTATCAGACTCTGAGTCTATTTTCGACACTCCGAGAAAAATTGTATTGAAGGCACGAGTTCGCAAATTAGAAAAACAAAAACTGCGTCATGAGTTTAAAATTAAAAAACTAGGGCAACAAAATAGATATTTAAAACGCAAAATATTAAACTTAAAAGATTTTGTTGTGGCCAACGGTCTTTAAGCTACAGCAGAAACAAAAGCCCTCTATGATGGACTCAATAGTAATTCTACAAAAGCAAGATCATTCCGTTGTAAATTTTGTCCAGCTCTTCGTAAATTCGCTTTAACTCTTCACTATTACTCTCCTGCCGCGTACAATTATGCCAGAAAATGTTTTAACAATGCTTTTCCTCATGTTAGAACACTACGCAGATGGTATGTTAGTATAGATGCACAGCCCGGGTTTACTAACGAGGCATTTCGTGCTTTAAAATTAAAAAGAATCAAATCAGGTAAAAAATTAATTTGTTCTTTAGTTTTTGACGAGATGTAGACATCTCGTAATAGATTAGACGTCAAAAAATATGGAACTTCAAAACGAATGAAGGTTTTGTCAATTTAGGTTTTGGTGACGTAAGAGACGAAATAGCTTCTCAAGTTTTGGTTTTTTTAGTCGTATCATTAGACCAAAAGTGGAAAATACCAGTAGGGTATTTTTTCATAAACAGTATTAAAGCTGATTTAAAAGCTACACTAATTAAACAATGTTTATGCTTATGCCACGAAGCAGGCGCAAAAATCGTCAGCATGACTTTCGATGGAGCACCAACAAATTTGAGTACCGCAGAAATATTAGGTTGTAAATTGAGTGATCCAGATAATTAAAGAACTAATTTTCCTCATCCAGTCAATCAGGAACGTGTTGTGATATTTCTTGATCCCAGTCATATGATCAAATTGGTGAGAAACACATTTGAAAGCAAAAAAATATTTTATGATGGTCAGGACGATAAAATAAAATGGTCTCTATTGGTGTCTTTAAATAAGCTGCAAACAAACGAACAACTACATTTTGCCAATAAATTAACAAATAAGCATATTCATTTCCGAAACCAGATTATGAAAGTTCGATTAGCAACCCAATTATTAAGTAGAAGTGTAGCTAAAGCCTTATTGCTTTGCAATGAGCTACTCACAGCAAAAATATTTGAAGATGTTTCCGGCACAGTAAAATTTATTTCTATTATAAATGATTTATTTGATGTAATGAATAGTAATAAATATGGAAAATATGGTTTTAAGCAGCCTCTAAATTCTGAAAACATATCTGCAATTTTAATTTTTTTTGAACTAGCTAAGAATTACTTATTATCACTAAAACAATACATTAAAATAAGGTTTGAAGTAAAACATCGAAATTTACCGAATAGAATTATGTTAAAAATAATTAAAAAGCGTTTGGTAGACACTGTGAATAAAACTGGGTTTTTAGGACTTTTAATTAATATACAAAGTTTACAAAATTTGTTTGAAATAACGGTAAAAACAAAAACAATTCAATACTTGTCGATATAGGCTCAGTCAAGACCACTTGGAGTTGTTTTTTAGTTCCATTCGAAGACATGGAGGCCAGAACAACAACCCCAATGTTATACAGTTTAAATCGGCATATAAAAAGATTTTATCTAATTTGGAATTACGTGATTCATTTTCGGGTAACTGTGCTCCTATGGACAATTTAAGCATACTCGCTGGTTGCTCTTCCGTGGAAACAGTGAACAGCACTTGCATTGTAAGAGTGGATAATGATGACTTTCAGTTGGACGAGGCTCTACAAAAGGAATTCCAAACTGATCTCGTAGTAAGTCAAAACTGCGATCTTTTAAATAAAATTTTAAATGAAACATCTGTGTCTGTTGGAGCATATCAAATTATTGGTTATATTTCCGGTTTTGTATCGCGTATTCTCAGCAAGAAAATTAAGTGTGAAATTTGTGTATCAAGCTTAGTTTCTGATAGAAAATTAAATTTTCATAAATTGATTTGATTAAAGATATGGGTGGGTTATACTTTTCCAGTAAAAGTGTTTTTGACATTTGTAAAGCCACAGAAATATTTATTAGGAAACTTATCAATGAAAATTGCGGCAAGGGTATTTCCACAAAGCACAGTATCGATTTTATAAAAAACCGGCCAAGTGCGAGTCGGACTCGCCCATGAAGGGTTCCGTAGCAGCAAGTAACATAATATAAAAGTTCTTGTTATGTGTTGTAACTTTGATCGATGTTTTAATAATAATGTATTTTTTTCGGTTTATGACGCATTAAAAAAAAACTACTTACTGGATTTCGTTCAAACCAATTTTCGTTGGTAGTTTTTATAGTAATGTACATCATATATTTTTTTTAGTTTTATCATTCTCTTATCTTAGAAGTTAGAGGGGGGGGGGGGGACACATTTTACCACTTTGGAAGTGTCTCTCGCGCAAACTATTCAGTTTAGAAAAAAATGATATTAGAAACCTCAGTATCATTTTTGAAGACCTATCCATAAATACCCCACACGCATGGGTTGGATGAAAAAAATTTTTTTGAGTTTCAGTTCTATGTATGGGGACCCCCAAAATTTATTGCTTTTTTCCAATTTTTGTGTGAAAATCTTAATGCGGTTCACAGAATACATCTATTTACAAAGTTTCAACAGTATAGCTCTTATAGTTTCGGAAAAAAGTGACTGTGACATACGGACAGACAGACAGACATGACGAATCTATAAGGGTTCCGTTTTTTGCCATTTGGCTACGAAACCCTAAAAACGAAAGTCTTAAAAGTATTTTTAAATTCAAATGTTTTTGAAGGTCTTATTGTTCACTCGTTTCAGAGCCCTGCGAAGCTCAATCACAGATTGTATTTGATAAGAGCCATAATAGAAACTTATACCAATATTAAACTTCGATTTGTTGCGAAATTCGACCCCTGGTGTTCAGAATAAACGAAAAAGACAAAAGTTCACAAAACTAATTTTATTTGATAGGGCATAGGATTAGACATTTCTCATTTGTGAAAACATCCCCATCTTTAGGAAAAGTGGACTAAATTATCCGACGTACTTGTTCATCAATTTTTTCATTTGTATGGGAGGCCTAGACATCCGCAAAATTACTAGTAGGTATTAGTTTACTGGTTTTATATTCTCGGTTCACGGTACTGAGAAATTTATCAGGAATATCCGGATGCCATGTCTTTATTTCTATGAAAGATTAGCCTTTAGTGTGGGATGCTACTTATGTCGATACTCTTGTACCTACCATCTTATCTTCCTAACTCATCGTAATATGCTGGTGCTAAACATCTTATTGACGCTTCTTGTGACTCAAGAGCTGACTTTTACATAGGACAGTGAATAAACATTGCCATACAGCGTAGGAATGCTGCCAGTCTTTTAGGTAGGTACACTATCAGTTAACAGCGACGCGGAGGAGTTTTTCGACGCCATACTTGATTTTAGTTAGTTCATAAGGGTTTTTGTTTCTTTTTTTTATCTCGTGTGTATAATTATATACTAGGAAAATAATTGCAGCCGTTCTAAACTGATGTGTTTACATACACATACATTCTGCGATTTATTTTTATTTATATAGAAGACTAGCTGTGCCCGCGACTTCGTTCGCGTGGACTACAGGATTTTGTATTATATTTTTCTAAAATAACAATAGCCTAAGTTACTCCTAATTACATTAGCTACCTGTCAAAAAAAGTCCCGTAAAAATCGGTCCAGCCATTTCAGAGATTAGCCGGAACAAACAGACAGACAGACAGAAATTGTAAAAAATGATATTTTGGTGCATATGTTATGGACCAAATGATAAGGTGCCGCGGCAGCGGCCGGCGAACGCTACGTCCAAGTTGTTTCGTCCATTCGAGATTTTTACCTTTTTCAGTTAATCCATTTGATAATTAATAATTTATCCAGTAATCCATTTTGACCTTTGAACGATTTGGTCAATAGTGTAACCCCCTCGCCCTCGCACCGCGTCTTTAGCTTTATTATCAAATTGCCCAATTGTCATGTAGCAATATAATAATGACCGCGCAATGTGATAAATATTGAAGTTAAGAAAGTAATTAATCACTTGGTCCAATAGAGCTAGACATTATTCATAATGCTCGAACATTATTTATAATGCCCGCATTAATCACCCGGTCCATAACATATATATTCATATGTATGTAGTAAAAAGCGGTTATTTCAATATTATAAACAGAAACTCCAATTTTATTTATATGTATAGATTTATAGATATCAAAGGCTCATCTTAAACTAATTTATCTAAATGATTATAGCTCGTGTTTCTCAATAAAGATATAGCTTTCTAATGGTGCAATCTCAAAATCTAATGCTTTTTTTTTATTTTTTATTTGGACTGACCGACATTTGACAATTCAAAAGTGCCTGCAAATGGTCTACTTGAAATAAATGATTTGATTTAATTTGCAAGAATTTTTAAAACTTGGTCGACAAGTTTTCGAATTAAATCGTAACATACAAACAAACAAAAAGTCAAGTTTTTCCTCTTTATCATAGTAATTTTGATAATGATTGTTAAGTGTGTTTTTTAATATGTAAATATTTATAAAATAGTATAGTAATTCATTAATGTATGATGTCAAAAAAGCAACTTATGTGTGTGTCTCTCATTACATACACATTAACATTTTATGAATATCTTGTAAATTAGTGATAGCATGGCATGCGACAGGTCAGAATATGAAAAAAAAAAACCAACATTTTGCACTGTCCCCAACACGGGACAAGGACAGGAAGAAGATGATGTTGCAACTACCTCGCTTGGATCACTAATCATCCTCAACATTTAATGATAATTTTGTTATTTGTATTAAAAAAGTAATTTACACTGAAACTACTCCATTTTATTTGCAATCTAGTTGCTGTCAACTTTTACTATCGATACCGTATATCTAATTTGTTGGTAACATCCCTAGCAATGGCCACCTTTTTTTTATGGTGGGAAAATATCATGCATTGACATCCCCCGCCCTTGGGCGGAGAGGGAGATAGTGTCAAACTCTTACTGACTAAAAGACCCACCCCGTTCCTTCTAGCCTTCATACCGGGGCTCGAGCGCCCTTTCGGATAACCATGGCCCCAGTAGGCTTCGACCCGGCTGGGCCCCTGCTGTTGCTGACAACTCCTTGAGGCACGCGGGAACAGTGCGCGCCGTCGACGACTTGGGCTTGGTCCAGACAGTTACCGGACGGCCGGACAGTGAGCTACCCATTGCTCACTGTCCGCAAGCCCGCGTCTACGTTGGCCGGAAATCGGGATCAGAATCCCGGCGACGGCGGCGGCGATAACGCCGTTGCCTGATGCGTTCGGCCTCCTCCTTTGCGAGCATTACTGCTTCGCAAAAGTCAGCGACCGCCTGCCACTCCTCCTCGCTCCGGACCATGGCCTCAACCAAGACCCGGCGCGAGAGGTCTCCGCCGCCGATCGCCCCCACGAGGGCACGGCGATGCTCCGCCCAAGCAGGGCACTCCTCGACCGTGTGCTCCACCATGTCCTCCGGGCGTTCCGCACAGTGGCGACACCCGGGCGTCACTTCCGCATGAATCCGGTGCAGGAAACTCCCGAACGAACCATGTCAGGTGAGGACCTGCGTCATGCGGAAGGTAAGGACGCTGTGAGGCCTTTCCACGCCTCAAAGAGGGGACTTACCGCTAGCAATGGCCACCTACCGCGTGACATTGGCCCAGCGTCAGCGATCATCCAAGCTTGGAAAGCGTGAATGGCTAATTTAAGGCGTATAGTCCGTTGAACCATCTGGCCGAAATTATGTGAACGCAACTCTCGCACTCGCCTAGGCGGCAGTACGCAGATCTGTGCATTTATTTGCGGCCAGCAGCGCCCGGAAAGCGCTTTAAATCAATTTTCTCTGCGAGATATTGATTGATTTACATATGCAATGTTCACTTTGAAGAATATTTATCCACCAATTTTTATGTGTAAAAATGTTTCTAAAGGTCCAAGCCGTTTCGAAGGAGTAGGGAAAAGTTGCGAAAAGTTGCGAAATTGCTAAATTTTTTTTTATGACAAAAGTATTAATTGCACGAGAAAATCAAATGTTGATATCATTGTTCATGAATCTATAATAAACATTTATTTTTTTCAAACCAATTGACCTAGCCGTTATGGAGGAGTAGGCCTCAGAAAATCACTGTTTTATGGCACTTTTCGGGCGCTTGGCCCTTCAGAACTCAAGTAGCGGTACTCGCAACCGCGAGACTGCAGCTTCTGTAAAATGCAGACAGACATACATGTAACAAATTAAAGCAAATTGCACAACGCGTTTTACGCCCGCAATGTGCGCAGTTGTTTGCGGCCCCCCGCAATCTCAGCGGGTTGCGCCCGCACGTAACGCAGTCAGTTGGCGCCTGTAGTGGCTGGCAGGGGGTATAGAAATCCGACGTAAAATGCGAATGTAAGTGGATGTACAACTTCCACTTACATTCTAGTCTTCCTTTTTAGGGTTCCGTAGCCAAATGGCAAAAAACGGAACCCTTATTCGTTATGTCTGTCTGTCTGTCTGTCCGTCCGTATGTCACAGCCACTTTTTTCCGAATCTATAAGAGCTATACTGTTGAAACTTAGTAAGTAGATGTATTCTGTGAACCGCTTTAAGATTTTTACACAAAAATAGAATAAGAGCAATAAATTTTGGGGGTCCCCATACTTAGAACTGAAACTCAAATTTTTTTTTTTCAACAAACCCATACGTGTGGGGTATCTATGGATAGGTCTTCAAAAATGATATTGAGGTTTGTAATATAATTTTTTTCTAAATTGAATAGTTTACGCGAGAGACACTACCAAACTGATAAAATGTGTGTCCCCCCCCCCCTGTAACTTCTAAAATAAGAGAATGATAAAACTAAAAAAAATATATGATGTACATTACCATGTAAACTACCAACGAAAATTGGTTTGAACGAGATCTAGTAAGTAGTTTTTTTTTTAATTCGTCATTAATCTAAAAAAATACACTATTATCATACACAAACATCGATCAAAGTTACAACGAACTACAAGAACTTTTATATTATGTTACTTGCTGCTACGGAACCCTCCATGGGCGAGTCCGACTCGCACTTGGCCGGTTTTTTAATTCATGTGTGAAGTAGGTACCTACCTATAACGCAACAGCTTGTTTCTGGTGTGTGTCTATGGCGATCTAGAGCTCAAACGATAATTAACCGCCCGTCTTGGGATTATCACCCACCAAGTTTGCGAGCGAAAATCGCAACCGCGATGGCTAGGTAACGGCACTAAACTCCGGTCTCGAGTTTAGAAATAAAACTTCCGTACGTTTCCTACACCGCATCGGGCGCGGGTGAAAAACGTAACTTAAATGTAAAAAAAAACAAGAAGTGCAAAATAACTTTAATTTACCCATAAAATATACAGTTTTTTTTTGTCTTTTCGATATTTGAGTTATTTTAAAATTAAAGTTATTTACTTTTGCCATGCTTGCCTGTCCGAAACACACTGACGTACCCGCATGCGTGCAAATGTCAACCGAGCGTTTGTGGTCGATCAAAACTTAGACGCTGGACCACGCTGGACCTGCGTGGAAACGTAACCTAAAGACATTATAAATGACAAATTTAATTCGCATGTTTAATACTCAAAACTAGATGGCGTCACTGAGAGATAGGATGACAGTTTTTCTAAGACATTTCTTCTGATGGCCGCTCTATTGTATCTCTTTAAATCTCTTTGCAACACTTTAAGGGCACTGAAACTACACCAGCAGCGACTCCAAAAATTTACTTTCAACCATTTCAAATACAGGAAACATTCATTAACTTTATTCTAAGATTAAAAACATACATGAAACTAAATAATTGTAACAATCCAGAAACCCAGACTCTGCTTAGTTTGTTGCTACCAGAACTACATCAGAAGACCTATGACTTGTGCGCACTGAACGACCCTATTGAGCTAGAATTCGGCAATTTGGTTCAAATAATACAATACCTATTATATAGGCCCAAAATTGAGTATTTGGGCTCGACAACATAAATTTATCTTGCGACTTCAAGGCTCAGATGAGACGGTTATAACGTATTCTTCTGTGTTGAAACATCTAGCTCAAGATTGTGAGTTCACTTGCAATAACTGTAAAATGTCCATCTACGATAATTTTCTCATTTTACAATTTACTTATAAGAGGAATAAATGACACCTAAATTCTAACCAAAATATTACAGGAAACAACGGTAACCGATTTCTCTAACTTATTATATAAAGCGGTTACTATCGAAATAGCTAAATCGGAACAGCAGCCATATTTCATATATAAGCAGGCATTAAGTCCGCCTATGTACTTTTATGTTGCATGAAGTTTTAATAAATAATTAAATATTTTACCAGGACATTCATCAAACCAAGGCCTACACGTAAAAGCTATTTAAGCAAACTCCAAATACCGCAGTCGTAAGCAAGATCAGGAACACTTAATACCTGAAACTTTAAAAGGAAAATGATTTCACTGTGGAAGTCAGGAGGACCGAGCAGATAAATGTCTAAGCTTGAAGGACACCTACAAGTAATATGCATAATATAATAAAGTAGGATGCATTTGCTTAAAATGAACACTAGGAAACAATCAACTACAGCCTGAACATGAGGAGTTACATAATGATGATGGTTCATCAGTTAAAGTCGATGACACTACAACCTGGAATATGAACTCAATTTGATTTAACAACACAGACAAATTTATGATAAAGGTAATTAAAGGGTCAAAACTGAAAATGGAAGTAGATACAGGTGCTGCTCTATCAACTATCTCATCTAAGGATATAAAATCTACAAAAAAAACATTACGATGAGAACATATACAGGAAAAATCTTTGCACCTCTCTTTTCTTTGTGGCCTACGTTATACGCAAATATAATAACTAAATATTTGATGGTTAATTATACATTATAAAACATGATGATAACCGCATCTTCGGTAGAGCATGGGTACGAGTACACAACAAACCGTTGGATATCACGGAGCGATTATGGAGAACCCCCAGTAACAGTAATAAAGTCCATAAGAGCGATTATTTGGCGGACGCATAAGAAATAGTACTTTTAGTGCTCAATTTAAGGCAAGGACAATAGATACACGAACGCCTACTGGTGAGGCACTGCCTACCCGCACACATTCACGTTGGGGCAGAGGATCCAGGAGTTACACCAACGATCATAATTAAATGGGAGTTCGGAAGCATCGTTAAAATATCAACAATACAATTAGTTTACGAAATAAAAATAGATTCAGAAGGGGTATGCTAAAGGCATATCGATCATCTTCTATAATATAAAAAGGAGTCGCTTAATGTGTTGCTAATAATAATAATTATTTATTTAAGAGACAACTTTTGGTCCACATTGTATGTTAGTATCACTTATTTCTACGTTAGTTCAAAGTTCACAAAATACTTATGGTTTCATTAAAATTATATTGCACATGAGTATTAAATTGAATTACACACTAGATCAAAAAATGTCATAAGTGCAAACCTCGAGAACATCTGAACCGATTTTAATAATTCTTTTTTTTTTGTGTTTGTTAATAACGGTTGTTTATTTATGGATTTTCAAATCAAATCAAAGCATTTATTTCAAATAGACCATTTACAGGCACTTTTGAATAGTCAAATGTCGGTTAGTCCAAGAAAAGTGAAGCTAAATTGCAAGTTCCAAAGAGTAGGTCGCTATGGAGAAGAACATGCAAGAAACTCCATGGACACTCTTTTAAATCATATTATGTGTTACATATAATGCTTGGTTACACATTACTTGTTGCTTCTATCATGTGAGCACAATGTCGATAATGAAATAAAAATATAAAACAATTAAAAGATAGATACTGAATTAAGCCACTGGCAGCTAAGAGATGACCAGTCCCATCTGACGGCACCCGTCCACGAGCATGACGCGTGCATCATCCCCACTCAGCTCAACCATTTTGAAGGGAACTGAACAACCCAATAACACGTGCCACCAACAGCGAGACATTTGAGTGAGCATGACAAACTTTTAGTAATTAACATTGCTCAAATTAAGCCAAGTTTTAAATGATTCGTGGTTCCGACTTCATAAGGTCACAAGGTCGCAATGAAACCTTGAAAATTTTATTTAAAAATTATAATATTCGTGGGTTCTCGAATCACCTAATATTAATAATAACACTAAACATGAAATAACTAAATCGCTATTAAAGCATCACTTGTGCACACGAAACGGCGATAACAATAATTGTTGAATATTTCCTTTGGGTAATTATAACGCCCAAGGTCATCTTGATTCACCGCTCAAGGTCAAGTGTGATCGCTATCGTAGCTTTCGCCTCACCTACATTTATTGGAGGTAGTTCTGTAGTCTCGAATTATAGCCAGCGCTACTTACATGAAACTATCTGGGTTGAAGAAAAGGCGATTGTATTTTAATTTAGACCGATGAAATTGTACGAAACTTGGAGGAAATGACGTCATGGGTTTTTTGTTGCAAAAATCTTTCTAATCTACGCCGACATTAACAAGAGGTAGAATTGTTTACAGGAAACTTTGAATGGCTACTACCAGTACTAGTATACTATAATTAGTTATAGCTACAGATAATATACTAGTACGTACGATAGTGAAATTCATTGTATAATGGATGAAGGAATCTGAATCTGAATGGGATATTACACCATCGCTGAGTGCTATCCCGAGAAAACGCTTGGTTCCTGTGGTCATGAATTTGAATCAGCGTTAAAAGCAAGTTAGAAATAAGAGAAAACCAGAATCAATGATTCTGAAAATTGGGAGTAATATTTTCGATTATTTCCGATTTTCAATCATACGTGTATAGTCTACTCAACTACTACATACATTATGCATAGACAAGCATTTTATGGACCTGGATGGCTCCGTCAAGATGAACGAGGTGGTGGCTGCCATTGTCACTTATAAAACGCCAGAAGCTAGTGTACGGTTCCAAATTGGTCGTTTCCTATGGAGAAGAACCGGCAAGAAACTCCATGGTTACTCTTTTAAAAAAAGTGGTTGGTAATATTGATAGAGATATTATGTAAGGACAGTTTAGACCAGTCTAATATTGTACACAAAAGCACAATAAAAATAATCTTTAAAAAAAAGTAAGTCGTAATAGGGAGTAGTCTAAGAGTTCGTGGAGTATACAGTGTTCTCACATTCACATTACAAAAAAGAGACTATATGAGGTGTCAGCAAATCGTAGGGGCCTAGCCGGGTCGAAGCCTACGGAGCCCAAGGATTCATTTCTAAAAGGAAAATTCGGCCTCGTTATGAAAGGCAACGAAGGAACAGGAGTTGATTTTTAGTTAGTTTTAAGTCTGACACTATATCCAGCTACGAGCAAAAAAATCTACAACATATATAACCTTGATTAGCATAATATCGTCTAGAAGTAGCCTATAAACGCTAGAAAATCTATTCGACTATTTATATTGTCGATCTGATTGTGTACAAAGACACTGTACTTATACCCTGTGTCGTTGTAGGTACACAGTCACTGAGCTTATACTCAATGTCGTTGTATACGGTCAAAATAGTCTACATTAATAATAACATCTATAAGCACTTAACACGTTTTTGCTTATGGCTAATTTATGGCTCATTTAGATTACTTTTCAACATTTTTTTTACACATAACTTACTCGTGCATTGAAAGAAAAATCTTTAGATATACACTAAAAAGATATAAAATCTATACCTACGTATATAGTGTACCTATTATGATATAACCTAATTTAAGCTTTAAAAACCATAACTTCACGTATTATAATTTAAAGCTATTTTTATCATTTCTATCAACTTTCTATGTTAGTGACCTGAGTAAATGTTTAAGCCTAGTTACCACTTGCCAAATAACTAGACGAACAACAGCTCACTTCGATCCCTCTTGGATTAATTGTTTTATTGACAGCGTTGTACATTGTGACGTCATTTTTGTTGTAATTCAGAGCTGTTAGCGGGGAATAATAATGCCCGCTAACAGCTCTGCATATATTATTAACCATTGCTAACATTATTATTATTATTATAGTTAGCCCATATTGTTCCACTGCTGGGCAAAGGCCTCCCTCCACTCCTTCCATCGATCACGGTTCCACGCTTTCTCATTCCAATTCAGTGGGGATTACATATAACTAAAACTTTCAAAGGGACGTATTGACGATGCACCCGATTGTACATAAGCTCAACGTTACCTAAGCCGGTTCGAATGCACATTGCATAAAAATATACAAATGTAATAGATTAAAGGAGACAGATACGCTTTCATGCAATTTTGAGCCTGGGTAATAAAGAAGTCAAAGTGATGTCAGTTAATAGCTTGTATATTTTTAAATTTTTACTGAAAATTCTGCAGATTTTATAAATCTCATCAGAGAGAAGACTTATAAGAGATAACTAAAAGTGAGGTTATGCAGGATATTACGTTTTAATTTGAGTGGAAAAATAAACAACTGATATATTTTTAAAAAAATAAGGGATACGTTGTTTTTTTGAGGTGGGAAGTCCAGCTCCTAAGGTGGAATAAAAGTGCCAGGCAAGGGTATGTCAGACTTTACTGAGTAAAACCACACCACTGTCCTTCAGTTACTCTTTCGTTCTGGTACCGCGAGTTGTCTTTTCAGAAACTCCCTGCGGCCCCAATGGGCATCGGCATTGTTCGATTCCTACGGTTTTGTTGACGTAGAATACTAATCGCCCTTTCAATAACTCGGGCTCCGTCCGAACGGTTACTGGGCAGCCGGAGGGCGAACTATCCATTGCTCGTTGTCAGGAAGCCTAAGGTAGCTGCTACTTGGGGTAGGGGTCTCAGTAGTTAGGGCATGCGGCCGTCTTCTTTACTAGCATTACTGCTTCGCAGAAGGAGGCGACCTCCACCCATTCCCTCAGTCTTGTCTTTTGGGGGATTCGCACAATGGGGACACCCAGGAGTTTTCCGACTGAATTCGGTATAGGTTCCTGCCAAACTTACCATGTCCAGAGAGGACCTACATGGGAGGTAATGGCACCAGGACACCTCCCTAACCACTCCTCAACGAGTGGACTTACCGCCATGATTATAGTGTGCCCAAAAGGAAAGGAGGTGATGTTTAACAAATAAAATAAAATACTTTTAGTTTAATATTTTTTATTTAAAAACAGCATGAAAACTAAACGCAACTTTCAGTTCGAGGCATGATCCACTATTGTATAATTATCATTATCAATTCTCAATTCACGAGTTGACATCTGATGCAAGAGAACGACCACAGCGGTTACAAATACAACGGTGGCCATGTTGTTCTGGTTCATCAACAGGCGATCTTTTAGCCAAGTTTCACCAAGCTTGGCTGCTGGAAGAAATATGGTGCGATTGTACTTACATGCTGTAGTGCTCGCCATTGAGAAATATCACAGACAGTATCGTTTCATCGTCTAGGGGTCGTCGGCTAAGTGCATTACAGCGATTAGTCGTTACACCGCAATTCACACATCGATCGATGGTATCAATAAATATTCTTTCGATAAGTCGACTGTAAAATCCAAAATAGCAAGCCTAAGTTAAACGTTTCTTCGTGTCCGGTATGATATCAATTATCACAAAAGTTAACTAAATCAGATGTCGGTATAAAAAAACCGAGGTCGAGAGACATACGGACGTTTATGTTGCGAAAAAACTTGTATTTTGACACCCTCAAAGGAATCAAACTTCATAGGGTACTTTCCGTTGGCCTAGAATCCTGAAATTTAGCATTAAGCATGGTCTCGTAGCACAAGTATAGAAAAAATCAAGCTTACAAGTTAACAAAAAAAAAAATATATGGCTGTTTATGTCGCAAAAAAGTTGTATTTCGACACCTCTAAGGGAAACATAATTTATAGGGTACTTCCTGTTGAGCTAGAATTCTGAAATTTGGCATGAAGCCAAAGTCTTAGCACTTATATAGGTAAAATTCTGAAAACTGTAAATTTGTCATTACGTCACAAAAAAAAAAACTATTCTTGTGATTCGGTAAAACCTCAATTTGGGAATTGAACTGTTTTCATGTGTGCACGGAACCCTCAGTGCGCGAGTCTAATTCACTTTTTTTAGTTGACTTCCTATAGATATATTTAATTATATGAAACAATAAGATATTGTTACTTAAACAATTAATAAAATGATTCTAAGCATTTGTTCAGTCAATTTACTTGCTGCTTCAGGGAGAGGGGAAAAAAAGTGGACCAATATGCCTCCTGGCAACATCTAGAATCATAATCTGCATGCTTTTCTGAGTCCAAAACAATTCACAGAAGGCGGTCCTCATATTTTGCATTCTCAACACCATTTGGCGCCTGCTCTAAGAGGCATTTTTTTCATGTCGTGCTGGATAAACCCATTTTAAAATCGGAAAACGTTTTTAAAGTATGTATTTTTCTTAATATACAGTTCGGTGTCTAATCTACATGATACAAGGCTAATATTATGAATAAGTTTATTTTAAATATTTAAAAAAATCCTAAGCCCTGAACTCCTGATCGCTCTGGGCTGACCCAAGTCCCGATTAAATGAAAAAAAAAAATCGTAAACTTTTTAATGAGAAGTATCAAATGAAACAACTTATTTAGGTTACATAACAAATAGTAATCTTCATAGTGATAAAATATTTTTAGTTATATTAACAATGCTTTTGCCACAATTTGAATTTAAAATCGTGACCGGGCATTTTATCTCATCGCTCTGCGCTGAGGTAAAACATCGGGCTCATCCTTAGTTACACATTATAGGCACTCCAGGAGTGGTCTAAACGCCGAGGAGGAAACAACTATGCCACGTTACCTGGCGCCAATATTACGAAGGTAATTTTATGATTGCTCTGGATTTGGTTCTCGAATTTTATGATTACTATGGCACGTTATTTAAATTAAATAGTAAGCTTGTAAATGTATTTCTGCCCAAAAAGACCAGAGCGATAATGAATGAAGTGTACAATATAAGTCTATTTTAAGTAGTAGTGATTATAACAATGACAAACGATGAACTATGCATATAGCCTTTAATTTATAACCATTCCTGGTTTTTTTTTTGTAACCCAAGCCCATAAACATAAGCATTATGATTACAAATAGTTACGCTTATAAATTGTTTAATTTTCAGAATTGTGTCTTGTTCTATAAAAAGATTAGTTTTCTTTAATTACTTTTAAAAAGTTATATATTTATTTTACAATTTATGTACACACAAAAATAAAAGTCTAAGTCTAAGTTATTTTATAACTTACCGTAACTTTGTGTGTTTTATTAGCGTTTCAATATGCTTTATTTATTTATTATTTATTTATTTATTTAAACTTCATGTACAGTAGTGGTACATAGGCGGACTTAATGCAACAAGGCATTCTCTTCCAGTCAACCTTTGAGTTAAAAAGAGATCAACGAGTGGGCTTTAATTTATTATTATTTTATCAATTATTATCGTAATGACATCTAATTTGAAATTTTATTCTATTGACTATATTCATTTAATTTATTGTCATCATTGTGATCATTTTAATGTTTAACTGACAATGTAATTGTTATTAATGACATTTTAAACTTCTTGGGGTAACGCTATCGTCTACCCTCTTCTCTTAAGCAAAGGTAAGACGGTATTTCACGCCGGAACAGCTGCTTAACCTCTATCAAGCGCAAGTTCGATCGTGTATAGAGTATTGCTCTCATCTTTGGGATGGGTCAGCCAAATACCAGCTGGATGCACTAGAGTCTATTGAAAAGCGTGCCAATCACATCATATGCAATGATGCTCTTGTGAAGTAAAAACTCCAAAGTCTTGAGCATCGACGCCAAATTGCTAGCCTGTCTGTTTTCTATCGTTGACACTTCGGGGAGTGTGCACTAGAGTTACACAATTTAATTCCGCCAAGTCCGTTCCATCATCGGACCACAAGACGTATGGCGTTGCGTCACCGGTACATGGTGAATATCCCATCTATACGTACAAAGCGTTTTGGGAGTACATTAATTATGTGTACAGCTAAGGAATGGAATTCCCTGCCGAAGTCTGTGTTTCCTGAAATTAAATATTTTGTGAATTTTGAACTAACATAGAAATAAGTGTTACTAACACACATACAATGTGAACTAAAAAATGTCTTTTTAAAATAAATTATTATTATATCTATAAAAGACTGCAGGAATCAATAGTTGATTTCAAAAGGTTTTTAATTTTGTCTCATTTACCTAGAAGTTATTTAATTAAGTCCAAATAAATGAAACTAAGCCAAAAGTTGATATTTATAATTATATAAATTTGGAATTATATTAATTCTAAAATAATACATTACTCTTACATATACGTATAATTAAGCTATTTGCTTCAGCGGGCTCCCTGAGACGTCTTCGTAATTTTCTTCCCATCAATACCAAAATTGCGTTAGCCCAATCTCTTCTTCTTCCAATCCTGGACTATGCTGCTGCCAGCTATCTTGATCTCACCCAGGACCAATTGGATAAACTTAAGCGACTTCAAAATCTTTGTATCAGGTTCATATTTGGCTTGCGCAAGTATGACCACGTTTCTGAATTTCGTACTAAGCTCAAATGGCTTTCTATTCGAATTCGCCGGAACGCCCATATACTTTCTTTGCTTTATAATGTGCTATTTAATCCTTGTACCCCGTTTTATCTTAAAGAACGTTTTCAGTTCCTTAGTGACACACATAGTAGGTCCTTGAGATCATCGGAAAACCTAAAATTAAGTATTCGCGCGCATTCCACTACCTTCCTTGACAAATCTTTCACAATTCAAGCTGCACGTTTGTGGAATGCGTTACCCTTAGAAGTAAGGCGTGCTCAAACGCTACCAACATTTAAAAACATGGTGAAGAGAAAGGTTAAGGTTAAGAGAAAGGTAATGCTCCTTGCATTACCTTTCTCTTTGATATATTTTCTTCTCCTGGTTCAACTATATATTTGATATTTATTAGTATATTTTTTTTTTGTATTGTATATATGTATTTGTGTTAATGTATTTTGTTAGTATTATATCTGATGTTTGTACACTGACAACCCTTAATCTATCTCCTTTCTCTCAGTCCATCCAAAGGTTGTCTGTAAGAGATCGCCCTGTGCGATAAGACCGCCCATTGTGCACTTATTCTTTTAAATGTTTGTCCTGTATTTTTGTTTATTTGGTGTACAATAAAGATTATAATAAATAAATAAATAAATAATAAATATAATCTTGTTACACGTACACTGAATATGACTAAAAACGGCTAAATAAATAAAATTTATCAATATATTTATTTTTTGTTTCACTGATTTCACCGTTTATGATCGCTCTGGCACCAATTATGATTGATTTGATCGCGAAATTTTTTTATCTTAAATATTTCTAAAACTGTTTGTGTAAATTGAAGGCCAATAGTAAAAAATGTACTATTTAAAAAGGTATCATTATTTTTAATGAGATACATAATTACCATTAAATATCAATATCTGAAAAGACCCAGAGCGATCACACGAATACGTCCGTTTTGAAACTAGTGCGGAAAAAAGACATATATCGCTCAGGGTGGTTGGTATCGGATGGTAAATGGATAGAGGTTAAGAAGAAAAAGACGCAAAGAGTATCACCTAATAAAAACATTATAAGAGGCACTGCTACTCCTGGACACTGCCACTAGAGGCTTCCAAATGGTCTCGATATCTGCATCTTTACTATGTAAAGATCGGTACCTACTGCAGAAGAACAAGTACTTAGTGATCTAAAATCAGTTTGTAATAGCGATGGATACACGATACGGAGCCGAATGGATGGAATCGTGAGGAAACTATGCTTCGTTTAAATTGGGCGTACCGTTTAAGTTAGCGGATAGTGCGGTCAAGTGGAAAACTGACCAGAAGATGTGTGCATTAAGCCTTCCAAACAGAATTATCGAAGAAAAACATTTTGAGGAACAAAAGATAGTCTAAGAAAATCGTGATAGTGTATTTTATCAGAATGTAAGAGGTCTTCGTACTAAAACTATAAGCATTTGCTACAATGTAGCTCTTTCTTGTAGTGATTTAATAGCATTTACGGAAACGTTTCTTGAAAGTTCGGTAAATGATGCTGAACTTTTCCCTCCTAGATATGTGGTATTGCGCAAAGATCGACCGGGTGACGACGGATGGGGCGGGGTACTTCTGGCGGTTAAGGATACTATACAGTCAAAAGAATTACAGATATAGATGGTTTGACTGATGACAAAGAGTTGCTATTTGCATTAATATCGTGGAAAAACATAGCGTTTATGATCTGTGTAGCTAATTTACCTCTTAATTATAGTAGTAAACAATATCTAGATGTTATAGATTGTGTAGAGAATGCTATTTGTAAATATTCAGAATATCGATACTTATTGGTTGGTGATTTCAATCTAAAGTCATGTAATAACAGTGTTGTAACTCAGTTCGATTATTTTACAGACTATTAAATAATTGCGACAGTTTAACAATATCAGTAATAAATATGTTGGCATTTTGGATCTAGTCTTAGTACCTAACTTTTGAGAGTGATAGTGTAAGTGTGACATCAGATATCAACCCCCTGTTGCCTGTGAATGCATACCATCCGCCGTTGGAAATAATATTAACTCTATCCAGGTGTGAATTAGTCAGGAACCCCCGTCTGACGCACATAACCGTTCTCATTGGAATTTTAGAAAGGAAAATTTGCAAGAGCTATACATTGATATTGCTAAAATGGTCTAGACTGACCTTTTACAACAGACGGATGTTGATGGGGCTGTCGACACATTGTACAACAAAATATACAGCGTCATAAACGATAATATCCCCAAAAAAAGGCGCCTGGCAATAATAAGCAAGCTAATAAAGTAAAGTAAGTAAGCTAATTAAGCATAATATTAAAATGAAGTATTTTAACTTAAAAAAATGTAAACAATACGGACTACAATTCAATAGAGAATTATATAAATATTACATAACTAAATTAAAATTCTTTCTGATACAGCTTTCTTTTCAATTTTTGTACAATGTAGAAAAAAAAAACACGTCGTGATCCCTCAACATTTTGGAAATAAGTAAAAGATAAAAGAAAAAGCAGACAACAAAATAACGAATTTTTTTTTTTTTTTTTTTTTTTTTTCGATGGGAAAAATCATCTTATGACAACCCCGAATTTGAATTTGAAAATAATAATAATAATAAATGTTTTTTTAATATCCTTTTCTAAAAGAATTTTTAAAAAATATAATCTGTATGTATAAATATGAAATAAATGAAATAATAATAATAATAATAATAGACGTAGCCAGAGCAGACCGTCCGTTACCGAATTGGAAGTCTCCAGCACCAGACAGACTGCAAAACTTCTATTTAAAATGGTATAGCAGCTCACACGCGCTCTTAGCATCTCAATTCCAGTCATCTTTGGAGTCTGGGTCACTACCTCAGTTTCTAACAACTGGCGTTACCCATCTGCTCCATAAAATAGGTAGTACAGCGGAACCCCCAAGAATTATAGACTGATAACATGCTTTTCTACGGTCTATAAACTTCTTACATCCATTCTGAGAACAAAAATTAACAACCACATTGAAAATAACTCAATTATGTCTGCCTCTCAGAATGGATGTAAGAACGGGTCCTGGTACTAAGGAGTTACTCCTCATTTACATAGCCATAAACCAACAGGTTCGTCAGTCCCGCAAGGATTTATCAACATGCTGGATAGATTGTAAGGACGCCTATGATTCTGTAGGGAAAATAGAACACAGTCCTTCGCTATCCAAGGTGTGATCGATCCGAGGGGACGATGGGTCTATATGGATTAAACGGGGAATATTCCAGGGCGACAGTCTGAGTCCACTTTAGTTCTGTTAAGCCCTGAATCCTGGAGTATTCAGGCTAAGGCTATCGGTTCGAAGCACATTGCTGGAGGATTCAGGCTTAGGCTATCGGTTCGAAGAGGAGGTCAGGTTCTATCTCACCTTCTTTACATGGATGATCTGAAACTCAAACCAACAAGTTACAACTGATGGAACTACTGAAGGTAACGGAAACTTTCAGTAGTGCCATCAGGATGGAATTTGGTATGGATAAATGTGCAGTCATGCATGTAAAGCGAGGGGAGATTATGGGATCTGAGGGGATTCCATACACCTTAGATGAGGAATCTCGACTGAAACCTATAAGAAGGAGGAACGGAACGTCCGTTGAGTTACATAGACGTGTTACTAACTGCTCTTGGATTTTTTTAAACGTACAGTAGGTCAAAATTATATGATTATTGTGGTCCTATATATCAAAATACAGCCTTTTGAATTACCTAACTAGTGGTGAAAAGTGCAAAGCGATATATCAAACCATCATAAAGTTATAAGTGAAAAAATTTAAAAGTTAACCTAACGAACTGTGTGCCTGACCTACGACAACTCGCGCAGTGCCCGCTGAGGTGAGTCACCAAGAAACGCAAGTATCACACGTAGTACGGAACATTTTTTCATTACATACCCACAAAAATGAATTGTGCTGGATGTAAAAAAGTAATAGCTCGCGGAGAACCGCTAAGATGTTGTACTTGCCAACAACTATACCACTATCGATGCATCAACATGACATCATCGTATTATGTCGAAAATAAAAGCAAAATAATTAATTTATGGCGCCCATCGTGCAAAACCTCTACGAAACAAATACGAAATGATGACACACCTGTTAGGAGACAATTTCCGACGACACGATTATGTCCATTGACGACCAAATACACGATGACCAAAGTATACTAGGAGACAGAATAAAATATGACGCACCACCAATAAATACAGATAATTCTTCAGTCTTATCAGCGATCTTACTACGACCAGAGTCAATCAAATTAGAAAAAATTAGTCAACTATTAGACAAAAATTGGAATTACAGCAACAATCTATTTTGGCAAAAATTAAAAGTACTATCTAATCAGAAATAAATACAGCTTTATTAAAATAGCAACAAGAAATATACCGGGGCCCCAAGTCTGCTATTTTTATAAATTTGTCATTCCAACACGATCCCATTGTCATTTTCCTAAAAGTTTGTAATCTGCTAATTAATAATGATCGATCATTGATCGGTCAATGGTCTTGTAATAGAATTGTGGTAGAATGATAATATCGAGCATATTAAAACCAATAACTGCACAATAACGTTCTAATGGTAAATCACTGATCAAATAAACTGTCAAAGTTTCAGCAGATTACCGCAAACTTCAAATATTTATTTGTCAATATGTGCGAGATTACCATTCTATGTCACTTCTTTCAATGGAGTGTCAGTGGTTGACCATTGGAAAGTCATAATGACGCCATTATTATTAGAAGATTACCAAACTTGTCAAAATCGACAATTATGACATCAATGATAGACCATTCTGACACTATTGTAATAGCAGACTTGAGGCCCAGAAAACTGAACAACTTTCTCTAGAGCAAACTAAACTAACCGCCAGTATTACTCACATAAACGAAACCATACAAAATCTTGAGATTAAAACTGCAAAACTTAAAACAGAAATAGCCCAGCTACAAAATAAAAATATGCATCAGTACATGAACGATACGCCTATGAACACTGCGAATAATACTAGTAAAATACTTGTTATCTACGGCCTAAACGAATATTATCACGAAACAGAAACAGACCTCGAAGACAGAATTATATTTGCATTTCAAGACACCTTAAATGTCGACCGCACTGGCTATATCGAAGAGGTAAGTCGGATAGGATGGCAAGGATTTAGACGGCCACTACGGGTGGAAATGATCAGCAAAAAATGACTAAATACATCTTAGAAAATGCGGATTATTTGAGAAGTCTAGGTTTATATGTATCTAGTTTTCTTGATAGACAATCTTTACAGAGGAGACGAAAACAAAGAGAACAACGGTATTCAATACACGAAAAAAACAAACAGGGACACTATAATCATGTAACTACAAACAACATAACGCTAAATAATACAACTAGGCCACCTTTCCCCACCCAGAGCATCAATAATAGGCCAATTGAACTTTGTTCCTCTCCTAATTTTGAAATTCTGTTCCAAAACATACGTAGTCTTAAAAATAAAAATTATTTGCTACAATCATTAATTGAAGAAAGAAAACACGTTCATGCTATATGTTTGACAGAAACATGGATTACCAAAAACAAAATTGAACTACTACACATAAAAGGGTATAAAGCAGCTTCCAGTTATAGCAGGAAACACTATGACGGCAGAGGGGTATGCATTTTTGTTCAGGAAAGCATCGAAACCTTAGAACGACCAGACATAACTTAGCTCTCTGTTGAGTTTATATTCGAAGTTTGTGCAACAGAAATAGTCTAGCAAAATACTGTTATTGCAGTAATATATTGGCCTCAAAAAAACAAGAAGACGGATGTATATTATGGTTCTCTCAAAAAAGTTTTGCGGCTATTAAAGAAACAAAGACAGTAAAAAGAATATTATTATAGGTGGAGATTTTAATGTTTGATTGTAAACATATTGGAGAATTCAAACAGCACTAAATATTTACGGTGGGCAGCAAATCGAATAAAGACGAATTTTCTTAGGCGATTACAGTACGGGTGACAGAAACGACAATGGACGTAGACACATAGATTTTGCTTTTGAAAATAATCTTAAAGTAATGAACAGTTTCTTCAAAAATAGCAAATAAAAAAAATGGATATGGATGTCCCCAAAAAGGCAGAGATAAAAATGAAATAGATTTCATACTCACAAGAAAAAAACATATACTTAATGACGTCGACGTAGTGAATAAGATAAACTTCAACACTGATCATAGAATGGTGAGAGGAGTTAAACAATACCGAAATGAAAAATCAAGAAAGCATATTCTCTACGCAACAAAAAATACGACAATAGCAAAATCCATACCTCAAAATGTCTTAAACGAGTTAAAAAACACATTAGATCAAATTGAAGAACCTAGAACACTGCAATAAAAGTATAACTTTCTGGAAAAAGAGCTGATAAATTTAAACAAATCGAGATCTAAAAAAGAGAAGAAAACAAGTTAGCAGAAGAAACGTTAAATCTGATGGAAGAGAGGAAAAAAATGTTAGACAATCGAAAAGGCAAAAAAACAAATCATTTCAAGTATTAGTTAAAAAATACAAACATCATCATTAAATCATTCATCATTGTTAAATCTCTTCCATCATTAGCGTTTGGGTGGTTTTATTAGTTAGCGTATTAAGTAATTATTTTTAGTTTTGGTTCTCTTGAGTATATATTAATTTATTATCTATTTATATTTTTATTCTATAGTATTTTGCAACTTTGATGGATGGTAAGTTTGATGATGACTTCTTCTCTTGTTCTTCCTCTTCTAGCAGCTTTCTTAGTGCGGCGAGTAGCTCTTCCTCTCCCCTGAATCTTGGTGATCAGATTTCCTCCTTGTTTTCTCAATATCCCAATAACCTTAATATAGCCCACATAAATGCTCAGAGTGTCCCAAGCCATTACTCTGATCTTCTGGCATCCATTAACTGTGCACATCTAGATGCTTTACTGATCTCTGAGACTTTTCTAAAACCTTCTCTTTTATCGGTTCACTATTCACTTCCTGGCTTCGTTCTTATTCGCAACGACAGAACGGGGAAGGGTGGTGGTGGTGTTGCCATGTATTTACGTGCTGGAATTCCTTATAAAATCATCAGTGCATCACCATCTTCCTACACGGGGTCAGCAGAGCATCTTTTTGTAGAAATTTCTCTGCATCATGTTAAAATGCTTCTTGGAGTATTGTATAGTCCTAACCTCAGTATCGATTATTTTGATTCTTTCGAAACACTTTTAAATACTTTCTGTCCTACCTATGATCACGTGGTCTTGATGGGTGATTTTAACACGTGTCTCCTTAAAAATGACTCTCGTTCTCAGAAACTTCAATCTCTCATATCTTCTTTTAACCTCAGTATTCTGCCTCTCTCAGCTACTCATCATTTTCCTAATTGCTCCCCTTCTCTTTTGGATCTTATGATTGTTTCTAAAACCAATAACGTATCTGTCCACGGCCAGCTCACCGCTTGTTTTTCTTACCATGATTTAATTTTTATGTCGTATAAGATTCGTCCTCCTAAACGCAAGCCACAACATATTTTCCTACGAAACTACAAGGGCATGGATCTGGAGGCATTGCTTCGAGATGCTGTTGGCGTAGACTGGACTGATGTTTTCCATAGTTCTTCTATTGACGATATGGTTAATACTTTCAACAGTAAATTACTTAGTCTTTACGATCGACACGCCCCGATTCGTCGAGTTAGAGTTCGGTATGCCCCGGCTCCCTGGCTCACTCCCACCATTAAGGATGCGATGGCCAGTAGAGATCGAGCCAAAAGGAGACTCAAGCGCTGTCCTTCCGAGCACAACCAGAGCTTGTTTAAAGAGCTGCGTAATCGCTGCAGTCGTTTGTGTAGAGATGCAAAGAGACGCTACTTCCATAATTCTCTTGACAACCGGAACTCTTCCGAAGTCTGGAAATTTTTGAAAACTGTCGGCATTGGTAAGTCCCCTGCTGTTTGAATGATACTGACGTGTGTGCTCTAAACAAGCATTTCTCACTTCCCCCTGTAACTATAGATCCACACGTCAAATCAGATACGCTGAATAAGTTGTCTTGTTTGCCATTGCCGCAGTGTTCATCCTTTGAATTTAGATCTGTGAGTGAAACCGATGTCAAAAAATCCATTCAGGCTATCTCCTCTTCAGCAGTTGGCAATGACAATATTTGTTCATGAAAATCATTGGGAAAATCATTCGATTTTCCCAATCCTCCCAGCAATACTTCCTGTCTTAACCCACATTTTTAACTTCTCCTTGTTTTCTAGCGCTGTTCCTGATGTCTGGAAACAAGCCCATATAATCCCTTTACCCAAAATCCCTAACCCGATCTCACTGACTGACTACAGACCAATTTCCATCCTTCCTTATCTTTCAAAAGTTCTTGAGCATATTGTCCATCAGCAACTCTCTCTCTTTCTTTCTAGTAATGCTCTTCTCAGCCCTTTCCAATCCAGTTTTCGGCCTGGTCACAGCACTGTCACAGCCCTTTTGAAGGTTACTGATGACATCCGCTGGGCCATGGACCACAAGTCTCTTACATTACTTGTTCTTCTGGATTTTAGCAGTGCCTTCAATTCTGTTGATTTCGATATCCTTCTTGGCATTCTTAAATCTTTAAATTTTTCCTCCTCCACAATTAATTGGTTTCACTCCTATCTTAATGGCCGCTCGCAGCGGGTACGCCTTGATGAGTCTTCATCGGATTGGTGTTATCTTACTGCGGGTGTGCCTCAGGGTGGCGTTCTCTGTCCTCTCCTCTTTTCTATTTTTATTAACTCTGTCACTAGAGTCATTTCCTCTAACTTCCATCTCTATGCTGACGACCTGCAGCTGTACCATCACTTTCGTGTGGAAGATGCAGAAGCTGCAGTGTCCGCCGTTAACAATGACCTGGAGCTGATTGGGGAGTGGTCGCGGTCATTTGGGTTGCAAATTAACCCCAAGAAATCCCAGGCTTTGATTATCGGTGGCAGGTATATGCGGAACAAGTTGGATCTTGCGTCTCTGTCTCCACTCTGGTTGAGTGGGGTTCAGATTGACTATGTAAAGACGGCTAAAAACCTTGGGGTGACTATGGACTCAAATTTATCGTGGGCTGCCCATGTCGCTGAAGTCAGTCGCAAAGTGCACTACACATTTCACTCGTTGAAATGCCTTCAGACCTTTTTGCCCTTGAAGACCAAAATTTCCCTTGCCCAAACACTTATTCAGCCCATCATAGATTACGCTGATGCCTGTTATTTGGATGCCACCGAGGAGCTTTTAAATAAACTTGAGCGTTTGCAAAATATTTGTATTCGTTTTGTTTTCAACCTTAAAAAGTATGATCATGTCTCTGACTTTCGCAAGGTACTCAAGTGGCTCCCTATTCGACTTCGCAGGAACACTCGGATATTATGTCTGCTATTTAACATCCTTTTTAACCCTAAAACTCCCTCTTACCTGCGGGAACGCTTTTCCTTCTCTCGTCCTTCTGATGCTCCCTGCAGGTCACATCGTAAATATCTCCTTTAATCCCCTCCCCATTCCACTGATTTCTATTCCTAATCCTTCACTTCCCATGCTGTACGTTTGTGGAACTCATTACCGCCTGACATTAGGGGCTGCCAAACTCTTGCAATTTTCAAAAAAAGGGTGAAAGAACACTATCTTTCTATTTCGTCATAGGTGCTTATTAGTATGTATTTATAATTATATAATATATTATGGTCAGTATGTATTTTTTGCGATATTTATTCTATTATATGTAAGTTTATATTTATGATAGTACATATATATTTATATGGTAGGTATATTCTTATAATAATTGTTTTGTTTGTTTCTTTTCCTGTCACTTTTACACACGGTGTCTACTTCTCTTTTTTTCTAATTCTCCTTTCGCGGGTATGCTGGAAGAGATTTCGTTAGAAATAAGCATCACCTATGTACCTATTTTTCTGTTTCTGTCTTCTTTTCTTATGTAAGTTAAGTGTGTACATGAATTGTTAAATAAATAAAATAAATAAAAAAGGAGACAAAAACGAAATAAATAACTACAGATCAATATGTTTAATGTCCAATCTATACAAAGTTTTTTCAAAAATAATACTTGGACGAATAATGAAACACCTAGAAGAAAATCAACCAAGAGGACAAGCTGGATTTCGCGCCGACTATTTTACCATCGATCACATATACGTCGTGAAGCAGATCTGGATTAAATTTTTCTATAATATAGGATCTGGAAAAAAATGGACGAAGGACGTAATGGAATGGTACCCTAGAGATAACTGGAAGGACATAAGCCTCCCCCATGAAGCTTATGTCAAAAGATAACCTGAGTAAGTGGTTGCAAATTAAAAAAATTAAAAATAAGATTAGATTAAGAATTTTGATTATATAAAAGTTGTATAAAGCAAAACTGTAAAATAGTCAGCGAATAAAGGCTTTTATTATAATTATTCTCTTTATTCAATTTTTTTACATATAAAATTACATTTTTAAATATTTTTTTAAATAAATTATACAAAAGAAAAAAAAAACATTTAAAAATATAAAAATATAGTTATCCACCGGTGTCGGGAACAGGGTCCAAGCTACCGGTGGTTAGGGCTCCAGAGACAGGAACCTCCTCACAATGCGAGCGGCATCGAGGTGTACTGCCTGGTCATTTTCAAGAACTTGGTCGAGCACATACCTGTAGTACGGTACCTCCGAGTCCACTAGGTTGTACTTCAAAGCAAGTTGCCGGTGAAGAATCCTGGCTACTTGGTTATGCCTGTGCAAATACTCGCCGTTAGCCAGACGAGAACAATCAGAGATAATATGTCTGATGGACTCACCCGGACGATGACATGCCCGACACACGTCAACCGTCCCGTCCTTCATAATAATGTCTCCGGTAGTTGTTCGTCAAGATAACCTCGTCCATAATCGCACAGACAAAACCTTCAGTTTCTCCAAAGAGGTTGCTGAATCGTAACCAGGCCACGAACGTCGAAAAATCTACATCATTCTCATGAAGAGCCCGAAAAAAGCGCCCGTGAAGCTCCTTGCCTTTCCATACTTCCTTGCGGTCATCAGTGGTAAGTACCACAGGCTCGCACCAGTTCTCTTAAGCCATGGACAACGGGGTGAGTCCCTTGTCCACTGTGACCACGTCGCGGTGCATACCCACGTCGGTTTTGAGAAAGTATTCTCTGAGGCTGCACACCTCGCGGTTGTGTAGTCTTTGCATTCAAAAAGGCTCGACCTCCACACTTCCGCGGGATGTACAGTCTCATCACCGAAGATCGTGGGTGATGCATCCGATTTGCGGTCAGCAATGTACGGACCTGCCTATCCAGAGCGTCTAACTCAGTCTGAGTCCATTTGAGTATGCCGAAAGAGTACATTAAAACCGGCATAACCCAACCGTTGAAGGCGCGCACCTTATTTCCGCCTGACAGAAGGCTGTTTAAAACTTTCTTCAGGCGGCCAAAGAAGCGCTCCTTCAACGTTTGCTTCATGTCAGCGACGTTAATGCCTAACGCTTCCGACATACCCAAATACTTAAAAGTTTCGGTCGAGGAGAGGGATCTAAGGTGTATGGAATCCGAGAGTTGAATTCCCTCGGATTCTACTATCCTCCCACGCCTGACATGCATGACTGCACATTTGTCCACACCAAATTCCGTCCTGATGGCACTACTGAAAGTTTCAGTTACCTTCAGTAGTTCCATCAGTTGCGAATTGTTGTGGGCAAAAAGTTTTAGATCATCCATGTAAAGCAGGTGAGATAGGACCTGACCACCTCTTCTCAACCGATAGCCCAGACCTGAATCCTCCAGCAACGTGCTTAAAGGATTCGGGGCTAAGCAAAACTAAAGTGGACTCAAACTGTCGCCCTGAAATATTCCCCGTTTGATCCATATTGGTTCATCATTACCCTGGATCGGTCGACATCCTGGATAGCGAAGGACTGTTTTCCATTGCCTCATACATAACTCAAGGAAGGTGCGTAGAGTTGCATCTATTTTATACACCTCCAACACCTTCATGAACCATGTATGTGGAACAGAGTCGTAGGCCTTCTTATAATCTGTCCAACATGTCGACTGATCCTTACGGGATCGACGAACCTGTTGGCTTATGGCCATGTCTATGAGGAGTAGCTCCTTAGTGCCGCGGGATCCGTTTCTACATCCATTCTGACAGGCAAACATAATTGAGTTTTTCTCAATGTGTAGAGTAATTTTCACTCAAAGGATGGACGTAAGAAGTTTATAGACCGTTGACAAACATGTTATTGGTCTATAATTCTTAGAATCCGTGGTACTACCCGTCTTACGGAGCAGGTGGGTGGTAACAGTTGTTAAAATCTGAGGCAGTGACCCAGACTCTAAGGATGACAGGAATTGTGATGCCAAAATCGCATGTGAGCTGCTTTACCACTTAAGCCAGGAATTTTGCAGTCCGTCCGGTCCCGGAGACTTCCAATTTGGTAACGGATGACAACTTTGTCCATTTCTGGTATAACTATCGATTCTAAACTGCAGTGGGGTACTTATATTAGAACTCTCTCGGGAAGACTAAGCTCAGCTGCATATGCAGTAAGAAAATAAGGCAATTGACAGATGTAGCCCCAGCTAGGTTAGTTTACTATGCTTATTTCCACAGTATTATGTCTTTTGGCATTTTACTGTGGGGACCTGCAGCTGACTTAGACTCAATTCTCATATTACAAAAGAGAGCAATCCGGTCTATTTATAAAATGGGCCCTCGCGAGTCCCTTAGAAATAAATTCAAAGAAATCGATATACTTACTCTGCCTTCTCTTTACATCTTGGAAAGCATTTTGTATGTACGTAAAAACTTAGGACTCTTTAAAATCAGAAACGATTTTCACAACAAAAATACACGTAGTAAACACGAAATTGTCTTACCCAAATGGAGACTAGCTAAGACTAGCAAGTCATTCTTAGTAAACAGCATTCGCTTTTATAATAAGCTGCCAAAGGCGGTAACAGAACTTAGTGAGGGAAAATTCAAATCTGATATCAAGCGTGTCCTAACCGAAAAAGCATATTACAAGGTTAATGAATATGTCGAAGACACGCTTGTTTGGCAATGACTATCTCTGCACATGTGGCCCCCTGGTAAATCATCAATATTTTGTCTATTACCTGCTCCACCTTTGTTTTAATAATTATATATACATTTTTTTTTCTCTGACATATTGCTTTTGCAATATTTTTATTTTTTATTTATATTTCAACTGTCATAAATTTGTTAGTAATATATTTTGTTAACATTTTATTGATAGTTGTAATTATTATATTATTACTATTTTTTTTTTTATATAGCCTCTTTTTGTATTGTGAATGTGAGCACACTGTATACTCCACGAACTCTTAAACTACTTCCTATTACGACTTACTTTGTTTTTTATTGAGACAATTTGTATTGTGCTTTTGTGTACAATATTTGACTGGGCTACACTGTTCTTACATAATATCTATCAATATTGTAAAAACAACCCCTTTTTTAAAAGAGTAACCATGGAGTTTCTTGCCGGTTCTTCTCCATAGGAAACGACCAATTTGGAACCGTGCACTAGCTTCTGACGTTTTATAAGTGCCCATGTAGGCCTATGTGAAATAAAATATTTTTGATTTGATTTGATTTGAATGAAAAAACAACTTTGTTGACATCTGGTGTTGCCAGCTTATTATTATTATAAATATTTTGTACGGGTCAACAACCGTACAGTAGGTTTACCTGGGTCATCATTATTGCGCCACCCGCTCAGTATGTTTCCATCATTTATATTATTGCACTTACACCGCAATAGTTCAGTACGTAATTCGGTGACATACCGTGCGCGTGACTCATAATCCCATATCGTTCACCATCCATCCTAGTATAAATTAATCTCAATCTTATATTTGTGGAAACTGACAATACAGTGAATTTATTAATCTTAAACTGACTTTCATCTCTTATCTCATCCTTTATCTCTATCTTACCCTAACCCCGAGCATTGGTCCTTCGAGCACTCTCACTCATCTCGTGATCCCGGTGCCTAGGAAGGCGCCACTTTATCTCATCTCGTGATCCTGTGCAATCCCGCTGCCTAGAAAGGCACCACTTGGTCTCATCTTACGATCCTGTTCGACCTCGAAAAATCCCTACAAGTAAGGTATCTTTCTTCTTACTTTGACTACAATGGCTACAATGGAAGACATTTTAGCTACTCAACAGCAAATTATTGAAGGCATAGATAGACTTTACTCCAACTTCAAGAAAGATGGAGCAGAACGGAAGACCCCGACTACCTACGTCGACGATTGGAAAGCCTAGAGCAATATTTTACGGAGTTTCATAATAATCATATGAGTTTGTTATCTTTTGGTGATCGATCTCATGCGTATTTTACTACCAATCGAATCGAAGGTGTAATATAGCAATATTAAAACAGCCATTCAGAATTATAAGCCTTACACAGACAGACCTCAAACCCCTGTTTTGAAACCCCCTACTTTTCAACCGTCTTCAACATCTCAAACCTCGAATCTCTCATCTCAAAGTAATCCTCCTAAGGACAGCGCAAATATAGAAGACCTCTTAAAGAAACAAGCTACTAATTTTAGGGCATTCTCAAGAGAAGCTGCTGACATTGATCTCAATCTTATCTCTGAAAAGTGGGAGTTTGAAGACATCCTAAAAACTTGGGCACCGATTGACACCCTACACTGGGAACTTGACAACGAGCTCAACGGCTCCAACGCCCAGTATGACGAGCAATTCTCGAACTACGAGAAATATTATAAAACCCTGAAAAAAGATATTAACCGAAAGATGTGGTCGGTGGCTCATATAGAGAAATCGACCCCAAAAATGGAAATAGCTACCTTTGAAGGGAGCTATACATCGTGGATCTCATTCAAAGACCTTTTTACAGAAACTGTACACAATAATCCCTCTTTATCAAATGCCCAAAAAATGCAGTTCCTGAAAAGTAAGATCAAGGGCGAGCCAGAAAAATTGATCAACCATCTTCAAATAAGTTCCGACAACTACTCCGTCTGTTGGAATATCCTTACGCATCGCTATGACAATAAGCGTCGTATTTTTATATCTCATCTCAAAAACATCTTAAATATCCCGACCTCTCAACAAAAATCAGCGAATCACCTCAAACGGATCCACGATACAACGTACGAAAGCGTGAACGCCATAAAAAATCTCGGAGTCGATGTATCTACCTGGGATCCCTTCCTCGTGTATATCCTAGCGGAGAAATTAGACTCCGAAACCAACGATGACTATATAGATTCGTTAAAATCTCCGAAGGAGTTACCCGTACTGGAAGAATTTCTCCGGTTTCTGGAGAATAAGTTTTCGTCACTGGAAACTTCCCGGAAAAAACAAGAACCTTTCATTCAAAAGTCATCTCCTCAATCTCAACACGCATCTTCATCATCTAAAGGTTATCTTAATAACCAACAATCTAATTCAAAAGGATTTAATCCTCGATTCAAACAAAATAACAATACTTCTAATCATACCTATTCGACAAACCAGGTCATTTCGCAATCGTCAAAGTCCAATTGGAAAAATAACGAAAGACTTAAACAGTGTGGTATTTGCAATGCAAGCGATCACCGCATACAAAATTGCCAGAAGCTAGCAAAAATGCAACCATCGGCACGTAGAAACGAAATTGCAAATTTGAACCTATGTATCAACTGTTTGCACTATCACGAAGGTAAAAAATGCCTTTCGGAATTAAAGTGTAAAGAGTGCAATAAAGACCATAATACGATTCTACATGAATGTTTTACGTCAAGAAATGCTACATCGGATGCGTCGCGATCGGGGCCGAGCACGGCCACTATTACGAAATCTCCACCTCAGCAACAAGATAGAGTCCGTCTAATGAAAGCGTGACCTGAGAAAAGGAGGTTACAACCAAAAATATTGAATGTGGTATTATTGAAATAGTAGGAGAAAAAAGTTTTGATACTAGAGTATTTTTTGTATTTAAGACAATTTTAGAATAGTTGTACAAGAACTTAAATCCTAGTCAAAAACATGTGTGTAGACTTAATTATTTGGTGGGTGTATGGTAAATGTCAATAACACACAAAATGTTAGATAGTATTCTAAATTATTTTATTTTATCTGATCTCTCAAAAGTCGCTTTATAATATTCAAATAATATTCTTTAATTTCCATTTGGCGTTCTGGCAAGAATACCAAGTGCACAATACCGTGATAGTCAAATAAAATAGTCAACATGATTTCAACTTCATCACGTCTCGCCAACACTAATAATGTGTTTCAAGATTGTTGGGTTGGAATCAATTCGTTTTAGCATAGAGAAAATTCAGATCTTTTGGGATTAGCCAAGTGGGAACATGTTTTATACTCCTGTGATTGTTTCAAATGATACTGATCGACTCGTGAGACACGAAAAGTTCAGCAGCTACTGCAACAGCATCTCTCTCAAACTTGAAATAGGATTTTCGCGATTTTAACTTCAGTTGCAGACTTTCATGCACTACCAGACAGAGTGAGGCAATCTTTCATTACATCTCAACTGCTTTTGAACGCATTCTACCACTCTAGCATATGTTTTTGATTAAGTCGATTTACCAAAAGCCTTCGTTGTTCGACGTTTTTGTCCATTATGAAATTCGCAATATGTCAGATTATCTAAAAATATAAGAAAAAAAATATCATTACATCCTTAATATAACTATCTAAAAATATTAGTCGACAAGGATCAAGATTATAACGTCATACTAACTTAAAAATCAAAAATCGTATGTAAACAATGTTGGTTTTCATTGAAAACACCTTCTTCCTCTTCTTGTTTTTGTTTGAACTTATGTTAATATGGTTACATAGTGTGTAGCAGTTTTTGCACGTTACTGTTTATTGTTTTTCCCACAATTAAGCAATTATTCTTGAAAAATAAATATCAGATTCCGAAAACTGACAATTGCAACCATAGACTTTGACGTGATTTTTTTTGGCAAAACAATGTTGCCAATTTAATTTAAAAAAAAAACTCCAGGTTACGCTTTCAGTAGACGCACTTTATGAACTCCTTAGTATCTATGCAAAATGATCCTACAGAAATTCTCCTCGCGACAGCAATTATTAAGGTTCAAGCAGCAGACGGATCTTACGAAAAAATGAGAGCTCTGTTAGACCAGGGATCTCAGACCTCAATCATCACTGAACGAGCCGCACAGCTTCTAAAGCTGCGTCGGCAAAAATGTACTGGACTTATATCTGGAACTAGCTGTGCCCCGCGGTTTCACCCGCGTTTTTCTCGTTTCCGTGGAAATACCGAGATATTGCCTATAATTGCCTCCCTCAATAAATTGACTATTGAATATTTAAACAGTTTTCATATCAGATCAGTATTTCCCAAGATTACCGCGTTCATAAATGTATTTATTTATACTCTTCAAAGATCTTATACTTACAATCATCAACAAATATATTTCGAAAAAGATTATTACAGGATTTTATGTTGATAAAAAACTCTATGGCCCATAACTCATTAATAGGTACCAACTCTTAACATCTTACACATGTGATAACTTTTAAACGAAATATCCGATTGAGATGAAACAAAAAGTATTTTACTTCTACATAAATACTCTTGATAACATAATGCTTAATTTCGATAAAGATTAATATTACGATACATATTTAACGTAGTTTTTTTTTCTTCAGACGATTTAAAAATTATTTTAAACACAAAATCGGTTATTGTGATTAAACCATGATAGCTAGATATATGTTCTCGCGGACTTTTTTGTAGGTCTTAATGGGATCTACAAACCCGTAGTACATCATTTTGTTCTATTGTAAATAGTTTTTGCAGCGCATGCAAAAATAGGTTTTCGATTTTACACCTTGTGTTACAAAATAGCAATTTTATTACGGATCCCTAATTTTAAACAAAAAAAAAACATAGCCTATAGCCTTCCTCGATAAATGGACTACCCAACACTGAAAGAATCATTCAAATCGGACCAGTAGCTCCAGAGATTAGCGCGTTCAAACAAACAAACAAACAAACTCTTCAGCTTTATAATATTAATATATATAAGTATAGATTGGAAACAACGAAAATAGCTGTAAGGGCATGATCTCTATTAAGTGTATGTCGTTAGTTAATGACTTGACTTTCGAATCCGATGTATTTATAATGAAAAAACTAGTCAAGAATTTGCCTAGTCATACCTTTAGTAAACCCAACTGGCCAACCCTAAACCAAATAACCCTAGCTGATCCTGAGTTTTACAAAAGTAGACCAGTTGATATTCTATTCGGCACTGATGTTTATTCCCAAATCCTATTGGATGGTATCTGCCGTTCTGAGGGAATGTTACCCATTGCCCAGCAGACTCAGCTGGGATGGATCCTAAGCGGTAACTGTAAAACATTTCAGTGCAATGTAATCCTAAATAATCTCACCGATATCCAACAGTTCTGGGAAATGGAGGACATTTGTGAAACCTTATCGATGTCTCAAGAAGATCAAGCTTGCGTTGAATTCTCCCAATCCTCAACCTCAAGGCGCGAAGACGGCAGCTATGTCGTGAAAATACCTTTTAAAGAAAATTTTGAAGAAAAGTTGGGCGAATCTAAAAATAAATCAGTTGCGCAATTCTTTCAAATAGAAAGGAAATTAATTAAGCAACCCGACCTGGCACGTGACTACAAGTTGTTTATGTCCGAGTAGGTACTTAGAGCTCGGACATATGATCCCCGTTGCGACAAACGTCAACGTAACCTCGGATTGCTACCTTTCGCATCATTGCGTACTTTGAGCTGAGTCATCAACTACAAAATTACGAGTTTATTTTTATTTTTATTGTTGATAGGTTCGCACTTGACCGCTATCTATATGAGTTGTTTTTAATACCTCTGCAAAAACCTCAACAGGCCACAGCCTCAACGACCTTATGTGCAGGGGGCCGAACCTGCAGCAGGATCTTTTAAGTCTCTTACTAAAATGGAGACAGTTTAAATACGCGTTCACTGCTGACATCGAAAAGATGTTCCGCAACATTCGGCTACACCCTGATCATCAAAAGTTCCAGAAAGTTATTTGGAGAAATCATGATCAATCCCAACCTTTGCAAGAATATCAGCTAGCGACTGTCGCCTATGGTACAATGGCCGCACCTTTCCTGGCCATGATGACACTGAAACAACTTGCCAACGATGAAAGGCCAAATTATCCTAACAGCAGCGCTCCTGATATCTTAGAAACCTCCTTTTACATGGATGATCTCATGCATGGATCTCATACTGCGACAGCGGCTAAACATCTCAAAGCAGAGATGACAAACCTTCTTAAGTCAGGCGGCCTCAATCTTAGAAAATGGCGCTCAAACTTGCCTGAACTTTTAGACGATCATATTAATCCTCAAGACGAAGAATTTCATTTTAAACAGCCTGAATCTACAAAGGCTTTAGGTCTTCGCTGGAACCCAAAAGAAGACTATTTTATCTTTCAACCAATAGAAATTACCTCAGAAGACATCCCAACAAAACGACAATTCTTGTCTGAAATCTCAAAAATCTTTGATCCCTTGGGCTGGGTATCACCAGTCACAATAAAACTGAAAATCTTATTTCAAGAGACATGGAAAGCGGAATTAGGTTGGGACCAACCGATTCCTCATAATATTGCTCTGGAATGGAACAAAATAAAGGCCGACTTACCTTATATATCCCATTTTAAAATACCTCGATTGATACAAACCATGGAGAATGATATAATCGAGCTTCATGGGTTTTGTGATGCTAGCACAAAGGCCTACGCTTGTGTTGTTTATTGTAAAATTACAAGACATCATAAGACATACGTAACCCTTGTAGCTGGTAAATCAAAAGTCGTACCTCTGAAAAAATCTCAATCTATACCTCGCTTGGAACTTAGTGGAGCTCTATTATTATCAAAACTTATGGCCAAAATAATCTCATCTCTATCTAACCTCAAAGTCCAAGCTTATGGCTGGGTAGATTCTATGGCAGTACTAGGATGGATAAATGGTGAACCAGAAAAATGGAAACCCTTTGTCGCCAACCGAGTAAAAATGATTTGCGACACTATCCCAAAATGGTGGCGATATGTAAAAT
This sequence comes from Mythimna albipuncta, assembly GCA_929112965.1. Lineage (NCBI taxonomy): Eukaryota > Metazoa > Arthropoda > Insecta > Lepidoptera > Noctuidae > Mythimna > Mythimna albipuncta. Next base: position 37,207,234 of record OV815958.1, read on the forward strand.
CCCAAGAAAATCCCGCAGATTGTGCTAGCCGTAGTCTGACTGCTGACTCTAGAAACTCAGTTATAAAACAATTATTAGAGAAATACAGCAGTTACAAGAAAATCGTTCGAGTTTTAGCCTATATAAACAAATTCAAAGACATCTTGATTTACAAGAAGAAGCGTGAAAATTATCTTGCTCTGCATGACCTCAAGCGAGCGACAGAAATGCTAATAAAACATGTGCAACAAGAATATTTTTTCAAGGAAATATCGCAACTTGAAAAAGGCGAACCTTTAAGCAAAAAAATTCAAATCTTGAATCTCAACCCTATCTTAGACAGCCACGGAGTACTCCGTGTCGGTGGACGGCTAAAACATCCCATTATCATCCCAAATCAAACCAAACTATCTGACCTTATAATAGACGAATCCCATAAATTAGTATTCCATGGTGGAGTGAAGATGACGAGTGGATTTATAAGGCAGAAATATTGGATAATTGGAGGGAACCGCGCAACAAAAAAACGATTAAGAACGTGCGTAAAGTGTAGAAGACACGATCCCATACTACAGCATCAACTCATGGGTGACTTACCTTCATCCAGATTAAATCCTAGTCGACCCTTTTATCATACCGGTATCGACTATACTGGACATGTTTTGGTGAAAGCGAACAAAGGTCGTGGCATCAAAACAAATAAAGGATACGTTGCAGTGTTCGTATGTATGGTTACAAAGGCCATACATTTAGAACTCGTATCTGATCTCACAGCGTCAGCTTTTATTGCTGCTCTTAGACGCATGTCAGCCAGAAGAGGAGTTCCTGGGCACCTTAACAGTGACCAAGGAACAAACTTCATTGGAGCCAGCAAGATCCTAAAACAAGAAATCCTAGAAATCTCGGAACTCTTATCAAGCCAAGAAACATTATCTAACGTTTCAGAAATGAACATTGAGTGGCATTTTAATGCTCCGTCATGGCCTTCTGCTGGCGGGCTTTGGGAAGCTGCGGTGAAAAGCTTAAAACATCATCTTAAACGTGTTGTCGGCGAGCAAAAACTCACCTACGAAGAATATAGCACCCTTCTATCTCAACTCGAGAGTTGTTTAAACTCTCGACTACTGTGTCCTTTGAAGGAGGATCCCGAGGACATAGACTTTTTAACCCCGGCACACTTTCTTGCAAGTGGACCTACCTTAACGATCTTTGAAACCGAAAATGATCTTAGAACTCGGTGACATGTAGTACAAAAAATCTATAGAGATATTTGGGTCCAGTGGAAAAACGAATATTTCTCTCAATTATCTATTAGAGCTAAATGGAGACAATCTGAAAGGAATCTTAGTCTCAACGATATTGTTATCATCAAAGATGAAAACCTTCCGCCGGGAAAGTGGGCTCTAGGGCGTGTAGTAGAACTGCATCCTGGTTCTGACGGACATGTTAGAGTCGTTACCCTTAAAACCAAAAATGGATACCTAAAACGGCCTGTTGTTAAGCTAGTGACAAAAAGGTTAAGGATGAAGCACCAAAGAAGAAAAATTCCAAGCGTATCTCATTCTCGACTATAGCTCTGTCTGTAACGCTATTCTTACTGTCACTAATAAACTTATCTCAAGCATCTTATAGCTTTACCCCTTTAAACAACAACAGCGTTTATTTTGATAAAATATCCAACATGCATCTTATTCGATACGACTGGCGATTAATTGTTTACTATGACACATATCCCTATAAAGAAGGCGCATCTGCGCTCGAGAAGTATATCAAATATCTTGAAACATTATGCGCCACTATTAAAGATCACACACCTTGCGACGGTATCATCTTACAACTCGGGCACGAGTTCGAAGAAATTAAACATTATGACAGTATGTTAACAATGAATGAATCATTTGTAACTGGAGAAGAGCGGCGGCGCTGGCGTCGCGGCCTGATAGACGGAGTAGGCTACGTTGCAAACAGCTTGTTTGGCGTGCTAGATCAGCGTTTTGCGGAGAAATACGCACAAGACATCGACCTTTTGAAAGAAAATGATAAACATTTGTACAACCTCTGAAAAAACCAAACCTCAATCGTGGAAGCCGAATTTAATCTTATGAAAAGAATGGAGAAAGCTGCGAGCAAACATCATAAATCGATAAATCAAAAGTTTAATTATCTTAAAGAATCCTATCAAGATCTTCAACGCCATGTACAGAACATGACTCTAGTTACCGACTTCTTAGCCTCGGCTCTGACGGCGAATAACTTACTGTATAGCCTCAGAAAAATACAAGACTCCATTCTAGATACGGTAACTAATATTTATAATGGAAAATTGGACTTCCATCTGATATCTCCTAAACAGCTGAGAACGGAATTAAGTTCTATATCAGCACATATCCCTAAAGACATGGTACTTCCCGTCAACCATTTGAATCTCAAGGACCTCTATAACTTGATAAAAGTGCGGACAAAGTACTTGATTATTGAAATAAGAATACCCCTCATCGAGAGGGATCTTTATGAAATCTTTAACCTCATCCCAGTCCCACGATTATTGAACCACGACATGATACATGTGAAAGTTATCTCAAGTTATGCGGCCATTAACAGAAAAGACTCATATCTAACCCTCACTTATGCTGATCTCCAGTCTTGTGTGAGACAAAATCCTATGATGATTTTATGTCATACAAAAAACCCTATAAATATCTTAAAAGATGATCACAGCTTGTGTGAAACGGTCCCACACACAAGAACCTGTGAAACCATAAAAACCCCCTGCAAAAACATTTGGAAGGAATTAACAGCGGATAATAAATATTATTATTTTTGTTGCAAACTTCTCTGTGATGGTGAAGGTCTGTTGAATGTGGAGGAAGGCTGTATGATAAAGACGGACAATTTTGTTGTCCATTCCAATAGAAGGCTGTCTAGCAAAATGAATATTGGTGCAAGAATTATTGCGCCACAAATATCACCTATTAATCATATCTTCAACATATCTATCCCTGAATCTACTGAAATTAATCCTAATAATTCTGAAATATTGCGACAATTTGAAGATATACAGAAAAAGATTGAGATCCTGAAACAAACTGAACCTTGGAGTGATAAAATATCCTATCACGACGTACATCTGTATAGCGTTTTGTATGCTCTAATCTTTGGAATCCTGATAACCGCGGCAGTATACTGTTGGCGGCGCTACAGGCGGCCAACGAGTCGCGAATCTTCGATGCATGCTGGAGAGGCATCAACCGCGTTCTCTTCACATCCCGGGAATGAGAATATTTTAAGTGAGTGTAGTGCGGTTAGGGAAAAAAGGCAATCTTTAGTCAGAGTGAAAAGTGCAGTGAGTGAGTGTTGTGATCTTAAGAAAAAAGGAAAATTTAGTCAATCCGTGAAAAGTGATCCCAAAAACCTTATTAAATCTAGCCAGTGTTTGCAAACAGAAGATAGGGCCTCGTCCCCTGTTTTTCGCATATTTTCCCTTCCCGATCTAAGTTCTAGCAACTACTTGTAATCGTTCGAAATATTGTCACTCACTTATTTATTACTAATCGTTATCCCTGTCATATAGTTGATAAGCTGAATATTGTTTATCATCTTGTAAATCTCATCTTCATCTATATCCTACTAACCCCTATCTTTGCCCCCGGGAGCATGTACGGGTCAACCACCGTACAGTACGTTTACCTGGGTCATCATTATTGCGCCACCCGCTCAGTATGTTTCCATCATTTATATTATTGCATTTACACCGCAATAGTTCAGTACGTAATTCGGCGACATACCGTGCGCGTGACTCATAATCCCATATCGTTCACCATCCATCCTAGTATAAATTAATCTCAATCTTATATTTGTGGAAACTGACAATACAGTGAATTTATTAATCTTAAACTGACTTTCATCTCTTATCTCATTCTTTATCTCTATCTTACCCCAACCCCGAGCATATTTACTTACGCTATGATTGGCTATAATTTTGACCAAATAATTAATGAACCTACTAGAATCAGCAAAACAAGTGCAACCTGTATAGATTTAGTATTTACAAATTTAAAATTTAAAAACTTAAAGGCCCCTGTTGAAGACTTCGGACTTTCTGATCATAACGGAATAATATTATTGGTCTCTAAAAATCCTGACACAAATGTACGGAAGTCGTGGTATACGACTAAAAGAATATTTAATTAAAAAAATATGGAAAACTTTAAGACACAACTAATTAAAGTAAATTGGCAATCGATATTTAAAGTTGACAAAGACGTAAATTCAAACTATGAAACTTTCCACACGACAATAGTTAGCATTTTAAATGACTGTATTCTGAAAGTAAAAATTAAAATTAAAAACAAAACCAAGAAGTCGTGGCTAACCACCGGTTTAAAAGTGTCTTGCCAGCACAAACGTCTACTCAAAACATTTCTGACACAAAATGAAGCCCCTATCTTGTTAAAATATTACAAAAAATATGAAAAACTGCTAAAGAAAACCAGTTTATAAATCTAAAAAAAATATAAATATTAAAAGAACACAAAGTAGCACCAATATTTCGAAAACTATGTGGCAAATAATAAAAGGACGCACAAATAAAACAACCAAACGTACAAAGAAAAATATAAAACTAAAGGTACAAAATACAGTAACGGAAAACCCCACGACTGTTACAAGCGCATTTAACGACTTTTTAAATATGTTGGAGGAAAGTCCAGCCATCAAACTAGTCAACCGGTCATCACAAGAAATGACAAATCCTTATTTGTCTTTTCTGTAGATGAATATGAATTACTATCAATTATAAGAAACCTTAAAAACATAACCCTACTTGCAGTCGGGTAAAAACAAGAGAAGCTATGGTTTTCACGAAATCCCACCCTCATTAGTTAAAAAATGCACAAAGGTTCTAGCCACGCTCCTTACTTTCTTAATAAACCAATCCTTTATTGAAGGAACCGTTCCGCATTTACTTAAAATCTCGGTAATCAAACATATCCAAAAAAAAGATTTGCAGACCGACTGTAATAATTATCGTCCCATAGCGCTTTTGCCTACCTTCTCAAAAATTTTAGAAACCACTATGTTGTCACGCCTGCATTCTTTCTGCGAGACATTTAATAAATTTAACGATAGCCAAAATGGATTCAGGAAAAATAAATCGACAACAAATGCAGTTTATTGATATGCACATATCAATAAACTGCAACACTCGAAATTGTGTACACGATTACGTCTACCTTGGACAGACAGTCCAGTTGGGTCGAATCCAACTTGGTTGGGCAGTGTTCGGGAAGCTACGCGGTATCTTCTCGTCCAACATACCACAGTGTCTCAAGACAAAAGTTTTTAACCAGTGCGTGTTGCCAGTGATGACATATGGCTCATCAGAAGGTTTATAGTCACCCAAAGAGCAATGGAAAGGGCTATACTCGGGGTTTCCTTGCGTGATCAAATAAATAATTAAGGTATCCGCAGGAAAATTAAGGTTGCCGACAAAGCACAAAGAATTGCGAAACTTAAGTGGCAATGGGCAGGGCACATTGCTCGCAGAACAGATGGCTGTTGGGGCTGAAAGGTTTTGGAGTGGCGACCGCGTACTGGAAGACGCCCTGGTGAAGGTAACGAGAAACCGATGGATGCGGAACGCACAGGAACGTTCGATGTAGCGACGCTTGGGGGAGGCCTATGTCCAACAGTGGACGTGTCTCGGCTGAAATGATGATGATGATGATGATGACATAATACAACTAGTTATAAACGACTATACGTTATTAAAAACTTACACATACACAAAATTCACCCACACACACACCATAACTCACATACCTGCACAACACCACACTACACCTACAAAATACACAATTCTATTACCACTTGAAACTGAATAACTACTACTACTACTATACTACTCTCTCTCTCTTCTTTACTATAATTTTGGTTATTATTATAGTATGTCTTCTTAGCCAAAACAATTGCCAATGTAGAGATACACACTAAAAATGTACTTCCTAGCTGAATTTCATGGCTGAACGATGGACCACCATAATACAGGCCCTCGGCCTAGTTTGGTGGTTATCATCAGATGTACTGTGAAACATTGTACTTGTTAAATGTAACTCTTTAACCACAATATGTAAATTGTGTCAAATAAACGTTTTTATTTATTATTTATTACTCCAGTGATTGAAGCCGCGATATCAGAGTTCTCAAAAAATCTTCTAGCTGTATTTCCATCATTGGTTCTACCGTGACCCTGTCTTACGACATCATTAAAAGTCCCGTTTGAGATTTAAACGCTTCCTGAATTTTTTTCTTTCTGTTATGCATAATAGCCTTGCTGTCACCCTTAACTATCCACGTCTTCAAATGTAATCTATATGCTATTTGAAGAATGCATTCCATGAATCTTATCCAAATGTTTTGGGACGATAGAGCATATTTATATAAGACCACATTAACTTTCTTTAAATTCGATATCAAGCGCACGTCATTCATCTCTTTCGGAGTAGCTTTACATAGGTTGCATATTTGTAATGATGTATTGCAAAGAATAGCTGTTGTTTTACCATCTATCATGATTAATATTAAGGCGTGTGAAATTTTCATTTCTCCAATTTCTGTCTTTACCAAATTATCTTTCTCCACTTCGATTTCATTTTTAACATTTAGATTACTTCATTTATTCTCTTTTATAAATTGAAAAAAGAGTGGACGACACCAATGTGCAGAGTTAGAAGAATCATTTTCCAAAATAAATTAATTACCAGAAACTAATGATATAAGAGGTAATGATAGGTATCAAACTACCCATAAAACACTAGAATCCTCATAATTAACTTCATTTGTGATATCAAAATGTATTTTTTGCTTATTAGACGCACCTTCAAAACTCTATTTACTAATCAGGGTCATGTCTTTGTAAGGATCATTTTTTGGGGTGACTCAATCAGTATTTTTACAGTTTTGTGCAAAAGCATTTGCAATTCTATTTTAGATGTTGTATCTGTTATTGTGATAGCAGTTTTAGGTGGATAGCATTTTAGTTTTTCATTTCGTAATGCGTAGTAGGATGGAAATATTTTAACATTAGTGACTTGTTGGTTTTTTTTCCGTTGCGTATTGTATTGGCACTTCGTCATTTTAAGTGACAAAAACAAGCTTAAAGCTTCATCATGTACAAATTCAGTTTTTTTTTCTTTTTAAATAGACAATCTTTCACGTTCTGTACTTCGTCTGGATTCTTAAGCAAGTGCTCTAATATTTCTACAATACTTTCAGTACCATCTGCTTTTAACTTTGAAATATAAGCTTATGATAAATCATCTGAAGATGTAGTAGTCACAGTATATTCTACGTCTCTTTTTTTGCTTAGGACCTAATCCAGTAAAAGGTTTTCTAGGACTTACTACGGTCGATGTGCCAATAGATGCTTTCACTGGCGATGGAATTACAATTTGTGTAGATGTACTGGGAACTGGTTCGTTACTTTTTTCCACCAAGGCTCGCACAAAATTTGGCCGGTTTGGCCGTGTTTGTTCATGACACGAGCAAAGACGTCATAGGGGTTGTGTGGGAAAGTTTTAATTTACCTGCATATTTACTGCTCTCTGATTGGTGAAAGTCACTAGTTACTACGCGTCTATTACAAGCCTACTCATAACAAAACTGGTTTAACCGTGTTTGTTCGCGACATCTGCAAATGACGTCATAGGAGTGGTGTGGAACATTTTTAGCCGTACATAAAAAATCATCTTATAAATTATTTACTATTTCTTACCCAGAAATGGAACAGTATTGGCTAGAAAAAATAATTTATTATTTCAGTAAAAATTGAAGACGTGTAAATAATGAGTTAACAGAAATAGTTTTCTAACATAAAAAATAAAATTTTTATATAAAAAAAAAAACGACCGACTTTACTAAACTATCAAACGATCAAAATAATTTTAATTTTGGACGTCGGTGTTTTTCCTTATTTAACACCGACTTCCGAAATTAAAAATTATTTTGATCGATTTGTGTTTTTTTTTAGTGAATTTGTTTTTTTTTTAATGTTTTCTATTTCACACTCTTTAGTTGCAATTATACTCAGAGCCAGAGTACCCTTTTCTCATAACAATTCCATTTAACTCAAACCCTGCTAGAATACATCATTTTATTATGAAGTTCCTGTATCTACCTTCCACCTTCTGGCTCCATCATCAGATCACATAATAGAAGCAACAAGTAATTTGTAACCAAGCATTATATGTAACCCATAATATGATTTAAAAGAGTGTCCATGGAGTTTCTTGCACGTTCTTCTCCATAGAGACCTACTCTTTGGAACGTGCAATTTAGCTTCACTTTTCTTGGACTGACCGACATTTGACTATTCAAAAGTGCCTGTAAATGGTCTATTTGAAATAAATTTTGATTTTGATCAGTTCGATAGTACCTTAAAGCCACATCTTATGACAATTCTAATAAGTCGGTGATGATGCGCTTGTTGAGTCAAAGCTCCATAGCCTTGATCATCGACGCCGAGTTGCTGGCCTGTGTGTGCATTGGAATTGCACAATTTAATTTCGTCAAGTCCGTTCCATCATCGGACCACTACACGTACCTACGGCGTTGCGCCATCGGTACATGGTGGATATCCCACCCATTCGTACAAAGCGTTTTGGAAACACATTCATTATGCGTACAGCTAAAGAGTGGAATTCCCTGCCGGAGTCTGTTTCCTGATAGCTACAACCTAAGGGTCTTTAAGTCAAGAGTGAATAGGTTACTTCTAGGCAAGCGTGCTCCATCATCGGCCACATCATCACTTACCATCAGGTGAGATAGTGGTCAAACGCGAGCCTACCAATAATAATAAAAAGCCCAAACACGGCTAGAATACAATGATTAATTATGGAGTTCTGGTGCCTATCATCACCGGGTCACTTCAATGATACCATTTTGAACATAACTATTCAGAACTATTTATTATTTGTATGTACGAAGTTCCTTGGCCATTTCTGATCTTTTTTACCAGTCCAGTTCCACCTCATCAAATGTCATTTTTTGACTTTAAATGCTTATGTCCTTGATGAAAATATCAAAATAACTATATAGTTGCCTATAATGTTTGAGGAGTTCCCTCGATTTCGCCAAGATTTCATCATCAGATCCCGATTTGGTGACTACTCTTTTTTGTTGGAAAGGGTATACTTTCCAAATGGTCCCACATTTGGAAAGTATAACCTTTCCAACAAAAAAGAAATTTTTCAAATCGGTTGGCAAGCGACGAAGTTATGCGCGAACACACATAAAAAAAAAAAATTGCACTCCGGGAGTGCCGGCAGAAGTGAAAACTTGATTATTAACGTTGAGCATGTTTGATATTTTGGAATGGTTAGGGAATAATTTTGCACCAATTGCTTTATCAGTATAAAAGTACTATCATTTATGTGGTAGAATACAATATTCATTTATTGCGCTATCGTACACAAACACGACAATTTATATTACATTAAAAATTTAACACTTTAAAACTATTACAATTATTTTACATTAAAAAGTTTACCATCCGTCTTACGCTTTTTCGATCAGGTCACGTGTCCTGACACGAGTTTAAGATTTTATACCCATTACAGAAAAAGTGCTCAACGCCGCTAAAGAAGTTTTCACTTCAAAAACCGGCCTAGAGCGTGTCGGGCCACGCTCAATGTAGGGTTCCATAGTTTCCCGTCCGTCACAAAAGTTAGTTATGAGTTTAAAAAAATGCTTGCATATACGATTATACTACAAACTTAGCCCAGAAATTATTTTGTAGGAACTTTTGCCTTTTTTGTACAAAAACTGTTCTTTCCATCAAGTTCAAAATAATTTTCCTAGAAAGTCCTTATAAAGTTCTACTTTCCAGATTTTTTTCATATTTTCTAAACTTATGGTTCAAAAGTTAGAGGGGGGACACACATTGTTTTTTACTTTTGGAGCGATTATTTCCGAAATTATTTACATTAACAAAAAATGATTTTAGTAAACCCCTATTCATTTTTAAATATCTATCCAACAATATATCTCACGTACGTCACTTTGTCGGCGTGATTGATATACACATATTGGTACCAAATTTCAGCTTTCTAGTGCTAACGGTCACAGAGATTAAGCGAGGACGAACAAACAGACAGACAGACAGACGGACAGACAGACATGGCGAAACTATAAGGGTCCCTAGTTGACTACGGAACCCTAAAAATACAAACATTCGAATTGAGAACCTCCTTCTTTTTTAGAAGTCGGTTCAAAATATTGTATTAGTAAATAGATTTCAAAAACGTACATTCCAATCCCTAAGTCCCTACTTCGTGGTTTCGGGCCACTGTGCGCCGTGTCCTTGTGGAGGCGTTCGGTGGAAACGATCTCTCGCGCCGGGCCTTGGTACAGGCCATGGTCCGTAGCGATGAGTGGCAGGCGGCCACCTCCTTCTGTGAAGCAGTAATGCTAGCAAAGAAGGCGGCCGCATGCGCGAGGCAATAGCCCTCATACCCTAGCCGCTAGGATTCCGGTCCCGATTTTCGGCCACCGTAGGCGTGGGCTCACGAAAGTTCGTTCAAGCGTGGCGTGGTTACAAGCCACGCAACCCATTCGTTTTGGTGGACTCGGCATCCGTAAAATTTCTAGAGTAAGCCTACCGGTATTCTTGTCTTCAGTCCACAGCACTTAACAGGACCAATAGAATTTTCAGTCCATCATTGGTTATGTAGGTTGAGGTGCCGTGTTTTGGCCGAGTGGAGGGAGGCCTTCACCCAGGAGTGGAACAGAATAGGCTAACAAAAAAAGAATTGTTAACAATATGTATATATTATACTCGTACATCATAGATATACCATACACCACCACATATACACCGATATACACAGCACCGTGCCGACGTCTTTGTCTACATACACTGTTACCGGCCCACGCTGAAAACCAGCGCCGTAAACTCACCGCTTTTAGCCTTGTGGTCTCGGCATTATGCTAAGCGTTTGGTCGTTTTGCTCGGAAGTGGCGCATTCTTTTCTTTAAATTATGATTTGTAAATACTTTTTGGCCTTTCCGGCAAATAAAACGTTTTTCTTTCTTTCCTGTCTTACATTACGACGACGTGCCGACGTGACGACGTGCCGATGTTTGTGGCCAAAGAGTTGCACAAGCTCCCTCCAGTCACCTTCGACCACGTCGATGTAACAAGCCTTTTGAAAGACATTGTCTTTTTGAGGGCCAGTCTCACGGATGTGCTAGCCAAGTTGGATGCGTCTCAGAAAACTGTCGCCGATTTGCGCAAGGAATTCGATGAATTTCGCAATAACGCGGCGGCATCTAGGTCATCAGTCGATGCATCTAACGTAAACATGCGTCATGGAGCCGGCCTCGATAAATTGTCGCCGAACTTCACGTCAGCAGTTTCGTCGCCGGCGCATACGTCGATTGCTGAGGTTGCAGAGTGCCCCGCTCGTGCGCCCCGCAACTCCGTTCCGGTCACCGCGGCTCCTCCAAGCAGCGCCGCACGAGCCCTTCGCCCCGTCCCGCTGCCTGTTCCTGCAGCCCCAGCGAATCCAATTCGTAAGGATTTCGCTGGCATAACCGCGAGCGCCCCTAGCGCCCCTAATCTGAAACCTGTGCTGAACAAAGCAACGAACAAGGTTGAAAATGACGATGGTTTCGTTACGGTGCAAAGGAGGAAGCGTCGAACGCAAACCAACAAGAACCGCTGCGGCATAGCACCTGCAACTCCTAGCGTGAGCCTGCGTGCCGCCCAGCCGAGCACTCCCGTGTACATCTCTTGCCTGCATCACACGACAAAGGTGGAGGACATCGTAGAGTACGTGCGCCAAAAGACGAAGTTCGCACTGAGGGTCCAGTTGTTGGAGTCGCATCGTAACGTCAATTTCAAGGCGTTCGTGGTACGAGTCCCGAACACTTTCTTGCCTCTCATGCTGAAGGAAGACTTTTGGCCGCAGGGCGTGGTGTTCCGTCGCTTCCGCGGACAGGTGCCACAGAACAGCACGAAGTGAACTTAGTGCAATGTGAAGTGTTACTAACATAATCCTAAGTCTTATTTACTAACAACAAGTTGTATTTACTCTATATATATGTTAGTCTGTAAGGTATATATCTATGGGCCAAGATGCCTGATAGTAAATGATTTATTATTATTATATTTACAGTTGGCTCTGTGAATCAAATTTCAGTTTTAGACATTGACATTAATTTTAATTTTTGTATTGTGATTTGAGGTTTGTAATTTTACTTTTGATTTTGTTTTCTTAATTTTATTGTAACCGTTTTTGTTTTTGTAATATGTCCCATTATTTATTTATATCTAGCCTATACTGTCCATAGTTTAAGGATAACTATAAGAACAAAAAGGATTTCTCTTCCCTACACTTTAATGACCTACGTGCAATAAGACGTTAAATGTAATATAAATTTGCCATCCACAATTAAGGTCTATAGCATCGAGACCTTTTTAATGATTAATGTACTGTTATGGGTTTATTTTTTCGGTTCAAAGTGGTTTTAGCATAACGCCAATGACCTTAATTGCCAGACTTAATGCAAAACCACTATAACTGATTTTATATGAGAAGTTACTTTTGAAAGTGCAGGTACAAGTACTCTACTATGTAGCTCTTGATTTCCTGAGATGTGAGGTACATAAGGTTTTATATTTTGTAGTATGCAAGAGTTAGCAGAGATAATAAATTATGGCCTATATTCTAAATCCTTTTGAAATGAAACTTCCTCCAACACTACTAAATCATCATAACAACGAAAAGCCCTTTGATTAATGTCAATAAACAAAAGGCCATAAATGTCGATTTGATTGTGTCTAGTGGGGCAAATGAAAATATTAGGATAGAAGCAACATGTGCTATCAAATTCGTAGTACAGACGAAATAAATCACAAACAAGTAAATAAACTTTCTAACTTCGAAGGCAAGTCCGTTGACGACAATTTATTCATCCATAATGCTTTTATCCGGTTAAATGAGCTCCCTTTAACCGTCTTATTATAACCGGATAAAGAAGCTTTCGGGCTATGAACTTTAGTGGCTTCTTTTTTCCTGTTAGCAAAAATATAAATGCCAATGCAAAGTATTGGCATGATTTACTCTTTTTTTTTTTAATAGGAATGAAACCTAAGTTATCCCAAGGCGGGTCCATCGGGGCAAGCAGGGCGCGGGGTCGTGGCGTCGGAGCCCGCGAGACCGCCCCCGACGGCCAAGCAGCAACGGCGGCAAAAAGGTGTGGCGGTACCTGCCGCTAAACCGGCGGGACCTCCTGCCGCGGCGGCGACTAGGCCCCGCCCGCGCCGAGGCGGAAGGACAGGAGGAAGCGAGCCATGGCGGCGAGACTTCGCGCCCCGAATTCCGAGGCTGTAGTAATTACGCTGCAGCCTGAGGCGGAAAAGAAGGGCGTGACGTACGACGACGTCATGGAGGCGGTGTTACCCCACCTTGGCGAGCTCGGAGCTGCTGGGGGCTTCCGTTCCGCATAAGGCGTACGGTCACCGGGGCCCGAATTCTTGAGGTCCCCGGTGCGGCCAGCGGCCCTGCGGCGGATGTAGCAGCAAGAATCAGGGCGTCCCTCAACTCAGAGGAAGCCCGAGTGTCCAGGCCCACAAAGTGCATAGACATGCGCATCATGGGCCTGGTCAAGGTGGACGAGGTGGTGGCCGCCATCGTCAGGGCGGGCGGGTGCACGGCCGATCAGGTCCGGGTGGGCACCATCCACGCTGACGGCACGGGTATGCGAGCGGTGACAGCTAGCTGCCCCGTGGCGGCGGCCAAGACCATCACTGGGGAGGGCCGACGGCTGTTGGTAGGCTGAGTCTCCGCGCAGGTCAAACTGCTGGAGCCCAGACCTCTGCGGTGCTTCCGGTGCCAAGTGGGGCACCACGTAGGCGCCCACTGCGCCGCGGAGGTGGATCGCTCCTACCGCTGCCACCAGTGTGGCCAGCCCGCTCACAAGGCCGCAGAATGCCGTGCTCCACCGCACTGCTACGCATGTGCGGCGGCAGGCAGACCTGCGACCCCCCCGCCAAGGACAAGGGCAGGGCCCATAGGCCCATCCCCGCCGACGTCCTCACCGCCGCAGCTGCCTCCTTGGCCGCCACCGCTATCGCCGCCGCACCCGCCGCTCTCGCCGCCGCACCAGCCGCAGTCGCCGCTGCACCCGCCGCGGCAGTGCCCCCTAGAAGGGCTCGGGAGGAGACGATGGACTGCCAATAACGGCCCCATTCCGTCTCCTCCAGGCGAATATCAACCACTGCGTCCCCGCTCAGGATCTGTTGCTCCAGAACATGGCGCAGTGGTCGATAAATGTCGCCGTCGTCTCCGAGCCGTACTACGTCCATCCCCGTGGAGACTGGGTTCAGGACCTAGACGGCTCGGTGACGTTAATCTCGTCGGCCGCCGCCGGTACCCCACCCCTCGAGGCTGTTGCGAGGGGACGGGGCTGCGTGGCAGCACGGTTCGGGGACATTGCAGTGGTAGGCGTCTACCTGTCCCCGAGCAGATCTCTCGACAAACTCCAGGTCTCCCTTATGGAGCTAAATGTCGTCGTCGCTGGGTTCGGTACCCTCCCCGTGGTCGTTTGCGGGGACTTGAACGCCTGGAATACGGCTTGGGGTTCCCGGTACACGAACCCACGGGGTCAGATGGTGGAGGACTGGGCTTTGGAGCTGGGCCTGGTCGTCCTGAACCGGGGTTCTGTCCCCACGTTGGCGCGGATGGGGGGTGAATCAGTGGTGGACATCTCGTTCGCCAGCCCCGCTCTGTTGTTCTAGCGCAGGGAGAGTCTTATCAGGTGGCGGTCGATCTAGCGACACGCGGGGTTGCGACAGTCGTTGATAGGGTCCAGCAGTTGGGACTCGAGGTGGCACTGCACAATGGGATCTGGAGGCCACAGTCCTTGCACGCATGCACGATTTGCGCGTGGAGATGCAACGCCGGGGCGAAAGTCCGCTGTCACGACATAGTGATATGGCGTCAGCAACTTTTTCAGGTAGATTAAGCTCAGCGATATATTTATGCAGTAAGAAAAATAAGGCAAATGACAGATATCGCCACTGCTAGGTTAGTATACTATGCCTAATTTCACAGTATTATGTCTTATGACATTTTACTTTGGGGATCTGAAGCTGATGTAGACTCAATTTTCATATTGCAAAAGTGAGCAGTATTTATAAAATGGGTCCTCATAAGTCCCTCAAACATAATTTTAATGGAATCGGTATATTAACACTGCCTTCTCTTTATATCTTAGATAGAATTTTGTGTGTCCGTAACAAACTAGGATTTTTCAAAATTAGAAGCAATTTACTCGTAGTAAACACGAAATTGTATTACCCAAATGGAGATTAGCTAAGACCAGTAAGTAATTTTTAGTAAAAAGGATACGCTTTTATAACAAACTACCAAAAGCGGTGACTGTACTTAACGAAGGAAATTACAAAACCCAAATTAAGCGTGTCTGAACCAAAAAAACATATTACAAGGCTTTTTTTTATGGTGGAAAAAAAACATCCAATGACACGCTTGTTTGGTTGAGCGGGGGTTGCTCAACCAAACAAGCGTGTCTTCGACATAGTCTTTATTACAAGGTTAAAGACTAAGTCGAAGACACACTTGTTTGGTAATGACTTCCTCTGCACAATGTGGCCCCCTGGTAACTCATAATATTGTGTAAATGTATATTACAACAAAGATGAATCAGTTAATAGTAACTGCTCTAACTTTGTTGTAATATATACATTTTTTTTTCTAACCGATTTCTTTTGCAATATTTTTTTTTTATTATTTGACCCCAACCATTATTTTTTTTGTTAACCTCTCATTTATTGATAGCTGTAATTATTTAATTTTTTGTAGCAATTTTATTTTTGTACAGCCTCATTTTTATAATGTAAATGGAAGAACACTGTAGACTCCGCGAATTCTTAGATTACTTCCTATTTTGACTCACTTTTTTAATATGATTATTTTTATTTTGCTTTTGAGTACAATATAATATATGGTCTACACTGTTCTTACATAATATCTATTTAGTGTAATATAGAAACATTGTAAGAACAATCACTCTTTTAAAAAAGAGTAACCAATGAGTTTTTGCCAGTTCTTCTCCATAGGAAATGACCAATTTAGAACCATGCACTAGTTTCTGACCTTTATCAGTGCCCATGTAGGCCTAGGTGAAATAAAAACTTTTGTATTTTGAACGTAAAGGAGCGAGAACGTAGTATCTCTGAATTTTAAAGGAACTGGAGTGGGTTTTTATTCATTCCTGTTCCTTTTGTGCCATTGTTTTAGGGCTCCGGGGATCTCTTTAGTATCACCAATGGCTCCAGCAGGCTTCGCCCCTGCGAGGCTCCTGCGGTTTGCTGACAACTCGTTGAAGCGCGGGTGGAACAATACTCGCCGTCGTCGTCTTGGGCTCGGTCCAAACGATTACGACGAGCTGCCCATTGCTCGCCGTACGCAAGCCCGCGCCTGCGGTTGCCAGAAATTGGGATCAGAATCCCGGCGGCGGCAGGGGCGTGAAAGCCGCGTGCGCCTCTTCCTTTGCTAGCATTACTGCTTCGCAGAAGGAGGTGACCGCCGGCCAGTTCTCCTCGTCCCATCATGTATGACGAACAGCGACGGAAGATGATGGACGAGATCACTCGGTTGGATGAGGGACCGGTATACAGTTGCGACCTCGTGGCCTCAGAGGCCAACATTCGGCGGCTAAAAGAGTTCGCACACGAATGGCACAGAATAAGGAGTGACTTAAACAGCCAAGGCGTAGGCGGCTGCGAACTCGTATTGTGTATTGTCTTATCCACGTGAGTAACGGTCCCCGTTAGTATGCCGCCCCTGAATGTGGAGAAGGGCATCATGGGGACAGAACGAAGAAATTTGTAAAGGAGTCAAGAAGCGGCTGCGGTGATAGCGCGCTCGTATTTATATGGGTGGGTTTTGTCTCCTTGCGATTCAGCTTACATGACATGATGTCGTTGGGGTCATGTGTGGTTGGAGGGAGTCCTCCTCGCTCCGGATTATGAATTGTACCAAAGACCGGTTTTTTTTTAATATTGCTACATTATTATGCTTAGTTAGGAGTCTTTTGATCTACCTTAGGTTTTTTTAATGTCGTTAAGTTAGTATGAGATCTGTTAATGTTTTACATTTTTTTCTATTGTGTGTCAAATAAATGTTTTCCTTTCTTTCTATGGCGGTTATCACACTGTCACGCACCACGCAGCGTAGCGCGTGAAAGCGCTCCGACACGCACGTACTTGCGGGAGTGCAGATCTGCATCATCGTGCGGGTTTTTTACGCACTCACATGCGTGGGTGCGTCTTGTAAATTCACGCAGGCATGCACTCATTTCATACAAAATCACGCAGGGTACGAAAAGGCAGTGTGGCATACCATGCGTTTCGCCCCGCACCCATGCGCGTACCTAAGTGCGTGTTTCTCCGCGTGTAGGTGCGTGAACTGCATGAACGCGCGTGGATGCAGTTTCAGTGTGTTGGACTGTGTTTTCTGTACAAACGGAGATACTTACAAACAACGTTAAGACCCGCATTCACGCACTACGCTGCGGGGTGCGTGGCAGTGTGATAACCAGCTAAGAAGGAAACACCGCTACCAACCTTTAATCATAATTATGTAATATTACGTTAAAACATTAATCAAAGTTAAAATACAACTGGCCAAATAGCTTTTCATTTCAACTGGGAGTTATTTGCGGCTTTCCCTTTCACTGGCACGCTATGCACTCATTGAGTACAGCTATGAAGCCTGCCGCCCATATAATTACGTTTCAATACGACACCGTCCTTCGGCGGAAGGTAGCGATCAGATTCCAAATACGGTAATGTACGCCTTGACCTGCTGACCCTAGTTGTAGATATCTGGTCTAGTATTTGCGATGGCGGGATTTCTATACTTCATTCACGATAGCATTAGAGAAAAGATGTTCACAGAAGCAGGTGTGATAGACATATTTGTTGAGAAAAATTCGAACAGTTTTTATAAATAATTGTTTAAATGTGACTCTAAAGTCGTTGATTTCAATATAATTTTTTAACATTACATATTAAGATAAACCGATGGCCCCCCGAATAAACGTGTATAAGAAAATTGAAAACTATTCAGCAAAAAATAAAAACGTTTAAACTTCAATAACGCTTATGTATAATATAATCTATAATCAAATTAAAGGTAAAAAAATAAACTGAAAGAAGTCTGTCTTCTGAGTAGTTTTAAATGTATATAATTAGTATGTTAAGAAAGTAATTTATTGACTAACCGTAATTGTTAATAGATGACAAACAAATTACGAATATAAATAAATATTGATTTGTTAAATAACTACTCATACACTTCATTTTTGTTGTACAAACCGAAGAAATAATAAATAGAAATAGCGAAGAAAAGTGCCTTGTCCTAAACTTAGATTACATAGGTAATCTATCAACTATAGATTCTGCCAGTACTTCTTTAGCTAATTAATTATCGAAACGTGGGCTGTGCTGTGGTCTCTTTTTTGACTACATCGAAGTGCTGAAACGCCACCATGTCAGACCGACTTCAGAATCAGACCCCAAACCTATACTCTTGTAGCGGGGTGTAAACCAGAGAAGATGTATTTTCTCCGAAACTATTCACGGAAGTATGGAGATGTCTTCAAGGTTCTGGAGTAGTGGAGTAGTTAGTGATAGCTAAACTTATTTATTTATTTATTTTATAATTTATTTTCACACAAATATACTGAGGAGGATAACATTATTAGAAAACTTTGTACAAAGTTACTGCTTATTTCAAATAGAAATTTCTTCCAGCAGACCTGCGAAAGGAGAAATTACAAGAGATGTAGACAGTAGTGTGCAGAAATGAGAAAGAAGAGTTAGTGAAATCTTAAATTAAACCAATAAATACTTATATAACTATATATACCTTATACTAAAAATAAATACATAATATATATATAATATATATATATCGACCGTAGCAATTAACATAGTCGTATGTGAAAATCGCAACTTTACAGTACGGCCGTTTGAAGTTTCAAATGTGTATAAAGTGAACAATAGTCAATGTACCTTAACCAAATTTGGTATGACGTTTAAATATTAATTACCTGACGTAGTAATATATACAAACTTATCAAAAAGGTATCGGAAATTTAAGAAACTGCACATGCAACAGTGTTAACCACTAAATCATGCCACTATTTTGTCGGAAATGGCTGATCCGACATTATTAACTGAACTAGAATTTCTGAATTTGGCCGGAGGTGGCACAATCCGCAGTATTCCCTGGACTTTAAAAATTAATTAATGTTGGATGTGCCACTTAATACGTTACTGCCCGCAAGATATCAATATTTTATGATGAAGATACAACTTACTTTATTTCGGGATTTGAATAATACAATGTTGACCTTGCTTTTAATTACATGCCAGACCGGAGGACACAGTGGAACATACAGTGGAGTTCTGCCCCACTTGGGTGGAGCACCACCGTGTCCTCACAGAGGCGATAGCTTGAGCGTCCGGTCCTGGTTCAGGCTATGTTATGGAGCGAGGGGAATTAAATTTTCTGATTAGCTATATACGTCCAAAAGCATTTTACATTACTGCGAATACCGTCTTCAACAGATTTCATGTATTTTGAGTAGTAAAATTTACACTCCGCATGAAATTTAGATCTATATAGCGAGAATTGTTCATAATCGCAGATATTGTGATACGCTTTCCATTTAACCCAAGGCTTTGCTTTATAAATACGTATCAGCAAAGGGGAAAACCAAATCGGAAATCTCGGACACTTTGTTTTGACAAGTACGTTTGTAGTTTGACGATAAAACTCTAATGAGTTTATGATTGGCATCATCTGTATTGTACCTATTACTTGTATTTTATAAACAAATAAACGAAAAAAAAGTGAAACGTAAGATCTAAATGTGCTAAAAATTTTATCATAAAATTTAGTTATTGCCACATCTACAGAGTGTTCCGAACCGTTCAGCTCATCCCAATTGATTTCACCTAATTCTTCATTTATCCTCTCGTAATTAACCTTGGAATAAAAAAAAATCTTTAACGACATCCGAATCATACATTGTTGGGAGTATACAAATGGTATTAATACACAGAATGGTGGGTGGTGCATACCGAGATGAAGTAAATAATAATCGGTAGGAGGGTACACAGAACATTCGCAGTTACTGACAGCTAGATCCAATATTTTTCCATTCGGTTGCTTGATAGAGTTGTACTGGTAAGCATTAAGAAAAGACATAAATACACATAGATTTCCGCAAATAGGAGTGTTGCCGCTAGAAACCAATCCCGATACTGAAACTTTATTATTATGTGGAATCCACTTAAGATCAAGTAAGTTATAATTACCCAAGAGGAAATCAAAGTATTGAGCATATACGGATTCCGGTGTTCTAGGCAACCAAATTGTTGGGGCTGTCTATATTCCATATAGACAGCCCCAACAATTTGGTTTTTTCCTCTAGTTCACCTTAAAAATCTAAGAAGAACGTGAATTAGCTTCCAAAGCAAATTGAGAAGCCACTCTAACCGAGTGAAACTCCTTCAATACCGCTACAAGGACCCCATCTTATTCTTTTTATTAGTGACAGTACGGTCTCGATCGCACCTATGTACCAAGTAACGAGAATCTATGAACTCGCTATTAAATATTTCAGGCGTCAACCACGTTTCAGTGAGTACTATAATATCGCAACAATTTGATAAAATGTTCATGAATAAAATGTGCATTTTAGAGCAAACCCCTCGACAATTTTGATAATAAATAACCCGGTTATAATTAAAAATCATACCAGCATTACGTCTCAATAAAAGATACCTAATAAACTGACATAATTTTTTAATTCGAATGAGTGTAGCAATATGGTTATATATTAGGACACATCTGGTTAAGAAATGCTTTGTTAACCAGATGTGTTGTTAATCTTAGCAATATTATCTGGTGATCTGATTACGAATGACTTAGCACTCTCTTTCTCCCGAACAACGAAACGAAAGCAACAAAAGCGCGGTACCATCCGTCCAGAGCTTAAACCATAAATACCGGTAATTATTTGCTGTAGCTGCATCGCGGCACTCATGAAATAAAATTTTGTTTTTCAAAGTGAGATGTTCATGCATATAAATAGAAAGTGACTTTCCTGATTAGCCCAGTTTTTCGGTATTGAGTCCCTTGTTTAATCGGTAAGCGCTTAAAATATTATCGCGCAATATAGCTAAGTTCAGTTTTACAATAATATTCTTAGACCTATCATTATCTCGATGGGCGTGTGGTACTCTCTGTATTGAAATAATGTCGCTTTGTTTCAAATTATAATAAATGGATGATCCAATATTACACCTTTCAGGAATATTACAGATTTCAATGTTGCAGCTTCGAGCGCTTTGTTCCAGGATGTTGATTTTAGCAACAAGTTTGGCTAAAGTCAGTTTAGATTCAGTACACTCATGGTTTTGTTTACGAAGCTTACTAACTTTTTTCAAAATATTAGACTGCTCATCACCGGTAAAACGAAAAGAGTCCTTTAAACGGTCGATTTCTTGCATAGCATAATAGAAAAGTTATGAGAAGCTTAGTTGAAAAAACAAAACTAATTGATTCCTCGAATCGATTCCTAAAACAAAAAGAAAACAAATTTTAACAAAATAGCAATATCTGTAGTACCATATTCAACAGTAGCTTACTACCATAAAGCGAATAATAATGTCGAATGTTCGACATTCGACACCAAGAAATGAGAAATAAACAAGTAAAAAAGTTAGTAATTCTTTATCCTACAAAACACAATCAAACACACAACAGTCAATAATGTAGGTAGTGGTAGATTATACAATACTATTTATAAAATGAACATGCAATAAAGTCTGTTGTACCATATCCGACAAAATAAAACTATCACCGATCATGCAATAATGTAGTATTTGACACATCCGACACAGTAAAAGAAATAAAAAGCTATAAATATTGTTGTATCTGGCATAAACGACATTATTGTCCGTTCAGAGCAGTTTTCAACATTTCTTAAAAAAAAATATAAACTCACTTAGTCGCTAATGATAAACAAAAAAAGTTTTAAAATAAACTCGACGAGTGCGCTCCTCCCGCTAACTCTGGCGGAAGTGGCAGATCCGCGCCACGCGCTCGCGTCTGTTCCCCTTACGCGCCCCGCAACTAACGTCTCAACGCATTATGCGAGTATTAATCGTGCGCACTGCACACATACTACTTTTTTCACTTGGTAAAACAAAGATGGTTGATTTTAGGAATTTGAAAATTTGCTGGGGTATAAATATGATTATTTTAAGACCTTTAATGCCATAAAATGAAAATTGAAAAAATGTAGATCCGACAATGTTAATTGCTATATATATATATATATAAACGATTATCAAGCAAGTCTTAAAGAGTGAGATCGTTTTCAAATCACGAATGCTAGGCGGAAGTGAGTTCCACTGACAACCTTACTGCATGGACAGAGAAAGAGTAGGAATTTTAGGTGTGACCTGCACGGTGCGTCGCGAGGGCGTGCACATTGGCGCGCGTGAAAAACGGTCACGCAGGTAAGAGGGATAAGAAGGGTTATGTAGGATGTTGAAAAGGAGAAATAAAATCCTAGTGTTCCTGCAAAGATGGATAGGGAGCCACTTGAGTTCCTTGCGAAGATGAGAGACATGATCATACTTTCGTAGACCAAAAACAAACCGAATGCTCAGTAGCATCCAGGTAGCAGGCGTCGGCATAATCTATAAGCGGCTGAATAAGTGTTTGGGCCAAAGAGATTTTCGTTTTCAAAGGCAAGAGGCCCTGAAGGCATTTGAGTGAATTTAAGGAGAAATATAGCTAATGAAGTCAGTCTTCATTGATCTGCGCACGCCACGAAAGATTGGAGTCAATGATGACACCCAGATCTTTTGCAGTTTCGGTGTAGTCAATACAGACACCGTCAAGAACTAAAGGCTGCAGAGAAGAAACTACAGCCGTATTGCGGACGAATCTACTGCCTATGATCATGGCCTGTGATTTAGTTGGGTTGATCTGTAGGCCAAATGATTTAGCCCAAGCGCTGATACATGACAGGTCATGATTCATGGCAGCAATCGCAGAATCCGCGTCAGCTACAGTAAAATGTCGGTAAAGCTGCAAGTCATCTGCGTAAAGATGGAAACTAGAAGAGATTGCTTTGGTGACAATTAATGAAGATAGAAAAAAGAAGAGGAGAGAGAACGCTACCCTGAGGAACGCCCTCAGTGAGACTACACCAGTCAGAGAATAAATCTTCAAGGCGAACACACTGAAAGCGACCCAAAGATATGAATCAAACCAGGTTAAGGCGGAAAAAGAGAAATTAATAGATTTAAGGATGCCGGGTAAAATATCGAAATCCACTGAGTTAAAGGCGCTACTAAAGTCAAGCAAGACAAGAACTGTAAGCGACTTGTTTTCCATAGCCCAGCGGATATCGTCAGACACTTTTAAAAGCGCAATTACAGTACTGTGATCCGCGCGAAAATCTGGTTGGAAAGGAGAAATGATCGAGTTTGACGCTAAGAAAAGAGATAACTGTCTATGAACTAAGTACCCAAAAACTTTAGAAAGAAAAGGGAGGATAGAAATAGGTCTAAAATGAGTTAATAAAGTAGGATTATTAATTTTTGGTAAAGGAATGATATAATATTCGGTAAAAGACGCTTTCAATTTATGGGTCCATTTATTTACTCCAGACTAAATAAGGAACTAAACAACCTACAAATGACAAAGCATAAATGTTAGACTCATATCATAAAATTTCTCAAAAATCTGAATTATGACACTAGAGAATCTTTTTTAAAAAATCCGTATAAATAATAAACCACACACTTATCTATTATTACCTATATCATTATTTATTTCTGTTTACGAACATCTACTCATGTACATCACAAACATAGACACACGTACCCATACCTGTGTACTTACCATCCCTTTCAAACTGAAATACACACACACTCACCCTACACACAAACTCGCACTCGCAGATACCCCCACACATACCATCACCCCTTAACTAACATATATACACACACATTATACACTCACAAACTAACTCACACGAACTCACCATATATACCACTCACAATGTTTTTTTTTTGTTCTGTTTCTCCTTTTTTACTTTTTACTTTGCTCCTTATTGTTCGATTATTGTATGTATGTTATGACGAAAGAGACTACCCTCCACGACACAGGGAAACCTAGTGTGGAGGATAGCATATTTAATTACATCGTGTTATGTTCTTTTCTGGACAATAAAGTATTATTATTATATTATTATTCCATTTATTATCTATATATGTACATATTATTTACATTTTTAAATATTTCTTAAAAAGTACATAAAAAAAAACATTTAAAAATATAAAAATAGTAGCCCACCGGCATCGGCAACAGGGTCCAAGCTGCCGGCGGTCAGGGCTCCTGAGAGAGGAATCTCCTAACTATGCGCGCCGTGTCCAGGAGTACTGCTTTCTGGATCAGGCCCTTGATCCAGCTGCCTAACGAGAGCCTCCTTAGATGTTGTTCGAGGCTCTTAGCTATTAAGCCATTGGCCGTTACGACTATCGGCACAATGATTGCTCTATCCACTTCCCACATGTCGACAACCTCGCGAGCTAAGTCAAGATATTTGATCTGCTTATTTTTCTCAGCTTTCACAAGGTTCTCGTCACGAGGGACCGCTATATCAACAATTATTGTGCGACGCTCTAGTCGATCTATCACCACTATATCAGGGTTATTGGCAACAATAGTCCTGTCAGTGATGATAGATCGATCCCAATATAACGTGATACTGCCATTGTCGAGAACTAGGTCGGGCACATACCTGTAGTACGGTACTTCTGATTCTACAAGATTGTATTTAAGAGCAAGTTGCTAGTGAATAATCCTGGCTACGAGGTTGTGTCTAGATGCAAATAGTCTCCGTTAGCCAGACGAGAACGCCCAGAAATAATGTGTCGGATTGATTCTCCGGGTCGGTGGCATGCCCGACAGATGTCAACCGTGCAATCCTTCACAATGTATTTCCAGTAATTGTTCATCATCATAACTTCGTCCATAATTGCAAAGACAAAACCTTCGGTTTCCTCGAAGAGGTCACCGAAACGTAGCCAAGATACGGACGCTAATAGGTCTACATCGGGCCCATGTAAGGCCCGGTAAAAGCGTCCATGAAGCTCCTTGCCCTGCCATACTTCCCTGCGGTCATTAGTATCCAGTAATAAAGTTTTGCGCCAGTTCTCGTTAGCTAAGGAGGGCGGGGTGAGGCCCTTGTCCACCGCCACCACATCTCGGTGCATACCCACGTCGACGGCTAGGAAATATTCCCTGAGACTGCATACCTCGTGGTTGTGCAGGGATTTAGCATTTAAGAAGCCACGACCCCCACACTTCTGCGGGATATACAGTCTCATCACCGATGACCGTGGGTGATGCATCCGATTTGCGGTAAGTAGTGTACGGACCCTCCTATCCAGGGTGTCAAGTTCTGTCTGAGTACATTTGAGTATGCCGAAAGAATACATCAATACTGGCATGACCCAACCGTTGAAAGCGCGCACCTTGTTTCCGCCTGACAAAAGACTATTCAGTACTTTATTCAGGCGGCCAAAGAAGCTCTTCCTCAACGATTGTTTCATGTCATCAGTATTGATGGCTAACGCTGCTGACATACCCAAATACTTGTATGTTTCGGTTGAACTGAGGTATCTAAGGTGTATGGAATCCGAGAGTTGAATTCCCTCGGATTCCATAATCTCTCCTCGCTTTACATGTATGACTGCACATTTGTCCACACCAAAGTCCATCCTGATGGCACTACTGAAGGTTTCAGTTACCTTCAGTAGCTCCATCAGTTGCAAGTTGTTGGGGGCAAAGAGTTTCAGATCATCCATGTAAAGAAGGTGAGATATGACCTGACCGCCTCTTTTCAACCGGTAACCTAAGCCAGAACCCTCCAGCAGTGTGCTGAGAGGGTTCAAAGCCAGGCAAAACCACAGTGGACTCAAACTGTCACCCAGGAATATGCCACGCTCAATCCTTATCGGTTCGCTGTTCTCCCAAATCTGTCGACATCCCGGATAGTAAAGGACTGTTCTCCACTGCCCCAGTTTTAACACCCTCATGAGCCATGTATGAGAAACAGAGTCATAGGCCTTCTTATAATCTATCCAGCATGCCGACAGATTCTTTCGAGAACTTCGAGCCTGTTGGCTAATGGCAATATCGATAAGGAGCAGCTCCTTAGTACCGCGGGACCCGTTCCTACATCCATTCTGAGAGATAGACATGATAGAATTTGTTTCAATATGACTATTGATTTTAGCTCTCAGAATGGATGTAAGAACTTTATAGACCGTCGGCAAACACGTAATCAGTCTATAATTTTTGGGTTCCGCAGTACTACCTGATTTATGGAGCAGGTGGGTTATTCCTGTTGTTAGAAACTGGGGCAGCGACCCTGACTCTAAGGCAGATTGGAATTGAGATGCCGAGCGAGCGTGCGACCCTTGAAACCATTTGAGCCAGAAATTGTGCAGCCCGTCCGGCCCTGGAGATTTCCAATTCGGTAACGGACGAACTGCACGACTACATCTTGGGGGCTGATGGTTATTTCCCCCATTTCTAGTAAAAGATCGCATGCGCGCTCGACCTCTCGAATCCAATCACCCTCGGTGTGACTGACAGGCGCCGATCAAATGATGCGCCAAAATGAACACATGGCGTCATCATCCGGCAGGCGCGTATCAGTCACACCTTGGTCCGGTCGCTCCCAAGCCCTGTAAACTCACCTTTCATTGCTTTGGAACGTACGATTCTGAGTGTACCGCTCCACTCGCCGCTTGTACCTACGAATACGGTTTGCCCATGCATAGATCTTCTGCTTCGGGAAGTCGATACGCTCTGTGACACAGGGCAGATAATCTCGAGGACTAATATCAGTCCCCGAGAATGCCCGCTTCACAAAGCGCATCACCCTAGGGCGAGTGTTGCCCTCCCTGAAGCAGATAAGCTTGCCGATGAGTGTTCTAGCCTCACCGATACGCCGCTCTATCCTGCACTGCCAAGCAGGCACAGCTGGTCGTGTAGCTCTGTTACAATTAGGAAATTTAACGTGAGCTACACGACATGCTGCTACAGCCGCACAGTACAAGATCGAGTGGGTATCAGCGAGGTCTTCGCTGCTATCAAAACAAATTGATAGCTGCGAATCTAAAGCACACCAGCGCCCTATTTCTCTTGTGCATGGGCAAACGAGGTAGGCGAGGTCTAAGCTCCGGTGGTATGGAGCGGTATTCCCGAAATGCGTCTTCCAAAGCGCCCCTCAGACGTTCATTACATTAGATACTCACAGATATTGCCGCGTCATCATCGGCGTCACCAACGTGGTCGGGTCGCGGTGCAGCACTGGGTTGACGTTGCTGAAACACGGCAACTCTGTGATTCCAGGCGCAGTCTATCAAGTCTATCGGCGTCATCCAACACACGATTACGCTGGATGACCCGCACCTGATCCGATAGTCGTTAGACCGAAATGTTGACAGCTGGCTCAAGCACCTGAAACAGAGAGAGCATCCGACCACGGTACGCAGTCAGGTTAATTCCCCCCTCTGTAGCCCCAAAGTATGAGCGCATGACATTTTCATTGATGGATGATGTCCATCGCATGCGCTGCACACTTCCACCGACAGCGGGAACCCTGTCAGAGGCCGGCTGGTCTCGAGGTCCCAAGCTGGCCGGAGGTCGGCCTCTTCCCCGCCGACGCGCAGGTGGTGGTGTCGTCGGCGGCGATAAGTATTCGTCGCTCGAACTCGACGCAACTGCAGCTGCCGGAATCTCTGGACTCACGGCTGGCGCTGGTCCCGGCGACTGCGAGGCGGAGTTGAACGACGAACCCGAAGATGTTGGATGTGCAATTTGAGAGCGTGCCCGGCTTCTTGTCAACATTTAACATCATTATTGTAGTTCCATTTCGATCAAGATATTGATTCTTTGTATACTTTTTGGTATTGTTATCTGATTTCTCTTCTTTTTTTTTGTGATTTGGTGGATAAAGTACATTTTGTTGTGTATTTGGTAAGTAAATTGAATAAAAATATTAAACTGAAAAAATTTGATGTATTTCAACTTGACAGCCGCACCACACATATTATTATTATTATTACAGGCACTTTTGAATAGTCAAATGTCGGTCAGTCCAAGAAGAGTGAAGCCAAATTGCACGTTCCAAAGCGTAGATCTCTTTGGAGAAGAACGTTCAAGAAACTCCATAGACTCTTTTAAATCACATTATGTGTTACATTTAATGTTTGGTTACATATTAATTCTTGCTTCTATCATGTGAGCACAATGTCGATAATGAAATAAAAATTTAAAATAATTAAAAGATATAAACTGAATTAAGCCACTGGCAGATAAGAGACCAGTCCCATCTGACGGCACCCGTTCACGAGCATGGCGCGTCTATCAGCCCCACTCAGCTCAACCATTTTGAAGGGAGCTGAATGACCCGTGCCGCCAACAGTGAGACATTTAAGTGAGCATGACAAACTTTCAACTGCCATGCTCGTAATGTCAAAAAAATAAAAATAAGTTATAACCTAATAAAAATGCTCCATGGTGCTTCACGTTCACAAATTTGAAAAAAGTGCTTCTACATCATACAATGCTATGGTGTCTTTCAAATAAAAAATAATAATATTAGTTTCTAACTAATCAACTAATTAATACGCCCTAGTGGTAGTGGAGCTGGATCAGCATTGAGCCGAGCATTTTTATCTTGAATATAATCCTCCAACTTAAATAATATTCTACAATATCACACAACGTTATCTAGTCTCAACCTAAGCAGAGCTTGTGTTATGAGCACTAGACAACTGCTAAACATACTTATATATTTCTAGATACATACATACTATAGATAAAAATCAAAGAAGTGTCGTCAGCAAACAACACCATATTAAGTTTATTTTGCAACAAATTGGGTAAATCATTAATGTAAACCAAAAAAAAAGGACCTAAAATTGGACCTTGGGGCACCCCCATTTTTACATTCAATCCCGACGAATTGACTCCATTTATTTGCACTAGAGTCCATTTCACGAAATAAGGCCCGCAGACGCAGCGCTGTATTCGCGCGACATAATGTTGCCATGGTTAAATATGGGGAAATAATTTATAGTTCATTTACTTTCATTTTATTAACTAGGTACCTACTCGAATAGTTAGATAAGAACAAAAACGTTTTTAATAGAATGTATTTTAAATATAATAGATACCATTTGATGTCCATACTGCTAAGGTCAGATTAGTGAAAAATAAATCTTTCTGTAATTTCTAAAATATAAAATGGAGATGTTCGACCAACTTTAAATTAGAAAAATAAAATAACATTTAAAACTTTTATTCAAATTTTTATTGAATAATTATGATCGGTCATACTATGATCACTGTCAGAAGAGTGAATAGAAACAGAATCAGATTCTGTTTCACTTTCACTAGCCGTGGATATAATATAATAGCTGTGCCCCGCGGTTTCACCCGCGTTTTTCTCGTTTCCGTGGAAATACCGAGATATTGCCTATAATTGCCTCCCTCAATAAATGGACTATTGAATATTTAAACAGTTTTCATATCAGATCAGTATTTCCCAAGATTACCGCGTTCATAAATGTATTTATTTATACTCTTCAAAGATCTTATACTTACAATCATCAACAAATATATTTCGAAAAAGATTATTACAGGATTTTATGTTGATAAAAAACTCTATGGCCCATAACTCATTAATAGGTACCAACTCTTAACATCTTACACATGTGATAACTTTTAAACGAAATATCTGATTGAGATGAAACAAAAAGTATTTTACTTCTACATAAATACTCTTGATAACATAATGCTTAATTTCGATAAAGATTAATATTACGATACATATTTAACGTAGTTTTTTTTTCTTCAGACGATTTAAAAATTATTTTAAACACAAAATCGGTTATTGTGATTAAACCATGATAGCTAGATATATGTTCTCGCGGACTTTTTTGTAGGTCTTAATGGGATCTACAAACCCGTAGTACATCATTTTGTTCTATTGTCAATAGTTTTTGCAGCGCACGCAAAAATAGGTTTTCGATTTTACACCTTGTGTTACAAAATAGCAATTTTATTACGGATCCCTAATTTTAAACAAAAAAAAAACATAGCCTATAGCCTTCCTCGATAAATGGACTACCCAACACTGAAAGAATCATTCAAATCGGACCAGTAGCTCCAGAGATTAGCGCGTTCAAACAAACAAACAAACTCTTCAGCTTTATAATATTAAGTATAGATATGACCATAATTTTTTAAATATTCTTCCTCCAAATGCTGTACATGTTTACATTGAATTGCCCATTCTTCCGCTGTAACAGTCACAAAAGCCTCTTCTGTTAGGTTTACAATTTCTTTGGGATCTTGGCCCACGTTTTTATCCGCTACCCGTCTCTTTAAAAGGCTCCACATTTTTTCGATCGGATTGAGATCGCAGTGGTAAGGCGGCAATCTTAGCAATTCATGATTGTGAGATTTTAATAATGCCTCCACGGCATATGTAGGTGGACCTTTGTTTTGTTTAATTAATTCAAATAATACAGCTTTTGTCCAAGTATCTTCAAAATATACTCTCTTTTCTCGCAGCCATTCCTGCATGTCACGTTTAATACTTGACATTGTAGGTGCTTTATCTATTTGAGTGCAGTGATACGGAGCGTTGCCCATTACCACAAGTGCCCTTTCAGGTAGGTTAGGATTGACTTTTTCACTCATCCATTTCAAAAAATTAGTTGAGTTCATGTCATCGTGATAATCTGAGGATTTGGATTGTGATTTGAACATTAACAATGCACCATTAACAAAACCGTTTTCAGTTCCCGCATGAGCAATTATCCAACGACTCCCTGATGAATCTGACACGAACATCCCAGGCTCCTCCTCACTTTGCCAGCAACTTTTGGCATGATAAGTGTTGTGTAAAAAGGTCACGTCTAAATATACTACAGGTTTTTTCTCCACATTGCATTTTTTTCGGATTCTCTCCAAATATCTTGAACGCCATGCAGTAATATCATAACGTTCCATTAGTAATTTACGTTTCGATTGGCATCGCTTATACTTGAAACCGATGCTATGCAATATACGGTGCAATGTTGTGATGCTTCCTTGATAATTTATGTCTTCTCTCAAAGCTGCACGTAATTTAATCAATGTAGGTAATTCCTTCTTCACAACATAAAAACTGTGAATTTTTTGCCTTATAGCGCACAAATCAAATCTATCCAAGTCGAACTTTTTAGGATGCGGGCGAATCTTCCCTTGGGTGACGATAACTTTAGAAGTACTCACCGCTGTTGCGTTTTCTTTTGTAACTCTCGTTACAGTTTTCTCTGAAACACCTGCAATAAAATAAACAATAAAAAAAAAATTGAAACATTATTTTCGTATTTAATTACATTATTGTTGAATATAACTTTTACAAATTTTTGTTGTGTTGTGTTAATTACTTTTCAAATTTTCTTTAATAAAAATCGTGCATTGAAAAAAACAAAAAACTTAATTCCAATCTGTAAATCAATTGGAAAAAAATCTGTATATGGCAGCCCCAAAATTTACCTGTCATGGCGGCGACTCTTTTGCGAACATTGCTTATTGGTATTAAAACACCGCGATTCTTGTGTTCCGCTTCACAGAACTCCTTCACCTTTAATATCATTTCTCGACCTGCACTTTTTACAACTTTTGGCATCGTAAATAAACATAACGCACTAATCCAATAAAAAACTTACAAAATATCTACCACAACAAACGCACCTTGATAACATCGATAAACGACAACATGGCCGATCTCCCCCCCCACCTGTCAAATTTAGTTCCACAATTGTCCGCGGGACTTTCGTGAAATGGACTTTAATTGCTGTTTAGAGAAATTGTACGTACAAGTCGACCGTTCGACTTGTCAAATTGAATGAAATATCATTGACAACTCGTCAATTGTCAATTCGGTTATGCTCACATTATTTAAATATGTTTGTCTTGAATACCAAGTCCTTTAAGCCATCTTTACATATAAATAGTAAATTACTTAAATTTTACTTTACATTACATACGGCATTATAAATGCTAAAAATAATGCGTATAAAATAGTAACAAACGTACAAACACACTCACAACCACACACATTCATTAGCAATGCTGTTTCTGTGGTAAAAAAAAAAATTACACACTTTCCAGACTGGCTGGTCATGTCTAGTCGTTAGAATTTTGAAAAATTAAGTTATGAATGTTGCTCTGGTTGTCAGCTGTTATTTTTTGTGAACGCCAGTTAAATTTTGACTTGAACTAAAATGAAATAAAATGTTGTTAGTCGAGTGGAAAATACTCTCCAACGTTTGATGGTTTATTAACAGTTCGCACGTGTTATTGGCAAAATTGTTGTGTCTCTTCCACAAAGGCCATTAATTAGGAGTTGAAGTTGAAGTGCACCTAGCCGGTCTTTGACGGCTGTGAAAATAGCGTCTTCTGCTGCACCAGTCTTCATTGGCCTTGAGCAGCCTTGCAATACTGGTTCACACTGGTCTGCAAAGCTGCTTCTGCTATTCTCTACTGGCAATGTAAAACCTGTCCACTGCATCCCTGCGAGACTCTGAGAGCCGCATGGTGCCTTTTCACTGAGCTGCTGTGAGGACCTCGCCGACTCTTAGTTTGCTGACTCTTTCCTACATTAATTTGTGCTATATCTCTTTTTGTGTCTGAGTTTGGTGTTAATTGTATCGTGTAACCCTTAGTGTAACCGTTTGTGTATTTTTGGAACAAAGTTCCTTATCGCGCGTTGTGAAAGGGGGTTTGACGGAAGAAAATCTCACGAAAAGTTATAACGACACTTTTACTGTCAAAATGTAAATCCAAGATGTCGGCTGCAAGAAATTATCAAATTTTTCGCCATGGGTGTCGTTGTCATGGTTTTCGAGGGCGTTGAAACCGATAGTACTATCAAAATATAAATCCAAGATGGCGGCTGCAAGAAATTATCAAATTTTTCGTCATGGGTGTCGTTTTCATGGTTTTCGAGGGTGTTGAAACTGATGGTACTGTCAAAATATAAATTCAAGATGGCGGCTGCAAGAAATTTTCAACTCTTTCGATATAGGTGTCGTTTTCATGGTTTTCGAGGGTGTTGACGCAGATGGTACTGTCAAAATATAAATCCAAGATGGCGGCTGCAAGAAATTATCAAATTTTTCGTCATGGGTGTCGTTTTCATGGTTTTCAAGGTCAAAATGTAATTCTACATTCTACATATATATATATATCCGTTCCATCCGGGTGTCCGTTGACACCTCTCAATTTTTTTTTACGTGTCTTATATATATTTTAATAGTCGTTCTTGTGTTGTAAATAGTTGTTTTATTTATTAAATTAAAGGTAATAATCGAGATTTTGCATTTATTGTTTGTTTCCATTCGTGAAATGATTGACCGAATGGTAGAATGAATGACCAAATGATGAAATGATTGACTGAATGAAGGAATAATTGTGATCAATGTATTTGACACTTGCTGTCAATGTATCTGACCGTTGCTGTCAATGTATTTGACAGTTGCTGTCATTTGTCAGCTAGTTAGAAAATTATCCCAAGCGAACATAATCCCCAGATAAAAACTATTCGTTGTGTTATTCTAGGACATGGTCTACCCGTGTGCCAAGTTTCATCGAAATCCGTCTATACATACAAACTTTCGCACTCATAATATTTGTAGGATATAAAAAGAATTTAAAAAATCTTTGTAAATATTCTAAAATAAATTTCTCAAATATTTTAAAAGTAGGTAGCAATAAAATGGGACTATAATTTGTATTGTCAGTAATATTACTCGTTTTAAATAATCGTATTATCTTTCTAATATATATAAATCTCGTGTCACAATGTTTGTCCTCAATGGACTCCTAAACCACTTAACCGATTATAATAAAATTCGCACACCATGTGCAGTTCGATCCAACTTGAGAGATAGGATAGTTTAAATCTCAAATTTTTATCACAATTTTAATTTATTGCTAATTATTTGTCTGTTATTATTTGACAGTCACAATTATCTGTTAACTCCAAATGATTCTAACAGATGTCGATACCTTTCGACTGGGTTGAGTAAGTAATCAATAGATGGCGCTGCTATGTTTAGCCACAGCAACGCGTGGCCGGATCAGCTAGTTTTACTATACGTTATTAAGACTAAGAGCTACAACGTTGATAATCAATTTCACAATATCCACGAATCACAATCACAATCCAGAATTTCCCCATAAATATGTAGTCTTTTTTAAATTCAATGTGTTAAAGGTTTTAACTATATCTAAATAAGTTACATGTTCGAAATTAAAATAGGAATCGCAAACTATAACATTTTCACCAAGCAGAGACTGCAGCAGTAGTTGATGAGTTCAGAGAATTTATAGTTAATGTAAGGATCTCTGAAAAAAAGTTTCCAGAAGCCGCGGACACCTGACAGTCAGATTTGATCACATTATCATCAATTACAAGGCTTAATTCACTACATGGTTTTGTGGACCTTCCAATTTCATGATTTATAATATTCCAAGTCTTTTTATTGATTTTACTACTATTTACTTTTGAAATTCAAATAACGCGACATTATAATAGAAACTTACTTATTTAAATAATTTGGAATAATTTGTAACATATAAAATGAATTCAGTAGTGTTAACATGAATTAAGTGCAAGAGACAGAATTTAAATAAGAAATAAATTATTGTGACTTTTAGTGTTTAAGTAAACTAGGTATATAATATAGTAAATTATTATTTTTTCCATTGTTTCGAGACCTTAACTGTTAAATATTGTTATCTATTTTATCGTTATATAAAAACCATAGCGTAAGAACTTCTACGCCTGTGATACAGGTTTATCCTAGTACAGGCATATAACATAGTCATAACTTTATACATTATTCCTAAGATTTTATGTAACTATTTTACCAAACTTTAACTCTGAATAAATATTATTATTATTTCCTTTATTGTCCATTTTAACATATTTATTATTATTATTCCGTATATTCAGCTTTAAGAACATATAAATTATATTTTTAAATATTCATATAAAAAAAACATTTAAAAATATAAAAAATAGTAGCATGAATGGATATGTCAACAATCATTGCACGCCTATCGCTTCGGTCCACCACCACTATATCAGGCTTATTGGCCACAATAGTCCTGTCAGTGATGATGAACCGATCCCAGTACAACGTGATATCGCCACTATCGAGAACTGGGTCGGGCACATACCTGTAATATGGCACCTCCGATTCCACAAGAGAGTACTTCAGAGCAAGTTGCTGATGGATAATCCTGGCTACAAGGTTGTGTCTATGCAAGTATTCCCCGTTAGCTAGACGAGAACAACCAGATATAATGTGGCGGATTAATTCACCCGGTCGGTGACATGCCCGACAGGTGTCAACCGTGCCGTCCTTCACAATAAATCTCCGATAATTATTCGTCATGATAACTTCGTCCATAATTGCACAGACAAAACCTTCCCCAAAGAGGTCACCGACGCGCAGCCAGGCTACGGACGCTAGTTGATCTACATCGGGCCCATGAAGGGCCCGGAAAAAGCGTCCGTGAAGTTCTTTACTCTGCCATACTTCCTTGCGTACGTTAGTGTCAAGCACTACAGGTTTGCGCCAGTTCTCGTTAGCCAAGGAGAGCGGGGTGAGTCCCTTGCCCACTGCTACTACATCACGATGCTTACCCACGTCGGCGGCTAGGAAATATTCCCTGAGACTGCATACCTCGCGATTGTGCAGGGTCTTAGCATTTAAAAAGCCTCGACCCCCACACTTCCGCGGGATATACAGTCTCATTACCGACGACCGAGGGTGATGCATTCGATATGCAGTCAGCAGTGTACGGACCTTCCTATCCAGGGCGTCAAGTTCCGTTTGAGTACACCGAAAGCGTACATCAATACCGGCATGACCCACCCGTTGAAGGCACGCACCTTGTTTCCACCTGAAAGAAGGCTGTTAAGTACCTTCTTCAGGCGGCCAAAGAAGCGCTCCTTCAACGATTGTTTCATGTCAGTGGCATTGATGCCTAACGCTTCCGACATACCCAAATACTTGTAGGTTTCGGTTGGAGAGAGGGATCATTGGGATTGGGTTATTATTATTCCATTTATTATATATATATACATATTATTTACATTTTTAAATATTTCTTAAAAAGTACATAAAAAAAAAACATTTAAAAATATAAATAATAGTAGCCCACCGGCATCGGGAACAGGGTCCAAGCTGCCGGTGGTCAGGGCTCCTGAGAGAGGAATCTCCTAACTATACGCGCCGTGTCCAGGAGTACTGCTCTCTGGATCAGGCCCTTGATCCAGCTGCCTAACGAGAGCCTCCTTAGATGTTGTTCGAGGCTCTTAGCTATTATGCCATTGGCCGTTACGACTATCGGCACAATGATTGCTCTATCCACTTCCCACATGTCGACAACCTCGTGAGCTAAGTCAAGATATTTGCTTATCTTTCTCAGCTTTCACAAGGTTCTCGTCATGAGGGACCGCTATATCAACAATCATTGTGCGACGCTCTAGTCGATCTATCACCACTATATCAGGTTTATTGGCAACAATATAAATAAAGGAAATGGTCTTAGGTATAAATTGCTTTCTGCCAGATCTTTTACACGTGCAATTTGTGGGCCAAAGACACGTGGAGGACATATGACGCCCTGCGCGTGCAATATAATAACGCGTTCAGGATGCTGATGGGGCTGCCACGGTACTGTAGCACGAGTGGCACGTTCGCGGAGGCGCGCGTGGACGGCTTTCACGCTGTCATGACGGCGGCCCCAGCGCTATCTTGACGGTGTGCGCCACCCGATGGGACTCCGTACTGATGGCACACTTGATACGCCTACACGCGAGAGCAAGCGCTTAATATTTTGTCATTATCATTATTAATAATTTATTATGCTTTTCTAACACTAGGCTAAGAACATTGTGTTGAAATAATATCAAAATAAATGTTTCTGTATTATCTGTGGTTAAAAGTATGTACCAGACCTTAAACCAAAAAAGGAAAAATATATTGTGTCTTTGAACTGTGACTCTGCGTTTCATTAGGTTATGGGCCCAGACTCATAACTTACGGTTAAATAAAGTATTATTTGCGTAAAACTATTTCTCGTAAACAATTAGTGAACTGTTTCGCCATTAACTATATATTTTTTTTGTGAAATTCGTCACTTTATTGACTATTAGTGATTCATAATCGGTAGTACCGGTGCGGTGAGGATTTATTTTTTCAAAATGGCTGGAAGTTACATAGTCAACGTACCAAAACTATAAAAATTACGACGAATGGGCGTTTGCAGCTGAAAATTTTATGATGTTGGACGGTGTAGATATTCAGAAGCTAGAATTATCCGATGCTACAAATTCTATTGAAGAAAAAAAGGCAAAAGCTAAGCTTGTCATGACGATTGACTCTTCAATCTATGTTCACATCAAGAACGAGCAAACAGTACAAGGTGTATAGAAATGTTTGAAGGCTTTGTTCGATGACTCTGGCTTCACGCGTCGCATCAGCCTACTTCGTCAGCTAATATCTATTCGACTAGAAGGTTGCGAATCAATGGGAGCATATGTAACGCAAATGGTTGACACTGCACAGAAACTAAAAGAGACGGGCTTCCAGATCACTGATGAGTGGATTGGCTCATTATTGTTGGCGGGGCTTACAGAAAGATTTGCTCCTATGATAATGGCCATAGAACATTCTAGATTGAGTATCAGTACGGATGTTATCAAGTCGAAATTACTGGACATCAAAGAGATTTAAAGAGATACAATAGAGCGGCTATCAGGAGAAATGTCTTAGAAAAACTGTCATCCTATCTCTCAGTGACGCCATCTAGCTTTGAATAGCAATCACGCGAATTAAATTTGACAAAATTTGTATAAATTTAACTATTGCTCGGTAGGTGGCCAGGAGCTTTACCACGATATGTTAAAATGTCAGTAGTACGAACGAAAAAGGATGAAACAGTTCAGTTTAGGTCGTAAAATAGATCACGTTATGAGCTCGTGGTAGAAGCTTCAGTGTGTGCCAGTGGCGTAGCTTGGGGAGGGGAGGGTGGTGGGGGCCATATCCCTAGGCGGCATACGAAAGGAGGCGGCTGAAAGCGCCAAAACAAACTTAGATATTTGAAATTGCGAGCGCAATTTTACGCACGTGCCAAGAAAATTTTGATGTTGATGTTAAGTCTACCCTGCGTGCTGCAGCAGGTATATTGCTTTTTATTAATCCAAGTTCATTCTCTGATGTAACAATGTCGGACCAAGCTCAACCATGACTTGGCACTGATTGTGTTCACGCTGACGCGATTAAACACGCGCATACCAACCTTGGGCCAACACTCGTATGCGCAAGGCAAGTGACGTGACTCTTAAGGTGTTGTGGAGGTCTCAGTTTGACCACATTGGCCGAATAGGGAACAAACCCCGTTGGTAGTAAAGCGTTTTGATCCCTGGCAAACTCGAGTGCATCAAACTTTTGGCATCCCTCACCTCCGCCACTGCTGAAACCCGACGGGTCCCTGGCTCACACCGCTGAGGAGAAAGCAAACTTAATTGCCCCTCTTATTGCGGAATCTTCGCGTCTGAATTCCGGTGACGCACCGCCCCCTGTTCCTCCTGATGGGTACGTGACGAGTATGTCGGATATTCGTATCCATCAGAAAGACGTACGTAAGAATAAAGGTAGTGGCCCCGACGGGATACCTGCAGTCGTTCTTAAATATAATAAACAACAAAGGGCGGCGTATTTCTGGTCGACCCCAAGCGGCGAAAACCCACGCTACGCCACTGGTGTGAGCTAGGCAAGGTTAAACTTTTCAGCAATTGATGGCGCTATCATAAAATCAGCAAATGTTCTAGAACTATTCATGGAAATTGTTGAATTTTAATTAATTACTTCGTAAATACCAAGAATATTTACGAAAATAAACCGAAGTTAGGTGCAATAATCTTACCAGAACAAGATTTGCAATAGCGTAATGCGCAACTCAGCACATTTTCTCAGAAAATGATTTTCTTTTAGTGCCTAAAGCGGATACAAACACGACTTGACGTTTAGGGGTGTCATACTAGACTGAGCGACTTGTTACTACCAAGTAACAAGTATCGGTTTGGACTTTTGTTCGTTATGTCCTGTCTATTGGTAGTATATATTTAATGTCTTTGCTGGACATGAGCTCGGAAGTTGGTAGCTCTGAAACAAATAGTGTTTTTTTTTGTCTAAAGGTTGGCAGCATCAATATATAAAAATAATAATGGCCAGATTACAGATAATAAGTCAAAGACAAAAATGTCATCACCGTCATCTTTGACTTCTGTCAAAACAATCCGTTGCTACAAATGTAAACAAGTCGGTCATTATAGGAATAAATGTCCTAATGATACACCAAATAAACGTGAGAGTAATGCATTTAGTACAATATTTATGAACGGATCATTTAAAAAATCCGATTGGTACGTAGATTCGAGCGTACGTAGACTCGTAGGTGCAAGCTCGCATATGACAGATAAGAGTTGTCTAAGGAATGTGTCTCTCAGCCACGAAGTGAAAGAAATAGTAGTCGCAAATAAAGAAAAAATTACTGTTATATGTTCAGGAAATACAATGATTACGGCCATAGTGAATGATTCGGAGTTTGATATACCAGTGAATGATGTTTTATTTGTGCCTAACTTGTCGACTAATTTGTTGTCAGTCAGTCAGATGATTCGTAATGGAAACAAATGACGCCATATTTTAGTAGGAAGTAGCCCTTAGTGTGTATAGTTAGGTTAAGCATACTTAAATATTTTAATTTTAGTTTATTATGTATATATTTTGTTGCTTTAAGTTGTAAATAAATATCTGTTATAATGGAAACAAAGTTATCTTTGAACAAGAAGTTTGTTATATACGAAACAGACAGAATGTGCTGTTAGGTAAAGCAAATTTAGTAAATGTGTACAAGTTGAATACCAGGTCGGAATATTTGTTTGCATGCTCAGCAACAAATACAACCAGTGAGATATGGCACAGAAGATTAGGACACATTAGCACTAAAATTTTGAATGCTATGAAGAACGGAGCTGTAGAAGGGATCTCTTACATAGAAAAAGCTAAAATCGATATGTCCAAGTGCATCACATGTTGTGAAGGGAAGCAGTCGAGATTGCCTTTTTCACACAAAGGTACACGGTGTAAAAATGTGCTGGAACTTGTTCATGCGGATGTCTGTGGACCAATGGAACAAATCTCAATTGGACTTTCGAAGTATTTTTTGCTTTTTATAGATGATTACAGCAGAATGGCGTTTGTTTATTTTTTAAAAAACAAGAATCAGGTATTCAAGTGTTCAAAACACTTGAATAGAGTTCAAAGTTCTAGTAGAGACACAGACAGGAAGAAACCTAAAGGTGTTAAGAACAGATAATGGTGGGAAGTAAAAATATATGGTGATGATATCTATTGATCAGGAACAATTTGTAAAACAAATTATTAAAAAGTTTTCTATGTTTAATTGTAATGCTAAAGATACTCCAATGGAGTGTAATTTTAAAGTTAGAAAAGGCAGAAAGTGTTGACAAAAATTATCCTTATCAGCAACTTATAGGGAGCCTTATGTATTTGTCAGTTTTAACACGTCCAGATATTTCATTCAGCGTCAGTTTTTTTTTAATCCGGGATATTGTTTGATAATATTTATAGGCTTTGTAAAATTTTATTAAAGGTACAATTTTGATTATTTTGATAAGTGGTGGTGTTGAAATAATATAAAAATAAATGTTTCTGTATTATCTGTGGTTACAAGTATGCACCAGACCTTAAGCCAAAAAAGGAAAAATATATTGTGTCTTTGAACTGTGACTCTGCGTTTCATTACATTGTTACTAACAAAATATGGAAGTAATTCTAAAATAAATTTTATTATTATAATTTCGTTTATTTTTGTTATCCAAACTAATATTATAAATGCGAAAGTAACTCTGTCTGTCTGTCTGTCTGTCTGTGTGTCTGTCTTTGCTTCATTTTGGTACAGACATAGTTTGGAACTTGAGAAAGGACATAGGATAGTTTTTATTACAAAAAAATTAAATAAAAAATAAAATTTATTCCGGACATACAGCGCCATCTATTGGTCAAGAGTCGGCATCAAATCAGGGAATTATGTGGGTAAAACCAAAAATCTGCCGGAAGTCACTATTCCACGCGAACGCGGGCAAAAGCTAGTAATACATAATTTTGATGTTTTTTAATATTTTTTTATAACAAATACCTATATATTATATTCTAAAATATCAAAAACATTAGTCCACCGATGTCGGGAGCAGGGTCCAAGCTACCGGTGGTTACATCCAGAGACAGGAAATTCCTCACAATGTGAGCCGTATCGAGGAGTACTGCCTTTTGTATCTGGCCCTTGATCTAACCGCGCAACGACAGCTTCGACAGATGGTCGTCGCTATTGCTATTTAATACCTTCTTCAGCCGGCCAAAGAAGCGCTCCTTAAGCGATTGCTTCATTTCAGCATTGTTAATGCCTCAAGCTTCTGACATACCCAAATACTTATAAGTTTCGGTTGAGGAAAGGGATCTAAGGTGTATGGAATCCGGGAGATGAATTCCTTCGGATTCCATAATCTCTCTTATTATTATTATAAAGGTGGAAGAAATTGCTCACAGTAACCGTTAAATAAACCATCATATTGAAAACTAGCTTTTGCCCTGTGACTTCGTCCGCATACATAACATATAGCCTTTAACACTCGGGAAAAAGCAGCTTTCTGTCGGTGAAAAAAAATTTTAGCAATCGGTCCAATACTTCTAGAGATTATCTCCTACAAACAAAAAAATAAACTTTACCTCAGCAAAACTGAAATGTCTGTCTGAAAAAAGTTATATCGATTTGAAGAAACTAGAATCAATAAGTATTTTATCTTGATGATTTTTAATTCATTCTTTTTGGTCTCCTAGAATATCTATTCTGTTAGTGTCTTCTTACTTCTAGGACCCTACTCTGCCTTTTTAGTGTGCCGTAGTCAACTAGGAACCCTTATAGTTTCGCCATGTCTGTCTGTCCGTCTGTCTGCCCGTCTGTCCATCCTCGCTTAATCTCTGTGACCGTTAGCACTAGAAAGCTAAAATTTGCTACCAATATGTATATCAATCACGCCAACAAAGTGGTAAAATTGGAAAAAATGTTTTATTAGGGTAGCCCCCCTATATGTAAAGTGGGACGTATTTTTTTTTTAATTTCAATCCTAACGTGTGATATATTGTTGGATAGATATTTAAACATGAATAGCGGTTTACTAAAATCGCTAGGACAGCGCCGTGCACAAAAACCGTAATGAAGTTGACAGGTTCCTTCAGGAATACGTAGAGTTTTTTACTTTGGAATAGCTTTAAATATGTGGATGACGCCGCCACGAAAGACCGAGACAACACTGTAAACCGTCTCGGACAAGGAGAGAGTATAATAGACTTTGGTTCAACGAGACAGTGATGTTATGATTAGTAGTCTCTAGTTGTGATATTTGAGTTTTAGCCTCTGGCAGCTGTTGTTGCAATAAGTAGATATTTATGACTCAGAGCATATTCATACTCTGTGCTACATTAGCTAAAACCGTCCACAGCAAGTTGGAGCTTATCCCGGTCTTCTATGGCCGTATAACATTAAAAACTATCCCAGTGTGAAGTAACTTTATGAAAACGCCAAGTTTCCTAGCACTAACCTTGGCTTTGGACTCAACAAACCGCCCAAAGTTAAGGTCTGAAGAAATTTCAACTCCCAAAATTTGAAAGCGGTCCGTGTACTCCAGGGATACATCTTGAAAAGCAGGAGTAAAGTTGAACGGGTTCTTTTTAGCGTTAAACAGGCACGCCTGTGTTTTGGCGGCGTTGAATCCCACCAGATTGGCTTCACCTCGCTTGGAGACTGCCTGAAGTGAGACATTTGTACGCTCTACCATAGCCTCTCTTTCGGACCGGATTGGCTCCTTACTAGCCCGAGCACTTGGCAGGTACAACTCTACAACTATGCTATCATCTGCATACCCATAGATACCAAGCATCAGCAGATCGTTGATATGCAGCAGGAATTGAGTTGCAGAGAGAACAGACCCGTGAGGAACTACGGCATTTGTCGTCATGATTTCTGATGAGCATCCATGATCAGTGGATACGAAACGGGGCATTGAGGAAGAAAAAACACCCAAAAACAACTCCTGATCAAGCCTTAGCAGGGGATGTCATTGGATTTTTTTTCTCACCATAAAGAAATAAAAATAAAATTAAATCAAGCCTGCGGGATCCGGTGGGATGTGCAAGTTGAAGGGTGGGGAAACATCAGGGGACACTTCTTGGGGTCAAGGTCATTGACCTTAAGGTCAATGTCATGTACTTGAGTGTCCCAAGCGTTTCCCTTTTTGTAAATTTGTCCTTAGGGTCAAGACCTTGAGGTCGAGGTCATTACCCGCGGGTTTCCCAAGCGTTCCCTAATATTTTATGCATTTGACCTTGAAGGTCAAGGTCATCATTGGCCAAGGTCATATGAAAGTGTCCCCTGATGTTTCCCCACCCTCCTACGCCCACATCTCCATTCTAAGTCGTTTTTGTAGCAAAATTTTCTAAGTCTTTTTTCCTTAGTGCCCCGTTACGTACATTCCAACCGCATCCATCGACAACAACTCGGAGAGACTCAGAAAGTTTTTTACCCAGTTTATCAGACCAGGGGAAATGCCATACGCTGGAAGCTTACTCAAAAGGTTTGCGCGCCATACCTTGTCGAAGGCCTAAGATAACTTTGAGACATCTAAGAAAACGGTAATCGCTTCCCCATTCCTCTCGAGAGTCTCGCCTCATAAGTAGGTGGCATGAAATAATAGGTCCCCAGTAGACCGATTGCGGCGAATCCCGTACTGTCGGTTATTGAAGAGATTGTTACCTTCCAGGTATACCATGGGGCGCGAGTTCAATACACATTCCATAATCTTGGATGGTATGGAGGTTATTGAAATCGGCCGATAGTTGGCAGGATCAGCACGACTTTTTAAATTATCGGTTGGCTTTTAGTATCACTAAATGCAGTAGCAT
Organism: Mythimna albipuncta; assembly: GCA_929112965.1. Lineage (NCBI taxonomy): Eukaryota > Metazoa > Arthropoda > Insecta > Lepidoptera > Noctuidae > Mythimna > Mythimna albipuncta. The sequence goes on from OV815958.1 coordinate 37,251,527, forward strand.
AATAGCATTTCACACGGAATAACTGCTTATCTTATATATAAAATTCTAGCTAATTACTAAGTGAGCGACTAAATTACTAAGCGAGTGACTAGAAATGATATTGAGGTTTTACATAACAAACTACTAAAAAGTTCACTTTAAGAAATGTTTTCACCATTTTCTAATTATTTAGCCGCAGGCAGATAAATCATTTTGAATTGGGTGAAATAGGTTAGATTAGGTTAGAACTATGACCAACCGCTTATGAGCCGATCAGCCGAGCAAGTGAAGCGAGCGATGCCATGGCAGCGGCCGGCAAACGTTACGTCTAAGTTGCTCGCAGATTTTATTTCACCATTTTCTAATTATCCGGGTTTTCGCAATCCGAATTATCAAATTACCTTGTGACATACATGATACATACCTAAATATCAATATTAAGGACATTCGAAACACTTCGTTTAAGATAAAATGCCGCTTAGTTTAAATAAATAATTTTCCAAATATTGAAAAAAATACAGGTCACACACAACGTTGACACTCAAACAAATATTAGGTCACTCAAATATTATGATGCTTCTCATTTCGTATTTTATGTGACTCAAATTGAGGTTTGTAAGTTGCTATTCTGTTTATTTCTCGTCACTCGTAGTCAGTCGCTCACTTATTAATTCTATAACTCAAAATAATTATTTTTGTCACTTAAAACTCTAATTTACAGTCACTCATTAAAATACTACCCTTAAATATTTTTTTAAAATATTTAGTGCCTTTTTTATGGTGGGAAAAAATCTTCCAATGATATCCCCCGCTCTTGGGCGGAGCGGGAGATAGTTTCAGACTCTTACTGACTAAAAGACCCACCCCGTTCCTTCTAGCCTTCATACCGGGGCTCGAGCGCCCTTTCGAATAACCCTGGCCCCAGAAGGCTTCGACCCGGCTGGGTCCCTGCTGTTGCTGACAACTCCTTGAGGCGCGCGGGAACAGTGCGCGCCGTCGACGACTTGGGCTTGGTCTGGACAGTTACTGGACAGCCGGACTGCGAGCTACCCATTGCTCACTGTCCGTAAGCCCGCGCCTACGGTGGCCGGAAATCGGGATCGGAATCCCGGCGGCGGCGTCGTAGTAAGCCCATTTTTTTTTCGGTTATTTTTTTTTTAAGTTTTTTCTAGTACCTACTACAATATTTCTTACGATACTGCTAAAACCAATTTATTTATTTTCAGCATAGTTTTCTTAGGAAACTTAAACTTATTTTGTGTTTTACACTCATAAAACCAGTCTTTTTTTTGTTTCTAGTTTTTAGTCTTGAGCAATGACGCAAAGGGGTTTCCTGCTGGCAACAACCCGGGAATCTTTAAGTCATGAGTGAATAGTTTACTTCTACACAAGTGCGCTCCACGGTCGACCGCTTCATCACTCTCCATCAGGTGAGATAGCGGTCAAGCGCGAACCTATGAACATTTAAAAAAAACATCACATTTTTCTATAAACTGTTTTTACTTCATGCCTCCAAAAGTACCATTTCTTGTTTTTCTTTATATTTTCTATAAATTACTATAGAAAATAATAAGCACTTTTTATTCACTATTAAAATTTGTTAAATAAGTAGCATTTGTGAGATGGCGAGCCAGTCGTGCACGATGTCAATACAGGTGTATTTAACAGGCATTATAAAAGATACACCTAATGATGGCTGTAATGATAGATGTTATTCTTCGTGCTAGTCGCGGGCTCGAACTCACTGATGTGTGAACCCAAAAAGTGCGATGTCTCATCTGACATTGTATCCGACGCCCCGTTAATATCAAGTATGAGCAGCTAGATGATATATAATCTATATTTACAACGTATTATTCGCATACACACAAATATAGATCGCAACAGAAACAACAGACAGTGTGAAAGTCGATTTTTTATGAAAAAAACCAGAGCATATATCTATTATAGTGAGTTGCGTTAAAATTGTCAAAAAACGGAAACTTTACTGGGTCATAACATTTTAATGGCTTTTTCTTTGGTTTTTCTGTCTCCACTTTGACAAAATAGTAATAAGATAAAAACCATTATCATGTTTATTTTGGATGAATAATGTCAAACTGTGTAGTAATACTTCCCCCCCTCCCAAATTTGTATGGAAAATGTATTGACTAGCGTAACCTTATAGGGTTGTTTTGTTATAAGTATGTCTTCATAAAAAAAAATTGTTAGTAATAGCGCATTACTGCGGAAATAAGTAGCTGGACTGTATATTAAAAGTTCTGGACACCGAAAGGGCTGTATGTAGGATAAGTCGCAACGACATGTTTGTTTTACATAAAAGGGCTCGTATGAGGAGCTCCAACCGAGTCCTGCTTTAAGCCTTTTAAATTTAAAAAAGCGACATGCTGCACTAACTCTGAAGACTTACTGTACGTTAGCTATATGAAAAAGTAATAAGACGGGGGCGCAGACTGGTCAATCAAAGCAAGAAAGAAAGAAAAATATTTGGTGAGTATACCTACTTAATTAAAAGCAAGTACTTAACAATTTTTAAAAACAATAACATTGTGTGTGCTTCAAAGAAATCCAAGTCTTTTAAAAATGTGGGCTAGATGTTGAATGATATTTTTGATTGAATTAAGTACCTATGACATCAACGGATTGCTCAGTGTTGTTGGACTAGGTACTATGCTGAATCACCAATAAAGAACTTTAAACAATCAAACAAAATAAACATAATTTTCAAAGTTTTATACATTTCGTTCACAGGACAAACCCATGCAAACTTAAAACAATGCTATTTGTACAAGTTTTCATAATATAATCTAAGTTTTGTTCTGTTTGACAAAGAAAATTTGTAGAACTGGCTGCGCCAAAAATTTTTTGACCTTTGTCCCAGGTTCAGTTCTTGCTTGTGTAAATGACAAACACTTTCCATTTTTCTTTTAAAATGGATAACACTCAAAATAGGTGATTTTGTCAAAGCTTTTTACGTTTTTTAATCACCAGTTGGTCTTCAACAGTGTTGATTATGGCTATTGATCTTTAACGCTAGTCACACACATACAATGATTATCAATAAAGTTCATATTGATAATAATATTATGTGTGTGCGGCCCATATTTTGGTATTGCAATTTGTCTTTTAAACCTCGTTGTCATAACCACAGATTCTTCATAGAAAATAAAAACAATAACACTTTATTTGAAATCTAAGACGTCATGCTCATCGCTTACCATCACTAGATCAACGAAACAGTCAAGTCTGCCATGCATTGTATTTATAGCTAGCTTCTGGCAGCGGCTTCGCTCGTGTTAAACTAGAAAAAAATGATTACCTAGCTGTGTCACTTAGTCATAAAGTAGTGTTCTACAAGTGTCAGAATTTCTAAAATCGACCCCGTGGTTTTTTAATTTATTCATTACTATCTAAAAACAAGCTTTTTCTTGATATGATATTTTTATAGATACAATTATCTTAAAAGGTAACTTTTTGACCATGCTAAAATTTTAACTGTATAAACACATTAAATTAAGTGTTGTATCATCAACTTCCTGCTCTTGTCCTAAAGTACTTGGGGTCGGCGCAACACGTTTCATTTTTCCATCCTGTCTTGTCACCCGTCACACTATCACTAACTGTCTTTTCTTTCACGTCACTCCGCATATAGTCCGTCCATCTATTTTTTGGCCTTGCTCTCCTTCTCCATCTATCCACATGCATACTCAAAACTTAAGTTCTCTATAAATACTGAAATTAACAAAACTACGGATGCGAATAGTATGTTCTAGTTTACTTAGTTAAGTGACAGTTCTTTGTTACCTACTTAATAAAATTGTTTGATGTTTTTAATTATATCATATGTACTCAAACTGTAACCGTAATAATGTGTTTAAACACTGTTTTTTAAAACAGTTTTAACAGAAAAACACTTTTAAATGTAACAGATACAATAATGTTACCGAATGAAACTGTAACCTTTTAAATGTGTTATGGAGTGCTACCGAATCAAACTGTAACCTGTATAAATGTGTTAATAAGTGTTAATATGTGTAACTGAAATAATCAGTTTTAGTACAGATTTGTAAATTGTAACTTTGGCAAAGCTGCGTTTACCTGTTACACTTATTAACACTGTTAACACTTTAATATCTGTTACAGATATGTTAGGGTTACACTTTTGTAAGTGTTTTGGGTTAACACATTGAAAACACATGAATAAATGTTACATATTTGATTCTGTTACCAATTCAACATGTAACACTTATAATTTTGTAACCTTTATGAAGGTGTTTTTAAGTCCCTGGTAATGGAAATTCTCTAATAGTTGCGGTACCTACTTTAACTCAGTCCTACTTTGACACTTAGAACAGTTGATGAAAGTTATTCACCGAAGCTGTTCAAACTGTATGATTGCAAGTACAATTAAATTTATAATGGACTTGTTTTCAGGCCCGTCCTGCTAATTTTGTTAAAAACAAAACAAACGGTGTCCCACCGTTGTGGAAGTCTCGTTCGGGAACAAAAGCCGCAGCGTTAGCAAAATAATCTGTGGGTAATGGACTTGTTGGTCCACCACGAGTACTAACATCTACCAAAAGTAGAACAAACATCAAAGACGTTAAAAAAAAGTTTACTGACACTAGAGTGTCTCGCACATTATTTACGAAGTACGATAAGTTTATAACTCGTGAAAAGTTCGATTCGCGTGTTAAATTTCAAAGGAGTGTCTTAGATTGTTCAGTATGATAATTTAGTTGTAATAAAAACTTGAGAACAGCTGAGGTGTGGGTATAATGAGGTCTCGCTGAGATCGATCGTAGTCGGAGGCCGATGCGGTAGACCCAGCGATTTTGCAAACAGCTTGCTAGTCCAAGGTGAACACTACATGAACCTTTTTCCGTTGAAATTGTTCAATGTCAGAACGACTGCAGAACTAAATTGGTCACAATATTAAGCTCAGCTGGCACGCAGAGCTGTAATTTCATGTTTCAACACGCCAAGGATTAACGTTAACATTAGTTCAGAAGGTGATGCTATCGGTTTTGGAACTTGAACATTTATGTTGGGTTAGTTATGTGAGAGTTGGTGAGTTGGTGTGGTGGACTTACTGCTTGCGCGGCTTCCGGCGCGGGCGGCGGCGCTCGCCCTCCAGCTCGTTGTCGAGCCCGCGGCGGCGCGGCCCTGGGGCTCCTCGGCGACGCTCCAGCTTGCGGTCGGTCACCTCCCCGATGTCTTCCACTACGGCCACTCGAGGCACGCACTCATCTTCTTCTATTGGTTTTGGTGTCTGCGGTGCGCCCATCCGAAGATGGCGTTGTCGCCACCACAGCACCCAAGAGCTGATGTTATCGCGAATCTTGAAATCGAGCGGTCCAGCTTCGATAAATTCGACGGCTTCACGTTCACGGTATCTAATCGGTTATATTTCAAAAGGTTACAGTCTTTTGCTCTCATCATACCCTGACTTAGGACTAACGAAGGCAGCTGCATTGTAAGCGGACGATAAGCGATGATTGCTTGATGACAGCTATGCTACTTTCTTGCAGTGAACCCATGGAATGAACTGGCACGGAATCATTTTCACGTACAGTTTTTTTTTTATCACAATTTAAGCAAAGCGTTCACTACTAGGTATATTGTAAAAACTTATAAAAATTGGCAGGAATGTGTGGCAGTTAAGTTGGTGGTAGTTGCTACATTATTTTAACGTGTCGGCGGCGCTCTTGTGTTCTGAGGTAGCCATGGCGACGGCTTGGCGATCAGTCGCGGTGGCATGCCGTGCGCGCTGTGGGAGCGGTGCAAGCGTGCGCGCGAGGCCCGTACTCAACAGTTAGCAAGCCGTCAGAACGTTACGTAACGAGTTCGTACCGGCGCACTGCGTGGTAGCGCGACGACGCCGAGCGCGCGAGTGAGTGCGGAGCCTTCGCCTACAACCGCCCGCCCTGGCTCCTCCGACCCCCACCCGCCGCCCGCGCGCTCGCCAACCCCTCTACCTGTTACCGCGCTATTGTCCTTACTAAATCATTTTTTGGTCAAAGTGTTCCGCCAATATTAGTTTTTAACTCTTACTTGAGTTGTCATGTATTGCAGTAATCATAAATTAAGCCACAACGGGAGATACCGAAGAGAGTAGGCAATAATGTTTTTATTGGGTCAGACGTGCGATCTCAAGGTCGCTCAGAGAACATTCACGATTTAGTTTACGAGTTCTCTTAACAACCAGACGTGTATAATATTGGACGCAATGCGAAACAGTTCAGTTAGATGTTATTAAAAACGAATAAAAAATATAAATACTCCTTAGGGCCGATTTTTCAATCGCCAGTTAACTTTTATCTGAAGAATATGTTTGAAGTTTTGACAGCTTTTGCATAGAAAATATGTCAAACCGCCATATTTATTCCTCAGATGGAAGTTAACTGATGATTGAAAAATCGGCCTTTAATCGAGTAAATATTTAAATAGGTAGCTGAATTGATACATAATTATAATAATTTTCACCGTATCTCGTTTTTTTTTCATTAGAAATAAGTAAACTAATGCTTGACTGCAACCCCACCTGATGGTAAGCAATGATTTTTTGTGTTTTTTTTTTGGTGTGAAAAATCATCCAATGACAACCCCCGCTCTTGGGCGAAGCGGTAGATAGTGTCAGACTCTTACTGACTAAAAGCCCACCCCGTTCCTTCTAGCCTTTATACCAGGGCTCGAGTTCCCTTTCGGAAAACCCTGGCCCCAGTAGGCTTCGACCCAGCTGGGCCCCTGCTGTTGCTGATAACTTCTTGAGGCGCGCGGGAACAGTGCGCGCCGCCGTCGATGACTTGGGCTTGGTCTGGACAGTTACCGGACAGCTGGACAACGAGCTACCCATTGCTCACTGTCTGCAAGTCCTACTGTGGCCGGAAATCGATATCGGAATCCCGGCGGCGGTGGCGAGAGCGCCGTTGCCTGATGCGGTCGGCCTCCTCCTTTGCGAGCATTGCTGCTTCGCAGAAATCAGCGACCGCCTGCTACTCCTCCTCGCTCAGGACCATGGCCTCAACCAAGGCCCGGCGCGAAAGACACACCTCGACTGTGTGGTTCAACGTGTTCTCCGGGCATTCCGTAAAATGGCAACACCCGAGCGTCACTTCCCCTTTAATCCGGAACAGGAACCTCCCGAACTTGCCATGTCCGGTGAGGACCTGCGTCATGCGGAAGGTAAGGACGCCGTGAGGTCTTCCCAGCCACGCCTCAAAGAGGGGACTTACCGCCATAATTGTGGCGTGCCCAGCTCTGGGATGCGATAGTCGCTGACGCCATTTCACCATGAGATCCTGCCGGAGCTCTGTCCGCCATGCCGTGACCTGTTGCGACAAAGGACTTTCACCCCGGCGTTGCATCTCCTCGCGCATGTCGTGCATGTGTGCAAGGACTGTTGCCTCCAGATCGCACGGTGGTAGGCCAGCCAGAAGTCTCGCCGCTTCGCGGGAAATCGTGTGGTATCCCCGCAACACCCGTATTGCCATGACCCTCACTTGTAAAGTCTAACCAATGTTGATTCAGAGGTGATTAGTTAATAAGTTTATAACAGAACTCTTATTAATCGTTGTAAATAATTTTGATGAGGTGCCTACCTACTTATAAACAATTAGGTAAGTGTTTTTTGATTCCACATTTTTAAATACGCCATAATTAGCAGGCCTATAAAGATTTATTTTTATATGTAATTACCTACGACTCTTAGCATAAGTAATTATTTTATTAGGTATGTCTTAGGCACAAAGCAGTTAAGTCCATCCTGAGTCTGTAAAAGTATGAAAGAAAATCTGGAATCATTTTATTTATTTTACGTTAACATCAGCTGAGCGAGTCAATGACCTCTAACGACAGTCGTCGACGCGCCGTAAGCAACAGCTACCTGGCCAGCTATTCATGGCGTTACTATTTATTTGCTACATTTTGCGAGTATTACCTTATCACTTACTGCTTTTTTTTTAAAGCTATATCGCTCTACAAGCTTTGGATGAATAGTATTTTATAAATGAAACCACCGGTTTAAAGGATTAAAACGATTTAAAAGGATTAAAATTTAACGGTGTTTAACCTACGGATAAACTAGATTGACTATGAAGCAATTACACTCTAAAGTGTTCTTTATTATCATTAGCATTAAGTTCACATTATGTTTCATTGACAAGTAAACGTGGAAAAATATACCGAGCAAGACAACGACACAGGGTCGGTGTGTCCCTTTCTTACCTCTATTTTAACTAAGGTAACAATAACTTTACTAAATTAATTTTTATTATTTTTGTCATTGCATTGCAACATTGCTCAATAAATTAAACAATTTTTTTTTTGTATCACGAACATTAGGGTTTATTGATTCTTTGCCGTCGATATAAAAATGTACAGCATCATTAATACAAAATACTGGAGTGACAAAAATAATAACAGTTAATTTAGTAAAATTGTGGTTACCCTAGTTAAAATAGATGTAAGAAAGAGACACAGAGCGTTTTTGTCGTTATATTGCTCTGTCCATTTTCCCCCGTTTGCTTGTCATGAACTTAATGCTAAGGACAACAATACACTTACACTCACACAATCACTCACTTTAGAGTGTGATTGTTTCGTAGTACATATATATCGATGGTTTCGTAGTCAATCTAGTTTATCGGTAGAATATATATATATGGGTTAAATTTTCATCTTATTACATACTCTTTGGTGGGAGCGTGACTAGCTGCCGGACAGGCGTCCGAGCTGGTCGCGCTACCAAATTGGTTGCGCAACCAAACAGGCACCAGGGGAGTAACGCTCTATAGAGCTGTATACATTTTGTTGGTGGCCCCGTGAAATACCTATGGCCCTAAATAGTTTATTTCAAATAAAACGCTTTGAATTTGGATAACTTTCATTAAGAGGTTAAGTATGTTTTTTTTTTTATTTTTTTGTTTGTAGGAGGCAAATCTCTGGAAGTACTGGTCTGATTGCAAAAATTTTTCACCGATAGAAAGCTGCTTTAATTTTGAGTAACAAAGGCTGTCCGTTTTTTAATTAAAGACTACGATTTGACAATTCGAATGTTGCATGTTTTTTCCATTTCATAAATAGTTACCTCACTATTTATCCGCAACCGATACTTACCAAATAACCGAAAAATATTCGTAAAGATTGTAAAAATTAATCATGGTCAATTGGTCAGGTTTTGTATTTCCTGAAGGTAATTTGATAGATGCAAATACTCATAAAATAAATTATACTTTTTTTATGGTGGGAAAAATCATCCAATGACAACCCCCGCTCTTGGGCGGAGCGATAGATAGTGTCAGACTCTTACTGACTAAAAGCCCACCCCGTTCCTTCTAGCCTTCATACCGGGGCTCGAGTTACCTTTCGGATAACCTTGACCCCAGTAGGCTTCGACCCAGCCGACCCTGCTGTTGCTGACAACTCTTTGAGGAGCGCAGAAACAGTGCGCACCGTCGACGACTTGGGCTTGGTTCGGATAGTTACCGGACGGCCGGACAGCGAGCTACCCATTGCTTCCCGTCCGCAAGCCCGCGCCTACGGTGGCCGAAAATTGGGATCGGAATCCCGGTGGCGGCTGGGGCGCTATGAACGCCGTTGCCTGATACGGTAGGCCTCCTCCTTTACGACCTGTGACCTGTTGCGGCAATGGTCTTTGGCCTCGGCGTTGCATCGGATTATCATACTGCCATGCAACACGCTGCATGTTGCGTGTCAACGCACCTAGGTACGCGCGTACTTTCGGGAGTGCAGATCTACATCATCGTGCGGGTGTTTTACGCACTCGCTAGCTGCGGGTGACCTACTAACTGAATATGGACGTTGTCCGAAATAAACGTTATTATTATTTCGTTTATTCAAATATTAACATATAAATTATATTTTTAAATATTCATTAAAAAAAAACATTTAAAAATATAAAAAGTAGTAGCCCACCGGTATCGGAAACAGGGTCCAAGCAACCGGCGGTCAGGGCTCCAGAGAAAGGAACCTCCTGACTATACGAGCCGTGTCCAGCAATACTGCTTTCTGAATCAAGCCCTTGATCCAGTCGCCTAACGAGAGCCTCTTAAGATGTTGGTCGAGGCTCTTGGCTATTAAGCCATTGGCTGAAACAACTATCGGTACAATGACCGCTGAATCCACTTCCCACATGATATACTTAATTTGTTTATCTTTCTCGGCTTTCACGAGGTTCTCGTCATGCGGAACGGATATGTCAACAATCATTGCACGCCTCTCGCTTCGGTCCACCACCATTATATCAGGCTTATTGGCCACAATAGTCCTGTCAGTGATGATGGGCCGATCCCAGTACAAAGTGATATGACCGTTATCAAGAACTGGGTCGGGCTCATACCTATAGTATGGCACTCCCGATTCCACAAGAGAGTATTTCAGAGCAAGTTGCTGATGGATAATCCTGGCTACAATGTTGAGCCTATGCAAGTACTCTCCGTTAGCTAGACGAGAACAACCAGAGATAATTTGACGGGTTGATTCTCCCGGACGGTGACATGCCCGACAGAGGTAAACCGGGCCGTCCTTCACAATAAATCTCCGGTAGTTATTACTTCGTCCATAATTGCACAGACAAAACCTTCGGTTTCCCCAAAGAGGTCACCGAAACGCAGCCTCCTAACGATACGAGCCGTGTCCAGAAGAACTGCTTTCTGAATCAAGCTCTTGATCCAGCCGCCTAACGAGAGCCTCCTAAGGTGTTGGTCGAGGCTCTTGGCTATTAACCCATTGGCTGACACAACTATCGGTACAATGATCGCTGAGTCCACTTCCCACATGTCGACAACCTCGCGAGCCAAGTATTGACTTGGTTATGGTTATTAGTTTGCCGATGAGTGCTCTGGCCCCACCAATACGTCGCTCGATTCTACACTGCCAGGCCGGCACAGCTGGTTTTGGTCGTGTAGCTACGTCACTATTTGTAAATTTGACGTGAGCTACACGACATGCCGCTACGGCCGCGCAGTACATGATCGAGTGTGTATCAGTGAGATTTTCGCAGTCATCAAAATAGTTTGACAACTGCGAATCCAGAGCAGCCACCAGCGCCTTATTCTTATTACGCATGGGCAAACGAGGTAAACGCGGCCTAAGTTCGATACTTCCGAATAACACACTCCAAAGCACTCCTCACAATGACAGTCAGTCAGTCAATCCCAGAAACAGGAACTTCCTCACAATGCGAGCCGTATCGAAGAGTACTGCCTTTTGTATCTGGCCCTTGATCCAACCGCGCAACGACAGCTTCGACAGATGGTCGTCGAAGCTTTTGGCAATAAGACCATTGGCGGTTACGACAATCGGCACAATGACAGCCGAGTCCACACTCCACATGTCGACAACCTCGTGTGCTAAGTCAAGATATTTCATTTGTTTCTCTTTCTCAGCTTTCACGAGATTCTCGTCATGTGGGATGGTGATATCGATTATCATTGCACGGCGCGCTGATCGGTCTATCACCACTATATCCGGCTTATTGGCTACAATAGTCCGGTCAGTAATGATAGACCGATCCCAGTACAAAGTGACATGGTCATTTTCGAGAACTGGGTCGGGCACATACTTGTAATACCTCTAAATCCACTAGGTTGTACTTCAAAGCAAGTTACTGGTGGATAATCCTGGCTAATTGGTTATGTCTGTGCAAATATTCGCCGTTAGCCAAACGAGAACAACCAGAGATATTATATGTCTGATAGACTCACCCGGACTCTTTCATTATATATCTCCGGTAGTTGTTCGTTAGGATAACTTCGTCCGTAATCGCACAGACAAAACTTTCAGTTTCCCCGAAGAGGTCACTGAAACGTAACCAGGCCACGGACGCCAAGAAATCTACATCAGGCTCGTGAAGAGCCCGGAAAAAGTGCCCGTGGAGCTCCTTGCCTTTCCATATTTCCTTGCGGTTATCAGTAGTCATTATTACAGGTTTATTATTATTATTATTAGCTCGCGCAATTCTACTAGTTCCTCGCCATTGCAGTGGGAGCCGCAAACAACCGCGAACACCGCGACCGTAAAACGCATAGTGAAATGTGCATTATTTTTTTACCATAATATATATTTAGTATTCTGCAGAACACAGACATGAGTGAAAACCGCTTCGTAAGTTCTATAGCCTAAGTAAAAGGCCGAGTGTTAAAACATATGATATCTAATATTTTTAATTATTTTAGTTTTCAATTCATATTAGACTCTACTATAAATAAATACTTCATTATCTTTGTCCAAATTTTCCATAAAGGTTCTATTGTTAAAAAAAACCGGTATGAAAAATCGAATTCAGGGACATCACTTTTACCAAAAAATCTGGCAACATATTTCTAGAATTTGGCATTTGACCTTGTCAAATCATTGTCTTTAATTAAAAAACCGGCCAGCGTGTCGGGCCACGCTCAGTGTAGGGTTCCGTAGTTTTCCGTCCGTCACAATAAGTGTACCCACTTATAAGTTTAAAAAAATGCTTGCAATACGATTATACTACAAACTTAGTCCAGAAATTATTTTGTAGAACCTTTTTGTCTTTTTTGTACAAAAACTGTTCTTTCCATCAAGTCCAAAATAATTTTCCTAGAAAGTCCTTATAAATTTTTACTTTTCAGATTTTTTTCATATTTTCTAAACTTATATATATATATAAAAAGTTAGAAGGGGGGGCACGTTGTTTTTACCAAAAAATTACTTTAGTAAACCCCTATTCAAAGCGCGGTTCAAAAGTAGCGATTGTGTGATTTTTGGTAAAACAAAACTACTATCGCCTGATAGCTACCATCACAAGACTGCAAATGAAGACTGCAGCTTTCTGAGGTACTGGAAGCTTGACCATTAATACCTGAGATGGTGGAGCCTGAGGCCGAGCTTCCCACAGAGCTCTTCGGTGACGAAGTTGGAGGTGCTGCCGTTGTCCAACAGTAGTCTGGCAGTATGAAGCTCTCCATTGACGTCAGCCACTTTTGCCAAGGCTGTGGAAAACAAAATGTGACCCTGATTACTATCGAATATAATAATAAAATACCTGATTTATATTGAAGGGATCAATATGCTTGATCCGTATAGCACTATTTTAAATTTCCTGGATAGAAAAAGCAAATAGAAAGGAATATATAAAAGGATAATGGACCGGACTCACTCAGTAGACTGTCCCTCGGGGTAGACTGTCCTTCAAGTGTCCTCTACGGCACAGGCGAGTGCGCTGTACGGACGGCCAGTCCAAAGTCCACAGTAGGTGCCTGCGTAGCACAAAAAACGGCGATCTTCTTTAGCTCGAAGGACCATATGTTGAATATAAAACTCCAGATTAACTGCTGGTGGTTTTGACTAGATAATAAAACTGCTTGATTCGATTTTTTATAAAACTGTAGATAATCACGTATGCGTAGTAACAAAATTTTGGATAACCGATACAATGTGGGTACGCGCACGCGTGAGGTGTCGGCGAGCGAGTCGTCGGAGAGGGGATGTCCGCGACTACGATGTGGTGTGTGGCCCGATGTGACGTCAGGAACAATGGATGTATAAATAGACATAATAGATGTCGGTGAGTATACATATATTTATTGTGTACGTGTATAGTGTATACTGTGTGTGAAGTCGGACTGACATGATGAACTTCAGCACTTTCATGTACCGATTATAGTCAATCTGGCACCGTTAGAGAAACTGCAGAACAGCCCAAGTCTCGATCAAATCCAAAGACTTTCTTGTAGTCCACAAACGCTAAACAGAGAGGCTGATTGATCCTCAGTCTTCTGTTTTTGCATTTATGGTAGGTCCACGATGCTGAAACCTATTCGGAATCTGGCTTATTCGGGAGGCAGGAAATTATCGAAATGCGCGCGAGACGGTTCGTGATAACTTTGAAAAACAGCTTGTAAACATGGCTCAGAAGTGAGCCATTTTTCCCCTCAAGTATAATAGATTCGAACAACTTCTGGACTTCTGTCGCAATTCCGTCCTTGCCAAACGCATTACTGTTTGTAGCTGCTTCAAAGCCATCCTAATCTCGTATAGATTGACGTTCGAGATATCTTTGGTATGGTGTTGGGTCAATCTAGCTCTTAGGTCTTTTGCTAGATTTGCAGCGGGTTTGGTTTGGAGTGGATTGACGTGTACAATGTTCATAAAATGCCTCGATCTCAATCGTTTCTTGATTTGGCTCTGCCCAATAGACAGATCTCGGGCAATGCTGTCGTTAGTTTAATAACTGTTGAGAGAGATCAGGTGATGAGTCGTACGATGTGCCGGCGCGCCGTGATTGGACCGCGGCATTCTTTGACGAAGGCCGCCCGCGAACAGGGAAATTCGTTCCCAGCACGCGCGCTTTCGGCAGTTGGCCACGGGACGTCAACTTGAAATTGCGTATGCTATTTCTTATATTCGTATCTGTGATGCGTATGTAACGAGTTTTTAAATAAATGTAATTCAAATATTATTTTCTTTTATCTCAGTCTGTGGGTGCGACACAGTCTGTGGGTGCTTCGGCGCTGACCATGATCCAGCAAAACAGAGTACTGCCACCGAGCGTCGCTGTGCCGCTGGTGACCTTAAGCGTGGGTCGCCCGTTGCTTCGTCATTCAAGCCAGGTTGTACAGTTTAGTAGAATCCGCCAGGAATCCCACCTACGCCACAATCAGCTACAAGTCATTCAGCTGCCACGTCGTCTGCGCAAGATGCCGCGAGCATCGCGCAGCGCGCGTACCTATGCGCCGAATGTTGATTCGCGCAGTGGCGCCGCTGTGGCCGCCGCTGCATCCCAATTTCTGGACCTAGCGTATGTTTTTTTATTATTATTATTGATAGGCTTGCGTTTGAGCACCATCTCTCCTGATGGTAATCGATGACGAGGGCGACGATGGAGCACGCTTGCCTAGAAGTAACCTATACACTCTTGACTTAAAGTAGCAAGTAGATCATTTATGTGCAGCAAAAACATTGTTACCGAGAGCATTGACCCCTGAGGGACCCCGGCACTAATATCCATTTGACCGGATGAGCAGCCATCAATAACCACTCGGATAGATCGATCCCTCAAGAAGTCTGCGATCCATTCACACAAACCAGCGGGTAAAGGAAGGAAGCAATGCAATAAGGCTTTGTTGCCAGACCCTATCGAAAGCCTTCGAGATATCAAGGGAGATGGCAAGAGCTTCCCCATGCTTCTCGATGGCCTCACACCAGATATGAGTGGCATACGCTAGGAGATGTACGATGTCGTTAGCTTCTAGGTATTCCAGAAGCTTCCTGTTGAGCACCCGTTCCATAATCTTACGAGGGGCGGAGGTGACAGAGATGAGTCGGTAGTTTGTTGGGTCAGCTCGACTGCTCTTCTTAGACACAGGCTGTAAGTTAAGTGAAATAGGCGTGTCAAGATTGGAGACAATTCAGGCGCACAAGTTTTAGGCACGGTCGCTGGTATTCCGTCAGGACCGCTGGCTTTGTTCACGTCTAGGTTACGTAGCACCCTACGGACGTCCTTTTGATAGATGCGAATATTTGCTTTAGCCGTCTCGCATCGCTTAGGAAAGGCAGGGGGCCGTGCGTCACCAAAATTCAGACGAGAAGATTCAGCAAAAAGAGAAGCAAATAAGTTTGCTTTCTCTTCAGCGGTGTGGGCCGGCAACCCGGCGGGTTTCAGCAGTGGCGAATGTAGATCATACTTTTAGTAACACTAATTTACGCTATGTTGAACAAAGTGATCCGATACCTGACTTTTACCCTAAGACATCATTAATTACCATGGAGATTTGGCTTCGTAAGGTCGAGGGCATATCCAGAATGTATGGATGGGATGACAAAACTTTAGTTTTTAATTGTTCCTCGAACTCATTGAAATTGGCGCGATATCCGCGGGCTGCCCCGACCCCAGTGCGTTGTTGAATTACACGTCGTCGTTGCAAACGAATACGAGGGTTTCAGTTAGTTCAAAACAAAGTGTAAACTCCGTTATTAATAATAACACGCAAGATCGGATAAAATGCCGAATGTGTAAGCGGCGCGGACATGTCGCTGCGCGTTATACATATAAAACTCGCGACAAAAATACGAATTTAGATAGTGTATGTTCGTTTTGATTCACTTTCCATAAATATTGGCACTTTATAATTAACTCTTTCATGTCTAACTATATTAACAGTATTGTATATTTTGCCTCTACTTTGATACAACTCTACGTAGAACTTTGTTGCTGTCTCTACTAGCTCATTTCTATTGGAAAAAGATTGTCCATCTTTCGATTTTAGAGATGGGATCCATTTTCGAACATCCTTTAGACGTTGTTGTGCTCTCTTCACTGAGCTATGTAAGGTAAGTTCTTCCTCAATAATTCTTTGTCTGTCTGCGTATTTGTTTTTGTTTATTTTTCTCTTAATTGTTTTAAAAAGTTTTGTGAGCTCCAGTTTTTCAGTTTTACTTTTGTTATTCTTTTCTTTAAGGTATGTTCTTCGTTCTATGAGTTCAACAATATCTTGTGGAATATTAGCTTTCGGCAATGACTTTGCAGAGTTATTTGTTGGAAATGAAGTTACATTTGTAATAGTTTTTATCATTGCTGAGTATGATTCTTGCACGTTTTGAGTGTTAGTCATACACGCAGAAGCCTGGATAAATCTATTTTTGAGTATTTCCTTTTCCAATGGTGTTAGGGCACAGACTCTGCCTTTAAAAGATTTTCTTGATTTCGCTTGCGCCCCTATTGAGTATTTTGCTCGTATCATTCTATGATCGGTAGGGTGCGATGTGCTTATAATGTTGATATCTCTCACTCTGTTTATATTATTTGTAATGAAGTAGTCAATTTCCTTATAAGTTTTACCGTCAGGGGAACACCAAGTCCATTTCTGTTTTTGCTTCTTTTTAAAGTAAGTATTCATAATATGGAGCCGGTTTTCTATACAAAACTCAGTTAGTAATTTTCCTCTTTTGCTTCTTTTGTTATTGTAGCAAAAAGGGCCCATTATGTCTCTGTCTTCAGTTTTAGCGACTCCAATTTTGGCATTAAAGTTTCCCATTACTATTATATTTGAACCTGTATTATGCAAAGCCATGATTAAGTCTTCATAGAATAATTGTATTTTTTCATCTTTTGATTTTTCTGTTGGGCTATTTACGTTTATGTCGAGTTGGGCTATTCTGTCTGAGATCGGTTTTAAATCTTTCTATTATTTGAGTTTTCATGTAGTCTTTCAGCAGAAACCCAACGCCGCTGAAGCCGCTTTTGTTTCCTGAGTACATAAATATAAGGTTATCTTTTTCCACGATTTCAAAATCTTTTTGTCTTGTCTCAGAAATACCTAAAATATCCCAGTGAATATCCTTTAAGGCATGCAGCAGCTCAGCCTGTCTCGTCTCGTTCGCCAAGGATCTAACATTGAGTGTACATATATTAAGATATGATGTATTTTTATTTCGGTTGTAATGCAAAGAGGGTTTTAGTCGATCACTCCCGCGGGGACCTGCCGTATTGGAAGATCTTAGGTATGATTTTTTATTATTTTTCGAGTTAATCATTTTTAGCTTGGAGGGACCTGTGAATTTCATGCATCATTTATGTGGATACAAGCTGGATCTGTATTTGTTTTATCAAATTGTTTCATATAGCTAGTAATTTGATTGTTTGATTTTAGCTTCTTTTTGTTGTTAGTCCTGCTGAAGGATATATCATTACTAATACAGGTAGGTTGTGGTGGAGAGCCTGAGGAAACCCTTTTATTATTAGGCTTTCCATTGGCCTGCCTGATGATTATTTTATCGTAGAGTATGAATGCTTCATCTCCCTTTTCTTTTTCAAGTTTTAGTTGTTGTTTTAATTGTTCTCTGATTTTTTGTACTTTTTTCGGGAATTCATGTTGTATATAAATATTTTAAGGCTAAAGTCAAATTAGAGAGACAAGGAAGACATTTCGAAGTACAACGTGGTGTCAGGCAAGGTGACCCGATATCACCGAACTTATTTACCGCTTTCCTTGAATCCATTTTCAGAAACTTAGACTGGGACTATGTCGAAATTAACATTAATGGAGAAATACTGAACCATCTACGCTTCGCTGATGACATCGTACTGATCTGCGATAGCCACAGACACCTAGAATATAAGCTACAAACTTTGGATAGGGAGAGTAGAAAATGTGGACTGACTATGAATTTGGAGAAAACTCGTATAATGACCAATGCAGAACACATACCAATAAAAGTATCAGAAAAGGAAATAGACTACGTGGAGGAGTACATTTATTTAGCGCAAAATATCATATTTAAAGAGCAAACTGTAGGTGAAATAGAGCGTAGAATTAAACTTGCTTGGAAAAGATATTGGTCTCTAAAGCACATATTTAAATCAAAACTTCCAATGTCGTTGAAGAAAAAAGCTTTCGAATCTATCGTGACGCCCACACTTCTCTACGGTTGCCAGACATGGGCACTGACTAAAGATGCACTCAACAAACTCCAAGTTTTCCAACGGGCAGTCGAAAGAAGTACGTTGGGACTGAAACTACGAGACAGAATTCGAAACTCTCAAATCAGAATGAATACCAAACTGATAGATGTAGCGGACTTAGCATGTAGGCTGATATGGAGATGAGCTGGTCACGTGGCCCGCGTGGATGACGGGCGCTAGAGCGAGCGTATGTTGCACTGGTGGCCGCGCGGCGAGACGCACCGTCGCGGTCGCCCGCGCCGCCGCTGGAGCGATAACGTCGTGCGAATCGCGGGACACATTTGGACCAGGATTGCCAAGGATAGGAAAATATGGTTTGTTTATATTAATGATTTACCCAATTTGTTGCAAAATAAACTTAATATGGTGTTGTTTGCTGACGACACTTCTTTGATTTTTAAGATAAATAGAAAAACTAACAATCTTGACAACGAAAATAGCGCCCTATTGCAGGTTCAAAACTGGTTCACTGCTAATAATCTGGTTCTAAATGGGAAAAAAACTAAATGCATAAGATTTTCCTTACCGAATGTCAAAAGTAGTGATTGTGACATTGTATTGAATAATGAAAAACTAGAATTTGTTGATAAAACGATTTTCCTGGGGATAACGCTTGATTCAAGGCTACAATGGGGTCCTCATTTAACATCTCTTGCAGGGCGGCTTAGCTCAGCTGCATATGCTGTTAGAAAAATCCGCCAATTTACGGATGTTGATACCGCTAGACTAGTCTATTTTAGTTATTTTCATAGTGTCATGTCGTACGGTATCTTACTATGGGGACGGGCTGCTGACATTGAGTCAATCTTTATATTACAGAAAAGAGCCATCAGAGCGATTTACAATCTCCGCCGGTGCGATTCTTTAAGGGAACTGTTTAAAGATATTAACATAATGTACTGTACCTTGTCAATATATCTATGAAAACATAATGTATGTTAGAAAAAATCTTCATCTTTTTAGTAAAAGAGGCGATAGACATAATTATGTTACAAGAAATAGGGATCAATTAGTTCAACCAGGTTTCAGACTGGCTAAAGTGGCCTCTTCTTTCATGGGGTACTGTTTGAAATGTTATAATAAAATACCTCCCCAAATATTAGAACTCAATGAAACGAAATTTAAATCTTGTATTAAACGTACACTATGCAGGCAAGCATATTATAAGTTGGAGGATTATATTCAAGATAAAAATGCTTGGATCAATGCTGGTCCAGCTCCACTACCACTAGGGCGTACTAATTAGTTGATTAGTTGGAAACTAGATTGCGTCTACTGAAAGCGTAACCTGGAGTTTTTTTTTTAAATTAAATTGGCAGCATTGTTTTGCCAAAAAAAAATCACGTCAAAGTCTATGGTTACAATTGTCAGTTTTTGGAAACTGATATTTATTTTTCAAGAATAATTGCTTAATTGTGGGAAAAACAATAAACAATCACGTGCAAAAACTGCTACACACTATGGTTAATAAGTTCAAACAAAAATAAGAAGAGAAAGAAGGTGTCTTCAATGAAAACCAACATTGTTTACATACGATTTCTGATTTTTATGTTAGTACGACGTTATAATCTTGATCTTTGTCGACTAATATTATTAGAGAGTTATATTAAGGATATAATGATTTTTTTTTCTTATATTTTGGATAATCTGACACATTGCGAATTTCATAATGGACAAAAACATCGAACAAAGAAGGCTTTTGGTAAATCGACTTAATCAAAAACACATGCTAGTGAGTGGTAGAATGCGTTCAAAAGCAGTTGAGATGTAATGAAAGATTTGCCTCACTCTGTCTGGTAGTGCATGAAAGTCTGCAATTGAAGTTCGCGAAAATCCTAGTTCAAGTTTGAGAGAGATGCTGCTGCAGTAGCTGCTGAACTTTTTGTGTCTCACGAGTCGATCCGTATCATTTTAAACAATCACTGGAGTATAAAACATGTTCCCACTTGACTAATCCCAAAAGATCTGAATTTTCTCTATGCTAAAACAAATCGATTCCAACCCAACAATCTTGAAACACATTAATAGTGTTGGCGAGACGTGATGAAGTTGAAATCATGTTGACTATTTTATTTGACTATCACGGTGTTGTGCACTTGGTATTCTTGCCAGAACGCCAAATGGTAAATATAGAATATTATTAAATATTATAAGGCGACTTTTGAGAGATCAGATAAAATAAAATAATTTGGAATACTATCTAACATTTTGTGTGTTATTGACATTTACCATACACCCACCAAATAATTAAGTCTACACACATGTTTTTGACTAGGGTTTAAGTTCTTGTACAACTATTCTAAAATTGTCTTAAATACAAAAAATACTCTAGTATCAAAACTTTTTTCTCCTACTATTTCAATAATACCACATTCAAAATTTTTGGTTGTAACCTCCTTTTCTCAGGTCACGCTTTCATTAGACGGACTCTAATATTATTATTTTTTAATTTGAAAGACACAATTGCATTGTATAATGTAGAAGCACTTTTTCCAAGTTTGTGAATGTGAAGCACCATGGAGCATTTTTATTAGGTTACAACTTTTTTTTTTTTGGCTTTGCGAGCATGGCAGTTGAGAGTTTGTCATGCTCACTCAAATGTCTCGCTGTTGGTGGCACGTGTTATTGGGTCCTTCAGTTCCCTTCAAAATGGTTGAGCTGAGTGGGGCTGATGCACGCGTCATGCTCGTGAACGGGTGCCGTCAGATGGGACTGGTCATCTCTTAGCTGCCAGTGGCTTAATTCAGTTTCTATCTTTTAATTATTTTACATTTTTATTTAACTATAGACATTGTGCTCACATGATAGAAGCAACAAGTAATATGTAACCAAGCATTATATGTAACACATAATATGATTTAAAAGAGTGTCCATGGAGTTTCTTGCACGTTCTTCTCCATAGAGACCTACTCTTTGGAACGTGCAATTTAGCTTCACTTTTCTTGGACTGACCGACATTTGACTATTCAAAAGTGCCTGTAAATGGTCTATTTGAAATAAATGCTTTGATTTGATTTGATTTGATGGAAATGCATGGAGGAGGCGTATGCCCAATCTTGGGTACCCAAAACATAGATTTAGCTTATAAATTCTAGTCGTAATTATTGTCATTATTTATCATTAAATTTTACTTTATTATACTCATTTTAATGAAATTAATTTATATATATTTATTTACATTTGTACAGAATACATTGAAATGAATTAAATAAAGATTGGATTATTTAATATATAAAATCAAAGTACTTTATTTGCCAGAAACATTGTAATGAGGATGTTGAATTCAGTACATAAGTTCTACATGTTTCACCAATTATTGGTATACAAATATTAGTTAATATAATAAAATTGTCATTTAAAATTATTAAACATTAATTGAACATTATTTAAACATTATTAAACATTATGTAAACATCCTACAACATTAAAAAAAGACCTTGAATGAGAATTGAGAATTGAATAAAATATTATTTTGCATTTTTTCAAAAAAAATCGCTTAAGTTATACTAGCATTTGTCCAAGAGCCATTCGCGTAATCTCATTTAAAAAAATTCTTTTAATTGCAATTCTCTGATAGATTTTGGTAATTTATTAAAGACCCGTATTGCCGTCATGCTATAGTTTTTCTGATACAATAACTTTTCCAGCAAATGATTCTAAGTATCGTCGGATCTCTGCTAGGGTACAATTTTCTTTTTCCAAAAGTTACGAATAATTTTACAAATACACCAATTTGCATTTTATAAAGACTAGTGATGGTCAGCAAGCCAAGCCTTTTAAAAAGTGGACGACACGATTCTAAAGGGCCTACACCACAAATTGCCCTTACACACTTTTTCTGAACAAGAAAAGCTTTATTTATATTTGTTGAATTTCCCCAAATCAAAAGACCATATCTGAGAACGGAAGCAACATATCCGTGATATGCTGTCAGTGCTGCTTTTTCGCTAGCAATTCGCCTTCGTTTCCTTAATGCAAATACAAATCTATTAATTTTATTACATACAAGATCTATGTGACTTTTCCAGTTACAGTGCTGATCAATCAATAAGCCAAGGAATTTATATTGATTGTCAGCTCAATAGGCTGTCCATCGGCTTTGACGTCACATACCATTTCTTTTGAGTTATACAACCTAAAAGTCATGTATTTGGTTTTTGATATATTGGCACACAGTTTATTGTTGTTAAGCCCCTCCAGGACAGAATTTTCGGCAGTATTTAGCAAATCATTATGAGTACTGGTTGTGGCTTTTACTTCGTGTGTAACAATCACTGAAACATCATCCGCATAAAGAATGCATTGATGATTTATTGCGGAAGGTAAGTCATTTATGTACAGTAAAAATAAAGGTGGACCCAATATACTGCCTTGGGGCACACCAGAGCTATTAATTTTATATGTTGAATTGTAAGTTATTAAATAATTCATGTTATCTATGGAGTTTATTTCAACACATTGAGTCCGATTAGTCAAATAGCTATTTAGTCAATTTAAAGCTGGTCCCCGAATACCTGCTTTTTCACTTTTATTAAGAAGACGATTGTGGTCCACGAAGTCAAATACTTTTGACATGTCAAAGAAAATTACTGATACCGGTGTGCGTTTGTCAATTTTTGCCATAACTTTACTCACTAGTCCATAGGATGCCAGCGTTGTCGATTTACTTTTCTGAAATCCGAATTGTTCTTCCCGAATTATTTTAAACTTATTACAGTAGTCGTTTATTCGTTTCTGCATCACTTTCTCAAAAATTTTGGAAAAAAATGATATCAGCGTAATGGGTCGATAGTTGTCTAATAGTAGTTTATCTTTTTTTTTATGCAGAGGGCGGACAATGGACTTTTTGAGAAGATCCGGAAACACACCTTGTTCAAACGATAGGTTAATAAGCTCTTGTAGGACAGGAGCCAATATTTCTGCACATATTTTGAGGACACGAGTACATACACCATCAAAGCCCACAGATGCGGTATTATGGTTTTAAATACTTCTTCAGAGCTATAAGGGCGAAGGAACGTACTGTGATTAAATGTTGGTAATTCATTTTTTTGTGTGAGAATATTCGTGCTATGGTGGGCATTCCTAGTGACATCAATAAAAAAATCTCTAAATGGTTCTACGATACTTAATTCTTAATTCTTTATTGTACACACAAAAACTTAACTTTAATACATTCATAATTGACAATTCAAGTACAAAGGCGAGCTTAACTCAACAATGAGTTTTCTCCCAGCAAACCTTACCTAAAACCCCTACCCCCTACCCACCTACCCCACCCCAACCTACCCTCCGACCCACCTTAACCTCACCTTTCCCCCTTCTTCTCCTCCCCCTCCCCTTCTTCCTTCTTTTTTTCTTTCCTTTTCCCCTTCTTCTTCTTCTCCTTTTTTTTTCTTCCTTTTCTTTTCTTTTCTTTTGATAACCTTACCTTTTGATATCTTCAGGATTTTTTAAACGATTACCTTGTTGTTCAACTTCGTTTATGGTGTTCTAAGTTCTGTCAGAGTCAGCGTTGTGTTTTATTACTTGCCAGGCGGCCTTGCAGTTGTTTTTGGCATTGTGAACATGGTTTTAGTTATAAATTTTCTGTGAAGTTTTTTAACTTTGCTGTATAATTTGTCATTTTTTTTTTTAGTTTTTAGCATTCAAACCTTAGTATGCGTTTTTTTTTTTTTGACATGATATTCTTACACCTTTGGTTGATGTTAGCTTGTACTTTTTCGGTTCCAGAGGGAAACAAAGATTATAAATCAATGTGAATTCTCTGAGAAAATTATTAAATGCTGTATTGATATATTCCTTATTAAAAATATCTTGCCACCCTATACAGGAAATGTATTCTCTGAATTTTAAAATATTTACTGCACTATAATTTCTAGAGGTAACGAACCAATGTTTAAGTCTCAAATGCTTATCCGCTACTGGTATTGCTATAGTTTGACCAGTATTATGATCAGAGATCACACACAAAGATCATGCACATGTCCCTTAGCATCTGGAATGTTGCAAATAATATATGATCTATGCGTTATGTGTAGTGTGAGATTATAATTACTAGTAATGTCATGCAATTGTCTACATAAATTGTTATTTTTTAATGTGTCAATATTTAGGTCACCGGTTATAATAATATTTGCATGGAATTAATTATTGATATCATTATTTAATAAATTTTATTCGTAATTGTTATTAAGTATATTATTGTAACGTTTACTGGTAGCTTTAATTTAAAAGTATTATTTTTGAGAAGTATTTGCCTTTCTGCAGAATAAATTGAAATTAAATGCATGCATGAAATAAATTAAAAATTTATTGAAAATAATTATTTTATAAATTCAATTTATAATAGATAGTACAATATCGTCGATAATTCAAATGTGGAATTGAAATTTAAAAAAAAAACTGCATAAAGTGGATAAGTGAGTAAGAAATTTTATTCTAGATTGAATGTGTAATTTTGATTATTTTCCCAAATAAGCAAAATTACACATTCATAAATAGAATAATAATAAAGCCATTTAATACCTGAAACGGCTTTATTATTATTCCATTTATTATCTATATATGTACATATTATTTACGTTTTTAAATATTTCTTAAAAAGAACATTAAAAAATATAAAAAATAGTAGCCCACCGGCATCGGGAACAGGGCCCAAGCTGCCGGCGGTCAGGGCTCCTGAGAGAGGAACCTCCGGACAATACGCGCCGTGTCTAGGAGTACTGCCTTCTGGATCAAGCCCTTGATCCAACTGCCTAACGAGAGCCTCCGCAGATGTTTGTCGAGGCTCTTGGCTATTAAGCCATTGGCCGTCACGACTATCGGCACAATAATTGCACTATCCACTTCCCACATGTCGACAACCTCGCGAGCCAAGTCAAGATATTTAGTTTGTTTATCTTTCTCAGCTTTCACGAGGTTGTCGTCATGAGGGACCGCTATATCAACAACAATCATTGTGCGACGCTCCAGTCGATCTATCACCACTATGTCAGGCTTATTGGCAACAATAGTCCTGTCAGTGATGATAGATCGGTCCCAATACAACGTGACGCTGCCATTCTCGAGAACTGAGTCGGGAACATACCTATAGTAAGGTACTTCTGATTCAACAAGATTGTATTTATGAGCAAGTTGCTGATGGATAATTCTGGCTACAAGGTTGTGTCTGTGCAAATAGTCTCCGTTACCTAAATGAGAACACCCAGAAAAAATGTGTCGGATTGATTCTCCGGGCCGGTGGCATGCCCGACAGATGTCAATCGTACCGTCCTTTACAACATATTTCCGGTAGTTGTTCGTCATCATAACTTCGTCCATAATAGCAAAGACAAAACCTTCGCTTTCTCCAAAGAGATCACCAAAGGGTAGCCAGGATACGGACCCTAAAAGATCTACATCGGGCGCATGTAAGGCCCGGTAAAAGCGCCCGTGAAGCTCCTTGCCCTTCCATAGTTCCTTGCGTTCATTAGTATCCATTACTATAGGTTTGCGCCAGTTCTCGTTGGCCAAGGAGAGCGGGGTGAGGCCTTTGTCCACCACCACTACAGCTCGGTGCATCCCCACGTCGGTTTCCAGGAAGTATTCCTTGAGACTGCATACCTCCCGGTTGTGCATGGTCTTGGCATTTAAGAAGCCACGACCCCCACACTTCCGCGGGATATACAGCCTCATCACCGATGATCGTGGGTGATGCATCCGATTTGCGTTAAGCAGAGTGCGGACTCTCCTATCCAGGGCGTCGAGTTCCGTCTGAGTCCATTTGAGTATGCCGAAAGAGTACATCAAAACCGGCATGACCCAACCGTTGAAGGCGCGCACCTTGTTCCCGCCTGATAAAAGACTTTTCAGTACTTTATTCAGGCGGCCAAAGAAGCGCTCCCTTAACAATTGTTTCACTTCAGCAGCATTGATGCCCAAGGCTTCCGACATACCCAAATACTTGTAAGTTTCGGTTGAGCAGAGGGATCTAAGGTGTATGGAATCCGAGAGTTGGGTTCCCACGGATTCCATAATCTCCCCTCGCTTTACATGCATGACTACACATTTGTCCAAACCAAATTCCATCCTGATGGCACTACTGAAGGTTTCAGTTACCTTCAGTAGCTCCATCAATTGCAAGTTTTTGGAAGCAAAAAGTTTCAGATCATCCATGTAAAGAAGGTGAGATATGACCTGACCCTCTCTTCTCAACCGGTAGCCTAAACCCGAACCCTCCAGCAGTGTGCTGAGAGGGTTCAAGGCTATGCAAAACCACAGAGGACTCCAACTGTCACCCTGGAATATGCCACGCTCGATCCTTAACGTTTCGCTGTTCTCCGAAACCCGTCGACACCCTGGATAGTGATGGACCGTCCTCCACTGCCCCATACATGGCGCGTTATAGACGAGTGTCTAAAATTAAAAAAGCGTAATGCGAGTACGTCGTGTACGTAAAAAGTAAATATTATGAAACATTTTGGCGATTCCAGTGCCAAGTATTACATGACGGTTACAGTTAAGGCCAAAGCGCCCGAAAAGTGCCATAAAACAGTGACATTCTGAAGCTCTTCGGTAACGGCCAGGTTAATATGTTTTTGTACCAAACATTCTATTTTTGATCATCTCCAAGGAGGAACAGGCTCCTGAGATACAAGTATTTATTTTACTTAGTTTAGGAGTCAAATATTCATTTTATTTCCAATGATCAGTGTTTGTACAACTATTGTATCTGTTCTTGTCATTATATATTGTTACTGTGTGTGTTGAATGTACAAATAAAGATATTATTATTATTATTTCATCTATTTATATTTTATTACATATTAATTATATTTTTAAATATTTCTTATAAAACGGATATTAAAAAAAAATATTATTATTATTATTCCATTTATTATATATATATACATATTATTTAAATTTTTAAATATTTCTTAAAAAGTACATAAAAAAAAAACATTTAAAAATATAAAAAATAGTAGCCCACCGGCATCGGGAACAGGGTCCAAGCTGCCGGTGGTCAGGGCTCCTGAGAGAGGAATCTCCTAACTATACGCGCCGTGTCCAGGAGTACTGCTTTCTGGACCAGGCCCCTGATCCAGCTGCCTAACGAGAGCCTCCTTAGATGTTGTTCGAGGCTCTTAGCTGTTAAGCCATTATTATTATTAATAGGTTTCAAAAAAATATATGTTTATTAAAGATCCATGAACAACATTATCAACATTTGAATTTTTCGTGCTATTAATACTTTTGTCTAAAAAAAATATTTAGCAATTTCGCAACTTTTCGCAACTTTTCCCCACTCCTTCGAAACGACTTGGATCTTTACAAACATTTTTACACATAAAAATTGGTGGTTAAATATTCTTCAAAGTGAACATTGCGTGATGATTGAGTCACATTATGTGACTCAATCAATATTTCGCGAAGAAAATGGATTTAAAGCGCTTTCCGGCCGCTGCTGGCCGCAAATAAATGCACAGATTTGAGTACTGTCGCCTAGGCGAGTGCGAAAGTTGCGTCCACATAATTTCGGTCAGATGGTTCAAGGGACTATAAACCATAACGGGTGTTATGCTGAGGCATTTATCGATTTCGGGAGTTCATGCATCACAATAATAGAGTCCTTAGCAGAACAGCTGGGTTAAGATTTGCAGAATGTGTCGAGTAACACTGTCATAAAAGGGTTTGGGGATCGCATATTACACCTCTCGCGAAAAAGGTACTTACCATTACAGCCAATGAGGTTACGTGCGAAGGTTTGACACCTTCGCACGGCTTACTTAGTGCTCGACGGGGCGCAGGATATAGGCATTATCATTGGTCAACCATTTACTGATTACCATAATATTTATGTTATAAAGACTCCCACGTCACTTAAGATGTATAATGCAAACTACCTATCGCACTTACCTGATATTCCCGAAGATGCCGAGCGTATTCGGTTACGGTTACGGACCAGCAGCTTTCACCTGGTGTAAATAAAATAGTTTTGCTTGCCCAGATTTTGATGGAACTATTTCGATACGAGAATCGAAACACTTAAAGCCTCGTTCTGAATTTATTGTACCTAAACATAACGCGAAAATCATTGATAGCCGGGTCTGTGTTAAAGCAGCAGTGAGCGTGTGGTACGTGCGATAACAGTCCGCGACGCAGAGTGTGGATATGAGGGCGGGACGAATTTGGAGCCTCCTGTAAAGTTAGAGCTCGAATGCTTTCTAAATGATTTTTCCGATTGCTTTTCTAAGTGCGGTCAAACAGTAGATAGATACGCTGTAAAAATGAAAATAGAGCTTACAGATAATAAACCAATTTATTTCCGGCCCTACCGAATGTCAATTGCAGACCGTGAACACGAACGTACTATTGTCCAAATTTATTAGAGAAAGGATTTATCGAAACTTCTAATTCGCCTTAGGCCAGCCCTGTCCTTTTGGTCCCAAAAAAAAACTGGTAAAAAACGTATGTGCGTCGACTACCGGGCATTAAATAAGATAACTAAAAAGGAGCGTTACCCAATGCCACTTATACAAGATCAGCTTGATAAGCTAGCGAAGTAATGTGTATTTGCATGTCTGGATGTTATATCCGCATATTTTTGTATACAACTGGAATATGACCGTAAGCAGTATACAGCTTTTGTTACGCCCGACGGGCATTATCAGTACACACGTATGAGCTTCGGACTTGTGAATGCTCCTGCTGTCTTTCAGCGAGCTATCGATGACACATTAGTTTGAGTTTGAGTGCGCTACCGCACATTTTAACGATAAGTATACTTGTATATAGTGAAAATTATTGTGAGGCGTTGAAACGTTTAAGTGTTAGAAAGGATACGTGCCGTAAACATGAAGCTTAGAATCGATAAGTGTTCGTTTTTAATCCCACGGATTGAATACCTGGGATTTGAAGTCTGTTAGGGTGAAGTGTAATTTTATGTTGCACCGGCTTAGCGGTGCAACATAAAATTAATGCTGTAAGTGATTTTCCCTTATCGACTAATGTACACCAGTGTAGACAGTTTATGGGCTTGGCTAACTTGCCCGTCCTATTACCTTATTAACAATAAAGGATCAACCCTGGGTCTGGGGAGATGAGCAGCAGAGGGCATTTGATAAATTAACGGCTATACTTATTAGCTGGCCTATATTGGTTTTGTTTAACCCGGAGCATGAGACTCAGATACATACCGACGCGTCTAAGTTTGATTTAGGTGGTATTCTTCTCCAAAGCAGCTGCACGGTGCGTCGAAACCCACACACCGCAGAATGTTCTATCATTGATTTCATAATTGTTGATTTTGACAAGTTTTGTTAATCTACTAATAGATAGATAGATAGATAAATCCTTTATTGGTTACAGCACAAAACATGCACCAAAATACCAAAAGCACACATATTATAAAAACTAAGCACATAGACAACAACAAAGGAAAGAATAAAAAATAAAATAATAACACATGTAAATACTAAGAAAAAAAAAAAGAGAAATTGCAAGATAGACCCATATCGGGTGTGCATGTCGCGCTGCACCAATGGGAGTCCAGCTCAGCATGTGTCAGGCAAAAATACCTGACGCTGATATTATGCTGGATCCTTGTGGTGACATTCGGACGCTCAGATGGTTTTGAGTGAAATGTAGATAAATATATATTATATAAAGTTAATAAGCATAAAATAATAAGCAAGGTTAATAAGTAAAGTGAATAAGTAAAAAATAATGTAATGTAAATGTACGAGTATGTGTGTGTAAAGGTGAGGTGCGGTGAGTCATAGACAGCATTTTCAATATGTGTACCTATCAAACGCAAGCTACCAAGCGGAATATGTGGGTACGCCCAGCAGACTGTCCCGGAAACAAGGAACACGCAATAGTACACGCAATAGTACACGCAAAGTAATATAATGGCTTCACTATGACTTTCCAATGATCAACCACTGACACTCCATTGAAAGAAATGGGATAGAATGGTAATCTCGTACAAATTTACATATGAATGTCTGACGTATGCAGTAGTCTGCTAATTTGTCAGTTCCTTTAATCAGTGTCCTACCATTGGAACGTCATTGTGCAGTCAGTGCTTTTAATAAGCTCGATATTGTCATTTTACCAGTTTATCTATTACGAGATCATTGACTGATCAATGATCGAACATTATGAATTGGCAGATTACGAACTTTTAGCAAAATGACAATGGGGTCGTGTTGAAATGACTAATTTATAAAAATACCGGACTTGGGCCCCCTGTTTTGCTTTAAATTTAGACCATTTTCAAAGCGTTATTGCAAGTGATAATCAACTAAACACGAATATATTCTTCAAACATACTTTCTCCTAACTTGTAATGAGTGGATAGTCAAGACAAATAGGCATACGTATTCATCATAAAACTGGTGTTTAAATGTAGCTTAAGTTAGGGAGGTAAAATTAAAAATGAACCATTTAAAAAAATAAAAGCCAGTCGATGCTCTATTGCAGTGACTACGTGCAAAAATTTTTTACCTTGCCATTTTTTTTTTGCCTTGACCAGCAATAAAAGTAATTCAATTTCAATCAGTTCAAAAGCTCAGTTTCAATTATCTTAATTATCACAATTTAATGTAATTAATTATTTATATAACTTTAATATTTGTACGCCCTTGTGGCAGAACGTGCTGAGACTGAATGTTTAAACCTAAGACCATGTAATGTACATACCTACCACGTTTTAACAAATAAATGATTATGATTATTATGATTATGATTACGTGTTTTTTTATGGTGGGAAAAATCATGCATTGACATCCCCCGCCCTTGGGCGGAGCGGGAGATAGTGTCAGACTCTTACTGACTAAAAGACCCACCCCGTTCCTTCTAGCCTTCATACCGGGGCTCGAGCGCCCTTTCGGATAACCCTGGCCCCAGTAGGCTTCGACCCGGCTGGGTCCCTGCTGTTGCTGACAACTCCTTGAGGCGCGCGGGAACAGTGCGCGCCATCGACGACTTGAGGTTGGTCCGTAAGTCATCAGTTACCGGACGGCCGGACAATGAGCTACCCATTGCGCACTGTCCGCAAGCCCGCGTCTACGTTGGCCGGAAATCGGGATCAGAATCCCGGCGACGGCGGCGGCGATAACGCCGTTGCCTGATGCGTTCGGCCTCCTCCTTTGCGAGCTTTACTGCTTCGCAGAAGTCGGCGACCGCCTGCCACTCCTCCTCGTTCCGGACCATGGCCTCAACCAAGGACCGGCGCGAGAGGTCTCCGCCGCCGATCGCCCCCACGAGGGCACGGCGATGCTCCGCCCAAGCAGGGCGTACAGGGCTGCATACCTCGACTGTGTGCTCCACCGTGTCCTCCTGGCGTTCCGCACAGTGGCGACACCCGGGCGTCACTTCCGCATGAATCGAGTGCAGGAAACTCCCGAACGAACCATGTCCGGTGAGTACCTGCGTCATGCGGAAGTGTCATGCGGAAGGTAAGGACGCCGTGAGGTCTTTCCAGCCACGCCTCAAAGAGGGGACTTACCGCCATGATTGTGGCGTGCCCAGCACTGGGTTGCGATAGTCGTTGACGCCATTTCACCATGAGATCCCGCTGGAGCTCTGTCCGCCATGCCGTGACCTGTTGCGGCAGCGGACTTTCACCCCGGCGTTGCATCTCCACGCGCATATCGTTAATGTGTACAAGGACTGTTGCCTCCAGATCCCACGGTGGTAGGCCAGCCAGAAGGCTCGGCGCTTCGCGGGAGACCGTGCAGTATCCCCGCACCATCCTTATCGCCATGACCCTCTGGCAGGCGTTCAGTATGGCCGCCGGTTGCTTTTTAGCGACGGCGCCCACACCGGCGCCCCGTAGAGGGCCATGGACCGAACGATCCCCGCGTAGAGCCTCCGGCAGGAGGCGTCTGGACCCCCGAGGTTGGGCAGGAGCCGCTTGAGCGCAGCCCCAGCCCTGGTTCAGTTTGGATTTACGTCATATCTGACTTTATCAATACCAATTTTTCGTGGCTGTAAGGTACTTCAGTTAAATTTGTTTGGGCTGTAAAGGACTCTCTTAGGGTTTCTTTTGACATCATGAATACAGCACTTTTTGTGAAAAAGATATAAGAATAAAAGCAATTTCTGTTTTTTTTTTAGCTCTTCTGTGTACTCGTGTTTTGTCCTTTACGACAATTGAAATTTCCGGTATCGATATGAATGAATGAGCCCTACGCAATACCTTAGTAGACACGAGTGCATGGAATCGTGGCTTTGTTTACATCCGCCAATATTGCACGATTCCTATCAAAATATGATTGATATTCATACAGTCAAAACAACTGAAGACCAAAACAATGATTATTTAATTTGAAAAGATTTGATTTCTGACTTTTGTTATGATGACTCACTAGAATCTGGCCAACGAAAGATGGAAATGAATTATTTATTAAAGTCTATAATTATATGGCAGCATTAAAAAAAATTAAGCACTGTCAAAAATGTGTCGTTGACGTTTCATTCATTTTTTGTAACTTTTATAACCTTTTTATACCTTTTTTTTTTAAAAAAAACCTTTTTATGCGATGGAGCCATGCACTTAAAATATTGATTTGATTCTTTTTATATATTTTTATTTTCTCTCTGTCATGTACTGGTTATAATCTGTGGTCATAGGACTTGTCACTTGTCAGTCTGTATCTGCGAAGAAATTCTTTTATTTTCTACTTTCATTAAGTCATTAAAAAGAAAGATATAATTTTTTACTGTTAATTCACGCTAAATACTCTCCAACGTTTGATGGTTTATTAACAGCCCGCACGTGTTATTGGCAAAATTGTGGTGTCTCTTCCACAAAGGCCATTAATTAAAAGTTGAAGTTGAAGTGTTTACGTGCATCTTATTTTCGTTTATATTGTTTTGTATAAACAATAAATGATTAGACGAGGACGCTTCTCTTCAAGATGATTGATAAATTTAAAAGCCGAAAAAGTGAGATTAATCGGGTACCTGCAGAGAAAATGCGGGCTGGATACTATGACTTTGTTTATAGGTTAGTGTTTTGAATATATAGTAAAATAGCTTGATGCTTTTCGATTATTTATAACAAATTGCAAATGAGTAATATTTTAATAAACTTTTTAGGAGCTATAGACGGCTTACTAATGATGAGCATAAAATATATTGCAATAATTTACATTGGCATAACAAAATTCAGCATAATGATCATCTACACTAATATCATAAAGAGGAAAACTTTGTTTGTTTGGTTGTAATGAATAGGCTCAAAACCTACTCGACCATTTTTTTAAATTCTTTCACCATTCGAAAGCCACATTATCCACGAGTAAGATAGGCTAAATTTTATTTTGGAAAAAAATAGGGATCCGTAAGTTATTTGCTTTTTTCGAACACAAGGTGTAAAAAATCAACCTGAAAAGTTACTTATTTTGCGTACGCTGCCTAAAGTATAAAAGATAGAACCATAAAATGTTCTTATTAATTTTAGATCTTATAAATATCTACAAAAAGTCCGCGACACACTATACCTATCTATGTCGAGGGAGGCACCATTTTTTTATTTAAAAATCTTGAATTTTTTTTGGACTACATTTAAACGCATTCATTTTACTCATGCTATTAATCCTTATCAAAATAAATTATTTCATCAATAAGTACAGTTTATGTAGATAGTAGTTGGTCTTTGAATGATTAAAATTGGACGTTTGGTTTTGAAGTTATGGCGAAATTAAAATATTGCGATTTCTACTGCACTTCCCGTTGCGAAGTAAGCGTCACCAAGGGGTACCACTGTGGGATCTGGTACCACCGTGGGATCTGGAGGTACCACCGTAGGATCTGGAGGCAACAGTCCTTGCACACATGCACGACATGCGCGTGGAGATGCAACGCCGGGGTAAAAGTCCTCTGCCGCGACAGGTCACGGCATGGCGGACAGAGCTCTGGCGGGATCTCATGGTGGAATGGCGTCAGCGACTATCGCAACCCCGTTATGGGCACGCCACAATTATGGCGATAAGTCCCCTCTTTGAGGCGTGGCTGGAAAGACCTCACGGCGTCCTTACCTTCCGCATGACACTGCCGCATGACACAGGTCCTCACCGGAAATGGCAAGTTCAGGAGGTTCCTGTTCCGAATTAAAGCGGAAGTGACGCCCGGGTGTCGCCACTGTGCGGAACGCCCGGAGGACACGGTGGAGCTCACAATCGCGGTGTGCCCTGCTTGGGCGGAGCATCGCCGTGCCCTCTTGGGGGTAATCGGCGGCGGAGACCTCTCGCGCCGGGCCTTGGTCGAGGCCATGGTCCGGAGCGAGGAGGAGTGGCAGGCGGTCGCCGACTTCTGCGAAGCAGTAATGCTCGCTAAGGAGGAGGCCGACTGCATCAGGCAACCAAAAAGGATTCCGATCCCGATTTCCAGCCACCGTAGGCGCGGGCTTGCGGACAGTGAGCAATGGGTAGCTCGCTGTCCGGCCGTCCGGTAACTGTCCGGACCAAGCCCAAGTCGTCGACGGACTAAGGAGTTGTCAGCAACAGCAGGGACCCAGCCGGGTCGAAGCCTACTGGGGCCAGAGTTATCCGAAACGGCGCTCGAACCCCGGTATGAAGGCTTGAAGGAACGGGATGCGTTTTTTAGTCAGTAAGAGTCTGACACTATCTCTCGCTCCGCCCAAGAGCGGAGGTTGTCATAAGATATGAGTAAGGTATCCCAGTGGTGCCAACTAAGCACTTTAAGTGCTAGATTTGGCACTATTTTCAGAAGGCCAGCACTGAAATCGAACATACAGCACCTAGCACTCAATTTAGCACAAATTTTCAGATTCTAATAAAATGCACACACGCAAAGCATGCGTGCAGTGTAACAAACATATTCGTATTATTTCGTATTACTGACACATAGATTTATTATCTATGGAATTACACATATTACTTAATCACGCAAAAACGGCTGAACGGATTTGAATGAAATTTGGCATGTATATAGCCTTTGACATGGAAAAGAATCCCGATCCGACCTTTTATCCCGATTCCTTAAGTATGGATGTACTAGGTAATGCCAGGCGGGCGAAGCCGCGGGCAAAAGCTAGTAACGTATAAAATTATTAGGCATAAAACTTTTGCCATAATGCTTGTTTCCATAAATACTACTAGCATAATAAAAATAAAATATAATAATATTTAAATGTTCTAAAACTCATTTCATATAATGTTATTTGATATAACGTTTATTTAACCTAAAATCATTAGATATATCTTTTAATAGTACATTGTTACACTAGGGGTGAAAGTAACTCATTTCGTCCCGAGAAGGAGTTGGCGGGCGAGCGAAGCGAGGTCGCTAATTCGAGGGGTTAAATGGGTTACTTTCACCCCGAGGTAAACACTGTGCTTTTCATTACGAATACGAGGAAACTAAAAATAAAATAAAAAGTTTGTAAAACCTGAGTCGTCGTACCTATGATTTTAAGTAGGTATCTTTCTTCTGATTTAGGCGGTAAAAGGTATTCCACTACTGCTTTAGCCTCTTCTCTTATGAAA
Source organism: Mythimna albipuncta (assembly GCA_929112965.1). NCBI lineage: Eukaryota > Metazoa > Arthropoda > Insecta > Lepidoptera > Noctuidae > Mythimna > Mythimna albipuncta. The sequence goes on from OV815958.1 coordinate 37,287,458, forward strand.
TTAGGCGATAAATCACTATTTTAATCTCATAAACATAACGTGTTAATACAAATCTCTGTTGTACGGAAATGTAAACAAAACTCGAAAAAACCAACGACTGATTGCCACTTTCCCGCCATTTTGTTTTTTTTTTTCTGCGGGCGGCCATGCAGCTATTCAGCCTCATTAATGAAAAATTTGAAATTAATTGTAATCTTTTAAAAATAAAGTATTTTAAAGAAATAGTTGAACAAATAAATCAATAACATTATTTAATTAATACTTGTCTTTAAGTTATTTCAATTTTATATCGTGCTGTGATTGACTGGCTGTATGGAAAATTGGAACATGGTTCAATAGAAATGTGAAGATAGAACTAGTTTTTTTTTTATAATTTGACAGCTGTCAGTTGTAAAGTAAAACTCCCTAGGGATGAAAAGTATCACTTTCAGCCCGCTCCTCAGGCAACTTCAGACCTACTTTCAGAGTATGAGTAATGAAAAATATATTTTGATAGTAATGATACTATAATTATGGTTAAACACCCTAATTTGAGGAACCAATTACTTTTCTGAGATTTTGGTCACAATATATAGGCGGTTACTTGGAAGCATTTTCAATATTATATTAAAATGGTGTCACAAAAAGTCAACATGTAGTGCTACAAAATTTAGTGACAAAAACGAATCGCAGCAAAACCGACTTTACGTAGTCTTGTCTGCCCTACCTCTAGAGTGTAATTCAAGCTTGCGTAGGCGCGGAGGGGTAAGGCGGCCCGCGAGCTGAGGAGCAGGTTGTTTGAAGGCCCGCCGCCACAGCTTCGGCTTGCCGGCCAGCCTCAGTCGCGGCGGCAGGCCTTCAAACAACCTGCTCTTCAGTTCGTTTTTCTTTCATTTAAATTAATGTAGCATCTTAAACAAAAAAAAATGTGGTTTTATGTCTATTGAGATAACTTTGTAACTTAGATAAAATATTTTAAATTGTGATTTAATCAGCTACAAAAATATTGTGTTCAACAAAAATATCTGTTAGATTTGGTATATAATATATTATGGAGTCGTTAACTAATATACAAGAAAACATTTATAGTAGAATAGATAAGACTTACGTGAACTTCAAAAAGTCCCCTAAGGAACAAATAACACGTGTAATGGGTGTATCAGACTTTATTTACCATCAAACACAATTATAAAAGTACAGACATTCAAAATAGATGGAACACAACACAGTTTTATGAGGTGTGGGACACGAAAGATTATTTAGCGCGAACGACGCGTCGGCGTCACGAGATCACATGCGACTGCCTGTGCGCGGGACGCGGGCGGCATGGCGGAGCCGACCGAGGACGAAGCACACCGAATTACCACGAGAGCGCGCGGCTGGCGCGAGTATTCAAACGTTCGTGGCGCGAGTATTTGAACGTTCGCCTTATATCCTCCCCCTCTAACCCAGGCGTTGCGTCCCCGAAGCCGGGTTAGCCTTACGAGGTCTCCCCCTTTTACGTTTCTCCTGAATGGGATCTTGGATAGGGCCGGCGAACGGTGTTAACAACGAAACGTGATACTTCCCTAGCGAGACGCCGTCACTTATACGCTCCAAAGCATATGTCGTACTACCGATCACCTCCTGAATACGATACGGTCCATCGCGGCGGGGGATGAACTTCGGAGTCTGCCCTTTGCTCGTATCGTTAGAGCCCTGGGTCTTAAGCAGTACGAGATCCCCTACCTTATAGTCTGGCGCGGGGCGGCGACCTTCATCGGCAAACTTCTTCTGAGCTCCTTGGGCTTTCTCGTGCACATCCCGTGCATCGAGCAGCACGGCTGAAAGCTTCTTAAGGAACGGGGTAATAGACAAGACCACATTTTCGTTCTCGACAATGGCTCGCATCTCAGACAACACGTCGGCGGGCGCGCGTATCTCGCGCCCGAAGTTAAGAAAAGCGGGGGAATGCCCCGTGCTTGCAGTGAACGCGGAGTTCATGGCGAACCGAATGGCGGGGAGGTGACTATCCCAGGAATCATGGTCCTTACCTACCAGTATCGCAAGCTGTGGTTTAAGGTCGCGGTTCTTCCGTTCGACAGGGTTGGAGTCCGGGTGGTAAAATGACGTCAGGGCCTGTTTGATGCCCATGACGTGGCACGTCTGCTGCATCACTTCACCCACAAACTGTACGCCATTGTCGCTGATGAGTCTTCTGGGCGCCCCATAACGCAGGTACACCTCGTTCACCAGTGTTTTGGCGCACTCTTCGCTAGTGGCGGATGAAAGGGCGAATAACTCAACCCACCTGGTACAGGTGTCCTCCACTATGAGCATCCATTTATTGCCGGAAGGTGTCTCCGGTAGGGGCCCGAACAGGTCTACAGCCAGCACCTCGAAGCGGCGTGACATAGCTGGTACTTGCAGTAGGCCGGCGGGTTTTCGCGTGTCTACCTTGTATCTTTGACACGCTGCACAGTTTTTGACATACTGAGCAACGTAAGTCCTCATCCCGGGCCAGTAGTACTTACCTGCGAGACGCTGCAAAGTTCGCTCTACTCCGAAATGGCCGGCTGTGGGAGCGTCATGGTACTCGGCTAGCACGTCCTTGCGTTCATGTTCCGGTACCACCAAACTGGCGTCATCATCTTCTTCATTGTCGGGACCATAACGGTACAACACGCCGTCAACCACTACGTACCCTTTATCTGCCCAGGACCTCCCCCTAAAGGGATCGTCGGATTCCAACGCCTCGACGATCTTGCGAATCTCCGGGTCCTTCAGCTGGCCGTCTCTAACGACCCTAGGGTTGCGTGAGGGCAGGTCAACCACGGCGAGACATAAGTCGCACTCGGTCCTTTCAGTCTCTTCCATCGCGCATGCAGGACGTGACAGCGTATCTGCGATCACGTTCGCCTTACCAGGCGTGTACTCAATCTTCAAATTATATTCCTGAAGACTGAGCGCCCACCTGGCCAGGCGGCCGCTCGGTGACTTCAAACTCATGAGCCACCTGAGCGGCTGGTGATCGGACTTAACTGTCACATCGGCGCCGTCAATATACCCCCTAAACTTCGACACTGCCCATACCACGGCTAGTGCCTCTCTCTCCGTCGTATTGTAATTCTTCTCAGCGGCCGTGAGGAGGCGACTGGCGTACTCGACGGGTCGCTCATCGGTCCCCTCCCCCTGAAGTAGAGCCGCTCCAAGTGCGTACCCGCTGCTGTCGGTCCTAAGGACAAATGGTTTCGTTCCGTCAGCCTGACGGAGAATAGGAGCCGACACCAACAGGGATTTGATGGTCTCGAAAGCGCTCTGCTGTTCGGGGCCCCACTCCCAGGTGCTCCCTTTCTTCAGCAGAGAAGTCAGCGGTCTACTCACCTCGGCATAACCCGGTATGAAGCGCCTGAACCAGCTGGAGGTTTGCAGGAAACACTTCAGGTGTCTTACGTTCTGAGGGGGCGGCATGCCGGTAATGGCAGACGTCTTGTCTGGGTCCATGCGAATACCACCTGGTACGATGACATGACCGAGAAACTTCACGGCATCTCGGGCGAAGTGGCTCTTTTCGCGATTCACCCGCAGGTTAAACATGGCAAGGCGGTCGAACACGGCTTCCAGGTCTGCGAGGTGCCTTTCGAACGAGCCTTCAGACAGCACCAACAGATCGTCCAAATATGCGAGCAGAGTTATACCTGGTAAGTTAGATTTGAACCGGTCAATCAGTCTCTGAAAAGTCGCCCCTGAATTCCGGAGGCCCATGGGCATGCGCTTGAACCTAAAGGTGCCCAGCGGTGTCGTGAACGAGGTAAGGTCCCTATGATCAGGGTCAACGCTCACTTGGAAATATCCGGATCGCAGGTCCAGCGTGGTCATGTACTTGGAGGTTTTCGCCGCGTGGAGCACATCTTCGATCCTGGGAAGTGGGTATCGGTCAGGCTCCGTGACCGCGTTGAGCTTGCGGTAATCAACGCAAAGCCTGTAGCTCCCATCTTTCTTCTTCACCAGGACGACGTTGGAGGCCCACGGTGACTCGCACTCCTCGATGACGTCGGCGCTGAGCAGCTTTTGCAGCTCCTTTTCTAAAGCTTCTTTCTTGGACGGTGATAACCTGTATGGTGGGGAGGCAAGGGGTTCCTGATTATCTCTTACCTTAATTTTGTGACAGGCGAAGTCCGTGGGAGGTCCATCGCCAGCAAACTGGTTCGCTCTGCTACGCAGAAATGCGTTGAGCGCGTTCCTATGCTCTGGTGGTAACTTCGTTCCCTCGTCATCGCGCAAGGAGACGTCGGAGATATCTGCCTGCATCAACTCTGTGCTATTCAAACTAAAAGATTGCACGAAAGGAAAAATCTGCTCAGGATTATCAGTAAAGAACCATGACTCCTGTGATAAGTCCAGTGTGACCCCAGCCTTAGTAATAAAATCACGACCTAACAATGTTCGAGTACTCTCACCTGGGAACACCACGAGCTCAGTATCGATCTGCCTTCCTTCTAAAATCACGGGTACCGTCGCCGTGAGGACCGTTTTCACCTGGCGGGAACCGACCGCGAGTCCGACGGTTCGCTCCGCCTCATGAAACTGTACCCCAACCGATGTTAAAATAGAATACAACAAGGAACCAGCAACGCTGCACGTAGCTCCTGTGTCGAGTATTGCGGCACCTACCCTATTAGCGATAGTGACCGATACCATAGCGTGCGACGGCGTCGTCGCGTGAGTTTCGCGTGTGACGTTCTCGCCGTTCACCATATTAAAATCGCATCGCGTCGCGGGTAACTGTTTTCCGCTACAATTCTCACATTTCGACTTGACAACACCGGGTTGGCCGCATCCGTAACAACGCAAATTACTAGCCCCATTACTGGTACTTTTACCCTCGGAAACCGCGCTAGTTGGTTGTTGTTTATCATTTTTACTTTGGAAATTGCGACAATCTGTTACGACGTGACCGTAAAATTTACAGAACGAACATCGAACGCGTTTATCACGTTTCAACTTCTCATTCGAGTTTAGAGTGGGTTTCGCGACACTAGTACCGCGCGAACTCGTGGTAACGCTGCGTTCGCGCTCGCTCGGCTCGAGTTCATGACCTCGGTCGCGCGGCGCGTCGTGCGATCGCGACAAGTTTTGACTTTCCGATTTCGTCGTAGAAACGATCGGGTTCGCGGCGTCCGTACGAAGATTTAATTCGACAATAGAATCTTCTATGGCTCTCACCTTTTGTATCATAATGTCAATATCGTTAACATCATCTCTAGGTAATCGCTTTCTCACACGTCGATGTAAAAGGCCGTAAATAAGATCTAATTGCATATACATCGGCACCGCGTAGGGTAATTTAGCAAACAACGATCGCACTCTACACACAAACACTTCTGCGCGTTCAGAGTCTTTCTGGTCCGTGTCGACGATCTCCCGTAGCACTTTGTATGGCGGCTGCTGCATCCCGTACATGGCACGCAGGCGCGCCACGGCGTCCGGCCAGGCGTGCACGCTGGCGCGCGCGCCGCGCCACCACACGGCCGCGTCGCCCTCCAGCAGTATCGGCAGACCGCGCAGCGCATGCTCGTCGCTGACGCCCGCGCACTCTTTGTACACCTGCACCGCGTCGATGAACGCCTCCAGTACCTCCGCGTCGCGCGACCTCCCGTCGAAACGTGCAGTACACTTGGAGAAGTTGCCTGTGACCACGGACGAGTAGGCGCTGGGCGGAAAGGGGTCGGGCGTTGGCGTCGATATCGGTGGTTTCCCGGAGCCGTTGAAAGCCCTCAGGGTTTCCACTAGGGTTCTGTTGGTCTCTGCTTGCATTCTGACGAAGGATTCCATGAAACCAGCTAAGACAGTCTCGGTGGTCGCGCTCGTCGAAACGCCGCCGGCGCGACCATGCGCCCCGGCGGAGACGGGGGCGGGGGCGCTCACGGCGCGCGGCTCCGCCTGGTCGTAGTATTCGGGCTCGCTCGTGTCGTCGCTCATAATATCCTCACTCGGTAATACTTTTGCGTTTCGTAGTTCCATCGGCATGACAACAGTTCGTCACGTAACGTATATTTTCACGATTTGACGCGTAGGTACCTATCTAACGGCACTCGCGACAAAGCTTCTCGAAAATATCTCAAGGTGAATTCGAAGCCACGAGTTGGGCAGCCACTGTAATGGGTGTATCAGACTTTATTTACCATCAAACACAATTATAAAAGTACAGACATTCAAAATAGATGGAACACAACACAGTTTTATGAGGTGTGGGACACGAAAGATTATTTAGCGCGAACGACGCGTCGGCGTCACGAGATCACATGCGACTGCCTGTGCGCGGGACGCGGGCGGCATGGCGGAGCCGACCGAGGACGAAGCACACCGAATTACCACGAGAGCGCGCGGCTGGCGCGAGTATTCAAACGTTCGTGGCGCGAGTATTTGAACGTTCGCCTTATACACGGCCTTATTGTAAAGTAAGATTAGAAAATTTGGAAAATTTGTAGGATCAGTAATTAGCAAACGGCCATAGTAAATTGTATGAAGCATATGAACCTGACAAGTTCAAACAGAGTCGATGTGTGAAAAATGATATTTATGATTTAACAGAAGAAGTGTATACTCAATATAAAGCTGATCTGGAAACTGGGTTAGAGTCGTTTGATATTAAAGAAGATTCTTTTAAATCCTGTAGTATTATAGTATTTTCAAGCAGTGTCAAGTAAAATTGCCTAAAATAATAAAATCAAAATCAAAAATATTTTATTTTACATAGGCCTACATGGGCACTTATAAAACGTCAAAAGCTAGTGCACGGTTCCAAATTGGTCGTTTCCTATGGAGAAGAACCGGCAAAAAACTCCATGGTTACTCTTTTAAAAAAGTGGTTGTTTTACAATATTGATGATACAAGATTGAGATATTATGTAAGAACAGTGTAGACCAGTCAAATATTGTACACAAAAGCACAATAAAAAAATTCTCAGTAAAAAACAAACAAAGTAAGTCGTAATAGGAAGTAGTCTAAGAGTTCGTGGAGTTTACAGTGTTCTCACATTCACAATACAAAAAGTGGCTATATAAAAAAAAAAAACATCAGGAATAATATAATAATTACAACTATCAACAAAATATTAACAAAATAAATTACTAACAAATTTATGACAGCTGAAATAAAAATAAAAATATTGCAAAAGCAATGTGTCAGAGAAAAAAAAAAATAAAAAAATGTATATCTAATTATTCAAACAAAGGTGGAGCAGTTAAAAGACAAAATATTGATGATTTACCAGGGGGCCACATGTGCAGAGGTTGTCATTTCCAAACAAGCGTGTCTTCGACATAGTCTTTAACCTTGTAGTATGCTTTTTCGGCTAGGACACGCTTGATATGAGATTTGAATTTTCCCTCACTCAAATCAATCAATCAAAAATATTTTTATTTCACATAGGCCTACATGGGCACTTATAAAACGTCAGAAGTTAGTGCACGGTTCCAAATTGGTCGTTTCCTATGGAGAAGAACCGGCAAGAAACTCCATGGTTACTCTTTTAAAAAAGTGGTTGTTTTACAATATTGATAGATGTTATGTAAGAACAGTATAGAACAGTCAAATATTGTACACAAAAGCACAATCAAAATTTTCTCAGTAAAAAACAAAGTAAGTCGTAATAGGAAGTAGTCTAAGAGTTCGTGGAGCATACAGTGTTCTCACATTTACAATACAAAAAGAGGCTATATAAAAAAAAAATCAGGAATAATATAATAATTACAACTATCAATAAAATATTAACAAAATAAATTACTAACAAATTTATGACAGTTGAAATAAAAATAAAAATATTGCAAAAGCAATGTGTCAGAGAAAAAAAAATGTATATATAATTATTAAAACAAAGGTTAATAGACAAAATATTGATGATTTACCAGGGGCCACATGTGCAGAGGTAGTCATTGCCAAACAAGCGTGTCTTCGACATAGTCATTAACCTTGTAATATGCTTTTTCGGTTAGGACACGCTTGATATCAGATTTGAATTTTCCCTCACTAAGTTCTGTTACCGCCTTTGGCAGCTTATTATAAAAGCGAATGCTGTTTACTAAGAATGACTTGCTAGTCTTAGCTAGTCTCCATTTGGGTAAGACAATTTCGTGTTTACTACGTGTATTTTTGTTGTGAAAATCGTTTCTGATTTTAAAGAGAATGTGCAAACAAAATGCTTTCCAAGATGTAAAGAGAAGGCAGAGTAAGTATATCGATTTCTTTGATTTATTTCTGAGGGACTCGCGAGGGTCCATTTTATAAATAGCCCGGATTGTTCTCTTTTGTAATATGAAAATTGAGTCTTTGTCACCTGCAGGTCCCCACAGTAAAATGCCATAAGACATAATACTGTGGAAATAAGCATAGTAAACTAACCTAGCTGTGGCTACATCTGTCAATTGCCTTATTTTTCTTACTGCATATGCAGCTGAGCTTAGTCTTCCCGAGAGAGTTCTAATATGAGTACCCCACTGCAGTTTAGAATCGATAGTTATACCCAAAAACACGGTTTCTGTAATAACATCCAGTTTTTTGCTGTCAAGAATTAGATTGACGTCAACTTGAGGGACATTTAGCAATGAAAACTTTATACATTTAGTTTTATTTGCATTTATTAAGAGATTATTAGCTGCAAACTGTTTCGAAAGGACAGCCAGACTCTCGTTGACATGCAAGACATCCCCATCTTTTCTGTTTACTTTAAAAATAAGATAGGTCTCATCAGCAAATAGAATTATATCGGATAATTTAGCCATCATGAAGGGAAGGTCATTAATATAAACTAAAAAAAGAAAAGGGCCTAGAATTGAACCTTGAGGCACGCCCATCTTTACTAAAGACCCCGAGGACGTCACCCCATTAATGGACACTTTATGCTGCCTGTAAGATAAATAGGAAAAGACAAGATCAGCAGTTCGTCCACGAATTCCGTAATGATGTAATTTACAGATCAGAGTATTATGGTCAACACAGTCAAATGCTTTAGAGAGGTCACAGAATATGCCAATAGCATCCTGGGACTTCTCCCAGGATTCCAAAAAGTGACTGATGAGTTTCACTCCTGCATACAGATGGTCAACAACAGTGTTGACCTTCCTTTCGTAAAACCAAACTGATGACTATGCAGAATCCCATTTGAATTAAAATGAGACAACATCTGGTTGAGCATGATCTTTTCATAGATTTTACTCAATGCTGGAAGCACAGATATTGGTCTATAATTAGAGGGATCACTCTTACTACCTGATTTAAAAATTGGTACTACTTTACTGTGTTTCATTAAATCAGGGAACGTACCACAGTCTAAACACTGATTATATATGCCTGTTAGGACAGGAGGAATTGTTTCAATAATTTCTCCAAGAATCTTAACGGATATACCCCATAAATCTTCAGTGTTTTTTATGTTAAGACTTTTAAATGTTTTTATTATTGTATCCACCGAAATACGCTTAAATTCAAAGTTTGGTATATCCTTAGTGAAATGTTCTTTTAAAAAACCGGCCAAGAGCGTGTCGGGCCACACTCAGTGTAGGGTTCCGTAGTTTCCCTTCCGTCACAATAAGTGTACTAATAAGTTTAAGAAAATGCTTGCATATACGATTATACTACAAACTTAGTCCAGAAATTATTTTGTACAACCGTTTTGTCTTTTTTGTACAAAAACTGTTCTTTCCATCAACTTCAAAATAATTTTCCTAGAAAGTCCTTATAAAGTTCTATTTTTTTCATATTTTCTAAACTTATGGTTCAAAAGTTAGAGGGGGGGGGGACACATTGTTTTTTGTTTTTTTTACGATTACTTCCGAAATTATTGACATTATCAAAAAATGATATTGGTAAGTTTAAAAATGAATAGGGGTTTACCCCTATTAAATATTAAATACCTATCCAATAATATATCACACGGTAGGGTTGAAATTAAAAAAAAAAAATTACTTCCTACTTTACATATAGGTGGGCTACCCTAATAAAACAATTTTTTCCAATTTTTATTTTACCACTTTGTCGGCGTGATTGATATACATATTGGTACCAAATTTCAGCTTTCTAGTGCTAACGGTCCCTGAGATTTAGCGAGGACGGACAAACAGACGGACAGACAGACAGACAGACAGACATGGCGAAACTATAAGGGTTCCTAGTTGACTACGGAACCCTAAAAAGCTTCAGCTAATAAAGACGTAGAAGGGAGAGATTTCGTAACTTCTATTGGGATGTTGGTGAAAAAGTTTTCGAACGTCTCAGCTACTTTTGACCTATCCGAGACGATTTTATTATCAATGTTTAGTGAGAATTCATTCCGATCTCGTTGGCTTGTCTTTCCAGTTTCCTTGTCTATCACCTTCCAGACAGCTTTTATTTCATTATTAGAATTTCCAATTATCTTACTTATTGATTTAGATTTAGCTTGGGCACAGACTCTTTTGAATATCTTTGAATAGAGTCTAACATGGTTATGCAAATTAAGATCAGACGACAAGGATTTTTCATGATATAGCTGATATAAAGTGTCTCTGCTTAATCTTATTCCAGCAGTAGCCCATTCATTAAATTTGGATTTATTACCGATTTGAACTTTTTGGACTGGACACGCCTTATTAAATTCTTGGCATACTGTAGAAAATAATGTTCCATAGTTTACATTGGGATCTTGCGAACCAAAATTGGCTGTTGAGAGACTACTGACGACATTGTTATTAAAATTATTTAATTTATTTTTAGTTTAATGATTCCGGTATTCCGGTATTCTCAGGAAAGTATACAGATTGGTAACTTTTAGGAATTTGTTATTATCTCTTATTCATAATAACAATGGTTTAGATAATGTGCAGCAAATGCAGTATCTAAAAGGATATTTGTCTGGGGAAGCAGAACTTCTTCGACAAATATATACAATCTATTTCAGTCTTACCGGTTTTATCAAAAATTTTTCAACGTGTTTTATACAACCGCCTTGATGAACATCTAAGAGGACAAAACTTTCTCTTTAAAAAACAATACGGTTTTTGGCCAAAATGCAATACACTCTCTGCAACAATAGATTTAATAACAAAAATTAAGTTAAACATTGATAAAAAGCAGATAGCAATGGGAATATTCATAGATTTGAAAAAAGCCTTTGACACAATAAGTCAGAAACTGTTATTAAGTAAACTTAATGATATTGGTGTTACTGGTAGCGCGTTTGATATCTTTATATCATATCTGACAAATCGTGGCCAAGTAATTAAGATTAACGAAAACCTAGGTAGTCCTAAAAACGTAAATTTTGGTATTCCACAAGGATCAATATTGTTATGTCTGACCTATATAAATAACATTCACGGAATTGGACTAAAAAGCGATATATCATTGTATGCAGATGATACAGCTTTATTTTACTTTAGACACTCCGCTGTTACTTATGTGCGACGCTCAGAATGATTGACTACTCTTAAACATGCGGTTTCAGTACAACCTACTCACCATAAATATAGCCAAAACTAGTTACATAATTTTTGCCGCGAAAAATAAAAATATATTACACAACTCACAAATAACCATAAACAATCAACCAATAAAAAAGTTGTTCACGAAAAATACCTTGGACTAATTTTGGATAGCTACCTGAATTGGAAATTGCATTTAGAAAGGATTAAGCCTAAATTGACCTCTCTCTCGGGAATCCTACGGGGTGTCGTTCGATGCCTTCCACGTGAAGTACGTTATAATATATATAACGCTCATAAAAAACCTCACTTGGACTTTCTAATAGAAGTATGGGAAGGAGCGGCTAAAACCAATAGTGAAACACTACAAATATCGCAAAAGAAATTAATGAAAACACTCTTCCATTATGATTACAGTACACCAACACAAAAAATATGCAGTGAAACTAAGCTAATGACTATATCACAAACATACTTATATAATAATTGCATTCTAATAAGAAAAATACTAAACATTCACACACAAATACATTTTATAAAAAAACATCAAAATTAGACTTAGAAATACAAATGACATACAATTATACTCACCACGCACAAACTATGGCAAAAATTACCAAATAATATTAAAAATGCATAAACAATGTCAATATTTAAAAAATATTTAAAATTGACATCTTTTAACAAACCAAACGCACCTTAGTACAATGCCGCTTCCAGTTGTTCGTACTCCGTGTATGTTTACGATTAATCTATGCAAGTCTTTTTTTTACATTGTAATTAAGTCAAAACTATAACTGTACGCTACCAATAATGTTTGTAAGTAATTTTTAAGTTCTCATGTAAGTGAATTGCAAATTCTTATGGGAAATAAAGATATCTCAAACCTCAAATACCCATTTCAGATGCGAACTATAACCGATGTTAGGAAGTTTTGAATGCGCGTTATAACAATAAGAGATATTTTTCACATTTTATTATAAAACGGTTACTCAGTCAGAGAAATCTCGATAAAGAATCAGCAGTTTGACTAAAAGAATTACTTGGTAACACTAATGATTGTTTAACCTTTCAATTATGGAAATCACAGACACAATAGAAACACAATAGGTGTGCGTGTAAATATATCAAGGAAGGAGTAGAATCTTTTCCGATATATAGACGAGTTGGATTTATACCCTGAAACTTTCCACAGCTCAAGACGTGAAAAAGGCCATTTGAAACTGATCACCGAGGACGCGATCCTCACTGTGCCTGTTCCAAGCACTATTAAATATAATAGGGAAAAAGAGACTAAGTTTGGCGTGCTCCTACTTTATCAGTACCTATAAAGTCTTCGGGAAGGCCAAGTTCAAAATTACCCATCTGTGTACAATAGTGCACCACCTATGTGTGGATCGCTACAAAAGAACTCTTAGAGAATACGAGATATTCCAAACCACTATGAGGTGGTAAATGGCACACTGTCTGTTATTTCAATCATAAACTTTTCTAAGCATAAAATGCTAATGAATACGAGATATTATTATTATTACCATAAAGTCTTCTAAATATGGGGGTATTAATGTTTATGGGTGTGTAATGTCAAGGTTCACTGAGAGTTCGACTTTACTTCCACTGAATGTGTTCTACGGTGTTTTGGGGTGAAGATTAATTGAAACTACTATTTGCGACTACGGTTTATTCGCGACTCAATTATATTGTCTATGCATCACGGGCGCAGCCGTGCGTCATAATAATATTGCTGAATTAGCATGTACATTGTGTCCCTACAGTAGCCCCCTTCTTAAAAAAAGAAAGTACTTACACTGACTATACACCTACAACATAATGTTAAACAATGTTAACAAATAAAATAAAATTAAAATTAATTAACCGCATTTTTTTTTTTACATAAATCCAATCCAACATCATCATTCCTTAATACAATTCCATTATATGGGTACAATCAACAATTACACATATAACACTGTACTACGTCTAGATAACACTCAATCCTAATATGCCTCTGAGTGATGGGGTACAGTCGGTGGCTGCACTGTTTGTACTTTTACCACGGGCGGACTCCACCCAGCTACGACTGCTTCTTTCTGAAACCAGTCCCGCACCCGTTTCTTACATTGGCTTCTGATGAACCATAGGGTCAATAGTCCCATGAAAACAGCAGACACAATTACTATTATTTCTAAAGAGCTGACTTTTTGTCCAATCATCTCATTTGACACTGTTTGTGCGATGGCGGCATTGTTTTGTTGTGGTTTGCTTTGACTATGGCCCATTTTTATGATACTTACTAAATCAACTACAGAGATGTTTAGTTCTGAATAACTATGATACTTATGATCGTATTCACGCAATGAACAAATTACACTAGTTATTCATTTCGTTGACCTAAAACAACAACTTTTTAAATGCAAACAAGACATTATAATTTTATTACTTATTACTAAACGCTTTAAAATTGTCTGTATGCAAAACAATTTAAGTGTCACTTACATGTTAGTTGACAAATGTATACCTTATACCTAGTATTTTTCTTACGTGTCTAAATACATATTACAATACTTATTTAAAATTGGATTCGAACCTGTAGCATAACGATTCACTGCACCATTGGTCACATAACATATTTTTATTTTGTAAACCTTATCGGCTTTCTAACTGTTCTACCACTGTGAGTGGTGTAAGTTACACGCTTAGTACTAGTCTTATCTCTACACAATTTATCAGTAGGTTGAGTTACAATACACTTTTTATCCTGTGGTTTTAGTGGAGAGGTTCCTTCGTTAGCTACGTATGCTGGTTTTAACCTATCAATTGAAACTCTAACTCGCTTATCCGCTATTTGTAATAAGAAATATTTTTCTTTTCTTTCTAAAACCTGATATGGACCATCGTAAGGAGGCTGTAAGGATCTTTTAACCAGATCTACTCTCACAAACAACACACGAGAACACGTTTTTAAATCTGAATGAACAAAGATAGTCCTTGCGTCCCTTTGTTTAATCGGTTTTGGCCTGAGGTTTTCAATAGTTTTTCTTATCTTACTAACATATTCGTTTGAATCGCTAATGTTTATACTGTGGCCTTCATAAAAGTCACCGGGTAAACGTAATGTTTTTCAGAACGTCAATTCCGCGGCACTGACACCAGTGTCGCTCCGCGGTGTCACGCGTAACCCTAACAGAACTGTCTGCAATTCTTCCACCCAAGTGCCACTATCCCTTCTAGCCATCAGTGCTGCTTTTAACACTCGATGGTATCTCTCAACAGCACCATTCGATTGCGGGTGATAAGCCGTAGTCCTTATTCTATTTATTCCTAAACATTTCATTAATTCATTGAACAAACTGCTTTCAAACTGTCTGCCCTGATCTGTTGTAACTCTTACAGGACAACCGTATCTCGAGATCCAGCCTTCGTACAGCGTCTTAGCTACCGTGTCAGCATGAATGTCTCTGATTGGAAAAGCCTCTGGCCAGCCCGTTGCCCTATCTACCACTGTGAGACAATACCTATACCCATCTGGTGACGTCGGCAACGGCCCAATCAGATCGGCTTGTATATGCTCAAATCTACCACTGCTTTCGTATTTCCGTAGTCCCGATACAGTATGACGGATGACCTTCGACTTTTGACATTGAACACAGGTTTTGGCCCACTTTCCTACGTCTGTGTTCATGTTCGGCCAAAAATACTTAGACGTTACTAATTTCCTAGTAGTACGAATTCCAGGATGGCATAAATTGTGCACCACCTGAAATGCCCTTTTTCTAAAACCTATTGGGAGGTATGGCCTTGCATTCTTAGTAGATACTTCGCATGTCACCTCACCTTTACCGTTGGGTAATATAATTCGCTTAAATTGCATTATTTATTTATTACAACTTCATGCAACACAAAAGCATTACATTATTATTTTCATTTTTATATTATTATTGTTTTTGCATTTATTTATTATTAGCATTACTTTGTGCTCTTGCGATAAGAGCGCGGTCAGCTCGTCGTCCGTCCGTTGTGCTAACGCTAATTCATCGAAATCCAGCGTTGTCGGACATGTGATAGTTTCGACACGAGACAGCGCATCCGCTACAGAATTATCACTCCCGCTTATGTGCTGAATATTAAATTTGTCGTAAACTCACTGATATACATTAGCTGTCTAACACGTCTAGATGTCTCTTTCTCGCTTGGTTTTTTCGCAAACGCGTAAACTAACGGTTTATGGTCCGTATAAATTGTAAAAGACCTGCCTTCAACCATATAACGAAAATGCTCTACCGTCAAATAGATGGCTAACAGTTCCCTGTCATACGCGCTATATTTCAGTTGTGCATCTGTAAGTTTTCTAGAAAAATATCCTAACGGGCGTCAGTGTGAGTCAACCTTAACTTGTAACACGCCACCTACACAGTCATTCGACGCGTCTGCCCATATAGCAAGCTCAGCGTTCATTATCGGATACGAAAACATAGTTGCGTTCAGAAGGCTGGTTTTACTACTAACTACCTAACTAAAAATTCTAGCTTTTCCTTTCCAAAAGAACATTTCGCCATATTTATGGTTATACCGAATTGATTTAATCGCTCAAATATCGCCCTTAAATGTAATTTATGATGCTCTGACGAATCACTGGCTACGATGACGTCATCTATATAACAGAACGATGACGTCATCTATATAACAGAAGTAAAAACGAGTCTGACTGACCTTCTGAATCTATTTTGCATTGTGCATCTAAACCTTGCAATACCGAATTATTCATATATCGCTGAAAAGTTTGCGCAGTGTTCCTTAGGCCAAAAGTCATACGCGTAAACTCGTATAGATCAAAAGGAGTAGTGATTGCTGTTTTCGCTATGTCCTCTGGTGCTACTAAAGTATTGTGATACGCTCTATTTAAGTCTAAACGCGAGAAAATGCACTTTTTGCTTAAAATATACGTAAAGTCATTTATCCGTGGGATGGGGTACCTGTCTTGAATTGTAATAGCATTTAAGGCTCTATAATCACCACAAGGACGTACCTGCCCATCCTTTTTGGGTATCACATGCAGCGGACTGGCCCATGGACTTTTCGACGGCCTACATATTCCCATTTCCTGCATGCGCCGAAACTCCTCCTTGACCTTGACGTATTTCTCGGGGGCTAATGGTCTAGCTCGAGCAAATACGGGAGGTCCATGTGTTTCAATATGATGAAACACCGCCTGTGGGGGTTCTTCCCTAAAAGACACTGGTTTAGTGATCTCTGGAAAATCCGCTAGTATCTCCGCATAAATACAAGTTCTATCAATCGTAGTTAAGGATGGCTTTCTCCACTCTACAATAGAACCTATTGAGCTTAAAGTAGTTACCTCATCTATAAGACGTCGACCGCTTAAATCTACCAGTAACTTATATTTTAATAAAAAATCCGCGCCTATTATACGCTGATTCACATCTGCTACAATGAAATGCCAAATGTACGGTCGTCTTAATCCTAAGTTTACAGTTAATGTCTGTATACCATAAGTTTTTATAACTGTACCGTTAGCAGCATACAAAGTAAAGTTAGACTTATTCCTATTATAATAACTAGTTGAACGATTTTTCTTTACAGGAATTACGGACACGTTCGCTCCTGTATCGATTAAAAATTTCATACCTGTTTTCTTATCACACACTATTAGACGGTTGTATATTGTGCAACGTCCCGCCGTCGGCTGCACTAATTCTAGTTTCCCGCTGACTTCTCCGCTCCGTTGCTCCAATTACAGGGTTTTACACATTTTGTTGCCTTTTCCCTGTAACGGTAGTGATAGAAACATAACCACTTATCACTCTTTCTGTCGCCAACCGATGCTGACCTGACTCTACGGCTGCTGCTGCTGTCCCGACGTCCTCTGCCTCTGCTACGCTCTAGTCCTGCCAACCGCAGGTTGATCTTCGCCAACTCCCCTCGGATTTTGCTTATATCCGATGATACGTCAGTCATCTTCCCTGCGGGCTTTTTCTGGGCCTTTTCTGCATTGACTACAGCTACCGATGATAAACTCTCTCCTGCAGTTTCCATCACCTTGTCTGCTATCGTAGCGAGCACATCCAAACTCTTTGAGTCCGTCATCGTCAGTACAGCTCGCACCGTAGTCGGCAGGTGTGATTGCCACATAAACTTAAGGGTCTCATCAGGCACTCTCTCCCTGGCCAACTCACGCATACGCCGTAGCAAATGCGATGGTCGCTGATCTCCCAAGTCCATTTCGCTAATTAGTTTTTGAAGTTTCCTTGACTCCGATTCCTCGAAAACCTCCAGCAGCCTTTCCTTCAGCGTCTGATATTTCCGAGTTTCTGGTGGAGCGAGCAATAAATCGCTCACCTGTTCTATAGCCGTCTTGCTCAATTTGGTTACCACCAGATCTTGTTTCGCGGCATCGCTCAATTTTTGGATTTCCACCGCGGCTTCATACCGGACAAACCAGAGTCGCGTTTGGTCTGCCCAGAACTCTGGGATTCGTGATGCGACGGTTATGCTCGCCAGCTCCCTTTCGCTGGTGTCGCCGGACCTGTCCACTTTCACGTCCTGAGCACGTGGTGTAACACTCTGTTGCGGATTCATATCCGTCTCAGTCTAATCTCACCGAGAAAAAAACAACACTAAAGTTCACAGGGGTCACCAATTTGGGGTATTAATGTTTATGGGTGTGTAATGTCAAGGTTCACTGAGAGTTCGACTTTACTTCCACTGAATGTGTTTTACGGTGTGTTGGGGTGAAGATTAATTGAAACGACTATTTGCGACTGCAAGGGAGTAAGTGATCAACAAGCTTATAATGGAATACAACAACAAAATATTGAAATATACTTTGATATATTTTTAAATAGTTGTTAGAACAAAATGGTTTGAGGCTAACCTAACTTAACGTTTAAATCAGTCAATAAAGTGAAAATTCATTATAAATGAATGACAAATTGCACAAGCAGTGTACGCCTGAGTGTTATAAATCTGACTACCTAAACACAAAATCTTTTGCAATTATATGGTTGGTGCTCCTAATAAATAAATAAATAAAAAGACACCCTATCAATATTATGTTGAAATAAATAGGGATAACTTTGTTGTTACAAAACAGTAATAACAAAATTCAGATTCAATTTGATCTGCACCTGTATAATATTTCCAGAATTAATTTGTCATAAATTGGCAATATCTTCTGTGATTAAAACAAGTTTTATATATAATATGGAAGGAAATTATCCTATTATAAATAATACCTAAGAACAACTTTCTCATGACTAGACAACTTGATCACAGAAACACTATTCTTCGTGTTTTAATCAAAGACTACGATTTGACAATACGAATGTTGCATGTTTTTTCCATTTCATAAATAGTGAGGTACCGCAACCGATACTAACCAAAAAACCGAAAAAAATTCGTAAAAATAATTTCGTTTTTTATGCAACTAATTATGATCAGCTTTTGTATTTCCTGAAAGTAATTTGGTAGACATATATATCTCTAGCATTCTACAGAAGTGAAAACCGCTTCGTGAGTTCTTAGCCTAAGTAAAAGGCGGAGTGTTAAAAAATATGGTAATATTTTTGATTATTTTAGTTTTCAATTCATATTAGACTTTATATAAACACACACATACAGTATCTTAGTCCTATTTTCCATAAAGGTTCTAATGTTAAAAAACCGGTATGAAAAATCGAATTTGGAGACATCACTTTTACTAAAAATCTGGCAACATATTTTCAGAAATTGACATTTGCACATGTCAAATCATAGTCTTTGATTAAAAAATGAACGATACTTCTGATGCATTTCATTAAGAACTCTCATACCTCAAACACAAAACACAATAGGTGCATAGCACAACAACTTCATCAAAACCACCTACTTCAATCACCAATGAATCACTTCTATGGTAATGAAACAATACCTTTAAATGAATCAAGATTGCAGGGAGACATAATATGAATACCACTTCTCAGTGTACATGACTCCTGGGCCTAAATTAAACATGAAAGTAGATAACTGTCTACCACTTAGTAAAGTAAATTAAATGTTACAATTACTACTACCCACCAATTAATGAAACAAAATGTCTCATTAAACATAGTGTAATATTATACCTGTATGCCTATATGTATATCATATATTAATGAATTTTTTTTATGGCAATTTGAAATTATGTTTTCTCAATTATTGTTTACTTTGTGCTGTCACTGTCAAACGGTGTCAGAAATGCAAGAGACAACCTAGACTAGCTAACATATGTCTATGGTGTACCGCCCGGTCCACACGTGCGCCACAGCAAATTAATTTGGTTTCTTTGATACTTTTAATGTAATGCGTGTTTATTCAGGTAGAATAAACATATATAATTTCATCGTTATTACATAAAAAATATACTTACTTGAGGCAGTGACTTATCACATTTGAATTAATAGTACCATCAAAACTAAACTTACCAACACACAAGTAAAATGGCATTTATAAGAAACAAAAAAAGAGGGAGGGAGCAATCGCATCCCAGAGACCAACTAGTCCTACAGCGGCCACCGCGAAAGGTCAGTAACCTTACAACTTCTCTAGATACCTAATATAGAGAAGTTTAGGTAAGTCTGTCGACACTACATGAACTGTGACATAAAAATGCCATACTGACCGAGGAAAACAATCGCATTAACTTTCATTTTGGGAGGCATAAATAAATGACATAAAATTGCCTTCATAGGCATACAATTTTCGTAAATTTAAATAGATCAGCATACAACTGCAAGTGTAAGCATATATACAAGCTTACACATACATGCTGAAACAAATGAAGGTATACTATCTGTATCATGCAGTAGAAAATAAATAATAATAATAATAAAATTGGTAAGCTATACTTTCATACCAGTCACTACAATGTCAACACAAATGTAACGAGAGAGAGATTAATAGACTTCATTATCTTTAAATCATAAAATTATGAATGAGCTGCAATGTATAATACACGCACCTAATTGCATTGTCTAATATAAGGCCAGGCTAAATATATGAAAAATGTAATGTAATTTCTCTACTTTCTGTGACATTTGATTCTGCTGTAATATTCCGCAATGAGTGTTTTTTCCAGAACTCTTCATAGCTCTTCCTTATCTTACAATGTAGAATGGACTTGCAACAAATGGCTAAAACAACCCTATCAACAAAACAGCTTATCACGCCTTAATAGTCTCAAACATCACAATAACATGATAAAAATAACTAATGAGATTACTGTGCTTCAACAAACTTTAACAAATTGTCGCTGTGCTAAATAGGAACAGCACTAATATAAAACCAAGTAATTTATGTCCGACTTCATTTAATTGTAAAAACCTTGTAATATAACAGACATCAACGGCTAGATATAACGATGACCGTACTAATTACCAAGAAGTAAAGTATCCAACAGTAATGATATAATACCTTCAAAGCAAACTGATAAACTGATATACCTGAAGGCTCCATGACTGTGACGCCCACTTGTTGTCTCGGACGCCGAGCATTCTTCTTACTTTATCTTTCACAAATCTTTCTCAGTTCTAAAATAACGACTGGTCTACTTCTCAGTCGTGCTCTCTTGTCAGATTGGTCGTCGCTGTTGATGAACATGATTGCGGTGAACCGCTGTCGTCTGCCTCCAAGGCGCCGGGCCTTGGTCGAGGTCATGGTCCGGAGCGAGGAGGAGTGGCAGGCGGTCGCCGACTTCTGCGAAGCAGTAATGCTCGCTAAGGAGGAGGCCGACTGCATCAGGCAACCAAAAAGGATTCCGATCCCGATTTCCAGCCACCGTAGGCGCGGGCTTGCGGACAGTGAGCAATGGGTAGCTCGCTGTCCGGCCGTCCGGTAACTGTCCTGACCAAGCCCAAGTCGTCGACGGCGCGCGCTGTTCCCGCGCGCCTCAAGGAGTTGTCAGCAACAGCAGGGACCCAGCCGGGTCGAAGCCTACTGGGGCCAGGGTTATCCGAAAGGGCGCTCGAACCCCGGTATGAAGGCTTGAAGGAACGGGATGCGTTTTTTAGTCAGTAAGAGTCTGACACTATCTCTCGCTCCGCCCAAGAGCGGAGGTTGTCATAAGATATGAGTAAAGTATCCCAGTGGTGCCAACTAAGCACTTTAAGTGCTAGATTTGGCACTATTTTCAGAAGGCCAGCACTGAAATCGAACATACAGCACCTAGCACTCAAATTAGCACAAATTTTCAGATTCTAATAAAATGCACACACGCAAAGCATGCGTGCAGTGTAACAAACATATTCGTATTATTTCGTATTACTGACACATAGATTTATTATCTATGGAATTACACATATTTCTTAATCACGCAAAAACGGCTGAACGGATTTGAATGAAATTTGGCATGTATATAGCCTTTGACATGGAAAAGAATCCCGATCCGACCTTTTATCCCGATTCTTTAAGTATGGATGTACTAATGCCACGCGGGCGAAGCCGCGGGCAAAAGCTAGTGTATTATAAAGTTATTACTGATAAGTTCATTTTTATAATGAAGCCCAAGGAAGAAATTTCTTTGAAACAACATTAGCAACACAGTCGCGCTATATCAATTTGATACAAAAGTCAAGTCCACAAGATAGATTGTTGACAAATTGCCGATATATTACAATAATTTGGCAACCACACGGCTCGTTGCGCGGTGTTAAGAACAAACGTCAGGACATTAAGTAAGAATGGCTTAACTCCGTCAATCTCAAGTACTTTTTAAAATCATCGTGAATGAAAAAAAAAGAATTTTGGCACCAAAAATATTTGGTACTAGCTTTTGCCCGCGGTTTCGCCCCCATACATAAAATATAAATTAGGTGTGTCACTCAGAAATAAAGCTGTTTTGTGATTACCTCCTACAAACAAAAACCGGCCAAGTGCGAGTCGGACTCGCCCATGAAGGGTTCCGTAGCAGCAAGTAACACAATATAAAAGTTCTTGTAGTTCGTTGTAACATTGATCGATGTTTTAATAATAGTGTTTTTTTTTAGATTTATGACGTATTAAAAAAAAACTACTTACTAGATCTCGTTCAAACCAATTTTCGTTGGCAGTTTGTATGGTAATGTACGATTGGCTGCAATAGTGGTTGGATAGTACAGAAAAAAAATCGTGTGAAGCGAGAAATGACGCCATCTAGCGTAAAATCAGATTGAAATGTTGTTATTGACAACATTAATTATACTGCTACTAGGTGGCGTTGCTGTGCTTCAAATGCTTATGCTAATGCTTTTTTTTGTAGCTTCTTTTGTTTCTATAAACATTGAAATAATTTATATATTTTTTTATCAAGTGTTGAAAATATTAAAATTTAATAATTATCAATTTATAAATATCTGATTGTCTATGTGTCAGTTTCAAAACTTGAGACGGTAGGTTGAATATGGATTTATAAATAATAATTAGTA
Organism: Mythimna albipuncta; assembly: GCA_929112965.1. Classification (NCBI taxonomy): domain Eukaryota; kingdom Metazoa; phylum Arthropoda; class Insecta; order Lepidoptera; family Noctuidae; genus Mythimna; species Mythimna albipuncta. The sequence goes on from OV815958.1 coordinate 37,310,311, forward strand.
GGTAGTATAAATAATACTTAGACCAAAGACTTGTGACTAAGCTTTAATTGATTGTTCGCAAGTTCATTTCGATTACCTCGTTCGAGCTCCTTTCGTTTAATTTTTTTTTTAATCCGGTCAATTTATGACAATGAGTATGAATTGTAACATAGATGTAGTGACAAGAGCTCAAATAATTGCTTTGCATAGTCAAGGTAAAAAATTTGTCAGAAATAGCCAGAGAGATCGGTGTAAACGTAAGTAATCTTATTTTACACTTTTTTATATAACAAAACACTCCTCTTTATAATAATCATTATTAGGTATTATATATTTTTGTTTTATTGTTGCAGAGAAAAACAGTTGTTCTATGGGTACGACGATTTGAAGAAGATGGTTCTTTGAAACACCGTCAAAGAACTGGTAGACCAAAACTGATAAACATGTTGCAGCGTCAAACCATGGTAAGGGAATACGAGGAAAATGGATTTTTGCCGACGAACCATTATGCTGGTTTATTTGACACAAGCGTCGACACTGTCCGTCGTGCTCTTCATAGTGAAGGGCTGCATTATCGGAGGCATGCTGTGAAACCTTTGCTTACGGAAACCCATAAAAGAGCAAGATTGCAATTTGCTATGGATCACATAGACTTTGATTGGAGTAATGTCATCTTTACTGATGAAAAAACTTTTAAGTCCAGTGAACACGGTCGATTACGTCTGTGGCGTCGAGATAATACGCGATACACAAGTGGTCACGTAGTGCCCAATAGGCAATCTGGCCATATAACGGTGAACATGTGGGGATGGATGAGTGCAGCCGATCCTGGGGAACTAGTGAGAATACCAAGCCGAGCAAATAGTGCAAATTATATAGAAGTGCTGGAGGAGACAATGTTGCCCACAGTTCGAACGGTGTATCCAAGCGAAGAATTGCCACAGATAACATTTGTGCAGGATAATTGTCCAATACACCGTTCGCACAGTGTGCAGGCTTGGTTTCGTCAGCATAATGACATTTGCGCTATTCCTTGGCCTGCTAGATCACCGGATTTAAATCCAATTGAAAATTTATGGGGTGTTATTGTTCAACGGTGGAATAATCAAAACGAGCGTACTCCAGATGCGTTAGAGGCTCATTGTTTACAAATATGGGAGAGTATTCGTGGTTCAGATCTGTGTAAAAATTTGATTAATTCAATGCGTTCCCGAATGCAAGCTGTTATTGACCAAAATGGTGGTTACACGAGATATTGATAAATATATTTAATTAATATTACATATTTACTCAGTACGTACTGGAGACCTCGTTACGTGTGTTTTACTTAATACCTGTATTTGAAATAATTTAAAAAAAAGTTATGAACACTTAAAGTTATAACACAACATAATTTTGTTTTTTTTTTTATGTTACCTACTAAACATTTGATATGTTGTGCAATTTTGTAGTTTTTTTTTAATATCTTGCCTCTTGTTTGTTTTTGTTAAGGTTACATAAGCTTCAATCCTCTTTCCAATTTGGGAAACGAATATTTAAGCTATGGCCTCAATAAAAAATTACAAGTAATATTATAATCTTATTCGATGATTAATAATCTGACTGTTGAATAGTAAACTGTAAGAAATAAATATCTATATTATTTTATTATTGCCTTTTTGTTTGATGAGCCTGTTTACCTGCTTTTTTTTCCTTTTGCTGCGTAACTACCGATTTGAATATTAATAATGATATTACACAACGCCGTCTAGTCCCTAGCTAAGCAAAGCTTGTGTTACGAGTCCTAGACAATTGATAAACATACTTATATATTTCTAAATACATACATGTTATAGATAAATTACACCCAGATTCAGCAAATGATCGTGCCCAACACACGAACATTTGTTCTGGGTGGGAATCGAACCCACGACCCGGACATTGCAGTCAGGAGCACTAACCACTAGACCAACAGGCCAGTCATAATGTTATATTACAATTAAATACTTCCACTTTGTTAGTTTCGATATAAATCCTACCGATTTCTTTTATTAATTGTTATTCATAACTTCAAAAAGTACAGAGGAACCAGAAATCTGACCCACCTGGCAGTAGAAGGTAGATAACATAAGACATCCTAAAAGTTAGACGAATTTGAACCTTCTGCAATAAGCAGAAGTTAAGTGGTATTCAATTCGGAGCTAATCTAAATGAGTAAAACGAGGTAGGTAAGTGGTCAAATATTATAGAATACTGATATGACAATTTGATTTAAGACGTAACGTTAACTTGTGAATACGGACCGTATGCCACGTAATGCACTTGTTAATTTCAACATTATTCCATAAGTCAACATAGTCTAATGGTAGTAACTGTAGACTTATATTGACGTGGTTGCCGGTACTAAGTTCAAATCAGTCACGCTACTTTTAGTAGGTTTGTGTTTAGAATACTGAATTGTTTTTTTTTTTTAAATCAAATTAAAATTTATAAGTCTTAAATTAAATTAATTATTTAAATCAAAACTTTAATGAAAAACAACTAAATATTACTTATACAAATACTTTACTTTACAAAGAAATTTAAGTATTCGTCTGATAGATTTAATTTAAATAACTATGTATAAAGGTAAAACACATAAAAGAAGTGAAGATATTAAATTGCTTATGACAGAATAGAATTATTTGAAATACAATTTTGAACATGACAAAAACAGTTTATTTATTTCAATAGTGCCAGTGGCGGATTAACCACGTAGCAAAATTAGCAAATGCTACGGGCTAAAAATTGTTTACACGACGTCACTGCAATTAGTGTCGACTGGTTTTAGTGTTATTAGAACGGTTCATTTTTATTTCTCTACCCTAAACTAAGTAAACTAAGTAACATTTGAATACCAGTTTTATGATGAATATGCCTAATGGTCGTGACTACCCACATATTACAAGTCAAGCGAAATTATTCCAAATATGTTTGAAGAATGTTCAATTTGGGGTTTTAAATCGAAAGCAAAAAAATACACAAGATTTGCGATTTAGCCTCGTGCCTTACTGCGTCAAAGTCTTTACATAAACCACTAAGCTAACTATGATATTAAAAAATGTATTTTAATTTTAGACTATGACCATTTACTTAATTTATCTATCTTAAGTAAATACATTATTATTATATATTAAAATAATAAACATTTTATTTACTTGCAATACTTTCTTTCATTTCTATACAAACTGTCCATTTAAAAAGACATTTCCTGACTTACGTTATTAAAGAAAAGTAAAAAAAATGCCAACTAAAACACAAAAGCTGGAAAACAAAAAGTAAAAATCTTAACTTGAGATTTGAACCAGAAACATGTGCATCACAAGCCGCTGTTGGCACCATTGGACCAAGTGGACTCTTGTGGACACATTTGAAATTTAACGTTACTTGTAATGCTAGACGCAATATTCGTGCCCGTTTACAAACAGTTGATAAGAATCACGAAATTAGTTAAGCTTGTGTCTCATATTTTTTTATCAATCTACCCTCACACTCAGTTGTTGACGATAACGATGACGCATGTATCTATTTTCTGTCAAACTAAAAGTCAAGTTTATGGTTTGTGAGATTGCCTTGGTCGCCATTTAGCTGGGAAGCAACCAACGCCATCTAGTTACATTTTCGAAAACTTGAATTTTAACGTGCAAGGGAAATTAGACACTAGTGTACCCAGGCAATTTCACAGCTGTCTGTACACCATATATTTCTTTTAGTTTTATCATTCTCTTATTTTAGAAGTTAGAGGGCGGGGGGACACATTTTACCACTTTGGAAGTGTCACTCGAGCAAAATATTTGATTTAGAAAAAAATGATATTAGAAACCTTAATATCATTTTTGAAGACCTCCACATTAAGCGTCACCGCACACGGGCCTCAAAAAACGCTAGAAGCGGCCACAAAAAAAGCTAGAAGCGGCCGCACAAAACAGCTGAAGCGCGCGAAAGCGCTTGAAGCAGTTTCACAGCTTGAAACTGCTTTAAGCGTTTTTTTTTTGTGGCGCCACCGCCGCACACGAGCCACAAAAAGGCCGCCTCAAAAAGAAGCTTAAAGCGGCGTTTTTTTGTGGACCATGTGCTGCGACAGTAAGTCCAATCATCGTGCCCAAATTAGATAAAAATAAAAAGTTTATGGCACAAAAAGGTATAGTTACAAGAAAGTCCTTCCGTCACGTCACCGTCACTTTTGTAAAATAAAATCATATTCGTCAAATCTTAAATTGTATGATTATACTTCATAAAATAATTACGAAGTGTGTCTCTACTAACTTTTTGTACGGAACAATCGTGGACTTGTCTAGACATTGAGTGGCTGCCTCGCGAAACGTATACATTTGTGACTGACGCGCACGGGTGTCAGCGATGGCTCGATCACTGCGTAGTGACGAGTGCGGTGCGACGCGCGGTTGTGGATGTCTGCGTACTGTATGACACATACTGGTCTGATCACTATCCGCTACTGATTGAGTGTGATGTAAATATTGTTAAACCTAAAATTACAACTAGCTCAAACACTTTTAATTATATCAAGTGGGACTTAGGGACAATAATCAGATCCAAGAGTATACTAGTTACTGTAATTTAAAACTAAAATAGATTGACTTTCCATCTGAGTTTGGTATGTGCAGATGGGATGTGTTGTGATCAGAATCATAAATTGACGATAAATAAGATGTATATGGATATTGTAAATATTTTGACTGATGCCGCTAAGATGAGCTGCATTGTGCCCAAGCGCGGTAATTTTAAATATGTGACAGGATGGAATAGGCACGTTAGTGACGCCCACCAGAGGGCAAGGCTTTGTTTTGGGATGTGGGTATCTTGTGGACATCCTAGATCAGGGTTCCATTATAATTATATGCGTGAGTCTAGGAAACTTTTGAAAGAAAAATTTATGTATTGCCAAAATAATGAATCTCAGATAGAAATGGATATCACTGCAGAATATCATTCCAGTAAGAGATTTGGTGATTATTGGAAAAGTACCCACAAACTTAATCCAAGGTTGGGCTCTCCGACGAGTGGCGGTGGTGCGCATGAGCTGACGGACATAGCTTGTGCTTTTCAGCTGCATTTTAGTGTGGTGTCGCCGCTCGGGACCGCGTCGCAGGTGCTTGTTGTTGAGGACCAGTCTGGGGATATTAACATCAGATTCTCTGCCAAGGAGGTGGCCCAAATTATAAAGAATATGGTAAAGGCAAGTCCCAAGGTCACGATAGCCTTAGCATCGAACATCTGAAGTACGTGCATCTGCCAAGACTCCTTGCACTTTTATTTAACTTGTGTGTCAGTCATGGTTATTTACCCGATGATCTAATGTGTTTGGGTTCAGACCCGGGTTGTCAACTGAGAGTGCTATCTTCTGTCTCAAGCAGAGTGTGCAGTACTACACGGACAGAAACATACCAGTATATGCATGCTTCTTAGATCTTTCAAAAGCCTTTGATCTGGTGTGTTATGACAAGCTATGGCAGAAGCTACAATGTAAAACAGTTTTTTTTTTAAATCTGTTATAAACTAGTACTTGACTGCGATCCCGCCTGATGGTAAGCAGTGATGCAATCGTTGATGGTAAGGCGCACTAGTTTATTGAGCCTAGTCACTCTAGCCTTGAAGACTACTAAATTATAATCAGACGGAAAGACCGCAGCAGGCAAACTGTTCCAGTCCCTCGAAGTACGCGGTATAAATGACGAGATGAAACGCTTAGTCCGGACCGTAAATGTTTCAACAACGTAAGGGTGGATACTCGCCGTGCGTCAGATGTGCCACATGAGGTTGTATCCTTGCTCCGGTACTGGTACAGTAAACAGCTGAATACCGTTAGGTGGATGGGTGCGCAGTCGGACGTGTACAGGTTGGAATGCGGAGTGAGGCAAAGGGGTTTATCTTCGCCTCGCCTTTTCAACCTTACATGAATCAGCTGATCGGTGAAATCAACAGCACTAATATTGGTTGTTAGATAGATGGGATATGTATGAACAACATAGGCTACGCGGATGATATGGTTTTCTTGAGTCCATCTATCAGTGCCTTACGTAAACTTTTGGGCATTTGTGAGTCATATGCGGAGGCCCACGAATTTAGGTACAATGCCAAAAAGAGTGAATTCATGATTTTCAAAGCCGGTACCAAATGTTACTATTCTGTACCTCCTATCACTCTTTGCGGCACTCCTTTAAAAAGAGTGTCGCATTTCAAGTACTTGGGCCACTGGGCCTCTGACGACTTGTGTGACAATCTGGACATTGAGCGAGAACGCAGGGCACTGTCTGTTCGGTGCAATATGTTGGCTCGTAGGTTTGCGCGATGTAGTAGACCAGTTAAGATGACATTATTTAAGGCATATTGTCAGTCGTTTTACACGTGCAGCCTGTGGACCGACTTTACGCAGCGGACATACAGCGCACCTCATGTGCAGTATAACATCGCTTTCAGGATACTGTTAGGGTTACCGCGGTTTTGTAGTGCCTCGACTATATTTGCTGAAGCGCGAACAGATGATTTTTTCGCGATCATAAGGAAACGGAGCGCTTCACTATTGAATCTCATACGAAGCAGCTCGAACGGTCTCCTGAGGGTGTTGTCCGAGCGGTGGGACCTGTCCCTGACACGGAGGTAGATGCAGCTTCATGTTAGCGGCTCTCCTCGTGTATTTTGACATTTGTGTGTACGTCTTATTTTATGATTGTGTGTTATGTTATTTTATTGTAATTTTATTAAATTTGTATTTTATGTTTATGTAATTTTTTTGCCATTAGATGTTATATAATTTTGATTATTTGTAATGTTTTATTTTAGAATTTAATTTGTTTTTGTTATGGTTTTTGTGTAATGTATCTATGGACTAAGTCTTTTTTTTTCGATGGGAAAAATCATCTTATGACAACCCCGCTCTTGGGCGGAGCGGGAGATAGTGTCAGACTCTTACTGACTAAAAAACCCATCCCGTTCCTTCAAGCCTTCATACCGGGGCTCGAGCGCCCTTTCAGATAACCCTGGCCCCAGTAGGCTTCGACCCGGCTGGGCCCCAGCTGTTGCTGACAACTCCTTGAGGCGCGCGGGAACAGCGCGCGCCGTCGACGACTTGGGCTTGGTCCGGACGGTTACCGGACGGCCGGACAGCGAGCTACCCATTGCTCACTGTCCGCAAGCCCGCGCCTACGGTGGCTGGAAATCGGGATCGGAATCCCGGCGGCGGCGGCGAGAGCGCCGTTGCCTGATGCGGTCGGCCTCCTCCTTAGCGAGCATTACTGCTTCGCAGAAGTCGGCGACCGCCTGCCACTCCTCCTCGCTCCGGACCATGGCCTCGACCAAGGTCCGGCGCGAAAGGTATCCGCCGCCGATCACCCCCACGAGGGCACGGCGATGCTCCGTCCAAGCAGGGCACACCGCGATTGTGTGCTCCACCGTGTCCTCCGGGCGTTTCGCACAGTGGCGACACCCGGGCGTCACTTCCGCTTTGATTCGGAACAGGAACCTCCCGAACTTGCCATTTCCGGTGAGGACCTGTGTCATGCGGAAGGTAAGGACGCCGTGAGGTCTTTCCAGCCACGCCTTAAAGGAGGGACTTATCGCCATAATTGTGGCGTGCCTATGACGGGGTTGCGATAGTCGCTGACGCCATTCCACCATGAGATCCCGCCGAAGCTCTGTCCGCAATGCCGCGACCTGTCGCGGCAGAGGACTTTCATCCCGGCGTTGCATCTCCACGCGCATGTCGTGCATGTGTGCAAGGACTGTTGCCTCCAGATCCCACGGTGGTAGGCCAGCCAGAAGGTTCGCCGCTTCGCGGGAAATCGTGCGGTATCCCCGCACCATCCGAATTGCCATGACCCTCTGGCAGGCGTTCAGAATGGCCGCCGGTATGGACTACGTCTGAAATAAAGGAATTGAATTGAATATTAGGTTAGATAAATACGTGCGTATAGATAATTTTATAAACTTAAAATAGATTATTTTAGGAACTAAGTATTACAGTTCCTACTATGTTCAAGGTTCTGGAGTGGCAACTACGTAGCGGAAGACGCAGCGTCAGAAGGCCTCCTAGAAGATGGACTGATGACCTGGTGAAGGTTGCGGGAATCCGATGGATGCGGGACGCACAGGATCGATCATTGTGGAGACACTTGGGGGAGGCATATGTCTAACAGTGGACGTCTATCGGCTGAAATGATGATGATGTGTCCTGACTGGTGAGGGGGAGTATTTGAGTATCAATAACCGACTTTACAGATGAGGCATAGGCTGCCGACCACGTCAGATTTTTTGTAGGACAGCTAATCGGGCTGATTTTTTATATTTGTAACACTGTTCTATTTTCTGACCAATTTTTTGGGTGCGTTGCACTGTTGATGAGCTCATATTGACGCATATTGAAACACACAGTAAAGATTCGAAAGTAGTTTATCGTTTGTCATGAGTTAAGCCCGCTTTCGAAAGACAGGCATCAATTATGTACATTCATTCCCACTATAGATGTCTGTGTTGGGTATAGGCATAAATATGTCACAAAAAGTTTAGGGATTCAGATCCGAAACAAGTTTGATTAGACATGTCACAACAAAATCGAGATATATTTTTATTAAAATACGTTTTAAAAATATAATAATATTTAATTGAACGCCGAGCCTTTCATTTGCGTCGCCACACGTATATAAAACTCATATGTAAAGAAATTATACCAATGGTTGGTATAGCTCACGATTATTATACCTTGTGAACGTTACTTATATGAACAACTAGGAACCCTTATAGTTTCGCCATGTCTGTCTGTCCGTCTGTCTGTCCTCGCTTAATCTCTGTGATTGTTAGCACTAGAAAGCTGAATTTTGGTACCAAAATGTGTATCAATCATGCCGACAAAGTGGTAAAATAAAAATTGGAAAAAAATGTTTTATTAGGGTAGCCCCCCTGTATGTAAAGTGGGAAGTTATTTTTTTTAATTTTAACCCAAATGTGTGATATATTGTTGGATAGGTATATAAAAATGAATAGGGGTTTACTTAAATCTTTTTTTGATAATGTCAATGTCCCCCCCCCCCAACTTTTGAACCATAAGTTTAGAAAATATGAAAAAAATCTGACAAGTAGAACTTTATAAGGACTTTCTAGAAAAATCATTTTGAACTTGATGGAAAGAACAGTTTTTGTACAAAAAAGACAAAAAGGTTCTACAAAATAATTTCTGGACTAAATTTGTAGTATAATCGTATATGCAAGCATTTTTTTTTAACTTCGTTTACATATTTTACTATCCTGAACGTTTATTTTTTCAAACAAAAAAAGAATTATTAAAATCGGTTCTCGCAATCCAAAATTACCACCGAAAACTTCTTATGGTATCTATGTATTAATTAGTAACCCAATTCCCCGAGAGATGGCGCTGTACTTTGGTTTCACGTTCACGCTGTTAGGATTTTTCCTGAGTCGATGGGGTCGGGTATTATCGAATTTTTCGGTGGTTCTCTCCTTGGCATTGGCGGTATTATCTTATAACTACATAAAACTTCTATCAGGAAAATGCTAAGGCAATTTAGAACAAAACTAAAATTAAGTTTTCCGTGCTTTCATGACCTACCGTGGTAAAAAATCGTTGCTTCTTAAATAAATTAGTAATTTTAGGAGTGCACAATCGCTAAAATTTCTTCTACTTGCATACTGTTTTAGTTATCACCGTTCTTTGTGAGCTCGTTTTTAGGGTTCCGTATTTATTAGAGTTCCGTACTTAGTATGTTAACCTAACAAATAGCCTTTTTTTAACCGACTTCTAAAAAAGGAGGAGGTTCTCAATTCAGAAGTTTGTTTTTTTTTTATGTATGTTCGCGTGTAACTTCGTCACTTGCCAACCGATTTGAATTTTTTTTTTTTTTTTGGAAAGGGTAAACTTTCCAAATCGTCCCATAGGGACGTGCACGGAAATAGTTGACAGTTTTAGGGCTGCAAATATCAGTGTCCCTCTATTTATTAATAATGTTCATAAGGAAACTTGCGAGAATCATATAGTTGACTACATAAGGAGCAAAACAAATGTTGAAGTCTCATTACAAAAGATTGAACCTAAAAATCAGAAACAGTACAACTCATTTAAAATGTATGTTCCTAAGGAGAAGCTGAGTTTGTTTCTGGACTGTACTTTATGGCCTGATGGTATAGCTTTCCGACGTTTTGTGGATTTCAGCAGAAGAGATTTAGACAGACGTAAGAAGTCTGATACTAGTGCAATAATAAATCTAAATGGATAGTACACCAATGTACAACCTAACTAGTGGTATACTGCGGGGGCGTCCGTACGGCGGTGTGGCGCTTCTATGGAGAAACAGTAAGTGTAGCAGTGTGTCTGTGATTCCGTGTAAAAGTAAACGAATAAGTGCAATCAAGGTGTGTGTGTCGGATCGGTTTATACTCGTTTTTTCAATTTATATGCCTACCGACAATGCTGACAATCTCTTGGAATTTATTCAATGTTTGAGCGAAATTATGTCAATAGTTGAGAGTAACAATACTGAAAGTGTATTTATTATGGGACATTTTAACGCTCATCCTGGGGAATTGTTTGGGAATGAGCTTAAAAATTTTTGTAATGATCAAAACTGGACATGTGTCGACCTGAAGATGTTGGGCTCGGATTTGAATACCTATACGTTTGTGAGTGAAGCGCATGGTTGCTGTAGGTGGCTAGATCACTGCGTTGTTACTGATGCTGCACTAAAGACGGTTACTTCAGTAAGGGTATGCTACGACATTTTCTGGTCTAATCACTGTCCAGTAGAGATTCAGTGTAACTTAAAAACAGTCTGTAGAAGCATTAAGCCCCCGGTCACCAGAACCAATAAAGTTCTTTGGGGAGACAGGGACTTAAGTCAAATAGAAAAATATACAACATTTTGCAACAAAAAACTAAGAGACTTTGGTTTCCCTCGTGAATACGAACGGTGTTGTGATAGCGTGTATAGTGAGAGTGGCAAGGATGACCTGGCAGCGATTGACGCGCTTTATGGTGACATTGTAACAGCGTTACAAGAGGCTGCTGTTGATAGCTATGCGGGTCGTGAGGGTAGTCGCGGACGGCACCGCGGCCGTCAGTCATATTGTCGGATGGAACAAGTATGTTCGTGACGCTCACAGGGAGGCTAGGCAGAAGTTTTTAACCTGGGTATATTATGGTCGACCTAACAGTGGTAAATTTTATAACGAAATGTACGAGTCTAGAAAAAAATTCATAAGCAAATTATACTATTGTCAAAATAACCAAGAAAAAATGAATATTTTAGCTAATAAACATAAAAACAAAGATTTTAAAGGATTTTGGCAACAAACAAAAAAGTTAAACCCGAAACCTAGTGTCCCTGCGAGTTTCAACGGCATCTGTGAACCATTATGTCAGTGAGAGCAATTATGTCTCTCAAGCAGATTGTCAGGTATTGCACAGACAGGAGCACGCTTGTGTATGCAGCCTTTCTTGATCTCTCCAAGGCTTTTGACTTGGTTAGGTATGATATTCTCTGGCATAAATTAAAGTCTACAGGTGTGCCGGGTGAGCTTATTAATATTTGGAGAATTTTCTGATGAGTACAGGTTGGAGTGTGGAGTGAGACAGGGGGGTTAACATCTTCTTCACTCTTCAACTTGTATGTGAACGGGCTGATTGTTGAGCTGAGCAACATCAGAGTGGGATGCTCTATTGATAGTCACTGTATCAACAGCATTAGCTACGCTGACGATATGGTATTGCTCAGCCCAACAGTGGCCGCGCTCAGAAGGATGATAGGCGTGTGTGAGGAGTATGCGAGAGTACACGGTCTCCTGTACAATGAGCAGAAAAGCGAGCTCATGGTTTTCCAAGCCAGAGGTCGTAAACTGGGAGATGTGGCACCTGTGCTGCTGAACGCTGTCGCTCTTCAAAGAGTGAGGGAATTTAAATACCTTGGCCATGTGATCACCGAGGATTTAAAAGATGATAAAGATATAGAAAGAGAGTGGAGGGCGATGGCGATCCGCTGTAACATGTTGGCACGTAGATTTGCGAGGTGTAGTCTAGAGGTAAAGATCACGTTGTTTAAAGCATTCTGTCAAACTCTCTACACCTGCAATCTGTGGGTCAACTATACGCAGCGGGCCATCAACGCTCTCCTAGCACAATATAATAACGCGTTCAGAGTGCTTGTGGGGCTCCCACGCTACTGTAGTGCGTCTACGATGTTTGCGCACGCGCACACAGACGGCTTTCACACTGTGCTGCGGCGTAGAATCGCCTTATTGATGTTCCGTACGCGTGGGAGCGCTAACACCATCCTGAACGTGCTCAGCCACAAGCTTGACAGCCCCCTTCTGGGACACTAGGTTCAAACTCAAGTGCGCGTGCCTGGGGCCCCAGATGGAGGCAATAATTTAACTAATTATTTTATTTATTTTTTTAATTTTACGCAATTTCCTATACGTAATGATGACACAATGAATTGTTAAAATGAACTGATAATATAATATAATGACAATAATAATAATATAAATACATAATAATTATACAATGTAATGATGACATAATGAAGTTTTAATAATAAATATATTATAACTGAAAATATAAATTAATACATAACATAATATGATTAATCAATGTAATGTAATCATGACATAACTAATACTTAAAATGAATTGATATACTTACCTATATAGGGTTTTTTTTTTTTGATGGGAAAAATCATCTTATGACAACCCCCGCTCTTGGGCGGAGCGGGAGATAGTGTCAGACTCTTACTGACTAAAAACCTATATAGGGTTCAATTCTTGGCCCTTTCCTTTTTCTAGTTTATATTAATGACCTTCCTTACATGATGGCTAATTTATCAGATAAAGTGCGTCTACTGAAAGCGTAACCTGGAGTTTTTTTTTAAATTAAATTGGCAACGTTGTTTTGCCGAAAAAAATCACGTCAAAGTCTATGGTCGCAATTGTCAGTTTTGTAAACAGATATTTATTTTTCAAGAATAATTGCTTAATTATGGGAAAAACAATAAACAATAACGTGCGAAAGCTGCTACACACTATGGTTAATAAGTTCAAACAAAAACAAGAAGAGAAAGAAGGTGTTTTCAATGAAAACCAACAATGTTTACATGCGATTTCAGAATTTTTAAGTTATTATGACGTTATAATCTTGATCCTTGTCGACTAATATTATTAGATCGTTATATTTGGGATATAATGATAATTTGTTTTTCTTATATTTTTAGATAATCTGACATATTGCGAATTTCATAATGGACAAAAACATCAAACAAAGAAGGCTTTTGGTGAATCGATTTAATCAAAAACACATGGTAGTGAGTGGTAGAATGCGTTCAAAAGTAGTTGAGATGTAATGAAAAAGTTGCCTCATTTTGTCTGTTATAGCATCAAAATCTTCAACTGAAGTTAAAATTGCGAAACTGAAGGAAATAGTGAATGAAATCCTAGTTCAAGTTTGAGAGCTGTTGAACTTTTTGTGTCTCACGAGTCGATCCGTATCATTTGAAACAATCATTGAATTATAAAACATATTCCCACTTGACTATTCCCAAAAGACCTGAATTTTCTCTATGCTAAAACGAATCGATTCCAACCCAACAACCATGAAACACATTAGTGTTGGCGAGACGTGATGAAGTTGAAATCATGTTGACCATTTTATTTGACTATCGCGGTGTTGTGCACTTGGTATTCTTGCCAGAAGGCCAAATGTTAAATAAAGAATATTATTTGAATATTATATAGCGTCATTTTTTTTCCGATTTGAAAAATCAACCTATGACAACCCCCGCTCTTGGGTGGAGCGGGAGATAGTGTCAGACTCTTACTGACTAAAAAACCCATCCCGTTCCTTCAAGCCTTCATACCGGGGCTCGAGCGCCCTTTCGGATAACCCTGGCCCCAGTAGGCTTCGCCCCGGCTGGGCCACTGCTGTTGCTGACAACTCCTTGAGGCGCGCGGGAACAGTGCGCGCCGTTGACGATCTGGGCTTGGTCCGGACAGTTACCGGACGGCCGGACAGCGAGCTACCCATTGCTCACTGTCCGCAAGCCCGTGCCTACGGTGGCCGGAAATCGGGATCAGTATCCCGACGCTGGCGGCGGCGGCAATAACGTCGTTGCCTGATGCTCGGAGCGAGAGGTCTCCGCTGCAGATCGCCACCACTAGGGCACGGCGATGATCCGTCCAAGCGGAGCACACCTCGACTGTATGCTCCACCGTGTCCTCTGGGCATTCCGCATAGTGGCGACACCCGGGCGTCACTTCCGCATGAATCCAGTGTATGTAGGTACCTCCCGAACGAACCATGTCCGGAGAGGACCTGCGTCATGCGGAAGGTAAGAACGCCATGAGGTCTTTCCAGCCACGCCATATAGCGACATTTAAGAGATCAGATAAAATAAAATAATTTGGGATAATAACTAACATTTTGTGTGTTATTGACCTTTACTATACACCCAAATAATTAAGTCTACACACATGTTTTTGACTAGTATTAACTATTATACAATTGTTATAAATACAAAAAATACTCTAGTATCAAAACTTTTTTCTCCTACTATTTCAATAATACCACATTCAAAATTTTTGGTTGTAACCTTCTTTTCTCAGGTCACGCTTTCATTAGACGGACTCTATAATTCTATTTGCTGACGACACTTCTCTTATTTTTAAAGTAGATAGAAAAGATGCGGATGTCTTGCGTGTTAACGAAAGTTTGGCTGTTCTTTCGAAATGGTTTGCAGCCAATAATCTTTTACTAAATGCAAATAAAACTAAATGTATAAAGTTTTCATTACCGAATGTTCCTCAAGTTGGCGTCAATCTAATTCTTGATAGCAAAAAACTTGATTTAATTACAGAAACTGTGTTCTTAGGTATAACTGTAGATTTCAAACTGCAGTGGGGTGCTTATATTAGAACTCTCTCAGGTAGATTAAGCTCAGCTGCATATGCAGTAAGAAAAATAAGGCAGTTGACAGATGTTGCCACAGCTAGGTTAGTTTACTATGCCTATTTCGACAGTATTATGTCTTATGGCATTTTACTGTGGGGATCTGCAGCTGATGTAGACTCGATTTTCGTATTGCAAAAGAGAGCAATCAGGGCTATTTATAAAATGGGTCCTCGCGAGTCCCTCAGAAATAAATTCAAAGAAATCGATATATTGACACTGCCTTCTCTTTATATCTTAGAAAGTATTCTGTATGCCCGTAAAAACCTAGGACTTTTCAAAATTAGAAGCGATTTCCATAACATAAATACTCGTAGTTAACACGAAATTATATTACCCAAATGGAGATTAGCCAAGACCAGTAAGTCATTTTTAATAAATAGCATACGCTTTTATAACAAGCTACCAAAAGCGGTGACTGAACTTAGCGAAGGAAAGTTCAAAACCCATTATTAAGCGTGTCTTAACCAAAAAAGCATATTACAAGGTTAAAGACTATGTCGAAGACACGCTATATATATATTATCTGACTCCAACCACATTAAATTCGTTACTTTTTCTTTTTTGGTTGTTAACGTCTCATTTATTGACAGCATTTTTTATATTTTTTATAATGTAAATGGAAGAACACTGTAGACTCCACGAATTCTTAGATTACTTCATATTTTGACTCACTTTTTTTAAATGATTATTTTGATGATTTAATTGTTCTTTTGAGTACATTATAGACCGGTTTACACTGTTCTTAAATAATACCTGTTAATACTGTAATATGGAAATATTGTAACTACAACCACTTTTTTAAAAGAGTAACCATGCAGTTTCTTGCCGGTTCTTCTCCATAGGAAACGACCAATTTCGAACCGTGCACTAGCTTCTGACGTTTTATAAGTGCCCATGTAGGCCTATGTGAAATAAACTTTTGACTTTGACTTTATACTAAATTAATAAAAGAAACCTATACTAAAATAATAAATTAATAGTGGAAATGTAAAGGAATAATTTAATGCCTATTATGGACTGTGTCTGAAATAAAAAGATTTCATTTTTTTTTTTTTTTTTATAGTCACCAAGTCAGGATCTGATGATGGAATCTTGGCGAAATCGAGGGAACTCCTCAAACATTATAGGCAACCATATAGTTCTTTTGGTATTTTCACCAAAGACTTAAGCATTTATAGTCTAAACATGAAATTTGATGAAGTGGAACTGGTGAAGAAGATCAGAAATGGCCAATTGAAGATCATACTCACCCAAATCTCCCAATGAACATAGTTACAAATAAATAATATATTCTGAATTGGTATGTTGAAAATAGTATCATCGATGTGACCTTATGATGATGATGGAGCCGCAAGATAGGCACTGGAACTCCGTAATTAATCAATGTATCTTAGCCGTGTTTGGGCTTATTAGAATTGTCTTGAGATGCACTCTGGCTATAAGGTAAGAATAAGAATAATGTTTATTATTCATTGTTACAATATATGAAGAATACCTTAAAACTATTACATTATCATTAATATTGTTTGTAACTAATTAGGGATTTTACATTTATTTAGATGGTGGTCCCCAAACTAGGTAGAACCTATATTTTGGGGACCTGAGTTGAGACAATTTTATAATAATAACATTGTAGCAGGCTGGCATGTAGAAATTCGGTTTTTATACTAAACAACGATGTTGTTGTAAACAATGGAACAACAAAATGAATAATACGAAGTAAAAATAGGATAAAAGAAACAAGCTTGCTTAAAATCAAGGTTTTTGCGCCTAGTGTATGTGTATAATGTACGCGTGTAGTGAATGTGTGTGGTGTGTGTAGTGTATGTGTGCACAAATATTATTGCCGTATTGTTGTTGTTTATTGCTTTAAAATTGCCTCGGTCTGTTCGTACGATAAAAGAGCAAGCCAGTATATTTAAGGTCTTTTTACACGTAAAATTCTTTAAGTTTTTTATATCACAGCTCTTGCTGATTTTACATTTTACATTTGAACATGAGAGTAGAAGGGGCCATCTTCTGATCAACAGACTGTCTGCTTTGGGAAGAGGAATATGGAGGATGCGTTTAAACATTATTTTATTATAATCGGGATGTGTATTTTAGGGTTTTGTGTACGTTCATTGTAGCACTTAAAATATATAGTTGCCGTACTCTTAGGACCGCAAGCTCACTATAAATTAGATTTGTAGGGAAACGGAAAGGTTACTTCAATAACAGCTCTTTGAGCTCTTTCTACTTCTATAAACGTACTTTTCCCGGCTGCACCCCATATAGAGATACCATACTGAAGAATTGACTGACACAAACCGAGATAGATTGTGCGTAAAATTGCAATGTGTGTGCAGTCTTGTAGTTTTTCCATAACATATATTAGCTTCTTAACTCGACTAGAGAGCCGGTGTATGTGTGGTTTAAATGAAAGGTTTTCGTCTATTGTGATGCCCAGGTATTTGATAGAGGGAGCGTGGTCTATGGTTGTGCAGGAGCAGTTTGCAAGAACGGTCTGGTCTCTGCTGCAGGTATGGTATTTCAGTACTAGTTGTTGTGGGGGTCTCGACGCTATAGTTTTGAAGAAAGTGACGTATGTAGTTTTTTTAATGTTGAGAGTTAAAAGATTTGAGTCAAGAGCTTTGGAAATAGTCAGTAAACCATTCTCTGCAAGACGGTACACTTGATCCCACGTTTTAGCATGGAATACTATAGCAGTATCGTCGGCATATGATAGTATTTCTGCGTCCTTTAATTGTACATTTAAGATGTCATTCATATAAAAACTAAACTAGTGTCAGACCAAGTACTACCCTGCGGGATTCCGAAGTCAATGGGAATCAGATTACTAGAGAAGTCACCTAGTTTAACTAGTGGTTTTCTATTAGATAAATAACTCCTGAACCAGGTTCTTCGAATTCCCGAGCATTCTAGCTTTTTCAAGAGAAGATCAAACAAAATTGTATCGAATGCCTTGGCTAGATCTAAGAAAACTGCCGTAGCTTGCTCTCTATTTTGAACTAGCTTTTGCCCGCGGCTTCGCCCGCGTGACATTAGGTACTTAAGGAATCGAGATAAAAGGTAGTCTATGTTCTATTCCATGTCAAAGGATATATGCATGCCAAATTTCATCCAAATCCGTTCAGCCGTTTTTGCGTGATTAAGTAACAAACATCCAAACATCCACATTTATATTTAGGATAATATATACTCTTATATTTTAATATACAGAACATACCTTTTTCTCCTTTTCTGTCAAATCCATCCCGAGGTTGTAATCTATTAACCTTTCAATCGTGGAAATTACAGACACAATAGAAAAACAATAGGTGCGCGAACGCCGGCGTTCGCTTGGGGAATGAATTAAATCAATTCTGAATAGTAGCACCCTTATTTTTAAATTCTTTCAGTCCATCCAAAGGTTATCTGGTAGATATCGCTGTCAACGATAAGACCGCCATTTTACCTATGGATTTAAGTTTCGATAAAAGTTACGTTAGTATTTAGTATATTGTCTATTGTTTCGTCATCATTATTATACGTTATTGATATAAATTTAGGAACGAATATGTGAACCTTTGGAATTGTCGGTGTGTAACGGCCGCTCCTGTGCGTCTAGTCGCATCCATCGGATTCCCTCACCAGTTCATCGATCAATCTTGTGGAAACCTTTCCAACGCAGTGTCTTCCGGTACGTTGGCACCGTCCCCATCGACCATCTGTTCTGCGATTTTTTTTTTTATGATGGGAAAAAATCATGCATTGACATCCCCCGCCCTTGGGCGGAGCGGGAGATAGTGTCAGACTCTTACTGACTAAAAGACCCACCCCGTTCTTTCTAGCCTTCATACCGGGGTCGAGCGCCCTTTCGGATGACCCTGGCCCCAGTAGGCTTCGACCCGGCTGGGTCCTTGCTGTTGCTGACAACTCCTTGAGGCGCGCGGGAACAGTGCGCGCCGTCGACGACTTGGGCTTGGTCCGGACAGTTACCGGACGGCCGGACAGCGAGTTACCCACTGCTCACTGTCCGCAAGCCCGCGCTACTACTACGGTGGCCGGAAATCGGGATCAGAATCCCAGCGACGGCGGCGGTGATAACGCCGTTGCCTGATGCGTTCGGCCTCCTCCTTTGCGAGCATTACTGCTTCGCAGAAGTCGGCGACCGTCTGCCACTCCTCCTCGCTCCTCGCTCTCAACCAAGGCCCGGTGCGAGAGGTCTCCGCCACCGATCGCCCCCACGAGGGCACGGCGATGCTCCGCCCAAGCAGGGCACACCTCGACTGTGTGCTTCACCGTGTCCTCCGGGCGTTCCGCACAGTGGCGACACCCGGGCGTCACTTCCGCATGAATCGAGTGCAGGAAACTCCCGAACGAACCATGTCCGGTGAGTACCTGCGTCATGCGGAAGGTAAGGACGCCGTGAGCTCTTTCCAGCCACGCCTCAAAGTCTGCGAACAATGTGCCCACTGCCACTTAAGTCTGACGATTCTTCGTGCTATGTCGGTAACCTTGGTTCTACTGCGGATATCATCAATTTTGATGCGATCACGCAAGGAAACTCCGAGCATCGCCCTTGCTATTGCCCTTTGGGTGACTTTAAGCCTGTTGATGACGCCCATTTAAGCTTTTTTTTATATATAATACAAACTTTTATATATAATATTCTAGCTCTGAAAAGAACTGTTGTTTAGCCCTGAAAAGAACTTTTGTGTAGGTGTAGTTTTAAGAACGAAATCTAAACAAAATCGTACGAAAATTATTAGACTTCGTGCACGACGGCTGCGTAGGGAGCCAACCTCGCGCCTGAGCCGCGTGGGTACCTTACTCATAGATCTAGGCCCGTATTAATAAACGTTCCTTAACCCAAGATCTCGTACTTAATACCAAGCTTGAGGTCTTGATCGTATTAATAAACGAGATTCACAAGCTCAAGCTCAAGCTTAAGTTCGAGCTCAAGCTCAGCTTAGGTTTATGACATCAGCCGAGTGTTGTCTGATTAATAAACGAAACTCGAAACTTAAGTTTACAAAGATCTCTGTACTTGAGCTGTCAGATCATGAGTGCAGACCGACCGGGACTTGAGGTCGTAATTAGCGTAGCGCGAAACATGACGTTTGTAAATATTTTGAGAAATAATTAGGTATTACGACGAAATAGAGAGTACTATTATGCTATTTTATGGCCTTTGCGATATCGTTAATCAAAAATTTATGTAAGAAATGCTTCAAATCCTTTTAGATTGCCAAGTAAATAAAAAAAAATCAGATTTGATCAAGATTCGATATTTTATATTCTTAAACTTTGGCCAATATGACGTAGGATAATCTTTCACGTAAGCAAAGCTTGAGTACGCCTTGAGGAGTATACATATTTCGGTCAACAGGACCTTTATCAAATACACACATGTGGCTTGAATACCACGATTATTCTACATTCTAAGTACAGATAGTTTTACACAATATAGTTTGAACACATAGGTATAGTTGATCTTGGTAACTGAGATCCTGTACTCATGTGTTTATTAATTAGCAAAGATCTTGAGCTTCTGTCATCGTATAATCGGGGATCAAATGATATCACACTTAAGGACGGAGTTGAGCATCGTTTATTAATACGGGCCCTAAACTCCCCTCCCGCACGCGCACCCCCGCCTTGGTGTCGCTCACTTCGCAACGGGCCGTGCAGCAGAAATCGTAATATTTGAATTTCGCCATAACTTCAAAACCAAACGTCCAATTTTAATCATTTAAAGACCAAATATTATCTAAATAAACTGTACTTAGTGATGAAATAATTTATTTTGATAAGGATTAATAGCATGAGTAAAATAAATGCGTTTAAATGAAGTCCAAAAAAAATTTAAGATTTTTAAATAAAAAAATGGTTGTTGTGCCTCACTCGACATAGATAGGTATAGTGTGTCGCGAACTTTTTTGTAGATATTTATAAGATCTACAATTAATTAGAACATTTTATGGTTTTATCTTTTATAGTTTAGGTAGCGTACGCAAAGTAAGTAACTTTTCTGGCACCTTCTGTCCGAAAAAACCAAATATCTCACGAAACCGTATTTTTTTCCAAAATAAAATTTAGCCTATGTTACTCGTGGATAACGTAGCTTTCGAATGAAGAAAGAATTTTTAAAAACGGTCCAATAGTTTTTGAGCCTATTCATTACAACCAAACAAACAAAGTTTTCCTCTTTATAATATTAGTATAGATATAGGTAGCCACCAAGTTGGTAAGTAATGTAGCTGCGTCTTCAGTTGACTTTCCAAATTCAAATTCAAAATTCAAAGCATTTATTTCAAATAGACCATTTACAGGCACTTTTGAATAGTCAAATGTCGGTCAGTCCAAGAAAAGTGAAGCTAAATTGCACGTTCCAAAGAGTAGGTCTCTATGGAGAAGAACGTGCAAGAAACTCCATGGACACTCTTTTAAATCATATATGTGTTACATATAATGCTTGGTTACATATTACTTGTTGCTTCTATCATGTGAGCACAATGTCGATAGTGAAATAAAAATGTAAAATAATTAAAAGATAGAAACTGAATTAAGGCACTGGCAGCTAAGAGATGACCAGTCCCATCTGACGGCACCCGTTCACGAGCATGACGCGTGCATCAGCCCCACTCAGCTCAACCATTTTGAAGGGAACTGAACGACCCAATAACACGTGCCACCAACAGCGAGACATTTCAGTGAGCATGACAAACTCTCAACTGCCATGCTCGTAATGTCAAAAAAAAAAAAAAAAAGTTGTAACCTAATAAAAATGCTCCATGGTGCGTCACATTCACAAACTTGGAAAAAGTGCTTCTACATTATACAATGCAATTGTGTCTTTCAAATTAAAAAATAATAATATTAGTTTCCAATTAATCAACTAATTAGTACGCCCTAGTGGTAGTGGAGCTGGACCAGCATTGAGCCAAGCATTTTTATCTTGAATATAATCCTCCAACTTATAATATGCTTGTCTGCATAGTGTGCGTTTAATACAAGATTTAAATTTCGTTTCATTGAGTTCTAATATGTGGGGAGGTATTTTATTATAACATTTCAAACAGTACCCCATGAAAGAAGAGGCCACTTTAGCCAGTCTGAAACCTGGTTGAACTAATTGATCCCTATTTCTTGTAACATAATTATGTCTATCGCCTCTTTTGCTAAAAAGATGAAGATTTTTTCTAACATACATTATGTTTTCATAGATATATTGACAAGGTACTGTCATTATGTTAATATCTTTAAACAGTTCCCTTAAAGAATCGCACCGGCGGAGATTGTAAATCGCTCTGATGGCTCTTTTCTGTAATATAAAGATTGACTCGATGTCAGCAGCCCGTCCCCATAGTAAGATACCGTACGACATGACACTATGAAAATAACTAAAATAGACTAGTCTAGCGGTATCAACATCCGTAAATTGGCGGATTTTTCTAACAGCATATGCAGCTGAGCTAAGCCGACCTGCAAGAGAAGTTAAGTGAGGACCCCATTGTAGCCTTGAATCAAGCGTAATCCCCAGGAAAATCGTTTTATCAACAAATTCTAGTTTTTCATTATTCAATACAATGTCACAATCACTACTTTTGACATTCGGTAAGGAAAATCTTATGCATTTAGTTTTTTTCCCATTTAGAACCAGATTATTAGCAGTGAACCAGTTTTGAACCTGCAATAGGGCGCTATTTTCGTTGTCAAGATTGTTAGTTTTTCTATTTATCTTAAAAATCAAAGAAGTGTCGTCAGCAAACAACACCATATTAAGTTTATTTTGCAACAAATTGGGTAAATCATTAATATAAACTAAAAACAAAAAAGGACCTAAAATTGAACCTTGGGGCACCCCCATTTCAACATTCAATCCCGACGAATTGACACCGTTTATTTGCACTAATTGCTGTCTATTATTCAAATAAGATTTTAATAAGCTTAACGCTGCATTGCCTAGTCCGTAATGCTTGAGTTTCCGAAGCAATGTTTCATGAACTACACAATCAAACGCCTTAGATAGGTCGCAGAAGATGCCTATAGCATCTTGTGCCTCTTCCCACGCATTAAAAATGTGTTTTAGTAAGGAAACACCCGCGTCAGTTGTACAACGTCCTTTGGTAAAGCCATACTGTTTATCATGTAGGATGTTATTGGAGTTAAAATGACTAAGCATTTGATTTAACATTACCTTTTCAAATATCTTGCTAAGAACCGGCAAAACGGACACCGGCCTATAATTATTAGTGTCTTTACTATTCCCGGATTTAAAGAGCGGTATCACTTTACTATATTTCATTAGATCTGGAAAGACTCCTTGATCTATACACAAATTAAATATTAAAGCCAAGTACGGCGCTATAGTCTCAATAATTGAGGTACAAACTTTTATAGACATACCCCACAGATCTTCTGTCAATTTAATCTTGATTTCTTTAAAAGCTTTTATTACTGTTATGGGGTTTATATGTTTAAAGTTAAATTCAGTTGAACAGGCTGCAACGTTCGCCTGTAATAAATCAAAAGCATGCGATGGCGACGAATTTAGGGCTTCAGTAGTTTTAATTGGTATACTGGTAAAGAAATTTACAAATTCTTCTGCAACTAGTTTGTTATCGCTAATGAGACCATGATGAGTCTCCAATGTGTAATCATTATTATTTCTTTTGTTTCTGTTGGTTTCATTATTTATAATATTCCAAACTGTTTTTATTTTATTATCTGCTGTTTTAACTTTGTTGCTAATGTATAAGGCCTTAGCTGCCTTACAAGTATTTTTAAACATTTTAGAATAAGTAGCAACATATTTATTAAAAGTTTCAGTGTTAATAATAGGCTTAAGGCCATACAACTCGAAAAGTCTTTCCCTACTTATTCTGATTCCTTTAGTTGCCCAGTCACTAAATCTAAACTTAGGGCAGATAGTTTTAGTTTTTTTCTCAAACGTCTGATTAAACTCCTTTTGAACTACTGAAAAAAAATTATTATACAAAATATTACCATTGTTTTCTGTAAGGTTCCAATCACCCAACCTGCTAGTTATAGTGCTATTAAATTTATTTAATTTACCGGATGTTATTGGTCTGAATTGTATCTGCACTTGTTGTATTGGTAAGTTGGATTCAAATGTTACCATTAGGCCGCTATGATCAGAAGGCAGATAATTTACAATGGCTTTTTCTAAATACTTGCAGCAACAAAAAACATTATCGATACATGTAGCAGTAGTTGTCGTTGTTCGAGTTGGTTCAATAAACACATTTGATAAATTAAATGATTTGAAAAGATTTAATAACCTACTGCTATCTGAATTATTTTCTAAAATATTAACATTAAAGTCTCCGCAGATAATTACTGGTTTATTACCAGTTGAAAGTTTAGCCATAACATCTTCCATGACTGACTCAAAAATAGAGTAGTTTTGATAATTAGGGGGCCTGTAAACGCACACTATGATATGCCTATCCAGCTCAACACACGACACTTCAATGCTATGTTCAACGGACAGTGCAACTATATCTTTACGAGTTTTAAATTTAATACTATTTTTAATAAGGATTAGTGAACCCCCACGTAACATTGACTTGCGGTTAAAACAACTGCCCACATTATAATTATCATAATTAATTAGCATTTCAGAATCCTTTAACCAATGCTCAGTAAAACAAATGATGTCAAACTTAGTTTTTTCCAAAAATAATTCGATTTCTAATTGTTTCGAAGAAAAACCCTGAATGTTTTGAAGAAACAAATTAAAGGATTTTTGCGTAGCTTGAATGCTAGACGATACTGTATTAAGTTGACATAAACTACTAACAGTACCAACTGTTGTCTTATTAACTAGTTTAAATCATTAGTACTACTACTAATGGTTGGACTAACTACCGGGTACGTCGACATACTATTTATGTCTGAGTAAATATTAAATTCTAATAGCTTCGCTATTTGACGTCTTAAAACAATAGGTAGGTATACAGTATACCTGGTCGAAAAAAGTTTATCAACAACATTGTTGATGTCAAAATATAAAAACTTATTACTATGGTGCGTAACTAAAAAATGCATATGCATATTTAGCATATGTATGTACTTATTTTGTCTGTTTGATAAGTGCTCAAAGTAAGGAAAAGCACACAAAATAATCTTTTTACAATTTATCTTCAACAGTTCAGTGATATTATTGGTGATATCATCTTTCTTCACATTTAAGCTATTACCCACAAATACAGTTAGAATAGCGTTGGGATCATATACTTGCTCATTTACTAATGACATAATGTGATGGTAGGAAGCTTGAGGTGTGCAATAATTTTGAGAAGGAAAAGGGAGTTTTTTACTAATTAATTGCCCTAATCCTCTTCCTATGCTATCTGAAAATATAATTGATTGATAATCCCTACTGCTATGAGAGGAAAAATTACAATTATCTGAATCTACCCCTTGAGTTAATTCATGCTGAATGTGGGGTACCTGGTCGGGAACATAGTCCTGAGCACTGATGGGCTGGGATGAGTTCTCTGTTACCACAAGTTCGAGGCCAGCTGGTTTAGATTCTGTCTGGCAAGTGCATTTATGGTTTCTTAGAGTAAGAGAGTCTACTTTGTCCACCAGCTCATTTGTAGCCAGAATATGTTCCTTTATTTGGTTCTTTGAGCATACATATTTGTTATATATTGACTTTAGGGAGTTATCAAGCGTCTGTATTTCAGACTGCAAGCGCTGAGTGTCAATTTGATAAATATTTATACTGTCTTCCAACTTAATCTGATAATTATTTAATTGATTAATTAAGTTAACACGTTCTTTCCGCAGTTGAATATTTTTGGAACAGTGTTTTTGTTGCTTCTTGTGGTTTTTACATTTTTTAATTATTTTATTGAGTTTAGCATATTTTTTAATTTTATTTTGACTAAGTTTGTAAGTATTACTGTCTTTTAGTATGGAATCTTCTGTAAGATCAATTGTTACTAAGGCATGAGGGTTATATTTTGAATTTATTAATTCATCATATAAACGGTTAGTCTTCTCAGTCTGAGTATATTCCTTTTCCTTCTGCAATTTAAGAATAAGACCATTAGCATGAACTAATTCATCCTCAAGATCCCTAACCTTACACAAAGCCTCCTCATATAAGTCGCTACAGTTTTTGAAACCATCCGTGACCGCTCGCAGTTGGTCGCGTTCATCAACAACATCCTGGTATTGCTGACTAAGGCCTACCAACTCTTGCTTAAGGCTTGTATTTTTAAAGATTATATTCTTTATTTCCCTCTCACTCTCCTCATTCTCCTGCAAAATTTGCTGGCACTGGAGTTTGGATTCTTTGAGCTCCTGGAGGGCATTTTCCAATTTAAGCTGCATATCCTGGGCTGTTGCCTTACGGGTCATCGTAGGCATGATTTCAGAATAAGTTACTGTAAATAGAAAAAGAAAAGAAACAGTGAGAATCAAGAAGATGACAAAATAAAGAAAAGTTGGAAAAGAATGGGGAAAAAATTAAAACAAGAAAGTGCAGTTCAATAGGGAAATGAGGTGGACTGCTGACTTGGCTTGAAAAGCTAATAATTATTGAGTTTTCTAGCTTTTCATTGCCTTATGATATTACTTTTACTTAATGTGGGTAAGGTTTCCTCGCCGGAAACCAAACTGCCTGTCTGACACAAGCTTGTGTTTCTCAAAAAAGTTTACTAGTCGGCTATTAACTATTTTCCACATCCAATATTTTGGATAAGATAGACAAAAGGGCGATCGGACGATAATTTTCCGGTAATTCCGTAGGGCCACTTTTGTGTATGGGTCTAATAGATGCAACCTTCCAACACTCTGGAAATTGTCTAGACTCTAAGCTCAAATTAAAAATATGAGTCAGCGGTGTAAGGATATCATTTTTTATTTTCAGAATTAGTCTTGTGATGATACCATTAAGTCCGGGAGCGCTGTCGATTTTAAGGTGGTAGATAAATTTAGTTATTTTGATTTCGTCTGTTAGGTAAAGAAAGAAAGAGTGTGGAAAATTTTCATGCGGTCTATATTTGCTGGCCAGAGATGACTGAATCTCTGAAATTCGGTCTAATGTTCGGTCCGATAGATTTTTCCCCAACGAAGTGAAGTACGCGTTACAGCTGTTAAGTGCATCAACAGGATCTTCTGCGTTAGATATTAATTGTGTTGAATAACTTCTTTGATTATTTGGGCTGTATATTGATTTAAGTGTGTTCCGCAGCTTTATAAGGTTATTTTGGTTTTTATTTATACGTTGGCTATTGTACTCTGTTTTCAAGTTGTGTAAAAAGTTATTGCAGAAGTTTCTGTATCTAACGTAAACCAAGTTTTTCATTTTATCGTTAGGGTGAGAAGTTGCAGATTGATGAAGCTTATCGCAATGTTTCATGCATTTCACTAGGGCTGGAGTGATCCAAGGTTTGATAGTGAATCTACTTCTGCTAATTTTAACACTTTTTGTGTGTTTATTTGTTATGTTAGTGAGAATGCTTACAAATATGTTTGTAGCGCTGTTGACACAGTTAGAGTTAAGGATGTCCGACCAGTCAGTGTTTAGTAGTTCTTGAGCGATTGCGTACTATCAAATTGATCTCATGATGATGATGGAGCCAGAAGGTAGACACGGGAACTTCATAATAAAACAATGTAGGGTTTGAGTTAATTGGAATTGTTATGAGAAAAAGGAACTCAGGCTGTAAGTGTATTGCAACTAAAAAGTGTGAAATAAAAAAAACTTTTTACAAAAAAATGATAACCGACTTACTAAAAAAAACACTAAAACTATCAAAATGACTTTAATTTCGTAAGTCGGTGTTAAATAAGGAAGAAGCAAAACGATTATAGAAACACCGACTTCTGAAATTAAAGTTATTTTGATAGTTTTAGTGTTTATTTTAGTAAGTCGGTTATATTTTTTTTGTAAAAAGTTTTTTTTTAAACTCCTAAGTGGGAACACTTATTGTGACGGACGGGAAACTACGGAATCCTATACTGAGCGTGGCCCGACACGCTCTTGGCTGGTTTTTAATCGATGATTGGGGGTGAGATTGGCAGACGACATTGATGCCGTCCGCGTTGTGGGTGAAACCTGGATGAGGCGGGCACGGAGCTATGCTCAGCAATGAACTAAGTCAGGACGATGATGATGATAACCGATCGCTCCAGGCTGATCCTGTTAGAAATTAACAATGACACATTTAAAATATTATTAGTACACGAACGAGTTGAACACAAATATTAATTTATGGCTAAAATCTTCAAATCCATCACCACGCTGTATATCTAACATTCACTGGATCATACCATTCTGAATTTGACGAGTTACACAAATGACAGAGTGGGATGAACGAGTGCTGTCAGATGGTGTGGTAAGTGTCTAGTGGATCTCGTCTTCATCTTGACTGATGATTGTGTTGCAGCCAAGGTCTTGGTCAAGGTTCCTGCGCGCATTTTAAACATACTATTGAACATCTGGAACAAGCGCTGACAATATTAGCAACATCGATGGACGGTCACTGTAGGTTGATGATCTTGTTTGATTGATAATAAAATATAATCCAAACTCATATTAGTTATAAACATATATCCAGTAACCTGGGAATTTTAACCTTGGATTTTTGTTACATAGTAACAAAAATTCAAGGTAAATAGGTAATTAATATTATTTAAATAAAACTGGCCAAGTACGAGTCGGACTCGCACAGGGCTCCGTACCGTCCGTAGTAAAGAACAGCAAAAAAAATCACCTTTATTGAATGGGAGCCTAACTTAAATATTTATTTTATTCTGTTTTGACTCAGTCATATTCGGCACAACACCAACTAAGTCTTTACAAAATCAAATCATTTGTAAAACGAAAACTTTGTTATAGGCTTTTTACACTTTATAAGACTATCTTGAGGACGAAAAGACTTGGGATTGAACTGCTCCAGTACACACTACAACTATTGTCATTTTTATTCTTTTGTTTTTTATTTTTAAATGTGCTTTTATTATATTTTTTACATTTTTAAATTGAAGTTCAGTATTTACAATTTGACATTGATGTTTGTGTTTTTTACATTTAACATTGGTGATTATTTTTATTTTACAATTTAACATATATATGTATATAGGGGGTGTATACGGGGTCACTACCAACATCTGTCGGGACTAGTGTTGACAGGTCCGTTTGTATAAAAATATAATTGTGAAAAAAGCGTGGGGCGCTTTGTGCCATATTTTTCGTAAATGGAGCACCCCACGCTTTTTTCACAGTGATATTAATATTTTTCGTTTATCATTATTTTCCACTTATATTGGAAATTATTTTAAACTTTTTAGTTTGTTTTGCTATGAAAGCTTGTTTTTTTTAGTTTTTTTAAACTATATTTTTATTTTTCACTAAAAAAAAACGGATTATTGTATTGTCATCAGTCTTTGATGGGTGTACAAAGTTTGAAGAAAATCTGATCGCCCTAATTAGGTCAAAATCGAGCTCAAATGCGTTGGTTACAAACATACAGGTGAAGCTAATATAAGCGTGTTAAAATCGGGACAGATGGTTGAAAAAATCGGGATTTAGAGTTTTAGATCGGGACAAATATATATTTTTTAATACTTAAAGACTATTTTAGGTAGAAAATCACCCAATTACTTCTTCCGCTCAGGGGTGGAACGAGAGGACGTGTCTAACTTACTGAGTAAAATTCAGACTTCTTCAATCGTTTTTTGCGTTCCAGGGTTTTTGATTTATCGGCACATTTAGCGTCCCGATCATACAAATCGGGACGCCTGGCAACACAACCCGGGACCCAAGCCAACCTCACCTGCATGTGGTGCACTCTGCTGAAAAACGGACGACGCTATGGCGACCGCCAACACGCACTGGACCAGCGTGGCGGGTTATGGTCCGAACCCTAATTGGAACATAACATTGACTTATATTCTAGTGATAGACAAGCCCTTTCATGGAAACTATTTGTCAAAATATTGATATAATAAAACGAAAATCAGCTGCAGCGCTACATTGGCATTATGTCGTCTAACAGAACTATTAAAATATAAAGCGCTGATAGCTTTAGGAGGATAATTTTTTTAATCAAACAAAATTCACTACTCCAAGATTCTTATTGTTTCAATTTTCTATAACGCTCCCGTCAAGCACGTTTTATTCTATTTTCTTTTTTTGTTAGTGGCCAGTTTGAATTTCAAGTCAACTTATGCGATGCTTGTACAGGTCGCGCGGTGAATCAAGATCGCTCAGTGAAAGTAGTGGGGGCAATCGGCGCATGCGTTTTTGTCACAATTGCGCACAGAAGTTCTTAGTATGTTAGGATTTTATTTTTAATTTCGTATGTTTGAACCTTAGTAACATAACTTATAATAACACTAGTTTTTGATTGTAATTTAACTTGTAGGTAGGTAAATTTAAAAAAATATTTTTTTTAAATAAAACATAAAGTTTTAAAAAATAATTTCGTTAGTTTCTTTCTTTAACGTAATAATTCACATCGTAAACCATTTTGCTGGCTAGCCGTTTTAAAACTTTATTTTTAACCATTTTTTTTTACGACTACGTATTACTATTAAGATAACACAAGTTGTACGCAACAGTAGGTACCCAAGTACAACAGTATCCAATGAGAGGCGAGAACGTAACGCGGGAATTGAAGAGCGACTCTACCTACCAATGACGTGTCGCCGATGGCGCACACCCGCCCGTACGTCGCCAAATAGACCGTAGAATTGAATACTGCGCATGCCCCTTCCACTTTTGCCGAGCGATCTTGATTCATCGCGCGACCTGTAGAATGTTGACGATTTTTGGTGTTCCAAATTCAAATCTCATTATTCCCTAGTAATCGGCCATACTGCATTATCTGCCTATGGATAGAATGACTTCCTATAGGTGAGGTTTGTATGACGTATAAAACGACATTATCGAGCAGGTGGTGTAAAATGTAGCAGGCTGAACATCCACCACCGTCTTTTTTGTCTTTTCATTTTCACAACTTTGGTGCGGTATACAGTGACATAATAAATATAACCACTTATTAAATAAATATCAGCAGCCGCGGTGACTTCTACGTCGTCCATATTGTTTGAATGCACAACAACAACTGACAGGGCCCAACATGTGGGCGTCTCCTTTTTTTTTTCGATGGGAAAAATCATCTTATGACAACCCCCACTCTTGGGCGGAGCGGGAGATAGTGTCAAACTCTTACTGACTAAAAAACCCATCCCGTTCCTTCAAGCCTTCATACCGGCTCGAGCGCCCTTTCGGATAACCCTGGCCCCAGTAGGCTTCGAGTTGAGAGAGTCCTTGTAGCGCGCGCCGTCGACGACTTGGGCTTGGTCCGGACTGTTACCGGACGGCCGGACAGCGAGCTACCCATTGCTCACTGTCCGCGAGCACGCGCCTACGGTGGCTGGAAATCGGGATCGGAATCCCGGCGGCGGCGGCGAGAGCGCCGTTGCCTCATGCGGTCGGCCTCCTCTCCTTAGCGAGCATTACTGCTTCGCAGAAGTCGGCGACCGCCTGCCACGCCTCCTCGCTCCGGACCATGGCCTCGACCAAGGCCCGGCGCGAGAGGTCTCCACCGCCGATCACCCCCACGAGGGCACGGCGATGCTCCGTCCAAGCACGGCACACCGCGATTGTGTGCTCCACCGTGTCCTCCGGGCGTTCCGCACAGTGGCGACACCACTTTTGATTAGACGGCCGCTACAAGCACACACACGGTCGTCACTTCCGCTTTGATTCGGAACAGGAACCTCCCGAACTTGCCATTTCCGGTGAGGACCTGTGAAGGTAAGGACGCCGTGAGGTCTTTCCAGCCACGCCTCAAAGAGGGGACTTATCGCCAAGATTGTAGCGTGCCCATGACGGGGTTGCGATAGTCGCTGACGCCATTCCACCATGAGATCCCGCCGAAGCTCTGTCCACCATGCGGACTTTCACCCCGGCGTTGCATCTCCACGCACATGTCGTGCATGTGTGCAAGGACTGTTGCCTCCAGATCCCACGGTTGTAGGCCAGCCAGAAGGCTCGCCGCTTCGCGGGAAATCGTGCGGTATCCCCGTGCCATCCGAATTGCCATGACCCTCTGGCAGGCGTTCAGAATGGCCGCCGGTCGCTTTTGCAGCGACGGCGCCCACACCGGCGCCCCGTAGAGGGCCATGGACCGAACGATCCCCACGTAGAGCCTCCGGCAGGAGGCGTCTGGACCCCCAAGGTTGGGCAGGAGCCGCTTGAGAGCGGCCCCAGTCCGGTTGAGTTTGGGAGCCAGACGTCGGAAATGCTCCACGAAATTCCACCGGCTGTCGAGGACGAGTCCCAGATACTTCATCGTCGACCCGACACCGATGTGAACTCCTCCTACTGTTAATTGGGAACTCATTGGCGGCGCGTTCCGACAGCGGCGACCGTGAAAGCACATCGCCTCGGACTTGTGAACCACCTCGACCCGACCGACGTCCCAACTCCTGGATCCTATCAACGACCATCGCAACCCCGCGTGTCGCTAGAGCGACCGCCGCCTGGTACGACTCTCCCTGCGCTAGAACCAGCGTGTCGTCTGCGTAGCAGACCACGCTGACCCCGTCAGGGAGGTCGCCCCGCAACACGTAATCGTACCCGATGTTCTGGCTGATGACTGGTCATCTCTTAGCTGCCAGTGGCTTAATTCAGTTTCTATCTTTTAATTATTTTACATTTTTATTTCACTATCGACATTGTGCTCACATGATAGAAGCAATAAGTAATATGTAACCAAGCATTATATGTAACACATATATGATTTAAAAAAGTTTCCATGAAGTTTCTTGCACGTTCTTCTCCATAGAGACCTACTCTTTGGAACGTGCAATTTAGCTTCACTTTTCTTGGACTGACCGACATTTGACTATTCAAAAGTGCCTGTAAATGGTCTATTTGAAATAAATGCTTTGATTTAATTTGATTGATTTGATTCGATTTGTTCCACAAGGGTGGCCCTAGTACCGACCCCTGTGGAACACCGCACGACATCTCCCGACGTTTCCAGTCTCCTGGTGACCGGGGTAGACAATATACCTGTCTGACAGGTAGGCCTCGACTACTCGACAGAGGTATTCGGGCACCCGGTGGTACCGGAGTGCCCTCCGCATCGTACTCCAGGGCAGGGAATTGAAAGCGTTGGCAATGTCCAAGGACACTGCCACGACACACCTACCCTGGAACACCGCATCCCCCGTCGTGAGGGCTCGCACGCGCATGATGGCGTCCACCGTCAAGCGCATCCTGCGAAAGCCGAACTGTCCGTCCGAAAGGTCCAGCCCCGCCCGTGAAAGGCGCGCGACGAGGCAGCTCGCAATCACTCTTTCAAAGAAATTGCCCACCTCGTCGAGCAGCATAATGGGCCGGTACGCGGACGGAGAGTCCGCAGGGCGCCCCGGCTTTGCGATGAGGACCAGTTTTCCCGTCTTCCAGCGAAGTGGGAACTGGCCCCTCTCCAAACATGCGCTGAAGAGCCCTCTTTGTCGAGGCCCGAGAGCCTCCATGGCCAGGACTCAGGCTTTCCCAGGCAAGCGATCGGGTCCTGGGGCGGCGTTCTTGGCACTCAGCCTTTGCACCGCCACTCTCATCTCTACCTCGGTCACCTCTGGAGCATTGTCGTCGTCGTCGCTATTGCGGTCCGCGTCAGACACCGCTGGCGGAGGCGGAGCCATGGGCGGGGGGGAGTGTTCCCCTCGCGCAGGGAACAGAGCGCTTACCACACCCTCCACGAGTTGGGGCCGGAAACTCTGAGTCAACGGGGGAGCCCAGGGGCGCAGTTTCTCCCGTACCGTAATCACGTGATCACGGTATTGTACTCAAGTAATTTTTTTTTAAACTAGTGCTTGACTGTAATCCTTTTTCATAGGAACTTAAATTAGGACATTAAAAAATTATTTAAATACGTTGTGTTTGTTTTCGAATCCGTCTTATAGTAGAGCACCGTAAGGCGTAAAATTAGTAAAACCTCAGAATCCAGGGCCAGTCAATGAATCTTGATACAAACTATTGGACTGTATTGTTAAAAGTTAAAAAGAAAAAAATGTACGATCTTGATTTTTTTTTTATCTGATATAAATTAGTACTTGACTGCGATCCCAACAATAAATTGATAACAACAATTTACTGAAAAAGATTTCATTTTGTATTTAATAAATAGTATTTGCATAGTAACTTTAATTAAAAATTGGTAATTTATTAATATTTTGCAAAAAATAACGAGTTACAACAAAAAAAAAAAAAATTATAAACTATACACACATAATAACATTAATCATCATTATTGTCGTCGTTATCGATTTCATTGATGTGGATTATAGGTGAAGGATTAGTACAGCTGTCACCATTGCATTCCAAGCAAGCTACAGTGCAATTTAATCTACTTTTCTTTCACCCACAAGATGCTCCGCATCCTGTTTAACATGTGCCAAAAATCATTTTTAAAATGGTTTCTGGAGCTGGTCGCTGCGTCATTGTTTCTAGCATCAGTATTCCGCCATTAGACTCCTAGGTTATAGCTATCAGGAAACCTTGACTCCGACAGCGAGTTCGCTTAATGATTGTGTTCTCAAAATGCTTTGTGCTTGGGATGTCCACCATGTACCGGTGGCGCAACGCCGTACGTTTTGTGGCCTGATGATGGAATGGACTTGATGACATGATGGGTCTCTTCCGAAATGTAATCGATAGAAAACCGACATGCCAGTAACTCGGCGTCGATGCTCAAGGCTTTAGAGCTTTGACTCGACAAGTGTCACTCTTGGCTCGCTTCTCAATCGACTTCAGGACATCAAGCTGATATTTGGCAGACCCATTCCAAAGATGAGATTGAGAGCAGTATTCCATACACGATCGAACTTGCTCTTGGTAAAGATTGAGCAGCTGTTCCGGCGTGAAGTAGAGTCTGCCTAATTAGTTAAACGACTTGGGTAACTATTAGGATTTAATGAAATCTGATGTAGTGAGCACGGGTTCAATAATCAAGGTTGATTAAGAGATAGAGATCATTGTTTACTAACAGAAGAACCTTATGAAAAGTATCGAATATTAGTGTTTCTTAAATGATTAATTATTATACAAAATTCCCAAGTCGGTTGACTTATTAGACAGACTATACTAAGACTAAGATCCCCAGTTATTTGGCAGTCTGTTGTGCTTTTGCCTCGATGTAAGAGCCGAAATTGAGGGTAGACGAAAACATTGCCCCAAGAAGCTCATGGTTGTCGGTTATCGGCACGGTTACACCCTGGAATGGTGGATTCGAGTAGAATTAGCAATGTTTGGTGGAAAAAAAGACATCTGGGTTTTAGCAGCATTAAACTTGACCAGATTGACATCGCCCTAATCGGATACTGCCTCCAAAGACAAGCGTTCAATCACAGCCTCTCGGAATACCGTAATCACGGTATTGGCTCCTCAATACCTTGATTGAAAAATGACCAAAATATATCCGTGATCACGGTATTACGGGATCCCGTAATACCGGTATTGAAAGCCCTAGTCTCAGCTCGGCCAACATGTATTGCAGGCTTAAAGAAATAGCATTACTGCAAGGAATAGCCGACTCATTAGAAAACGTTTTCCAGATTTATTATCATCAGTTTGAAAGTGTGCAGAGCAGATAAACGGATATTTTGTAGGAAGCCACGTGTTTTCACGTCTATTCTCTTGAAGATATTTTATAAATTTTTCTTTTTTCGGCTGACCAGAGTGAACAAACTTGAAATATAATTATAGTTTATGAAGGACGAAATCGCTACTGCAATTGCAATTGTCAAAATAGGTGTGAATTTTAGTATAAATAATACTTTTATGAATTATAATGGTGTTAAATGAATTATAATGTAACCCCATTGTATTTGTTACCACAATCATTTCTTTTAATATTGTAATTTTTAATTGTTGTTCAGGTTTGAACCATGTTTCACTAATAATTTCAATGTGAATATTGTGTGTGTAGAAGAAATTAATAAATATTTGTTTGTTGCTATTAAGACTCTTTGCATTCCATTGCATTATATTGAAATGATTGAATGAATAAATCCATTATGGAGGTGGAGGAATTTTATTTCCTAAAATTGTTTTTAAGACCTCTTTAATTGAGGATGAGTGTATAGGGACATATTTATTGCTAACAATTTTTGTAATTGTTTCTACTAAAATATTTATAAAAGTATCAGATTTCATTAAATTACTAATTTGTTCATGTAAATTTTTCGCTGATGAAGCTCGAAATGAATTTACATTGAAAAGATCAGAATATGTGGCGCTCCTGGACTTAATTTTATTTTCTTAAATTTTTTGCTTTATGAATGCATAAGATGAGAAGATAGCTATATATGATCGCCCTTGCAGTTTGCACACTTGGCATTCTTAGTATCGACCTGACAATTCTTAAAATTATGGTTTAATGTACAAATTGAGCATACCTCTGGATTGCGACAGTATTTAGCAATATGACCGTGGCGTGGGTGAATTATACCAACTAACTTTAACCGTACCTGTCAGATAGCTGTCGGCTGTCATATTTCTCATTATGAGCGCCCAACCCGGGATACATTTTTACATAACCGCACTTACATAATTATGATGTTATTGCACATCTTTTTCTACATATTTTGGAAATATATATATCTTGTGGATATTGTCCATAACCTAACTTATTTTCTGGAACAAGTTTCATGAAATATTTGAATGAATGCGTGGACGCTCGGTATGCATTCAATAATTTCTTTAATTATTGAATGCATACCGAGCGTCCACTCGTTATTTTCCTTATTTAACGTTGCTTTTTTATCAAACATTGTGTTGAATTGCGTTGACTGAGACAACAAACTTTTAAACCATACTCACGTTGATGATAGATGGATTGAGAAGGACCCCCTTAAGCAAAAATATGGGTCTTATCAATGTGACAATTGGTAAAATGACGTCATAAATAACAATGACTTTAACTACCCGAAGTCGGAGAGTTATAGTTACGGTCAAGAAAGATGTCCGAGCAATGAAATAGTCTCTGATATCATGTTTTTTTTTTTAAAGTACAAAATCATACAATGACGTTTCCCGCCCTTGGGCGAAGCGAGAGGGCGTATCAGACTTTAACTGACAAAAATCCACTCCTGTTCCTTCTTTGCCTTTGTTGCAAGGCACCGGGACTCTCTTTTGCATCACCTATGGCCTCAGTAGGCCTGACATCTCCTTAGGCAGTGCATCTCCTTAGGAAATGCGTGCAAAAATACGCGCCGTCGATGACTTGGGCTCAGTCCGAGCGGTTACCGGACTGTCGGACAGCAAACTACCCATTTCTTGCCGTGCGCGAGCCGTCTTGGCTCCAGCTAGTTGTAGTTGCAGTGCTAGTTTTAATATTTCGCTTCCTCGCTCCGGACCATGGCCTGTACCAAGGCCAAGTCTGTGTGTCATCTGCTTTGTACTTTTATAACTTATTAAATATTATTGAAAGAAAGAAAGAAAACTATTTATTTTGGCGCAAAAAACATTGTAAACAACAAAAACTTAAGACAAACACAAAACATAAAATAAATAAATAAAAAGGAATATTGTCTGTCACACGTTTGCGCCAAAAAAAGGTCCAGTTCAGCGAAATGCCAGACAACCACCTAGTGGTTGGCTGGTTTTCAACTGAATCTTATTTGGAGTGAACGGATAAAAAGAAATTTACGATTAGTGTCAACACTACATTACATTAGTGTTACATTAGTATGAAAATAAAACATAATAAGGACAAAATTATCACAAATGAACAAATAATTAATATTTAAAAGTGTAAAGCTTAAAAAATTTAGAATTGGTTTTTGTTATCATATTTCTTTTTTTTCTTATTGGTTGGCTTAACGTTGATCAAAATGTTAATACATAAGTTAGTTCCTATCTCCTCCTATGTTTAATGCATGCCGTGGCAGCCTTTAATTAAGGCTACACGATAATATGTAACAATGTTGAATCTTTAGCATGTATAATGGTGTATGCTTTGTTGGTTGTCCTTAAATAAATAAATAATATGTGATAAAAGAGCAAAAAAGTGTAAATATGTGTTCAGTGTACAAAAATAACATAAAACATAACAAAAACCGGTTTGAAGCCATTTTAGGGTTCCGTAGTCAACTAGGAACCCTTATAGTTTCGCCATGTCTGTCTGTCCATCATTTTATTTTACCACTTTGTTGGCGTGATTGATATACATATTGGTACCAAATTTCAGCTTTCTAGTGCTAACGGTCACAGAGATTAAGCGAGGACGGACAGACAGACATGGCGAAACTATAAGGGTTCCTAGTTGACTACGGAACCCTAAAAAAACACACCTGTTTATGCATACCTGTTTATACCTGACAACCCATAACTATTGCAGGAAACAAATAGGCAACGCAACATTTTTATGTTCTAAAGGCTTCACTCTTTCGGTTAGTAGGTATTAAATTTATTTGTTAAACACACCGGTGCATATTACAAAAAAAAAAAAAAAATTTTGGCCAGGAATTTCTCAGGCAACCCAACCGCGTTATATTATTTAATATACTAAATTTATCATAAAATAGGTTTCATCCATTAAACAAACCGGTGAAGGTCGTTCTTAACCGTATCCTGTACTACAAGTTCCCAACTACAGAACTATATTCTTTCTGTAAAGTTCTCACTATACGACAACTCTTTGTACTCCAATCCACCCTCACGCACAGTAGCCTTCCACCCGCAAATCCAAATAAGCGTATATTTCTTCCACCAAGCACTCAATACAAGACCACCTTTGCAACACACCAGTATTATACATTGAGTTCTCATATACACCAAAATTAACAAACATATAAAAATTATAAATCTAAACACGTTTGAACTAAAATCTAAATTAACAGACTGGCTCCTACTGAAGGACTATTCGTACACGGAGTCTTTACTACCTTATAATGCCTGAGATCAACATTCACACCCACCCACACACATTCAATGTGGTATACACATCATATATATGTATGTACATAAGTGTCCATACACTCACACACATACATACAACACACATACCCTCTCACTCAAACCAAACAACACGCACACTCCCACACACTCATACAGCACACTTACCCTCTCACACGCTCTAACACAACCCTGTATCCACAACCTACGCACACTTTCTCAAGCACAAACCCACTCAGTCAGGGATACATTACACTTCTTTCTATTTTATTTTATTTTATAAAGTTATTTTTCCTTTTGTTTTTTTTTTTTCTATATTCCTTGTTTTTACACGTTTGTAAGCCAAACGGCGAGCCCGCTCAGTCCATTTGTCAGACTCAGTTTTGTTGTCCTTTAGTTATTGTTACCCTAGCCGAACACTACCCCTTAAGATACAGGTAAAACTTAGTTTAAGAGGTAGAGGAACCTTTCTTGGACGGATTGCATCTCAAACTCTGAATTTATTAATA
The DNA here is from genome assembly GCA_929112965.1 of Mythimna albipuncta. Lineage (NCBI taxonomy): Eukaryota > Metazoa > Arthropoda > Insecta > Lepidoptera > Noctuidae > Mythimna > Mythimna albipuncta. Next base: position 37,349,723 of record OV815958.1, read on the forward strand.
TAAATCTACAGCTTAAAATCAATGTATCAATCTGTATTCTTGGCTAAATAAACGTTATTATTATTTCGTTTATTCAAATATTGACATATAAATTATATTTTTAAATATTCAATAAAAAAAAACATTTAAAAATACAAAAAATAGTAGCCTACCGGTATCGGGAACAGGGTCCAAGTTACCGGCGGTCAGGGCTCCAGAGAAAGGAACCTCCTGACTATACGAGCCGTGTCCAGCAATACTGCGTTCTGAATCAAACCCTTGATCCAGTCGCTTAACGAGAGCCTCTTAAGATGTTGGTCGAGGCTCTTGGCTATTAAGCCATTGGCTGAAACAACTATCGGTACAATGACCGCTGAATCCACTTCCCACATGTCGACAACCTCGCGAGCCAAGTCGATATACTTAATTTGTTTATCTTTCTCGGCTTTCACGAGGTTCTCGTCATGCGGAACGGATATGTCAACAATCATTACACGCCTCTCGCTTCGGTCCACCACCATTATATCAGGCTTATTGGCCACAATAGTCCTGTCAGTGATGATGGGCCGATCCCAGTACAAAGTGATATGACCGTTATCAAGAACTGGGTCGGGCTCATACCTATAGTATGGCACTTCCGATTCCATAAGAGAGTATTTCAGAGCAAGTTGCTGATGGATAATCCTGGCTACAATGTTGAGCCTATGCAAGTACTCTCCGTTAGCTAGACGAGAACAACCAGAGATAATGTGACGGATTGATTCTCCCGGACGGTGATATGCCCGACAGATGTCAACCGTGCCGTCCTTCACAATAAATCTCTGTTAGTTATTCATCATGATAACTTCGTCCATAATTGCACAGACAAAACCTTCGGTTTCCCCAAAGAGGTCATCGAAACGCAGCCAGGCTACGGACGCCAATTGGTCTACATCGGGTCCATGAAGGGCCCGGAAAAAGCGTCCGTGAAGCTCCTTGCTCTGCCATACTTCCCTGCGATCGTTAGTGTCAAGCACTATCGGTTTGCGCCAGTTCTCGTTAGCCAGGGACAGCGGGGTGAGTCCCTTGTCCACTGCCACTAGAGGGATCTCAGATTTATGGAATCCGTGAGTTGAGTGCTCACGGACTCCACAACCTCCCCTCGCTTTACATGCATGACTGCACATTTGTCCACACCAAACTCCATCCTGATGGCACTACTGAAGGTTTCAGTTACCTTCAGTAGCTCCATCAGTTGCAGATTGTTGTGGGCAAAGAAGAGCTTTAAGTTATCCATGTAAAGGAGGTGAGATATAACCTGACCACCTCTTTTCAACCGATAGCCTAGACCTGAATTCTCCAGCAGTGTGCTTAGAGGATTCAAGGCTAGACAAAACCAAAGCGGACTCAAACTATCACCCTGGAATATACCTCGCTCGATCCTTACAGGTTCGCTATTCCCCTGGATATTTCGACTGAACTCCATTGCCTCATACACGAAATCAGGAAGGTGCGTAGTGTTGCATCAATTTTATACAATTCTAGCACCCTCATGAGTCATGTATGAGGAACAGAGTCATAGGCCTTTCTATAGTCTATCCAACATGTCGTACCGCGGGACCCGTTCCTACATCCATTCTGAGAAGGCGACATGATCGAATTTTCATCAATATGACTATTAATTATACTTCTCAGTATGGATGTAAGAACTTTATAGACCGTCGGCAAACACGTGATCGGTCTATAATTTTTAGGCTCCGCTGTACTGCCTGATTTATGGAGCAGGTGGGTTATTCCTGTTGTTGGGAACTGGGGCAGCGACCCTGACTCTAAGGTAGACTGAAACTGATATGCCAATCGAGCATGCGATCTTGTAAACCACTTAATCCAGAAATTATGCAGCCCGTCCAGCCCTGGAGATTTCCAGTTAGGCAACAAACGGACTGCACGAGCTACATCTTGGGAGCTGATGTCTATTGCTCCCATTTGTGGTATTGGATCGCACGCTCGCTCGACCTCCCGAGTCCAGTCACCCTCGGTGTGACTGACAGGTACCGACCAGATGCTACGCCAGAATGAACTCATGGCGTCATCATCCGGGAGACGCGCGTCAGTCACACCTTGGTCCGGTCGCTCCCAAGCCCTATAACCTTTCATTACTCCGGAAAGGGTGATTCTGGGTGTATTGCTCAACCCGCCGCTTATACCTGCGGATACGGTTTGCCCATGCACATACCTTCTGTTTCAGGGAGTCGATGCTCTCTGTGACTCGGGACATATAGTCTCGGGGGCTGATATCAGTCCCCGAAAATGCCTCTCAAAGTGCATCACTCTTGGACGAGTGTTGCCCTCCCTGAAGCAGATTAGTTTGCCGATGAGTGCTCTAGTCCCACTGATACGACGCTCGATCCTGCACTGCCAGGCCGGGACAGCTGGTTTTGGTCGTGTAGCTACGTCACTGTTTGGGAATTTGACGTGAGCTACACGACATGCCGCTACGGCCGCGCAGTACATGATCGAGTGTGTATCAGTGAGATCTTCACAGTCATCAAAATAATTTGACAACTGCGAATCCAGAGCAGCCACCAGCGCCCTATTCTTGTTACACATGGGCAAACGAAGTATGCGTGGCCTAAGTTCGGGAGGTATACTGGGCTAGTAGCACTGGGCTATTTCGCGTTCGCGCTCCGCGCGAGTTGATGGGGTCGGGTATTATCGAATTGTTCGGTTGGTCTCTCCTTGGCATTGGCAGTATTATTTTATAACTACAAAAATCTTCTATCAGGAACATGCTAAGGCAATTTAGAACAAATAAAAATGAAAATTCATTTTTAACGCCACATATCAAAATGTTAAGATAAAAACCAGTTCATAAACGATTCGATAGATGGCGTTGCGTAATGACTTTCATGACCTACCGTAGTAAAAAATCGTTGCTTCTTAAATATATTCGTAATTTTACGAGTGCACAATCGCTGAAATTTCTACTACTTGCATACTGTTTTAGTTATCACCGTCCTTTGTTAGGGTTCCGTTTTTATTAGAGTTCCGTACTTAGTATGTTAACGTAACAATTAGCCTTTTTTTAAACTCATAAATGGTAACACTTATTGTGACGGACAGGAAACTACGGAACCCTACACTGAGCGTGGCACGACACGCTCTTGGCCGGTTTTTTCCAGCTAGCTTTATAATTGTCTGAAGTAACATCTAGCGGCCAGAGCGTCAGCCGCAGGGCCGCAGGTCGCACCGGGGGCCTCCAGGATTCGGGCCCCGGTGACCGTGCGCCTCAAGGTGGGGCAGCACCGCCTGCTTCGCCTTTTCCAGGATGGCGTCATACGTCACGCCCTTCTTCTCCGCTTCTGGCTGCAGTGTTATAACAACAGAGTTCGGGGCGCGAAGTCTCGACGCCATGGCTCGCTTCTTGCGCTCTTGGCGCTTTGCACGCTTCTTGGCCGTCCTGGCCGCCGCCTTTCTCGCGACGCCGACTAGCGTCCATTCGGCGCCAGCCGAGGGTTCTTCGGGGGGAGGCGACTGACGCGGCCTAGTCGCCACCGCGGCAGGAGGTCCTGCTGGTTTAGGCGCCGTCCTACCCTTCGAGGGAGGAGCTGCTGGTTTCCCACGCACGATCCTCTCCAGCACGGACAGCTGTTGCTGCATCCGTAGCTGGAACTGCTCCTGCTGCTGCTGCTGCTGAAAGGCAGCCAGCTCCTGCCGCACCAGTGTCAGCAGCTGGCTCTCCGGCTCCGTCGGCTCCTAGTGGCCTGCTTTCGCGAGTTCCGCCCGGATCTCAGCCCGGAACTCGGCCTGGAGCTCGCTCCGGAGCCTCGCCACTCTTTTTTTGAGGGAGGCATCAAAAGCCTCCCTGAGGGACGCGGCGTAGCGCTGCACCGTCCTTTCTTTGGACGTCTTTTCCCTTTTGCGGCTCATGTCCCACAAAAGGGTGACGGCTAGCGTTTGGAGGGACACCCCGTCCGAGTCCTCCTTGGCCTGCCTCTCGCTGCCGGATGGCTCCGAGAGGTCTATCTGAGTGCCGGTCGCTACAGGGTGGCGCCCCTCCACAGCAAGCCTGTGGATCGCTGGACGGAGTTTTTGGCCTTTATCCTCCCTTTTCCACGGGCTCGACCCACACCGCGGCTGCTCGTTGCGATTTTTGGCGCTGTGCGTACTTCTCCCTCTGTGTCGGAAGATGATGGTCCGTCCCTCGAGTTGGAGCGCTTCCTGTAGAGACGTCGGTCACTACCAGGGTCTCCCACAGCCTCTGCCTCCAAACCTCTACCGGGGTCTCCCCCAGCCTCTTCCCTCTCCGAACCCTCCGAGCTCCTTCCGGATTCCGCGTTGGATCCGACCACTCATCACTCTACGTTATTTTTGTGAAAAATTTAGATGGTTCCATAGTTGTTCTCACGAGTATTTTTCTTATTGTACTGGCTCAAATACGTGGTTTGCACTAGAAACTAATTTAGCTAACCATTAGTCAAGCTACCAACCTCCCTCACGGTGCGCCGCCGCTTGGAGGTTTGGGGTTATTTTTTATAGAGGTTGTCTTCCTCGCGGCCCGGGCGGTTAAGCCAGGACCCTCGTCCCCCATCAAAAGTCAGAAACATGATCTTGGACAATCTCTGGGGCTACGAGACTAACGGTGGCAGAAGGAGGAGCAAGCCTTCCTCCTGCCTGCCCGGCGGCAGTGTGAGTGCACACCGAGCCCGCTCTTACTCCGCCACTGTGCCCTCTGCTGTAGCAGAGGGACACCCGTTGAAGCGTTCCGACAGACAGAACATTCGCAGACGGCCATCGAGGCCCCTTAGGCAGCAACACCCAAGGGGGTTATTGGCCGCCTCCCAGGGTGCACCGTCCCGCAGACTGGCCTTCGCTCCGGACGTATCCGCAAGGGAACTACAGCCTGCGGGCACTCGTGGAGGTTTTCTGTCGTGGCACCCCACACTTACTCACACTGAAGACCGACACTTGTACCATACAAACGGAGCCCTCTGCTTAGCTGCTCTCTCTTATGATCTGCTCCACCTCCCTTGCTTGCGCCGTTCCTCCAGGGCATCACAGCCAAAACTGGTTGCAGATGCTGTAGCTCCAACAGGCTGCTCCTGGCTCCAGCTCTACCCAGCTCTGCCTCCAACTCCTGGGCACCTTTCACTTGGTACCACCGCTGAAGGGGCAGCTCTGGACAGCGATCCACTGCCCAGTACTGACGCGCAGGGTGGTAGTCACTTCCACAACCAGTGAGTGACCACCAAAAACACTCGCGTCCATATTCACCTCGAAGGACCATGTACACGACCGAAGGTCGACTTGGAGGGATATCAATAACACACTACCGCATTTGCATCACACTTCCGTTTATTTAAACTTATCTACAATATTTCCCGATAGGTACGCTGCTGCTGCTCGTTATTACAAAAAAAAAACCTCTAGACCTAGATAAACAGCCGTAACAAAACCATAGCGCGATCTAACTCGATCCTAACGCCATCTAGGGATACAAGCGGTACTAATTTCTGCAAGATACATTATTTTAGGTGATCGCGATATGATTTCGCTTCCTGCTCAGACAGACATACGGACGGACAGACAGACAGACAGACATGACGAATCTATAAGGGATCCTTTTTTTGCCATTTGGCTACGGAACCCTAAAAAAGGCTTTTACATTATGCAATACTATTGTTTTCAAATACAAAAGGTAATTAGGTGTTTCTAGTAATTATTAAGATTTTTAGTATAAATAATTTGGCCGTATCTTGGCCACTCCCTTTTGTTATTTTGCCAAGAACGGCTGGACCACGAAAATTCCAATTAAAACAAATACTGTTAGGATACATTGTTTTATAACCTTCCAGCTTCATCATTAGACCAGTTCGATACCTTACAGCCAATGTGCATCTCATGTCAATTCTAATAAGCCCAAACACGACTGGGATACATTCCAGCTCATTATCATCAAATCACTTCGATGATACCTGTTCCAACATAACTATTCAGAACCATTAATTTATTTGTATTGTCATAGTCGCTTAAATATCTTCATCATGCTACGCTTATATATCTATGTTAGTATAAAGTTCCGTTGACCATTTCTTGTGTTCTTCATCAGTTCCATTTTATCAAATCTTACTTTTTGACTGAAATAATTCCTCGCAGACATTAATAAAACTGAATACAACAAACAATTTTACTAAAAATCAATAACAGAAATTAGTTTCTAGAAAGCAACGGCTAATTTGACATTCCTTCAGTGGCGCATAGATATTTCATGCTAAAACCTACATATTAAAATAGTAAAAGTCATTATTTGCGTCACTACGTATGTCCTAGGTTATGTGTGACGATGTCCTAGGGTATCTGCTAGGTAACTGTGTCAGGGATACCAAATACGAGGCCACTATGCCATGCAATCGCTAACAGTTAATATGCAGATATTTTTTTCCACAAGTACAAAAATAAATGTCGATCGATTTTCATGTTCTACTGACTTACTTGTAACAGAATGTGTTGGAATTTTTGGAACGAAGTTCTTTTTTTGTATTTGAGGATGCCCCGATGGATGGATATCTCTCAACGAAAGAAGTTTGATTGACATTATGTTATAGCAGAACAGTTCGTCAATGTTTCTGGAGTAGCGCCCACCTGCCTACCTACCTATTATAACTAGTCTGTTGGTCTAGTGCATAGATTTCCAAAGGGGCCGGTACCTTCCGCTGCGGGCGCTGGAGCACTCTTGGGGGGCTGTAGCAGGTCCAAAGGCAAACGTCAGGCTTTATGTCAGTCAAGGGAGCAGTCGCGGCGTGAATTTAGTGCAGTAGCTAATTTACTGTCTAAAATAAAATTAAAAGTAAAAAAAAAAACTGTTTAAAAACAAGCTTTTAATTCAATGCGCTAAAAAGAATAAAATTAAACTTTTCCTATAAATCCTTGTCGCGTGATTTTTAAAGTATATTCATTAGTTAGTTTGAAAATAAAATTAATCAGATCATGTTATTTCATTCGTTTAATTATCTACACAGTTCTCGCGATCTTTCTCTCTGTCTTTGCATTTTTGAATCTCGCGTCAAGCTTTCATAGGTATCATATAAATTGGGTAATGACGCTATACATAACTTAATAGTAAAACATTAAAAGAAAAAGTTTTATTTTATTCTTTTTAGCGCATTGATAGACCAGGGTAGAAGCCTTCAAAAATAATAAAAAGTGAAAAAAAAAATAGTAGGATGAGACCCATTAGAAAAGGAGAAGAATATTATAAAAATGAAAGGAAAAATAATTTACGGGCGATCTGAGGTCGGGAAGGGGGTGGGGGTAAGTTTTTAACGGGGAAAACGGTTTTTCTCGATTTTCAGCAAAACTAAAAGTCCTATATAAAACTAAATATCCTACAAGATTTACTATGGTAACATACATATTTTTTTTCCACCATCGGAAAGTAGAGATTTCAACAAACATACACCACATAAACTTTTTGAAAAAAAAAAATATTTTGACGGGTGAATTTTCGATTGAAAATTAGGGTGTTTTTTCGATATTTATTCAAAATAAGGTGACAAAATAAATAATTCTAATCAAATAAATTACAGCGTATTTGGGACATAAAAAGGTAAGTTTTCACCAAAAGACAATGTTCAAAATGGCCCTGTGCAATGAAGAGTTTGAGAATATACGATAATTAATCACCTATTTTATTATATAAGTTGCAAATACTTCTGTATCACGGACTAGCTGTATTCCAAAATGTATTTTAATAGAATTTAATGCGACTAATAACATTACATCGCCATCTTCACCTATGTCGTGTCAAAAGTGAAATAGGGATGTCCGATCAATTATAATCGATCGATTGAATTATTATTCGATCGATTGTGTTTTTTTTTTCTAAAGTGTAGTTTTTAAAACCTAATAAAATACTTTATGAATGCAGTCATACTCCAATTTAAATAGGTAGTAAGAATAATATTATACAATAATCAAAACTTCTTTATTTCTATACAATCATTCAAACTAATTCATTATTTACGACAATTACGCTCCTTTTGTGGTTCATCAAACGAAAAAAATACTTATTTTTACTAAACACATCACAATTACCTAATGTTTTATTTAAAAAACAATATTGCAAACTAGATACACATGTTATCATATATTATTATTACCAGTATAGAAGAGTGTTGTTATATATAAAATAAACCATTGTCATACATACTTGTAATGTTTATATGACAAAGTAGATGTAACAGACTGTAATAATTTAAGACCGAAAAATCGATTAATGGTGTCGTATTACATACATCCCTAGTTTTGCCGGTGAACGTGTCATTGTTACCAATGGCACAAAGGCCAAAAAGCCATGCCATAAAATTATTAAAAAAAAAATGACTCAGAGCTATGAAAAATCATGGTAGGTACCTACATTTAATATTCGTTGTTATGGTTAGACTATAACCTCAAAATCTGATACTTTTTTGAAATATATCTTTTCTGCAGCTAGTCCGCTATAAAAACAAGATCTTTTATGAGTCTCCAAATGATAGTTCTTTCGTGATAATTTTTTTTTTTTTTTTTTGAAAGAGGTAAAAATAAAATACCAAAAACATGTTTTTTTTTTTAATTTTTCACATAAATTTTGAGGTTATGTGATAAAATTGTTAATGCAAAAGTTTTAGATCTTTTTATTACCTACAACTTTGCCATTTGACTTTTTTCCATAGGACTTTTAGTTTTGCCGGAAATCGAGAAAAAACGTTTTTTCCCCTTAAAAGCTCACCCCTACCCCCTTCCCGACCTCAGATCGCCCGTAAATTATTTTTCCTTTCTTTTTTATAATATTGTCCTCCTTTTCTAATGGGTTTCATCCTACTATTATTTTTTTTTGGTTTTAAAAATTATCGACACTGGTCTATGAATTAAAAGCTTGTTTTTAAAAAGTTTTTACTTTTAATTTTATTTTTTACTTTTTAGTGATAAGTATTTTAACTCGCATTCGTATCCTCAGCATTCCTTTTATTTGACAGCCATATTTTATGTAAGCGTAGCACAAAAGTCTACCATATCAGAATTTCAGTTCAATCGGTTGCAGATATCTGCTTCAAAATTGATTTGTGAGATTTCATCCGAACAGTTACGTACTCGTACAATCATACAGTTCACGCTAAATAAAAGCTTAAATAAAAAACCGGCCGAGAGCGTGTCGGACCATGCTCAGTGAAGGGTTCCGTAGTTTCCCGTCCGTCACAATAAGTGTACCCACTTATGAGTTTAAAAAAATGCTTGCATATACGATTATACTACAAGTTCAAAATAATTTTCATAGAAAGTCCTTATAAAGTTGTACATTTCAGATTTTTTTTATATTTTCTAAATTTATGGTTCAAAAGTTAGAGGGGGGGACACATAGTTCTTTTACTTTTGGAGCGATTATTTCCGAAATTATTGACATTATCAAAAATGATATTAGTAAACCCCTATTCATTTTTAAATACCTATCCAACAATATATCACAAGCTAGGGTTGAAATTAAAAAAAAAATCACTTCCAACTTTACATATAGGGGGGCTACCCTAATAATTTTTTTTTTTCAAATTTTTATTTTCCCTCTTTGTCGGCGTGATTGATATACATATTGGTACCAAATTTCAGCTTTCTAGTGCTAACGGTCACAGAGATTAAGCGAGGACGGACAGACAGACATGGCGAAACTATAAGGGTCCCTAGTTGACTACGGAACCCTAAAAACCGACCAAGTGCGAGTCGGACTCGCCCATGGAGGGTTCCGTAGCAGCAAGTAATATAATATAAAAGTTCTTGTAGTTCGCTGTAACTTTGATCGATGTTTTAATAATAGTGTATTTTTTTAGATTTATGACGTATTAAAAAAAAACTAATTACTAGATCTCGTTCAAACCAATTTTCGTTGGTAGTTTACATGGTAATGTACATCGTATATTTTTTTTAGTTTTATCTCTTATTTTAGAAATTACAGGGGGCACACATTTTACCACTTTGGAAGTGTCTCTCGCGTAAACTATTCAATTTAGAAAAAAATGATAATAGAAACTTCAATATCATTTTTGAAGACCTATCTATAGATAGGTACCCCACACGTAAGAGTTTTATGAAAAAAAAATATTTGAGTTTCAGTTCTAAGTATGGGGACCCCCAAAATTTATTGCTCTTTTTATATTTTTGTGTAAAAATCTTAAAGCGATTCACAGAATACATCTACTTTTGGAAAAAAGTGGCTGTGACATACGGACGGACAGATAGACAGACAGACAGACAGACAGACAGACATGACGAATCTATAAGGGTTACGTTTTTTGCCATTCGGCTACGGAACCCTAAAAATGAAACTTCAAATGTGAACGAAGCTAATGATACACGATGGATGATTATTTCGGACCAAATTACTTATCATTATCAAGACAAATAAAGTGATCTCAAGGGGAGGGGGTTACAGATACTGGCACGGATCTTGAGCGCTGGCTTCAAGTTGCGCAGAAGTCAAATATCGGGCCTATTTAGTAGTATGACGAGAGATGCGGGGGCGGGGAGTGTGAGTGGCTCGCCGCGTCATCGTGTCAAAGACGTCACTCGTGATTCGTTACCTGCGCTTGCTGCATGTATCTAACAATGAAGACCATTGGCTCACCAATGTATAGAATGCGCAAAGCGATCCCCACTCTGACGCCGACCGCTCAAGATTCTGGCTGGTACCTATAATTGTGTCGTTTTATTGCAAAGTTCCTATAGCCGCCTTCCAGCTCCATCATCAGAACCTGACAATTTAGAATCAAAGTACTCGGCAATACGAACGAGCCTAAATTCAATTGGGTTGTGTTGTTTTATAGCCGAGTTCCTATGGTGACCTTCCAGTTCCACTATCAGACCATGGTAACCATATAGGGCCGAAGTACTCGTCAATACAAATCAAACGAGCCAGAGCTAAATGGGATTGTGTCGTTTTATTGCGGAGATCCTATGGCCGCCTTTCTGCTTCATCATTAGATCAGCTCCATGTCATCATAATATTGCATTGTCACGCACTTTTATACATGTATACAAAACAGCTTAATCGGTAACCAGGAAGTGGATCAAAATTAACTTGCAAGTTTTGATGACAAACAAACATCGGGACAGGTGAAACTAAATAAAAGCTTGTAAAAAGAATTAGACTGCAGATCATTGAGCGTGGTGATTTGCAACTGATGTTATCTAACTAAATTGAAACTTAAAAGCAACAAATTGTTAAAACTCCACCAGCCTCAACCGTCTCATTAATATGGTGTGTTGTTGATGTTAGGTACATAATAAATATTGATTTTTTATTAATTTAAATTGATTGTCTTCTCTTTGTCTTTGTGCAGTGCCTAAGTGCGGGGTGCTCCAGTTTTTTAGTTTAATTTTTTACATTTGTTCATAATCATAATCATTTATTTGTTAAAACGTGGTAGGTATGTACAGTAAGGCCGCAAAAGTCCATAAGAACGCTAAAGATTACATTGCTACGAACCGAGCGAGCACGATACTTCCGTGTGTGTGCGAATGTATGAGTATCCACATTCCAAAGATAACACACACTAAGGAACTGTTGTGTTCTTACCATTGCATTGATAAAATTCGCGCAAATACGTCATGTGCTGGTAGCCGTGTGAACTAAGTGTTGGATTCGCAAATCATGTAGCCCGAGTTCAAATCATGGTCGGTCCGTTGCGGTTATTTCTTACTTTGAAAATTCCCAAACTATATTGATATAGTTGTTTTTTATTTTTCTATAAAAATACTATTGCATTTTTTGCACTAAATAGTTGCAAATTACGAATGTGATCTATTAACCACAAGAAGAATCACATTCGTAATTTGCAATTATTTAGTTGTTACATCTTTTCGATGTTGCAAGGTGGAAATAATAAGACGTGTTTAATAAAAATGTCTATTTTTTATATTTACAAATTAAACATTTATGAGAATTGTGACGTCGAATTGTTACCTAGACAAAAAGTTATCTTGTAACCGTTATCTATGTTACGTGTAAGATTGTTTGTTGGAAGTATACCCACTTAGACCATTCATAATATGAATAACGTAACAATGAACGGATATTCAAATTTTAATATAATAAAATATAGGTAATTGTTTATATCCAGTTAATTATTGACAAAATGTTATACTTCATTTTCATTATATAAAATGTTAATAATCATAATTATTGAATATAATTTTACTGTTGTATGTGTAATTGTACTGTAAGTCTTTGGATAAAAAGATATGAGGAACATTTCTTTTTATCCAAAGACTTGCAGTACTTTTCTAAAATAAAATAAAAATACATTACTTCACTTCATTTTCATTATATAAAATGTTAATAATCATAATTATTGAATATAATTTTAAAATAAAACTGCATTTATAAATCAAATAACCGATCCAATAAACCCAACGATTTACGTATTTCTCCTTTAAACCTCATAAAGATACGATGAATGGATTCATAAATGTCATACATTTTAATTAGAAGATTAATCCAAACTTCCAAACTAATATTATAAATGCGAAAGTAACTCTGTCTGTCTGTCTGTCTGTCTTTGCTTCACGCCTAAACTACTGAACCGATTTGTGTGAAATTTGGTACAGACATAGTTTGGAACTTGAGAAAGGACATAGGATAGTTTTTATTACAAAAAATACAATTAAAAAAAATAAAAATAAAAATATTCCGGACATACAGCGCCATCTATTGGTCAAGAGTCGGCATCAATTCAGGGAACTATGTGGGTAAAACCAAAAATCTGCCGGAAGTCACTATTCCACGCGAACGAAGTCGCGGGCAAAAGCTAGTAAATAAATAAAACTCAAACAAAGATATGTATAGTCGTTCTAAGATGTCTGAAGCAGCTTTCATATATTTTTTGAACAGAGTTGAATCCTCTTAACAATTATTCTGCACCGACTACCTTCACCTACGACCTTGGACTTGAGTCAACGTGTAGTCTTCGAAAACGTTAATTAATTGCAATATAAACAAGCTTCCGCGTTTGCATTAATGTCACGGAGTTTTACGTCAATTGAAATTTCGCAAGCTAATGAGTTTCGTCATTCTGATGCAAGTACTCATAGGTAAGGTCAGTATTGTGGACAGCATCACCAACTGGGGACTATAAGCGCTAATAGTGAGGTTTCTAATGCGCAAAAGTCTTTATTTTTTTGTATGATCCACTATAGATCTGCAGTACCTAAACGGTCAGAAAAATATGTCATTCTTCAGGATAAATGTTAAATAGATAATGTATTGAAAACATATTACAGATAATTCCGACTAATCCGATTGGCCTGTTAGTGTAGTGGTTAATGACCTTGACTGAAGTGACTGTTCCAAATTCCAGTGGTTGATATTCGTTTGGAATCCTAACTAATATTATAAATGTGTAAGTGTGGATGTTTGGATGTGTGTTTCTTAATCACGCAAAAACGGCGGAACGGATTTGGATGAAATTTTGCATGCATATAGCCTGTGACATGGAAAAGAACATAGTCTACTTTTTATCCCGGAAAACCTCTTATTCCTACGGGAAAAAACGTTTAGAGTGCGATAACCGAAGTACACGCGGACGAAGTCGCGGGCGGACAGCTAGTTTGTAATAAAGTTACAATTCATTAATAGATTATTATAATTAATACTCACATTCAGTCCAGTTTCTTCAGATATTTATGTTTTATTAAGACCACTTTTATGCAGCCCAATGATAGTCGCCCTCACTTCAATACTAATATTAGCTTGCATTTTGCGAATATTACAATACTGTCAACCACACGTCACTAACCAACAACTACAACCAAACGACAGTTCATTTCGGTCAAGTTAAAACTCATGTCTACCTCGCAGAAATCTAATTCTTTATTTAGTTTTTTTGTGATCTACCTTTCTAACTCTAAGAAATGTGTGAACAAGTTAAACAATAATTTAATATATGTAATGCTAATCCATAACTTCCAATCGGGTAAGCACTTACAAAAAGTCAATAATTGCGCGGGATTTGAACTTGCGGCACACTGATTTGCGCTTCAATCTATGTGACTTATGCTAAGTTGATGAAATTGTCAATTTCAATCATTTGTTGGCAAAACTTGAAAATAGAAGGTCGTAAGTCAAACTAAACGTCAAACTAATATGTTTTGAGAATTCTTATCGACTTTTGCAAGTGATAGTATATTACATGGTCTTAGGTTTAAACATTCAGTCTCGGCACGTTCTGCCACAAGGGCGTTCAAATATTAAAGTTATATAAATAATTAATTACATTAAATTGTGATAATTAAGATAATTGAAACTAGTGTAGCGACATCTATGGCGCCACATAAGAACTACGAAGAAAGTACGAAATCCTGTATCGCGCAATCAAAGTTCTCCGCGCGATTTGAACATATACGACAACCCGAAATCATCTATCGGGCAGTCGCCCACCAGACCATAACACCTGTCTGGTCGGAGGATCCTCCCTTTTCAACGGAGGTATGTGGGACTTTACTCTCTGTTCCGCCTACCTCTAAACTGGTGACCCTCGACAAAGAACGTCAGCGCAGCCTTCGTGCAGCTACTACTTCGTGACGTCATCATCACTTCCTCAAGCTTTCGAGCAGCGAGCCATACAGCCAGCACCCACGGCTATAGAGGGTATCCTGACCACCAGCATGCCTACCTGGTCATACCTGGTCATCACCTTCAGCCTCATCAGCGACCTTGGCTTGGCACACCGCACCTTCGGCCCATCACGTGAAGAGCCATGAAGAACCTCTCCTGGTCGACGCCAATAGTCAAGCCCTACGTCGCACAAGCACCGCTCCGACTCACTGGAGCCAGCAGCACTACTCCGACTCACTGGAGCCTGCAGCATCATCCCGACTCACTGGGACATCATCACCCCGACTCACTGGGGCATCATCCCGACTCACTGGGACATCAACACCCCGACTCACTGGGGCATCACCGCAGACAGTTCCAACTCACCGAGAACTATGCGGCATCGGGTCCGACCCACTGGAACCAACCTACGCTGGCCTGGCGCGCATCAAGAACCATCGATCTCCGATCTCCGGAGGGGAGTGATGTAGCGACATCTATGGCGCCACATAAGAACTACGAAGAAAGTACGAAATCCTGTATCGCGCAATCAAAGTTCTCCGCGCGATTTGAACATATACGACAACCCGAAATCATCTATCGGGCAGTCGCCCACCAGACCATAACACCTGTCTGGTCGGAGGATCCTCCCTTTTCAACGGAGGTATGTGGGACTTTACTCTCTGTTCCGCCTACCTCTAAACTAGAAATGTCAAATAAAATCATACAATAATCATTGAATTAATTTGTCAAAGTGTCATTTAAGTAGTCATTTAAATTATAGTAACATTTATTACACAATAATTCTTTAAATTTTTTCCTATACCCTGTCAAGTCTAGCTCTCTAATCGATTCTCCGTCCGCGTAGAGTATCATATCGCCTATTACGTTGGACCGTGTCAGATAGGTAAGGAAATAAATGTGGATTGGATCTTACAAATAAGGCAGTGTCATATATATACAAAGCTGGCAGTGTCAGAATTTTATGTTTTCTAAAATATGGTACACAACTGTCAGTTACTTGAAGTCCAAACATCGCTCTTATGCAACGCTTTTGCGCTTTAAAAGCAGCTTCTCTATTAGTAGTAGAGTTGCCCCAGAATATTATGCCGTATCTTAGTATTGATGCAACAATTCCATGATAAGCTGTGAGTAGTGCATCGGTGTTAACTATTGGAGCAAGTTTATATAAGGCAAAGTATGAGCTACTAATCTTCTTGCATAGTGTTTCGATATGATCCTTCTAGTTAAGCTGACTGTCGATTATAAGGCCTAAGAATTTTGCACTATCTACGTCATTAATATTATTATTTTGGAACTTTACATTCACTTTAACAGTGGGTTTTCTATAGCCGAAGTGCATAATTTGAGTTTTACCTAGATTGATTTTCAAATTATTATTACTAAGTCAAGAGATTATTGATATTAAAGCGTTATTATCATCTGCTTCATATAGGTGTTGGTTGAGTTATATAATTTGGCTTAACATTATATTATTGTTTTTGGATTAAAAAGCTCTAGATAGTACTTTCTATGACTTAGATCCCTTGCCTTATGATGTCTGTAATATTGTCGGTCACTGAGGCTGTCGTTAACTTCTAGGTATGCCAGAAGCTTCCTGTTAAGCACTCTTCCATACTCTTACAGAGAATCAACGTAACAGAGACGGACCGGACCGTAGTTTGCACGGTAGCTTATTTCTAAGCAAAGGCACTTTTCCAGTCTCATAATAATATAAGAGGCGAAATAGGCATGTCAAGATCTGAGAGAATTAAGGCGCAATAGTTTTAAGTACAATCGTCGGGGTCACTGGTTTTTTTCACGTCGAGGTTACGCATTACCCTACCAACGTCGATAAGTTTGCGTCGGGAAGATTCCGGAAGAGAAGAGACAAATAAGTTGGCTTTCTCTTCAGTGGTGTGGGCCAGCAACTCATCGGATTTCACCAGTGGCGGAAGTGAGGGGCGGCAGAAGTTAGATACAAGCGACTTAGCCAGCTACAGCTATACGGCTGAAGACGAGGAGCTCATTCTTTAACGTTTTTTGGACAACCCCAACATATC
The DNA here is from genome assembly GCA_929112965.1 of Mythimna albipuncta. Lineage (NCBI taxonomy): Eukaryota > Metazoa > Arthropoda > Insecta > Lepidoptera > Noctuidae > Mythimna > Mythimna albipuncta. The sequence goes on from OV815958.1 coordinate 37,366,364, forward strand.
AACAAACATCGCTATGCGTGAGATTACTATGCTACAGTGCAAAGTCTGGGTGTAAAGCCTGACTCAAGAAGTCAACATCAATACCACGACCAACCTTTTTTTTTTTTTTTTTTTTTATGGTGGGAAAAATCATGCATTGACATCCCCCGCCCTTGGGCGGAGCGGGAGATAGTGTCAGACTCTTACTGACTAAAAGACCCACCCCATTCCTTCTAGTCTTCATACCGGGGCTCGAGCGCCCTTTCGGATAACCCTGGCCCCAGTAGGCTTCGACCCGGCTGGGTCCCTGCTGTTGCTGACAACTCCTTGAGGCGCGCGGGAACAGTGCGCGCCGTCGACGACTTGGGCTTGGTCCGGACAGTTACCGGACGGCCGGACAGCGAGCTACCCATTGCTCACTGTCCGCAAGCCCGCGTCTACGTTGGCCGGAAATCGGGATCAGAATCCCGGCGACGGCGGCGGCGGCGATAACGCCGTTGCCTGATGCGTTCGGCCTCCTCCTTTGCAAGCATTACTGCTTCGCAGAAGTCGGCGACCGCCTGCCACTCCTCCTCGCTCCGGACCATGGCCTCAACCAAGGCCCGGCGCGAGAGGTCTCCGCCGCCGATCGCCCCCACGAGGGCACGGCGATGCTCCGCCCAAGCAGGGCACACCTCGACTGTGTGCTCCACCGTGTCCTCCGGGCGTTCCGCACAATACCACTACCAACCTGCACAGTCATTAGAGAATAACGAACAACTATTCATTTTATCTAATAGACTAGTTGACATGATTGTGATTTACAAATATTGTACTAAATGCCTTAGTCTTTTTAATTATTTCTAATCAAAAACATAGTTCGCTCTTGGTCAGAAATTTGTAATTAAAACATTTTAACAAGCCATGAAATCTCTTTTTGAAATCCCCATTACTGCATTTTGACTCTCGGTCTATATCAGAACGAGTGTGAAATAAAAAGTTCCAATCGTCACCATTGGCGAGGAAAATTTTTTTTTACCTATTCGTACCCAGTGTACAGTGGTCCCGCCCATAAGTCAATGGCTGGAATGTCGATGGTCAAATTATGATGTCATTTATCGTTACAGGATACACAAATAACCCTTCTACACCCATGTATAAAAGAAATTGCATTAACATGCATGGAACATTTAATTTTGTGCACCCAAAGTGGTCACACATCATTGAGCTCACCAGCGTTATCTTTTCGCCAAAATTTCTATTGTTTTCAAGGTGTTCTTTTATTCCATAATTTGTGATATTGTTGTGCCATGGATATTCAAGAAGAAGGTGTGTACGAGATTTTGAATATTGTATTTACTTTAAACCTGTCAGTATCGTCAAAGAGGCACTTCCGTTTCCTTTATTTTTTGACACTTTCCCATATTCAATTAGACTTTTACTTAGGAAGGAACGAATCGCCAAAGATGAAACATCTATCAAAATAATCTCTTGTTTGTCTAGTTTCAAAATCTGTAACGTCTAGGTGCGTTAAAGTGCGCCAAATATTGCTATAGGTAATTGAAAAGACTAGGTCGTATGCAGGTAAATGGTATGTAAAAGGTACCTTAGCTATTTTTGTAATTTTGTTTTATTTTATTCTGCAGGGGCCACCGTAAAGTGTTCTTTTCCTCGAATGGTTGTTCTTAATACCTAGTTATCTGCGACAAATAAAGAAAATGAGGCAGATCTTGTGAATTGTTTGGAATACTTCCGATACTTATCTATTTTCTAGTAAATTTTATTATTTATATGCCAATTAACCTATGCTCAGAAATAATAAATGTATAAAACCAATTTTATTGTAACCTACTTTCCTACCTATTCTTCAGTATGAATAAATGTTTTTTTTTTTGAGAATATATAGATATATTCCTTGCTTTTATAAATATATATGTTTTTCAATTGTCAACCCATAGAACCTCAAAACAATAATTTCTTAGGAAAAAAAGTTATTATTTCAATTTTAATCCTACAAGCAACTTCTATAGAACCGGGACCACTGTGCAGGGGGGGGGACGAGGTGGAGGCGACCGGGAAAAAAACCGAGTTAGTTTGATATTCTCTCTGCGCCCCAGCAGCGATACCATACATAATGTAGGTATATTATGTTAGCGTATTCAGCATTAAAATATGCAGCCATAGTCATCACTTATGAAGGCACAGCACATCACAAAGACATGAGTAGACATAAAAAACTATTTACAAAAAAAAAAACCGACTATGTTAATTTTGATACATCTGTGTGAATATGAAGTTCCTTTGGTCATTTCTGGTCTTCCTTACAAGTTTCAATAAATTAGATCTCATTTTTTATGTCCGTTTGGATTGAGGAGCCACTTCATGATTTTAAAAGGAAACTCACCCCTTATTTAGTAGGAAAGAAAATAATTTTGTAGGCCAAACCCCGAAATTTGTAGTAAAACATATCTAAAGTTATATCAATTTTAAAGTGGCTCCTCAATCCAAACGTCTGAACTGAGGAGCCAGCTGGAACACCGAAAGTACTCAATGAATATTATTGAAAATTTTGTATCATTTAGTAGTAGTTGTGTATAGTACCTACTAAAAATTTGAGTCTAATACTGTTGATATTCAAGAACATACAATACTTTTAATGTGGCTCCTCAATCTATACACAAGAGCGTGAATTTACATGAAAGTAATTGGTCAATTTATAATTCCACTGCAAAAAACATTTAGTAGTAAGTATATTTAAATTTGTAGCATACAGAGAAAGTAGTAAAACTGATTAAATTTAGTAAATAAATGCATTTTATTTGGCTCCTCAGTCCTGACGTTTTACATAATACATAATTGATTGTATGTGCCTGATATCACAATGAAATCAAAAACCAAAAACACTAACATTTAGTATAAATGTCTACTAAATACATATGTACAAATCAAAATTGTACATATTCGGTATTTGATAAAAAAATACTTCTCAATATTCATTTAGAATTTGCTATTAAGGGTGACCATGTTGTGATTGTACCTGGGACAAACGGTCAAACTAGGTAAGTCCATTTTTGTTAAATTAGGGAAGTCCTGCCATCTTCTTTTCCAAAAACCCGCAGTATCACGAAACCAAATTCTTTGACCAGTGAGTGTAGCCAGTTATGACTCACTCACAATGAATCGTTACGTTTTACTATAGGCCTCATAAGAAAACTCAAAACACCCAAAGGCCAATGAAGAAGGCTGTGCTTGGAGGTTCTCAGCAGCAAATCGAGTTAAAAATAATGTCGGAACTTAAGGGGAGGTCCAACAGTGGATCTCTTTCGGCTGAAATTAAATGAAAAAATAAATGATGTTAAATGAAATCACGATAAGTATTTTTGAAATTTAATTTTTAACAACTCGACACAGTAGATAGTTACAGAGATTCTTCATATGTTTTGGGTTTAAAGGTATTCAGAAAAGGGTGTAAAGTCCTATAAACTGTCCAATCAAGTTCATAATTATGTAAGGAGAGGCTGATTTTTAGGGTTCCGTAGCCAAATGGCAAACAACGGAACGAACGGGTACCTACGGTTTTGTTGACATCTCCTTGAGGTGCGCATGGAATACTATGCACCGTCGATGACTTTGGCTCGTTCTGGAAGATTACCGGACGTTTGCTAGCATTACTGTTAAGCAGAAAGAGGCGACCGCTTACCACTCCTCCTTTCTCCGGAAAATCGTTTGTACCAAGGCTGGAACCTTTCGAATTTACAATGTCCGGTGAAGACCTACGTCATGGGCAAGGTAAGGACGCCGTGTTGTCTTTCTTAACGTTTCGCTTTGCCAATCCTGTGTAACACTGACAAAATAGTGGATACCTTTAGCAAAAAAAAAACAATGTTTATGCAGCACAAATCTATACATATTATTTCTATGGTTACAGGAAAATAGTGTAATTAACACATACAGCCATGGTTTTCGAACAAACGATAATCCAAATTACAAAGAACATCTGTCCAGTAAACACAAGCGGTAGGTCGATTACCGCACGGTTTCCCGCGAAGCGGCAAGCCTCCTTGCTAGCCTGCCACCATGGGATCTGGAGGCAACAGTCCTTGCACACATGCACGACTTGTACGTGGGTGAAAGTCGTACGTGAAAAAATAATGTATTCATGGTCACCCTTCAAAACCATTTCATAGGAAATGAAAGAATAGCTAATAACTTCGTAGATATTTATTTTTTTAAGGCGGGAATTATACGTACATTTAGTAGAATTTTATACTAAATATAGGTGTTTTTTGTTCCAAATTTCATCACAAGTATAGTAGATTAGAGGCCAATTTATTTATCGAAGCATTTGAATTGAGGAGCCACATTAAATGTGCTATATCTCCTGATCCACTCATGTTTGATATCCGGTTTTTGTTCTACAAATCTAATATACTTACTACTAAATTTAATGATAACGAAATTGCGTATCGATTGAAGTAATGCTTTTCTGAAAAATGACGGGACATGTGTATAGATTGAGGAGCCACATTAAAAGTATTGTATGTTCTTGAATATCAACAGTATTAGACTCAAATTTTTAGTAGGTACTATACACAACTACTACTAAATGATACAAAATTTTCAATAATATTCATTGAGTACTTTCGGTGTTCCAGCTAGCTCCTCAGTTCAGACGTTTGGATTGAGGAGCCACTTTAAAATTGATATAACTTTAGATATGTTTTACTACAAATTTCGGGGTTTGGCCTACAAATTTATTTTCTTTCTCACTAAATAAGGGGTGAGTTTCCTTTTAAAATCATGAAATGGCTCCTCAATCCAAACGGACATCATTTTTTGACTGTAAATGCTTATTGTTTTTGATGAAAATACCGAAATAACTACATGGTTGCCTATATTATTTAAGAAGTTTCCTCGATTTCGCCCAATTCAATCATCAGATCCTGACTTGGTGAATATGAGACCATTTGGGATGTTACAACAAGTAAATAATTTTTCAAATCGGTTGGCAAGCGACGAAGTTATGCGCGAAAAAAACATATAAAAAATACAAACATCCGATTTGAGGACCTCCTCCTTTTTAGAAATGTCGGTTAAAAATCAAATGTTTGATTAGAGATATTTGCTAAAGTTTTAATCATTTATAATTACTAAGAAAGAGCTGTTACGGAATCAATTATCGTAAATAGTTTTCGAATTGACTACAAATTATTAAATCTGGAATTTTGCATAAAAATCTAAAAATATTAGGTACCTACTAACTCAAAAAACTACTGAATATCGGTAGTAAATTTATTGGCTTAATTTTTGCAGTTTATTCCAAACTTGTCGTCATGTAAGGGATACGTCGAGTTACCAGTAACCCTGTAAGTATTAATCGTAAAGTAAATAGCTATAAACTTTGATACTAACTGAGAGATAGTTCTCTATATTTATCTAAAAACAAAAGTTGCCACAAAAATCTCTTGACTTTTCTGTTGCTGACCTTAACAGAAAAGAACACAGAATTGCTCAAAAAGTTTGAAAGCAATACTCAAACCACTTTTTTTCCAACAATACCTAACGAATTATTGCACATTACCTAGCCCTGACATAGAAGTTGAGGAAAAGTTGCAACCATTCAATCGCTAACGAAAATAAAAATATTTGGTCTGTGCACGTTTCTGCATATTTAGCTCAAACTAGTTTTACAACAACTTACATTTAAGAGTTAGACAGCTCAATTTAATTTTACTTAAAAATTATTACTTATATCAGACTCACCGATTGTACGGGATATCAGCACCGGCGTTGGCGCTCTCCCATGGAGGCTTGGACTGCTTTTGGAAACCGGCGCCACCCCCCGCGAACATAGTCTCTGTTAACACTCACTCCTAGCAAAGCACAACAACGACAGAGATAATCACAATACACTTATTTATTCAGGTGACAAAACAACCGTGTTTATTTCGCATTTGTTTATTTCTTTAAGCGTATTTTTTCGCTGGAGCGTTCACAGCGGCCGCGTCTCGTCGCTCTCTCTCAAACGCTGTCTTAAAATATTTTCAGAGTACGTGAAGTATTCCTGGACTAAGAAACGCGTCCTACCGCAGTGTCTGGACTGCTGAGTTTTATTTTTACACTGGACAGTTTTTCTGCTCAGATTTGCGTAATTACAAAAACTCGAGTTTAGAAGTAGACAATTATTTAACACATAATATTTATTATGTTTAATAATATTGACGCCGTGAGTTTGGAATAGACGGTGAAATTAATAATAAACTTATTATTGTTATAGTTTTTACGTCATACGTCGCATTAGGTCAATGTCAAAATTAATTTTATCTACAGTATAAATCACTGACTGAATTACTGTTTTACAATGAACAAATATTCATGTAATTTTTTGTATACCTTCATAAATATAATATACAATAAAAATTAAATAAAAAAATTAAAAGCCTTTTATTTCCTGATAATTACATAACTATTACAATGTTTTTTTCTAACTGCTCTGAACACTACTTCGCGGATCTTGGATAAATAAAACATCGGATACCTCGATAGTGGTATATTTGTATCGGATCTTGACGTGATCTCAAAATCCAATCTCAAGCTCTCAAACTCAAAAAAAATACATTTGTTCACAGATAATTGACGGAAAATCTTAACATCGCGATGTAGAAAGTAGGTCTGAATTAACAAAACTATCTAGTTGTAAAAATGGAATTAAAACATGCATTAGTTCGCAGTATATGGATTATTCAAAGAAAATCTTAACGTCGCGATGTAGTCTAAATGAACAACGCCATCTAGTAAAAAAAACAGGCCAAGTGCGAGTCGGACTCGCCCATGAAGGGTTCCGTAGCAGCAAGTAACATAATATAAAAGTTCTTGTAATGTGTTGTAACTTTAATTGATGTTTTAATAATAGTGTATTTTTTTCGATTTATGACACATTAAAAAAAAACTACTTACTAGATTTCGTTCAAACCAATTTTCGTTGGTAGTTTTTATGGTAATGTACATCATATATTTTTTTTAGTTTTATCATTCCCTTATTTTAGAAGTTTGAGGGGGGGGACACACATTTTACCACTTTGGAAGTGTCTCTCGCGCAAACTATTCAGTTTAGAAAAAAATGATAGTAGAAACCTCAGTATCATTTTTGAAGACCTATCTATAGATACCCCACACGCATGAGTTTGATGAAAAAAAAAATTTTGAGTTTCAGTTCTATGTATGGGGACCCCCAAAATTTATTGCTTTTTTTCTATTTTTGTGTGAAAATCTTAATGCGGTTCACAGAATACATCTACTTACAAAGTTTCAATAGTATGGCTCTTATAGTTTCGGAAAAAAGTGGCTGTGACATACGGACGGACAGACAGACAGACAGACAGACAGACAGACCGACAGACCGACAGACAGACAGACAGACAGACCGACAGACAGACAGACAGACAGACAGACATGACGAATCTATAAGGGTTCCGTTTTTTGCCATTTGGCTACGGAACCCTAAAAATGGAACAAAATTTTAAGACATTTTCTTTGCACAAATAAATTGACTTCGAACAGCTAAATAATAAAGAATTTAATATATAATTAATTAGGTAATCTGCAGTAACATACTATGACTGTTCCAATAAGACCCTAGGCTGATAAAATTTTCATTTTTCCTGAATTTCCCTACATGAGGGTATGAAGGTCGGCTTCCCCCTGAGGGGAAGAGGGCGAGCGCCGCCATTCGCCCGCCCTTGTAGCTTTCAACCAGAGACATGGATAGCTCCCACCGACAGTAATGGATTTCCAAGGAATATGTCACCTTCTCCCGACGTAGAAAGCTAGGGGATTAGGTGGGGAATTGAGAAAAACAAAGTTAAAAATCAAATAGGGTTGGAAATCCAAGGGATAAGGAAGGGTAATCTACTTTTCTTTTTAGTTATGAATATTATGAGACTGAGAGGGCTGCAAAAGGGTATATAACACATGACGCTTGTATTTGTAAGTTAAATTATTTTAGAAATTACTTTTAATCCGTTTCGTTCCTGCGTGTCCTGACCAATCCTACGGCAAAGGGTTGTGAGGCCTCTGCTATTGGATAAGACACACTTCCTTTAACAATTGATCACACGCATTACTCACGCATTATTAAGACAATACAAAACTTAAACAAGCGTGACGCATCGTCAGTCGGTCGCAGAACTATTTACAGTTGCCTTGCTAGACGCCGAAGTGGTTTATCGACACTTCTCACTTCCTTACTCTACCCAAAGGTGACGACATCATAACTTATATGCCTCCGGGCTACGTCTAGCTGCGGGGTTTTCCAGAGATGAGTCCAAATTACGTGACTCGCTAAATATTGTTTTTTTGTATCAGTAAGAGGCCCGAAGACCGGTGTGTTTTAACGAGATATGTTCCCTAGCGTTCCATAGAACGACTATCAATGCAGTTTGGGGTACTTGGTGAAGACTACCCCCGCTCCCTGGAAGTGTGCGTATAACAAGAGCAATGTAAATCATTCTACTGTCTGTCAGTCCTTAGGGGGAGGTAGCCATCGCTAGCGTTTGGTGGTTTGTGATCTTAGTATATCTTAAACTGGCCTTAGCATGTAACGAATATATATTCGGTTCAACCTTCAATTGGCAGCGTTTAAGTCATGATTGCGCCAGTATGGCGGGAAGCATCAAGTCCACTCGATGGAAAGTCAATGTCAACTCACTCCAAAGGAAGGCCTTCTCCGAGTCCCTAACACCAACCGCAAGCTTAGGTTACCTTGTTATAGGATGGAATAAGGAAGGATAAAACACACAACACTCACCCATTCAGTCTTCAACACAGCCGCTGAGATTCACTCGCGTACTTACACACTACTCACTAGATTACAATCAACGCCCATCCATTCGTACCCTGACTCACATACATACATAGATCTGTACTATAAATATTAGACAAGCCTAAACTAGACTCGGTCCATCTATATCTAATACTGTATCACAATACTGGCACTCCTAAGAATTACATTTGCACCCCACTACACACTAGCCGATTCACACACCATGCACCCTAATTCCGTTGGCACCAAAACAATTTTAATCTAACTCTAGAATTGACTAAAATCACCTAACAGGCCTAACACCTTTGTGGTTAAACAGGATGTCTACTGCAAGCTATAGAAAATCGACCTATTGGCACAATACTATCATCAATACAAGTTTTAATGTACTACTCCTACGGCACTAACTTTAATTAAAATTAACACTTACCACATTCAGTCGCGAGTAGAATAGGTTGCAAATCACTTACGAATTCCCACTCCCGAGTTACCAGATCCTTTGCCTACTGAACTGGTTCCACCGACCGATCTTCTTCGCGTCCTAACACCGACTCCCCTTGTTCCCGTCATTCCTTGGCTCCCCAGTTCCATTTCTTTTTTATAGTAATTTCTAGAACCTCTTCAAAACCCCTTTTTTTCTATTACGCAATAAATTCTAAACTCTCCGTAAGGGTCGACCTCGTTTACTTCACCAAATGTTTTTTTCTGCACTTAAGCGCTCTACGCTCAGATACTTCGCTTTTGTTTCCCAGAGTTTGTTTGAGAATATGACATGTCTATTGGCATAAATTATTGCTTTCAACAGATTGCTGGCCTAAGTGCGGGGTTGGTTCCCATAAAACACGGACCAAATTAATTTCTAAGAGGCACAATATCATGTTCCATGCTTTTAAAATGAATAACAGTCTTTTTTGCTTTTAAAACTATTGGACAGCCCGTCACATAAAACCCACATTTAATTACTGTATACGTCAGAGACCCGATATAACAGATGTATGCAGTAAAATAGAGTACATTGTTACCGGTAAGGAATGTATTAAGCTGACCTAGGTAGTCACAATACCAAACTAAGCGCACCAAGCACTACAAATTGGCACCTTAGGATAGCCGTCATTTTAGTACACTTAACGCACTCAATCCAATACATAAATGCAGATCATCCACAGGAACCCCTGATTGGGTGAAGGCCTCCTCCAATGATTCCCAAATGTTTCTGTCCTGTGCGGTCTGTTTCCAGTCAGGACCGGCTGTTTTTTTAATTTCAGTAAACCTGTGAAAACCACTATCAACATCTGTAACCAAAACGTCCGTGGACTGAAGACCAAGCTTATGATGTGGAGAACTAATCTACTGGTGCTAGAACCTGATTTAATTGCTGTAACTGAATCATTTCTCGATCACTAAATTGAAGGCTCTGAAGTTACGAGTAATGATTACAATGTTATACGGCGAGATCGTGGAACTCCGTGTGGCGGTGTTATGCTTCTGTCGCAAGCGGGCCTACTCATGACTCGACGTCGGGATCTTGAAACGGATGGTGGCAAAAATCTTTGGGTTACGTGTAACCTAAATGATCGCCCGATATTTGTGTGTGGCATTAACATAAAACCCACTGCTAGTGATGACGACTACATGTCGTGGTTTTGTAAAGTAGAAAGTGTTATACATACTATAAAGGGATGTGTTTTTATATTTGGCGATTTAAATTTGAACAGTGCTTCGGTTAATATTAATAACTATTTTTATAATTTTTTGTCTTTTTATGGTTTGACTCAGGGAACGCTGTGAAGAATTGGCATGGAGGTAAGCTACATGTAGTGTTGGTCCATGAGAGCGTCGAAGTATCAGTTTGCGAAACAGAAGGAATGGTACCTCCCGATAATTACCACCCGCCACTTGATATCACTTTAAAAGTTGACACAGCTTCACATGTTCGTCCTATGCCATCTTGTAACAGTGATAGGTCTAAGGATTTGAATTTCAATAAATGTGATTATGAACTTACTGCTTTACTTAATCAGAAAACATGGAGTACTGTTCTAGAGTCAACTGATATTACTTCTGGCACAAATCATTTTTATGAAACAATTTATAATCTTTTTAATGAGTGTGTACCAAAGAAACTACGAAATAGTGCTTGCGCGTTTTGGGTGGGTTGGTTATTTATATCTTCAAATGACTCATATTATATCGATTGAACTTCACTTAAGAAGTTCGTTTGATCTAAATAATAATATTTCGTGGTTTCATTTTCGATATAAATAAACAGGTAGATGTTCAGAGACTGTGTTATTTTTACATTTGTTGTATACAACAAATAGATAAGAGAGATATATCTCTCGGATAAAGTATACATATTATTATAACAATTAATATAACACGATAGCATAAATTACATTTTTAAAATCGAATGTTTCAACAAACACTAACTGCATCACGATCATTTAAAACATAAATGTTGCGATATTATACGACAGTAGTGTGCTTGGTCCACCTGCTTACTGCTTGTAATATCGCGTTTTTGTAACGTAAGTAATTGACAGGTGGTCTGTGTCTGAAGGCCTCAAAGCTTTCGATACAGATAAAAAATCGACTAGCGTTGTGGCTGGACATAGCGGAAAATATGGTAAATACAAAACTGGCTGGTCCCATCCAACCTCTGAGGTTATTATTATTATCCGTTATCAATTCTCGATATTATTAACCTGTTGTGTGTCCGGAACGTGGATCCACGCGGGACTTAATAACTTTATAATTGTGTCTCTAATTACGGCATACGAAAGGAGGAGACGAGGAGCTTCAGCCCAGTTTCCATAGAACTGATGGCGTGTGGACATCGTATTTAGGAACTAGGCGTTTCTATTAGATTTTACTGGTCTACATTTTACCTAGTCTTCTTTATTGTTTTTCAATAGTTTCAGATGCCAATCGAACAACATCTCATCTCGGTTGCCGTTCTTTGTGGCATTGAGAAATAGTTTCGCTAGTCAGGGTCATTTTGACTCAAGCCAGGAATTTCAGAATTATGTACAACGCTTAAAATGCGATAGCCATAACGCAGTGTTTTGATCGCTTCGATCTTGTGATCACTGGGTTAATAATGTCAACGTATTGCTAGTACTTATCTGCAACCAATTGTTGTTGAGATAACCTGATTTTGGCGCTTGAAGTAAGTAATGGAAATTTACTGACTATGAAATACTGTTTCAATATTTGGCCTCTTATTTTATTAACCATTCTCTTTTTGAGTTATGGTAACCAATTTTAGGTTAAATTATAATGTAATTTTTGGCCTCATAAAGGTCCATCATCAGTTGCCTCGCTTAGAGCGGTGCTCCGTCAGAGCCCGCGTATGCTGCTGACATTCCCCCAGCGCTTGGTTGTGCTGTTGGAGGTTCTCCATGAGCTGCTTCACGAGCTCAACTGAAACATCCGAAGCCGGCGAAGAGACCTTCAGGGAATCCTTTCTAGCTCCCTCTCTGTAGCGCGACTTTTCTCAGACTCCAGCTCTTTCACCAGCTGATAAAGTCTCTCCACCACTTTTGTCATCTCGTCCTTTATTTCCTTTCTCAGGTTTCGAGAGCTCAGCAGCTGAATCTTTGCCTTAGAAAGGCAGGCCTTTGCTTCCGAGGTCCGGTTTATGTATTTCGCAGGTTGCGAGTCCAGCAGTGATATTTCTCCAGTTTCATCTGGTCGCTGTATGGCTTTTATCTTTACAACCTGCGAAGACGCCACTTTGGATTTGAGCCTTAGCGGAGTTGTAGAAAGAGCTTTTTTCGGAGGGGTTGGGGTTTTGAGAGGCTGTGCTGTCTTTGACCTGTCTGCCTTCCAACCCTCAATGCTGCGCCTCACCGACGGGCTTGGCTGTTCAAGCCGAGAGTTTTCCGCTTCCGGACTATTCTCCCCGGCCCTTGACTTTTTAACCACAGGCGTTCTTATTCCGAACATGTCCAAAGGGTTCTGTCAGAAGAGACAACGCGTATCTTCCCTGTAAAGGAGAAATCGACAAAACTATTAACTCTTTGAATGCCGTAATTAAAGACAATAGAAAGACAATTGCTTATGTCGAACATTTAAAATTTAAAAGGTTAATAGAACTGAAAATTGTCCTCAATAGAGGCGTCAACAAAATAAAGACATCGGAAAGGAGCCGTCTAAAAAGAAATCCTCAAAAGAGGCGTCAGAATTTGTAAAATCCTCAAGAAAGGCATCAGAATTTGTAAAATCCACAAGAGAGGCGACAAAATTAGTGAAAACCTCAAAAGAGGCGTCAAAGAAGCAAAAACGAAGCTACCAAAAGGAGCCTCAATAAAGGCCGTTGGCAGGGACTTACGTATATATATGGGGTCTTCACGTTATGGCCCGTGGTATGACAGAATAAAAAATTACCCAAATTCCTCTTACTTTCAATAAGGCGCGTACGACGGCACCCTCAGGGCCGACCTACGTAAACCAGGGATCGAGAAATAAACTTTTGAAGAAATGAAAATTTGGAAAAATGGTTTTTCTTGAGTAAAAAGTTTACGTATACGCGTCCAAAAACGTATTGGTTAGGTTAGGTTTTTTTTTTTCGTACATATTTTACCGCAGACATGGTAGTCGGCGCAATTGTTTACATTTTTTAAATTGTTTACAGATTCTTTTTACATTGTCGTGCCCTCACCTTGGACAAATATTACTTAAAAACTAAGCTTAAAAACTACGCGAGTCCACCTCAGACTCTTTTTTTTTTTGTTATTATTATGTATGAATATGTATAATTTTTTTTTTTGTTTTGTTATTTCGTACTTTTTTTTATATATATTTTGCATTACTTATATGTTTCTTAATGGCTACTTTAACAAATATACAAATCGCTTAAGCTTATAATACTAAACTACTACACAAATTAAAGAAGTACATTTTACACTTTACATGTTACACATGACTGTACATTTAGGGTTTGTGGGTAGAATTGGGGTATTATGTTTCTATTTATTTGCTATCTAGAGTCTTCACTAACTCCATCAGGGCTCTTACGATTGCGGTGTCTCGATGCTGCATGGCCGTCTTAAGGTTGTATTCGACGACCATTTTAGACGGCGGCGGCGCATCCATCGCTTTCCGGGCGAAACGGCCCGTGGCATCGTTGGCGTCGTCGGTGTAATACACACAGCTGACCGTGTGTCTCGACACTGCGACAACTGCGTGGGAGATACTGTCATGGATCTGGAGCCTCCTTGACTTGGTGTTAATTATAATAACGCTGTCGCAGGTCAACCCCTGAGCTGCGTGGATGGTGAGAATGCGCGACCCTTCGCCAGACCCATAGCCTTGGTCAGCAAGAGAGGCTCTCTCTTCCTGTGTATGGACCAAGAATAAGGTGTTGTGGGCGGTTTTCGGTATGCGCGCTCCTGTGAACCTTTCCACTTTCAGAGAGTGGACCTGCGACAGCGACGTCTTGGAGGAGTATATACCGGGGTATATCTCACTCAGGGTCAGGGCTATGTCCATTGGGTTCCGATGCGTACAGAGCAACTCCTGGGCGATGCTAGCCACCAAATTCGGACGGGTGTACCTTAACTCAAATAAGTTCTCCCTGTCCAAAAATGGTAGCTGATTCACGTCTCCGATGAGAACGACCTCGCCCGCTCCAGACAACTTCACTGCCATGACTATGGCCCCAAAATGGTTCATGAGGGCTTCGTTAACCGTAAGGCGACGGCATTTCTCCTCTGGTCTGAACCCGTTGGCTAAAATTGAGGCCATAGTGCGCACCTTTGCCTTAACACGATCTCCTAATCGGTGCGCCAGCTTCTCTCTGAGATCTTTAGCAGCTTCGGTTGTTGTGGTCACTATGATATCACTCTCCTCGTCAAAGTGGTTCACTATCCAGGTTGTCTTTCCGCACCCTGGGACCCCGTTTACCCACCTGATACTGGGTACCGCCCAGTGTGCTTCCGAAGCTGGCGAAACACAGGCCCCCGAAATGGATTGTGCCATTTCGAGGATCCTGTCGTCCAGCATAATTTTGGTACACTTGGCGGTAACCACTATCGGGTCGTCTGCGGGTGTTCGGTATGTAGCTTTCCCTGAGCGCTCCGTTTCCTCCACGTCCAGGGTCACACAGCCACTCTTAGCACTATAAGCTGCCATGTACGACCCTGTCATTTCACCAGCAATGACCTAGGACTTGACGTTGTCGTACACGGCTGCTTCTGCTTCCCCGAGCAAAACCCTTAACAGACCCTCATTTTTCCAATGGAAGGTCTGCAGAATCTTTCTACAAGTAGCGTGGTTTACCTCTCTGGTTGCCCTCACGACTGCTATATACTCGAGGAATGCGCTGTGTATGTGGTCCGTGATACCCGCGTTTACAGCAAGGGTCGGTGGGCTGACTTGCCCTTTGTCGGCTCTGGTCGGTTTGGGTTTTGGTGCTAGTGTTTCTCTAGGTTTCGGTTTGAAAAACCTCATGACCGCTGACTCTTGCCGCTCTGATGGTGATGTGCGGCTGGTACTCGGGAGCAGTGCGCTGAGAAAGTTGCCTATTGCTTTGAGACGGGTTTTGGACCGGGTTCGGTCCTCTGGGCTTTAGTTTCCGCCTTTGTCCCTCTTTTCTTTTTCTGCCGTTAACTTCTGCTGAGCCCTCTCAGCTCCGCTCAGGGCGATCGGGTTCTTAGTGGAGCTCATCGTGCTGCCTGTGTGGTCTGGGGGGGCTTTGAGGAAGCTTAGAGTTTCCCCCCTGTCCTCATAGACCACGATCTCATGCTGTTCTGAGGCTTTAAGACAGCCGAAACGGTCTGCGATGTCTCCTCTTTCTCCACCGACCACCATAGCATCGATGCTGATCGTGCGGGGGGTTAGGTTAGGTTAGGTTTTTTTTGTTTTTTTTTCTTTTTTTTTGCGTTCTCTACCCCGGACAAAATCTGGGCCTATCTCTTATCTAATCCTCTTTCATACCAGTTCTCGCTTTCTTTCTTCTCGCACTTTTATCCCGCATACTGTTTCTTTCTTTTGTCCTTCTTCTTTTATTCTCATTTATGGGTGGGACTCCCATGTTATTCTTTACTTTATTAAGGCTAGTCTATATAATATCATGTTCCTTCTTTATATCTGTTTGCACATATTTGTGTTTTATTTCTTCTTGGGGTTAATAATACACTAACGATCTCTTTATTTCCATCAATTTTACAATCTTACATTTAGTTATACAGTATCTTAATTATTTTCTAGTTTTCACTTACATACTAAAGTACATTGTTACACGTTTTATTCTTGTTCTCTAATTTCATATTTGTGTTTACAATTTTTACAGTTCTAGGTCTTAAACATACTATTTTCTACATTGTTTTTCTGTAATTCTAATTTTACAGACTTTATACTTATGTTAATTAACAGGGTTTTGTAATCTATTGATACCATCATATTGGCATGATCTTACATACTAGGGTACAATCTTTTCTCTTAGTTTTATTTTTGTCTTATTCTAATTATCTTCTACTTTTACATTTCTGACATCTGGTTAGGTTAGGTTTTTTTTTTTTTTTTTTTTCGTACATATTTTACCGCAGACATGGTAGTCGGCGCAATTGTTTATGCTTTTTAATTTGTTTACATATTCTTTTTACATTGTCGTGCCCTCATCTTGGACAAATATTACTTAAAAACTAAGCTTAAAAACTACGCGAGTCCACCTGACTCTTTTTTTTTTTTTTATTATTATTATTATGATGTATGAATATGTATAATTTTTTTTTTTGTTATATTGTACTTTTTTTTTTATATATATATATATATTTTGTATTACTTATATGTTTCTTAATGGCTACTTTAACAATTATACTTATCGCTTATAATACTAAACTACTACACAAATTAAAGAAGTACAGTACATTTTACACTTTACATGATACACATGACTGTACATTTAGGGTTTGTGGGTAGAATTGGGGTATTAAGTTTCTATTTATTTGCTACCTAGAGTCTTCACTAACTCCATCAGGGCTTTTACGATTGCGGTGTCTCGATGCTGCATGGCCGTCTTAAGGTTGTATTCGACGACCATTTTAGACGGCGCATCCATCGCTTTCCGGGCGAAACGGCCCGTGGCATCGTCGGCGTCGTCGGTGTAATACACACAGCTGACCGTGTGTCTCGACACTGCGACAACTGCGTGGGAGATACTGTCATGGATCTGGAGCCTCCTTGACTTGGTGTTAATTATAATAACGCTGTCGCAGGTCAACCCCTGAGCTGCGTGGATGGTGAGAATGCGCGACCCTTCGCCAGACCCATAGCCTTGGTCAGCAAGAGAGGCTCTCTCTTCCTGTGTATGGACCAAGAATAAGGTGTTGTGGGCGGTTTTCGGTATGCGCGCTCCTGTGAACCTTTCCACTTTCAGAGAGTGGACCTGCGACAGCGACGTCTTGGAGGAGTATATACCGGGGTATATCTCACTCAGGGTCAGGGCTATGTCCATTGGGTTCCGATGCGTACAGAGCAACTCCTGGGCGATGCCAGCCACCAAATTCGGACGGGTGTACCTTAACTCAAATAAGTTCTCCCTGTCCAAAAATGGTAGCTGATTCACGTCTCCGATGAGAACGACCTCGCCCGCTCCAGACAACTTCACTGCCATGACTATGGCCCCAAAATGGTTCATGAGGGCTTCGTCAACCGTAAGGCGACGGCATTTCTCCTCTGGTCTGAACCCGTTGGCTAAAATTGAGGCCATAGTGCGCACCTTTGCCTTAACACGATCTCCTAATCGGTGCGCCAGCTTCTCTCTGAGATCTTTAGCAGCTTCGGTTGTTGTGGTCACTATGATATCGCTCTCCTCATCAAAGTCAGGTTAGGTTAGGTTAGGTTAGGTTAGGTTTTTTTTTTTTTTTTTTTTTTTTTTTTTTTGTGGCAGGAGTGGGAAATCCGTCATGGACACCCAGACTGCCTTGCTGAAAGCCAGTCTGGGTAGTGCCGGACTCCTACCGGCTAAAAACCACTCCTGCCAAGCAAAGGGCCACCCTGCCGTCAAGTTGCGCAGGGATATTTATGGGCTGTAATTAAAATATTATTTGTGCAGTATTTTTATAACATAATTGTAATAATATTTCAATAAATAGTTCATAATAAAGTATTCTGTTAAATAATTCTAGCTAAAATTAAATAAATACATGAAAATATCACGTTATATTGTATTTAAACAAAACAAAACAAATTTGACTTTGATTTTCAGGTTTGGTTTCTTTTGCTTACTGATTTTACTATTTGGATTAAATACTTAATAAAATCTTTTTTATAACTTTTATTTGACATTAATATGGGCAGGTTTTCTTTTTTAATCGTTTCCCCTATCTTTAGTTCAACTTCATATCTATGTAAGGCATATACCGGGCAATCCGTCAGGAGATGGAGGATTGTCTCCAGCTTATCCGGGTCGCAGGCGCACGCCGGGTTCTCCTTGCACTTGAAGCGAGTCAGGTACTCGGAGAACCCGCCATGGCCTGTTAGGGCTTGGGTCAGTTCCTTTGTGATCTCCATCTTACGCACCGTCCTGTACGCGGCGATCGCACAGGGAAAGAACATCTTCGTCGTGGCCGCCGTTTCTCCTGCGCAATATCTCCGGTTCCATTCGCCCAGCGTCTCCATTCGGATCATACGCTTGACGAATGAAACCGGGCATTTGTCATAGTCGGGTTTCCGTTTTGACTTCAGGGCAGCCTCCTTCGCGAGCAAGTCGGCTCTCTCGTTGCCCTCCAGCCCCGCATGAGCTTTCACCCAGAACAGGGAGACGCTCTTGTTCTGGGCGTGAATGCAGCGGATGGCGTCTCTTGTTTCTACTGCGAGGGCATGGAGGGCTTCGGGGTTCACGACTGTCTGGAGGGCTGCCATGGAGTCGCTGTAAATAGCGAACGCCGTCTCGGTCCTTCGGAGGACTTCCTTCACTGCTTTGCAGAGGGCGAGAAGCTCGGCTTGGTAAACGGTAGAGTAAGACGGCAAAGCAAGCTTGAGGGCCTTCACCTCCACATCATCGGTCCACACCGACACTGCGGCTCCGACCTTGCCCTCAATCTTGCTGCCGTCTGTGAAAATACGCACCGCGTAGTTGCAGTGCTCAGTATATTGTTCCTCGTCTACCAGGCGTCGCAGTGCAATGGCCCTCTGCTCAGCCGGATGCGGCATCTCTAGTGCCGATACCACACGCTCGATCTCCCGGTCCCCCAGCGCTGGGTGAGGTACCCCTCTTTTGGCCTCGTACAGCGAGGCTGCCTCCTTAATCCGGAGATCAAGAGGGAGTATCCCAGCCAGCACCAGTGCTGAGTGTAGGGAGACCGTGCGGTAGGCTCGGCACAGCTTCTGCGCGAAGCTCCTCTGGACGGCGTTCAGCTTCTTTTGCAACCCGACTTTGTTGGCGGCCGGCGACCACGCGCTCGCCGCGTACAGGATGATAGGCTCCACTGCAGCCGTATAGATGCAGCGGATAACCTCTGGATGGAGACCCCAACTGACCCTAGCTGCCCGCGACAGCTGTTTGTAGATGCCGATGGCTCGGGAACAGACGTTTGCGACGTGGGTGTTAAATGTCAACTTGTGATCGATGGTGAGACCAAGCAGCTTGATTTCGTCCGACATGCCAATGTCTACCCCACCCATCCGGAGACATGGGGTGTCATGCTTCAGTTTGCGCGTGACCAGCATTGCTTTGGTCTTATGCGGCGCAAACCGAAGCTTGTTCGTGACACCCCATGCTCGCACGTACTCGAGGGCAACATTGGCATCCCTCTGGATTTCAAGAGCCGTCTCACCATCGAACACAAGGACAATGTCGTCAGCAAACGCCTGGCAATAGACCCCCATTTCTTCCAGAGCCTTTAAAAGAGGATCCAGCACAAGGTTCCAAAAAATGGGACCACCGATTGACCCCTGGACGCATCCCTTCTCGGTCCTGGATTCGTACTCCACTCCCGCATATCTGACCTTCACCACCCTCTCGGACAAGTAGCTGTCTATGACCCGCCTCAAGTTTACAGGACACTTTTCCTCAGCCAGTCGGACTCGTATGGCTGGCCACCATGCGCTATCGAAGGCCCCCTCAATATCCAGGGACACAATCGTGACAAGCCTCTTTGCGTTGAGTCTGTCACGAATGTGCCCCATCAGCGTATAGAGGGAGTCCTCGGTGCTTCGCTGGGGCATGAATCCGTACTGGCGAGTACTCATCCTGGGTAGCAGGTAAAACTTGAGTCGGGCCACAAGCAGCTTCTCGAAGACCTTGCCGAGAACAGGCAAAAGCCCAATTGGCCTGTATGATTTTGGGGTGGTGTAGTCGTCTTTAGCGGGCTTGCGGAGCACGACAACAGTTGCCTCTTTCCAGGACCGCGGAAAGTATCCATGCGCCAGGCACTTGTTTACCAAGCGCAGAACTAAGTCTGGGTCTTGATGGATCGTGTGGCCCCATATGTCCGCCGTCAGACCGTCGGAACCGGGGGCTTTTTTGGGGTTGAACGAGGAGACAGCTCGCTCCAGCTCGTCGAGTGTGAAGGGAGGGTCCAAAGGTTCAACTTCGTTCCCCCCGTTCACCTCTTCAGCTCGTTGTCGCACCCGTTTGTGCTCCTCGTTATCCCCCTCCGAACGGTCCTCCGGGTAGAACACCTGTGCTAGATACCTCGCTGAGGCCTCTGGGTCTAAGGTCTTGCCGTCCATCACCATCGGCAAATCCTCCTCCCTCTTCTCCGTCCTACGGATCACCCGGTATATACCCTCCCATAGGCCTTCCCGGTCCTGCTTTTCGCAGAACCCCTTCCAGCTCTCGACTTTAGCTTGGACTATTGCACGCTCGTACTCTTCCTTCTGTTTCAGGTACTCCTCAACAACCTTTGGTCTACGAACTGGCGCTGCACAGCGGATCCTCCGCTTTTTAGTGACCACTAGCTTCTTCAGTCTGGCGAGTTCATCAGACCACCACGGCACGGTTATCCTCTCTTTGGTCTTCTTTTTGGGTATCACGGATGTGCAGGCATCTTGCACTGCCGTCGTAAGTCCCTCGACTACCAGGTCTATTTTGTCCCTGCTGTCGATTTCATCGAACAGGCTTACAGTGAGTTTGTTCTCTTGCATAATTTGACGCAGTTTCTTACGAAACTGCGCCCAATTTGCTTTCTTAGTGTTGTAGATCCTGGTAGTCCGGTTGACCGTGATACCCACAGACTTTTCAAGGTGTACGCTGAACTCAATGCCGTTGTGGTCCGACCCAGTCAGGTCGTCGACGACTCGCCAGCCGTCGGTCACCGTCAGCATATCCGCCGTGCAGGCTGTGACGTCGACGCAGCTCGTGTAACGTCTGTCACCACGAACTACGTCGAAGGTTGGAGTTTCCCCTCTGTTGAGTACCTGCAGTCCAAGCTGATCGAGAGCTCCCAGCATCTCGTCGCCTCTGCTGTTTGTCTCCCTGCTGCCCCACCAGATACTCCAGGCGTTGGCGTCTCCTCCCATGATGAGCCTATGCGGGCCGGTCTTGCATTCCACCTTTTTGAGGCTGTCCAGGTATGGCCCCAAGGGCTGGTCTGGTTCGAAGTAGAACGAAACCAGAGTTAGTCTCCAGGCACCGGTTTGGATCCCCACCACGACGATGTTGTCCGTGGTGAGTTCTGGGTACTGTCGTACGGTCAGTTTTGAATCAAAGACGGCTATTGCCGCTTTGACAGTCCCTTTTCCTTGCCTGGTGCTCTGAAAGATTCGGACACCTCTGGTCCCGCTCATCCTCTTCACACTGCCCACGTAGGGTTCCTGGATCAGCGCTGCGGTGGCTTTGCGCCGCTCGGCCTCAAGCATAAGCTCTTGGGTGGCCAACTTCTTCCTTTGGAGATTTGCCTGGAGTATCTTGTACGGCATCGTATTTGCTGGGACCACCTTAGCAATAGGCGACGGATGCACGTGCCAGTCGATCCCACCTAACTCGAACAGGACACTCAGGGCTGAATGCATTATGGTCGATCTTCCCCATCTTCGCCAAGACACAGTTGTGGCACTTCGGTGTTTCAGCCTTCAGCCACTGGTCACATTGTGCTCGGAGGTGCGGGCCTCCACAGTGACTACATAAGTCGGCGAGCTCTTTACAGAGCCGCCGACTATGCCCGTATCCAAGGCACCTCGTGCACTGAACCAGTGGCGACTGGTCATCGACGAAGACGGTCTGGAGATCGATGCGTGCTCTTCCCTTCTCGAGCATCCTGTTCCAGATAGCCGGGGACGTGCTGACGACGACATTGCTGGTTTGGGGGTTCCGCGCGTTCCTTTTGTACTTAATCGTCATTCGGTCCTCCCCATTGTCGAGGCCGCGAAAGACATCCCGGTTTTGGTTCCGTAGCGCCTCCAGCAGTTCCTCGTCGGAGTGTATGCGGAGGACGCCACGGAACACTAACAACGGGTCCTTGTTCTTCACGTCCTCGACAACTAGGTTGTCTCCTGACTTCTCTATCCTTTCTCTTACTTTTTTCCTGTCTTCCGCCGACCTACAGCCCATAATAATTTTCCGGTCTTTGGCCCTTCTCACGCTCTCTATTTCTACTCCCCCCTCCTTGGCCTTCACTGCTTCTCTAATGCTCTGTAAGACCTCCTTTCCTGAAACCCCATCGTCTTTGGACGTCACCACTACGGAGTGCAGCGCGGTCCTTCCTGGGGTCTGCCTTTTCGGTGGACCCACCACTACACTCGCGTAAGTGGCTGTCTTCTCCAGCAGTTCCCCCTGCCTCTCCATCGCCCGCCGCAGACTCTCCACCTTCTCGCTGCTCTCCTTCACCAGCGCGCTATGCTCCGTTAGTGAAGCGAGCAGCGAGTTAACCTCCGGGAGGATTTTGGGTGCCTCTGGCGGAAGTGTGGCCGTAATGACATCCCTCCTTGCCTGCTCAGCCGCCTTTAATTGTGCTGCAGCCACCGCCTCCTCCTTCACGAGTTGGTACAGTCGTTCCACCGATTGGGTGATCCCGGCTCTCAAGTCTGCCCTCAAATTGCGCGAGTCACCGAGATGTGACTTCGCGCGCAGAAGGCAGTTGCGAGCCTCGGTCACCCGATCGGTGGATTTGCTTGGCTGAAGCTGGCTCGTCCCCGGTGACGCTCCCACCGTCTCAGTGGAACTTCGGCGCGCCGCAGCCTTGTTGTCCGACTGGGAAGGGGGCCGCTTTGCAGACTTCTGGGAGGCTGTCACGGTTGGGGAAGCTTTTTTAGATTGCTTTGCGGCGGCTGAATGGAGAGGCTGTGAATCCGCTATTTTCCCATTTTCCCACTCACCAATGCTTCGCCTCACACTAGAGGCCTGAGTTGAAACACTGGGAGGGGAAACCTCCCCCTCGAAGGTGATGTTGAGTGCAGCGTTAAACGGAGAGACATGGGGTCCTGCGGAGACTTTCTTGGCCGGGGTCCTGGAGAGGAACATTATAGGGAGTGGAGATATAGTATCAATAAATAATAAAGAAAATATATAGTACAATTAATTAATTATATATGTTTAAAACAATACACTGACCCCTGTAAAGAGGGGATCGGCAGGTCAGTAAAACAGTCAAAATGTTTTTCCTCGATAGAGGTGTCAATAAATAATTAAAAATACAAAATAATAATAAAATAATAATTTTTTTTTTGGGTTAGGTTAGGTTAGGTTAGGTTAGGTTAGGTTAGGTTAGGTTAGGTTAGGTTAGGTTAGGTTAGGTTAGGTTAGGTTTTTTTTTTTTTTTTTTTTTTTTGTATAAATCTTCTACCCCCACCATGGATGGGGTCTACTCTGAGCTGCACATACATTCCAGTTCTCGCATTTATTCCTCTCGCACTTTCATTCCTCATACTGTATCTTTCTGTCATGCATCATCGTTTGTGTCCATTATGGGTGGGATTCCCAACTATCATCTAGCTGCTCTATCTATTTATTTATATTCATTTTATTGAAAGCCAGGGATAAAACTTTTATTTTTACAATCCTTACATATATACTTATATACTACGTATACTTGTTGTTCTTATCTTAAATCTTAAATTTCCTTACGTCTTATTTATATTAGCTTACATAGGTAGTTCTTATACTAGATTTACAATTTTATACATTTACTTATTTCCAACTAATTCATACAGGTCTTACAGAGTAGGGGGAGCATTTCTTATTCACGCCCAGCTTTTAACATTAAAATTGCTTTACAGGTCCTTTACGGACGGGAGCATTTTTTGTTTGACACT
Organism: Mythimna albipuncta; assembly: GCA_929112965.1. Classification (NCBI taxonomy): domain Eukaryota; kingdom Metazoa; phylum Arthropoda; class Insecta; order Lepidoptera; family Noctuidae; genus Mythimna; species Mythimna albipuncta. The sequence continues at coordinate 37,390,341 of OV815958.1, forward strand.
GTTCTTAATTATTACACTTAAACAAATTTTAACCTTAATTTATTTTACAACTACTTTCTTATGCTGTTCTTTAATATAACACAGTATATTTTGACAGCATATTTGCTTATACGGTTTTGTTTCTTTTGACAACTATGGATGCTATTTGACTACAGTAATTTAAAAATAATTCTCTGTTTTTTCCCATCATTAGATGCGGTGCTTGTTGAGCATTCAGTTCTACACCAAGTTGTTGCTCAGTCTCGTATCGTAGCCTTGCAGTCATTGGGCAATTGAATAGGATGTGCAGAACCGTCTCCTCGACGCCAGGTTCGCAGGCGCACGATGAGTTCTCCTTACACTTGAAGCGTTTCAAGTATGCGGAGAACCCACCATGCCCCGTCAAAATCTGTGTGGTCAAGCTGTCGTGGGTCATCTTGCGTACCACTCTGTACGCCGCCACAGCGTCCGGGAAAAAGATTTTGGTGCCCGAAGCCGTGTCACCCGATCTATATCTCCCGTTCCACTCGCCAAGCGTCTCCGACCGGATTACTCGCTTGACGAATGAAACGGGACACTGATCGTAGTCCGGCCTCTTCTTCGACCCTAGAGCGGCCTCCTTCGCAAGCTGGTCGGCTCTCTCATTCCCCTCCAACCCTGCGTGGGCCTTTATCCAGAACAGCGAGACGCGCTTGTTCTGGAGTTTACAGCGGCGCAAGTTGTCTCTAGTTTCCACTGCCAAGGGGTGGGGGGAACTCGAGTTGGTCACCGTCTGAAGGGCCGCCCTAGAGTCGCTAAAGATGCCAAACGTGGATTCGCTATATTTGAGCACCTCTGCCACCGCTCTGTGTAGAGCCAGAAGTTCAGCCTGGTAGACGGTACAATAGGACGGTAAAGCAAGCTTGAGGGCTTTCACCTCGACGGCACCCCTCCATAAGGAAAGCGCCGCTCCGACTTTGCCCTCAACTTTGCTGCCGTCAGTGAAAATGCGCACTGCATAGTCACTGTGGTTATTGTACTGGTCCTCATCTACCAGGCCTCCGAACTCCAGACACATTTGCTCCGCAGGGTGCGGGGCCTCCAGCGCGGGTACCATCCGCTCCACCTCCCTGCCCCCTAGTATAGGTTGGGGTACTCCCCTCCTGGCTCCGTAGAGTGCTGCTGCTTCTCGAACGCGAAGATCGAGTGGGAGCATCCCAGTCAGCACCAGGGCAGAGTTCAGGGAGACCGTGCGGTATGCCCTGCACATTTTCTGGGTAATCCCGCGCTGGACGTTCCGAAGCTGCTTTTGAGTACCCAGCTTTTCGGCTGCTGGAGCCCAGACGCTAGCGGCATAAAGAATTATGGGTTCTATTGTGGCCACGTAGATTGTTCTTATGACCTCGGGGTTTAGCCCCCAGCTGACTCTCGCGGCTCTGCACAGCCGTTTATAGATTTCAATTGCCCTCCTGCACACGAGCGAGACATGAGTGTTGAATGTCAACCCGCTATCTATCGTGACACCCAGGATTTTTATCTCCTTCGCTAAGGCGATGTCTGTCCCCCCCATGCTCAGGCGTGGTGTGTCAAACTTCAGCTTTTTAGTTATTACCATAGCAGTGGTCTTATGGGGTGCAAAAGTGAGTTTATTTTCGACACCCCACGCCAGAACATGAGCGAGGGCCGCGTTGGCGGATGCCTCCACCTCCAGCGCAGTCTCTCCGTCGAAGACTAGGAGGACGTCGTCCGCGAACGCTTGTATGTACACCCCGAGACTCTGCAGTGCTTTAAGGAGGGGGTCTAGGAGCAGGTTCCAGAAGATAGGGCCCCCAATTGAACCTTGGACGCAACCCTTGCTGGTGTCCCTGGTGTACTCTTCCCCGCCGTACCTAATAGAGACTTTGCGGTCACTGAGGTAGCTGTCGATGACCCGCCTAAGATTAATTGGACATTTTTCCTCCGCCAGACGGACTCGAACTGCTGGCCACCAGGCATTATCGAAAGCTCCCTCTATGTCTAAAGATACGAGCGTGATGATTCTTTTTTGTGCCAGCTTTAAGTGGACGTGCTGCATAAGAGCATAGAGGGAGTCCTCGGTGCTCCTCTGGGGCATGAATCCGTACTGACGGGTACTCATCCTCGGTAAAAGATGGAATTTCAGGCGGGCCACCAGCATCTTCTCATAGATCTTCCCTAGTATAGGCAGTAGCCCAATCGGCCTATACGACTTGGGAGTAGAGTAATTGTCTTTTCCGGGCTTCCTCAGTATAACTACCGTTGCCTCCTTCCAGGACGCGGGGAAATACTGAAGTTCCAGACACTTGTTCAGGAACCCCAAGAATAAACCTGGGTCATTACCCACGACTTCACGGCAAATGTCAGCCGTAAAGCCATCAGAACCTGGCGCCTTTTTGGGGTTAAAGGACTCTACCGATTTCCTTAGCTCAGCCATCGTAAACGGTGGGTCACAGCATCCATGTTGTTCCCCAATATTTATATATTCGGCTTTCGACCGGATGGTACGGTGATGAACATTGTCGCCCTCTAGTGCGTCTTCCGGGTAAAATGTTTCCGCTAAGAGCTTCACTGAGCCCTTCGCGTCTAATACATCACCGTTCCATTCCAACGGTAGGTCCTCTTCCCTGCGCTGCGTCCTTCCTATTACCCTATATATTCCTTCCCAAACCCCCTCCCTATCCTGCTTCCCACAGAACTCCTTCCAACTCTCGGTCTGAGCTTTGGCCGCTTCCAACTCATACTCCTCTTTCTGTTTCAGGTACTGTTCAACGACCTTCTGCCTCCGGACAGGGGCGGCACAGCGGATCCTGCGCCTCATGGTATTGACCGACCTCTTCATCTCAGCGAGTCTCTCGGACCACCACGGCAAGGTAAGTTCCTCTTTAACCTTTTTGCAAGGCATTGATAATTTACAAACTTCATCTATTACTTTGTTGAGATTATTGGTAGTGATATCAATTTCGTGTTTAGTTTTAATTTTATTTATTGCAGCTATGGTTAAATTATTTTCTATTTTTAATTGTCCGAATTTCGTATGGAATTCGGGCCAATTAGCTTTTTTTGTGTTAAATTTACGTGTGGTTCGTTCAATTTTTATTCCCTTGGATTTCTCCAAGAGAATGTTAAACACAATGCCGTTGTGGTCCGAGCTCGTGAGGCCCTCGTCGATCCTCCAGTCGTCTACCAGGTCCAGGATGTTGTTGGAGCAGGCGGTAACGTCAACGTAACTACTGTACCGCTTCCCTCCCCGGATGGTGTCGAAGGTCGGAATTTCCCCTCGGTTGAGTATATTAAGACCAAGCTCACCGAGAGTTCCCATCATTTCCTCTCCTCTGTGGTCATTCTTTGGGCTGCCCCACCATATGTTTTTTGCGTTGGCGTCCCCTCCAACGATCAGCTTCCCTGAACCGACGACGACCCCTATTCGCCTTAGGTGTTCCAAGTAGGGCTCGATAGGCTGGTCTGGCTCAAAGTAAAAAGAGACAAACGTGATCTCCCAGGCACTGGACAGGATTCCCACCACCGAGATGTTGTTGGTGGTGAGTTTCGGGTACTGTTTGACTACAAGGTCATTGTTGAAAACAGCTATTGCTGCTTTCACAGTCCCACCTCCTATGCCAGTGTTCTGAAAGATTCTAACGCCCTTGTGACTCTTCATTACTCCATCCCCAGCCACGTACGGTTCCTGCAGAAGTGCCACCGCTACTCCGCGCTTCGTAGCTTCAATAAGAAGCTCATTGGTGGCAAGCTTTTTTCGTTGGAGGTTAGCCTGCAATACTCCATAGGGGGTATTTACTACCGAGGTGCCCTTAGCAGTATGCCACAGTCGACCTGGCCACCTCGTCCCATCTTATGCGCACTGGGCAGTCATGGCTAAACGCATTGTGCGTGCCCTGATCGGTCTTGGATTTGGCACAGTTACGGCAAGAGGGTGGTGAGCCTGAGAGCCAATCTGGGCACTCCGATCTCATGTGCGGGTCTCCGCAGTGACTGCAGAGGTCCGCAGGCTCCTTGCAGAACCGCTTGCCGTGCCCGAAGCCCAGGCAGCGGGTGCACTGCACCAACGGGGATTGATCTTCAACTCTAACGCGCTGAAAATCTATGTGCAGTGTCCCGCCTTCCAGCGCTCGTCGCCAGATGGTAGGCGAGACGCAGACGATGACGTGGCCGACATGTGGGTTGCGCGTCCTCCTTCTGTACTTGACGGTTAGGTTAGGTTAGGTTAGGTTAGGTTAGGTTTTTTTTTTTTTTTTTTTTTTTTTTTTTTTTTTGTTAGCAGCAGGGTGGAAAATCCTCATGGACGCCGCGACTGTCCCACGAATAGGACAGTCGCGGCAGTGCCGGACTCTTACCGGCTAAAAACCACTCCTGCTCTTGCCATCTTACCACTGGCATGGGGAGACCAATGCTTATGCTCTAACTCATTTCAGTTCTTGCAATTCCATGGAAGGGCCCTAACCTTAATCTATCTCTACATTTTAGATTACTTTTAAATTCTAACTATCTGTACATACTAATTTACATTTACATTGTTTCGCTTAACTATGTCTACATTTTTATTAACTTCTTTTTATGTTACTGTTATTCTTATTACATTAATAAGTACTTTTGCCATATTGCTTTTTTTTTTTTTTTTTTTTTTTTTTTTTTTTTTTTTTTTTCTGCTTCATATGCGGTTAACTATTCTTATATAGTACACAATATAATTAGTTACACCAATACATGCTACGATTTATTTCGTGCAATTACTTTTTTGGCAATTCCTTCACAAAACTCTATAAAATCGCATCTTACATTTTTGTTTGCTATAATTTCTGCCAAATTTTCTCTTTTCAGGTTTATATTTATTTTCATTTCCAGGTTAAGCCTTACATTTGCGTAAATTGGGCACTCTACTAACAGATGCTCTACGTTTTCATTTTTACCTGTGTCACAGGGGCACGCTGGACTCTCCTTACGCTTGAATCTATTCAAGTACTCGGAGAATCCGCCGTGCCCCGTTAACACTTGTGTCAAAAGCGAATTAAGTGGCAATTTTTTAATTGATTTGTAGGCCTTCAAGGCATCGGGAAAAAACATTTTCGTGGTTGATGCAGTGGTTCCTGTCGTGTACCTAAGCTGCCATTCCCCCAGCGTATCCTCACGGATCTGTCGCTTGATGAAGGATACCGGGCATCTATCATAATCCGGTTTGGTCTTCAATCCAACAGCCGCTTCTTTCGCTAGTTCGTCAGCTCTTTCATTTCCTGCCAGCCCCGCGTGTGCCTTAATCCAAAATAATCTAATTATTTTGTCCTGTTCTGATATTTTCAGGATATTTTGCCTTATTGCGAAAACGAGGGGATGGAGGGAAATACCGCGTGTTATTGCCTCAAGAGCTGACCTAGAGTCACTGTATACATTGAAGCTTCTACCGGATCTTCCCTTTACCATTTCGGTAGCCTTCGCCAGCGCCAGTAGCTCCGCTTGGTAAACGGTGCAGAATTGTTCCAGCTTGAGTTTTTTATTCTTGATCTCTGCGGCACCATCCCATAAGGATATTGCCGCACCGACTTTACCGTCGATTTTGCTACCATCAGTGTAAATTTTAAAGTCAGCTTCCTCCTGCTGGGCCAACTCTGCATCGTCCACCACCAATTTAAACTCAATGGCCTTATGGGCTGCTGGATGTGGTGTGCATGTGTAAGGTATCGGCTTCTCTACTCTCCTGTCGCCAACTATTCTCAGAGAATGTCCTTTCTTTATTTCATAAAGCGAGGCTGCTTCTCTGATCCTAAGATCTAATGGAAGCATCCCTGAGAGCAGTAATGCCGCGTTTAGTGAGGTAGTCCTATACGACTTGGTCATCTTTTGTACAAACCCGCGTTGAACTTCATTCAAGTGCTTCCTCGTCCCTATTTTCTCCGCCGCTGGGGCCCAGGCACTTGCTGCATACATTATTATAGGTTCCACCACTGCGACGTATATTGTTCTGATTATCCCCGGCGAGATCCCCCACTCTACCTTGGCTGCCTTCGCCAGTTGCTTGTAGACGTTTATAGCTTTACGGCAAACGTTTACCACATGCGTATTAAACGTGAGCTTATTATCTATGGTCAGTCCAAGTATTTTAATTTCCTTTGACAAGGCTAAGTCGACCCCACCCATGCTCAAGAGTGGTGTGTCGTACTTAAGCCTATTTGTAATTACCATTGCCTTTGTTTTTTGAGGCGCAAATTTAAGCTTATTCACTTCACCCCACTCTCGGACACGGCTAAGGGTCGCATTAGCCTGTCTCTGAACCTCAAGTGCAGTCTCGCCGGAGAAAACCAGCACAACATCATCAGCAAAAGCTTGGCAGTATTCACCTCTCTCTTCCAGTTCCTTAAGGAGCGGGTCCAGCACCATGTTCCAAAATGTGGGTCCTCCAATGGAGCCCTGGACACATCCTTTAGTGGTGGTCTTACTGAATTCTGCTCCCGCATATCTAACTCGAACTTTCCGGTTAGACAAGTAGCTATCCAAAACTCTACGGATATTTTTAGGGCACTTGGTTTCTGCTAGTCTACATCTAATGGCGGGCCACCAGGCACCATCGAAGGCTCCCTCTATGTCCAATGATATGACTACTATTATCTTACGTTTTTTAAGTTGTGTTCGGATATGTTTCATTAGGTCATAGAGGGAGTCCTCGGTGCTGCGCTGCGGTGTGAAGCCGTACTGCCTAGCGCTCATATGTTCAGTGGTATGCCACCTGACTCGCCGTATTAACATCTTTTCCCAAATCTTTCCTAATACCGGCAACAGCCCAATAGGCCTGTAAGATTTGGGTTTGGTATAATCGTCTTTCCCGGGTTTGCGCAGAACCACTACCACTGCTTCTTTCCATGCTGCGGGGAAGAGCGAAAGACTAAGGCACTTATTTAGCAGTGCCAGGAACAGCTCTGGGTCCCAGCCGATGGCTGCTCTGCAGATATCCGCCGTAAGCCCGTCCAGTCCTGGAGCTTTCTTGGGGTTGAAGCTGTCTGTAGCCCACTTGAGTTCTTCCACGGTGAATGGGGGGTCAGATGACTCACCTTCTTCGGCCTCATTCACTTTCCCTGCTTTTTCCCTCACCAGTTTATGGGCCACACTGTCTGCCTGAACTTCATCCTCGGGGTAAAAAGTCTCTGATAACGCCCTGGCTGATTCTTCGCCTTCCATGACCCTGCCATTGCAGACAAGGGGAATGTCTTCCTGCCTGATTGTTGTGCGTCCTATCACCCTATATATTCCGTCCCACATACTTTCCTTATCTTGTTTTCCACAGAACTCTTTCCAGCCCGTTGTTCTGGCCTTCTCCGACAGCTGCAGGTACTCTTTCTTTGCTTGAAGATATGCTTGTACTACCATGTCTCTGCGAATTTGTGCAGCATTTGAAATACGTCTTTTCAGTGTTTTGAGCTCTTTCTTCTTTTTTGTCAGTTCTTCTGTCCACCAAGGCAATACTGGTCTCTGCTTTTGTTTGATTTTTGGTATATATTGTTCACATGCTTCTTCTATGGTTTTGGTATACTTTGCTATTTTACTTTCTAGTTCTTCCGCTGTCTCTATTTTTGCTATTTCTTTTAGATTTAGATTACTTCTTTGCCAGGTTTGTATTACGTATTTCCTAAATTCTGACCAGTTTGCCTTTCTCGTGTTATACTTCCTGGTGGTTCTTTTTATGTCTACTCCTTTAGATCTTTCCAGGTTGACCTCGAACAGAATCGCTTTGTGATCCGACACTGTTAAGTTTCCGTCTAGCCTCCAGTTTGCAATTTTTCCAAGCATATCTTCTGTACATACCGTGATGTCTACGCAGCTTGTGTATCTCCTGCCTCCTCTATGGTAGTCGTATGTAGGCTGGGATCCCCGGTTTAGAATGTGAAGTCCCAATTCGTCCAGTGCTCCTGCTAGCTCTTCCCCTCTCCTATTCGTTCCCCTACTCCCCCACCATATGTTCCAGGAGTTCACGTCCCCACCCAATATTGCGCGCTTATTTCCGGTTTCTCTGATCGTTTTTTGGATGTTTGCTATGTCCAATTCTATTTGTCCGTCCCCTTCCAAGTATATTGAGACGACTATAATTTCCCAGGCCTCTGTTCTCAATCGCGCCACTGTGATGTTTTCTGTTGTCAGCATCGGGCACTGGGTTACATCGATGTTATCATCGAATACCACAATGGCGGATTTAATGGTTTTATCCGTATTTCCTTCAAATTGCAGTATCCGAACACCTTGGTAGGACTTCATTCTTCTGCTGGCCCCAGTATACGGTTCCTGCAGCAATGCAAACGCAACCTTCCTCTTCACCCCTTCCATCATTAACTCGTCAGTTGCTTGTTTGCACCTCTGCAGGTTGGCCTGTATTGCGCGATACTGGTATCTTTCTGGTTCCATTGTTGCACTGTTATCATTGTTGCCCGTATCAACTTCAGCAATAGGCTATAGTGGACCTTGCCAGGATTTCCCACTTTCTCCGGACAGGGCAATCAGGGCTGAAAGCGTTATGTTCTGCTTGGTCCATTTTGGCTTTCTGACAGTTTCTGCATGTTGGTGTGTCCGCTGCTAGGTAATCGGCACACTCTGTCCGCAGATGCGGGCCTCCACAGTGGGCACATCTGTCCTCCTCTTCGTTGCAGGTTTTCTTGCTGTGTCCATAGCCCAGACATCTTGAGCATTGGACTAACGGAGACTGATCTTCTGCCCTCAACCTCTGTATATCGATATGGACACAAGTTGCCGCCGTCAGAACGCCCCAGACCTGTGGAGAAACGCTAAGCACCACGTGATGTTGATGTGGATTTCTTGCCTTCTTTTTATACCTGATTACCGCTCTGTAATCTTCCTCTTTCACACTTTTCAACAGATTTTTATTTTGAATGCGGAGCGCCTTTAAAATGTCATCTTCGGTGTTGTATGTGTTGACATTCCTTATTATAATTAGAGGGTCCTTATTTTTAATCTCCTCTACTCTAAGGTTCGCTCCATCTCTGCAAATTTTATTTTTAACTCTGTCAACTTCGGTCTTTGTCTTGCACCCGAGGATTATTTTATGATCTCTTGCCTTTCGTATTTTATCAATTTGAAAACCCTCATTCTTCGCGTTCACTGCTTTCCTGATCTTTTCCATAACTTGGTCACCTGTGTCAGTTTTATCGGCAGACGTGATTACTACCGAGTGCATAGCCGTATGTTCCGGGACAAGCCTCTTTGATGGACAAGCTGCTACACTTGCGTAGGTCACGTGTGCCTCTGTTTCTGTCTGTTTCCTTTCAATTACTTCTCTCAAGCGTTCCATTTCTATCCTATTCTTTTCTATCTGATTGCTGTGGTCTGTTAACTTATCAATAAGTTCTCTTTTTATCCTGGCTGTCTCTGTTTCTAGTTCATTCTCTGTCTCCCCTACACCTCGTGGCTCTTTTGATTTCTCACTCTCTTCAGTTGTTTTTTCCAGTTCAGATTCTTTGACCAGTTGGTACAGTCTCTCCACCGCCTTAGTAATCTCATCCTTTATCTCCTTCTTAAGGTTACGAGAACTCACCAGCTGAATTTTGGCCTTTGTAAGGCATGCCTTTGCCTCTGATGTTCTGTTTTGATAACGGCACGGTTGCGAATCAGCCGGTGAGGTAGATCCGGTTTCTTGTGACGATTTCTGCGAATTTGTCTTCACCTCTTGCGAAAGCACCGCCTTGGGCCTAAGTTTGGGCGGGGAAGTAATAGAAGGCTTTTTTGGAGGGGTCGGTGTTTTGAGAAACTGTGCCGCCCTAGGTCTGTCAAGCTCCCATTCCCCGATGCTGCGTCTCACGGACGGTTCCTCCTGAGCGTGGGACCTTCCCATATCCGGTATCTCCTCTCCATCCTTATTCTTTTTCACAACCGGAGTCCTAATACCGAACATCGTGGAAGAAACCAAAAATTTACCTAGAGGTTGGTCAACGATTTTTGATACAGGATCCCTGTAAAGAGGGGATCAGTCAACTGTAGAAGTAATTAGGCAAGCAGTCAATTTAGTTGATTGATTATCCGTCAAGTGTTAAATACCACTTTTACTGTCAAATTAACTTTAGTTTATTAGTACAACTCAACTATTGAGAGCAATGTCAGTGAGTTCAATACGCTTATTAGACAAATTATATAGTCCTGTTCAATTCTCATGTGTCGTATTAAAAAATAAAATAAAAAATTGTGGTTTAAAAGAGTCTTGCTCTGTCATTTGTTTTACAAACTAATTTTCCAAACAAAACCGGTGTTGAGAAACCCTCAGAGCTCTCACACCCTGAATAGTTTAAAAAATAAAATAAAAAATAAAAAAATAAATTTCCAACTCTATGTAGAGTCGATTTGTATATACCAAAAAATTGGTCTCCCTGAGCCCTTTCAGATGAACCCAAGCACGGCCGCCCTGGCCCTAACGGATCCCGAGATAAAGCAAATTGAAATAAAGGTCACCAGTCGAGATGGCAACCGCAATTTGGTCACCAGCAATTTTCTTCGGGATCCTCTGTCCAAACTCCACCGTGTGTGGGCTCCCCTGACTGGCCCTGACGCTATCTATCGTCCTGTACAGTTTTCAGGCTGAAAATTTCAGATCTCAAAAGATCCTGAAAAGATGCTATTCAGGAAAGAGGAGGTTTGCCTAACGCCCTCCAAGAAAATCCGAAAGTTCTGCGACCTCCGGTTCAAGAGCTATGCAGGTCCAAAGTATCGTCTGACAGTTCACGTACTGTCAAAGTCTGCTTCAAACCCACGCTAACTTCCCCTTCAGTGGCCGCAAAACGTCCGTGTTTGGGCTTATTTGACTTGTCTGAATCTCCTCTAGCGCGCAAAGTGATTTTCAGGATCCTGAATTCTTTCAGCGCCAAAACACTGAAAACCACGTGAATAGGACTTATGTTGTCTTCTTAATTACAGCTGTCGAAACGGCAGCTTTCTACGACCACCGTGTCCGGAGTTACATCGAATGTAAGTTTCTCAAGATGGCGGCCAAAATGGCGGCTGTTGCAATAAATTTGACCCTGTTTGGCCAAAACTAGCCGAGTTTGGGCTCTTTGGATTGGGCTTGAAGAGCCCAGTCCAGATCTTGAAAGACTAACCCTAAAAAACTTACCTCCGATTTTTTCAGGACAAAAAACCCCTTTTACTTGCACTAATCAAGTGCCTATACAAAAATGACAAACAAATTTCATATAAATATTACAATTTAAGATGGTTCTGAGCTACAACTATTTTTAGGGAGTGGTTGCGGAAATATATCACCCTTAATTGATACCCCTCTTGTCAACCCTTAATTTTCAAAAAATCATAACTCCAAAATCATAAAAGATAAAAATCTAAAATTTTGCGAAAGTGTACTTCATACTAAAGGTCTTCTATTGATTAACTAAAAAAGGGGGGTTATCGCGACAAATAATTAATTACGATTTTTTAAAAATCTTGCAAAATTTTGAATCTTTATATCTACGCAACCACCTAACCTTTTTTGATGCTTGAAACGCCAGAATGATGCACACAACGTCTCGCCTTGAAGCCGCTTGGTGATGTCAGCCGCACTGGACCGGAACTGGTTGCACGTGGCCACGTGGTATGAGGTTTTCCTTAATTTTCTCCGAGCGCGTGGCCCGGAAAAATCAGGAAGGAGGTCCTGCAAACGAGCGCCAACAAGACGCGTCGTTTGACGTCAGAAAATGGTGGTGTCACCGCTCTACTTTTCACAGCGTTTCACTTTAAACATTTAATTTTTTCAAATTTGTCACTTTTAGGCCTTTATCACTTTTTCCAAGGCACTCACAATTTTGAAAGTTTCACCAAAAGATTGTCCACATTTTTTCACAAAATAAGATGGTAAACACGATGCAAATCGGTTAAAAAATACCACTTTTACTAATTTTTCTAAAAATTTTAAGCGCGGAACAGCCTTTGGCACGTGTTATCGTCGCGGGGGGAGACCGCGGACTCTTGGTTAGGTTAGGTTAGGTTAGGTTAGGTTAGGTTAGGTTAGGTTAGGTTAGGTTAGGTTAGGTTAGGTTAGGTTAGGTTAGGTTAGGTTAGGTTAGGTTAGGTTAGGTTAGGTTAGGTTAGGTTAGGTTAGGTTAGGTTAGGTTAGGTTAGGTTAGGTTAGGTTAGGTTAGGTTAGGTTAGGTTAGGTTAGGTTAGGTTAGGTTAGGTTAGGTTAGGTTAGGTTAGGTTAGGTTAGGTTAGGTTAGGTTAGGTTAGGTTAGGTTAGGTTAGGTTAGGTTAGGTTAGGTTAGGTTAGGTTAGGTTAGGTTAGGTTAGGTTAGGTTAGGTTAGGTTAGGTTAGGTTAGGTTAGGTTAGGTTAGGTTAGGTTAGGTTAGGTTAGGTTAGGTTAGGTTAGGTTAGGTTAGGTTAGGTTAGGTTAGGTTAGGTTAGGTTAGGTTAGGTTAGGTTAGGTTAGGTTAGGTTAGGTTAGGTTAGGTTAGGTTAGGTTAGGTTAGGTTAGGTTAGGTTAGGTTAGGTTAGGTTAGGTTAGGTTAGGTTAGGTTAGGTTAGGTTAGGTTAGGTTAGGTTAGGTTAGGTTAGGTTAGGTTAGGTTAGGTTAGGTTAGGTTAGGTTAGGTTAGGTTAGGTTAGGTTAGGTTAGGTTAGGTTAGGTTAGGTTAGGTTAGGTTAGGTTAGGTTAGGTTAGGTTAGGTTAGGTTAGGTTAGGTTAGGTTAGGTTAGGTTAGGTTAGGTTAGGTTAGGTTAGGTTAGGTTAGGTTAGGTTAGGTTTTTTTTTTTTTTTTTTTTTTTTTTTTTTTTTTTTTTTTTTTTTTTTTTTTTTTGCGTTCTCTACCCCGGACAAAATCTGGGCCTATCTCTTATCTAATCCTCTTTCATACCAGTTCTCGCTTTCTTTCCTCTCGCACTTTTATCCCGCATACTGTTTCTTTCTTTTGTCCTTCTTCTTTTATTCTCATTTATGGGTGGGACTCCCATGTTATTCTTTACTTTACTAAGGCTAGTCTATATAATATCATGTTCCTTCTTTATATCTCTTTGCACATATTTGTGCTTTATTTCTTCTTAGGGTTAATAATACACTAACGATCTCTTTATTTCCATCAATTTTACAATCTTAAATTAAGTTATACAGTATATAAATTATTTTCTAATTTTCACTTACATACTAAAGTACATTGTTACACGTTTTAGGTTAGGTTAGGTTAGGTTAGGTTAGGTTAGGTTAGGTTAGGTTAGGTTAGGTTAGGTTAGGTTAGGTTAGGTTAGGTTAGGTTAGGTTAGGTTAGGTTAGGTTAGGTTAGGTTAGGTTAGGTTAGGTTAGGTTAGGTTAGGTTAGGTTAGGTTTTTTTTTTTTTTTTTTTTTTTTTTTTTTTTTTTTTTTTTTTTTTTTTTTTTTTTTTTTTTTTTAAATGCTTCTACCTCCAACATGGTTGGAGTCTACTCTGAGCTTCGCTTTCATTCCAGTTCTCGCACTTATTCCTCTCGCACTTTCATTCCTCATACTTTATCTTTCTATCATACATCCTCATTTGTGTCTGTTATGGGTGGGATTCCCAACTATCATCTAGCTGCTCTATCTATTTATTTATATTTATTTTATTGAAAAGCCAGGGATAAAACTTTTATTTTAACATTCCTTATACTTATGCACTTATTCTAATTACCTTAGACTACTTTACAATTTTTTATGACTTACTTACATTATTTTACATAGCTAGGTTCTTATTTTAGACTTACATTTTATACTTTCACTTATTTATACAGGTCTTACAGAGTAGGGGGAGCATCCTTTATTTATACTATGTACTTATTTTAAAACTTATTGTACTAAAATATTTTTCCGGGTCCTTTACGGACGGGAGCAGTTTTTTGTTAAACATCATGTTTAATTGCTACACATTTATTATCTTATCCTTAAACTATTTAAAAACTAATTTATTTATGCTGTTCCTTAATATAACGCAGTATATTGTGACAGCATATTTACTTAAACGGTTTTGTTTCTTTTTACGACTATGGACGCTATTTGATTGCAATAATTTAAAAATGGTTGCCTATGCTTTCCCATCATTAGATGCGGTGCCTGTTGAGCATTCAATTCCACACCAAGTTGTTGCTCAGTCTCGTATCGTAGCCTTGCAGTCATTGGGCAATTGAAAAGGATGTGCAGAACCGTCTCCTCGACGCCAGGTTCGCAGGCGCACGATGAGTTCTCCTTACACTTGAAGCGTTTCAAGTATGCGGAGAACCCACCGTGCCCCGTCAGGATCTGCGTGGTCATGCTGTCGTGGGTCATCTTGCGTACAACTTTATACGCCGCCACAGCGTCCGGGAAGAAGATTTTTGTGCCCGAAGCTGTGTCACCCGATCTATATCTCCCGTTCCACTCGTCAAGCGTCTCCGAGCGGATTACTCGCTTGACGAATGATACGGGACACTGATCATAGTCCGGCCTCTTCTTCGACTTTAGAGCGGCATCCTTCGCAAGCTGGTCGGCTCTCTCATTTCCCACGAACCCTGCGTGGGCCTTTATCCAGAACAGCGAGACGCATTTGTTCTGGAGTTTACAGCGGCGCAAGGCGTCTCTGGTTTCCACTGCCAAAGGGTGGGGGGAACTTGAGTTGGTCACCGTCTGAAGGGCCGCCATAGAGTCGCTGAAGATGCCGAACGTGGTTGCACTGTGCTTGAGCACTTCTCCCACTGCTCTTTGCAGAGCCAGAAGTTCAGCCTGGTAGACGGTGCAATAGGACGGCAAAGGAAACTTGAGGGCTTTTGCCTCGACGGCGCCACTCCACAAGGATAGCGCCGCCCCGACTTTGCCCTCAATTTTGCTGCCGTCGGTGAATATACGCACAGCATAATTGCTGTGGTTATTGTACTGATCCTCATCTACCAGGCTTCCGAACTCCAGACACATTTGCTCCGCAGGGTGCGGGGCCTCCAGCGCGGGTGCCATCCGCTCCACTTCCCTGCCTCCCAGTATGGGCTGGGGTACTCCCCTCCTAGCTCCGTAAAGTGCTGCTGCTTCGCGAACACGAAGATCGAGTGGGAGTATCCCAGTCAGCACCAGGGCAGAGTTTAGGGAGACCGTGCGGTATGCCCTGCACATTTTCTGGGCAATCCCGCGCTGGACGTTCCGAAGTTGCCTCTGAATACCCAGCTTTTTGGCTGCTGGAGCCCAGACGCTAGCGGCATAAAGAATTATGGGCTCCATGGTCGCTACATAGATGGTTCTGACGATCTCGGGGTTTAGCCCCCAGCTGACCCTCGCGGCTCTGCACAGCCGTTTGTAGATCTCAATCGCCCTCCTGCACACGAGCGAGACATGAGTGTTGAATGTCAACCCGCTATCTATAGTGACACCCAGTATCTTCATTTCCTTCGCTAAGGCGATGTCTGTCCCCCCCATGCTCAGGCGTGGTGTGTCGAACTTCAGCTTTCTTGTTATTACCATCGCAGTGGTTTTATGGGGTGCAAACTTAAGCTTATTTTCGACACCCCACGCCAGAACATGATCGAGAGCGGCGTTGGCGGAGGCCTCCACCTCCAGCGCGGTCTCCCCGTCGAAGACCAAGAGGACATCGTCCGCGAAAGCCTGGATATATACCCCGAGACTCTGCAGTGCTTTAAGGAGGGGGTCTAGGAGCAGGTTCCAAAAGATGGGTCCCCCAATTGAACCCTGGACGCAACCCTTGTTAGTGCCCTTTGTGTATACTTCCCCGCCGTACCTAATCGAGACTTTTCGGTCACTGAGGTAGCTATCGATGACTCGCCTAAGATTTACTGGACATTTTTCCTCCGCCAGACGGACTCGAACAGCTGGCCACCAGGCGTTATCAAAAGCTCCCTCTATGTCTAAAGATACAAGCGTGATAATTCTTTTTTGTGCGAGCTTTTGGTGAACGTGCTGCATAAGAGCATAGAGGGAGTCCTCGGTGCTCCTCTGGGGCATGAATCCGTACTGGCGGGTACTCATCCTCGGTAAAAGATGGAATTTTAGGCGGCCCACCAGCATCTTCTCAAAGATCTTCCCTAGTATAGGCAATAGCCCAATCGGCCTATACGACTTGGGAGTAGAGTAGTTATCTTTCCCTGGCTTCCTCAATATAACTACTGTTGCCTCCTTCCAGGACGCGGGGAAATATTGAAGTTCCAGACACTTATTCAGGAACTCCAGGAATAAACTCGGATCGCTACCTACGACTTCGCGGCAAATATCAGCCGTAAAGCCATCGGAGCCCGGCGCCTTTTTTGGGTTGAAGGATTCTACCGACTTCTTAAGCTCAGCCATCGTAAACGGTGGATCGCAGCACCCATGTTGTTCCCCAAGGTTCACGCATTTGGCTTTTGACCGGATGAATCGGTGATGAACATTGTCGCTCTCTTGTGCGTCGTCTGGGTAAAACGTATCCGCTAAGAGCTTTACAGAGCCTTTTGAGTCCAGCACTTCACCGTTCCAATCCAATGGCAGATCCTCTTCCCTGCGCTGTGTCCTTCCTATTACTCTATAAATTCCTTCCCAAACCCCCTCCCCATCCTGCTTTCCACAGAACTCCTTCCAACTCTCGGTCTGAGCTTTGACCACTTCCAACTCATACTCCTCTTTCTGTTTCAGGTACTGTTCAACGACCTTCGGCCTCCGGACTGGGGCGGCACAGCGGATTCTGCGCCTCATTGTGGCGACCAACCTCTTCATCCCAGCGAGTCTCTCGGACCACCACGGCAAGGTAAGTTTTTCTTTAACTTTTTTACATGGCATTGTTAATTTACAAGCTTCGTCTATTACTTTGTTAAGATTATTTGTAAAGATATCTATTTCGTTTTTGTTTTTAATTTTATTGATTTCAGCAGTTGTTAATTTATTTTCTATTTTCAATTGTCCGAATTTCGTATGGAATTCGGACCAATTGGCTTTTTTGGTGTTGAATTTTCGTGTTGTTCTTTCTATTTGAATTCCTTTGGATTTCTCCAAGAGAATTTTAAACGCAATGCCGTTGTGGTCCGAGCTCGTGAGACCCTCATCGATCTTCCAGTCGTCTACCAGGTCCAGGATGTTGTTGGAGCAGGCAGTGACGTCCACGTAACTGCTGTACCGCTTCCCTCCTCGGATGGTGTCGAAGGTCGGAATTTCCCCTCGGTTGAGTATATTCAGACCAAGCTCGCCGAGAGTTGCCACCATTTCCTCACCTCTGTGGTCATTCTTCGGGCTGCCCCACCATATGTTTTTTGCGTTGGCGTCCCCTCCAACGATCAGCTTCCCGGAACCGACAGTGAGCCCTATTTGCCTTAGATGTTCTAAGTAGGGCTCGATTGGCTGGTCCGGCTCACAGTAAAATGAGACAAGCGTGATTTCCCAGGCACTGGTCAGGATTCCCACCACCGAGATGTTGTTGGTGGTGAGTTTTGGGTACTGCTTGACAACAAGATCATTGTTGAAGACAGCTATTGCTGCTTTCACAGTCCCACCTCCTACGCCGGTGTTCTGGAAGATCCTAACGCCTCTGTAACTCTTCATTACTCCGTCCCCGGCCGTGTACGGCTCCTGCAGAAGCGCCACCGCTGCTCGACGCTTCGTAGCTTCAATAAAAAGCTCATTGGTGGCAAGCTTTTTTCGTTGGAGGTTAGCCTGCAATACTCCATAGGGGGTATTTACTCCAAAGGTGCCCTTAGCAGTATGCCACAGTCGACCTGGCCACTTCGTCCCATCTTATGCGCACTGGGCAGTCGTGGCTAAACGCATTGTGCGTGCCCTGATCGGTCTTAGATTTGGCACAGTTGCGACAAGAGGGTGGTGAGCCTGAGAGCCAATCTGGGCACTCCGATCTCATGTGCGGGTCTCCACAATGACTGCAGAGGTCCGCAGGCTCCTTGCAGAACCGCTTGCCGTGCCCGAAGCCCAGGCAGCGGGTGCACTGCACCAACGGGGATTGATCTTCAACTCTAACGCGCTGAAAATCTATGTGCAGTGTCCCGCCTTCCAGCGCTCGTCGCCAGATGGTAGGCGAGACGCAGACGATGACGTGGCCGACATGTGGGTTACGCGTCCTCCTTCTATACTTAACTTCGACTCTATTTTCCTCGTCGTCGAGGCCGCCAAAAACACCTTTATTCTGGTTTCTCAGGGCCTTAATTATGTCTTCGTCGGTATTTACTACCAAGACGTTCCTGAGGACCAGAAGCGGGTCCTTGTTCCTGACTTCCTCGACGGTGAGGTCCGCTCCCTCCTTTTGGAGTCGAGTCTTCATTTTGGTCCTTTCCTCTTTTGTTTCGAAGCCCATTATTATTTTCCGATCCCTGGCTTTCCTTACTTTGTCCACCTTTACCCATCCCTCCTTGGCATTCGCTACCTTCCTTATTCTTTCTAAAACTTCCTCACTCGACTCTGTCTCATTTTTTGAGGTAACCACAACTGAATGCAAGGTACTGCGCCCTGGCAGTGACTTTACGGCTCCAGTGGCGGCCACACTCGCGTAGCTTGCCTTCTCCAGGATTGCCTTTTGAAGGTCCATCCTCTCCTTAAGCTCCTCAATGTGCCTACTACTCTCGGCAAGGAGTTTCGTGTGTTGTTCTAGTGTTTTGAGCAACACGTTGCTCGCTTCTTTCTCTTCCGGAGAAGATGGGCTTGTGGGCAGTGATTTAGGTTCGGCTGTTGCCGGCCCCTCTTTTGTAGATTTTTGTTTGACAGCCTTCAGCTCGGCTTCAGCCTCCTTAACCAATTGAAATAATCTCTCCGCAGCTTCGGAGATGGCTGTTTTTAACTCCGTCTTTATATTTCGAGAGCTGCTTAGGTTTAGTTTGGTTTTGGTTAGGCACGCTTTAGCTTCCGAGTACCGGTCTATATATTTGGCCTTTGGTGGGGAACTTTTGTCGACTGACCTTCTAAGTGAGGTCGCAGTTGTCCCCTTGCTCTCTTGGGCCAAAGTAGACTTTGTCTTTGTATTCGCAGGGCCCGCCTGCAGCGTCTTGTCGATGTTGAAGGTGTCATTGTTTGTGGGGCTGGTCTTAGTGGCTTCCCACTCACCTATACTTCGTCGTACATTCGGAGGGGCAACTGCCCCAGGTCTCGGCGGTGACTTTTCACCATCTTTGGCATTTGATGGCGTTCTAAAGCCGAACATGTTGGAGGTATGCGTCGGTTAATTTATCGTCAATAGGAACGAGAATCAAAATAAATATAAAATTTAATAAAATTATAGCGCTGTTCAAAAGAAACAAAACCGCTAAAGAGTATTAAAACTACAATAATTAATTATAAAATTAATGTCAAAAAGCCGTCTTTAAAAGACTTTAATCAGAGCCCAAGACACCAAATAGTCCTCAGGGGGCTCCACACAAGGTCTACAGTCAAATGCTGGTCGTTAAAACCGTTTTCAAAATTTTTTGTAGAGCGGCTCTATGTAGAGTCTCCTTGTTGCAGTCACTAGATAGAGCTCGCCGAGCCCGATCCAATGAACCCAAACACGGCCACCCTATCCCAAAGGGTTCCGGAGACAAAGCAGTTTGAAATTCCGGTTGCTAATCCAAGATGGCGGCCGGAATTTGGTTACTGGTGGTTATCTCCGGAACAATCTGGCCGAATACCAACGTGCTTGGGCTTTCCTGAATCAGCTCGAAGAGATCCACCCCGCTGAGCAGGTTTCAGGCCTGAAAAATCTTGGGTCCTGAAAACCGCTGAAAACAGTCCTATCGGGTAGGGAGGAGCCAGCCGATGTCCCCAAAGAAAACCCGAGCCCTCTACGACCCCCGACCCGGGAGCTACACGAGTCCGAAAATTGGTTTGACAGTCCTAGAACTGTCAAAGTCAATCTTCCCCCCGGTATAACTTCCTCCCCAGCGATCGCAGAGTACCCGAGCTTGGGCTTGTTCTGCTTGGCTCGTCCCGCTCCGACGCGTAAATTGGTTTTCAGGCTCCTGAAAATTTTCAGCTCCAAAACGCCTGAAACCCAGTGGATCGGACAGAAGTGGTCTCCCCAAACACAACTGTGAAAACGGCAAGTCTCTGCGACTCCCGGATCCGGAGCTATGCCAGGCCAAAGTTTCCCAAAGAGTGGGGATAAATGTCAAAAGCCAACTTTGGGTGGCTATAACTCCGCAACCGTTTGCCACAGAGAAACGCGGTTTGGAATGCTGTGCCTGGCTCCACCTCCTCTATCCGCCAAGAATGGTTTCAGGGCTGAAAATTTTCAGGTCCTGAAAACTCCTGAAATTGTACACAAATTTTTCCCCCTCGTATGCCGTTGAGAAATGCGGAAATCCGGGTTCTCTGCGCCCAATAGCTCCGGAGATATTCTGGAATTTACACGGCAACCATAAAAGCCAAAATGGCCGAAAAAAGCTATTTCCGTCAATCTCCAAGCTAATAGGCTCAACTTTGGGCTTAAACCACCTCCAATATACATATAAATTTCAATTCTAACATCAAAAACTAATTATTTCTATTTATTTCGAATTTATTTGAATAAATGACTAAAAATTAAATAACTTTAGAACCGGTAAAGAAAAAATTTTGAAAAAAATGTTAAAATTATTGGTAAATGGTACACTATACGACAGTAAAACTAAAATACAAAAAATAAAATTTTAACCTGTGGAAATTTACAATTACGCAATTTTCACAGTTTTTTTTAATTAATATATTAAAACTAGAAGAGCAAAAAATCAGCATTTTTCAGGATACGTTCTTGAAGCTAGCGCGCAGCAGACAGCAGTTGAAAAATTTTGAAAATGTAAAGTTTTCAGGAGATACAAGTGTCCGAAAATCTGATTTTCATTAATTTCCAACACAAAAAGTATTTAATTTAAAAATCTAATACTTGCAGATTTCTTCCTTTCCTTACTGTTTCTTGCGTGCTGCAAAGTTTCAGGTGGCTGCAACGTCTAGTTTAGGTTTTTCAGACCACGTGTTTTCTAGTTTTTCCCAATTTTCTCAGGAGGTCTTGATAGAAGGTGGTTCCGGGGTGGTCCGGAGCGTAGCTGTCTTCTTTCCACTATGTTTTTCCAAATAAAAACATATGGTCGTCGCTTTAGATTCGCCGCAAATGCAGCAAACGTTGTAGTTTTAAAATAGTTAACCTCTAAATTAGGGGTTTTTTCACTCTGCACCTTTCAGCACTGCAATCCGGTTTGCACTTTTAATTTGTGGTTATGGAGACAACTTTCCTCTACATAACAACACTTGATTTGCTAAAATCGGAGCACTTTCGACCGGCTTTTCGAATTTTTAAGTGTGGAGCGACTCAAAAAACGATCCGACCACCACGAGGGTTGGGGGGGTACTGGGGTTAGGTTAGGTTAGGTTAGGTTAGGTTAGGTTAGGTTAGGTTAGGTTAGGTTAGGTTAGGTTAGGTTAGGTTAGGTTAGGTTAGGTTAGGTTAGGTTAGGTTAGGTTAGGTTAGGTTAGGTTAGGTTAGGTTAGGTTAGGTTAGGTTAGGTTAGGTTAGGTTAGGTTAGGTTAGGTTAGGTTAGGTTAGGTTAGGTTAGGTTAGGTTAGGTTAGGTTAGGTTAGGTTAGGTTAGGTTAGGTTAGGTTAGGTTAGGTTAGGTTAGGTTAGGTTAGGTTAGGTTAGGTTAGGTTAGGTTAGGTTAGGTTAGGTTAGGTTAGGTTAGGTTAGGTTAGGTTAGGTTAGGTTAGGTTAGGTTAGGTTAGGTTAGGTTAGGTTAGGTTAGGTTAGGTTAGGTTAGGTTAGGTTAGGTTAGGTTAGGTTAGGTTAGGTTAGGTTAGGTTAGGTTAGGTTAGGTTAGGTTAGGTTAGGTTAGGTTAGGTTAGGTTAGGTTAGGTTAGGTTAGGTTAGGTTAGGTTAGGTTAGGTTAGGTTAGGTTAGGTTAGGTTAGGTTAGGTTAGGTTAGGTTAGGTTAGGTTAGGTTAGGTTAGGTTAGGTTAGGTTAGGTTAGGTTAGGTTAGGTTAGGTTAGGTTAGGTTAGGTTTTTTTTTTTTTTTTTTTTTTTTCGTACATATTTTACCGCAGACATGGTAGTCGGCGCAATTGTTTATATTTTTTATTTGTTTATAGATTCTTTTTACATTGTCGTGCCCTCATCTTGGACAAATATTACTTAAAAACTAAGCTTAAAAACTACGCGAGTCCACCTCAGACTCTTTTTTTTTTTTTTTTTTTTTTTTGTTTTTTTCTTTTTTTTTTTTATTATTATTATGTATGAATAAGTTTTTTTTTTTTTTTTTTTTTTTTTTTTTCTCATATTGTACTTTTTTTTTTTTTAATATTTTGTATTACTTATAGGTTTCTTAATGGCTACTTTAACAATTATACAAATCCCTTAAGCTTATAATGCTAAACTACTACACAAATAAAAGAAGTACATTTTACACTTTACTGTACATTTAGGGTTTGTGGGTACAATTGGGGTATTTAGTTTCTATTTATTTGCTACCTAGAGTCTTCACTAACTCCATCAGGGCTTTTACGATTGCGGTGTCTCGATGCTGCATGGCCGTCTTAAGGTTGTATTCGACGACCATTTTAGACGGCGCATCCATCGCTTTCCGGGCGAAACGGCCCGTGGCATCGTCGGCGTCGTCGGTGTAATACACACAGCTGACCGTGTGTCTCGACACTGCGACAACTGCGTGGGAGATACTGTCATGGATCTGGAGCCTCCTTGACTTGGTGTTAATTATAATAACGCTGTCGCAGGTCAACCCCTGAGCTGCGTGGATGGTGAGAATGCGCGACCCTTCGCCAGACCCATAGCCTTGGTCAGCAAGAGAGGCTCTCTCTTCCTGTGTATGGACCAAGAATAAGGTGTTGTGGGCGGTTTTCGGTATGCGCGCTCCTGTGAACCTTTCCACTTTCAGAGAGTGGACCTGCGACAGCGACGTCTTGGAGGAGTATATACCGGGGTATATCTCACTCAGGGTCAAAGCTATGTCCATTGGGTTCCGATGCGTACAGAGCAACTCCTGGGCGATGCTAGCCACCAAATTCGGACGGGTGTACCTTAACTCAAATAAGTTCTCCCTGTCCAAAAATGGTAACTGATTCACGTCTCCGATGAGAACGACCTCGCCCGCTCCAGACAACTTCACTGCCATGACTATGGCCCCAAAATGGTTCATGAGGGCTTCGTCAACCGTAAGGCGACGGCATTTCTCCTCTGGTCTGAACCCGTTGGCTAAAATTGAGGCCATAGTGCGCACCTTTGCCTTAACACGATCTCCTAATCGGTGCGCCAGCTTCTCTCTGAGATCTTTAGCAGCTTCGGTTGTTGTGGTCACTATGATATCGCTCTCCTCGTCAAAGTGGTTCACTATCCAGGTTGTCTTTCCGCACCCTGGGACCCCGTTTACCCACCTGATACTGGGTACCGCCCAGTGTGCTTCCGAAGCTGGCGAAACACAGGCCCCCGAAATGGATTGTGCCATTTCGAGGATCCTGTCGTCCAGCATAATTTTGGTACACTTGGCGGTAACCACTATCGGGTCGTCTGCGGGTGTTCGGAATGTAGCTTTCCCTGAGCGCTCCGTTTCCTCCACGTCCAGGGTCACAAAGCCACTCTTAGCACTATAAGCTGCCATGTACGACCCTGTCATTTCACCAGCAATGACCTGGGACTTGACGTTGTCGTACACGGCTGCCTCTGCTTCCCCGAGCAAAACCCTTAACAGACCCTCATTTTTCCAATGGAAGGTCTGCAGAATCTTTCTACAAGTAGCAAGGTTTACCTCTCTGGTTGCCCTCACGACTGCTATATACTCGAGGAATGCGCTGTGTATGTGGTCCGTGATACCCGAGCTTACAGCGAGGGTCGGTGGGCTGACTTGCCCTTTGTCGGCTCTGGTCGGTTTGGGTTTTGGTGCTAGTGTTTCTCTAGGTTTCGGTTTGAAAAACCTCATGACCGCTGACTCTTGCCGCTCTGATGGTGATGTGCGGCTGGTACTCGGGAGCAGTGCGCTGAGGAAGTTGCCTATTGCTTTGAGACGGGTTTTGGACCGGGTTCGGTCCTCTGGGCTAAAGTTTCCGCCTTTGTCCCTCTTTTCTTTTTCTGCCGTTAACTTCTGCTGAGCCCTCTCAGCTCCGCTCAGGGCGATCGGGTTTTTAGTGGAGCTCATCGTGCTGCCTGTGTGGTCTGGGGGGGCTTTGAGGAAGCTTAGAGTTTCCCCCCTGTCCTCATAGACCACGATCTCATGCTGTTCTGAGGCTTTAAGACAGCCGAAACGGTCTGCGATGTCTCCTCTTTCTCCACCGACCACCATAGCATCGATGCTGATCGTGCGGGGTGCTATGCACGTATTTTCACCTGCTTCCCTAATCTTTTGGAGCAGCGAGCTGGCTTGGGCAAATGGGGTCTCCGCTCTCCACTCGAGTAGTGCGATTGTCTTTCCTTTGAATCGCACTAAACGGCACTTGTGAGCGGCTATCTCCACCTGCTGCAGCGCGGAGTACTTACTTCCTTTGATGCTCGTTTTTAATGTGCTCCCGTTGATCAGGGCAGCTAGGCCCGGTGAAATTGTAATTCGGGCTCCAGTGCGGCTTGAACCAATGCAGAAACTTATGCCCAGCGTCTCTGATTCCCTGTTCATGAACAGGGCGACCCCTCGAAGTCTGATACCGGGGACTCCGTCTCTACCGCATACCAGGAAGTGTGTTACTGGCATGTCGGTTAGGATCGTCTGTTGGTTTGTCCCTGTTGTTGCTACCGGTGGCGCTGTCACTGATGCTGGTTGTGTATTTGTGCTTTGATATGTAGCTGAAAGTGTTAGGTTTTGAGTAATTGTTGTTGATGTTGTGTTTGTACTTGGCCGTGTAGTTGTGGGTAGTGGATGTTGTGTATTTAGTGTAGGTGTGGTGTTTGTGTTTGTGGTGGGGGTACGAGTAGATGGTAGCCAGACTCGACTTCGTGCGGGGGCATCTGATTTGTTCGGCCCCGCTGCGGTTAAGGCAACTCTACTCGCGAATGCTAAGAATGGAGTCCTCGAAGCTGGCTTCTCCATAAAGTTGTGGAGTGAGGATTGATTTAACTGGAGTCCTGTTTTCCGCTCCAGTTCCATTCGTTCAAGGCAGAACCTTGGGCATTCGAAGAGAAGGTGCCAGACTGTTTCCTCGCAGCTCTGGTCGCAGACGCACGAGGGACTATCCTTGAGGTGGAAGCGGTGAAGGTAAGCTGCAAAACCTCCGTGTCCCGTCAAGATTTGAGTATGGGCCGGTGTTAGGGTTGTGTCCCTAAGGATTCTTTTCGCCGCTATGACGTCTGGAAAGAACACCTTTGTTACCGCTCCTGTACTCGAGGACTCATACCTCGCTTGCCACTTCTTTACGGTCCCCTCCCGTATCTTCCTTCTCACGTATGATACGGGGACTTTGTCATAGTCCGCTGTCTCCTTTGTTAGGGCTGCCTCCTTTGCCAGCTCATCTGCTCGCTCATTCCCGGCAGTTCCCACGTGGGCCCTGAGCCAGAAAAGCCTCACTTTTCTGCCCTCCTCTCTGATTTCTCGAATGAAACTCTTTATTTGAAGTGCCAGGTGGTGAGTAACAGACGGTCTCCTCAGCAGGTCGAGCGACGACCTTGAGTCACTCAGTATGCTTATGGAGGCCGCTTTAGATTCTCTTGCCAACCTGACAGCTCGAAAGAGTGCATACATTTCAGATTGGAAGACAGTATTGTAAGGCTCCAAGCCAAAAGTGCTGGACATGGACTCCTTTTCTCCTTCCCACCAAGTTAGGGCAGCTCCAACTTTCCCCTCTATCTTGCTGCCGTCAGTGTAGATTTGGGGGCCGGTAACTTTGTGAGTCTCTAAGGTTTCGGGATTCCAGTCTTCTAGGCGTGCGTACTCGGTAGTTGTGAGTCGCGCTGGATGAGGGTGATTTAAATAATTTATATTCCGTTCCAGCTCACGGCCCGGTGGTAGGAACTCTCGGGAATGGCCCTTCTTGATCTTGTAGAGGGTTGCCGCCTCAATCACCCGGAGATCTAATGGGAGTTGGCCTGACAGAACCAGTGCCGATGTCAGAGACACCGTGCGGTATGCCTTGCAGATCTTCTGCGCGAAACCCCGCTGTAGCGAATCAAACTGATTTCGTGTCATCAGTTTCTCAGCCGCCGGGGCCCACGCACTCGCTGCATACATCACGATGGGCTCTATCACTGACACGTAAATCGTCCTGATTATCTCTCTATTGAGACCCCACGTCACCTTCGCTGCACATGCGAGTTGTTTATAGATGTCTGTAGCCTTTTTACAGATTGCAGACACGTGTGCATTAAAAGTGAGTTTGGCGTCAATAATGAGACCTAGCAGCTTGATCTCTTGGACCAGGTCCAGCCTTGTGCCCGACATGTGCAGAATCGGGTCGTCGTATTTAAGCTTTTTCGTTAAAACCATCGCATTTGTTTTATGCGCGGCAAAACGCAGCTTATTTCGGGCGCCCCACTTCGACACTATGCTTAGCGTCTCATTGGCTTTTTGCTGCAGGGGACCGGTCTCGTGGTCCGAGAATACCAGGACGACGTCGTCTGCAAATGCTTGGCAATATACGCCCATACTAGCCAGTTTGTGAAGGAGTGAGTCTAGGATCAGGTTCCAGAACGTCGGACCGGCAATTGAGCCCTGGACGCATCCTTTGTTGGTTCCTTTCTCGCTAGTCGCTCTGGCGTAGTTGACCTTGACGTAGCGGTCTTCCAGGTATGAGGCGACGAGAGTGTACAAGTTTTTGGGACATTGTTTGGCTACCATCTGTTTTTTTAATGCAGGCCACCATGCGTTGTCGAAAGCCCCCTCTATATCCAATGATACCAAAAGCACTATTTTCTTTGCTTTGATTTCGGCACGTATGTGCCCCATGAGGTCATAGAGGGCGTCCTCGGTACCACGCTGTGGCATGAACCCGTACTGACTTTTGTGCAGTGTTGGATAGAAGTGCCACTGAAGTCTGCCTACAAGGAGTTTTTCCACGATTTTTCCGAGGACCGATAGGAGACCTATTGGCCGGTAGGATTTTGGACTGGTGTAATCATTCTTGCCTGGCTTGCGGAGGATGCACACGTGAGCGACCTTCCACTGCCTCGGAAAGTGTGATAGCGACAGACATCTATTTGCTATCGCCAAGAACACTTCCCTGTCACAGTTTATTGCTGCAGCGCAGATGTCTGCCGTTAAACCATCGGGGCCGGGGGCCTTCTTCGGATTTTGGTCTTGCAAGACCATTTCCAGCTCCGTGGTTGTGAAGGGTGGATCGTTGGCGGATAATCCCTGTGGATTTTCCTCCCTCGCAAGCTGTCTCAATGCACTGTGGTATGGCTTTTCACCATCTGGTGAGTCGTCAGGGTAAAAGGTTTCTGCCAGCAGGTCCGCGGATTGCTGTGGGCTAAGAGTTTCTCTTGCGGTGTTTCTCAGGAGGGTGTCATCCTGCCTTTTGGCGGTCTTCCTTAATACCCTGTAGACGCCGTCCCACATGCTCTCTCGGTCCTGCTTTGTACAGAACTCCCTCCAGCTTGCAGTGGCAGCTTCTGTTGCTGCTAAAGTGTATTCATTTTTTGCCGTGACGTAATTTTTAATGGTGTCTTCCCTCCGGTGAGCGGCTGCATTCTTAATCCTCCTCTTTTTCGTCATTGCGTCTTTTTTGAGACGGTCAAGATCAGAATTCCACCAAGGGGGCTTTGAATTGTGTTTTGGAGATCCCAGTTTTGGGATCGCCTCATCACACGAACTGTGGATGGCGTTTATGTACTCGTCGAGTATTATTTCCAGATCCCCCGGACTCGGGGCGTCCGAGATCCTGGCCTTTGTTATTTCTTTTTCTGCCAGGATGGTTTTGAAGCGCGCGCAGAAATCGGACCACTTTGCCTTCTTGGTGTTATAGATACGCGTCGAGACTGGCCTTAGGGGTTCCAAAGCTTTCTCTAAGCGCATAGAGAAGGTGATTGCATTGTGATCGGATGAGGTCAACCCTCTTTCTACTCGCCACTCCTCCATTTTTCCCAGCAGCGACAGACTGCATGCAGTTACATCTACTATGCTTGTGCACCACCTGTCGCCTCTGTAGACCTCGAAAGTTGGTGTTTGACCCGAGTTTAGGATCTGGAAATCCTGCTCGTGGAGGAAGGAACAGTACTCGGCCCCTCGATGGTTTTCGGATACGCTGCCCCACCATTGGCTCCAGGCATTTACGTCACCTCCCACCAAGATGTTGTTTGTGTGTAGTTTGTTTGTTGTGTGTTGTAATGTGGAAAGGTATGGGTTTAATTCTTGGTCTCCCTCAAAGTAGACCGATAGCACTCCAAGACTAAGCTGGCCCACCTTCAGCAGAACGGCCGCAATGTTCTCAGTTACAAGTTGGGGGTCATGAATGACTTCCACGCTGCTTCCGAAGATCACTATTGCGGCTTTCACTGGTTTTTGGCGGTTGAGGCTGCACTGGATAACTTGTGTGCCTGGACTTTGTTTCATTACACCTGTTCTTCCCACGTAAGGTTCTTGAACAAGTGCCACGGAAATTCCCTTTGCCTGAGCCATCAGATGGAGTTCATCTGTGGCCAGCTTGGAGCGCTGGAGATTGACTTGGATGAATTTCAATCTTGCTGTCGATCTTTGTGAATTTTGAGGGGGACTTTGTTGGTGGTTTTCCTGCGGGTCGCCCTTAGCAGTAGGAAACGCGCGACCGAGCTATCCCATCCCACTTTTGGCGTTCCTGGCAGTCTTCACTGAACGCAGTGTGTGCCAGGTCGCTTCCTTTTTTCTGTGCCCCCTTGCAGTTTATACACGTGGGCTCTTTGCCTTCGGCTCTGTTCTGACAGTCCCTACCATCATGCGCACCGCTGCAAAAGAAGCATGACTCCTTTGCTGCCCCGCATATGGACCTGTTGTGTCCGTATCCGAGGCACTTTGTGCACTGAACGAGTGGGGACTGATCTATGACTGAGCACCGCTTGATACCCACGTGCACTCTCTGGGCTTGGGTGAAGATAAGCCACATTTTTGGTGAGAGTTCCAACACCGGATGGCACTCGTGGGGATTCCTCGCACGCTTCCTGTATCGCACTCTAGCCGCCCGTTCACCCTCAGCGACGTCTTGCAGAAGATGTTTGTTCTGCGCTAACAAGAGATCGACGATCTCCCCGTCGCCGTAGCTGGACAGTACGCCCTTCACACAGACCAAGGGGTTCTGGGGCTTTGACTCTTGGACCTTGAGACCCCCATTTTTCTTAAACTGGTCTTTGACCAGATTCAAGTCGGCTTTGCTGGCGCACCTCAGGACTACCTTTTGGTTTCGGGCCTTCCTGACGGCATCCACCTTTGCTCCGGTCGTCTTGAGATCCAAGGCGGTCCTAATCCTCTCGATTACGTTGTCCCCTGTGTGTTTGGGGTCCGTCGACGAGATGATCAGGGTGTGGTTTGGTAGTAATTGATTTGGCTTAGGGGCGGGTTTTGGTGTACTAGCAACCTGGGCAAAGGTTTTTGGGCCTTGTAGTTGTTGAGGAGGTCTATCTACTTTGCCCAGGTCTGCTACCCCTTTTTCAATGTTTTGGAGGTGCTTTTTCACCTCCACGACCGCCAGTTCTGCGTCCAAGTTTGGAGCTGCCATGATCTGGGCGGGAGCTTCTTTATCCCGCAGGACTCGGATATCCGCCGAGACCAGGTCCAGCCTTTCCGCTATGGGTTTGAGATGTTTATGGAAATCATCTCGTGGCTGTGTTGGTGGTGGGGGAGGCGTGGGTTTACTCAGAATCTCTTGGATCTGTGCCCGCATTCTCCCCATTTCCTCGTCAAACCGAGTGTTTGTCAAGATGTCTTTTGCCGCCTCCGCCTCAGACGCCTGGCTTAGGTTCGATCCTGGCTGGGTAGGGTCAGGCTTCAGTTTTTCCATTTCCTGACGAAGCACGTCCAGCTGGTTCGAGATGCTGGTAATATTTGACTCCAGACGGGACAATCCCCCACTCAGGAGTTCCCCTTTAGGATCCCCAGGTGTCTTTACAATGTCCAGCCTAGTCTGTTCGTGCTCCTTGGAGTTCTTCAAGCTCACCAGCTTGACTTCCTCCCTTACCTCCTTTAGACTCTTGAAAGCTTCAAGAGTCTCGTGGCCTAGCCAGTCACGGATACCCTTTGCCTCTTTCTTAGTATCTGTCAGGTCAGTTCGCATGAGCGAGAGTTCCGTTTTTAGGGTCATAACATCTCGAGTATGAGCTCTCTCGACCCGCACGAGCTCTTGTGCATGTCGAGAGCGCTCCTTCTCGAGGTTGAATTTATGACGTGCCCGCGAGTCTGCTAGAGACAGAACTGTCTCGTAGAGACCTTGGAGGCACTCATGGGCGGTGGTCTTACATTCCCGCTTCATGTTCCCTGCCGACTCTAAGGCGTCTTTCCCCCTCTGAAGCAGGTCGTTTGCTTCTCGCGTAGCCAAATCCATCTGCACACCTGTACCCCGTCTTGGAGTTCGGTATAGAAGACTCTGACGCTCAGGTCTGTTTAGGTGACCTGCTGAAGAAGCCACCGAGCTCTCGTCGTCTGAGATGATTTGGCGGGGGGGAGAAATTCCACACTGCTCCCAGTTTATAACCGTCTCCGACACTGTGCAGGGAATTCCCTCTCGCATCTCGGGTCCCGATGTTGTCGTGTCCGAGATGTGTGTCGTACATGCCGACACACCTGAGCCCGCTGCCTGCGTCTCCGACGACGCCGTTGGGATCGGGGTAGACTGTTTGGGTGGCTCCGATGGATGCGCCGCTTTTTCAGACACCGTAGATTTGGCAGTGTTCCTAAGTAACTTTTTCCGGAGGTTAGTGGAGACTCCCACGGTTGTTTTACGAGAGGCAGATATGGTGGATTGCTGTGACGACATTTTTTTTTTTTTTTTTTTTTTTTTTTTTAAATTGAGGTTGTAGTGCCAACAATTTTGTAATTAATGGGGGGAAGGAAATGGATAAAATTAAGACACGGAACAATTACTTATTTATACCTTACTTCTTATTATAATAAATATATTAACGGGTACAGTAGTTAGTTACCTATTAGTAAAGATGTGAAGATTAGTATTTTTTTTTTTTTTTTTTTAATTATTATTATTATTACTGAGGTGGACTCACGGAATCTTCCGTCGCTGGTGGCCGGCGACTGCTGTCCGATGAGGAGCCCGACAACTGCTAGAGCTCGATGTTCTGAGCCCTGAGTGCGCACTGTAGTCTCCAGTGAAATCCTGGAGTGCCGCTGGACCACTAAGTGTAAGGGTCACGAGATTTGATATTCAGTAGGGGCCAAATTGAAGAGCTTTCCGAGCTCTTTCAAATGATCCCAAACTCGGCTATCCCAACTCCAACGGGAACGAAGTTAGGCCGCGGGGGGGTGAGGTCGCCCTGAGGGGGGTTGGGGGGGGGGGAAGTCTCGCGGGGAGTTTATTGAGGGGGGAAGGTTTTTTGGGGGAGAGGGAGGATGGCGAAGTGAGGTGGGGGATGAGGAACAGATCCCTGTAGAAAGGTCCTGGAGTTCCAAGTCAGACAAGTCCAAACTCGGGTAGGATAGGACCAGTCGTTAAGGAGTTCCCTCGGGCCAACCTGATGATGAGCCGCGGAGTCGTCACGCTGATGGCTGGTCTGCAGGCAGATTCCTCGTCCGGCAACGGAGTCTTCAGTGAGGGCTTGATTGGCTGTTTCGACGTCACACCTCGTGTCGTGAACAACACGTGGGGCCAAAGTGAGGTTATTTTGGCAAAAAATCCACGTGTTTTGATGGTTTTCATGTGCCAACAGCTCCCAAGCCCGTGCTCCGAATTTGCTGTTCTTGGTATCTGTAGATAGGTCTCTGCTGCGTCTCTCAGGAATGATGTTCGCACAATAATGGCACTGACCTTGGCTGAGATATTCCCCACAGAAGTTCCAGGCGTACTGCT
Source organism: Mythimna albipuncta (assembly GCA_929112965.1). NCBI lineage: Eukaryota > Metazoa > Arthropoda > Insecta > Lepidoptera > Noctuidae > Mythimna > Mythimna albipuncta. The sequence continues at coordinate 37,422,112 of OV815958.1, forward strand.
CCGCAACCAGAAGAGCCAGACACTTGCCCACACGAATCCTGGCAATTCAACACTCCACAATTCCACTGATTACGTTTTGGCGCACGTAACTCAACGCGTTGAATTTTAATTAATTTTTAACGCGGAGGCGATGGTACTGTTGCGACGTGTTATCGGTTACTGGTTAGGTTAGGTTAGGTTAGGTTAGGTTAGGTTAGGTTAGGTTAGGTTAGGTTAGGTTAGGTTAGGTTAGGTTAGGTTAGGTTAGGTTAGGTTAGGTTAGGTTAGGTTAGGTTAGGTTAGGTTAGGTTAGGTTAGGTTAGGTTAGGTTAGGTTAGGTTAGGTTAGGTTAGGTTAGGTTAGGTTAGGTTAGGTTAGGTTAGGTTAGGTTAGGTTAGGTTAGGTTAGGTTAGGTTAGGTTAGGTTAGGTTAGGTTAGGTTAGGTTAGGTTAGGTTAGGTTAGGTTAGGTTAGGTTAGGTTAGGTTAGGTTAGGTTAGGTTAGGTTAGGTTAGGTTAGGTTAGGTTAGGTTAGGTTAGGTTAGGTTAGGTTAGGTTAGGTTAGGTTAGGTTAGGTTAGGTTAGGTTAGGTTAGGTTAGGTTAGGTTAGGTTAGGTTAGGTTAGGTTAGGTTAGGTTAGGTTAGGTTAGGTTAGGTTAGGTTAGGTTAGGTTAGGTTAGGTTAGGTTAGGTTAGGTTAGGTTAGGTTAGGTTAGGTTAGGTTAGGTTAGGTTAGGTTAGGTTAGGTTAGGTTAGGTTAGGTTAGGTTAGGTTAGGTTAGGTTAGGTTAGGTTAGGTTAGGTTAGGTTAGGTTAGGTTAGGTTAGGTTAGGTTAGGTTAGGTTAGGTTAGGTTAGGTTAGGTTAGGTTAGGTTAGGTTAGGTTAGGTTAGGTTAGGTTAGGTTAGGTTAGGTTAGGTTAGGTTAGGTTAGGTTAGGTTAGGTTAGGTTAGGTTAGGTTAGGTTAGGTTAGGTTAGGTTAGGTTAGGTTAGGTTAGGTTAGGTTAGGTTAGGTTAGGTTAGGTTAGGTTAGGTTAGGTTAGGTTAGGTTAGGTTAGGTTAGGTTAGGTTAGGTTAGGTTAGGTTAGGTTAGGTTAGGTTAGGTTAGGTTAGGTTAGGTTAGGTTAGGTTAGGTTAGGTTAGGTTAGGTTAGGTTAGGTTAGGTTAGGTTAGGTTAGGTTAGGTTAGGTTAGGTTAGGTTAGGTTAGGTTAGGTTAGGTTAGGTTAGGTTAGGTTAGGTTAGGTTAGGTTAGGTTAGGTTAGGTTAGGTTAGGTTAGGTTAGGTTAGGTTAGGTTAGGTTAGGTTAGGTTAGGTTAGGTTAGGTTAGGTTAGGTTAGGTTAGGTTAGGTTAGGTTAGGTTAGGTTAGGTTAGGTTAGGTTAGGTTAGGTTAGGTTAGGTTAGGTTAGGTTAGGTTAGGTTAGGTTAGGTTAGGTTAGGTTAGGTTAGGTTAGGTTAGGTTAGGTTAGGTTAGGTTAGGTTAGGTTAGGTTAGGTTAGGTTAGGTTAGGTTAGGTTAGGTTAGGTTAGGTTAGGTTAGGTTAGGTTAGGTTAGGTTAGGTTAGGTTAGGTTAGGTTAGGTTAGGTTAGGTTAGGTTAGGTTAGGTTAGGTTAGGTTAGGTTAGGTTAGGTTAGGTTAGGTTAGGTTAGGTTAGGTTAGGTTAGGTTAGGTTAGGTTAGGTTAGGTTAGGTTAGGTTAGGTTAGGTTAGGTTAGGTTAGGTTAGGTTAGGTTAGGTTAGGTTAGGTTAGGTTAGGTTAGGTTAGGTTAGGTTAGGTTAGGTTAGGTTAGGTTAGGTTAGGTTAGGTTAGGTTAGGTTAGGTTAGGTTAGGTTAGGTTAGGTTAGGTTAGGTTAGGTTAGGTTAGGTTAGGTTAGGTTAGGTTAGGTTAGGTTAGGTTAGGTTAGGTTAGGTTAGGTTAGGTTAGGTTAGGTTAGGTTAGGTTAGGTTAGGTTAGGTTAGGTTAGGTTAGGTTAGGTTAGGTTAGGTTAGGTTAGGTTAGGTTAGGTTAGGTTAGGTTAGGTTAGGTTAGGTTAGGTTAGGTTAGGTTAGGTTAGGTTAGGTTAGGTTAGGTTAGGTTAGGTTAGGTTAGGTTAGGTTAGGTTAGGTTAGGTTAGGTTAGGTTAGGTTAGGTTAGGTTAGGTTAGGTTAGGTTAGGTTAGGTTAGGTTAGGTTAGGTTAGGTTAGGTTAGGTTAGGTTAGGTTAGGTTAGGTTAGGTTAGGTTAGGTTAGGTTAGGTTAGGTTAGGTTAGGTTAGGTTAGGTTAGGTTAGGTTAGGTTAGGTTAGGTTAGGTTAGGTTAGGTTAGGTTAGGTTAGGTTAGGTTAGGTTAGGTTAGGTTAGGTTAGGTTAGGTTAGGTTAGGTTAGGTTAGGTTAGGTTAGGTTAGGTTAGGTTAGGTTAGGTTAGGTTAGGTTAGGTTAGGTTAGGTTAGGTTAGGTTAGGTTAGGTTAGGTTAGGTTAGGTTAGGTTAGGTTAGGTTAGGTTAGGTTAGGTTAGGTTAGGTTAGGTTAGGTTAGGTTAGGTTAGGTTAGGTTAGGTTAGGTTAGGTTAGGTTAGGTTAGGTTAGGTTAGGTTAGGTTAGGTTAGGTTAGGTTAGGTTAGGTTAGGTTAGGTTAGGTTAGGTTAGGTTAGGTTAGGTTAGGTTAGGTTAGGTTAGGTTAGGTTAGGTTAGGTTAGGTTAGGTTAGGTTAGGTTAGGTTAGGTTAGGTTAGGTTAGGTTAGGTTAGGTTAGGTTAGGTTAGGTTAGGTTAGGTTAGGTTAGGTTAGGTTAGGTTAGGTTAGGTTAGGTTAGGTTAGGTTAGGTTAGGTTAGGTTAGGTTAGGTTAGGTTAGGTTAGGTTAGGTTAGGTTAGGTTAGGTTAGGTTAGGTTAGGTTAGGTTAGGTTAGGTTAGGTTAGGTTAGGTTAGGTTAGGTTAGGT